>JALHAQ010000015.1:1248357-2496714 GCA_023838395.1 Holcopasites calliopsidis
TTGTAAGGCGTGGAACTGAAATCCGGTTGTAAGAGTTAGGTGTGCCTTCTGCGCATCCTTTCATGAAACACTCGCACCCCCAAACGTGAACAATCGAATATTTCGAAGCGAATCGTGCTTAGCGAATCAGCTTATTCGATTCAACAACAATCTGACAATTCAGGAGCCCTCCTTCGCGCGACAGATAGCTCCAGCTTTCTCGTTGTCCACCGTTAGACGAAAGGGATCATGCATAATCCAGCGTTCGATCATTGGATTCATTTCATTTCGCAAATTTAGAGGTTCAATTTTTCATCGAGATCTCAATTTTATCCAATCGTACGTAATTACGCGACGGGCTTACGATACGGTCGACGAATTGTTACAAGTGATACGCGGTTCCCTTTCACTTGTTGTTTTTATTTCGTTTTCGATTAATGGTGACGGTATGCGTGGCGTTGGGACTGTAAGGGTTTCCTCGGGGTTCCGGGGACGGGAAAGGGGTGGCGAAGCTGGGGTCGTACGGGGTTTCGTTCGACGGGTAGCATAGAGTTCCAAACGCTCCGTAATCTACAGACATTCAATATTAAACAGGTCAATCAACTATGTCGTCATATAATACCACTAGGATTAGTTCATAATCATAAGTTTATATCAATAATATAATTATATATCATTAGGTATCGTTAATGCTTGTCTCAATGTGTGTACGTGTTCAGTAATGTGTATCGTCATCTCTTGCTTCTTGTATCCTCTCGCCTTCGTCATTCGCTTCATTCTTTTCTCTTTATTATACTTAAGTCTCGAAGTTACAAGCTAGCGTATAAATGATGGGTAAGAAACGACCACCTCGACGAGAGGGAATCCGACGCGAGGGTACACGCGGCGCCGACGCCGACGTCGGGGGAGGAATATCGCGGCGATATCATCGGCCTTGTCCCGAGTCCGAAGAAACACACCCCGAACGGGGGGGGCGAACTCGAGCGCGATCGTTCCGTAGGAAAGACTTCGTTCGTTCCTCTTCTGTTTCTTTCCTTTTTTCATTATTATTTTTGTGTTCCCCGAAGAGGAAAACGTCAGGCTCGATCGTCACCGTTTTCGATTCAGACGGCCGATTCGTTCTAGGCCGGATCGCGCTTCGTCTCGGTGGATTGTTTGTTAGCCGCCATGTTTATTCGGGTTGTCCTCGTTCACCGCTTTCTTCTTTTTTTTTTACTTTATACTATATGTCATTATATCGTATTATCGTTACAAGTATTATTAGTTATTAAATTATTTTAATTAATCGTTAGGTATAATTCAATTAATCAATACTCTTAACCCTTTTATCGTTTAATAATTATTGTTAGGTAGTTTATAGTTTTTACTTTTTTTTTTATTAGGTTTCGATAACGCGTACGGATTATTATTAGTATTATTATTAGTATTATTAGTATCATCATTATTATTATTATTATTATTATTATTATTATTATTATTATTATTAATCTTATTCTCTTGGAAGCAAACCTTGTTCCTGCTTTCACCTTTTTTTTCTTTTTCTGGGAAGGATTTACCGAGGGGTTGGAAGGTGGTGGCTCTTATCATGTTTATCTTGTTCAGCGGTGGTTGCGGGGGGCGGGATGGGATTTCGGAGGGGACGCACCTGTTGTCCCGCGCGAAAATCTGCGAAAAATCAGAAAGTCGAATAGCGAATCTCCAGCGATTCCGTGAATTTTTGCTCCACTCCTCGTTTGCTTACTTTCCCTCATTGTTTTCTCTTCGTTTAGCCACTTTTGCTTCGTAGTCTCGTCTTTCCCCTATCGTTTATCCTTAAGAAATCACGCATTCCGTTCACTCTTTCTCACCCGCCTCGCTCTCTGTCCACCAGTCTATAAAATAAAGCTTCTCTTTCCTTCCCTTTCATTCTCTGTTTTCCCCCCTCATCCCCCTCTCTCTCTCTCCGCTTTCCTGCGCACTTTTCTTTCCCTCCCGCTCTCGTTCTCTTTCGCAAAAACATACACGCTCCCTGTGTACTTCTCCTTGAACAGTAATTCTCGCGTTGCTCCTTCGTTTCTCCTCCACGATGTCATGCGAGTTGCTTAGAACGCGGCGCGTTTTCAACGAATTGCAAGTGGCCGGGTGTCTCGGTTAATAAAGAAAAAGAAACAACTATAGCCTCGAATCAGCGCGGAGATATCGCTCTCCCCGCGTCCGTTCGATCGGTTTTCTCTTCCGACGCTTCTTTACTCTTCTGCTTATCGATTGATTGGTTTCCGGAAAATCGGTCGTCTATTATTCTCGTTTGTATTTATACTTCCACCTGTCCATCGTTCCCATCTTATCCCTATTTATCTTCGCAATCCTGCGTCTCACTGTTTTATGCATTCACGCGTGTGTATGTGTTCGGTATGCTTTTGTTCCCGTTGCTATCATTCCTGTTCGCGGAGAGAATTCGGTCGTGTCGGTCGGCGATGCCCGCGTCCCGGGCCAGCGACCGTGTGGTCCACGCGGTTCTACTCTTCGTTCGTTGCCGATGACGATCCTCTCTGGCCCGCGGTCTGGTCTCGTTCAGCTTCGGACCGATCGCCGGAAGTACGATACTCGCCACTTCGATTCGTAATGCTGTCCCTTAAGAAGCGAGTCCTGAGAAATACCGTATCCCTCAGCGGTGCGTAGCTAAATAGATTTCTATTCGAGGCTGTGTTGAACATTTTAACATCCTTAAGCTTCCTGATTATTACTGGTATCCTGATTACTGCTACGTTAACCCTTTCGTCTCTCTCTCTCTTTCTCTTTCTCTGCATACGTGTAGTGTCATCTAATCGCATTCGGTCGAAAATAAACTAAAATCATCGTAAAAAGAGAAACACTGATCCGAGTCCCCAGTTGAAAAGGGATCTACAAGATCAGCGTTCGTGGTGGGTAAACGAAAACCGGTGTCGAACTGGCTCGACGTGTCTGCCTGTAAATGAACTTCTCTCGAGTACAGCATTGATGAGTTAACAGTACCATTTATATCGATCTTCTCGTTGCCCGCTCAGTCTGCGATCAGGCGTTCATGTTGCAATGCGTTCGAACGAAAGTGTAAGAAGTGTATCGGCGAGGTAAGAAAGAAAACCGGCATCGATTCGCTCGGTGTAGTTGCCTGCGAATGATCGATGAAAATAATCGTGCGAAAGCTGTGCACGGAAATCAACATGTTCTTGCTGTACAACCCTTAAGGTGCATCGACGGAAATGTTAAGCAGCCTTTATCGATCAGCGTCGGGGAGTACGTGCGTCTGCATTCGACACCATCCAGCGCGGTAATTACCATTGGCACCGTTATCGCACCTTAGAATGATCATTCTCCCGTCCGCCGTTATCGACGAAGCGGACAAACGAGCAATAATTGTCCCTCGCTATTATTGCTGGCTGAATTATATTATCACTAATCGTTGACTATGTACACCGAAGGGTAATCGAAGAAGATCGAGTTCCACCTCTCATTCCGATCTTCATGGTGTTCCTTTTGTTTGTCTGAGAAATCGTTACTTCGTGTCCTTAATTTTCGTAACTGCTCTTGATTATCGAAGGGGTATCCCGAGACGTTCTACCGCTTTCCTCGTATTCTTCCTGATACTTTCTTGGGGCATTACGCCTCGTCGAGGCTGATCGCATTCTCCTAGAACGTTTCAACGTTGTCACGTGTGCGGCGTGCTGGCGCAAGGCTATGATGAATTTACGGTGCGTTCTGTTTAGTGATTAATCGCGCGGTCGGTTCGGCCGTCACGGACAAAACTGTCCCGCGCTGCGTCCGGCGTTGCTTCCTTTTCGAGGCTTCTTCGTGTCTGTTGGATTGGACCGGTTCAGTCGGATCGTCGCGCGTTCGTTCGAAGGGCTTTGAAGGGTTTGGACGAAAAATCGATGGGTTCCCGTACTCGCATCCGTGACGAATTTTAAACGCGTTACCAGAAGTCTGCCGAAACGATCGTTCCTTTACTCCTCTCTGCTTTCTTTTCTCATCCCTCTTTTCTTTCCTCGCGAATTTCTCGACTTGCTTCTCCCGAACGAATGTAGACACGTGAGTTTAGACGAGCTGGCCCGATTTCGCGGACGCTGGCCGAAGGTGTCGGCCGAGTAGATGATTGCAAACGAACACGGGGACGTAAGCTACGGTAATTGCTGCCTCCTGAATCGAGTGTCGAAAACGGAATTTTGAATTTTGCCGGTAACTCTGAATATTCGCTATATCGCGACAAGGCTTCGCTTATATACGCGTACAAACGTATATATTCTTTATTTTCTATTTCCCAAACAGCTGTACGTAATAAACTAATTGCCAGAAAGGAACACATAATCGATACCTCAGCGTTTCAACCGAATTTCTCTTGAAACGCTCATCCGAATGTAGTTTGCTCCCGGTGCCGCGAGCTCAGCCGTCCACTTCGTATTGGTCGACGCTCTCGGAGATATAGTTCCTTGTTTCTGTTTTTGGCAAATGAAAACGGATGGCAAAGAATATGCCGCGGATCTACGCGACGAGATAATACGTGGTCGATCCCTCGTCAACACCTGAAATCTTCTATCTCTCTCACTCTCTCTTTCTCTCTCTCTCTCTCCGGTTTTCTCTGCAGGCTTTTCGATTCTCTCGGATTTTCGGCGAATTTTCCCTCGCCCCGGCCGCGGGAAACAGCGAGTCGACAAATCGAGTCCTTCTTCGTTCATCCTAGATCTTCGTTGTCTACGATCCGCTATTCGCTCCTAGTTCGTTTCTCCCGTTCGCGATTATTCTACAATATCCTCGTCTTCCGACCGCAGTCTCACGCGTCACACCTTAGCACCGTCTGCGTGTCATCGTCGTCGTTCCACCTGCGCTCCCGCCCGAAGACGAGAGTCCTTAGAATAATCCCTCGGGCGACCCGTCCACGACTCGCTTAGTCTGTCGCTCAGCTTCTCTCCGATCTCACACATGCAGGAAGTGTTTTTCTTCTGTCGACGCGAGAAAGGAGACGCGTCCGCGCGTCCCTTTTCGCTTTCTCTCGCCCGGCGGATAGAATTTTCTCTCCACACTAATTGCCTCATGTGCTCTACGTTCTCGAGCGGATAAGGATCGGACTTTTCAGGGGGTTAGTGGCTGGGTTTTCGCGTTCGAGGAGGACGGGGGGTTGTCGTGGTGAAGAGGAGATTGGGGTAGGGCTGGGTGGGGGTGGGCGGTGGGGGGCAAATATCGCGAGGGTTTGCTGGATCGGGTTCGTTCTGGGCGCGCTCGCGAGACGACCGACCGGCGACCTTCCGGCCTTGGAGGTGGGACTTTGAAAGACGTGGCTTCGCGTCCGCGTCGCGCTTCTTCATCGCCGACGACGCCCGTCGCGAGAACGCTCGCCGACAGGCGTCGCGCGGGGCCGTTTCAACGTGGACGCGAACCGTATTCGAATTTCGAATCCGGCCGGACGCGGCGGGAACCGAGAAGAGATTTTATTCCATTTCCTCTTCAGAAATTTTTGTCTGTTCTTCACTTTTCTCCCTAAATCGTTCGATGGTTCGGTGATTTGCTGAGTTAGCTGCGAGGTTTCGAAACGTCCCGCCGCCGGCGGATATAATACTATAATGTATACATATATTTATAATATATCATTTTTTTTTATAGATATAATCTAGAGAAATCTTATAATCTAGAGAAAGGGGCAATTTCGTGGGTTGCGCGGGGAGGAGTGGGGCGGGGGTGGTTGGGTTTCGGGATGGTCGCTCGTCGTTCGTCAGCGGCTTGCCCCCGGAAAAAATGTATATACTAAGGCCGATTTTGGTTAAGAATACGCTTTGCATTATTTTTTTTTCTCTCTCTCTCTCTCTCTCTCTTTCTTTCATCTTCCACTCTTTTGATCAACTTTTAATTTTAACATTAAGGCGCAACGTGATAAACTTGTACTTTTTTCCTTGATGTGTCTTTTTAGATTCTGGCCGAAACTGCGTGTATCTGTGTCGAGTGTTAGTGTGCGTGCGTGCGTGCGTGCGTGTGCTGGCAAGTAGTCCTCCCGTGTGCACGGAGTGCGTGTCGTTGCACGCGTTGTGTGTGGGTGTGCCGCTAGGCGATCGACGCCCCGACGTGCACTTTGTGTGGCTCGGATCCGCGCCGCGGAGAGGCTCGCGCGCTCGACAAGAGCGTAGCCGGCGCGCGCGTTCCTCCGCCCGCCGTTTCCTGAGCTGAGTTTTACTTTTCTTTTTTTTGGAGTTTGCCGAAAAACGGAATTTCCTTCGCTCACCGTCGCGGGGGAACGCCGCGGTCTCGTCGTCGTCGCCGCGACGTCGACGGGAATCGAGCGGCGAACTCGGTCACCGCGAAGCCGATCGCGACGCGAACAACGGACCCTCCGGCGCGTTTCCCCACGCCACGTCTCTGTGTGTCGTCTTGTGCGCAACCTAGGACTGCAATCAATCAATCCGAAACTTCTCGTGTCGAAAGCGAACTTAGGAAAACGCCGGTAAAACGTGCGAAAGGAATGTCCATCGTATCTAAATCGGTATAGCCGAGGAAATATCGTAATGCGTGAAAGTAGGCAGGTCTGGCGAGCTAGGACCTCTGTCTCGTGTTCTCGGAGGATCACCGGAGTCTGGGAGACTCGACCGGCCGGAGTATGCACGACCGTCGACGATACTTTGTGGCTGTTGCAAAGAAATCGGTTCTAACACGACGGTCGAGCAACGTGATCGGAAATTATCTCACTTCAGAAAATGGACAAACGGTGTAGTTCGGTTAAGATTGTACTGGTTATCGTATGGATAAGAAAAATTGCAGCGGCTTGTGCTGTCTGTATGATAATTCATGGGTAACACTGTAAAAGGATGGAAAAGTTACAGTATGTTCGTCGAGTTCCTTTTCATTACCAAACGATTTAGAGTAAAGTTTGATTCAGATTCCGCGAAAATTAATATTTTAATACAGGACAATCGGCAATCAGTTTCGATTTACTTTACTCTTTTAAACTGACGACACTTACTCCCCGACACACTCGTCAATTTTACGCAAAACTGGCATCGATGAAAAATGTTGCAACTATTTCACGATCACGTTCGCTCGAGTTTAAACGAAATTTGTCAGTTCGCGAGTCCCTAGAAGGGGACCGCCGATCTGGAAGCTCGCTACGGGATAAGTGATCGAAGAACAGAGACAGAAGTGTCAGGTCGAAAATGTACATTTGCGTGTGAGCAGGCTGCCTCGACTCGGCTCGGCGATAATTCGAGCCGGCCAGGGCGCAGAAAAACAATTCCCACAATATTCTTTATACAAGACGTTCCAGCTGACCAGGCATAGTCGGCGTCCATCGTTCGTCGTCCCGCGTTCTCGTTTCCAACCCCCCCACCCCCCCACGTTGGTGTCGCTGCACACCGTTCGAAAGAAATACTTCCGGTCGAAAGTTCGTTTCGCGTGCACGGGGCGGAGGCCCGTCAGTTCGTCGAAATTTAACGACTAACATCTTTTTTTCCGTTATGTTTATCAAAGTATTGTCTGTCTTTGGCGTGATATTTTATAATAATAGAGCCTCGACGCGTGTCCCGGAGCGACGAAGACGGCCAACACGATGCCCAGGCTCGCGGCCCTTTTATATTACATTTTTCTTTCACCCCAATCCGCGGAGGGTCTGCGCTACAAATATTATCTCTGAGGACTTCAATCGGACTCAACGCGGCGATCTAGCTCACATCCTCACACATCAGCGTAGGTAATTTCTTTCTTTTTTCTTTTTTTTATCATTTCTGCTTCGCTGGCTACTGCTTTCCATCCTGTTTCCGTTATTAAACAAGAGTTTCTCGGCTCTCTGCGTCTCTCTATTCGTTTTGCATTTTATTCCTGTGTTCCTCCTCTTCTATTGTTCCACCTTGCATACGTTTGTTCACCGGTCGTCTGTTCCACACATTTTGTCAGTTTCCCTGTTCCTGTTTTCATGTTCGTTATGTTAATGTTTAGCCTGATACACCTACGATTCCCTACACGATAATTATTACGTACAATCTAAACGCGACTTGCTCTGGCTGAGACGTACGCGCGAGTGCTGCGATGCACGCCAGGAATTGCAAGACTTTATTTAAACGCAATCTCTCATATACATATATACTCATCTCGTGCGTGCGTGTGTGTATGTATGTGTGTGTGTGTGTGTGCGAGAGTGTGTGCTCTTGTCGGGTACACGCACCCGTATCATCATTCGTCGCAACCTACACTTCCGGTACCTCGACTCTCATTCACAGACGAAGGATATCAGACGCAACGATAAATTTGGAGTTTCGGGACGCAACGTCGGTTTTCCTTCACGAACATCGACAGACGAGAGTGATCAAACTCGGGGAAATCAGCGTTGAAGGTCGGGGGATGGAAAGTTCTCTTAGATAGGACTGCGTGAAAATTCTTCGAGTTTTGTAACGCGTTATAAACTCCGTGCGAAAGGATGCACGAATAATT
Source organism: Holcopasites calliopsidis (assembly GCA_023838395.1). Classification (NCBI taxonomy): domain Eukaryota; kingdom Metazoa; phylum Arthropoda; class Insecta; order Hymenoptera; family Apidae; genus Holcopasites; species Holcopasites calliopsidis. Next base: position 1,256,755 of record JALHAQ010000015.1, read on the forward strand.
TCGAGCAATCTTTGAACAGATTTCCTTCATTTTAACACGAATCACATGCATTCCATTGCCGGCCAACGTACGCGGCAGAAGGTAATTGACGTTTTCGCCAAGACGAGCATGTTGTCACGCGAGTGAAATCAAAACGGAGAGGTCGGAACGCCACGGTGTCCCGCTGGTAAGCAGGTTCCGGCTCATAGATTCGCGCCTCCTCGGATAGTCGTTCTCGCACGCGGCGGCTAAAGGGTCGGGGATGGATAGCGACACTCTCGGTACCTGCCGTTCTTGGGCGATCTGCGTGTATTGCCCGCCCCTTTGCAATCAATTACATATGCTCCTCGATAGCGCTACTGAGTCGGACGACGGACCTATATAACGGACCATTTAATCCATTCTTTCCATTTTCCCCGCAATCTTTTTCCTTTTAAGAGAGATCTCGTATCACTTGCATTCTCACCATTTCCCTTGCTCTCCACCGTTCACGTTCCCTCTTCCACGCGTTCTTTCCCTCTATTCAAACGCATGTAACTCACATTGCACGCGCTTACAGTCTCTCCCTCGATCGCATTCTCGCTCGCGAAAGAATTGCCAAAAGTATCGTGCCCGAAAGGGTTGGGGGGGGAGGAAATTCCTCGTTTAATAATTTACACTTACAACTGGTCTAATAATCTCTCCTCTAGTCTCGCCTCTTTCTCCTTGTTTCCCTCCCTTTTCGCCTCTTTTATCATTTACTAGTTTTCCTTTTATATATAAATGCGGACCTCCCGGTAGGCAAGGAGGTCGGCGCTCTCTGTATAATTTCTTCTCATTTTTTTCCCTCTCTATTCAACTTTTTCTTCTTCAACTCGCACGCTCGATTCATTCCAGTCTCTCCTCTACCGATCGCTCGATCATCCTTTCGCGCCGGTTCCCTGTCGCACGTCGCCCAGTCTCATCCTTTCGCTCTGCTACACTCATTTTCCCTCTCTTTCTCTCTCTCTCTCTCTCTTTCTTTGTTGCTCAACTAGGATCAATTTGCGCCGAACGTCTATCGCCCGCGGCTCCGAACTCAGTTCCGAAATCGCGATTCGCATGGATTTCTTCTCAGCTGTGACTTTTTCCCCTTGATCTTTCCCCGGTTTCTGAACGCCCGCTGTCAGCTCCTGCTCGCGCCTATCCCTAAATCCGCTACCTCTCCCTCCAGTCTTCCTTGATCCATCAGTACGATCCAACGTTCCCCGAAAAAAAAATCACCTGTTGAGATCGCGAGATTTCGTGGCTTCAACGACGGTCGCATGAAGGACACTTGGCTCCCTTACACGCTCCTACACCATCCTCAATTTCGTCGGTCCTCTCCACCACCTTCAGCTATCCCCCGTCCCTTACACCTTCGACCCCTACCCAGACCACCCCCGTCTTGGATCCCCGGTCGCGAGACGAGTCTCGAGAGGTCCCGTTACTTAACGCGTTCCGAATCCGCGCTGCGGCAAGAGAGAAAGCAATCGTTGATTCGACGTTGAAGCTTTTCGTCCACCGATTCGCCGAGTTTCCAGATCAGCGAGGAACCGAGCGAGAACCGATCGATGTACCCTCTGCCTGTCCGAGGGCTGCAGCGTCGACAGCTTCTCGGTTTCGCGACCCGAAGGGTGCGCTTGCTTGGAGCTGAGAAAGGTGGGACGGTTATGTCGAAGGGACGAGTCAACCCCTTGCAGGCCCGTTTTAGGTCGCTGAAGGAGAGTGCCGTCAGTGGTATTTTATAATTCGAGGTAGTTCAACGGCGATTCGACGCATTCGCGTGGGAACGGAGGGTTGTTTATTTAAAGGCGGCTCGTCGACGTTCAGAGGCCGGAAGGCGAAGCGATAGGAACTTTAATTTAGAATTTTCGCTACCTCTACGAATTTTTATTTTCATATCACACTTGCACGTCCGCGCGCGTTCAGTCTGCTTTTCTCGTTCTCTCCCACCCTCGCACACTGTCCACGAAATAGATATTCTCCAAAATTGCGCCAAAGACATTTAGAAACTAATTCGCTCGATCTTGGTACCTTCGTATCCTCTTGCGAATATTCTCACGTATCGGATCTGCACGTCTTGCCTCTCAGACGAACAACCCTCCCGATCGGAAACGATCGAACAATTTTTTTTTTTTTTAAAGGAGAACAGAATCTATTGCGCGACTAATGTTAAATCATTATCGAAAAAAAAGTGAAACGATCCAGTTAACGATACCGATAGCCGTAGCGTAATGTCGCGGCCTGCAAGGGGGTGAATTTGTACGGGAGGCAGGAGTTATCGACTGCCTTTTCAACGACCTGCAAATTAAAGTGGGGAAATTGTCGTGCAGCGGTCGGGGACGAAGAGCTTTCCGCGGTGCAAAAGACGCGTCTGTTTATTAAATCAAAAAACCAAATTGTCCACGATAATTCGATGAGCCGGAGTATTCGACGGCTCTATCGCGTTGCCTGTAACCAATCGACCGACACGGAGTGTCGATAACAAGATACACACGATGATATGTTGATTGTCGGTGGTTGGAAATGGACCAGTTTTTCCACCGATTAATACCTTTCTGTGTTCTCAGAAAAAGATTCCACGGAGATTGAAAGCCTCTCGAGATTCACGACCGTAGGGCCTCGACGTTATCGTCCCTCCACTCGTCCCACGTTAATATCTCATATCGTCCGACACTTTTTCTCATTTTCGTTTTCTTAAAAAAGGTTTAGTCGTCCTCGCATAAAAATCCCCTACCGAAACGTATCTTTATGTAGACCTTAACCGCCCTACGTGTACTACGAGATTATCACACAGAAAGTTTTGCTCACTCGGTGTCAACAATCAGTAATTTTCTCTTCTCCTCTCCCCACCTATTCTTCCTTTTCTCTAATTTTTATTTTTTCCCCCCTTAGTTATACGCACGCGCTCCCTCGCAATAAAAACATAGCTTTTGTTAATTTCTTCTCGCTCGTACTCTCGCGTCGCTAAATAATCTACCACACACACACACACACAAACGCACACACTCTCTCTCTCTCTCTCCCTCTCTGTACGTCTTCTTACCCCTCGTTCTCACCCTCTGTCTACCTCACGCGCTAATTACCAATCGCACGCGAAAATCTCCGGAAAAAAAAACACACGAAACGTTCGTTTTTTCTCCGTTCCCCCTTGTTTTTTCTTTCTAGACTAATTTTAATAATATAGTGCACGCGCCCAATATCCCGGATGGCGCGCGATTTTCGTCGCGATCAGACTCTACGGAGAAAAAGAAAAAGAACACGTTTTATATATCCCTCTTTTCGTTTTCGTTCTCCTCCCGTGGCTCGCGTTCTTTCGCACTGTCCGCCGCGCGCGTTTCGTTATGTAAATCCTCCGTAAACGCGTATCTCGCTATAATAAATATATATGTATATGCGTACCCTAATTACGTTTCTAATAGTTTGTGGAATTATTATTCTCGATGAACGTACACGGTTCGAATGTATTCACAAGTTTCCCCCTCTCGCTCTCACTCTTTCGAGGCGTTCACTCCTCACGTTCATCCTCGCACACGTACACGAAGCATTCCTCGTCTCGTTCGCTCTCCTCTCTCTGCGCATCCGCAATTTAGTCCGCATTCGCTCACGGTTATCTCCTAATTTCTTATGACTCTTTATTCCGTTCCCTATCACGACGATTCTCGAACTCGATAGGTAATAATCGTAATAATAATAATAATAATAATATATAATCGTACAATAATAATTAGTTCATCGGTGTCTGTGTGGTATGTGTGCCTGTTTGAAAATCTTCATCCTCACTACGCCTTTGCCCCCGTTCGAAGGGGCCGGGCGGGCTTCGCTGAGTCCTCTTTCTCTGCAGCGTGATACGACCATCCGCTCAGCCTTTCCTCGCTAGCATGTTACGCGCCTTTCCTTTCTGTTCAGTTTGCATTAATTAGTTTAATCGTTTATTATAATAATTAATAGCTTGCATGTGTTAACGTTAAATACTATTACTTAATTCTGTTTACACGTGTTCCTTAAGACTTACGCGTTTAGGTAATGTGTACGTATGCTTATTATTCCATTTGCCATCTGTTTCAAGAAAAAACAAATCCGCACGTTTCCTTGTCGCTTTCCTCTCTGTTCCGCGTTCTCATTCTCACGCCTCGAATCTTCTATCATCCCGTGTGTATGTGTGTTATTGTGTGAGTGTGTGTGTATGCTCGTCCTCCCGTGGATACGGTCCCGTTGCACGAAACGTGACAAACGGCGTGTCGGTCGACTATCGTTCGTTTCTCTCCTTCTTCCAATTTCCATCTATTTTCTCGTCTGTATACGTGTATTCGTACCTCGAACAGGATCGCGCGGACTCTCTTGTCCGTGAAGGTTTGGTCTGCGCAGGGAGAATCCCTTTCGTGTTCCCCAACGGCCCCGGGCCCGCGTCCACTTCCTTCCATTCTTCGTTCCCCGACGAAACCCTCGTCGGAGGCCGTTCAAACGAGTGCACCGCGGCCAGATGGTCTCGTCGGGCGGGAACGCGAATCGTTTAGGACGCGGGTCTCGCTTCCGTTCCGGTTCGAGCGTTCGTGCTCGCGATTCGAGGGCGGCTCGTCCTTCGCGCCAGGAGTCTCTCGATCAACGGAGAAGGAAATCGGAAATCGTCGCTCGCGTGTCGAGAATCAAGCTCCGACGTGTGCTTTCCCTCGATTCAACGCAGACGCCCCGGCTCTTGTCTTGTCTCCGGGCCAATGTTTCTCTTATTCGTCTGCTCTTTCTTTTGCCGGCTACTTTTGTTATTCGCGAACGACGTGGCGCGAGCCTGTCTGTCTGCGATGAGAAGGACGACTCGGGATTTCCCTATTCGATCACATGGAAATAGGTTCTCGTCCCGGTTTCGAATTGTATTGGTCAACTATTGGCTTCTGTTTCTTGTTTTGTTTTCTTTATTCCTGATCGTTAGCGTGCGGTACTGGTGATCGTCGAGCTGTCGCTCGGTTCAAGCTTCCTGCTTTCGGTGTCCGGGCCTGCTTCAACGGATTAATACTATTGACGTTATTGTTAGCGTGACTGCTGTTTGGCTCTTAGAATATTATCTCGTAGTGGCTGGCTGGTCTTGTTTGTCGCAATAATGCCGGAGTATTCGGGTGGACATTACTATTCCGCGATCTTCGGTTACAAATAAGTGTTTATACGTGTTTCGGTTAACTAAGCGGTTTGGCAGTTGTTAAAGTGATCGCTTCGGAGGATGCTCCGTTTCAAGAAAGACGTTGACGTGAAAGCGTAAAACGTGCTCGCTGCAGATTTCACGGTGGCCGAGCTCTGTTCAATCCACGAACGCGTTTGCCATTCAAAAATCATCGACGGAACCTTTCGGTATCCCCGTGAAATACGATTAGTCATTAAAAAAGGCCTTTAGATAAATCCGTAAAAAAATGTAATCGATTTTGTGGCTTCCCTAAACAATTCAAAGTCAATAAATGTGTAGTTACAATCTATCTAAAATTACGGCGAGGTCCATTCTTCTCGCCTAATGGGGAAAAAAACTTTCGATATCCATCGTGTCAGTTTTACGTTGTCGCGAATGATCGAATTATTCAACGGACGTTTGTTAAACGTTTTGATATTCGAGTGAATTCCAACGGATCCGGTAAACATGTTCGCGACGCAAACGCGACGGACTCGCGTCGCCAATCGCGATCGCGCGCTCGTGGATTGAATCTCCCTCGAGGTTCACTGCCAAATTTCCCCTGGCGAATGATGACGATGATGATGCTGTCGCTGATCGTAGGTGCGAGTAACGTATGTAGGAACTGAGACCGAACGAGGGCGGAGATCGCGCGCACGACTTCCGATCGAAGATCGCGACTGTCGAATCGCGGAGGCTCGGACCGGGAACCGCAGGTACGCAATTATCGTTAAAAAAACAAAAAAAATTCCCCTGAAACGGATGATCCTTAGCTGATTATTCATTCCACGCGAGATTCGCCGCTACCCCCGTTGCCCCTTTTTCCCCCGCACGAACGTAAACGATTTTTAGACCAAAATCTTAGGCCAGCGCCGAAGGAGATGCTAATTGTAAGTTAGATTTAGGCCACTAGTCGCGTCTAATTGTAATCGAAAGATTCCTCGAATTCATCATCACCACGTCCCGTGAATGTCGTGCCCTCCACCCCTTCCTTCGCGTGGATCCTCGCCAAAGCCTCCTTTCGCCCCCCGATTCGATTCGATCGTCGCGACCTTCGAACGCGGGACAATCGTCGCCGCTTTCCTCAGCAAGCGGAACCTCGTTCGGTTCCATCTTTTCTTTTCATTCCGGATTCAAGGTAGGCCGGGTCGCGGCAGTCCAATGTCTCGAAACGTCTTGCGAGCAACAGACGATTCGTCGGCTGTCGAATCCTCGAAAATTGGGATAACGATCGGGAGGGTGGGTTTCGCGGTTTCAAGGGGGTACGGGGCGCGAATTGCTGCACGATTTCTTTGGCGTACGGTGATCGGGCGGTGGTTCTTGACGAAACGAAAACGCAATCACGCGGCGATTGACGCGAAAAAAAAACGAACAAAAAAAAAACAAGGGGAACACAATTCAGGGTCCAATGTGTCATTTTTATTCTTCGTAAATAATAAATAAAATAATAATCAATAGATCGATCGTTAAAATTAAAACATTAGTGACTCGTGACTAGGTTTAGACTCACCGCTTACAGAAACGTGTGTGTATAATAATGTATACGTGTACGATCGTGTGTGGGTTCTCTTCTTCTTCAAACTCTCCTCGTTTGTCGTGTATACACTTGTATAACTCATGCTTACTCGTAATAATAATAATAATAATAATGATAATGATAATGATAATAGCAATAAGAATAATGGTCGTCGTGGATACAATAACTAAATACAATTATTAACTAAAATGCCAGAACATAGACGAAACGTCATTGGACAAGGGAGCAAAGGTAAAAAAAAAATGCGTTTCATCTTAATGTAATGAAAGAAAAATATAAACTCGCTAAGGGGTTGGACAGGGGTTCACGAACAGGGAACCATCGCGTAGCTTCGTGTCGTGTTCTTCGCCACGCGGAAACAGGGGCTAATTGTTCGATACGAAAGGAAAGAAAAATAAACGGACCGACAATTATCGACGATCGCTATCAGATGTCAATGGTAATTACGATTAAAAGAATATAGTCACGTTTTCGCATAATATACATAGCTATCAATAATAGTACTAATAATAATAATGGTAATAGCGGTAATAATAATAATTTTTTTTTTTATAAAAATAATAGTGCACATAATTAGCGAGATTGATTAGCGGTAGTTGAAGGTGGTGAAGGCAAATCGGGTTAAGTTACAAGGACTCGCTACCACCCGAGTGATACATGTAATTATAATGATTGTATATTATATAATAAATTATCTACAGAAAAATCGTTTATACCAAAAAGAAAAAAGAAGAAACATTCGTGGTAAGGGAACACATATGTAGGCAACGGCAATGAATTCTCCCCTTTTTGGATTTTTTTGCACTTCTTGCCTGTGTCCGTGCATAGGTATATGTATATTCTGTACAATGTGTGTGCGCGTATGTGTGTGTGTGTGTGTGTGAAAGCGGGTGCGATGCTTGTACGTGTACGCGTCGTGTTTGCAAGTAAGGTCGGGTACAAGTGGAATAAGGGAGGCGTGGGCGTCTATCCCCTTGTCACACATACTTTACGCAATTTTAATCGCGCCAACATCCGTCTTTCGTTTTAATAAGTCCAATATATACACATATAACTTCGCGCAATTATATGTATACATACTTGTAATTTTTCTTCATTTATATATATAATATATATATATATATATATATATTTATACATATGTATATAATATATACGTTTTTTTTTTAAATATAATTTACTTTATATAGTTTCGCACCGGCGTACGATCGTTTGGTTTTTAGCTTTCGTCGATTCGTATTAAACAACACACCCCCCCTCCCAACCCCCCTCGTTACACGGGGTAATCCTTTTTCGTCGAGTCTAAAATTCTTTGATACGATACGATATAAATAAGAAGAAGAAGAAAAGGAAAAGAAATAAGGGAACAAAAATCGCCGGTGCCGAATCGTTCGTTTAAAATAATACACATTCTCGCGCGCGTTATCGCGTTCTTACACCCCTCCCTGTTATCGTCCCTGTTACTCGGTACTCCTGTCACTGCGACTAGCCTAACCTCGTTTATATTCTATCAATTAATCGTTAATAAAAGCATTCTCTATGCGATGCTCACAGGGCCGATATGATCCGTGCCACCGTTTCACGTTCGATGCAACGCGGTTCTTTTCTCTCTCCCTGTCTCTCCCGCTCTCTCTCTCTCTCTCTCTATTTGTCCGTTCGCGAGACCGTTTCTCGTTTCGTTCTCCTTGTGTCGGCCAGCGGAATTGCCGAGCCGAGAAAGTGCTTGTTTTGTTCAGAGATTTGGTTGCTGTACGATCGTGTTTCTCTTCGCGCGGCGCGATCGTAAGGATAGAGTTCTGTACAACCGAAGCGATGCGCGGTGATCGATATAGTCGACTGCACGGGTTCGCCCCGTGGTCGGACCCCTTTCCAGAACTTTTTTTTTTTTTTGCTTAGTCTACTGTGCAGAAAAGAAGCTGTTGCTTTCGTTCAAGAGAGGACGTCGCGTTTCGTGGCCGTTTCGATTCGGTACGAACCCGCCCCGTCCCGGGATTCTCGTTCGAAGCAACGAATCATCCTTGGCTTGTACCGTCAGCCAGCCTACACGTTGCAGCGATCGCGCTATAGAAACGAGTATGCAGAGGCGACGCTCGACGGTGGTGCGCTGTCGATCGAACCGTGTAGACGAGGTATTCAAGAAAAAGAGAAGAAAAAAAAAGAATGCACGAGGTACGCAGCGTGACGAATGCCGAATGAAACTGGCCATCGTTGTTTCGTAGCGCTCGAAACGACAACGGGACGAAGGGCCTGCGCGACCGTCCGTCGCGAGTCGTTCCCGGGAAGATCCACGAGAAGGGTTCCTCTTCTGCCTCTCAACCGGAAGCTGCGGAGGATCCGTCCAGCGGATCACGCTCCAGCATCAATCGATATAATCGGTCTTCTCTATGAACATGGACGATTGTGTATAATCATCGTGCACCCCTGTCCACGGTTCGGACGAGAGCCACCACCGCCTCCCCCCGCCTCCTTCGATCGTCGCTCGTTCATGCAAACTCGCGGGGTAACGGGGTGTCTTAAAATTAGGCGACAAATCGGTGGAACCGCGTTTACGCAACAAATCGAAACAATACTCGACGCTCGAAGCTGTGTAGTCTGTGTGAGATCATCCTTGCCGTTCGTTGACCACGCTTTCGTCCTGTTTCTTCAGCTTCCTCGCACAATGACCGTCCGTCTCGATATCGGTGGCGTCCGCGCGGCCAGGACAGGATGGACGGGTTCGTCGCCTCGCTGGTACAGCTTACGGACCCGGATCGACACCGTTCGACCCGGTTAATTGAAGGCACGAAGCGTTTAATTGTAATGATCCTCCACCGGTCCCGGGGCGCGGACGTTGTCCTCATGATTAGGTCACAGCCTGATCCTTCGTCGGCGCTCCTCATCGTTTCTCTGCTGACGATCGGTTGCCTCCGTGCGAACGTCGCGTGCTCTTTCCGAACGCTGTGCGCAATTCTTCCTTTCCGTCTAATCTCCCCTAACTCAATCTCTCTATCTCTCTCTCTCTCTCTCCCTACCTCTCTTTCTCTCTCTCTCCTTCCCTAAATCTTCCCTAACCCTTTCACGTTCTATCTCACGCTCGTTTCGTTTGCGATATGTTAGTTTAAGGATACCTGAACGCGCTTTACGCGAAGGACGTGTGCACACCTCCAGGGGGATGCGATCCTTCCTCGCTGACCGTTCACCTTCATTTCGCTATCTTCCTCGCTTCTCTTGATACATGTTTACCGGGAACCGACGAGCGCTGACACGTGTGCCCGCGCGCCACGAAGAGCAAGAGCCACGTGACCTCCTTGGTTTAACCGAGCTGCTGCAGGAAGTTCGGGGTCTTGAAGTACTCCGGCACCGGGTCGTCCAGCCTCGAGATCACCTTGTAGATGGACTTCTTCCAGCTCTGCTCGGTGTCCTTGCCGCCCTGGATCGCCTTGAAGAACTCCTTCAGCGTTTGCTCGACCACGTACCTGAAGTTGCTCGGAACCTGCCAATTCCAACGATGGATTTTTTTTTGGTTTGTTTGTTAAATCATTATTATCAATCGTCGCGAATAACGAACCGAGCGATCCGTCCGTAGATCCCCCGCCAATGATAGAATTTCATTCTAAATGTAATGAAAGTGTGGTCGGTCGTTCCGCGAAAGAAGGGAGCCGAGACGGAGGCGAACCGGAAAAAGATAATTTTCCCCGCGCTCATTACGGTCCACCGAAGGAGCCGCGCGAGCATCCGAAGAATGAAAACGATGCCACCACGCGGGTCGCGTATCATTTAACGAGCTCGAGGCGCGCCGCCCGAGTTCGGGTCGTAAGTGTCTCCCGCTTATAATTAGTACGTTCGGGTTATTAACGAAACACGAGTAATTAATTACGCGTCAAGCGGGCGGCAATTGTGTCCGGGGGTCAAGAAGAATAGAGCCTCCGAGGTTTCAGCGGCGACTCGTTAAATAACATTAAAGAGCTGCCATCGCGTACGTGCGCGCACGCAAGGCGAATACAATCGAGACGATCGTTACACGCGCCGTGGCGAAAGTAAATTGCGACCCCCCGTCCCCCGTCCCCCGCATTGGCAGAAAGTAGAGCCGTGTGTTGCGAGCGATTTGCCGGGGCAAACACGACGTGTGCAACGCCGTGAGACCGATTCGAATTCGTTTAAAAGCGCGTCGTCCCAGCGAGATGAGAAGTAGACGAGGTAACGCGCGGCGCGGTCATGGCCGACCGCCGAATAATTGCACGGTCGCGCGCTCGTTTTAGGGATAGAAACGGTCCTACACTACCGTCCCCGGCCAATTTTATCGCTCCCATCGAAATTTCGACCCTGACAGCTCGATTCCGAGCGACGCGTCACGCGAATTTGATTGGCGAATCATATACATATAGGTGGTTCGTTCGCAGTCGATCGATCGCTTTAATTTCTTCGTTTCTCCTTTTTTTTTTTTGTGTTCAATGACATTAAGCGTGTCGAGCATTTACGGGATCGCGAGTCGACGTTCAATGTTCGCGACACGTCCTTACCTCGATGTGGTTATTCCTGTTGTAGTGAAGATTGAGAACTCGATAGATTTCCGAGTCACCGCCCACTCGGAGGTCTTCGACGCTCTTCACGCCTTCCGAAACGGCCTGTCTCGCGTACTTCTCCATCTGGATGTAGTAGAACTCCCTGAAACAATGGAAATTGAAGACAATGATTTCTCTATATAATTCTTGCGAATTATTTAGGGTGATATCGAACGACTACCGATACAAGACGCATCGTTATCGCGCGGAGAGTTCGTCGCGTTTCCGTTTCCGTCCCGAAGAAAGCCCATCAAAGACTAGCAGAAAGAAGTATAAATAATTTCCACCTTCGAAACTTGATGAGCGACCCACGCTCGACGTTGATCCTCGCGGCCTCGGAGAATGCTAATGCACCACCGATAATTAATTAAGGGTCGATACTGAAAGTGGTCTGACGCAAGCGGCAGAACGCGAAGAAGGAAGAAGGGGAGAGAGAGACCGGGCGAAGAGGTGTGTACAACTTCTCGTCGGCTGGCAAGCGACGTGGCTCAAAGAGACTATTAAGAACGTGTTACGCTGTATCGTCCAAGAAGACCCCCGACACCCTCTCGCAATCGCCGACGTTCACATTACAAGGAGCCGTGTCCGTGTGCGAGGGAACGAGAGCCGCTCAGAAATGCCGTGGGATCGCGCGATACCGACGTTTTTTTTTTCCCCCTCCCTCCCTTTTCCTCGCGCGCTGCAAAGGAAAAATCGAGTTCCCGACGCGACTCCAAGTTTGCCGTTTACGTTCATTAATTAACGCGGCGAAAAACAAGCGCAAGTCACTAATTGGCGGGTAATTTGTATAGTGGTTAATAGTGACCCCGAGCCTTCGCGCGGAGGAAACCGCGAAGGGACGGAACGGCAGCGAGGGGCGGCTTCGCTTCGCCGGATCTCACCGAAAACTCGCGGAAAGGAACGGTTACAATGCGTCGCTGGGTGCCGACACAGAGATGCGAGTGGCGCTTTGAACGCGAGCCAACCCTTTGCGCGGCGTCTTTCGCCGCGGCTTCAACGCGACCGCTGTTGATTAAGAAATCTCGTTTTTCTTTGATTCTATTGAATCCGCGATTGCCTTCTACGAACGAAACCGCCTGGTGACTTGAACTCCTTTGCCGCGATTTCGCGGAGCGGATAGTTTGCAAAGTTTATTGGATAGTTTGCAAAGATCGCTTAGGGGTTGTTTATTGTTACCGATCCTGCCAGTGAAGCGTGCAAATTCCTGAAAGGATCTACAAAGCACGGCCACGTTTTGACGGAGCAATTATGTAAATGTCAGGGATGAAACAGATACTGTGTCCAATCCGTCCACGACGTTAGATTGGCTTTCTGAACTTCTTTTTATTATATACCGCGAATTTGGTTGGCAAGCAAAATAGAACGGATCACTGCAAGTAGTTTCGGATCAAGTGGAATTTGCTTGACAATGTAGCAATATTTCCTCAGCGTCCGGAAGTACGTTGAACCGTCTCAGCGTGGGAGGAGGGAGGGTGGGATTTGAAAGAGGGAGAAGAAGATGACGAGGACGTTGAAAAGGAAGGCCGTCCTCGTATTCCTCGGTTTTCCCACGAACGAGGAAGTTAAACGGGGAAAACGCGAGCATGACTTGACGCGACACAACCGAGAAAGGAAAAAAAGACGAGAGAAGGGGGTAAAGCCGAGGCTGCTACTTGGCCGGATATTTTTCCATTCTCTCCTCGATCTTTCCTCCCGGGGTCCCTATCCTCCTCACCCTTAAACGCAGCACACAGAAGTCGGCACCCCCCCCCCCCGCCGCCCCGCGCGGCGGTGGAAGTATCCTAGAGTAGCAGGCCAGAATGGCAGCGAGAATGGCAGCCAGGTTGATCTTGCACTTTGGATCCCGAGGGGATGCAAAGAAGTACGGTTCAGCGGGAAAAGCGGAGCGAGTAGCGCCGCCGCGGCTTGTATAACTCGAGATCCCTGAATGCTCGACAATGCGAGGCAACCCGGTTCAAACCTTCGGGTCTTGGTCTTCGCTCGGTGCCGCGGGGAGCAATTTTTAAGATTGCTTCCGCCTGGCGAACTCGCGCGCGGCTCATGAAGCGGAGGATCGACACGAACGTTTCCATATCCGTCGTTTCCGCCTTGCGCGAGTCTGGCCGTAAATTATTCTGTTAAGCAGCGCTTTCAACCCGCCCCCCTTTTCCGCTACAGTTTCTCCATTTACCTCTGCGACCGAACCTTCTGAAGGTTGTTCCGTTTCTTCCACGATCGCTTAAGAGCTTTGCAATTTTCTTTGAATAACGGAGAGATCATTCTACAGCTGTCCTCCCTTCTCTTTTAATTGTATCTTGGTAGAAGGCTGCAAATTAACGACACTTTTCGCTTCGACTGCGTTAGTAATATTTGATAGGAGCGTGGATTTCAAGTAACTCGAGCATCGATAGGACCAACGGCTGTACAACGAGCGGGTGGCACTCGGTATAACGAACAGGATAGGAACGGGCGTGCTCGTCGATCGAAGTGACGTACGAGCGAACGGAAGAAAACAATAGGATCTTCGGTGCGTCACGTCCCCGTTCTATGGTTGGCGCGACCAGAAGAAAGAGCGAGAAGAGTCAGGTGGCGGAGACGCGCGAGAGAGCCTCTTCTCATTCGATCACTCCAGATTGGCTCTCTCGCCAATTAAGACAATTTTTCGCGTGCTCTTATCGGCAGCCAGTCAGTCAGAGAAGGCTGTGCACACGCGAGAGGAGAATTGAAAGAGGAGCGCGTGTCTCTGCAGAGTCGTGTCCCGCGCCGCCTCTCACTCCCGTAAACCCGTGTTCCCGTTCACTTTCTCCCTTCGAGGCCCGCTCTCCCTTTCGCGCGCTCGTTCCCTCTACCCCGTCTCTCTATCTCACCGTCTCCTTGAACCGTCAGCAAACGCCTACCCATCGGGGCCGCGAGCCACCCCCTGACTTCAGGCTCTCTCGGAGGTAACGTGTATGTGTCACCTGCGTCTATAATCCTTACTCAACCACCCATCAACCGCATTCAAGCCCGCCGGATCGCCGAGTATAGGCGGTATACGCGTAACGGGTAGAGGCAGACCGGGCTAGGTCTGGGCTCGACTCGGTTATGTACCTACCTACGTAATACCGCACGGTAGATACGTATATGTATATATATATATATCCGCGAAGTGCCTAATTAAAACAGACACCAGGAGACAGAGAGAAAACGGCACGAGAGACGCGGCCGGTGTGGCATAATAGGGTGTAAGGGCGTGAGGGAGACGACGCTAGTTCCGTAGTCGGTTTGACAAAAAGCCCGAGTGCTAGAATTGCCACTCTTCGACCACCAAGTGCAGAGGAGAAGAGCAACGGTGAGCGAGAAGAAAGGAAAAGGAGCGGGAGCGGGAGGAAACCGCGAGGAACAGAGGGTGGGTGGGAGAGAGAGAGCGAGAGAGAGAGAGGGAGAGAGTGTGTGCGCCAGGAAGATAGTGAGAGTAAGAGGTAGAGGGTGAGCCCGCGGAGTCATTCATTATAGTATTGTATAATTAGGATAATAATAAGCTCTTCAGGGGGCCAGGGTTTTCTTGTGCCCCGTTGCACCGGGGCGACGACGTCGAGAGAAAGAAAGAGAGAGAGAGAGAGAGCTCGCGACAGAGATGAGAGTGGAGACAGAGGAAAAGAGCGTGATCCTCCTGGAGGGTGCTGATTATTAGCATCTAATTACGAGCTGCCTTTGCCACCGAAAAAAAAAGAGAGACAGAGCCGCGAGGCGATAGGTGGAAAGCTGGTGAAGATGCGGGGGTGTCTTCGAGGAGGGCATAATTAGCCCTTGCACCGCGAACGGAAATCGTTATCTCGCGTTTTTCGCGATCCTTAGCATCTACCGAGTGACGCTCTCTCGAGTGGGGGGAAAGAAAGGCGCGTAGAGGCATCCCTCTTTCCTCCATCAGGGCTCGTTTCAATGACACGCAATTTAATGGACTTTCACACGTTTCTCTGTTTTTTCTCGGTGTATCAATAATTCATCGCCTTTCACGCCGCCCCTTTATCCTCGGCTTTACTTTTCATAAATCCTTTCATGATCATTCGGAACGTCCTCGCGTGTTCGCCAGCTCGAATGAAAAGCTTTTCGAGGATTCCCATAAATTCGCCAATTCCCTGTTCCTCCCGATGCCACGCATTGTGACGCGGGTGAAGCTACAATTGCCAGCTTTAGCGGTGCCGCGTATTGAAGCATTTAATAGCAACGATGGTCGTCGACTTGCTTCGTGCGTGATCTTCAGCAGCGCGGGTTGCTGTTTCGACGCGTCGCTTTTGTAACGGGGCTTGCACGCCGTGCAGGCGAGAGCGCCAATTAAAAGGGGTAACGCCAGTACTTGGCCGTTTTTTTCTTTTTTAATTTCGCGCCATGCTGCAGCTATAATCCTTGCTCGATCCGCGAAGAAGTACGATTTTTGTTTTTTTCTTCGAATATCAATCCATCGAAACACGTTGCATCGATGCGGCTGGAATTTTCTCCGCCTCGAATGCACTTCATCCACCCCCCCCTTTTCTGTATCTTTTCTACCCGCTTCCTTTCAAAGCGCAAGACCGACGCGAGACGATTTCCTTGCGGCTGCCGCCCAAAGAAAACCTTATTTGCATCCTGACTCGGCAAACACAGGGGTGTAGGAAACAGGAGGGCGTGGAAAAATCGCGCGCTCGTTTCCAGACCGCAAAATGACTCGGGGCGTAACGGCGGACGACTCGCGTCTTCTCGCCTTACACTTTTCCCCAGTCACCGTTCTCTATTCAAAGATCCTCAATCGTGCTTCTTAAGCCAACCAGCCGGCTCCCTTTTAACGGTTATGCCAAGTCGGTCGACCTTCGACAATACCGAACACCTCGGCACCCCAAGACCGGGGCTGACCCTTAAAAGTCTCTCTCTCAACCCCTCGTGCGGCTTTCTTACCGGAACTTTCCCACGGAGACCTCTACCTCTCTCTCTCTCTCTCTCTCTCCCTTCTCTGAGGGGAGAAGACGCTTGTAAGAAACGACCGACAAACTGCCAAGATTCGCAAAGTGTCGGCTGCGGTCTCGATCACCTTGGAAACTTTTTCTCTCCCGTCGAAGCAGCTGTTCCAGGCGCACAAACATTCCGTGTCTTTTAAATCTATCCCCAACGGGGGGGGATAGCGCCGCATCGATCCCTCCAACGTTCTATCGATTTATGAGATCGATTTGCCGCCGCTCATTTGTTACCCGGTTTAGACACGAGGGGATGAATCGGTAGGAAGAGCTTAGACGCGGTGCCTGTCGTCATTAGTCATCCTTGTACGGGCTTTCCGGATTGTCATCCTCGATCGGATGTTCGTTCAATAAAATAATATATTAAGGCGAATTCCGCGTGATATTTGTTCAGCTTGCTCTGCCTATTTTGCTAAGCTGCGTTCAATTCAATTGAGATAATTAAAATGCTAGATTTTAATTTCATCCACCGTGAATCCCGGCTGCATGAAACTATTCGAGTTTAGAGGTACGAATAAAACGCGAGCTTTTTACTATTTTGTAAGCAGCGCGATCTTTTATGAAAGGGACACCCTCCAGATAACAGACGCTTTAAGTTCGCCTACTCGCGGGGATCTTTAGAAGGCCGTTTCGCGACAAACACGCCGGCTTTCAGGCTACAAAGACGTTCCACTTCGTTCGCTCGCGATCTTTACCTACTTCACGACCTCCGTGAACCGCGTGCCGAAAAACCAAAGTCCACAAGACCGGAGAGTGTGTATGGGGTATTACGACCGTGGCACAAGGAGGGTGGCGGCATTAGCCTGGCGTTTCCTTATTATCGCGACAGCCGCCTTTCACCTTGTAATTATCAGCGCAGCAGAAACGGGTCCGTTTACAGAAGGTTCAGCACAATTAACAGAGAAACGTCGCCGGGCGGCCGCGAAGCCGGCGCATTCAGCCGCCATCGGCGGCGGAGATAAATTCACGCGTGGCAGAGCTTTGTGCGCGGCGGCGGCCGCTG
Source organism: Holcopasites calliopsidis (assembly GCA_023838395.1). NCBI lineage: Eukaryota > Metazoa > Arthropoda > Insecta > Hymenoptera > Apidae > Holcopasites > Holcopasites calliopsidis. The sequence continues at coordinate 1,273,913 of JALHAQ010000015.1, forward strand.
GCGCTCAACAGCGAGCCGGAAAAACCGTCTCGCGGCCGCGGGAGGGTGCGAAGGAAGAAGCTCGGAAAGAATTTAAGAGGAACGTCGTACACCACCGGGGCGCTACTTTATTCTCACGGGTAACGGGCACGAGGCGTGAAAGTGCGTATAACGAGAGAGCATTAAGCGCGTCTCGTCGCTTCGCATCGAGTCGTGTAGGATCTCGGCGCGCGGGCAACCGAGCAGACCTTCCACAGACACGCTACCCTCTTTCTCTCTCACTCTTTATCTCCGTGCGGATCGCGCGCTGCCTGCAGCGTTGCACACGCATGTTTGAAGGTGTTGCGCGGTGGTGGCTACACGAACGCGGATGGATGAGTGACTGCACGCGTTTGCCCGTCAGGGCGTAAGCGTCCATTCAGAGGGCGCGTTCAAAAAGGTGTCGCGCGGGGTCTTGATGCTTGTCACCCTTCTTAATTAGTAATTAACACTTTAACGCCATCTGTACTCAGACTCGCGGCGGCGAACGCGGCGACGTAGCTGCTCGGTCTTCCCGGCGTCGTCGCCGACGTCGACGCGACCGCGGCCCGGGAAATCAAGTAATTAAAAATACAAGTTAACAAGGGCATTACTTTTCGTTCTGCTCCGTCACGGCCACTCGGCAGCCGCGTATACGCGTATTATGCCTTCGCGGGCGTGTACGCGTCCCGAGCTATTTCCCCCGCGAGCTTGAGGGTCGCGGCTCGCCCTGCGAGTCGACGGCGTTTTGTTGATCGCGACCGGCGAAGCGGTTTGTTGGCCTCGCCGAAGGGTGCCTCTGTTCGGGCTGGGAGGGGGTAATATCCGGCGTTGCCTTTCGGGAAGGGGTGACGACTCGTGAACGATGAACTTTTCCGTGCAACGTCCGAAGGCGGCGGGGTGGGAACCGGTACCCGCGAATCAGATCATTTACGGACTACAGTTTCTTTCAGGGAGTTCTGCAAACTTAGCCGAAACAGGTACAGCAGGGAGGAAGTACAGTCATTTAAGCCGGACGAACGTTTAACAGATCGAAAGACAGTTAACGTTTATTCTATCTAAGTAAACGACAGATTACCGGAACGAACTATCAACGCGCGGATAGGCATCTCGCAAAAGTTACATTGTGACTGCGAAAACAGCCCCGCGTCCCCCCCATGACCATCCCTCCCCTTGCCGTGTCTGAGCCGCGTGCGCTTCGGCCGCTCGGCTGCTAAGCCACCTTTTTTTTTTCGCCGAGCAAGTTTCCTAAGCTTGCGAGACAATCGTTCGGCGATCGCGCAGCAGATGTGCCCCCGACAATGAGCTCCTGGGCCCTCGGCCGTTCACAAAAGAGGGAGCCTCGAGAAACGGTGGCACGAAAAGGCAGAAGGGAGGAAGGGGGGGGGCCCGGTTCTGTAACGCGGAGGGGGGTTCCACGACACAGGGCGACGAGACTTAGCGGGCGAAGGCTCCGCGTGCCGCACGCGCCGATCTTACGCACAATGCACGCACACTCCTCGTGTGTGCCCCTTTTGCTTTTTCGAAACCCCTCTCCTTGTTCTCCCTTCTTGTTTTTATACATCTGGCTGCCTTGGACCCCCTTCGTTCCCCTTGGCTCGCCCCTCGTTGATCCACTCCGTTTTTTTTTTTTTATTCTTTCTTTTCGCTAACTCGTTTTCGTTCTACTCTTCGCGTCGACTCCAGGGGGAGAGGGTGGCGGGGTGCATCGTCGTGCTGTCCGTAGACAGATAGACGCGGACGGACGAGTGGCACACGCTGGTCTCCATGCAAATCGCGCGTCGACGAGTGCAAGTTATTTATGCAAAGAGCATTAGAAGCGAGCGAGAAGACTTTGCGCCGCGGGCGAGCGTTCATTGAAATCGAGAATGGTATTTGCATATCTTCTCGTGAGCGGTGTGTCCCGGCAGCGTCGTTTCACTTTCTGCCAAATAATTCGCCTACGCGGGACAAGGAACGAATCGAACGGAACGCGTCGGCGGGTGGAATCCGCGCGACTCGCGTCGTTCGGGCAGTTGTTCCACGACGGTTGCGGTTCGACGAAGTAGTCGCGCTCGGCGACCCTAGAAAGGCCTGCGCGTCGGGAGCGATCGGTTGGCCCGAAGGATCAATCGGAGAAACGTAACCCGGTTCCTCGCGGCGCGGTGTACTCGGCATCCCTTAAGGGGGAGATCGGAAGGCTGTAGCTGGTGGCCGCGGGGGTGGCGATGGTGCAGCAGGGCTGCACGGCACGTCCGAGAGGGGAAGAGCGGTTTTCAAAGCTACGAGGAGTAAGAGAGAGTCGAGGTTCTGGGGTCGGTGGGCGCACAGGCCGAAGCGGACGACGAGGATCAGGGACGAGGCGGTGGGTGAAAGGTTGGTCGAGAGAGTGGGCGGAGGGGGGCAGCTGCTTTGAGCGGTTTCACTCTTCAATGGTCCCGGACTATCCCTCCTTCTGCTGCTACCGTACCTAAGCCCCCGGCCGCTGCCTTCCGTCGCCCCCCCCCCCCTTCTCCTTTAACCCCACCGGCATCGTCGTCCTCCTCCACCACCTCCTAACGGACGCGATTCGCGTCCTCGTCACACGTCGGCATCGGCCAAGCATTTTTTTATTCGATCGATTTTTCCCCCCCGGTGGCCGTGCACCGCCGCCGCCGACGATGCATCCGGCCGCTGCTCCACTATGCATGTGCAGCGTCGCGTGCATAAGGTGCGAAAGCTGGACGAAACTATTTGGGTGTACGGTGCACCAAAAAGACCGAGCTCTAACGTGGATGCACTTTTTAGCCAGGCTACTGCTTCCGGTGCCGCTGCAACGGCGGGGCCCCCGGGTGCTCGGGGGTGGGTCACGTCAGACGTGGAACCGCGCCGTCGATCATTTTGCTTTTTAAACGTATTACTTTGATTGAGGGCTCGATGCGAGTTTTTAACGGTTCAATTACCGTGTTCCGGCACGATGCATTCTCGAGCGTCTTACTTGACCACGGGAGCGATTCCGGCGGCAATTCGAACCCGGGGGTCTTTGACCTCGTTCGACCAGCCGATAGAATGTTTGTCTCATCGGAGAGTTCCTTCGCGCGAGTAACCATTTCGCGTGTAACTATTGGACGGGATAAAAATATCCTTGACCCCTTTGGCCGGTGCCACGTCTCTATAAGCGGAGTGTACACGTTAATTACTTTTCAACCTGCGTCGCCAATTGCACAACAGCGAGCCTTTAAAAGTCTCGATTGCATAACCTGCTCTTTCAAGAATAGTTGTACACGCTGTTACAAGCGATGCGGGCCTCTACGTGCTGAATGAACCTAATGCCGCCATCAACATGTGTCGTGCAAGTTCAACAGAGTTCAACAGTAATTTGATGATTACGCAAGAAGCGGTCGATAGTTGTTACACGTAGGTAGACGACGATTTGCGGCGAGGGAGCCAGCTGACAAATTCCGCCGCGACACCCTTATTTACCGAAACAATCTGAGGAAACGTGACGGTCAACGACTCCCTATTCATATTTCAGGGGGTGGCCTGCAAAGGGGGAGTGCAGCGTTGCCTCGGAGATGCATGAAAGAGGCTGCACGAGGTTCGGGGCCTCGACGCCAGCCACACGATTTCTCTTGGTATCCCAACCTTAAATTTTGCACATCTGTCCCGAAGCTCCGATGCCTGCTGGGACGACAATGAGGCAGTTAAGTCCTCGGTGCATCGGCTGAGTACACACGGCGCGGGAAACGGACGGACGAGAAAAGGGGGCGGAAAGAGGACAGAAGCAGAAGGGGGAGAAGGAAAGAATGTGGGGACTGGAGCGACGGGGAGGGTAGGACGAAAACCCCTGGCGTACACACACGTCGACGCGAGGGGCAAGAGCAGAAACCGCGGAGAGTCCGGGCGGCGCACGGAAACGCATACACGCGCGACGCACAAGCGTAGGAGAAGGGTTACCTAGGTTAGGGACTCGGAAAACATCCTTTGTCGAATACCCTACCGGGACCGCTCAGCCGCCCAGCAACTCGTTCAACTCGCTCAGAAAAAAATCAATAATTCTTTGTCGTCAAGTTTACCTCCTGTCATGCCACGCTAAACCACATTACGGCCACCGCTGGCCGCTCGAAAGAGTAGCCGCAACGCGGAACAGAGGCGCGGGTCTAGGTCGCGTTTTACAACGGGGCCCCCGTTTCCTGTTTTCCATATCCTTTCCCTAACCCTGTCGTGAAAGTCGGTAAACCCTTTTTAGATTTAATCCTAGTACCCTTCACAAGTGCATCGCATCGCGAAGAATAGTAATGGTGGAAGAAGTAGCATTTTCGCGCGGCACGACTTTGGTTGTCAGGCCCTTCCTTGACCTACGCTACTTGGAAGGCGAGAACAAAGTACAAATCACTGGCAGCCAAGAAATGTGCCGAGCTTCTAGGAGAAACGATGGGTCGATGTTGTTGCTTCGCATCCGAACCGATTACCAGCAGAATCGAAGGGGTGCGGATGATCGGAGCGCAGTAGGGAAATACGGTTTCCGCGGTACGGGAAACCTTGAAAAACCCTGCCGCCCTTGCGTCGTACAGGAAGCGGGGAGGATCGTGAGATCATCGCGTGATTCGATCTATGAAGGACCGTTACGCGCGCGCGATGAAAGATGGTGACGCAACGCGTGTGCACGAGTAGGGGGATGAAAAGGGAGAGAAAAAAGCAACAGCTCTGCGAGCGAAAAGCGAGAGAGGCGAAGAGAGGACGGAGAACGCGCGTGAAAGGCCGTGAAAGGAGGAAAGAGATACGAGAGAGTCTCTTTTAGGGGTGAGACTCGTGGCAGTAGGGCAGTAGGTTAGCTAGGGGTTGATAGGCACCCTCCCAGCATCTCTAGTACGCGTAGACCGTTGGGTAACAGAGTAAATAGGATTTGCTAGACAACTGTCGGCCACCGGGGATGAGGGATGCTACCGTAAATATTCGTCTGGCTTAAGATTATAGCTCTTAAACGATACCCATCGACGCTGTGCGTATAATGAACTTCAGACGTTGATAATTAAATCTCTCCGTAATACCAAAACGATCGAACCAATTTCTCGCGTTCTCAATTGTACAAGACCCACGATTAGGCTGCACAAGATAATCAAATAAACTGCTTCGGGTAGCGCCTAATGTTTTTACAAAAATTCGTACGACAGCGTAAAACTCGCAGCCTAAATCCAGGCAAGAGCGTGACCTTTATCGCTGAACGCGAAAGCGGCCGAACCCTCCATGTTCCTTCGCAGCCACGTCCGAGGTTGCTACTCCTTTAACGACACCGGCCTACTTGTCGCCCGTATGCCGTGTCGTAAGATAGTCGTGCTTAGCTCGCTCCGTTCGCCCGCATGCTTGCGGCGGCGTGCTCAAGAGAGTTGACTAGGCATATGGGCGATTTACATACGACGCCAATAAGAGTCCCGTTCGGCGGACATTGCCCAGGCATCGCGGCCACCGCGCCCTCCGCCGCGGGCGAGTTCTTTTTGGAGGAGCGCCAAATCGAAGGTGCATTAACAGGGGAACGGAGTTTTACGACCCGCTTCGGCGGCGGCCAAAGGGAGAAACCTTTTCCCGCCTCTTCGGGATGATTTTCAGAGGTGGCCGCTATCGGGTAAGCGCGACTCGAGGATGCAAGGGAAAGAAGCAATGGCGGAGTCGCGGGCGACGTTGACTCTTGATACAGATTACCCGATGAAACTGATCCCTGAGCATCACTGAGTTTATTCGCACGCTCTCGCGCCCCTTTTCTAGCGTCGAAAGGCACTCGATCGACGCCCGGTTCGCCGGACGCGAGCGAGAAAGTTGCAGCCCGGCGTATGATACCCGACGAGGGAGGAGTAATATCCAGGGACGAGGAACACTGTTTGATCTGGCTCGGAGCCACCGTGTAAAGGACAGATGCAATTTGCCTGATATCGTTTTACTGACAAAAATATCGAATGACGTGGCGCCGGGGACCCGTGACACCGACCCTCTATAACTCGTCTTCGAGTGGACGACGGGATATTATCGGTGGCGGGGACGACACGGGGTTTTCAGCCCACTTTCACCCTTGACCGCCCACCCTTTTCTTTTCTTCTCTCTTTTTTTTTCCTTTTTTCGTTGATTTCAAACCGGATTTTTCGTTTCATCGCTCCGCGCCACGAGAGCCCGGCGTTTATTTTGTTCCGAGCCGGTACACGTATCATCATCGAGTCATTCGCGTTCATTGATCTCTTTGTCCCGCGTGAGGTTCATTGATCATCAACGTACCTCCATCGATGAGCTTCGTTGAATTTCGAACTAACCACCGTCGCTCTATTATTTTGCAATTCGCCCTTTTGATGTGCAGCGGATAGCGTTTTACATTATATCGATGATCGACGGCTCCTAACTTTCCCGACCAACTTTTCCCACCTGCGTCCAATCGCGAGAACGTACGCCCATGAAAATGCTGGTACGCTCTTTGCATGAACACACGCGATCAATCATCGTCGCTTGGCGTTCGATCAAACTCGTCAGGATTCCTTGATCAAATAAACGAAGATGCTCCGTAATTTTTAAAACGCGAATCCGAAAAAACAAACAGGGAACGGACCGCGCTCCCCGATACAAGGGTTTCCACAGCGGTGTTTAGACAGCGAGGGGTAGTTCTGCGGTGAGTTACCTTTGGCTTCGTGGAACCACCGGCGGTGGTGTGCATTGTATCGCGATCGCCGGCGAAATTGCGGAAAATTCGAAGGGGCACGCATCGGGAAATAGCGTCGCTGGTTATTGATTGCAGCATCACTTTCTCCGGTTCGCGCGTCGCGTTGCCCCGGCTAATGAGTCCTCTACCTCTTTTTTCGTCCGCCCCCGCCCCGCCGACGGTGCTTACCTTTTTTCCCCCCCATTTCGAGGCTGGACACGCAGATGCGACCGATAGAAAATGGCGAGGATCGGAATGCATTTTGCCCTGTTCTCTGCACACGTAGGTGTTGGAAACGAGATTGGGAAACGTAGAGAGGGGATGAAATACGGGAAGGAAGAGAGCGCGGAAGAGCGAGAGAGGGCTACGCGGGCGGAGGAAGCGCGAGGGAGCGAGAGATAGCAGAGGGTGGCGAGCAGCGTTGCAGTGTACCAGAGAAAAAAAAGAGAGGTGAGGAGGGGAAGGACGAGCGGAGGACGCGGAAGAGGCAGGAGGGACGTTGGGGGGGGGGGGAGAGGTTGGGATTTCAAACGAAATCAATTCAGAGTCGGTGTCCAGCCGAACGTTACCCTCCCCGCGAGTGCCGGGGTAAATGTTGGCCGAAACAGTAATTTTACGCTCGGTCCGCGCCGATTTCGAATCCCGACTCGCATCGCCCGCGAACCGTCACAGGAGAGGCATTCAACCGGATCCCCCGTGGGATTAGCGGGAAATTTAAAGTTACACGGGACGAGATGCGACCGTTTTACGCGTCGGGCGTCGCGCGCGATTTCCACCCCGGATCTGCCGCTCCTCGTTTGACGATCCGAGCTTCGCGAATACGGGGAAATGGTAAAATTCCAGATCTCGTCACGCGTCGCAAAGAGTCGTGGCGAGATCGGTCGCGGGAGATACGGGAAATCGAGCCGGCGTTCATCCGGCGAGCAATAAAAGGAACTGCCGCCGGAAAAAGCTGCGGCGCGATAAATGGCAGAGGTATGAGTAGAACTCGCTGGAGTTAAGGGGTTTTATTAAAAAATACTTAAGCGCCGGTTTAGGAGCGGCGAATAAAGGATGCGCCGCGAGATGGAGGCGGAAGAATGGACACGCACAGCCGGGAGAAAGAGGAGAAGTCGGAGGGCCGGAGGTAGGGACTAATTCGAGGGCATAACGAAGTCGACGGTAATCCATGCACGGACAATTTCATTTCTGCCATCGTGAACCCTCTTTGTATCCCGCGCCCCCCTTTCCCTCCGGCATCTCCACCGCCACCCCCATCGCATCCTCCTGCTCCGCATGCCCTCTCTCTCGTTTTCTCTCGTTTCATCCGACTCACTCTCCGACTCTCTCTCTCTCTCTCTCTGTCGTCGGAGCCTGCGCGGTAACTTTTTTGATAAACTGTTTTCCGCGTTTTTCGCCGGCGGATGTAAATTAAATCCTCCACGGGAGGCCGGAGGAGAGGCTTGCATCTCCCAACTGCCCCCAGGATGCGACCGCCACCCCTCCGCGCAGCCCCTCGGCTCTGCTGCTGCCCGGCTTGCAGCCTCACCCCTGGTCCACCAGCCATCACGGCGGATACAAAGCCGATTAGAGCGGGATACCGGCTACATTATCATTTCACTTTTTTTTTTTTTTCGTGCGGATCCCAGGAACGGCGAGTGAGTCTCCGGGCAACGAGCGCCCGCTATCTCGTTGGCTCGATGTGCGGCGCCCGCGGAATCCTGAGCGCATCGGGCGCGCACAACGGTCGGCAAGCGTGCGCTTTTTCCCGTGGAAATTCCTCGGACGTGGATGGAAAACGACGCAGCACCATGCCGACACGACTGTCGAGCCAGTCGGGATAATGGATTACCGTGCGCGCGTTATTACGGCGCACCGGTTAAACCTTCTGCGATTATTTCGCTGAGAGGCGACTGGCCGACGCGATAGAACTAATTCCGAAACGCGTTCGTTGGCGTTCAATAATTTGGAATTTATTAGCCGCCTCGGCGATCTCGCGTTACAATTAATTTGCTTGAAACGTCTGTCTCGGATTCTTTCTCCATGGCGGGGTCGCGTGTTAGTCTTAGCTATAAAACCTCCGCCCTCTTCTAGCCGCGTCTGAAAAAAAGCACGCGACCACAGCTCCTCGGGGGAAAACAATTACCGCCGTGGCCGTGTTTAAACGGCGGAGAGAAAGGAGAACAGCGAAGGGGTTCAAGGAGCGCGGAATCAGTGCCGCGAGAAAACGAAAGCCCCGTTAATGACTCCGCTAGTCTCGTCTTAAGGGGGGAAAAGAAGATATTCGTGTCAGTTGGCCGCGAGTGAAACAAAGGGGATCGCAAAGGAGAATGATCAATATTTAGTCAGCCCGGGACGCGGTCAATATCGCATTTTAATTCCGTACCGTCCCTTTCTTTGTGCTCGCTACACGTGCAGGCCTGCACGAAGGCGATCACTGTGCACGTCTGCAAAGAGGGCCGGTGAAAAGTATACACGGAGGGAAGCACCGATATTTGGAGATGACGATCCATTCGCGGACGAACGAATTTTCTCGTCGCGAGTTTGCTCGCACTTGCCGCGCAGCAGCTAAGCAACGCATCGGCAAGCAGGCGCACGCAAAGCCGACGGGAGGGAGGCTGTGGCATCGTGCCAAGTGTTTCCTTCGCGGATCGGCCAACTATTTCCGATACTTCTTAGGCCAAGAGAGTCTCTGACATTGCACGGTATGATAGCCGGCAGATGTTACGGCGCAATTTGCGCCCGCCAGGAATGCGCTCGATGAACAATGGGAAGAGGGATAACGAGCCCCTCGGACCCAGGTTCATACGGCCGCGGACGGTAAAATTCTTTAGAACGTCACAAGCATTTTCCCGGAGATATTAAATACCCGGGGAAACGAGGCTTTACGTAATCAGGCCACCGTGCAATCCCGTGTTGCATGCTTCACGTGCATCTAATTAATTCTCCCCGCTACCTTGCCTATTAGAAGCACTCTCGCAAATCGTCCGAACATTATTTACACCGAAGAACGATTAAAACGCTTCAATCGTTTCGGTTTTCGACGGTGATCCCTTGCAGCGATCCGCGTTAACGTTCCCCGCGGTTGGATTGCAGTCGAAGTCGCTCGGCGTCGTCGAGAGTTCGGCTCCGTTCCCCTCGGCGAGGGACGAAGACGGAGGTGGAGCGTCTTCCATAAGTCCTTCGCCTGTGTTTCTCCACTGGCGGGTTCAATGAACCATTCCGTTCGACCAACGGGAAGAACCAGAAAGAAGATTCCCCGAGGGGGCGGCGTGAGGGGGCCAGCGCGGCAGGCAGGGAAAGGAGTCTTTGGCAGGGAGTGTACCGTGCTCATGCTGCAAGTAGCAGCTCATAGCGACGGATTAGCCTTGCAGTGGCGATGCTTACATCCCCTATAAAGTCCCCCGGCATCACCCCCCGCCGCCCCCTCTTCTGCTCCTCCACGTTTTCTCTCCCCGCGCGGCGGCTCGCTCTCCCATCGAAGCCCCCGTCAGCCAGGCCCCCGCCTCCTTCGTTGTTCCTCCCGCGATAACCCTGCGGCCACCGCATTGTCTGCCGCCCAGCCAATACCCGTCGTGTTTCTCGTACTTGTGTTCATTATCAAAAAATTCGAAAAGGAACGATGCTGCTGCTGCTGCTGTTGCTGCTGTTACGACTGGCTGCCTGCTGCATCGCCAGCAGGAACCCCTTATTTTACGCTACTGACATTTCGCGAGGGTGGTAAGCTCGTTCGCTTCTCTTGTACGTCCGCCTGATCACGGATCCTATTCTTTCTGATCGTTCTCCGGGCGTTTCCCATTTAAAATATCCAGTTTTTTTTTTTTTTTGATCAGTGAGAAAGATGCAAGAGAAAGAACACATTGCATTATTGAAATTCTAATCTGGAGGAACATGTATGGGAGGCGAACGAATTCATCTCGCTTCAGCTGACATTTCTGTCGAGTTATCTGCGCGAGAGATGCGATGAAAATGGCAGGGATCGGTCGCCTCGCAAGGTGTACACGTTCAGCGTTCGAGTTTCAAAGATGACTCCGGAGTCGTGTACCCGGCAACAAAGGGTTAATCCCTGCGGAAGGCGGGTCAAGAGTCGCGCGGTGGGGGTCGGCGGTGCGTGAAAACCGCGAAGAAAACCGAATAAGGAGCGGAATTACGTTAACCGGATGTTTACGGCGCTTCGGGTAACTCTCGTTGCTGGTCCGACTTCCGGCGAGCAGCGAAAGAAAAAGGAGAAGAGCGAGAAGAAGGGTCGGTCGGATTGTTGGCGCGACGGGCAGGAGGGGGGGAGTTGCCGGCGGTGCCGCGGCGGAAGAGAGAAGAAGAATGCAAACCAAGACAGAGATTTCGCTGCTGGGCTGATTGTGAACAGAGTGTAGAAACGAAGGAGGGCGTAAGAGGAGATGGAGGAGGCGGCTAACGGACGTGGAAGGCGAGAGAGGGTTGAAGGAGGTCGTGGTGTGGGCGGTCTGCGCGCAACAGAGAAAGACGAGGTGGCACCGGTGGGTGCCTCCTAGGCAGCCGAGGCAAGAGAGAGCCCAAGCGCCACTAATTAGTGCCAAGAACGTAATTAAGTAATTTTTAATTAAGTGACTGCCGTTTACGCGCACAACCACCACGCACCACGGGGTAAGCTGGCTCGTTGCAGGGTGCTTCATCCCGGATGCACCGCCATAAGCCGGATTACCCTTCTTCCGAAAAATTCGCTTCCTCGCGGGAATTCGCGCGACGCGATCCCTCTCCTGTCTCGCGCGTATATGTTCTCGCGTCTGGCGGTGTATAAGTGGAAACCGATCGTTGGCTAGGGAACGCGATCGTATTTAACCTGCGACGATATTGATATTAAATAGAGAACAATCTTGTTCAGGGAACTGTTGCTGGTTCGCGGGGCGCAAGGCGATGAACGGCTAAAAGTTTCGAACCGCTTCTTTAGTTATATCTGATGAATATTAAACATCCGTCCAATGATGCGTTCGAATTTATTGCTGTAACACCTGTTAATTAAAGTGTCCTGTTAATCAGCGTATATAAGAAAGATGTTAAGCGATAGTTGCACGAACCCCCGAAGTGTATCAAAATGATCCCATTTACGATTCTATTCTTTGCCCTGTGAACACCGGCTTACGGTCCAGTTAGAGCGAAGTGTATCCCGGTGATTTCCGAAAGGAAGTAGAAGTTTGCAGGCAGGGGTTGGTTAATATGGTAGCTACCTGGTCTAAAGAAGGCCAGCGTCAGCATCTGGCCGCTTTTAGCAGCCAGCAAGTAGCGGGTAACCCAAAGAGTTGCCACTCCGTTGTGCCGCGCGCTGAGTTTTTAATTAAGGAGCCGGCGCGCGTTTCTCGAGGTCTCGCTCGGCTATCTATACGTATAACTTGCTCGCGGCTCGCCGTCACGCTCGCGCGTTTACGCCTCTTTGGCAGGCTGCGCGGCGCAGAGACACGGGAGGAAACACGGGAGGGCTCCTTTGTGGGCTTCAAGGGCCTCGCGGCGGCCGAAGAGATCACCGCGAGCGTCTTCTTCTTTTACCGTTCCTTCGTTTTCCACCCTCCGTAGGAGCCAGGTACAGCCGTCAGCGAGGCCGCGGTCCGAAAGTCAAAGACCGAAGTTTCCTTCTTTTCATTAGAGGGTCCTGTGGCTGCGGAACGATATATTCTCTCCCGCCTCTTTACCCCTTTCTTCTCCTACCAAACCACCCACACCTCCCCCCCCCCCCGCCCCTCCCTTCGTCATCGTCTTCTCGTTTTACTCCCTTTCCCGGCCCTTTCACTTCTTGCTGCCCGCCACACCCAACCCTTTTCCATGTTCGATGTATTACCTCTGGCCCTGTCCCTCTCCGTCTCTTCCTTCCTCCGCCTTTCCGCCGGCTTTTGTCTCAAAGAACTCGTCCTTGCTCATTTCGCCCAGGATCCTTTCTTCCCATCGGCGACCGCGCGCGGGACGAGAAGGATATCGAGAGAGGGCCTGTCCTCTGCCGCGAGTTTAAATCCCCGGGGAGTGGAAAGTTGTAGCTCGATGTCAACGATCCCCGGAAATATCCTTCGTTACTCGCGGAACAGACGCTTTGTCGCATTTTTGTTTTCTTGCATTGTTCATAGAGGAAGGTGGAGAATAATAGAGAAATATATGCGCCGAAATCTACGGCGACCAGCGGAACAGGAGACACTCGCGGAGCAACGAGACAGCGAACAGGAAGCGGGCGACGAAATGAAAGAGGAACACACCGGAGGTAGTGGCGGGGAGACTGGCTGCGTACAGGTTGAAAGTAGAAAAGATTACGAGAGCGTAGTAATTACAAGACTGGCGTATTCCTCCGGCTCTCCTATCCCGGAAGCGTGCATGCCTCACGTGGGATGGCCGCTACCTATGAACGTAAGCGTTCGCGTCTCCTGCGCGTCACATCTGCATATGGCTACGCGTGGTTTTCCATTTTTTTTTTTGTTTTTCTTTCGTTCCGCCAACGTCTTTTTCCCTCTTCCGTGCTTGTCCCCGGGTACGCGTCTACTACCTCAAGGCTCGAATTTTCTCCGCACCCTTTCCCCTCGGTCGCAGCCAGCTTGTTCCTCGCAATAAGAGGGAGCACGGGGCTCGGTCGTCATCGTTCGCGTACGGGTGCGCGTACACGCATTACGGGGGAGGTAGGAACACGCGTGTGACGACGAGGCTCGTGTCTAGCCTTCTCGCTAAATGGCCCTCGCCTGTTTACCACGCGGTCGCCCACGCACGCCTTCCGCCGTCAACGTATCCCCCGGCTGTGCAGCCACCGTGCTCTGCCACCCCCGCGACGCGATTCCCTCCTCCTGCGAGGCATGCACAATCTTGCGGGATTAAAACGCGTAGCCGCCGCTGAGGAGGACCGAACGCGCGCGGTCCCGCGCCTGAAGATTGCCTGCCGTAGCCTCGCGGCCCGTTTGTAGTCAAGATTTCGGCGAAACCACGGACACGACCGCCCCCGCACCCTTAGTATCCCTCTTTTCCGCTTTCTCGTTCTCGTGTATCGTGTTCCACGCGTGTTCATTTTAATTTCCCGGTTTATCCTTACTTCAGTGTGCGTTACATGGGATGACGATTTTCGGTATTTGGAAGCTTCGAAAGTTTTGTTGGCATGTTAGCGATCGTGGAGCATTTGGTGATCGCCGCGCCAGAGTTAATTCAGTAGAACGGATTGAACTTCCTTCAAGAGGGAGCAATGGTAACCGGTTGTTTTATTTTCCAATTCCATTCAATTTTACCTTAGTACGCTGAATGGTCCGATCGTTCGAAGTTAGTTCCCTCATTCAGATCGTATTTGCTTTTTATTTCACCGATACGTAGAGTGGCATCGATGCCTTGAGAATTAGTAATCTATAACGGGCTTAATTCCTCCTGGAACTCTATTGAAGGCATTCCAGAGTGGGGAGTTAATAAGTAATGGACTCGGTGAACGAGCTGTCCAAGGAAAATTGTTCCCCTTTATAATTCATGGGAACGAAGGTTCTTGGGACGTACCAGGTCGAAAGTGATCGATTAACTGTCCACTTAATCGTATTCTTTTTCGTCAGCGAGGAACAAACCGCGCTTAACCATCGACGGTGACTATATTCGAGAGAAAGAGAGAGAGAGAGAGAGAGAGAGAGAGAGAGAGAGGGAAACCAGGTAATAATTAGAAATCTTGTGATTCCGTATCGACAAGTCTATCAACGATCCAATATATCAATTACTTTACGGGTGAGAGCCATTCAATCTATGAGCATCGAGACCAGCGAAAATCGTTTCACATTGATTCCACAACGAGCAACAACCCCGTTGTTCAGTTATCTATATTAAATCAAGGATTAGGTATTAAAGAACGTCGACCAAAGTAGAAACGGTAAAAAGGTAAGGAGGCGTGGACGTTAACGACCGGTCACGTGCTCGCGTCCGGCGGACAGGGGTTGGAAAAGGAAATTCCTGTTTAGAAAATTACCGCGTCATTACCCTAACCATCGTGGTCAGCGGGGACAAGAGGGCGGGGGAGAGCTATAGCTGGTAATGTCCAGCCGCGAAGCAGATCGTCGGTTGATAAGAACGAGGCGAAGGAGAAATTAGAAAGGGAGACGTCGCGAGCGTGTGGCACCATTGTTAAAGAATTATCGAGGATTTCGGGACGATAAGCAACCCCCTCCGAAGCATGACTAGGTGAGTTCATCGTCGACTTCATTTACTCGATTGCTCGAGAGCTTTCGATTTTTCATTTGTACCACTTTCTTATTACTTATTAGCTACCACTTTGGACACTTTGCCGGTTTGTTTATTAGCTCACGTTCATAGTTAGGCGAATCTCTTTTAAATTTAATTTTTAAAATTAATTGGTACATTTACGGAACGATCTCTTAGATGCCACGTTTCACTTTCCACCCCCTCTTTCTGGGAACCCTAAAACTAACCCTCGCTCGGTCCGAGGCAAAACACGCGCGCCGATAAAAAGGAATGTATCACGTGTATAAAACGAGCAGAAGCAAAAATCGTGGTTAACCCTTTATTCAACCATCGCTGCCCTTCTGTCGTGTACGATTGCTGTCCGTTGTCCGACACAAAATTCTTTCCATCCCCGATGATAAGATCCGTTCGTCGAGTCGCGTGTTCCACCGTGGGATCTGATAACGAGCTAACCCGAGTCCGCGCGCATCTCACCCTTTCTATCCCTCCTTGTGCGCCCATCTCTTCCCCCCCTTATTTCGCGCGCAAACAGACAAACGGAGGCGCGGAGATGCAGGCGGAGATTAGAGAGGGAGAAAGAAAGCGACACGAGAACGCGACACACGCGAACGTAGGCGTCGCGCAACCCTGTCATCGACGACCCCAATCATCCCCCTACGGGCAAGCTTCATCGAACGACGGCTGTCAATATCGTCGTCGTCGTCGTCGTCGGTATAAGCAGATACGATGATGCACGCTCGGCGTCAACGAGTCTCCGTAAGATATCGGACGTGCTTTCGATTCGACGCGGCGTGCGCGTGAGAAAATAGGGTGCGAAGAATCGCTTTGTGAAAGCTCGTCTCTTTCTCTCTCTCTCTCTCAAGCCCTGTCTCCCCTTTCGTTCCCTCCCTCGCGATTTCCACGACGCTCATCCCCCTACGGCTCTTCTCTGTTGCGTCTTCTCGCTTCGGGACCGATTTTCTCCTCGCACGGGCGGAACGAAGGGAACATCCTCTCGGGACGCGTGTCGGTCGACGGTTTATGAATTATTCTTTTTATGAGCAGAAATGCTTATCGTGGATTAGACTTAAATGGAAAACGGGGATGAATCGTGTTCGTAAATGATATGGATCTTCTCGAGTACAATCTTTTTTAACGTCAAGAGTTACGTATTGATATTTTAATATTGCTCGAAAGGAATACCGGACACCATTCATATTACTTTCCACCTGAACGATTTCATAATACTGTGAAACAATGAAATGACGAGTATGGACTATCCTCGTCGATCCTTATCGGTCGGAACACATCCTCTAAGCCTTCGCCCCCCCATTATTTACTCTGTCGAGCTAAAAATTCCTTGCCGCGACAGTGTCTTATCTCAATCTCGCTCCATAATTCACTGGTTTGAAAACGATTCGATGGTCGCAAAGGGGGAAGATTGGTTCAAACGTTTTTTTTTTTCTTTCTGTCGAAACTGGTCGAAGCTACCGGAAGATTGGAAAAGCGTGGTTTGACCGCGGCGGAAGTCGGCTCGGATCTCGTGACAAAAGTACAACGACGACGGAGCGGCGAAGGGTGGCGAAGGGTACAAGCGTAGAATAACGCGGCGAGGAATTTCCGCATAGGAAGCCGTGCATTAGGCTATCAGATCGAGCACGCTCGGCAACGACTGCCGCGTAGAGTCGGGTGGAGGAGAAAAAAAAGAAGAGGTGGCCGGGGCAAACCCTTACGTGATTAGCCGTCAAAGGAGAGAGGGTCCGTAGGGTGAAAGTGTGCGGCTAATGAGCCGCGAGATCGCCACCTTCGTGTCGTCCTTTAATCGCCGTTTTACGGGAAACTTGTACGAAACTGATATGCAAGGATTATCAAGAGGAAAGTTGTCAATTTCTCCCTTTCACGATCGTTAGGGTGGCCGCGCCGTGGGTAGACGATGGAATTATTTATGGACACCGGCCGGGCTAGAAACATTGAGATTATAACAGCCACCGTCCGAGGGGTGGATCTTTTTCTCCCCCGTGGTTAATTCTCCGTAACAGTTTATCTGTCGCGGATGGCTCGCCCCGAACGCGTCAATTTTGCCATAGTCTTCGGGCTGATTACGCATTGCCATTCCTCCAATTTCGTTCGAACGACAAATCGATATCTCAGATCTCCCTCGATTTTCTCGAGCAGTCCGTCCAAAAAAGAAAAAAGAAAGTGGAACACGAAACGGACTTAAGGCGGACAGGGTTGACTCGTCGATCGTTGTTAAGAGAGATCTCGAGAGAACCCTCTTCGTGTTTCACCCGTTCCGTCTGGTTCGTCATCGGGAGCAGCTACACGGTGGCGGAGAAGGAAAAGGGAAGACATCGGGGTTGGGGGAGGGGGGGCCTGGGTCGAAGGAGAGAGACCAAAGATCCCTCCGGCCCCGACACGACAAAATGTACCGAAATATATTCAGCCTGGTAATTAGCTTTGTGCTCGACGACTGAGGCCGGCCTCCTATGCAATTTTTTGTTCGCCGGACGTTTGAAACTTTTGCAAACACACTCCGCTGTTCTCCCTTATCAACCACTCGGGCCGATCCTCTTTCTCGCCGCCTTCGATGGAAATGTTTCGAGGGAACGAAACAGGGCCACGGGAAGGGCGAGGCACAAGGGGCAACTTCCTCGATGCAACCGAGCTGCCGTCGTGGGCATTGCGTTCTTCTTTCTTTTTTTCTCGCAAACCGACAAACGTCGTTGCAATTTTTGTGTGTCCTTTTCGTTTTTCTTAACGGCGTCGATTCCCGATGAAATCGCGAGACGTAGCGTCGTCCACGAAAGGGGCGGCGATGCGTATCACTTTTTCCGGAATAAAAAATTCCGAGCAACTTTTTTTCGCTCATTTCCCCTGGCGGAATTTTAAGTGTACCTTTTCCTCATTTCCATGGGGCCAGCTCTTTTTTTTTCTTTTTAATGGACCTTTTCCCGCGTTAATTAAATTTCGCGGCCGGTCTCCCCCGCTGCGCTCGCTCGAGTGCCTCGAATATTTCGTAGCAGATCGGCGGCACGGTGCGCCATAATGGACACATTGGAAGTCGATGATGAAATTGAGCGCAGCGCGTTTTAGCGCAGCCGGAAATATTCATTGCTTCGATGGAATTTAACGACACGCGATTGCGATTTCTATCAATCCGTGACTGTTATTGGGAGAACAAACGGAATCGTTTAAAAATATTATCCAACTTGTCTACTATATAAAAGATTCGTACACTAATTGAGATCTTCCCTATGAGCCAAAGAACGATTAGAATTCCTATCAGCTGATCACCGCGGCGCTACCAAGCTCATCCATCGCGGGAACTCTCCACTGAATAAACCACGAAACGAGCATCCGTTCCCTGTAAAATAGAGTCACGGGGGCGGGGCGGTTGGGGGGCACGCGTTGAAAGCTGAAGGGCAGCGAGAACTTATGGTCTCCAAGAGGACGGGCGCTTCTCGCGATAAGAAAGCGGCAATAATGTAGTCGAAGGCCGGGCACACGCGCGTCCTCCTCGACCCGCCTTATATCTTGGATCTGTACTCAGCCTAATTATAATCACGCTAATGCCCGGCGGTGGGCAGCGCGTACGTGTCGGTACACGGCCGGGGCGCTGGACTCCTACACGCTTTCCATACCTGGCCGCCCGCGATGTAGCCGCTGCGTTACTTATCCCCCGGCCCGAGGAGAGGGGTAATTAAGATTCGGACACACCCAACGTGACTCTCGTCTCATGGGCTCTGACCGCTTCTACGCAGGGAGTGGTCGAGCCCCATGAAAACCTCGTTCTCGTTTGCATACACGCGGAACATCTTCCACGAGGATCGCCGTCCTTTTTTTTCTCCCCCCCCCCCCCCCCCCCCCTCGCCCCTCTCCGCCGCCTGATCGCGACACGGAAATTCTGATCGGGCTACGGCGACAACGATGTCGATCTCTACGGGATTCACGAAGTTTCGGGAGGACGATATTTTGGCGATCGGATCGTACGGGGGCGGACCCGTCGTGAAACGGGAGTTCGCGACAAACGGGGGGGAGAATGTTATGCAAATTCGATCGTTCGCTGGGTATTATCGCATGCGTTGAACGATCTGGAGACGAAGGATTGTTTCCGTTTCAATGTTAAAGAGAGAGAGAGAGAGATCGTAGTTGATTAATTTAATTTTGTATTCCAGAAAAGCTGGGCGAGTCCGTAATCGACCTACGTTCAAATAATATTGCTAAGCAGAGAAATAAACGTGATACACTTCACGAGTTACATCTTAGCCGTTACTCGAACCGTGAAACAATCGATCGGCCACCGCTGGCAACCGCGAAATTCTCAATGCAAATTGTATTGTTGTACTCACCGGAAGTTGGAGAACCACTTGACCAGCTGCGCCGTGTTGTTCTTATTGAACCTGATGTCGGGGAAGTACATCTTTAGGATGGACGAGGACGGGTACCTGACCCAGAAGAACATCAGCTTCGCTTTCCTCAGGTGTATCGGTGTTAACATCGACGAGTTCACCGTGGTTAAGGAGATACTCTTTTGCTAGTTTTGCAAACATTTTATAATAAAGCAATTCGACGCGAATCTTCTAGTTCTCGTTGTGTATCGTGTTTTAATCTACTCGATTCGCACCGTAGTAATTTATCTTTCACGGGAGGAGCATGAGCCATGATAAAACCATACGTCCGAAAGGAGAACGTCCGGAGAATGCATATACAGTTGTGTGTGCCCGCAAATATCTCAAACTTAATCGTGTTTCCTTCGTATCAAATTGGATTAGAAATCGTACAAGCTGTGGATGTCGCGAGGGTAGTAGAGCTCGAACGTTCTCGCCGAGGTTGACCCACGATTGGCCGTATCCTCAACGGAAGCCTTACCGACTCCTTATCGGTAATAGGATCGCTTCATGTGGTTTCATCGCATTCTTATTCGGTTAATCCGCGTGTTCAATCTCCCGCGGTCCGTCCGTGCCTTGAGGCATGCTCCTCCAAGGATTTCAACCCTTTCTATCTATTCCGAAACGAAATCTAGTAGTGCCTGTATCATTCAACGACTAACAATTCTATAGGATTTTCAGCGAAATGAAACAACTGCGCTGTCAAAGAACCATTTCCTAATGAAATTCGAGCAACACGCGATTCCCGTCGATTCAGCTGGCACACAGAATCAGAACGGTGAATAATCGTGGAAAAATCTGTGCAACGTTTTTCACCACTCGATCCGCTGAAAGCCATCTAATTCGGACGAGAGACAGGAAATGCGCGCGGAACGTTTTACAATTTTCACCAACGCCTATCGTCATTTGGCGTTACTGTCATCGCCGGGCGAACCCTCAACAGGCACAAGCGAAGTCGTCGTTCACGAGCGAACGAGTCGACAAGTGTTGCCGTTCGCGTCAAACGCGTGGCGGGTGGTAGTACGCGCGTCGCATTTTGCGCTCGGCGGTAACATCGATGAGCGATAACGAGATGCCAGACCGTAATAAGGGTTGTTCCGGTGCGCAGCCATCCCCCTCGGATTTATCGTGCTTGGCCCTTCCTCGTGCTCTCTTAACGCGCGGCACGCACCCTACATATCGTGGCTCGTGCTCGTTGTATCTCGAGCATTAGAAAAAGAGAGGAAGAAATCAAGCTACTATTAGCGATTTTCGATGATAAGAATTTCCTAATCCATCGCTCGAAATATCGAAACGGAATCGTTGTAAAAGTCGATTGAAAATGCACCACCAGCGAAGCACAATAATCTATTTAGCAAGGGGAACGTCTGTTCCGTCCTATCATCGGAATCACCCCCCCACGGGTGCGAAGCGTTCACCGATGTTAACCAACGCGGAGACTGCACGCGCAGGCGAGGAGAAACGTTCAACGAGGTGAAAAGCACATTTGGAAACGCGGAGGACCAACAGAGACAAAAGGGTGAAAATCCAGAGGAGAACGGCGAGGAGCAGGTTGCGCCGCGGCCATGCGCTCGACCTACCCCAAACGGGAGGGAGTGAAAGGAAAAAATGCGCCATTGATTTTGCATCAAAGGCCGGCTAAAAAGGCGGCAAAGAACGGCGTGGCAGCCGATCGAACGACCCGGAGCAAGCAACAACACACGCCGATGCAGCTCCCGACCAAGTTGTGCACCGACGTCGACGCGTTCACCCTGTACGCCCCCGCGCGACGCGTCTTTCTTTTTCCCCGGTCGCTAGAGGACAGCGATGTATTTTGCGAAGGTTTTCGTTAAGGGGGCGGGAACCCGTTACCGGTGTGATCTACCCCGACCGCGGGTCATGCATGATAATCGAGCTGCTGAACTTTTTTCACGCCCGCTCATTACGCTTTTAGACGATCGCGGAGAAGGATGCGTGTCTTAACTTCGCCCGTTCCCTGGGCTATTTTTACGAAGTCAAAGCGTACAACACACGAGGTCGCCGATGCTTCCCCGCCCTTATGCACGCACCTCTGGCCGTGTTTTGCGTGGCCGCCTCTTTTCACCGAGGGAGAACGCATTCAAGTGTTTCCTCTTTTCTCCTTCGTCAAGCGCGTGACGTTAACGCGCATCGATGAACGGTGAAACGAAAAAAAAAAAAAAAGAAGGGAGACATCTCCGTGAAGGATAACACACTGTCCGGTTAAAAGCTGGTACGCGAAACGAGGGACGAGCGGGGTAACGTTTGCGTTTAATCGAGAAGTCCCGATGCGAACGATCGAGTATAAGGAATCCGGGAAGTTGACCCTGTAGAAACGCGGTTCCTAGGGTGAATTCTCTCGTACGGTTACGGGGCAGCGGTAGAAGTGGCTTATCTACGATAAGAGCGAGGAGACGCTTGGAGAGAAGTTCGCGGACCGCCTTCTCCCTCTCGTTTCCGCGGTGAAATTCCGAAATTGCGGGACAGATTATTGGCTTGCGAAGTTTCGTGGGACTCGAGGCCCGCTGGGGAAGGGCGGGCCGAGTAGGCAAAGAACTTTCGACCTCGCGCGTTGTTGCCGGACAAACTCTGACTCGTAGGTGCAGCGGCCAACATTAGCCTAACTCCGCGGCAAACTAATCTAACATTCGTCCGAGCTTCCACCCCCCCTGAAATCTCGCCCGCCGTTGCCTCCACGCTGCCGACCTCCTTCGTCTTGTTGGCTGCACCGGGCGAGGGGGAGGTGGCTTTTTCTCCCCGTAGAACTCTCCTACGTTTGTTATCCAAAGTTTCCGAGCTCGCGATCCCTTCTACGGGCGGAAAAAGGATCGCGGAACAAAAAACAAAAAGCACGCTCCTAAGCAGCGTCGTCGACTCCTTCGCCTTCCTAACAACTTTTTAACGCTCGTTTTTTCGCTCCTGGCCCTGGCGGCGGCATGCTCCTCCCGATTTAATATCCGTGAAAGTTCGCCGGTACTTTCTTTGGAGAACGTCCGGGCTCCGCTGTCCCTTCGCGATATTACCAGCGCTCCGAAGTCGACGGAGATTCCGCCGCTCGTCGTCGTTGCTTCGACTCGGACGGAGAAACACCCGGCTTTCGAGGGGAAACTTCGCTAACTATTACGCAAACGATCTGGGCGCTCGTGGGTACATCGGCCTGGACGTTCTCCAACTCTCTAACCAAAGGAACGACCGATTTTCTTTCTTTCTTTTTTTCTTTCGTCTCCTTCACGCTAATTTTTGATCCACGTTGTATTAGAAAAGGATATTGTAGGCTGAATCCCGTCGTAGCTGATGTCGTCCGAGTTGCAGTCGTTGGGCCGGTCGTTGCTGTCCATCCTGAGATGTCCATAATCCGGACTGCCGTGTTGGGCGGCTGCCAATAAGGCAGGATGCAGTATAGACGGCGGGTGGGGCAGTGGAGGCGAATCCCTGACTTCTACACCTCCACCCGGAGGACTCGCGGGTAGGTGATGCGGCCCCGGGGGTGGTACCTGACCCGGATGACCGGCGTGAGGGTTGAAGAACGGCGAGTACGGCGAGAACACTTGACTCTCGTGCAGGCTCGGGTTTGGTATCGCCACGCTGGTTGGCAGGGACACTGGCAGCATCGGTGGTGCCCCGTGGAACGATCTCGGCGGAAGCGGGGGCGGTGGACTCTCGCAGCCTCCTTGGGAACCGCCGCCCTCTTGCGCGAGGATTCTCGACACGGTCCTTGGCGTGATCCTCGTATCCGTCACCTGTGAAGGGACGTACTAATTGATACCTCGACTTATCATCCTGATCTTCAGATTCTTACAGCTACTACTTAATGCTAAGGCGTCCCTTGCCGCTGACGAATATAATTTTAATACATTACAACGAATTACACATTTTGAATATTCGTCAGTGATCCGTAAGGTACGTGTAACGTTTCTCCAAGAAAGATTTCTAATAAGGAGATGGTCTATTCAACATGCGACGCAACAAGTGAATTTACTTCTAAGGACAATTATCTACGACGGAGCAATATCTTTTCAGTTAAAGATACAAAGGTGATAGTTACCTTATGACGTTTCTTCTTCGGTGTCATGACAAGCGACAGAGCCTCGTTCTGCTCGGAGTCCCTGATTTCCCTCTCGTCCCCCCTCAGGTTACAGTATTGCTCGCGTTGCTGTTGCTCCCTTTGCTGGTGTTCGTGTTGTTGATGGTGCTGCTGGTGTTGTTGCTGTTGTTGCTGTTGCGCCTGCATCGTGCTCATGCTGTACATCGGCGGTTTCGACGGGAACATTCTGCCAGCTGGCCTGACGTGCGGGGGCAGTTGGTTCATTTGATTAATGTTGTTTTCCGTGGGGCCAGAATGCGGACCATGGGGACCACCACCCATGGGTCCGATTTGCGGGTAACCCGTAGACTGTGGAGGAGGGGGCCCGCCGTTGTGGGGCCCCCGTGGCCCGTTTGGGCCACCGGGTGGTTGTGGTGCTCCTCTGTCTACTACCTTCGTCCTCGGCGACTTTCTCTCGAGCATCTGGCTCGCCAACAGGTGATCCTTGTTCAATTGCTCGGCGGCTACTTGCGCCACCTCGCTTTGCTTCCCAAGGAGCCTCTTCTCTTGCACGAACCTCGCGACCACCTTGTCGACCAGATTCTTCAGATGCGAGATGATCTCCGTTTTCAGCGTGTCCGACAGACTCTGCAGGTCCTCGTCGGTGATGTAGGGGACCGACGAGCCAGCCGCGGCCGCGGCGCTTCTGAATACGTTTAACCTCTCCTGGAAGTCTTTATGCTGAAGGGGCGTGCTCGGTTGCTGCATTTGTGGCGTTTGCGGCGTGGACGGGCCGGTATTGTTCTGACTTTGCTGCTGCGCCTGGCTCGGCGGGGGCGGCGGAGTGGTTTGTCGTTGGTGTTGCTGTTGGTGCTGCTGATGCCTGACAGCCTCCGCCTGATGTTGTTTCATCATCTCCAGGGCAGCTTGTTGCTGGCCTAGGAAGAGTTTGTGCCCCATGTGGTACATGGTCGCTGCCGCGGCGTGCGGATGTTCGGTCGGGAGGGCCGGCAGTCCGTTGTACGGCGGTGGTTGAGGTCGCGGCGGTTTGATCTGCGGCTGAGGACTCAGGGGCGCGCCGATACTTTCGCTAGCGTCAGAATCGATTCTACTCGTAAGCTCATTGTATTTCTGCTGCATCTCGGCCAATTGTGCGTGCAGATTCTTCAGCTGGGTCTGCAGGTTGTCCTTCTCCTCGCGTTTCTGCCTGATCGTCGTTGGATCCTCCTCCTCCTCGCTCTCCTCCTCGTCGTCCAATATCCTGTCGTTGACGCTCTGCTGGAGAACGTGATGCACCGTCTGCTGCTGGGGTTGGTAAAGCTTGCGTTTCTTGCAACCGTTCACCGTGGTACTTTGAAGGGCCGGACTGCTGCGCATCGTGCTGACGATATTCTCGACACGGGCGCGTTTCGTTTCCGTGGTCGGCGAGCTGGTCTCCGTCTTCGGAACGATCGGGCACGGTGAGTGACTGGGGCTCCGTTTCATGTTCATCGAGTCCTGGATCTCCTCCTTGACGGAGACGGAGCCGGACCTCGGCTGCGTGGGACTCGGCGGCAAGCTCTGCTCGCAGTCGGATCCATCGAGATTCGCCCCCGGCTCCATACCAGCTTCGGCGAACGCCTCCTCCATGGCACGTGCGGCCGCTGCCGCGTCCTCGGCGCTGTCCTCGGCATCGCCCGGCATCACGGTATCACGATCACTGTGATTCGCGTTATTCACGACGTTATTGCCATCACCACTCTCCTCTCCACCACTCTGCACTGTTCCACTGCGTGCACTATCACTATTCTGTTGCTGCTGGGGGCTCTGTTGATGCTGCTTCTGAGGCTTAAGTAAATCCGTTGTCGTGTTGTTATTGTTACTGTGTATACTGTTATTGTTGTTCGGCTGCTCCTGCATCGAGAGCGCGGAGATCTTCCGCCCTTGGAGTATATCGCGGAGCATGTGCTGCGTAAGCTCGGCGGTCGCGGGATCGTCGCAATTAACAACAGCGCCGGATTGCAAATTAGAAGCGGGATCCATGCCGGCACCGGTCATCCCGTGGCCGCCCTCTGGTGGTGAGCCACCGGCGTCGCTGGCCTGTTTGACCTGTCGTCCGAGTAGCTCGTTTAACATCTTGGCGGGCCCGTAACCCGGTGCCCCGAAGAAGCCGAATGCCGCGTGGGCGGAATGCTGCTGAGCGCTAGGACCCGTTGTAGCTGCGCCTAAGTGACCTTGACTGCTGGCCGCCCCAGCTTGTTGCTGCGACTGATGGTGCGGCTGATGAGTTGGTCCGCTACTACCGAAGATAGAACCGTACAGACCACCGCCGTGGAAGGATGGCCGGGAGGTGAAGTGCGGTATACTCGAGTAGTTGTTGCGTGGCTCGCCGGCGTCCACGCGCTGTCTGGTGCGCTTCTGCTTCTTCTGGAGTCGCTGTTGCTTGCTTTCCGTAGTTCCTCCGTAGGGGGCGAAGTACTCGGTCTCCTCCCCCGATGACATCATCGGCCGTCTGGTTGGTCGGCCCCCCGAAGGCCTCCGCGTCCCCTCCCCGCCAGGGTTCCTTGTCGCCCCTACCCTTCTCGCTCGAATAGCCCCTCGTGGCTTCGCTGCTCTACTCGCGCGTCGTTTCCCCTACCACGCTCGCCTTCTCTCCTGTTTCCTTCCACCTTGTCCTCCCCACTCCGCTCTCATACACTCGCCCCACTCCACTTTCTTCGTCTTCACCTTCTCCTTCTCTTCCTTTTTTTCCTCCACCGCCGTCGCGCCTACGCCGCCGCCGTCACCTCCTCTGCCGCCGTCGTCGACGACGACGTCGGCACCCTCCTTCCCGACGTACCCCTGCCTCCTTTTCACCTTCTCGCGTGCCTCCTCTTCCGTCGTTCCGCGAATCTTCTCTCAACTTTCTTTTCACTATTCCTCGCCCCGTTCCTTCCGCCTTGGGATTGACGCCAGCAGCTGGGGCTTCTTCTCGTTGACTCGGTGTCGACGGCTCGTCCTGGTATCGGGATGATGACGATTTCTTCTCAGAAGACGCGGCACGCTCTCGGCGTCGCTGTCGCTGCTCCTCCGGCTTTTCTCGCTATTGGTACAGGCTCCGCCGCTGCCGCTACGCTTTCTACCGTTATCGTTACGCTTCTTCGTGGCAGTCGACGCGATGTTACTCCCGTTGATGATGACGAGAAGCGAGGCCGGTGCTCTCGAGGGCGGAATCCTAGTGCTCCCGCCTGGGAGCTGCATCCTTCGAGCTCGCCAAAGGGCTGGGTGCCCCTCGCTCCCTCGTCTCGATTTTGTCCGTTCTGCGATTCCTCTTAGCTCGTCTGTAACAGAAAATGTTCGCATGGCAAGCTTTAACGCTGGTCAATACTTAAAGACCACGGTTGAATCGTGCACGTCCAATGAGACGCGATCGATATATCAGACTTTAGCCAAGTTAAAATCACGAACAGCGTTTTATTTTAAACGCGTTCCGCATATAGATCCTCTATGCATATGCTCGACCATTAGATACTTCCCTAGACAGAACAAGTGTCTGGCATCGTCGTACAACCGTCGTTGACTTTTCTCTGTGGCATAACCAACTATAGTCGGTGACTTAGTTGCCGAGGGAGACGGCGGCCGATCTAATTTTATACGTGGAAATAATTACCGCTACGCATAGCTGGTACACGGGAACGATTAAATTGATGCGACTCCGTTGACGCGTTACGATTAGCGGCGTGATCTTTACCTTTTATAATAAGAGCGATGCTGCTGAGAATTACAAACGTATTGCTTTGCACAAAATCTAGAAGTTAAGCCAAAGCTGCTTCACTCCACTAAGAAGAGACGCACGTTCGGAGAAAGTGTACGAGTTCATCGTACGAACTGGTCGTGTACTCTGGAAGTGTCGCCCGGTTAAAAATACTGGTGATCGATCATGGAGACGAGACGAAGAATAGACTAGGCAGCGACACGGACAGAGGGTGCATTATCTTTGGCCGTTGTCTTGCCGCGAGAGTTGGCCGAGAGAACCTGATCGAACGCTGGGACTTGCCGAAGAGTAGCCGAAGAGGGGCCATAAGAAAATTGCAAGTCTTGAATTTCTTATTCCAAATGCTAGCCCGTCGCCAGAGATTGTACGCCGCCGTTGATCGATAGTCCACTAACAATAACTAGATAGGGTGCACTATCCGGACGGGGTTAAAGTACTATCTATCTTATCGTACTTGATCCTCAACCGTTCCATTTTTCTGTTCAAATGGAAATTGTTATTCTCTCTTCAAAGAGACGTTAACATACGAAATTTCGAATTCTCTTTGATAAACGAGTTGGACGACGCACAAGGATAATCGAAGGCCGTTGAACGAATTCATTGAGCAACGAGCGAAGGGTAGCTAGCAATCGTTTCGCCGTTCAATTGCCGATACGCGCATAAGTGCGTGGGTGGAACACGTGAGTCGGTTCTGCGTTTGCACGCACGCGGACGGCCGATATACGGTGCGTCGCGGGGGAGGTGGTTCGGTGTGCACCGATATCAACGTGATACAAGCCCGCGTGAATGTGCATGAGCTTCGAAGCAACAGCTGAACAGCTTAAAGCACCTGCGCTCAATAGGCGGACATATTCCATAGTTTGCCTACGCACGAGCCGCCTACGTTCGAGGACGCGAGAGCACACTCGGCTCTCCCTCTCTCTCTCTCTCTCTCTGCGTATCGGCGAAGAGAGCCTACTATTAGACGTACGTGTGCGGCTCGCTCGTGGAGCAACCAAGAAGGCTCGAATAGAGGAGTACGTGATGCACAGCAACACGTGGCGAAAACGACGAATCGGTGCGGTGACGGTCGTACTTCTGTATACCCGAAACACCCCCGCGCGCTTGCAGGCGTCCCTTCCAATGTGTTCACGAGATCGTGAAAGGAACCGGGGGTAGGAGGTGGTGAGAAGTCGCCAATTCAGAATTCATCGAATATTCCCTCGTTTCGACGGTGCATCGAACAACGACCGGTGTTTCCGTCTATATTTCGTCGACGCGAAGGAGTCGAGGAACGAATAAAAGTTGAATTAGAACGTGTCACTTCTATTTCGAGCAAGCTTACCTCCCGCGAAGCTTGCGTGCAATTTTCATTACCCCCCTTTCGGCCCTGGCTCTTCGAACATCCAAATTCCACTGTATTCGCGGAACACCGAGAGTAAATTAACGATGGATCGCGAAAGATGCGACGCTTTTGTTCGCATCGCTCGCGAGAGAGATACCGCTATCCGGCAATTATCCCCGGCCGATGCGGAGGGTATGTGAAGCTCGTCGCCTGAAACGGTGACATATGGTCCCCTCAGGTTCGATAACGTCTACGATCGTACCTGCCTCGAGGAGCGTTGCGCTTCGAGGGGGGTCAGCAAGGTCTGTGTCCTTCCTACTTTTTCATCGCCACTTCCCTTCTGTTCCGCCATGCGTGGGACGGCCGGAATAAAAAGGTGGCCCTCCCTCCTCGCCGGAAATGGTTTTAGGAACTCTCCCATTACCTCACCTCGGAAGTACACGCCGCTCTAATTACACGCGAGAATGTGCTCGCGGCAATGTGCACCGAGTGACTTTCGTAATCCCGTTGTCGACACTTTTGCTGTTTCACGCTTTTCATTTTATTTCCGTCTAATAATGCTTTTCGAAAGACACTCGGGGTATGCGGTGTTATCTCTTCCACTAAAGATTCTTCGTGCGCACTATTTTATTATGCGTATGCTTGAAAAGAAAATCGATGTCGAATAGGATTCCCATGTTAATATACCAATATTTCATTATATTGTAGTTAGATAATGCTTATAACATTTTATAATTCCCGATAGAATGCGACCACGTGATTAAGCACCAGCGAGGTATAGGACTTGCAGCGGTTAAAAGTAACTTTACCATTATCGGGCCATGTATTTCGACGATCAATGGCATTCGCATCGATCACCATCGGACGAGGCGAAAACAGTCCGATGAAGCAACAACAGCCATTTCCTGTGCGTCGTGCGATATTTACCGTTTAAGCAGGTGACTCGATTTGAAGGGGTGATTACAGGCCATGCCGGTGGGGCTGCGAAATGAGATTAGAAAATCGCCAGTCGGGACACCGAGTTGGCCAGCTCCTCGTTACGTCTTCGATAACTGCCAATTCCAACGAAATTATACGCGGTTATCCTATTGTTTCAAAACTTTTGAGAGAGAGAGAGAGAGAGAGAGAGAGAGAGAGAGAGAGAGAGAGAGGGAGAGAGAGAAAAAGAGAGAGAGAGAGAAGAGCCATAAAGAAGACGATGTAAAAATGGAAATTAAAAAGAAGGGGTGTAAAGTTTAACTGTCGATTATAAGTGAAACAAAGTTAACGGGAATAAATTTTTTTAATGATTCGGCGATTCCCATTGAGCTTTCTCGAAGATTCTCATCGTTAAGGGGTTACGATCTAAGGTGGCCATTGTTTCCAACTATCGGCGCAGACAACTTCCACCTATAGGTCGGGTAATTAAGGAGGAGACCGGAACACAAAGGAGCTCCGCTCGGTGCGGAAAGCGTTCGTTAATCTCTTACCGTCGATCACGCGGTTTCTATCCGCGGATCGATCTTGCATGAAATTTCAAAGGGATTCGAAATTTTTTAATGAGCACACCGGAGAAAATACAGAGAAAGGCTTCTTTGCAGCTGCACCGATTCCCTCCCCTATCCCGATACACCGTTCCTCCAGTGAACGTCCGAGGGTGCAGAGATCGATATACAAAACGAAACTGCCATCGGCGTCGTGTCTGTAAGAACTTTCTTACTAACTTTGCGTAGAAAATTCTTGCCCGGCGCAGACATTTCTGCCTTCGACGGGACCGGACGAAGCTGCGAAGTCGATGGAGAGGAAGAGGAAAGGGCGACGTTAGAAGCACTCGAGCCGGTATTCGATTTCGAAAGTCAGTGAACGTTCGTGTCGGGACAAAGCGATCTACCGAGCACGGGGCCAATATTGAGAACGAAACAATGCTATTATACACACTTCTACTTTAACATCCCCAACGACTTCCTTCCGGCGCGCGGAGAGCGCGAGTCGCGCGGCCAAGTATGTTCCTGGCTTGCTGAATATCACATGGCGTGCGCGTACCCCACATGGCGTTGTCGGGGTAACGCTGTAAACGGCATGTGCATCGGAATTCCGCCCCCTGTAGGTGTCATGTGGCCGCAGTGTTCGCAGGGGGTTGCGCATGGGAACCCGGCCATGCTCATCAGCCCATGTCCGTCTACGCGTACGATCGTTGCACGCATCGCTATGCACCGGTCACCCCTTCGTTTGTAGGAAATTATTGTAACATTCGTTTCGTTGCTCTATCGGCGGCGTGACCGAGAGCGAGCCCGGCAACCCCGTTCCGTGACACGCACCTCCGCGGCACGCATCCATCGACGATTCGTGACGACCAATCGTCACTGTACGCGCACACGTATTTACATGCACATAAGGCTAACAGCGCGGAGAGGCGAGACCAGTCGCGGAATAGAGACACAGAGAGGCTATACAGGGTGCCGCGTATAGGCAGCGAAAGAGCAAGGGAGAACGGGAGCAGCACCGTTCTATATACACAATGATACACGAACACAAAAGCAGGGGAGTCGCGTGTGTACACACACGGATCACACGCGTTCTGCATATTATCGGGTTGCCACGGCGCAACAAGTTGACCGGGTGTCAATTGATGTGTTATTAATTGGAGGTTAATTGCGTTAATGCGCTGTCGACCCCACCCCTCCCACCAGCCCCCGACGGCCCGCGTCGCGCCGATACCACCCGCCCGCCCCCGGCGCCCCCTTCCGACCGTTTTATTATTATTTTGCATTCGAATCGTTTCGATTCACTGGCACGCGCCCAAACCAGACTCCGCGAGAAGCGCGAACCGCGAGTGGCAGAAAGAGAGAGGGAGCGTTTAAAAGCGGCGGCGGCGGCGGGCGGCCTGTCACCGATTTTCATAATTCACAGCTCGTTAAATTTGTTTCGCTTTTTAACGCCGCACCCCGCGAACGGTTACGCGAGCACAGCACCATTAATCCCACCTTCGGTCGTTTTCAATGAGTTTAATCGCATTTCAAAAACAATGTGGGTCAACGCCGTCGGCCGCCGTGTTATTTCTGGCACGCGAGCATGACCTTCCCTCCGTTTTCATTTCGATTTCGGTACGCCATTCATCGCCGCGTTTACAGATAACACGCGGAATAATGAGCCCGCCAATTTTACGCGCCGCGGCTCGATGATGCTGGATGTTTTACGGTTCACCGGGATGAATGGAGCGTTGCCGCGATCCGGCCGTGACATAGCCCGTGGAATTTGGAAAATTAACCCCCGACGCGAAGAAGGCCGGTTGAACGTCCGACGAATCGAAGGAGGGAATCGCTGGATTTGAAATTTATCGTTGAACGAAAGCCTATCTCCGTCCTTCTTTCGAAACGAGCGTACCTCCACTTTGAGGATCGACGCGTATGCGAGCACGGGTCAAAAGATCGGTATCTTGGAGGGAAAATTAAGGATGAAAAAGGGCAAATGTTCGGTGGGACGGGCGACGACGGTGTACAGTTTAAAGAGACGGGGTAATAAGGAGGGTTGCCCATACGTTCCGAGGGTGAATGCACGCTGGGGAAGGAAGGGGGGGACACAATGCTCTTCCTTTATCCGGAAAACTTCCCAAGGTGCGATCGCAAATCTCCTCCGGAGAATTTTCACGAGACGCCGCGGCGACCCTTGGCCAAATGTGTTCCCATGACTTCTCTCTGTGGGAAACGCTAACGTCTAATATTGTAGGCTATAAAAAATCCTGCGGCGCCCTTCGTCCTCCCTCTGGAAAGGAAGTAGGAACAACGGTCCTTGCCCTCAGCAGCGTAGACGTTGCACCCTACCTGGGGAATGTCCGTTGAAGCTTCCGGGGGCATTTAAACTTCGATATTTGATCAACTATGCGCACGATTTGTTAATTAGCCTAATTATAATTGTTCTCAAATAATTTGAGAAGGTTTATTGAAGGGTTTGTGAATTTAATTCAAGAAATCTTATCAAGAGCACGCTTTTCATTTAACGTTATAAATCTTTGAAATTTTCTGCAGTTTGTTCATTTGACTTTGCAATTATTATCATGTACAGTCGTAGATTTGTTATTCGATGTAATTCTCTTACAAACCCCTGATCAGACGAAATTGCTAATAAATGTAAACAAAAAGTTCATTTCAACTCGTTCGACTTTTTAATTGATAAATTTGCTTATAGCGTTTCACAATCGATTCTGCCTAGTTACCATTAACATTCGAGGATCTATTTATATACGTTAATCCCGATACTTATTCCGATCCTGTTTTCCGGTATGAAAGATGAAATCGAAATCAATGTTTCATCGACGTCCCCTTTATGCGACGCCACTGTAAGATCAAGAAGGCCCCCTTGCTGGTATTCAGGTGGTTCTGCCGGGTGGTATTCCCCCGATTTAAATGCCCAGGTATGTACGGGCCCCACAGCCGGATTCTAGGGTAAGGTAACTTCTCGAGACAGGCTTTTTCCCCCCCCTCGGCCGTGCACCGCAGCCCCAACCATCGAAGATTCAAGGTGGAGAAGGGCAGCGAAGAAGGCAGAAGGAAAGGTCTCCTTAGGAATCGAAAGGAGCGCGTGCCAGCTGCCGTTCCAAGGCGTAACCGACGTTTCGGCTTCTTGTTGCCATTGTTGGGGAGCACGCGGCCGGTCTATAACGTCTTGGCGCACAAACGAGAACCCCCTTTGCTTTCTCAACGTCTTAAGGGAGTCGCGCGACGACGCGGCCGGTTGACTCGTGCCTGGGTGGAGTAACGGCCCCGGCTGTTTCGGATCCCGCTCGAGATAAGGGTGTTGCTCGGGACACTGTTGCGTCTCGGGGTTCACGATAATTACATGCTACAAGCGTGGACGTTGGGAGCAACGAATGTCGGTTCGCTTCGCGGGGGAGGGAGGGCGAGACTCCCGCTGGTATAGATTCCAATGTTTGTTGGGAAGAATTAAATTGCAGCTATAGTCGAACTGATCGAGAAATACATTTTCGAATACGTATGTACTTTTAGGGGATGCTCGCCTTTTTTTTTTTTATAATGTTATCCCTAGACGTTTCGCGAGGGAAAGATTCTTGAATGCGTGTCAAACGTTACGGGTGTATAGGTGCGCTGCGACGTCGACTCAGGTGGCGGAACTATTAGAGCACGATTACATAGTGGGAATTTCTCAACGGGCGACAGCTGGAAGGAGAATTGCCGCGCTTTTTCGGGAGCGATCGAAAGCTAACCGGCGTTGCCTCGCACGTGAAATCGAGAATTCCTGTGCGGTAGCCAAGGAAGACGAAAAGGCAGTCACCGATAGTGATTATTCGGGTGGTTCGTGGACGTTTCGGTATAAAGAGCTCCGCCTCCTTCGTTGGCCTGTGCCAAGCGGGAGTCCCAGATTCGCGGTGCCGAGTAATCAACGAGAAGCAGATCGAGGAGGCTTAACGACAGATACCCGGGTCTTTCTCTCTTCGCTTTTTTATTGGCCACGGGCCGGCTACTTTTCCGCGGCAGTTATGTAGATACGTCCGCGGCATATTGGCAAGCGGAAGCCTTGCCGGATTATCGGCGTTATTGTCGCTGGCATTTCGCGGCGAGGTCTCCTTATGGCAGCCGGCCAATCTGGCTCTCCGGCTTTCGCCGCGCCGAAAGAACCGTCCGAAGCACCGATTTGTCCGGCCGTCGCGATCGTGCAGAGAGATTACATAATTATATTCAATTGCCAAAGTTCCACGATCGCGACGTTTGGCTCGGCGGAACGACGTCCGTGCGCCTCGACCGTCTCGAAGTGCCGCCGCGGTTTCGAGAAGTATGCCAGCGAGCGCGTTACCGCGAGCGTGGCGCAACGATTTCGCTTCTTGCGGCCGTTATTTAAGAATTTATATCCTCCCATCTGGGTTGGCGAAATGACGGGAATAAAGGGAAGGAGACGCGTCGCGCCGTGGCTGACGGGAGCCTCGACGCAGCGCGCTGCGAATATCGGCCCGGCATTGTGCGTCCACTCTGTGAACAAAAAAAAAGAAAAAAAAAAGGTAGGAGAAGGAAATGGCTACATTTCACGTCATTAAGTCGTTCCTGCGTATCGGCCGGCCGCGATCCTGATTACAGATAGGCGAGCGCCACGGGAACGCGAACGGAACGGTCGCTTGCTTTTACAACGCGGTCGTCCCTGGATAATCTGCCCGGAACAGGCGAAATAAAAAGAGAGAAAAAAAGAGAGAGAGAAACGGTCCGGGAGGAGGATCGACGAGGGATCGATGGATAGAAGGGGAGGATAGATCACGGGCAGGAGATGAAAAGTCATCTTGCGGATCCAGCGGAACAGATGCCGGGGATGGATAGGTAACGAAACGGGGTCCGGTGTCGTTGAGCGTGCTGCTGCGGGGCTTTTGTTGCCAGCTGGACCTTGGTCCACATCCGAGCCTCTCTGGAAACGGAATACACGGGAGGCACACCTTTGATCGTTCTCGAAGCCAGAAACACCTGGTCACCATGAATCAATTTGTCGAGCGGATGCTGATGAATTAGGCGATCGGCAGTATTGTCTTTGAGTACGAGCGACGGACAGTCGATTCGCTTAATTAGAATGGAATTGTTCGCGGTGTACACAGAGCGGTGCGGCATCGAGGGAAAGTGCGACGTCAGAATCCTTTCGCATCAGTTCGTTTGCGCGCGTTACGATCATCATACTCTCGTCGACAGCGAGAATTCTCGTTACAGCGACAATCGTTGCCTGAAAGTGATGTTTGTAAAACCTTGCAACGGATTCATGGAGCGACACGTCTTGAGCCTAAAGGACGCTACGCGGACAGGACACGGAAACGTTTCCTCCCTTATAAAAGGTAGCGGCGCGAACGGAAAGAGGAAGCTCGAGGGCGGCGAGACGCGGTGGCGGGTGCGGCGAAGCAGGATCTTTCCTTCTTGACATTACGAAACTCAACGCGGCACGTCCGCGCGGAGCTCCGTGGACCGAGGCGCGGCGAGCGGTGGTCCGATCGTTTGAGCCAATCATGCCGTGATTGAGTGTAATGGACTTGCGTCTTGTCCCCCAGGCCAGTGGTTCTCGCGTGTACCAGAACGATCCGGTGTCCACCCTAACGATCGTCGGGCGTCAGAGCGGCACGCACTTGGGTTGGTCACCAGCGAGCCGTAAGTGACTAGGGCACAGGATGAAGGCTGTGCCCGAGTGAGCGAGCGAGCCTGTTTGGTATGATAATGAGGAAGGTGACTTCCGACGATCCATATATCGCACAGAAGAGTGGCCAAGGGAGAGAGAGAGAGAGAGAGGAAGAGACAGCCCGGTCGGGTGCAACGATAATGAAAGATAAAGCTGGCCGGGGCGAGAGGGGGAGGGATCACGGAGGAGCGGAGAACCGCGCGAGGCCGACGCGAACGCTGGAGGAGGAGATTGCGCGCGTATTACGCGTACGTACGCATAGGGTCCACGCGGTTAGCCAAGGAACGGACACTTCAATCCACGCAACGATCCCCCGATCCTACGATTTAACCGTAAGCCTCTCTTGCGCTCGCAATTCCGCCACTCTGTCTCCTGTTCTTCCTCTACCGCCTCTCTCCGTCTCTTCCTTCCGCGGCCCTCAGCCGCGCAAATTGACATGAGAGACAGGACGGAGGAGGACGGCGTGCGTCAGAGCGTCACGTGTGCATACGAAACTGGCTCGAGGAGCGGAAGACTCTTCGTGATCCCCGCGTTGAACGGGGTCCGGTCTTCGTACGCATATCGAGCGGCTATGTAAAAAGAGCCTCGGTGCAGCGTATGCGAAGCCCACTACCACACGCCTCTTGTGACCGTGTGATGCAACGTTATTCGCAAAAAAGGTCGCCCCCGCACAGAGAGATAGAGAGAGAAAGAGAGAGTCTGTGTGACACACACTAACACACACACACGGCTGGTGAACGCGGAGAAGACGCGGAGGGTCTCCTTGTGAGAGCAGACCTCTGATAGGCCCCGGTACGGCGAGGCAATTTTCCCAAACGCCGTCAATTCAGCTAACCAGCTAAATTCGCGAACGAGGCAAGGAGGGCACAGGGGACAGGCGGAGCGGGTGAGAAAAAAGGACTCGGGCCGGAGAAACGAGGGAGAGAAGCGGGCCGATGCGATGCGTATTTGCATGAGAAGCGAAGGACCGACTCTGTCGCGGATACGGTGACGCCGGTGCAGGCCGGTTCCCAAGTGTCGGGTGAGCCACGGCGCGGTTAATCCAATTGAGTCAATTTGGGTTAACTTGAAGTCGTCTAAACAGCTTGTTTAGACGACCCATGATGCATGCGTAACCGCCGTATATCCGGCCCTCTTCCTTCCTATTTTAACGAGACCCTTCCAGCCACGGGGCACGATACTCGAGCGCTGCAATTCGAAGGAGAGGAAACTTGCTGACAGATGTCATTCCCGTTGATGCTAGGCTTGATCGATTGCGCGTGAAGAGAATCAAAAGATGTATCTACCGTTTCATCAAGATACGTAATTTCGTAAATAAAACGTAGTAAAATCTCCTTGCGTCTCACGAATATTTGGTCCGTTTTCCGTGAAACGGCCGCATCTCTTCTTGTTTCGAGCCCACGCGATCTCGGCGTCCGGCGTATTTACTATAATACCGTCCGGTGTTTGCGAGTCGGTCGTTTATTTCGCGGAAAGAATCGATTTCGATGACTGTCTGCCCGGATGGGGCAAAGGCGCGTCTAGCTAACCACCACCTTCCGCGGATGATGTAGTCATTGAGCTCTATGCTGCTCTAGCGCGGAGCACGCGAGTATTTGCCCAGGGTACACACTAGACTCGCCTCCCCAGCTGACGTTGATTGAAGGAATAAGGGAAACGGCGAGCTCTCTCAAGTACCCACCACTACCACCGTCGCTATCAACCACCACCACCGGCGTCATCAACGTTACGGCAAGCCGTGGGTATTACGGTCCTCCCTGTTGCAACCCCTGCAGACCGACCTTTAGACCATTTCTACTCCTCCACCGCACCGTCTCGACAAACTCCATCAGCGGCGCAGGCATGTGTGCGCTGCACGTAGGATCATCGCAACGCGCGCGTACCTTGCGCACGGAGCGCCGGTGCCGCTGCGGTGCAACGCTTACATCGAAAATTCCTCCACTCTCAGTCCGCGCGTTAATTAAACAGAGTTTACGCGGTTATAAAACGAGACCTTGCGGCAGGACATGAAAGAAAGGGCGGAGCATGGGAGGAGAGTAGTCGGACGCGAAGGGACGGCGGAACGGTGGACGCGCGGAAAGAACAGGAAAGAGTATCCGTCGACGTTGCTGGATGCTGCGCGACGATCGCGGGGACGACGCGACAGGATCCGGTCGAGATGAATCCGTAGCTCGCTAGTCCCAGGAGAAAGGCCGCGTAAATATAACGGTTCCACCGATTCTCCGTAGAGGAGAATCTGTCGAGAACCGCCACGACCCAGACGTATATCTCGTTGGCGCGCAACTGACACGCGGGGACGGCGGGTGGATTGGTGGGAAAACGCGGAGTGTACCGGGGGTAAAAGTCGTAGCCGTGTGTATCGAGTCGCGGCGATGTTAACGAGGTAACAATGGAAACACCTGGGGCGTGAGGATAACAGGCAAATAAAAATATTATCAAACGCGAGTGTAAAAAAAAAAGACCGCGGGACAAAGGGAAACGTAAGGGCGAGGCGGAAGGGTGGGAGGCAGAGCGAGAAGGAGTGGAGTGTAATAAACCTCATTAAGAAATTGAATGCACGCGCGAGCCGCGTCGTTGGGAAATGAATTGATCGCGGCCTCGCGCGCTCGCTGCTGATCCGGCTGGATGAAACCAAACAAAAAAGGGAAAGAAGGGAGACAGCGTTTCGGGGGGGGGGGGGAAAGAGAGCCGTGCGTATCAGCGGAGATAGATACACACAGGGCGGGTATCTCAGATCCGGAACTTGTGACAATGGTACGGAAGGCGATACACCTGGACGATCGCGGGAACCGTTCATCTATTGACCCGTCGCACCCCGGTTCCGTCCCTTACGCCGCTCGACTATACTTTCCCCGCGTGGCCGCGCGGTCAGTGAAGCTCGTCTCCTGAAAAAGACCAGGCACGGCCTGTTCGTGCAGTGATTGCCGTCCGGCCGCGATGGCGCGATTATTTACATTACTTCCGAATTAGTGAATAAGCAGACACGCCGTTAGCCGCTCGGAAACACGGTGTGACCGCCTCTTTCCGCAACCAGCCACCATTCGCTACTCTCCTTTTGTGCTCGCGCCTTGCCTCCTGCTCGAGCCGCGTGGTCGGGTATAAGCTAAGGACTCGCTCGAAGAAAAGCGAAATTCTTTAATGAGAATGCTAATTAGCGGGCTGCGCGTCTGCCGCTGCGTCTTGCAAAAAGGGGAAATATTCCTCGACGCTGCTGTCCGTCTAGGAAGAAGCTGGCGAGAGCGTTTCTTCTTTTAGGACGTACAGCAAATGCCCGGGAGCTTTCGGTTAACTCTTGGGAGGAAGCGATGGTCGGTGTCGACGGTCCGTAAACGCGACGTGCAATTTTCTTATTGGTGGTTCCGCCTATAAATAAGTTGGCTAATCTGGTCTCATTAACGGTGGGACTCTGAGAAACCATCCTGGGGTGGCATAAACGAATTAAAAATTTGAAAGCACAAGACCTTAGGAAAGACCACGAATCGAGTAAATCCACAGCTTCCCTACAAAGCAATAAATCAATTCGAATCGCTTTTACTTTCAGATGTTAACATTCCATCGATCATCCAATGTATGCATTTCTCTTCTCAGCCTGTATTAAAATTCTCCCAAGCGGAACGCAGCAAGATTCCACGCACGATCCGGCCATCGACGTTGCGCGCACCGATCGGGGGACGACGGCAATTACGAAATCGTGACGAGCGCGAGCGTTGCCAAAATCTACAAAAGCGCGGTCGGAGACACGGAAACAGAACAGGCGCGCGCCGCCTTACAAAAGGGTCTCAGCCGAGGGCTCGACGAGAGCGGAACCGCGTCGGTGGCGGCAGGATATTAGCTCGAAACAGGCGTGTTTAAATCTAAGCCGTCTAACAGCGGTGCCCGTAATAATAGGGTCGGCATGATTTGACAAGCAAAGTGGCCCGGAAGACAAATGATTCCTTCGCCTCGGCCTGAGTGCTCGCGAGTCAGCCATCGATCGTCCTACGACCTTAAAGATCCTCGTATCTCCTCCACCGCCGGGTCTTCCCTTCAAACAGATACCTTCGACGTCATTAAGCGCGCGAGGCACGAACTTACCGCGTGGCTCTCATTAAGCTTTAAGTCGAATCATAAGTAAGACGCGGCAAATGGTCGGCCGCGTGTTAATGACACCGTCGTTCTCACAAATTAAAATTACGAGGTAGACGATATTAAATGGATGCTCGAGAAGGGGGTGGGGGGATGGTCGGAGGCGAGCTGGCGCTTCTTCGAACCGATCTACCCGATTTTACTGAAATTCTGTCTGTCTTGTCACTTACCCTCGTTGGCAAACTTTGTTAAATGTTAGTTAACGGTAACCGTTAGATTGAACGTTTTCCGGGGAGTCGTTCGGCTGCGATGTCTTCCGTGCCACGGGATTCTTGCTTGGTTAGGAGCATCGTTGTAATTATCTGATGCTGACAAGGCTACGAGCAACGTAGGAGGCGTTATGTCACCGTTCCGTGATTTACAGTGTCGTGTAATCTGTGTTCCGACCGTGCCTGTTCCTACTGTGCGAATCGTTTTAATGATATTCATGCGACTCGAGAGAGCTGTAGAAGTAATTCAAGGGATCCATGGGATGTTCCGTCCAATTAAAGCGCATTTTTTTTTTCATAATATTCCCATCTCATTCTTCCTTTCCCTGCATCTTAATACACTCCAGTTTCATTTGCGAAGGATAAAATGGAGTATCGTAAGTTTAATATCATAATCCGAGAAAACGCATCACGCGCTTCGTCCGTGTGAAGATACGTCCTTATTTGTCATACGCAACGTCGATAATCGGTAACAGAACCGCTCTCCATTGCGGCGAATTATCGTGGGCATTGCAATCGCGCAGCGGTTGTACGCGGACTCCAATCGGGAACACGCCGTTCATCTTCCCATCCCTAATACAGCCCCGGTCTTCGGCGTTCAACTCGTAACCTCAACAGCCGAAACTCTTCGGCGTCATGCAAACCGCTTATGCCGAATTGACCGCATACACCAACTGGCTCACCTATATCGTCACGCGCGCGTTCCCCATTACGAATCTCCGATTTACGAAATAAGCCATTACCCGGGGGGAGGGGGGCTCGGGCGGCCCAGGCCGAATAGAAGGCGGACAATGTTGTGACACGTCCGCGACACTGGTGCCTCTGTGGCTCCGTCCCCATACATGCATATACGGGACGCGCAACACATATCCGGGGGTCGGGTCAGTTCTCAGGGCTATCATTGCCTGTCGGCCGGAAGACTCACTTAGACCCGTCTTGAGTTACCCCTCCGCGTCCCTGGCCGCGGTCCCTCGGCAAACTCACGACCATAATCCCTCCTTCCCTTCCTATCACGGCCTTGTCCGTCTCTTTCGCTCGAACACCCCCGCGCGTCTCTCGCCGCCGTCACCGTCCGGAGTTCGGTTCGCAGTCTTCGCTCTCAATCTCCGCTCTCTCACCCCCTATCGTTTCCCTCTCCTTAAGGAGAAACCACTTGTCGGAAGCTCCCAGCGGGGGCGGCCCCCGCCCTCTTCTTCTCCGGTCAAGACACTTGCCTTGCGGCTTAACCACGGGTAAAATAAATCGGAGGAGAAGTCACTTCTGGCGCGTCTTCGCGGGGCGAGGCCGGTCGCGTTTCGTACGGGCCTTTGTACGTTTATGGTAATCGGGCCACTTTTGCATCCCCGCGGCCAGCGGACCCGGTTGAATCTCTTTTTGATGTTCGCCTCGATGGTAATTAGGGAACGTAAGTGTGCAACGATTATTCTGACGCGCGCTCCACGGTACTGCCGAACGTCCCCGTGACGGCGACCGGCTTTTACATCCGCCCGTTTGTCGCGGCCGTAAGCAACGTTAACCTTCCTCCGTTCGCGGGATCTTCATCGATTTAAATTTCATCGAATCGAATGGTCCGATGCACTCTTCGCATCGGCCAAAGCCGTCATTATCCGTATCCCCGGTCTTCGTGTAATTACGTCGCCAGGGAGACGAGGTGATCGAGAGGCACGGGCGGATTTGTTAATACGCACCCGGCGGCACCTTGTTATTTAATCTCGAACAGAGCACGGTCTGTATCTTAATTTGTATTTCATTAGCGCGCCATCATCTTGACGGTTCAATAATTTTCATTGTTGTTACGCGAACGATCAAACGGAGATTTCCCGATTCGACCGTCGAGGAGCAAGAGTCGACTCGTCGCTTTTGTGATTCGCACGGGGAACGCGTCCAATGATCGCGTCGCTGTCCCTCCTGAGCGACGATGTGTCGATAATTGAACGACTTAAGTGCCGCGGTACGTAGCGAGAGCGCGCGCGACATCATGCGCTTTTTACCTTTGCCATCCTTTGATGACGCGAGCGAGAGCGCCGCGGCTTATTTATGTTAAGCACACGGCGCTTAATTAGCGCGCGACCGCCACCGGAATAATTGGTTTCGGCTCGATTTCCAACGAACCTGTGTGCATGTGCGTGAGCGCGCGCGCGCGAGCGCCACCGCTATCACTGAGCAGACGATGCACTGCGATCGAAATTATCGCCGGACAACGAGCGAATGGAACCTACCGCCGGAATAATGCGGTGGCGAATAATGAAACACCTTGCTTTTTCCAGCTCGTAACGAGTGCCGGATTACGGGAGGACCCGTGGGGGTGTTTCTATGATTTATAACGGGACGAAATTTTAGTACACATATTGCTACGCTGTCAGATTTTCGTAGCTCTTTTAATGTTTCAGTTCTGTGTGTCATTTTAATTTAAATAAAGCTGGATATTGAAGGTAAGAAGAACATTTTCCCTCGCTTAGTTTCCTTTTTTTTTTCGGTAATCAGTCAACCATGAGAATTGAATTCGGCTGGCTCGATTCATCAAGCAAAATTCCGAGGACCGGCCCGACGTCGCGAGATTTTCGGCCCTCGAAGCTCGTAGCCGGTGAAATTAGCAAAACAAAAAAGCCCGTTTTCCTCGTTGCTAAACAAAAACGCCGAAAAATGGGAGTAAAGTATAGAGGAGCGCACGAAAATAGTCCAGAGCCTCTTCTGCGAGAAAAACGGAGCGCGGAGAACGCGAAAGAATCGCTTCTTTTTTACGCGCGCATTCATGGTCGACCGACGATGACTATCCCGGAGATTTTTTTTCCTCCCTCCCCCGGCGCTCTTCGTCACTCTACTTAAATACGTAATCACGATAGATTAGAGGCAGCCGGCGAACGATACGCGAGCGTCCGTCGTGCCGCTGCAAACTTGTTGCGGATCGACGGCACGACGAAGAACAGCGCGCGAAACCGGCGCGAGTGGGTGGCGTGTACGCCCGATCCGCGCGGTGCACGCGTGCACACGCGTGACTCAGTCGGCCCACCGGCCCCCGCGCACCGATGGTAATTGCACACGATCAGGCCGCGTGTGCGCGCGTCAGCCATTGTGCGTTTCCGTGGCGGATACTACTCCTTTTACCCTTTGCCGCGTATTCACGCGTGTGTCTGTTGCGATGCTAAGCATCGTTTCCATCCGCGGATCCCGCGTTCCTCTGCCGGCCGGAGTTCCGAGGGGGATGCGATTAATTATTACGGTGGTGATTATTGAGAAACTTAAATAAGCATCAACGAAGGATCTTCAGAAGCCGCAAGAAAATTGGGGTCACTAGAAATTGACAATAATTTGGATCAATGTAGGTAATGAATATACTGGCAATTCCTTTAATTCGAGCTCCGTTGTAGGAAATCTTGGATTTCCTTTGGCCTTCGAATTCGAGATCAAACGAAAGATCGTTGTCAGGCAGATTTTCTGGGATCTCTTGAAACTGAAATTATTAGACGCGCATCGTGTTGTGATCTGAAATCGAGCCGAGCAAGCGGGATAAAAAGACGCGCGAGTGCCCAAGGGGTGGGGTGTCACGTTGGAAGGAAGCACGAGAATGCATAAAAATTCGCCAAACTAGAGTCGCGACCAAATAAAATGCTTTTATAATACTTTGTTACGTAGCCAGTGTCGACTCGTTATGTTTCGCGCGAAACGTTACGACCGTTCTTTACTGCCTTCGAGTTTCTCGCGGCCAGTTTACTACCCTCGTCGCGCGACTTCGGGGCGAGGACGCATCGTCGCTGTTCATGCTGTGCACGGTAAAAAAATTTCCACGTTACTGCAAAACTATCGCCCGAGGTGAGGATGGTATAAAAAAAATTATCGTGCCTAGTGGAAAAGGAGGAAAAAAAAAGTGAAACGAGATCCATTGTTCAATTCAGAATGCAAG
This sequence comes from Holcopasites calliopsidis, assembly GCA_023838395.1. Lineage (NCBI taxonomy): Eukaryota > Metazoa > Arthropoda > Insecta > Hymenoptera > Apidae > Holcopasites > Holcopasites calliopsidis. Next base: position 1,317,509 of record JALHAQ010000015.1, read on the forward strand.
ATGCAATTGAGAAGAAATGAGCTAATGTCAATAGGAAACAGCCTCCATAGAAAATATATTTATAAGTACAATTCAGATATTACATTCAAGCGACAGTGAAATATTTAATTTTGCTTCATTTGAATGTCAATGGGAAAGTTTGTTGTTCACGTAAGGACGATCGTGCTCTCTATTCTTTACCTCGCTATTGAATATCGAATATCAAGTTTAATCGAATTTTTAATTACAGCAAAAGTGTATTACTATTCTACTGTCCCAAGCCGAGCGGAGGATTTATTCGCTTGTGCAATTCGTTGCGCTCGGTTCGAGTTCCCTTTTACTTTCCCTTCGTGCTTTTTTTTCCCCTCCCTTGATGTTCATCGCGCTTCGAAGAAAACAACGTCGACGAAGGAACGGGTTAATATTTCATCAATCCGCGACCCCTTTAACGTCGTCCTACGCATAAATTAAATGCAATGGGCGGTAGCCGGTGCTACCACGGTAATCGCTTGAAATAATAAACGGAACTGAACGTTGAAGTTTGCATGTCTCGTCGCGAGGTATTCTTACCTCCTGTGAACATAATCGTTGTTTTAGACTCGTGGGCCACACACGCTGCCCTACGTAATAGATAGGTGTTCAGAGCAACGAATAATCCTGAAATGTCTTGAGGTGGCGGGTTGCAGAAGATACAAATTGTTCAAAAATTGGTTTCCTGTGTAACTATGCTATCTGTGTTAAAGGGGGATTTATTAATTCCTCTATGAAAAGGTCGCCTTCAAGAGGTTACTCTGTGCGTTAGATGAAAAGAATCTCTGCTTATATTGCACCTAATTAGTACTAGGGAATTGTAATTTAAACAGAGAGAAACTTGATTGTTAAGTATTACAATGCCACGGAATTCGAACCGCTGTAACTCCGAAGATATGAATTATTTTTTATTCAACCGGGTCCCATTAGAAGCGCGCTTTCTTCCCCTTTGAAATGGTTTTTTGTTGAACTCGATACGACTTCTGGTTCCGGAGATATCGCCGTGCAAAGGAAAGGGTAATTTCTAATGTTTTTTGTATCGCTGTCCTGACTCGCGCCGCGTCACTGACCTACTCAACGAGAATCCCACGCAGGTGTCAACAATAACAGACGCCGAGTCAGCGGGTTCTTTCCGATTGCAGGAAAAAAAACGTAAACACGGTAACAGACGCCGATTCTGCGAATTCCTTCCAGTTCCAGGAAAAAATGTATGTCACGTCGCGATATTTAAATGCCTTAACTTTAAACGCTTATATCTCAGAAACTAATTGAGATATCGGAATGGGCCGAACGGCAAATTGAAAGGTACACTTCCGGCTATCTTCTGACATATTTGTCCAATAAATATCGCATTACTCTTTTCCTATATTTTCGCTTAAAGTTAATAAAGAAAGAACATTATTTTCTTCAAGCGACGCCCCGAGAGAATTGGCGACGCGTGCCCTTTTTTCTCTGACTTCGCCTGCGATTCCTCGGGAGGCACGCACTTAATTGTAAAAGTCTCGGAGATTCATTAAAATGAATTTCATAAGGATTAAGGAAAAAACTAAAAGAATTGTATGCCTTGTGCACAGAGAATACACTTTGTATATACAAATCATATACACAACGAATATACACAAGGAATACAATTCCTCTAGTCTTTATTTAATCTGTATGAAATGAATTTTAATGAACTGCTGAGATTTTTGCAATTAAAATGACATCAAACGCGACAGAAATCGCAATAGCTTGTTCTGTAAGTTTTAGTAGTACGTCGCTCTAAAAAAAAACCGGGCACGACACGGCGATGTACAAATGGACCCTTAATCGCCGTACAATCTTCGCTACGTTTCCGTCTCGCAACCGGAAGCAAAACGAGCAGCACGAGATTTTCCATTTCAACTCGCGAGGTCCTCCGTCGTCTGGTTTCGGCCAAACTGGCTCTTCCGTCATTTGGCAACGAGGGCACGATAATACTCATCCCCCGCGCGCGAACGAGAATTTCAAGTCAATCTCTTTCGGCCGGCAATTCGAACGGCGAAACGAACGCCGTTCTATCGGAGGAGCGCGGAGGGAATCAATTAAGACATCATTTCCGGTCCGGCGTACAATGATGCGTCGTCGTAGGCCGGAACACGGGGTTCCGCACCTTTCGAGTGATCGCGGCCCAGCCAGCGTCCACTCGAGCCAAGCCCCGGTGGTCACATCCTGGCGCACACGGTTGGTTCCTCGTGTCGGCATGCCAGCTAGCAACGCGCCGATATACGCCCGCGCGAAGAACCACGGATACGTGATTGTAACAAAACAGCGGACTTCCGGACGACAGACAGTCGCACAGGTATCGTTCACCTTGCTACCTATGGCTCCTCTCTCACGCTCGCTCCCGCTCGCTCGCCCTTATTCTCTCCCCCTTTCTCCGGCTGCCTCTTTCCGGCTTTCCCTATCAAGCGTTCCGTCTCTTTCGTTTGCGGCCCTTTGTCTTCCGATTCCGCCTTCCGCTCCCTGTAGTCCCCCCTCCGCTGATCAGATCTCTATCAACCTCTTTGTCCCTCTTCGATCGTTTCGCGTCGTTTCTCTATGCATCTTTCCCGTTCCGCTCTACCTCCTCCGTTGTGATCTCTTTCGAGTTCCTCTCGTCAAGCGGCGATCCTTTTCCAACACGTGCGCGTTGCGGCCCGTGGCTCGCGACGGAGGACGGAACGGCACCCCGTTTCCTCTGGAAAAGTGGAAGCTTCCACAGCCGGGGTTACCGGGTCCAGTGCACGCGAGCTTCCGGTCACGTTTCGTAATGGGCGAGGATCTTATAGATTGACGACCGTCCGTGGAGCGGTGGAATGGGATGAGCTGCAGAGGTGGAAGCCGGGGAGTGCGTAGGATTTCGGGGGATGCTGTATCGCTGGCAATTGGCGGCATGTATTAATTAGGTGCGTCCGGGGTTAAGGTTTCCTGCAGTTTCGATTGATCGATGGACACGGGTCTGTCTGTTGCTGCATTAAATTCGTATGGATCAGATAGACTCTAATTCGCTTTATTTACTGCTGCCATCGACCCTTTTTTATCTTTCGATCATTGCTAGCCTCTGAATTCTTTAATCGAATTCATTCGTTAATTGATTTACGTGTAATGACTCAGTCTCCATGGTTTTTATTCTATCATCTTCCGTCTTTATACGAGCCGACGTTCTCTGAGAACTTTTACTCGGCCAGCTCCTCGCTCTGCACTCATTTTATTATCGAATTACCATATCCCAACGACCGCGGTCCATCAGCGCAAATATGTTGGTGCATGGTTTGCTGCCTCCGCTCATCGCCAATATTTGAAGCGTATTTTTAAACCGTCCGGTACACATTCACTTTTGCGGCCGCGTTCTTCTATTCCCGATATCATTTTTCGTTGTTTCGCAGCCAACAGAGGAAGAGAGAGGAGCGGAGCGGTAATGGTACCGGTGCATAGAACATAAACATTTTTTCGTTTTCACTTTGTGACCATTCCCAGCGTAACGATGAATCCGATCTGTTGTTACAAAGTCCATTATCCGGCCGGGGACCGGCCGAAGAAACCTGATATATAATGTAGCGTAATAAAAAGTTACACCCCCGGCTAGACAATTGAACGGCGCGAATGAAATCTTTCCTTCGCCGTCCGTTTTCCCCGCATCGACCGTTTCGCTCCCCCGCCGATGTGGACGTTACGGTAAATGGAAGTAATTATAATGGCACGCGCGCGCGGCTACACGCGTATCGACCAGCGAAATAGCGAATTAAGGAAATAAAACGAGGAGAAATCGTTTTGCACGACGATGACCGCACTCCTATCGAAGCTTCATCGCGACGCGAACGGAAGGCGCGGAGGCTCATTTCCTCCGTGAAAGTGGAAGCTTCCACTAAGGATACCTGGTCCAGTGGATACGCACTTCCGGCGCCTATTTGTCGCGCTTCGGAGGCTCGGCGCACCGCAGAAAATTATATTGCTCTTTTCGTCGTTTGACACACCTCGTAATATATACGAACGTAATTCCAGCTAGCGGCCGTAATTAAACTGTGAACTGCTTCCCTTCGTACTTCGTACGCTTTCCATTCAGGAAGATTTCCGCTTTGGAAGCGAGGCTCGATGTTCGTATTTGACATTCGCCTGAACAACGCGCAATTATTTCAAGTAAAATCTGTCACTGAAGCTGGCATTTTTGAGAAATCGGGAAACATTTGCGGAAATGAATCAAATTGGCGAAATCAAAAGTTATATTAATTATACTAAGCTGTAACTTTGTTTTCGTCGATATATTAATGGATGCGCCTTTTGCATTACACTGTTGTTTAATAATTCCTTAAATCCTAAGAGAAACAACTCGAAAAATTACGTTCCGCAAGTGGATACTTAACGTTTGTCTGAAGCATTGTTTCGATATAATTAATAGTTACGAAGATATTTCACCCCTCCAGTCCTAGGCGACTCCACTTGCAGAAGCACTTCTAATCGACAAGACAGGTTAGATTATTAGATTTGTCTCCAGTGATCTAGGTAAATGACAAGCGTGCCGCCAGGAAGAGTCACTCATCTTCTGGCACTAAAGTGCCTTAGAATTGCCTCGAGTACCGAGGAGGACGGTTCCTTTGGGCGCGAAAAGACGTTTAAACGATGACACCATCTCTTGGTGGAAGGAGTTCTTCAGGACGAGGCGACGAGTGGCTAATAAGCTTGTCGTTACGACGAAGGTGGCGAAAAAAAGAAAAGAGACGATCCTTGTTTCGCCGCCACTCGAGCGGTATTACGCTTTTTCTTCGTCCTCTTTCCGGCCCTCGCGGACCTTCTTTTCTGTTCTTGGCCCACCGTCGCCGGACCCTCGGGCAAAAGGTGTTAAAAAGGAAAGCACGGGGAAAAAGAAAGACGAAGAAAGAGGAAGAAGCGGGTAAATAGCGTGGCTCCTCGACGCATTCAGCGGCTTTCTTGAATTCCCGAAGGCGACGCCGACATCTCCCTCGTCTCTTTCGAAACGAGGAAGTTCCGCCGCGTGTCTCGAAGCGTGCACGCGAGCGTTACCTTTGTCCGTCCTTTCCGCGCGCGCGCCGCTCTCCTTCGTCTTTTCTATGCGAAAGAAAAGCACCGCGGAGTAGAGGAAGAAAAGCGAGTGGAGGACATTCAGGAGGCTCCTCTTTCCCGTGGGTCCTCTTCACCTCCGCCCGCTTCTTACTCCTTTTCCGCCTCCTCGTGTCGTCGCGGAAGTCAACAAGACGGAGCGGTGAAAGACCACTGAGGGGTCGGTTGACGATACGCAGGAAAGTTGACGGTAGATCGACGGAGACGGCGAAACAGTGTGGGGAAAAGAGCGTGGCGGCAGAGGAGAGTGTTTTTTTCGCCATTGTCCAACGCGCATCAAGAACAAGAAAAGCTCTTCCGGCGACGAGTAAGCGCGCACTCGACGTTACCGTTGGAGTTCGAGGCTTCCAACGGGCGGCTCCGGCTCCTTCCACCGGATACCTCTTTTCTCTTAGTTCTTCTTCTATTTACGACGTAAGTAGCACGAGGATCCGCGTACACCGGAGCCCGCGTTCTGATTTCTCTAAGTAGCACTCCGCCGACGGAGAACGACGACGACGAAGTCGGCGGCCAACTTCTCTCTTTCTCTCTGTAAACCCCGGGTCGCACGAAAGAGGCTTCCCTTAGGAGGAGAAGAAAGACCGCGGAACGATGCAGGAAAGTGTTCCGATAGGAGGTGCTTGTATCCGACCGTCCGCAGTCGGCGGTCTCTGCACGGTAACCGGGATTACTCGTATGAAGGTTGCATCAACGGTGCCGAGGAAAAGCTTCCGCTCCCGGAAAGGGTACGAGTGAATGTGGTATTTTAGTTAACGACCGAACCAGAGCTCGCCGGGACATTAATTTCACGGTATGATCAACTTTGCGAACAAGTGGATGCCTTGAATCGTGCTTTCCTTGGTCTCGTCGATGTTCTGTCCTTTTTGTCGCCTGGGTTAATAAAAGTGTTACGCGGGTTATCGATTCATTCGATTAACGTGGAATTGGCTGACAAACTAATTATGCAGATTTTTGTCAAATTATTAGTACGACTTTTCAAATAATGGAACGGACTGTCTTATGATTCAGTACACGACGCACCTTGAATTCAGTTCTCGTTATAAAATATAAATTGCAAACACTCCCCGCTCCCTTCCTCGTGTCCAAACATCAATTGCCCCCATTCATCGGCTATAAACTGGAATTAATTGCAAAAGTGGGTACATCGCTGTTTCAAAGGCAAAAACTTGTCGAGACGAGTCAGTTGCACTCTTTTCAGCAGTAGATACTTATTACGACCAGGGGGGGGGGGCGGGGATCGACCTAGTAATCCTTGAAAATAATTCCGAACGACGTTGATCGCGGCCCGGTGGACGCAGTTTGCGCGAACTGGGTCGAAGATACGGGGGAACTTTGCAGCAAGTTCTCACCGACCAGAGCCGGAACGTCGTCTCCCTGCACCCTCCCCTCTCTTTCTACTCGCGTGCAAAACGGAGTCCGTTTCAATGCGGGGTGATCCACGGCGGAGGCGAGGAAGGAAGATGGGAAATGATACGCGATAAGGGAACACGAGAGACGAGGGAGAGCGCGCTCTCGAAAAGTTCGTCACCGTTACGACGAAGGGAATATACACACACGGTGGCTGGGAGAGTGCCCCCTTCCGTGACTAACATCTTGTGGTAAAGTGGCGTAAGAATAAGGTTTACGGCCGCTCTCGTTGTAGACGACGCCTCGATGCTCGAGGATTCGCCGCGGCGGAGTCTTCCACGGATAGAAGGACGGAGATCGGCGCAAGATGAAGGGGGCGGAGGACGACGACGACGACGACGACGTTGGGCTTGTAAAGCACTCTCCGCAAACGATGACTCCACTTCAGGCTCCAACCGCCCACCCCCCGAGGACGCGCAAGGAATGCTGGAGTGTCGCCACGGTGTATCCACCTTACAAGGGGTGCTCAAATATATCCCCTTGCAAGAAAACCGAGTTACACGCACGGGGCGTCTAACGAACGGTATATTCGAACAGCGATCGAAATAGGAGCGTATGGCCGAGGAAAGGCCCGCTCTTCCGTGACGGATGTTTATTACACGGCCCTTACGATACGGTTATTATTATTGCGGTATCAATGCGCGCATCGTGTTTGCGCCATCGCGTTAATTATGCGAGTAACGTCGTAATGATTTCAAACGGTCAATTAACCCGGAGAGGGTACGAGTGAATGTGGTATTTTAGACGGGGCTCTGAGCGCACACGCGAGGTGCATTACGAAATGATCTATTGGAAACATAGTGGCCGGAAAGGCTGGCAATTTAAACGAGCCGATAACGGGGGAAACGAAACCGGTTGGCACGCGTAAAAGCAAACTGGATGCCGCTGGCTGGAGGCACGGTGAAGTTCCGCAGCCCGTTTATGCGGCTCCTTTCGTGGCCCGTTAAATGTAATTACGCGTCCCGGTGTCGTCTCTGACGACGCTCGATCGGCCTGGTTGCGCGCCGAGCCGCGGATCCTTGCCGTGGACGTTGTTCAGAGGGCGAGGGCGAGAGATCAACGGAGACAGATAGATGGGCAGCTGGGGAGACAGAGGGTCAGACGATGGTGCAGGAAGATAGAGAGAGAGAGAGAGAGAGAGAGAGAGAGAGAATGGGAGGAAAGACACGCGGCCAAAGAGGAAAAGAAAAGAGGAAAGAAAATACGAGGGTGAGTCGAAGCGCGGACGTATTGAGCGGCCGAGTTTTCGGAATCTTCCCTCCGTACCCTTCCAGTCCCTTCACGGGCATTGCTTGAGGAGAGACTCGAGTGTGGCGAGGGTGCGTGCATTGTACGTCGCCCATCTTATATGCACCACCCACCCGGTCCACCCCCTGGAGCTACCCCCCCTCCTCCCGTCCACCTTATACTTGCACTCTTTGTTCTTGGCGGTCCCCCTCGTCCTGGCCCTCGTCCTCCTCCAATTCCTGCCCCGTGTACACGCTCGTACGACTTCGCACCCCTTCGTGGTGTACGTCTACGACGGGAGAGACAAGCCTTCCAGAGGCTGGCGGGGAGACGACGCTCGAAGGACAGGGAGGAAAGAAGTGCGCGCGGATTCTCGAGGACGAAGGGGGCTACCGTCTGCGCCAAGGGGGTAGAAGGATGTTTTAAGGAAGGTGGATTTCGTGAAGGGAGTCGTTATTCTTGTCGCGCGCTACTTCCACGCTCGATTTGCTTACGCGTCTCGCGCGCTCCCGAGACGCTTTTGCAGGACAAGCCGATGAAAATTCTAACGCTGTGCACAGGTTGCAAGCTGTTTGGGAACGTGGCTAAGATAATTACTCATTGGCGCGAGAATCCGGGGGATCCGAGCTTGCGGGGGATGATCTAAAAAAAACTCGACGGTCGGTTGGCACGGGGACGGGGGGGGGGTGGGGTTGGCGTCTTCTTAAAAGAATCTCATCCGCTGTCCTGATTTCGCGCGTCAGAACTCACGAGAGGAACAGCGAGGCGAGGCGAGACGCGGCGCGCAGTCAGCGCAGCGAGGCGTGATTAAGAGGAATAATGAAAGAAATCTGCAACGCAAGAAGCCGTTCCTCCTCCGCCACCGTTGCTGAACCCGCCGCCTTGGTCCCTGGCGCCTGGTGAAAAATGAAATCTTTGTTCTCCCTGAAGCCAGCAGGCCTAGGTGCGCTGGTAGCTGGAAAAGCGGGGATATAAAATCTCGGCTGATGCTCGTCCCGAGCGAGGAACAGCCGCCCTGGATGAGGGAAGAAAAAGGAGAAAACGGGGCGGGGGCGGTGGAGCGGTAATCGGAATAGATAGAGAGACTTTCCTAGAGACAGGCCAAGGAGAATGGGCCATTCATGTACGGGAAACCGAGTGACTTGGTGGTTGAAGGACCGCGGGATTGTAATACGTCTCCGGCTTCGTCGTGGAGATTATATCCCTGTGTGTCCCGCGGGGCTGCAATATCTTGCATCCCCCTCCCACGACGGGCCGTCGTGCACCCTTCTTTCCGCTGCTACTCCTTTTCCACCAACCCGTCCGTCTCCGCGCCCGTTTACGTCGTCGTGGTCGTGTTCGACGACTTTCGCCGCGTCGTCGTCGTCGTCGTCGAAGAAAAAAAGAGAAGGAGGAAAATCCGGGAGCGAACGGAGCCAAGGGGTTGGTGGGCCGGAGGACAGCGGGGCGAGAAGCAGGAAAAACTGCATCCGTTCGAGTCACATCCGCGAACCCCATCGGGTCTTAAGAAATCAATTAAACGAAGAGAGCCTGCTGCTACCGGGAGGGAGGACGACAGAGCAGGGCCGAAGGAGCGAGGAGGGGGATCGAAGCTACGGGATGACGGAGAAGGTTAGATAAAGGGTGAAGCGAACGGGAGAGGGAAAGACGAAGAGGAATCGGCGGGGGCGGGGGAGGGGGTGGGGAGGGGGGGAGCAGAAGGCAGATCGTTCTCCGTCAAGTGGATGAAGCGGGGAAAGACGAAAAGACAGACGTCGAAAGACGGAATTCGCAGTAATCAGGGGATCTGTGGATACATATACACATATATACACTCTTTCCTCCCTCCCACCTCCTGCCGCCCCCCTCGGATTCTCTTCATCTATTTCGTCGCCTGCAATTCCTAACCTCCCCCGCCCCGTGTTCGCCAGGTTCCCTTTGCCCTCCTGCCGCTCGTTTCGGTTCTGCTCGTTGAAGAGTTCATCAGGCGGAGCCTCCAAGTATGTAAGGAGTTTGGGTCGACCAGAGTTCAGACGGTTCGCGGCAGGGAAGGAATAATAATACCGAGGCTAAGAAAAATTGAAGCGGCCGTTCGAGCGCAGCGCCGACAAAGTTCCCGGTGTAAAGACTTCCCGGGGCCTGGCGATACGCGCTCGGAATAGACGCGAGCGGCTGGCGAATAACAGTAGCGAAGGTTTCGTTCTATCCTACCGTTTCTCGCGATTAATTGATGAACGAAGGATCGCGAAGCCAGTGACGCCGCTTGGTTAACTGCGTTAGGTTTCTTCTGACCCTGACCGATCGAGGCGTATCATTCTTTTGGGCCCCCCTCTGTCGAGTGATCGGAACGCATAGCGAAGGAAAGGACTCGTAGGAGAAGGTACGATACAATCAGCAGAGGGCGGGGGAGTGTAGGCAGAAGACTAGCAAATATAACCGAGTAAAATATCGCCGGAGGATCGGCGGAGGGTCGGTGGGGCCGGGGAAGAAGGACGAGAATCGTGGTCGGGGCGCGTGCAGGGAAGTGAGGCGGAGGAAAAGGGATAAAAAGTAAGGGTTTGCCCACCCTAACCAACCGCGTCTAGTAAGAAGCATTGGAATCGATATCATTGCAACGTGGGTTCCTCCATCCAGTCTACTCCACCTCCCGACCACGCCACCCCGTCCACCCCCTCCGCCCTCTCCTTCTATTCCTCCTCCGTTACGGCCGTCATCAAGCCGACTCTTAACTCTTTCCTTCTCCGTCTCTCTTTAAAGGGTTCTCATCGGCGGTGGAGGTCGTCGAGTCGGTAGCCGACTCCTCGTACCTTCTCTTTCGTTCCGCCGCCCTTCTTTCTTCCTCGCCCCCCACCCCCCCGCCCATCCGTCGGATACCATCGTTTCGCCGTCGTCTTCTGCTCCCGTTTCTTTCACCTTCTTCGTCCGCCAACTCTTCCTTCCCGCGCCCCGTTTCTCTGCCTCTCGCGGTCCGTTTCGCTCGCCCATCCTCGATCTCACCCTCCCCCCCCAACCGGTGGCGTGCACCCCTCATCCTCGAGCCACCCTTCGACGGAATCAGAGCTCGTTTTCGCTATTAAGAAAATTCCACGTCGTGGACCGATTTAATGCTCGTCGGGAGTATCGGCTGGTGGTGCTTCTTCCGCTCTCGCCCGATGCATCCCCGAGACGCCGCGAAGTTCGCGGGTAGAGACTGTGAGTCGCTGCGCGCTGTCGTCAAGCCAGCCGCTTTTCTTGACTTGTGCGGCCGCGCTGCGATTTTTCCTCGAACGAGAACCGAACGAACTTTCAACGACCCTTGTTTAAACTTCTCGCTGTACGGGGGGGGGTGGGGGGCTCGATTCCTCTGGATCCAAATAACAATCGCTCCCGGGGCGGGGAGAGGGGGTTACGTCTTGAATACGGACGGGTTACGACGCGAAGCGTTCGCGTTTCGGGCGAAAAAAAAAATCGAACCCAACTCCGATCTGTCGACTGAAGTCTCGAGTATCCAACCGATTCAAGCTGTTTCTTTTATTATGGTAAAGTTACATGAAGTACTTCGAGCTGTTCTTTTACGGTAATAGGGTGGTTTGTTCGTGGAGGCCTCGACGATTACAGATTATTTAATATCGTACGGAATCGTATTTTATGGATTTACTCTTGTTGGGGTGATTAGGTAGCGATCTATATTATATCGTGTTGCATTAGGTGGTAATAATATTAAACGAAAGAAATTACCGTTGTGAAAGTTATTCTTAATTCGGGGAATAAGTAAAATGTGCTTTTACTGAAGGGTTTCCGTACGTTTTTAAATAAAGCGATCCCACTTTGCGTTAACTGGTAATTACAGACTCGCGAAAAACGTGTGAATATGGTAAACGAAGAACCACTCCCGCTGTCAGTCGAATTTACGCCGACAATGTATTCGCTGCGAAAGTCATCGCGCGTTACGTATCCGCGCTCATTATAACAGGTTCCGTCGATATCGTGCCGCGGAAGACGAGGACGACAAAGAAACCGAATAATGTGCACGGCTGCATGCATTTTGAAGCATCGCGAAAGGGTGGGCCCGCGATAAATTCGTCAGTCTAACGAGTTTCCAAGGAGGCCGGGATCCTCCCCCCCTCCCCCTCCCAATCGGTTGGGGGGGCCGCGGCTCGAGACGAAGTTAGAGGCCCGGCAAGCAGCCGACGAGCGAATCGTCCAAATCACCCCATCGAAACCCCATTCGGCTGAAGGACGGCGAGCTTTAAGTCATGTTCCCAAGGAGGGCAAAAGCGGGAGAGCCGGAAGGATTCGGTCGAGAGGAAAGAAAGACCGGCGGAACCCTTCTTCTTCTCCTCCGGCTGGCGAGAGTCGTGGCAGCGTCGAAGGTAAGTAGGATAAAGCTGAGCTTCAGCGAACGAAAAAGATTAAAGTGCGCGCGTAAACGTGGCAAGGTTAAGGTAGGTACGACGCGGGGAAACCTCTGGGGAGCCGAACGCGAGGGAGAGGGACGACTTCCTTAGCCGTCGGACTTACAATTTGCTAATTGAGGAGCAAACAGTGCTATTTCGATTAAGAGACATTGTAATTGAATGATATCGATAATCGAGGTGTACGACTATTTTGCCGAGTGCCAAGGCGGCAGTTGAAGCGATATGCATATTTCAGCGAAAGTTGCAATTGAGAATTCAAATTCATTCCGCGGGGATCCCTGAATCGTTAATAAAATATCATACAATGTAAATGTCGATGTAAATGAATTTTTCAATGTGCATGTATGTCCGTTGTTTACTTAAATCAATTCAATATTAAACATTAAACGGACAGCTTCGATTCTTTTCTCACCTCTGGCTTCGTACATTGCACACACGATAATGCACCCTAAAGGCCAACCCATTCAAAATAAAGAGAAACCTCCGAATTTTCTTTTAAAAGCCATTAAATTAATTGCAATGAAGAAGCAAATAATGCAGAAGTAGCAACGGATCAAGCGAAGACTCGATTCGACGCGGGTCATCGAATACGCGATACTTTCAAGAGGAACGAGGGAAGGGTTGAACGAAAACGCGCGAGGAACGGAGCCGATCGTTCGTTGCCCGGAGTTTCTTCGAATGACGAAAACAGCGAAATTGCAGCGTAGCATGGGGGTTGCATCAGCGATCGATAAACCCAACTTCGCGAGCGGCGAAGGGTCAGAGAGAAGGGTCCACGAAACTCGGAGGGCCGCGTACAGGCGCAGCGTTTAACCTAACGTTCGGCAGGTTCGGCGCGCTATGTTAGCACACGTGTTTTCTATGACTAGTGGCGCGTCGCGGGGGCGGGGGGCGACGGCGGCACTCGCCATCCGCGGCGGTCAGATACAGCTCGGGCCGATTTAAAGAGAACTTTTTCTACACGGCAATTTGGCAAACCTATCCACGCGAGTGCACACGCGAATGTCCGTTTTTTTTTTTTTTTTTTTGGAGGACCTTCGAAACTTATGTTTAAACCCCTCCTTGCCCCCGCCCCTCGTCGCTTTGCCTTTCCGCTCGGCTCAGCGAGCGACGCGCGCAAAACGTAATATGACCATGTTAAAAAACTTATGCCGAGTTAAACGCGGCATCGCTCGAATACTCCGGCAGAGAGAAGAACAAATCCCGGACGAAACTGCATCACAGTTCGACGCGGTGTGATTTGTATATCTCGAGTGGGGTAGCTCGTTTCTAGGACGTTGACGGTGCAAGAGGCGGCCGCGGAGCTGATGAGCGCTGAGAAACGGGACACGTTTTACACGAGAAGCCTTGGTATACGATTTGTCAGGTATCGATAGGGCGCAATAAAAGACGCGGCGGAATCTTGTGCGGGGAACGCGAGGGTCCGCTGTCGCGCTCGAATTAACGCGTCGCTGCGTCCGCGGAATTGCCCTCGGCGGGAGGAATCTTCCGTATCGTCGAGCGGAGGAACGTCCTTCCCCGTGGAGTAGCGCAACGCGTGCACGCCGCGGTACACGTAAGAGCGAAGAAAATGAATCCGGGGCTCCGTAACGACGGAACAAGATAATAAAATTCAAATGGAGAAATAAATAAGCAGTAGGGACCCTCCTTGGAGCATCCTCCCGTGGAGGGAGTGCGCCACCAGACTCGGGGTTAGGGTGATGTTCTGCCCTCTCTCGCTGCGCCTTGCTTGTCCGATGCAACCCCTTGTATTCAAACGCCGGGGTTCGGCCCCACCTCGCGGCGAAGAAGAGGGACGCCAAGTCGCGATCAGATAGAGAGCACGTAAGACGCGCACGGCTGCGGATATAACTTGCGGTTTGTGACTTTTTATTTATGATGGTATCGTATGGGTAGCATTTATCTTCACTGATACCGAGAGATAAACCGTTTGACATTCAGAAATGATTACGACGATGGGACGTTTTCACTTGAAATGGAATTTTAATGATGCGCAATTCGAGAATTTTCGCTGCGATATATAAATCTGTTCACGTCGTAACCACGCTACAGTTGGTGAATCAAACATAAATTAGGTACTGTATATTAGTATTCAAATTCTGAAAGTTTTTCAAACCAAAAACCTCTTCCGAGATTTCTAATCACTCAACGCGCAGTCTAGTTTCCTGCTCCTCGGCTTCCCAACCGTATCGAACTTCGCGTGCACGTTTTCCGACGGCATTCAGATATCAATGCCGCCGCCACGGAAGATCGGCGCGAGATCGCGAGAGCCAGACGCGCCGCGTATTATTTATGGCGCTAAAGAGGAGCCCGCTGGATCGCGCGTTGCGTAATATTATGCGAATCGCGAGGTTCGAATGCCTCGCCGCTACGCGTACGTGTATGCGTTCCCGAAGCTTATCAAAGCTCGCATGTGTTCCGTTCGGGGATTCGCACGCACGGCCCGCACCCTCCGCCGACCCCCTTCGACCGGCCACACGAGCCGAACGTTACAACGTACGTATTCTCCCCCGGCCTACGCCTTTCTCTTTCCGCTGGCATCTCGCGCCCTTTCCGCCGGTACGGTTCAATTTAAACTTTGCGCGCCGGCCCAACTTCGAAAGCCGTATTAAGATTTTTTTTAAGGTTACGAGAGAATCCGGCTGCGGCGCGAGCCACCCTCTTTTATCGCGCCGCGGCCGAGCTTAATCCCGATGTCCCTGGACGAATGATCCCTTGCCGCGATCGAGATCCCATGGAATGCGTATTTGCTAATCGAATCGCTAAAGAGAATGAATTATCTTTTGCTTCGCCTCTTTTCGTTTGGTATGCTCTTGATTTTGGTTTAATCGGGTTCGGAGGACAAGTCGAAAAGAGGGGTAACTGTAAAAGTAGATTAGACCTACGTCGATTCTTTAATGCGTGTCGCAAATTGCCCTGCAAATACTGAAATATCTACCCCAAGAAAGAAGACATTTATTTCTCGGCGCGAGCAACTGGCGAAACGAGTTTTCGCTTAAAGCGAGAAAGAACCGCAGCTAGGAATTATAATAATTTCCCGAGCGTGCAAAATATCGCGGGACGTGTTTAAAGCGATACGCACGAATTCGTAATTCCCGTAGAGACGAAACTCGATTAACCGGGAACTCTCGCCCTCGGCTTGTGTTTTCCGTAGGAGAACCGGTCTACCTTCCGCCCACCCACCCTCGCGCCGTCACGCCTTAACCCAACCTACCTCAAACCCGTACGAGGGAAGTTTCAACTCCAATTTGCCATTTCGTGACTGCAGCGAATCTTGCATTTTTCTTTCCCGAACAAACGTCTATCATTCTATCACGAACCGCGAAACTTTTGTTCCCGTGTCCCGTCCCACCTTTTGCATTCCGGCTCGCGTGGATCGGCGGCCACCCCTGGTATCATCCCCGATATTTCCTTCGGCCGGGATATATTCTTGCCGCGGCCGAGAACCTCGTGGCGCTCGTACGGCCGCGAATTCAACTTTGACTTTTTGAATGACTGTGTTCATGCACCCTCTCCACCCTCGACTGCGAATGTTTCAATTCATCGTTCTCTCTTCACTTAACGAAGGATCCCGCGCATGGACCTTTCTCTGTTATCCATTTAATTCACTTGCTTTCTCGAAGAAATTGCTTAACTCCCCCTAATTTTTCGACGCTTCCAAACGACGCTTTCAAACGAAGCCACCGCACCTCCGAATGTCCGAAATTCAAGGTACAAGCCTGCATTTCGTCGGGGCAATTAATCCCGAACGATTCCACCGCGTAGATCGTGCCAGGTAGTCGAGATCTCGGGCGAAAAGGGACGTTGGTCGAACGATCGTGCCGCTGTCGGGTGGTACGCGAAATAAAAACGCGGACATGGCCGGCCGATCGAGCGACAGGGTGCAACCACGGCGGAGGGCGTAAATTCGAGAGCGACGGGGTGGGAGCCGAAGGACGAACGATCGACGCTGAGCGTGATCGCGAGAAGAGAGACCGGACGAAGAGGTCGCGAGGCAGAATGAGAAAGAGGGGAACGGCTGGGGGGGGGGGAGTGAACGGGGTAGCCGGAACGAGGAGGGACAGAGACTCAGAGACAAGAGCGGCGGAGACAGAGAGGAAGGGAGAAGGCGAAAGGTTCCTATTTGGTCGTTAGCCAGTTGGCTAATTTCCAGTAGAAATCATGAAAGCGGGGTCCACGCGAGGGCGGCCAGGCTGGGGTGGCCTCCGGTCATTCGATGATCCACTCTCAGCCAGCGTCGGGCCGCAGTCATCGCTTTTCAATGATTTTTACTCCCTTTCCTGTCCATTCAATGATCGCCGCGCGCCGGTGGAGCTCGTTCACCCTGCACCGCCCGGCAAAGCGCCGCGCCGGGCTTTTCGATGATTCTCTCCCTGCCGTGCCGTTGCCTCCGCCGCGCTTACGCTGCCGTGCAAGCTATCCAGCGTAAGCCCTCGATTGGGGTAGGTTAGGCCGGGCTCGAGTTCTTTCTCTTTGCTTTTCTCTTTCTATCGCGGACGAGCGCGAGCCAGCCCTCTCGGTCTCTTCTATCTACAGCGTGCACTCGAGCTGCTTTATATCCGTATACATTCTTCCTCTCGCCCTCTCTTGCTCCTATGCCGCTTTCTCAATTGACTTGCCTCGGTTAGGGTTGCCGGTACGCCGATGGCTCGAAACGGTAGCCAAACATCGTGGGACACTCCCGCGTTCCCTTCCGTAGTCACTAAGCTCGATTCGACGTGCGATCGCGATAGCTGGCTGGGATTCTAATCACGAGTAAACAGTGTAGAGTTACCATGAAGGGGGGGTGGGGGTGGATAACCACTGGTCTGTTCTACTTATCGTGTTAATTAATTAAACAGGACATTTACATTGAGGGGTAATAAGGAATTGACTTAATTATTAACTGCCATTCTTTGACAAACTGCCTACATCTTTAATTTAAAGAATTTCCGAACCTGTCGAGACGTAAAATTTCCAACAGCAACGCAAACACTAGTTTTCTTAATCATACGCGTCCATTCGAGAATATAGAATTCAACAGCTTACAGCAACTTGGTCACAATTAAAAACCGGATTCATTCCAACGCGGACACACAGCTGCCCGTTTCACGGACTAGTTGCGCCCAGTATCGTCGATGATACCAAAAGCGTGAAGCGGCGAGAGTTTTAAGCGGGGAACGATGACAGTTGGAAAAGGGTTAACCGAGCAGCGTGAGCCGGTTCCTTTCAAGACACACAGACGACCGGAACGGTGGCAGGCCTAAAAACGAGCGCGGAGGCATCAGAGAGGGGTATCTTCGGGGGAAAAAAAGCTGGATGAGGACAAGACACGGGGGTGGCGCGGCTCTAAAGGCCGCGCGGAACAAAGAGGAAATATCAAACCGTAACATCCTCTCGCCGCACCGAGGAACCGATGAACATCTCCGTCCGTTCGTAACCCCCTCGCATGGAAAACTCGCCGCATAATGCCGACAGGCAGCCGCGCCTCCCGCACCACTTTTCCCGACCGAGAGTCGTCACCTGAGCACAGACGACGCGAGCCGCGCCGTAACCATTGAGCCAGCAGTTTCGCGGGAGGGAAAAAAGAAAAATGCAGCGCGGCGGTTCGAAGGAGAAGCGCGACGGGATGCGGAAAAGAAGGCTGCGCGCGGGCGGGGGGGGGGGGTGGGGGCAAGGCGGAAGGGCGGAAGAAAGAGGAGACAAGAAACCGGCGGATCTGGAGCGCGAAGTGCGAGGAATTTTCGCGAGTCGCGTTTTACCGTTACTTCAATAGACACGCCGCGGACATTATGCTACAGCAGCGGGGGTAGCTCGACGGGAACAGACCCCCGGTGTGTACTTTCGCCGACCCGAGGACGGGGAAAGTGTTGTCCCGCGGCGGCAACCGTCGCGACGCTGTAACCCGGTCCACGATCCGGACGACACTTGCGCCGTCGCGCTTAGAAACCCGTACACATTGTAAGGCTTTCTTAATGACGGAAGAAATTCTATCATACACGCATCCGTTTAGGACGCCTCGGTTGCAGAGGGAACCGTTTTGTCTCCGGGGGTGTGGAACCTAAGGATCGGAGCTCGAGCGTAGGCGCCGCTCGCTCGGGGGTAGGGGCGCATCATTAACGGCTCTGACGAACGTGTCATTGGCGTTGAACTTCGCCAGTTTGCGCGCGGAGCGCGGAAAGAGCTTCGGCAAGGGGGCTTCACCGACGATCGACTTCAGAGGGCCGGCCTGTAAAGCATCGGTCGGGGATCGAAATTTCCACAGGCTACGTTGCAAGGGAGCGACTTTCGTCGGTTGGATTTTATTCCTCTGCTGTCTCTTACTTTTCGCTTCGCCCCGGCGGAGTCCGCGAAGGGAATGAACGCGATCGTGTTAAACGCTGGCGTTGTTCATAAGCGCGACTGGACGCACGAATTACAGGCGCGAAACGTGTAATTTGCGAAGGATATACTTTATATGCGATTTGGATAAGCGTGCAGATCGATCGAGGAAGGATGTAGCGTGTAAAGTTCCGACAAGGTGTCTGGTAAAATGATCGAGATGCGTTCGTCCGCGCAGCAAATCGCATGCAAACACTCAGAAACGTACGAAGGAATGGAATGGAAACAAAGGAAGAAAGAAACCCCTTGAAACCGCTTCTCGTCTTCTTCGCCTAGAAACCTCTCCCTCGCGTATCGTGGCAAGAGTGAATTCGAGATGCATCGTACGTTTCTTAGGAAACACGTTAGGAATGACTGTGGAAATAATATGCGTGCATCGACTTCGACGCGAAATACGCTCGCTCGTTTCGCTGGGAATCCACCGAATCCGCGAAAAGAGGGCAGAGCTGACCGGCGGACTAGTACACGTAAAATCATCCACCGTCATCGATTCCCTCCCGGCGTCCACCCTTTTGTAGATGGACAAAACACAGGGGGGGAGGCGGGGGTGGTTCGCGGGGAGGTGCACGGTAGGCAGGGGGTTGCAGCGGGTGGAGGTTGTCGGTTTTCCGGCCGTCGGCCCTCGGGTGCACCAGGCGCCCCCTCCTCCCCGTCGCCGTTGGTTGCACCCTTCACCTCCCGGGTCTCTCTTGCCACCCCGAGGTCATCAAACACCCGACGTCAGCCTGGGCAGAGGCGAATGGGCTTCGAACCGGCCATTTTTTGTCTGGCCAGTCAGTGAGTCCCAGGGATCAGTGAATGCACGCGCGGGGGATGGGTGGCGGTACAGGATAGTCGTCGGGGGTACGGGCGCGGAGAGGCAGAGGGTAGGCAGTAGATGCAGGGGCGAGTGCAGCAACCATCGATCAGCCTCGAGGCTGGACCGCGCAATGATTTTTACCCCTTTGTCCCACCTCATCCCCCAGTTGCTCCACGGGCCACGTTGGCTATAGTTATACGCAGCACACACGGCCGTTCTCGATACGCGGCCACGTGTACGTGCGCGCACGTACGAGCCGGTGCATACGCGGCTTGCAAGTACGTGTCGCGCGTGTATGCAGCGGCCACTAGCACACTCGCGTCTCGTCGGCTCCGCGTACATATGTGCTCCACATGCATACGGTGCATCTATAACTTTTTCTCGTCCTCCTCCCTCTATCCTTCGCTCTCACTCTCTCTCTCTCTCCCTTTTCCCGCTGCTCTCTGTCCGTACGCGATCTCTCCGGCCTCTCTCCTTCACCATCCAGCCGTCTCTCTTTCCCTCGATCTCCGCTTTTCTCTTTTTCACCCCCTCCCCGCCCCCTTTCTCTGGCTCGCTCTCGCGAGCTCTGGTACCACGGAAACGAGCCTCCTCTTTCTCTTTCTCGCTCGTAACCTGTCAGAGTCCGCCTGGCCACGCCCTCCACCCCCGACGCACCCCCCTCGTCGTCGTTCACCGACCACCTCGTCCACCTCTTGCCCTCCGTCCGTCGCGAACCATCCTCGCCCATCCACCCCCTTTTTCCTCCATCTGCCTTTCCACCCCGCGGCAGCATCCGTACGAGCCTGGCTGGACCGGTCAGCGCGCTTTTTTGCATTATCTCGTTTTTGCAAAAATATGCGGAAGCTAATCCGCCGGGCTAATTCGTTCCCCGTCGTCGTCGTCGACGTCGTAGTCCTTCACCCTCGCTACCCCCCCCCTCCCACCCGCCGGAAGGCAGTCACAGGTCCTTCCATCAACCGGGAGTATGTATCCCGTTGCTGTTCCGCTCCCTGTCCTTGAGCGTGTTGAACTCTCATTAGAATACCGGTCTAGGCTAAATCCACGCCGCCCTTCAAAGCTTTGAGGATGGCCGAGCGTGATCGAGGATGATACGCGTGTTCACCGGCTCACTCCGCTCGGCTCGCCGCGATTTTCCATTTTCGAGCCGGCCGAACACGTATGCGCACGCGAATTCGATTTTCCGTTTCGAAGGGGAATTAAGTTCGTGAAAAATAATGGGTTCGTGCATCGCTAATGCATCGGCGGAACGCGATTCTCCTTTGACGCGGGGGTAGCTGCACATTCCGTGCTCGTTCCTCTCCCGGGAACATTTGCTCTTTATCTACGCGAAGGGGTAAATCGCCATTAGTTCCCTCTGATACCCGTTTCTTCTCTCATTTTTTTTTCTGCACACTCGCTTTATCTATTTTTCTTTTTTTACTTTCGGCGTCTCGTAATTTTGAAATATGAAATCGTCCGACGTGCCGGCGACGAGCGGCGGGCACGCTGAATTTTTTAAACGAACTCGACGTGGCGGATTTTTCTTCTTTTTTTTTTATGCACACGACACGCGCGTATGTAACTTCAATCCGGCGCGTGCGCTTCCCAGCTACAGCTCTCCGTTATTTTGTTATTAATTTCAGGGAAACATGCGCTCGCCGGCGCGTGGAGTTAATTTGTCTGTCATCGTCGCATGCGATCCAATCTCTACCCTGTTTCTGTGTCTCTCTTTTACCTCGTTTGCTTCTCGCGTTTTTTAGAATATTTTATTTCTTTTGAAAAAAGAAAATGAACGCTACTTCTTTCGACCCACGCTATATTATTTAATAGAAGAAAGAAAGAGAAATTACTGTCCGTACGGTGACCGCTTATTATTCTCAAACGTCTCGAGGTATTCGATGATTAACTAGCAAAGCGTACAATTACGAAAAATTTTGACCAGAGATCCCGCGCGGACGCGGCAGCGCATCGATCCACCCCGCGTGTATCCTTGATCCCCGAACACAGAACGAACCAAAAAAAGAAAAAAAAAACTGTGAAAATCGTCGATACGGCAGCGAAATATCAAACGTTTCTGGAATTACATCATCGGCCCGTCTCCCATTAATCCTGGACCGTGTTGCGTCGCGTTCGTTGTCCCGCGGTGCAAACAACATATCATCCGTGTTTCGGCTCACGAAAGAACCAGCGACGCGCGCCAGTCAGACATAACAAGTATTAATTAAAAATCAACGCAGCGCCCAGGAAACAAGGCATTACTGTCGGCAGCGGCCGAGCAAATGTGATATTCATTCCGCTCGTTCCTCGTTGTGGTCCGCGGATTACACCTCCCGGAGGATCGCCGCGATCCGTTAATGTATATTATATCTGGCACGGCATAACCGATGTGTTCGATCTTTCGGCCACTCTCGATCGGACGCGATACGTTCTTTCATCCAATTTCGCCATCCTTGCGCCGACTCGGCTGATAGGCATTTTTGTTTTCTTCAAAAAGCTCGATAATTCAGCGCTGGAAATGATTTTTTCATCGCCGCTCTCGCGTTCCCTCTTCATCCCAGCCGAACCCTTTCCCATTATGTATGTATATCCGTGCACGTACACGCGCGCTGTCACGCCGTCTCCACCCCCCCCCCCCCCCCGCGTAACCCTCCCTCGCGTCACCGTCTCACCCTTTCGTTCCTATAATTTGCCCCTCTTCTTTCATCACGTCCCTCTTTCGTCCTTCCTATCTTCCTGCCGTTTCCTTTCCGTTTATCTCTCTCGTCCTCGCCGCTGACGACTACCGCGAAAAAGATGGACGACAGATGGAAAAAGCAAAAGAGGCGGAGGAGGCGGACGAGAGAGACGGGTTAGGTAAAAAGGAGTGGAACCGCGGTGTAGGCAAAAAAAAAAAAAAAATGAAGGGCGGGGGCGCGGGTTCGGTGAAAAATACGCGACAACGTGACATCTGCCACTCTTTCACTTGGCCGGCTTGGGCCGCGAATCGCGATCGCGGAAAGAGATTATTTTATGCAGGAAGCTCGGCCGAGCGTGGCCCGTGCATTATGCAGAATTCACGACGGCATTCCGGGATTCGACGATGGCAGAAATTCCAGGCTGATTCCGCGGATCCTGCTGCCTCTCTCTCTCTTTCTCTCTCCCTGCGCTGCTGCACTGTGTGCGTGCTCGCCTGTGTACGGGGTCTCGCGTGTACGCTTGCTTCTGCTCGTGTCTGTGTGCGTATAAACATAGATATAGATAAAAAAAAAAGAGGAGCGAGCGTAGTGACGGGATATTCGGGCGAAGCGGGCCGCGTCGCGGTTCGGTGCGTGCGATGCTCGTCGGAAAAGTCTGCCTCCTGGACACGCATCAGCGGCCGCGAAATCACGGGAAGAACGAGCCTCGACGCGGGGAACGCGTTAAGTCTCTCGAGCAGCGAGCCGTTCGCGCGATTCTTTCTCTATGAGAAAGTTGGAGTTTCACCCCCCGGATCAACCGTCCGCGCACACTTTAAACGCTCCTCCTTGATTGCGGAGAACGCTGTGCCGACTCCTTCTTGCGAGAACACGCCGCCGACACGGATGCGCAGTCGACTCTCTCGTACTATCCGATTAGCCGCGATCTTTCTGTAACCGGAAGCCACGCTCTCTGACGCTTGCGAAGCGGACACGCGCCGCCGATCCGTCCGGGCTCGGATGCAAACGACCGTTCGTTCATTCCTTGCGTTTTTCATTTTTCCACGGTTGTCCGCGAACGCTCGTCGCCCTTGCGACTCGATTATCGGATTCGCCGACTATTGACATCTCCGATGAGGATTTACGGGATTCCATCAATAATCTCGATATCAGCCGCGCTGTTCCTGAAGTTACTACGCTCAGCTTCGAGGGTGTCTATAGAGCTTTCTGCTTTCAGTGAAATTTATCCTTGGCGATTTTCCGGCGGAACGTGTAATTAACATTTCGCTGAGGTAATGGCATTTAGTTAATTGGTTTGCATGCAAATTTTCGTGAAAAACGAAATGCGATACCAGTTTCCCTCTGCCAATTTTTTTCCCTTTTCATTTTCTACATTTTTTAAGATCAATTTCAACGCTAATTGCATGTTAATGTATCCGTTCGTTACATAAAAGAAAAACATTTCTTATTATTCTATCTATTATACGTAACTGTAATACTCTCCGAGAAGAGAACTCGGGACCCTAGAATTTGATGTTGAGCAGAATCTTATTCGTTATTCCGATTAAAAAGAAAAAA
This sequence comes from Holcopasites calliopsidis, assembly GCA_023838395.1. NCBI lineage: Eukaryota > Metazoa > Arthropoda > Insecta > Hymenoptera > Apidae > Holcopasites > Holcopasites calliopsidis. Next base: position 1,340,977 of record JALHAQ010000015.1, read on the forward strand.
ATGTTCTTACCACTCTATCTATTATACGTAACTACAATGCTCTTCAAGAAGAGATCTCAAGCCCCACGCTGTTTTTCAATTTGTCAGACGTCCTCGCATAATCGAACGGCTATTGTCCAGTCACGCCTTATCACGGAACAACGAAAACCGCGGCGAACGTCAAACCTATCCGAAACGACGCGTGTGCCATTGAACAAAAACGAGGAGGCATCGCGTATTACGAAGAACCACATAGCATTCTGACCATTCGACAGCGGCGGCGTTCTCGAAAGCTCCTCCAGCCGGAGAACAACGTTCGCAGCCTACCGCGTGAAATATGAACGACCACTTGACGACGGATTCGATTTACAAATGCGACAAAAGCTCCTCCTCTCTCTTTCTCTCTCTCCTCGTCCTCTTCTTCTTTTTTTTTTTCAAGCGACATAACGAACGGAGAGAGCGCGAGAAGAGATTTCCCGCGATGTGGCACGAGCGAATGTGCGTGCAAGCGCGGAGCCGCCCCCTTTTCGCATAGAAAATTCACGACTCGATTCCGGAACCGGGGCCGCGAGGACGTGTATCGAACGTCGTGTCGCCAGGCCCGAAATAAATGGGAAGAATCCGTTGGCCGCGATTCTGTTCTCCCGTCGACGGCCGCCGGATGGAAATCTGACGAAAATTAGGCGGCGAGTCCGCCGCGGGGAAACGAATTACCGGCTTTTTCAATCGGTTCACGGCAGCCTTGCACCGGAGTCCCATCGATATTTAACGAGTCGCCGTTCCCCACCGCTGCAGCGTGTGCGTCCGGCCGACGAGTACGAGAGTGTAAATCACGTAAGCTTTCATTTAAACACACCGTGAAAGGTTGTACGATAATTATCATGAGAATGCGGCGGGTGATGCTGATGTTACAGTATCTAGAAGAAATTGTTAAGGGGCGCGTACGTCTCTAAACTTTTCGAATTTAGTTACTTTGGACTTGATGACTTATTTGAATGATTTCAATTCGAGACTTAAAGTAGCGGCGACATTTGTCAATGATCAGATGCTATGGCACCATGTAGAGAAGTATAAGCGAATAAAATTGAATGTTTTCAATAAATCAATCCTGCATTTGGGCATATTAATCATACAATGTGTATTTTAAATTATGAAGTAGTACAGTGTCATGGTGTTTTCGTACAAATGAGAGATACGGGTGAAATAACATTTTGTGTTTTATACAAACGCTGCTGAATCGATGAAATACATTCTGATAATATGAAAACGATGACTTTGAGTAAACTACAAGCGGAAAGTGAAACGTTCCTGACAACCCTACATTTCCCGTCAATTTGAGGGATATCATCAGGGTTCTGTCGCAGGGTCTCGCTTCCCATTCAGCTGGGCGCATAATAAGTTGAAGAATCATCATCCCCGTCAAGCAACGGCATTTCCGAATAATCGTCCAACGGGCGGAAAATTTCCCCTACGGAGCGCATTCCCGGCCGCGTACTTCTCCTTAATGCCAAGCGAACGTTCGGCATCCCTGCCGGCGCACTATAATTACTATACATAGCACCTGTTATTATAGTTCCAGGAGGAAAGCGTGTTAGGGTATAGACCCTAACGGCGCCGCTCCGTGGGGCGTTTAACGGGAGTCTCGCGTGGCGGCCACGTGCCAAATGGTCCAATTTGATGGACGACAGTTGCGTTCTCCAATTAAAAATTATAACAGTTTTTCCCTCATTTCGTTTCCCTCCTCTCGCTTGGCGGATAACGCAATTAGGAGCGCGCCTTCGAGCGCGCACCGCGGCAAGAGGGCGCGGACCTTTCTCTCCGTTCTTGCTTCGCCGGCGACCCGATGCGCTTTTGATGTGCACGCTCGGAAGGGTTTTCGGGAAACAACCTTTCCCCCGCCCCCGCCCCCCCCCTCCTTCTTTCTTCCGTCTCTCCCTGGCCGTGCCGCCGACCCTTCGCTCGCAGCTTGCGTTTTCTTTTTTCTTTTTTTCTTTTTTCTTCTTTTCTTTTTTTTTTCAACGCGGCAGGCGGCGAGCGCTCCGATGGAAACTGTCAGTCAGTCACAAACGCCGAGGCCCAGGGAAACCGCATCGGCTTTTTTAATTGGCGAAACGCGCGTAGCCGCGGCGGAGGAGGCGAGCGCGTAAGTAAACGTCGAAAGCGTTCCGGCGGCGTTCCAGTTGCGACGCGTGCCCGCGGAAATAAAAGGGGCTTCCTTGTACCTTCGACCTCGCCGCGTTGAATAAAGCGCGCCGGGAAAAACGTTCCTACAACCTAGTTTCGTGTAATTTGAGGTTAATAAGTAAAGTCTCTCTCTCTGCCGTATTCAAGCAGGAGGAGTAGCGGAGCTTTCTAAGCTCCGCTCTAACCGGCCTGAAGAATCGGCACGGCAAGCGCATTCGAGGCGCACCGCTCGCTACGTCGCTCGACCTTTTTAAAACGTTTTCGTCCATTGAGACACGGGGAACACGGACGGCGATCATTTTATAATTTAACAAAATTTCAAACTTTTGCAACGCGAAACTCGTCGCCGCTTGTAAGATCCTCGTTAAGCTCGATTTTTCCGCTCCCTTCCTTCGGTCGCGAACTCGCGCGGGGTGGTCGATTCGTTCCTTTCCTCGCGGCGATTCGCGAATTGTAAAGCAAAACTCGATTTGCAATTTACCAACGGCCCTGTAAAGATCGGATTCCACGAGTTTGATGGGATCTCCGTCTCCCTCACCCACCCGCCCCTCTCTCGTCCCCTTTTGTCCGGCGCTCTCCATCGCTGCTGCAATTACTGAAAATTGCACTGACGTCGAATTACATCGAAAAAGAGAGAGAATCCAGGGCTAATCGAGTTATACGATGAAAACCACTGGCGGTCAGCTAGCTCACCACGCCGGGGTTTGCGTTCTGCATCCCGAAGCCGACGCGGCCCGCGGAAGGGTTGGAATAAATCGTGATGCTTCCTTCGTGCTAACTTCCCGCGCGACTATTCCGCCTGTTCGATCCTGTTCGTCTTCCGTTTGTTAAATGCAGAAGGAAAATATAATTTAAACATTACACTACAATCCCGTCCTTTCGATCCCTTGCATCTCATACGTTCACGATATTTCGCAATCAGATACACGAATCAGCGTTGCCAAGCGGCAAATCCCTGGTACCTGCATATTCCGACGTAATAAACAAACCGAACCGAAAAAAAAGCCACGCAAGAAGGAACGGACGTGAAAAGTCCGCGCGTTTCGGGCAAGGACAATATTGCGCGCGGAACGATCATCGGTGCGGCGAAATAAACAACAAGCGAATACGTGTTTGCTGGCAAACGGAACGGGGTACGCGCGCCGCTCGGTGCAGAGGAGTGTCGAGCGTTTGAAAGCGGCTCGCGAGCCGCGCGGCGACTTTTCGATTGGCATCGTCAACGCTTCGCCAGGCCTGGACAGAGAAGCGTGTCGCGGGGACCGGAAGTTAGCTTGCAGCTACTAAAGCACGGTACAAAAGTTTATGAGTTGTACACAGGATGGGGTTGAGCGGGTGGCGGTCGGAAGGGCGGCAAAAGGGAGTAGTTGGGCAACGTGGCGGTTGCACGGGGGCGAACGGTGGGGATTCGAGCCGATGGCTAGGCGGGCAGGGTTGCGAGAGGAACGAGGGAGGAGGGCAACAGCAGCAACATTCGAAGAGGAAGATAGACGCATGCGAGCTTTGATGTACGAGTTTGCGCCGCGAAAAGAGGAGAGGAGTGGGGGGGGGGGGAGAGGGAGACGAGATCCGAGCGAGGAAGCAAGAGAGACAACATTTTCGCCGGCAAGGGGATGAAATACGATTTTATTTGCCGCTGGGGCTCCCGGGCGATCCTCCGTGGGGTTGGCAGTCCAATTGTCCAGGCGGCTACTGTCCGGTACTGTACGTCCAGGATAATGAATAAACTTACGTCTTTTTAGGGAGACAGGGACTGCGAGCGGAGACTATGTTATATAAAAGAGAGAAAGATGCAATTATCGTTTCCTTTTTCGTGCCGCTGCTTTTCTATTTTTTTTTGTTTGTTTTGTCCGTTTTAATATTCCTACGTTTTCCCGTGGACGATAACCGGGCGCGAGCACGCCATGGTATTCGCGAGCGCGTAATGCGCTGTAAATTTTACATTTGCCGTTGCTAGGGTTTCTAGGGGGGATGCTTTCTGCCGGCATGCGGATCGGCTGTGCCGCCGCGATACACGATATGGAGGCATGTACGTAAAATAAAATTCTGAAGAATAACAGAGCAGGAATGCTGCGGGTAGATAAGTGAATCTCTGAAAATATTGAAACGCCGATACGCGAGAGTGCCTCGGTAATTTTTCGCGATTTGTGTGTGTTTTTTTTCCCCTACGGAATATCCCTCCGCGAATCAGCTCGGGGTTAATTGCAAATGTTCTTCTTTTTTGACCCCGTGATTGGCGTTACGGGAATGTTTGTATCTATCCAGCTATTAAGTATGCAATAACTCATATAATGGCCAATTCGTCGAATGAGATTCCCATCAAAGTGTTCGTGCGGTACTTCACGGATCTCCAGAACTGCGCCTTATTTTAACCAATTACGCGTACCGTGCGCGCCAACTTCCGCCTCTGCGACGGAACAATAGAAAAGAACGTTCCTTGATGGGCTCGATGACTTTCGTGGAAGCCATCGCGGAAGGACAGGCATCGATTGCCTTTCGAAACGGCGATCCCAATAATTTCCCTCGGAACTTTCAGCTCGGGGGAAAAAAAAGCCCCCGCCGTGGGTATCGGTCGCCTCCATATCCGGCACGATCAGTTGTTTACGGTCGCACGTTTCGCGCTCGCCCGCTGCGATATTACTCGAAGGCGCGTCCGTCACTTTACGCTGGAAACTCGCATTAGCCTCTTGGGTCTTCGTCGAAATAAAGCGCAACTTGGGGGAAAAAGCGCGGCAGGTAGTCCGTGATAGAGAGAAAGAAAGACAGAGAGAGAGAGGGAGAAAAAGAGCGGCGGTACATATATGGAAGAGCAATGTTCACGGTGCATACACCAGCAGGCTTCACCCTTCCTCTTGCCGCCGCGATCTCTGTTCAATCCCTCAGCGACTCCACTCCCTCTCCGTCGCTCGCAGCGAGATTTATCCGGCTGATGCGAGATCGTGAAACGCGAGGGTTGCACGCGTGCAGGTGCATGTACGATGCACATGCATCGCGCGGCGACCGGCGGCCGTCCGTGTGAGTGCGCGGAGCAAGCGGCGGGCAGGGTGGCGAAGAGGACGGGTTAAAGGGAGGTCCCGCGTGTCCGGCGAGAGTTGGACAGAGACGGCGAACGGATAGGGTCAGATAGGCCGGCCAGAGGAACGACGGGAAAGAGAGGGCCGAGCGGGGTGCGAGCGGGACAGCTTCCAGTCCGTTTCTCTCGATAGCGGAAGGGTGAGACGAATGAGGAACGAGATGGACCGGAGAGCCGGACCGGCTCGACGGAGGTGGAGGAGCACGATAACGGAGAGGAGAAGCAGGAGGGACGCGAGAATAGAATGAGATATGCAGATGGAGAGAAGCCCGAACGAACGAACGAAACACCGGCAGTGATAGTCGGGTAGAGAGGTCGAGCCAGAGGGAGAGAGCGGGGACGAAAGAGAGGGACGGTCGGATAGGATGAGAAGCGGCAGAGAGGGCGCACGAAAAATCGGGGGAAGGAAAGAGGAGAACGAATCGCGGGTGGGACACAGAGGGAGACGGTTGATTCGGAGCGCAGTCCAAGCGAGCTGGGACGTGGGCGCAAAGGAGACGGAGATGCGCCAGGCGGGCAGCGAGTCGAACGAGGAGAGGCATGAGCTGACCAAAAAAAAGAAAAAAAAAAGGACGGACGCTTCAATTCATTGATCGCCTGACGGGGTCCGAGCGGCGACGCGCGGGGTAAAATAAAAACGCGGCTAGGCTAGCTGGCCGTGGCGGGGGTTGCCGGTAGCGCAGGTGGAGGTGGAGGACAAGCCGAAGGGCGTTGCGAAAAATCTCCGCGCAAAAAGTGCGCACGCCACCCGCGCCACCCCCGTCGTCGTTTCCGCGTTCCAGGGACTACGGTCGCTGGAGGATTGGAATCTGACCGGGGGGCGGTTGGGTGGCGACGGCGGCGGTACCATCGGGACCGAGGTGACGGGGGCGGCGAGGTAGAAATAAAGCCGAGGAATTTACGTACGACGGAAAATCAGCAAACTCGATCTAACGCGTGTTCTCTGTTTCTGGACCGCTGCGTGCATGTCTCTGACCGGTGGAGCGGCGCGAAGCCGTGCGCTCGTGCGCACCTTCGCAACCCCGTGCTCTTCGTTCTTTCTTTTTTCGCAATTTCAGACCTGTCAGCTAATACGGCCGCGCAGCTATGGGCCAGAGACTGGAAATCCTTTTTTGATCTCGATAATCGAAATGCCAGATAGGCATCATTACCGGCGATCCAATTTCGCTCCTTTCCCACAATCTTTCGACGATCTCCCCCGTTCTTCCTCATTTTCCTCTTGATCCTTCCGCGTGCACGGTCGCATCCTTCCCTGATCGCTTTCCACGACTCCTTAATCGCACGTACGTCGATCACAGTAACACAGCGCTGATACGCGTATCGACACTCGATGAAAAGTAAATCAACGATTACAAAAAACAATACTTTCTCCGAAAAGATTTTTTTGGGCGCATGATACAGTACCTACACCTAATAAAACTGCCAGCACTGTGGTCGCAGACAGCCTACCCTCAAAAACTGCAAGCCCTTGGCTACTTCAAACATCGTGGTTCCAGACAAGGAAACTATTTTTCCTAAAAAAAAAAAAAAGGAAAAAGAAGACAAGCGAAGCACCGTGCTCAGCGGGAAACAACGCGGGAGCCCAGAGAAATGTCTCCTTGCGAATCCCTCGCGCAGCGCGACTTCACCGTAGCCCCGCCGACAAAGCCGGTCGAGAGGAATCTCCGTTTCGGGGGAAATGTTTCCGGAAAATCGTTCGATAAACGCGATTCACTTTGGCCGAGGAGACGAGCAGGTGGAGCATCATCGGGGTACACCTGGTCCTTGGGAGAAGGGTTGAGATTCGAAGGCACGCCTGAAAGGTGGAAACCGAATGTCTTGGAGGAGAACGAAAATCTCACAATATCCTATTTTTCCGTCCACTCGAGCGGCTGCTGCCCGCGGCCTAACCCTGGCGTCAGGGACATCTGTATTTTGGGAAAAAGGCCTTTTTGCATTTCGGAGACAGATGCAAATGAAAAGGGTTCTTCCCGGATGGGAGAATGCAAAGGAATCGCGGCTTTGCTCGGCCGGGCCCTTTTGCGGATCCTTTTCATCAGCAGCGGTTCGCATTCTCCTCTTGATGCGTATGATGCATCTGTCCCGCAAACAATATCCTACGATTTCGCTCTCAAATTCACTCGTGATTCGCCGCGGTCATTGTGCTCCCCGATCCACTCTGTTTCTCTCCGCATTCCGCGCGGAATCCTGTCTTCCACGCAGGGCAACCCCTTCTCGCTACCCCTTGTGCAACGCATTCGGCTAGCGTAAACCCGGCCGCGAACGACTCAGGCGAAAACGCTGCTTCTGGATCGGATGATTTGGACGATTAATGTATCGAGAACGAGTATGAGAAATTATGCGTCAGTTGGAAATTGAAGATGTGAAAAGCTTTTTATGCGGGAGTTACTGTGATTATTGTTTTGTTCAGCCTGTGAATTTTATATGACTAAATTCTAATATTACGCGTTAATAGAAAAAAATGATCTCGTTGATTTGATTAGAAGGATTTAAAACAGTTGAGAGCAATTGAAATGGCCAACAAAAATTGTAATCGCAATACCGGATTAAATTTTTAGTGAAAGTGTTATTTTGTGTTTGTCCAATTTCCAGGTTGTACTTTGTAAAAATTGTTATTCGTCGGCATTGCCTGGCATGACAAGCCTAACACGAATCACCATAAAATTATTCATAGCTGATACAAAAATCATCGAACAAGAACCGGCAAGAGATCATCGATGAAGAGCAAAATCGGGGTTCGACAGTTTGCGGCGCTCTTACAAGATGTAGAAAAACATTCACGGCACAACGGGGCGAGGGTAATTGACACTTTGAGGGCAAGGAGAGGGTTCAGCAAAAAATGCGAGTCGCGACACATTTATATAGACGTTTAAATATTCGGCAGACCCGGGAACGAACGAAGTTTGCCACTGTTTGTGCAGGAAATGAAATGTCACGAGCGTCGGATGTGGTCCACTCTTCTGTAATTAATTATTTCTCTCGGGTAAACTTGATTATTCTAACACGTTCTTTCATCGCTCCAATGGAATTGACTGAACGTCCTTTAAACCCTTTTTAAAATTGCATGCTGCTTTGTATCTGAATAATCAAACGATGAAGAACGGACAAGTGTGTTACATTTTTCGCCATTAACCATACACGAAAATCGATAGTTCTTTTTATTTTTTACACGAATACGTTGAACGTTTCAGACATGAAAATATTTCTCAATGACAAACGTTTCGCGAAACTCGACGAGTTCGGCTGGAAAGCATTTTGCACGAGTCCCGTTTGCGCGAATTAATCTCGTACAATTGAGCGGGGAAACGCTTTGATTCATCCCTTTCGAGGGGGAAGTGCGGCCGAAAATGTGTAATTTTTTTTTTCTCTCCTTTTCATGCCTCATCTTTCAAGTGCAAGGGCGATTCGCGTGCCCCGGCAGATGCGAGAAGATTGGGCGCGGTGGAGGTAGCGTGGAGAACCCTTAGTTAGGGGCACGGGAAGGACCATCAGGTAATAATAAGGATCCCCGGACGCCATTCTTTGTGCGGCACGTGAATTTCGGCCTGGACGTGACTTATTCAAATGTTTACCCATTCAAACGCAAACTTCCCTGTTGATTTCGTTTCTAATGCCTAATGTCTGAGGAGCAGACGCCCGGTGGCGCTTTAGCAATCCAAACCGTGAAAATGAATCAAATGGAATTTGATTACACCCCCTTGCGGAAGGAAATCTCGAATTTCTAATCGAGCGAACGAAATATCCCGATCGCCCCGTCTTCTCCGTGTTCTTCGGTTTAATTCTCGCTTAGAAACAGAGGACAAAAGGTGCGCGCGTACAGCGAGCCTCGAAAAAAAAAAAACTGGGAAAGACAGTGGGCATCCGTGCTTTCATTAGCGTGTCTACTTGGGAGATTAGTACACGCTTTACCGCCTGTCTCCGCCCACCCGCCTCCTTTCCTCTCTTTACCCGTTTTTGTCGAGAAGAAAGGCATGCACCACTCAGCGGACTGCAGCTTTGAGGATGGACTCTCGGACTTCGCCGCTTCTATCAAGGCCGACGAGGGAGAGAGGCGCGCCGTGAAAAAGAAAAGGAGGAAGCCAGATCGTCGGAGCTTAATTCCTCTGCGGCCCGATATTTTCGCAAGTTATCAATCCACGTTCAAACACTTGCCGGATGATTAGAAAAGTGCTTCGATCGTTCGCCGGCCGGATGATAATGAAGAAGGGGTTGAACGGGGGCTGTTTGCCCGTCCGTGGAAGACCTCAATCCCCCTTCGAAGTTACCGGTATTATAAAAGAATATGAGGAAGGAACTGGACGTCATCGCTGGGAGGATTTTCTACATCAGGGAAGCTGCCATATATTCTTTTCTTTTTTACAACGAAATAAATTTTAACCCTCTTCGAGGAAGATTGAAATGTACTTTATCATTCCAAATATGTCCTCGTGGGGTGAATTAGCTTCGATCGCACGCCAGCGAATGCTGGTCGTACGATAATGGAGATAGGGTTGAACGGGGTCGTTTGCCCGGTCGTCGAAGACCTCAATCCCTCTTCGAAATTACGGATATTATAAAGGAATATGGGGGAAGGAACGTCATCCAAGCTGGCAACATTCGTTTCTACCCTACTATTTTCAAGCCTTTTCTCGGAAATTCTCGCACCACGAAGCGGGGACAGAAATTTATTGGAGATATTGGTCAGAACGAATCCGAAGGCGACGGTGGTACGCCTAGAGGACCGCGCAAAGGTGTTTTATCACCCCAAACATGCCCCCGGGGGGTGAATTAGCGTCAGGGTTGCGGTCGTGGCACGTGATCACCGATGATAAATCTTCGATTCGGCGAGAGGACTCTCACCTTAGGTGATCGCACGGCTCCTGCTAGACAAGGGGGGGTCTCTCTCTCTACGTCACCGCGAGCGGCAGCTGCCTGTACGTCATACTTTTTCTTTGTCTCAAAGGACCCTCCCTCTTCAGTCGGTGCTCTTTGGGGCACGGACGGGGGCCGCACGCGCCCCGCGGCAGATGTTCCGTGACGCATGCCCCTTCGTTCCCCGCGTATTACGTATACCTATATGTAGCGTATGTACTCTTACGGCTTGGCGGCCGTTCGTCGTGTAAGGCGCGTAACGCGCGACCCGAAAGACCGTTCCCGGACCGCCGATCGATCGATGCCGGGGATGCATATGCACGATTCTGTCGTGCGCGCGCCTCGAAGAATGCGGACCGAGCGCCGCCGATTGAAGGAGGGCTGGCTCTTGACTCTTTGATAGATTGCACGCACGCCGAAGCCAACCCTCTCGCGCGCAGCGATCCCGCATTTTCCGGATGGTCAAACGACACGTATCCGCGATTTCGTAGATCTTCGATTTCGATCGAATCTTCATTACTTTTTTCTTTATGATTCTATCTGCAGGCCTGAATTGTTTTTTTTCTTTATTTACTAATCCTTCGTATTTGGTCTCGCCCCTCGAGCGAACAGAAACTCGAAGGTCGATCGACTAAAGTGTTGCGATAAAAAATACCGCGTCCCAATAAAACAATTGTTACGGCACGAAGCATTGTGGAAGATAGTTGCAAGTAGCGCATACAACCGTTTTGTTGCGCGGCAAATATTCTATTTCCGCGGCTTCGCGCGGCTGGGAACACGTTTCACTCGGATCCTTTGACGCTGATTGAACGGACGACTTTGAAATGGATGTCAACGGAGCGCGGAAAAGTCTGGCTCGTCTCTACGGATGTGAAATGTTCTTTGTAAACAGCAGAAATCACGCTCGCAGCGCTTTCCGGGCGTGCTGAGAACAAGTAAGTGTGCGTGCATATATCTCCAGAAGCCGCCCAGCATGATAACGGCCGAGCCGTGTGATAAAGAACAATCCAACGGTCTTGCTAAAGATACGAAATACGCCTACTGCGATAAAAGTGAGTCGCAGCATGGTCGTTTGAAAATTATAACGCGTATCGTGGGTAACGAGCCAATTGCGTCAATGAGAATAACCATACGTGTTTGAATCGTCCAAGATAATATGTATATAATATACGATTATTGGAAAAATTGAAGCAAAAGAATAGTAATCGATATCTATGTAGCTACTAATAATTAGCAGGAGTTTCATTAAATCGGTTTTCGATACTCCTTTCAGCAAAGAAAAATTGAAACCAATAAAACAGAATTGCTATATTTGAACTCTTCGAAATGTCAATGGCGTAATGCGCTTTTACGACAAATGCAAATATGTATCAGCCATATGAACGATTACGAAACAAATGATATTAAAAAATCCGATGTCGAATTAATTAGCTTTCACTTGTTCGCAGCTAGGTGTACATATATTTGTACGTGCTTCTTGTAATGGCAAATTGTGAAAAGGTCGAACTGTAAGAGTACTTTTTGGAAGACCACCGAAAGGTTTTGGAGCGACGGGGTTCAAAAACAAGCCGCGATATGGGCTCGACGAATTTTTTTTCAGCGCAACGGCGTCCGTTGAAGGAAGGACGTCGTGGCCAAATTGGCTGGCATATTTGACTATAATTAAGGGAACTCGTTACGAATAATTATCCCTGCCAACATTCTACTTCGACGAACTTCCTAACGTACCGAAGCGTTAAACGGCCATAAGGCGCGCGTGACTCTCTCCGTTGGCGCTCCAAAGTTCGCCGCTTTGCACGTTCGTTTCCTCCGCTAAGAGAAAAAACGGCATGACTTCTGAAGAGACCAATAGAGCTCGCCGATTTGGACCGCGAGATAGTTAATTACACAGACGGATATCCGCAAACCGTTTTTCGCTTCGCTAGTACCGCTTCGAGACGCAGGACATCGGCCTAACTTCCGGCGCGCAGAGATCGATGTACAGGCATCCGCGTAAACTTTCCAATCGATAGGGCGAGTCCGGTGGCAGCGCGCGCCCGTTCTCGCGATATTAATTACGCGAATTGAAAAGGCGACCCTTCGGATGCCAATGCAATTAACCGTGAAACCCCGAACTTCATATTTTATACGGCCAAACACAGAGGCGCGGCGACACCGAGCAAATTGAAAGAGACAATTTTTGCGGCGGGCACAATCGCGGCAAATGGATACCGCCGGAAAACGCGGGCGGCCTCGATTCGGATGAATTGGACGGCGCGCAGCAATCGAAACAAAAATCGACAGAGGCCACCCGGTTCGACGTTTCACGACTCGTCGGTCGAGGGGGTGAGGGATGGAGGGTGAAATATGCAAGAAGCCGCTTCTTGCACGCGGGAGCACACGTCGTCACACCTGACGTCACACACTCGTTAGGGGGCAGATGGCCCCCCTCTCGAGCGTGACGTTTGGGCCCGCAGTGGGTACCTGGCGGCGTCTACCCATGGGGCCCACCTTCCTTTCTCTTCGTCTCCCTCTTCCTCCGGCTGTGTCGCGACCCTTCCACCGATCGCCCATAAGGTGAGGCAGAATGAAATAAAACTTCTGTCAAGGGAGTCCCCTTTTCCTCGCGCACACACGCGCAGCTGCTCAGGTAGCACGAGCTACTTCCACATTAGAGAACGGAACTGCCATGGGGTGCCGTATCGGCGTGCCCCCATTGAAATTCCGTCTGGACGGACGCCCGGCTGTTCCCTTTTGCGCGATGCGCGCAGCAACACCGTGAACGGGAAGGGGGATGCGATCAGCAAGAAGGAAAAAAAGAAAGAAGGAGATTATTAAGGTGACGAACTTTCGATCGATTTGTCGACGAATTATAATAGGATGGGGACCCCCCCTAGTAAATTCGCTGAGGGGAACGAAACGTTTTGTATCGGTATATACGGGTCGCTGAGTAGACCAATCTCGGACAGATAGAAAAATATCGTACATGATTTTCGTCAGCGTTCGAGATTCGAGGAACTGGAGAAACCAAATAGATTTTTCGGACATGAACAACGCAAGGAAGTTGACAAAAGTTTAGCGGTTTCTAAAGACGCTGTTGCCGCCTTTCAAATACCAGCCTATTGCTCTATTAACATTTTTTCCTTTTTTTATAAAAGAGTCGGGACGTTGAGGAAGATTGCCTTTGCCCACGACCCCCAGCGAGTGGTTTTCTCCGGTCAAGAAAAGGATCCCACCTAATTACGACCGGGGGTCTATAAAAGCGTACAAAAGGTGTGAAAACGAGGTGCAAAGCGAGGCGGTTCATTGTCCGGCGTCCTCCTTGCGAAGTGGCTAAAGGCCTCTTAAACTTGTGACCGGTAACTAGAGATGTACACGAGCGTTTCCACACCTCTGGCCGACAGAGAATAACTACAGAACCGATTTGTCGCTCGTAAATCCGTCCAAGCTAATTCTCAGCACGAGACATCCGGTCTTCCGGCGAAAGGCGTTGCGGGGGCGGTTCGTGTGGTAAACATAATGTCGTGCCCCTGAAATCTTTTGTCTGCCTGGATGTACCTACGTTCTCCCGTAACACCACAGCGCGTGCCGTTGGTCTGTCTTTTATAATGGTCGCACCTGGTAAGCTTGTGTTAAATTGTATTCAGATCCTGCGCCGAAATCGGGGCCCCGTTTTGAAAAACTCTCTGAACTGTGGCTTCTTTATTTCCGTTTCACGGATCGATTAGTTAATAGGGTAATATCGCGGTAAAAGTGAGCAATGGTGATTTTTGTTCGTTATTCACTTCTCTACGAGGATTAAGTTTAATATCTTTGGAGAACTAAGGGGAGATGCGAATATTTTGTTTCAGAAAATTGAAATCTGTTAAACATTCTTGGGCGTTTTGTGAGATCGGTCTGTATTTAGTTTATATGCGCAGCTGGGTATATGGGAAAATAATTTTGCATACTTGTAGAAAGTATAAGCTTGGCCACCTGCTGCGTTCTGTCATTGAACTGCAGGTATAGAACGTCTTAAGAAGTTTCTCAGGTAAATCGTATTCGTAACCAGAGCGAAAATAACTTAATCCTCAGCGTGGGATTGTTGGTTCCCACGCTGCTTTTGCGTTCTACTCTTTATTAATAGTAATGAGGAGTTGCTGATTCTTCTTAATCGATTCGCTAATGGTCGATGCTGAGAGATCATTTAACGTGCACAATAAAAACTTATTATCTTTCTACCTAATGACTGATTCCATCGTTATTCTTTCGTTTCCACCTACTCCAATCGAGCCACTTCTCTGCATCTGCACCCTCTGGTCACCGACGAGCTAACGATGCTCCCTCGTATTTACCGAATACCTGATGCATCGTCCGGAAAGTTAAATCAATTCCCCGACGCTCCTCCAATACTATTATCATCTAAAAACTCCACCCGCCGAACATCTGCCCGCGCAAGCTCCTCGAGGAATCCGACCTGGCATCGTTCCTCGCCTCTCAACGGCGATACTCCGTTATCCATCGGAGTATCGCGCGTGCCTGTTCGAATTGGTAGAACGCGGAATCATGCGAACGCAACGGATCGCCTGCTAAAGTGGGTCGAAATATAATAAAAAGAACGAAACGGTATAATGTAACAGCCTCGTTCTCCGTCTTTTCTTCCACCCTCGCGAGACGCTCCCGATTCTTTGGCCGTTCTCGGCGACAGATTGCCGGAACCTCTCCACGATATCCGGCCCTAATTTCGAGGCCGTTTCTCTTTTAACGGGAGCTTAACGGCATCGGCAAACGAGCCGCAACAGAGGAGCGGTTTCACGATCGGGCCCAACTGTGTATCGTCTTTTCCCTCGTGCCCTCCACAATGACTTCGGAACATATGTCGAACGGAGTTTCTCTCGGCCGCATCACGATGCGTTATTAACGCGTGCCGGAGGAGGGAAAAATGGTTCGTTCTCGTGAAGGAAACCGTGAAGGAGGAGAGAGTGAGAGTGTGTGCGTGTGCGTGAGAGAGGGCGAAAGGGAGAGAAAGAGCCAAAGAAAATCCATTTTCGTGGCGAGATCGAGCCGAGCGGCTAGACACGTGGGTGGAGGTACCAGAAGGTCGAGAAAGGTGGGATAGGTCGAGCCATCTGGTTCTTTCCCTGCACACACGACCACCTTGAGGGGTCTTTTAAATCCACCGGAGACATGCACCTTGAGACCTGTCTGGGCCAAGGACCCTCGAACGCTTGGCCCTTTAAAGATCGACCCTGAAACGAAGACACCGGAGCCTCCGTACCCTTACCCCTACCTGGCCTTAACAACTCGGAGGGTAACCGCGCCATTCAATTGGTCCGTCACTTTTTATACTTTTCGATATGCTTATACGTACGACATGTTATTCTATTCGGCTCGATTCGGATCATGTTTCTTGACGGAGATCTTTCCTGTTTGATTTGCCTCGAGTTTAATGGACTTGGATCCGGTGGTTTTTTTATCTTCCATGGCTGGAGAAGTGGTTTTACTTGTAAATGGGGCGTTGTTTTTTTTTTTTAAAGCGGAATTTAGATGAAGGGGATGGTTCATTTTTTCGTTGTTGTAATTGCTTAGGAGTTGAGAGCGAAAAGTTTATAAGTTATGAAATAAGTATCTGTGAATACTGCTGCTCAGTACACTGTGGCTTGCACATTCACATTATGAAGATAATAATGCAATTGTATCGTGACTTATAATTGTGCAGTGAATTCAATTATTTAGCAGACACTTAATCGGGACTCGTATCTCGGATGAACATGAAATTTCCGTTACGGGTGAGTAAGCTTCTTTCCCAATCGATGCGCCGATGTGTTCGTCATCTTGGCTTCCCGATCAAGGGTACAACGATCTACGGAATCTGTAGAGGAAACGAAATCGAGACGAAACGAATACGCTTCTGCGTGCGCATACGTGTAATCTTCGAGTGGATATCGGGAGATGAAAAAAACTGCAACTTCAGATGCTGCACCGGCAAGCATTTCTGACCCGTATCTCGCGCAATCCGCGTACCCTACTACTTTTGTCTCCTTACACAGCGAGCTCACCCCGATCTCTGTCACGGGCCTCTACGCTCCGTGCAAGGGGCGCATCTCGCGGACCCGGTTACCACGCTCGTATTCACACATGCACTTTTTGTCTCTGCACCGTCGCGTGTGCGGCGACTAGCGAGCAAGAGAGAAGAGAGATCCAGTCAGAGCCAGGCCACGGACAAGGTAGGTCTACGTGTATACGCTCGGGACGGGGAGGGAGGCCCAGGCGGAAGGGGGCGAGATACGACCCGTCGGGGATGGGCTGACAGTGAGACTTTTATTAGGGAAGGAATCAGCAAGCATGATTATGTACCTTAGAGCATCTCCACCTCCGTTTACCAGTTCCGCCCTTCCCCACCCGGCCGTTTTCCCTCGCTCGACTGTTCGCTTATCCTCCCCCGCCGCACGTCTAACCAACCCTTCTTCCTACTTCGTTTCCGCCACCGTGTTATCGCCACTGACACTGCACGACGACGAACGAGAACCACGGCGACGACTACGAAGCTGCCACCCCGTCGCAGCTGCATTGTCAACCCCTTCCCCCCTACGACGGCTCCCTGCACTCCTGTATGCACGCATTGGCGTAGAGAGCGACGGGAAATCGTCTTTGACCACGGTAAGTATCGTTCACTTACCAGCCAATCGTGATTATTCTATGGTATTTCGATTGGAATTGTTAATTTGATCGGAACGGTCGGATGATGATGTTTCTCTGTACCGATTAAAAGTGGTACTCACGATTAACGTTGCCGTGGCGATGTGGAAGTTGCTGTTCCCTAGAACAGAAAGGAAACTTCAATGAAAATCATGTTAAAAATGAAAACAATCAACATTGGATTATTAAATATTCAAAGTGAAACTATTTTTGGAAATGTCCATTCTAAATATTCTGTTTGGTGTCAAGGATAGCTAAATCTATCTACTCGATTAACGTAACGAAGCATCGACGATCCATCTCGACAAGATTGTAAATCAATTAAGCAGACCTTGAAGAACCGGACACTCCCTTAGTAATCCTACGACAGTATTACCGAATTCGACCAGCAGTAGACGAAAGCGCGGAGAGCGGAGCAGTCCTCGACGAAATTTGCATCTCTGCCTCGCCAATGCCGCCCAAGGCGATATCGTCGTCACAATGAAACCACCCCCTCCTCCTCCGCCCCGAAGCTCGCCGTCCCAACCCTCGATACACTCTACCATGACACAGCGATGTCATGTGCGCGCGGGTGTCGCAGTCGAACTTTTTCGCCCTCGAACCAGATGCGCGAAACTTCGCGAATTCTGATCGCGCATACATCACTGCGCGGCCAGCGAGTAGAAAAAAAAATATTTTTATCGGCCCGCCGCTTTTTTTTTTCGACTTGTCCCTCCGGACAGCGTTAAAATCCTTTTGAAACTGGCTCCGGAGAAAATTTCGATGCAGATCACCCCCCACCCCCCGGCTGCTCATCCGAAACTTTTTAATTTCGAACTCTGGTCGCCGCACGGATTTACTTTCCCCGATAGGCATTTACTCGGGGCACGAAAGGCTAATACTAACTTCCTACTGATTTACATTGCATTGCAGCACGCGACATGCGCCCGTTGTTGCTACGACGCTTTTTAACTAAACTATTAGCGCGAGCGTGGGTATTTACGGCAAACGTACGATATATGACAATGTTAACGGAATTCCGCAAATTCATCGGAGCGATATTCTGTCAGGACGACGCATCGAAAGTTAACTTCCACCTCGTGCATGCTCGTCACGAGAACGCACGGCCGCGCCATCAATTTCTCGCTGTACAACGAAACTTGGCGAATCGGAGGATGCGTCCTTTCGGCCGCCGTTCCCCAGCGGTCTCGGCGAGGGATGCACCGAGAGACAACGAGGGTTAGGAAGGAAGAAGGTGGGGTACCAAGGAGGTCATAGGTGCGAGGCATAGTTCGACGCCAGTATCTGAGACAGTTTCGCCCGCGCGAGACTTAACAAATAGGCAAAGTTTTGTCCCGAGGATACCGGGACCGGTGGATTCTCCGGCGCCTCCACGACATCCTCTCTCCCCTTTGTTCCCAAGTTTATGATGTATTAGACGCTCCCCCGTTCGTTCTAGCCGCGTTCCTTTCCACCGTTCCCGCGCCTTTCGGGGACTGACCAATTTATACGGCCACCAGGCCGTCCTACGCGAAACTTCCATCTAAGCGAATTAATAATGACTCTCTCCCGCCTCCGCGGTACAGGGGGGGGGGGGGATTCGGAGCGACGGGACGGGACGATTGCCGCGATTGATACGGGAAAATTAGAGCGCGATTTGAGACGCGCAAGTGGCAATTTCAAATCGGATCCGTTCAACGCGTTATTTTCGTAGCTGCCTTGTTTGCGCGGATATTGATTCGCTTTCGTAAGCGATGTGTAATCTTGCAATTGATCGAATCCGGACGAGTAATAGAGTTATAATTAGATTGATGCGGCGAAACGTGGCTCGACAATACACCCCTCCTATAGCATACAGCGCATACAGCCCGAAGTAGTCGCGATATGAATACTTTTCTCGGGCGAATTAAAAGCTCCTCTATCCATTTTTAAGCATGGACTCCAGACGAAGAGTTCGAATTAATTTTATCATTGCGTCGCGATGAATCTAAATAAGTGTTCATTTTACAGGACTCGCACACCACGGGTCAGACTTACGTTTTTCGTGGAAGCAAAGTTAAGGGAGGAGACGCCGGAATTCCATAAGCAGGGTGAATCGGCGTGAAAAGTTTCGTATGCCCGCGTATCGCGCGTTTCACCATGGCCGAGGCTACGCAGACGCCCTTCGCTGCCCTCCACCCCGCCGCCCCCCCAGGATTAATAAACTTTGTCGCGTCTCGGCTTACCCCGTTGGCGTAACTCCGTACGCGGAAAATCAATACCCGATACACACACGCGTGTCTCCCAGAGGTCCGCTTCTCTACTTGCCGCGCTATCTCCCTTTTTATCACGATCGTATCTGGTCGTAACGGGCGTTCGCGTGGGAAATACACGCGTGCAGTCTGCTCAGACGGCGGCGGTGAGACGAGCAGGCATTCGCAAACACAAGTAGGTCGTCGTGACGCCCACGCCGCGCGTCGTTGTTCTCACCCCCCCCCCCCCCCTTGACGAGAGACGACGTTGACTCGCTTCTCTCTTCGGGGGAGGTGGAGTGACAGATGGCTCGATAGACAAAGAATCCGGCCTGACTGCCTTTCGTGGCGTTGCGTAACTCGATAAAACGACCGTCCAAAGTCGATAAAGTTCTTCGAGGTTGGACTGCTCGTCAAAGGGACGGCGGGGATTGAAAATCAAATACCGTCGTCTCGATGGGCAACCCCGATCGTTGCCAAGATTGAAATTTCTCTCCCTTTCCTTCTCCGTTCACTGGGATTCTTATCTTTCCTCGCGATCGTCGATTAGACGCCCCCCTCCCGTCCCTCGATGACGAAACCACGACGAGAACGATCGAAGGGTAGTTTTCCTGTATCCAACAGCGATTAGGCGATTAGGAGACTCCCTTTGGCGGAACCTCGTTACGACAACACGGGTATTGGATCTGGAATTAGTTGCGGGGATTGGGCCACGTTCAATGCGGCAATGTTTTCCCGCGGTATTGTGATTTTTTTTTTTTTTTTTTTGGGAACGCGCTTCGATCGAACGAGGGATCGAGGGAAATGGTTCCGACGGAATCCCGTAACCGCGATTTCTGCATTACGTTTAGGCTGCTCGTTACGAACCAGCTCTTGTTGATAGTTTTGACGTGCATTTAGAGGGATTCAGTAACAGTCGCGATTGCAATTTACATTTGATATCGCTCCGAACAGGTATGTTGAGAATTTATACCCGCGCAGAAATAATTGCAATTCAAGCGCTGTTGCTTAGCTCTCTTGTCGCAGTGTGAAGCAAGAGAAGTTTATACTCTCCGATTCAACTTGGATTACGAGAATGCAGTTTCTGTAGAAACTACATTTTCGACGACTGTAGTTCTCTTGAGAAATGAATTAACTCTGATATTCCGAATAACGTGTCCAAGCTGCAGGATGAGATTTGAGCAAGTGGTATTTTAATAACACCGTTCAACAATGAGTTCCCGTGAAGCTTCGCTTCGAATGACGCGATGCCAGATTACAATACCGTGTCTTATACACGGTTCACGTTGAACCAGTGACACGCATGAACTGCATGCACGCGCGTTCATAGGAAGGGGCGTTACGTCGATGGATGACACAATAGGCACGTGGCAGAATCTAATCATCCCTCAAGTCTACGGGGTGAGTTTGTATTTTTTCCTTTAAGTTCCACCTTTTAGCGAGCTCTTGCTCTCTGGGAATTCATCAATCTACGCCATTCGACGAATTTATACAGTCCTCACGTCGCGTAGAATAGTAATTGTGCAAATGCAGGTACAAACGGGTGCGAATACTCGAACAATTTACAGCTGCATCTCTGTAATACAATTTGCACCTCGATAATATTAATTACGTAATAGGCAGTGTTTAATGTATTAGTTCATCGAGATTCAAATAAGGGCTGCGGATTTAAAAGAATAATTTGACCAGAACTAGTAAATTATATTTTCAAAGAATACGAATCGTTCGCTGCGTCCATTACTCTTTCTGTTCCGCCTACAACAAAGAATGAATCAACTTCGATTTGCTTCCTCTGGATTCCAAGTGTATAATAGCTTCTGGATATCCCCATGATAAATGTTCGCAATAACTTTATTAAATTTAGTTCAGATATCGGAAGAACGAGCAGCAAGTGCGATCGAGGGGATCCGTTTTCACGAATTACGCGTTCGCATCTGAAGCTAGTGCTCGATACAGCGTACGATTGATTATAGCTGGTATCGTGCGAGCGACTTTTGCACATGTGTCTGGAAGTGTGCTAGGAACACGTGGCCCCTGCCTCAGGAGACGCCCCTCTTTCATCTAATCGTTGCACAGCTAATGGATTATTTCAATCGAAGAATCGTTGCCGGCTTTCACAGAGCTAACAATTTATTACGCGTCCCACGTTATTATAGATTATTGCTATTACACGATGAAAAAAAAAATAATTATCAGTCACACAGGCCCTTTAATTCATCTACTTTCTTCAATAAAATGAGATTAAAGAGATCCTATACACTTTGTTACAGCAATAAAATAGAGATCTCCCTCTGTTTCTTATGAACAAAAAACTTTTCGTCGGAATAGAATTGATATCCAATCCAAGTTTTCTATCCGATCAATTGCGAGGGACAAGGGTTCGGTATTCCACTTGCGTAGGATTGATACAGCTGTTACGCTAAGCATCCCGAAACGGGACTTTGGAGTTCCTTACAGGAAGGACGAAGCAACAAGTGGCTTCTTAGCTCGAGCAATCTTAGTTCGATGTTCAACAAGTGTTTTCCGAATGAATGCATGTCCCGGGAGTCTCCCGCAGGAAGTTCAGCAGAAGCGGCCGCTTGTCACGAAATGTTTGCACAAGTCGGATGATTCCGCCAGCCCGTAGAACGATTTATTAGTTCAAGTCAAACGACAATTTTATCGCCCCATTTTTCGCGATTTTTCTACAAACGCTATCACAGTACCATTACCCATTTCTTTAATATAAATTACATAAACTGTTCATCATTCTTAATCACCTGCAACGACTGCATAATCAATAAATATTGTCATATTTACGTTTACAATTTTCAAAGTAATCCCTAATATTCTCGCGTTTCTATCGCAAAAACGTTCACGCTCAATTTACAAACTTTCGCAACGCGTGTCCCTGAGATTTGCCGAGGCACAGAAGGAAAAGGCCCGATAATATTCGAGCGACACCAAGAATAACATTTCTTTGCGACAGGATCCCATACTCGTCGTTTCTGATAACCGCGTACTTCGTCCGGTCCAACGGAACACTGCGATTCCCATTGTGACGTGCCGGAGCACTCGTGCGAAAGTGTAACGAATTTTCGTCCCAGCGCAAGAACAATACTGCGCTCGAAACTTCCAAGCAAACTCTATCACTCGATCCCTTCGCGTCAACGTCGAAGGGAACAAACGTAAAAGAGGGTAAGTTCCGCCGTGTCGAAGTTTCTCCGCGTGTTAACACGGAACAAAGTGTTTCTAATCCGCGGAACGGGGGAGGAAAAAAGGAGGAGCTCGACGAGGAAAGGGGCTGTCGGCGGTTTCGCGTGCCGCGTCTCTAAATAATAAAATAAAAACCTCGACCCTCTGGATCCTTGGCCCACGCTCAATCCCGACAGCAACAAGTTGATATCTTGTTCCCTCGAGGGCGTCCCGGGGGTAGGCGGAAGTCGGTTCGAGTCGGAAGGAGGAGGATATCATCGTAAGAAAACGCTTCTCCGTCCTTTCTTTTCCCTCGTCCCCTCGTCGGCTGTCTCTTTCCATCAACAGATTCCTTATCCGTGCCTTGCAGCCCGGAAAATCTTCGAGGGAAGTTCCTCGTCCGTGAAGGGGCTAAGAAAACTCCACGCTTTCGGTGGGGGGGTGGGAATCCTTGGGGCTCAGGAAGCGACGGAGACGTAAAGCGGTGGTGTTTCCTTAGGGGTGGCGAGTTCCAAGACGATTGAAACTCTCGGCGTCTTGTAACCTGTTGGACTCACCCCCATCCCCCAAACTGATGAATGGGATGAAGTGCTTTCTTATTGCACGACGGGAATGGACAGCATTTTGTGTTTGTTGAGATTTATTTACTCTGATGGGATTACGACTTATGATAATTTGGGATGGAAAGAATTGTTAGGATAACAATTATGGGGCTAATAATTGGGTAAAGAATTAAGAGATCAATTCGTATGTTATATAGTTGTAGTAAAATTTAAGGAAATTTGTAGGTATTATTGCAAAGTGGACAATGAAAAGAAGAGAATGGTTATATTCCTTAGCTTTGATTTTGTTATTATCATTTATATTTGGTATATTTTTATCTGACACATGTCAGCTTGATTATTGGATACTATTCAAATGTATAATCGTTTGAGATCTGTGTCCCTTATCCCCGTTGTTCTTAATAAAATATAATCAGAACAGCAAGTCTGCAACAAGTGTTATTATTATGCAATCTGATTCACATTTATGCTACCTTTACTTTTGTTAGATTTTATTATTTTCCATGATGATACACATTCTCCATAAAATCCACCCGAGGACGTGTCAGCTCTTAGGGATTCGTTACTCGACAGATTGCTACCTATAGAAAGTTTATCGGTTTATTGTCCACGGCGATGGTTAACAAGCCGAGAGAATGAACGGGAAGGGAAGCGTAATTGGCAGACACTTCCCGTAGGCCAAGAAAGCCGAGCGGAAGCAAGGGGGTGAGCGCTCCTTAAGGGTGAGCCTAAGAAAAACCAAGCGGCCGATGTCTTGTAACCTGTTGAAGCAACCCCTCGGGGGATAAAGTGCTTTCTTGGCGCGACGAAGAAGGGACCGAAGTTTCAGTTGGGGCTAAAACGCCAAGAATCTTCAGATACTCGGGGATAAAATCTATAGGGCGACATAGATAGAGCGGCGGGCGGCAAGAAAGGAAGGGACGACAGCCGAGGAGATCTTCCCAGGCGGAAAGACGCGAGACAGCGGATCCCTAAAGCGAAAGAGATGGATGGAGAGTGCCGGAGCAGCCAAGAGCTCTTTGAAGAAGTGACACCTTTGTTTTCCCAGAGGGCGCGTAGGGTTAGCAGTCTCGAGGAAAATTGGCGTTACGAGGAAATTACGTGGAAACGAAGATAAAACCCTTCGCCGTCGTCGCGCTCCTGCTAACATCGCGTTAACTACTCCACGCGTGTCGCTTGTAGGGGTGATCGTTCGCGCAGTTGGTCCCTTTAGTATAAGAATATGCATTTGGCGAGTTTGTTCCTTCTCTACTGTAAAGGGCCTGCTACGGGTCTAATAATAAGATTTATTGTGAAGCAATATCGTTAAAGACTGCTCGTCAAACGCAATTGGAAATTATTTCATTTATTTACCACGTTGTTTCTTAGACTCTGAGATTTCATTTGTGTCCCCGTTTATTACAGAATTCGGCTCGGGAATCGAGCAAAATAAGAAACTACCTGCAGTCAGCTGCAAGAAGATGCAGTACTAGTCGTTAACATTAGCTTTTCAAACAAATACTACTTTTTCTTTCGAATTTTTTAATAAACGAGGGCTAAGAGTGTTTCACTTACAATCAGGTATGATATTTAAATAATATCCACTATTTGACAATACACAAACCTGGGCCGGATTTATAATGGAACCACAGTGACCTTTTTATACAACAAATGAATGCGAAGAAGAATGAAAAGACTGCCACGCATCTAAATGCCCCAAAAAATCTGTTTTGCTCCACAATACCAGTCTGCGCACTCTTCAACGTCATCGATACCTTTTCTTTACCTCGGTTGTCTTGTTCATTGACAAAGAATTACCCGAGCAAAGGGGCCTGGCCGCAGTCGACTCAATTTCACCCCATTTCCTCGAATCTGTCAAAAGAAACTACGCCCCCGTACCCGGGGCGCATCTCCAGTCGATTAACAGGATCGATCTCGATCAGTCCGTCACCTGGCGCTTCCGGATGTTATCGGTCTCTTTCGCCCCCCCCCCCCCCACCCCCTAGCGAACCCATCTTCTAACCGGCGCGTGACTTTAGACCGCTAGCTGTTCTTTTTACCGGCGTTTCATGCTCTTGCTCGGAGGATCGACCATTGTTACCCCTCGGCCCGGTATAAATATTTAACAAGCCCGCGGTCGCCTGTTACGTCAATATCCCGGAACGCGTCCGGACGTATCCTTCCGGCCAAGAGGACGCCCAGCGGCGGTGGGATGCCACTCGATCACGTCGGGGCAAGTCTGGCTCGATCATGTCACGGGGGAGGAGAAAAAAAAAAAGGACGGGCCGAAAAGGAGCACGGATCCTTCCTCGGATATATTCAAAATATGCAGAGCAGCGGTGCGCGCCACTCGGGCAAACACTGACAAAAGGTGCGCCAAACCGCGGAGATAAAGGGCGGCCCCCGTTTCGTTTGCAGCGCTCCACGGCGGCCTGTTCGCGCGGGGGCGGAGGGTGAAAAACGAGCGGCAAGGAGACAGCGGAGGAAGGAGATCGTCGATTCTGTTTACCCACAAAACGTCGTAAACACGAGACGACCGCGGGCCATTATGCAGTCGTCGCAGACAGACAGCCACCTACCGCCACAAGCAGATGATGAACCTTTTCTTCGAGATTTTCGGGATTAGCGACAGACGGACATTACAGCCGGGAAGGAGCGGAGGAGGGAAACTGGCACGCGAAGAAGAAGCGCCCGGAGTAATTCGAGATGATGCTGCTCTTTCTCAGCTGCCGTTCGGCAGATGTCGAAATCGCACCGTCCTCGCGGAGACAATAAGTCGGGGATAATGGATTTAAGTCGAGAGCACTCGCCGGTGCTCGATGTCTTCACCGAAAAAGGGGATTCGACGAATTGTTTGGCGTGCGCGTATAGTTTGCGGAAAAAACGCCGTAGAATTGGGAAACACTTTGTGGGCGTTGCTT
This sequence comes from Holcopasites calliopsidis, assembly GCA_023838395.1. NCBI lineage: Eukaryota > Metazoa > Arthropoda > Insecta > Hymenoptera > Apidae > Holcopasites > Holcopasites calliopsidis. Next base: position 1,366,565 of record JALHAQ010000015.1, read on the forward strand.
GATCGGTGATCCGATTACGGCTAAAGCTGTCGATTGATTGATTTCATTCGGAATAGATGAGAAACGTTTAACTACATTTTAGATGGTAATTATATTGAGAATGGCACGGAAGGTTCATTGCTTTTCCGATATTATCTTTGTGCTCCTATCATTGATTCATTGAAAATAAGTTAAAGGAGTATTGGGCTGCAGATGTTTCGCTGATCATCAGTTTATGAACACATGTCAGTCCGACTATTCTTCATTCGTTTAAGAAACAGTAATGTTATAATTGACATAATTGTATTCTTGATCTCAGTTTTCGATCTGCTATTAATTGTTTGTTTTATGCACCAGCTTAAATTTGCGAATGTGTCGCTACGATTTCATCCACAGTTATAATGCTCTTTACAATTCTAACAATAAAAAAATAGGTAATTTCGAGAATAGACTAATACTGCATACACTCCATTCCATTCTCATCCTTTACGTTCCATTTCACCAAGCTCTACCTTTGTCCGTTTTGAGCCAAGCATCAGTAAATATTAGCAGCAAGGCATTCCGGCGATCAATTACAAAAGAACGGCACGAATCGTACAGGAATGGCGAAAATGACAATAAAACGGAAGAAGGCACGATGTCGGTCGAAGATTAACCATCGAGCGGAAGAGAAGTCTGGGCTCGAGTTACCGTGCCGGCGATACCGGCGGTGAATTTTTCAATATACTTTCGGAGGCCTTCGAAAATCGGCCGAGGGGATTTCGTCGTGCGCGAACGAGATTACTGAAATGCATATATGCTTCGTATGAAAAGAAGGCGCGGGGCGGGGGTGGCGGGGAAACGAAGCTGGCTGGCTGGCTGGCTGGCTTTCCGCGGAACGCACAATCGCGGGATAAACCTCAGACATAATGGCACGTATGACGCGGTGAAACTTCTGTGCCACTTCAGTTAACTTCTGAGGGAAGGCGGAACAAACAATCGCGGAATTAAAGTCACGGCGATCCCGCGGCTCTGCTTCACCGGCTGCTGCGCCGAGCGAGTCTTCTGTTATGAGATATAGAGTCAAAGGATCTTGTCTGGTGCGCGAATGTTTGCGTACACGTATATATGTATCGAGCCGCGGTGCACCCTCGCCGTGTCGCCGTTCGTTTCCCTGTCTCTCTCTCTCTCTCTCTCTCTCTCTCTCTCTCTCTCTCTCTCTCTCTCTCTATTTACCATCGAGGAGCGGCGGAGTTAAGGGAACGAGGAGCAGGAGAAGAAGAATAAAGGAGAAGCGTAGGAGCGCGTATAGGTGAGGGACGAAGACGAGGGAGTCGCGCGAGGAAACGCTCGCTAGCGGAAATCTGCAACAGGGGGGGGGGGGGCGGGGGGGTTGAGGAGAAAAGATAGAGGGAGACGATGGCTGGCCCTCTTCGGCCCTTTTCTCGAGCGCTCGTTTTTTCCCCTTTGTCCCGAAGCACGGAAATTAAGAGACTTCTCTCCGGCAGTCCCAACCCCTTCGAAGGAATCCATATGCACCGTGCGCGTGTGTGTATGCTTGGCAGACCCGTGACGCGCACACGTCCACGGGTCTTGAATCTATCCACGGGACCATGCATGTGCGGAGACGCACAACAGGGACGCGAGTCATTGTCCGCGGACACCTGTGGACTCAGCTATGCACGATGTAACCACTTACTTCAGAGCACGGGGAGAGAAAAACCTCTCTTGCGCTTTTCTCCGCTTTTCACGCCGGACGAACTAAGCACCCTAGGCCCTATGTCTACAAGACTCGGTCTCTTCTGTCCCACTACGCCCCGTCGGCGTTCTTAGCTTCTTCTAGCAGCGCCCCGCGCTTCGTTTTCCCACCCGCCTCCCCGTGCCGCTCTAGGGGTGAGAGAGTCGTTCAGGACGTTGAATCACCTCCTCGGCTCCGTCGCCTCGCGCGCCCGTTGCTTTGTAAACCGGCTCACCCTTTCGAGGATAAGATAATGCAAAGTGCAACGCTTGGCGGTGTTGGCTGCCTTACATCACGCGAGACATCGCGTCGTAGCTTTACCTTTCCCTCCCTCCCTCCCTCTCTCTCTCTCTCTCTCTCCCTCTACTCATCTCTCCATCCCACTGCTTCCTTTAATTAGAAAAGTTATTATCTTGGAAGAAAGAGGATGCTCGGAACCGCGAGTTGATTCTTCTCGGTGTTTGCTAACCGTGTCGGAACTCTTGAACGGCGAATAGCTTTTTGCGGTGGACGAACGAGAACGTGAAAGGAGAGCTCGTTTTCCAGCAACGGTAGTGATACAGCAATAGGAAAAGAGCGATTACCTAATTTACGAAAGGCTTTCTACTGTGTTCGCTGCTGCACTTGAAGAGTATATTTTATCAGCATTTGTTGAATCGCACGGTATTTTATATTTCAGGCACATAGAACCAAAGGGGTGTTAGTGATATTTTTGACATTTTTCAATTAAGTACAGAAATGGTTAGTTGAGTCGTTAAAAATTATGGTGTATATAATTCAAGCAATTCATCCTAGTATAAAAGTTCATTCAAAGGCTAGAAGAATGGACAGTTAAGTAAGATAATTCAAATTAAGTTCGTACGAAAGGGATGCTGATGATTCGTTACTTAATACGTTTCCGTAGAAACACTAATTTACTATTAACAACAAGCCATTGTTAGTATTTCTGAACGAAGATGTACATAATTTCCTAAACTAATATTGGTGTTTAGAAAAGAGATATTTTTCAACATTGATATGTCTTCAGAATGTGACGTTTCATGTTCTTTTCCATGCTTTTCTCGCAAAGCACTCGCTGCGAAAAATTTGGTCGGTGCCAAAGGGACGCGAGTGCAATAAAATTACTTTCCGTGTGTTCCATAACTTATAAACAAAAAGATGAAACTCGCTAGAAATTTATATATACGCGGCCTTTATTATACGTCAAGCATTAAATGTAACGTAATTTTCATAGAGACTTTACGTGGAATTGTTTTCACGCATTGAAATTTCAAACTCGATTTTCTCGATATCGGAAAGATATCATTTACATCCCCTCGATATTATATAGGTGCCTTATTTATGTATGTAAATTGTGGTGGCACTTGGATGCAGGTTTGCATCGTCTTTTAAGGACAACCTCATCACCCCGAGTAAATCGTGCGAGTGATTATAGGGGATGACAACCATCTGCCTTCCATTACATTCAAGTTCGTACACCTGGATGTATCGGCGCTACTTCAGGGTTGCGTCCGCTCGTAACACCGGTTTGCACGCTACGCTTCTTCGAAACGACGAAAGGGAGGGGGATGGGGTGAACACAGCGATTAGAGAATCAGCGAGAAGTGTACATACATTACAGCCGGATGTATGAAAAATCCTCTACGTGTGTATGGAAAACACAACCGGCCGGACGTAACGAAGCAGAACCCTCTCGAAAACTCGCTATAAAACATGATTGTCCGTGCCGAAGTATTTTCGCATCGCCGGCGAGTGTATTTGATTAAGTGCAAAAAACTATTGCTTAATTATCCGCAATATCCGCGGCAGCGAGTACCCATGGACCGTTGAAGCCGCGCGGTTTCGGAGAGCGATGAGTAACGAAAAAAAAAAAATAAAAAATTCGTCCACAGTTGCTTGCGCGCGTTTGTGTGCGGACGCAAATTTGTACAAGCTTCGGACGCGTACGCGTGCACGCAGATGGAGAGAGCGGGAGAGAGAGATACCCCGGAGAAAGAGCGCGGCGGAGGCACGGGGTTGTATTGTCGATCTGGTTGGCCGAGGTAAAAACAAAAATCGAGCCCCCGAGCCCGCAGATACGCGGTATTCGCGAAATTACTGGACCCGCCTCGTGCCTTCGCGCGTTCCCGTAAATCAATCGCCGCTTCGACGTTCCTCTATATTTTCCGTTAATTATTTTTATTCACGAGGCCGCGCGCGTAGAAACGCCCAGCGCGCGCCCATCAGCCGCAGATCGACGCGTCAACACGTATGTGCGCGTCTCTGTAGAGCCGCGGGGGTCATCGACGTGGTCACGCACTTGCTTCCAGGAGAGCGCGCGCGTCGATTTTTTCTGGGCGAGCTCGAGGGCGCGACCAACCTCGCGCATCTACGACGCGTCCAGAAATATTCTGAAAAATATGGACACGTGGACGAGCGTGCGCGCATAATGCCATCCTTTTTCCCGCTGCCGCCACTCACCCTCTATCGCGCTTCTTCCTTCTTTTTTTTTTCTATTTTCTCTCGCGTACACTCGTCGCTGACAGGCCGTGCTTGTACACACGTCCGTTTTTCCGATAGATGCAGAGAGCAAGAGAGAGAGAGAGAGAGAGAGACAAGGGGCGGTGACGAGGAAGGGGACGGAGAGCGCGGGGCTGGTTCGTCAAATTTGCACATTTATTCGTTTACCGGCATACAATCGAGCTTAAAACTCGGCCGAGTTCGTATGAATGCGCGGACACTGGCGGCGTGTGTGCGTCGCTACGCAGGAACTTCATCCCTTATTCATAACCCTTCGAAGGGCTTGATGGAGTTGCGAGGCTCGTGCGTCGCATGGACCGCGTCTCCATCTCTCTCACTATTTTTTTTTCCTCTTTTTTTTACCCGAACTTCTGTCTACACCCTCTTGTTTTCGCGCAGGGGCGGGGTGGGGGGGGGGGGTGCGGGATAGCTCGTTCCTCCCTGAAATGCTTCATTTGTCGCACGCCATTGTGTAATTCTTAACAACCTTGCCATGTCTTTCGCCATCGGTGCAGGGATAATTCGTCGACGAACAAGCTGCGGGGAAAATCGCGACTGGACCGTGGCCGAATAATTTGCCACCGCGAATACGTTTCGAGGGAACGCCACTGGAATTAGTCGAGATCGCTCGCCAAGAATTCCTCCCTGCTTTTCCTGTGGCATGTGCATCCTACTAAAAGTTTACGTTCGCGCCTGATCTGTTAGTTTAACGTTGATCTACTATCATTTCTATAAACAGGGATACGGTTACCGCTTTTGTTCAATTGCACTCAATTTTGGCTACAGACTTTGCTTTAGAATTTTCTTAAGTAATGTTCCAGTAAAGGTTTGTTTTACGCGACCATGATACTGTTATCATTTGGAATTTTCAGATAAGTAGATGCGCGCCTTACTTTCTGTATTAGTACCAGAATTATTAATTTCGCAATACATCTACGTACAATGACTGTTATTTACAACAACAAAAAAAAACAATGAACAAATTAGTACTATTTACGCTCAAAATGGTTTACATTCCCATTGAAAAGTCGAGAGTTTTAGATTAGAGTACGGAGAATCTATTATTAGAGGGAAAAATGTATTTGTTTCGAAACGAGGGAGGTGAATAATGTGCGCGGATGAACGCCGTCCAAGACGTGACAAGTGTAAATAAAGGGCAAGGGAATCCCCGTGCTGTAACTCGCGGCGCGACGAACACGAAGGGGGTATCTGCTAATTAACGATTCAATCGCACACTCGGTCGCCTCGATAGTTTAATTGATTCCGAAATAGTTGGCGGTGCGGACGGGTCTCGTCCAGGGGACGATCTCGACCGCCACCCTCGCCAAGCATCCTGTGGCCAGGAAATCTGGCAAGAAATAAATTACCAAACTGTACGCGGCTCCCAAGAATGCCCACCACCCTTCTTCCGTAAACGTCGAACCGCTCGCGAAACAATCTCGACGCCGATCGAACGGCTCGTTCCTCGTTTCCCTCTTGCGTAAAACCGTTTCCTATAGGGCGACGGCAAAGACGAGCCTCGATTGTCACTTCCGTGCTCGGCATCGTTGGGGGAAGCTCGAGCGGTATCACGCTTCAGAAGAGTACATCGATTCCGTGAACGCGAAATTTTGGAACCGAGATAATGACCGAGAATACATTCTTAGTTCGTCGCGTCACAATTATTAACTAACGAATACTTTATCCATTCTATCGTGATTCAAATCAGACGGACAGTAATATTCCCAGTAAGAATTATAATTAAATCTCCACGAATCGAGTTGCGATCATTCCACTTCCACGGTGGAGATCGGAGTAACGCTGTCTGCATAGGAACGCTACGCACAGGCGAAAGGAGAACTACGAATGTCGAAGTTAGAAATATTTGGCAAATTCTAGGAGTTGCGCCTGGGCGAACTAGTCAGGGTAACAAGGCGTCTGTGGCCTGAAGGAGCAAAGTTGGCCATAACACACGTGTATCATTACGCCGGCCGGCGAGTTCCTAGAGTTTCGACTTTTTCCGGTACGCGATTCTGAAGTGCATGCACACCTTGCAACCGATTTCTCTGACTTTTCCCTCATACGTGGTCTCCCTGGCCAAAGAGCGACCGCGTCGGTCATAGAACTGTTCTCACTCGCGTGAGTGTGCGTGTTTTGTGTACCGTTCGAGTGTCTGCCTCCGTGTACCTGTTGGGCCGAAGTATCGCTTCCGCTCGCTTCTACGGTTATCGCGTACCTACACGATACTTGGGAGGTTCTCTGCCGAAAGCGTATTACCACGGAGAAGTAGAGGCGCGCGGGCTTCGGCTGTTTCGCTGCCGCTCTTCAAAGCGAGTTCCTCGAAGCTGGCGATGCAGCCGAACCGTATCGTCTAGCTTACCCTCGTTCATTCCTCGCGCTAGTATTGTACGCGTTCCCCACGCTTTATCGCGAAGCGTTTCAACGTTGCTCCGTTTTGTCTTCCTTTTTTTTCCCTCCCCGCCCCTATGCGTCTCCTTCCGTTCGTCGCCTTCAGACTTTGCGACGGACCGTTCGCGTCGACGGCCGTCGTTTAATGAAGCCGCAATAAAGGCGATGCCCGAGAAGAATCGTCTATCTGATCTGCGGAGCGTAATTGCGAGTAATCCAAGTGTACACAACGCGTGTGTTTGCGCGAGCGTCTGTAAAATGCTGCAGCGTGTTGGTGGAGGGAACGTATGTACGCGCGGCGTCGGGGCGAGGCCTTTGTCCAGCCACCAGTCCACTGGGTGATATCAGTTTTCAAAGTTTTCCGTATAACATATACCAGCCCGTGCGACGCAATCGACGATCGGACGCTTTAAATATTACCAAAGTTCTGTAATACTTTGTTCCGGACGAAAAAAATTGCTTTTCAGTCGGCGGCACCTGTGAGTCGCTTCGACAGGTAATCCGCCGGTCGGAGGACCGTGATAACAGTGTTCTTTCAAAGGGAGGTTTAACGTATCTTCTCGCGTATGGAGCATGGGGCGGGGAAATACGATATCATCAATTAAGAGATCTCTTTACGCATGGAGTTAAGTGGGGATAGAATTTTTCAATTGCATCAAGTACACACTGTTTAACGCTGCGTTGGTAAAATTTACGTTTGCAGGTTTTAATTATTAGATGCGATTCTACAATTATTGTACTCAGTGCAAAGAAGACGTAATTTAATAATCTCGTGATAATTTAATAAAAGTATGCAGACCCAGAATCCTGCCTGCCACGTTCTTTAATAAATTAAAGTAGAACAGAAATTGTAAATTTCCTAACGATCCACACTTCCTCCTTGCGATATAACGTAAGCGCAAAATTGTTCAACGCAGCGTCTTGCGAGGTTCCTTAGACACGAGGATGGGGTAGCTGGAAAGTTGGGAGCCGTGCAGTTTGTCAGTGATCGGGGGGAATCGGTGGACCAACGAAACCGAGACAGTCTGCAATAATTATCGGGGGTCTCGGGGAAGAAGAGAAAAAAAGAAAGGAACGACGAACGGTGGGGGGGTGGGTCGGAAGGGCAACCGGGAAAAAGGGACAGAGAGGTCGACGAGCGCGGACAGAAAAAGAAAGCGGTGCAGAGAAGAGAGAGGAGAGCCGCGAGGGACGGTGAAAAGTTTGACCGGACGCAGCGAGCACAATGCACCGTGGTCCACCCTCACCGCCCCCGCGACCGATCCACCCCATAATCCCACCCGCATTGTACGACCAATCAATATTGTTTTATACCGCGAGTCATGAGACGAGCCGGCCCGATGGCTCGGCCGTTCGATGCTTTTCTCTTCCTCCTGCATCTGTCGGTGCAATCCCTGCCGCCTTCCCTGTTGCTCGTGAATTCCTTTCTATTTCCCCTGGACTCTCTTTCCCAATCGAACGACACCGACGCGCCCCTTCTTAAGAATCCCAAGATTTTCCGTGGCCGGTTGGGAGCAACGTTTTGTTTCAGATTGATCGATGGATGCTGTTCGAACTCTGAGCTTCCGAAAGCTCGAAGGACTCCGGTCTCCATGAAGTTATTTCTTGGCTTAATCTCGCATCGACGCGCCTCTTCGGTTTATCCTTCGCTTCAATGGTACGCCTTCCTGCAGGATTCCTTATTGGGCTCGAAATTGCAGCCTCGATTCTTGCGTCGCCGTTAGGGGCTCGCGTTATCCAGGCCGAACGTGTAGAGAGTATTCCATAAGAACCGGAGATTCCGATCGATACCTGCGGCCAGGGGGCGGGACGGGTGGACGGCGGGCGAATGGAAAATATCGTTAGCAATCGGACGACAGCTTTCCGATCGTCTTGTCGTCCGCTGAGGATCTATTCAACGAATCCGTCCCTCCGCGGCGACAAAAGCGAAAGAAGACGCGCGTCCGGGACGAGCGAGCCGCGGCCCGATAGATCGCAGCCACGCCGACGTGAAAGCGCCGTCGACGCGTCTCTAACCGGGAGATTGTCTTTAAACACCGGTGACAAGAGGGACGCGCAAGAACGCCGCACAATGCGCATCCGCTTCGCTCGCTTCACGAGGATCCAAGGATTATTCTTCCACTTTAATTATCTCTCTCTCTCTCTCTCTCTTTCTCTCTCTATCCGTCCCGCGTCCTCGTCGACGTCGCCGTCTTCTGTCGTTCGACTCGCGGGAACGGACAAAGGGTCCGGTGCGCGCCGAGCGATAAACGATTTATCTTCGGGAGCACGCTTCTTGGGCAGGAACCGGAAATATCGCCGGGCGATAGCGGTGGTATCTCGCAAGAACCGCGGCGATATTCTCCTTGGACTCTTTTTTCGAACATCTATGCGTGCGCGTATATATCTTTCGATCTTATGCGTCAGATTTTATTCCAAGCGTCCCGCGGGGAGCCCTTATCGTCCTGGTCGCTGATTCGAGGAAGGGTGCGGATGGTTTTTAATTGTGACAAGCGATAATCGCGAGAGTGTATCTTAAGTAAATTCCTTGTAGAGGAAACGAATTGTTCTGTTTCGAAGACACGATTTACAATGCGCTTCAGAATTGAATCGAATGGTAGCGGTAGTTGGGCTTCCAAGGGATGAAAAGGATTACGTTGGAAACGTTAATCAACAATGTATATTATGGAACAGTGGAAAACAGGATATTAGAATTGAAACCAGTTGCAACATAGAACTTGTTAGAATCGTACAAACTCCGCCTGAAATCGTTCGCTGGGTGGAATCTGCAGTTGGTGGCATGACGGATATCAGTCCCATGATAAAGACAGCGGACGAGGAGTCATCTTCACGCGGCCCGACACTGACGACTCATAAGCCGGCGACCAGCATGACACGCGCCTCACGTAATCTCGTTTACTTGTGTAGTGCCGATCGTGTACGCCTCGACGTAGTGCTCTACTCCTGCACAGACGACGCGCAATTCTTCCCACCCCACCACCTAAACACACCCTTCGCATCCGCGTAAATAGTTTTTCCGTCCATGAACGTAATCCTCGTGCAACGTTCATTATATCGTCACGTAAGTACTACAGCCTCACGGACGACATGTTTTTTGCGTGGAGAGATAATTCGGTGCCTTCATCTGTCCATTTCATACGTCCATCATTCTTTTCTAGATTCACGACGGAGTTTTAGAAACATGATTTCTGATGATGCCAATCAGATAACACTAATTATTCATTTAAACTGTTTATTTCGACGTGACGGTGGCTTGCCGTTTTCTCTGTTAATGTTTTTTATTATGTAAGGTAGGTATAGAGGAGTAGCGTTCAATAAAAGTACAGTGTTTGCACGTTGCAAGGAAATATTGTCCGATAAGCGAACTGATATAAATAAATTAGAGATTGGACTGTGTCATATTCACATAATTCTGCATATTCTCCCTTATTCCAGCCATGGCATCATTTCCTCTAGCAATATTTAAACTTACATCCAAGTACCAATTAACAACAGGCCATCAAGCATTTCGCTCACATTCAATCCAACCAGAAACAACCATCCCATAAACGTCTACAAAAGCGAGGGCTACCGATCGTACACAACTCATCCGGAGCAATAATATTTCCTCAAGTGGTCAGTATCGCGGCATCGAGGCGGATGCGCTCTCGAGGTTCAGCGTAAAAAATCGATGCCTTCGTCTCGTAAAGGATGGGCCGCAGAGGCTAGGCGAAGCGGATCGCGTGCGAGCGGCGGCGGCGGCGGCGGCGCAATTATCTGAATTCTTTATTCCGCCGTTTCGAAAGTCGCGATTGGCGTGGCGAACGATGGAAATGAACGACTCGTACGTTGAATCGCGTCTCTATGGGGGCCCAGAGAGCGAAGATCCGGCCCCCCCCGCCCCGTTCGAACGGAATGGGCGTAGAGCCGCGTGGAAAACGGCGATCGCTCCGGAAGAACGCGCCGATCCGTCCATTGTCGAGTCGCCCATTCTCGCTTCTGCCCGTTCACCGTGCATATTGGCTCGCCTTCGTTCGCCGTCGATTCGATGCACTTACACACGCCTTCGCGGATTCGCAGCGATTCTCTGCGCGCTTGTTACGGGGAAGCGTGATGTAAACGCCCCACCTAGGATCCGTTCGTGTTCTCCGGAGTCGCGGTCCCTTCTTCGCTTCCGGCGTCGCCGTTTTTCGAATCGAGCCGCGCCGCTTTAATTAGCCGCCGGGCTGCCGGGAAGTTGCCAAGGTTCCTTGCTCGTCGCGTGATTAGAAAACGAGTCCTCGTACTTGGTGCCCGCGATCGTAGATATTTCTACGCCCATTGCTGCTGATGGGAGGATCTATGATACTGCTGTACTACTGGATTCAACGACGGTACCGCGAGATAACTTCGAACACCTTGTAGCTGCGCGGTTTACGATCGACCCGCTTCGATCGCGAGATTTGGAAGGAGTCGGGTGCACCGTGATCATTTTTCTAGTACCGTGTTTCGACTTCATAAACGTGGTAAATTGTAGATTCTTCTTTCGTACCAAGGTTATTCAAGATGAAGTCATGAGCAAAGATTCGTTCACTTTCCAAGAAACACTGCATCTTTATTGTTCTCGTGCCAGATTGCAAAAAGAATATCATATCAAAAAAGTAAATAGCATTTTCATAAACGATGCATTGATCGTTCCCATGTTTGTATCCCGAAAGTGTCACGTAATCAGTGGAACAACTTTTTACAAGTGCCCTTTAATGATAGCAGCAATCGCGCTTTAATTCCACGAACGGTTGCGCAGCTGTTTGTTGGGAAAATACACTGGCAGCGACTTCTTTTAGACTGAACCGGAGTTTCAGAGCACCATTAACCCTGTCGACCGGTTGAACGACACGAAACAGGGAGCGCGTCGCAAGCATTCACTCGGCCCGCGCTATTTTATGATACATGCCGCGCGAAGGAACAATAGAAGTGTAAATCGATGTATTCTGATATCAGAAAGTGCGATCGGAACAAGGTTGTACGTCGATCGACGAACCTTTATATTCGCATTCGAGGTCAGTGTCAAACTTTATGCTCGAAACTGACGACACCCCTTCGAGTTAAGAGATCGTACAATCCTTTCCCATTGTTTCGCGAAACTTCGTTGCATGACCAAATGTGAGATAGAGGAAGGGTGTATTATTTTTACTTCCAGTTACATATCTCTTTGTTAATTGTATCATTTAAAATAACGATAAATTGAGAATCGTTCCTTTATAGTACACAGAAAATCTATTATTCTAATAATAATTGCAGCAGAATCTTCTAAATATGCACTTGTAATGCTATTTTCGGGCTGCTGTCAATAGAGAAATTAAAATCATGTTCGACTCTCACTTATATAAAATCGATTTACACTTCTCGAAGCATCCTTACGGATACACTTCTATTTCTTCGATGTACTTCTATGTATAAAACCAAGCAATTCTCTGTACAAAGATATCATCATCCATGCTTTCCCGATGCTCGACGAGAATAACCATTTCGCTTTCCTCCTTTTACACGGAACATCGGTTTTCGCAGACCATCAAGGGGCCGCGAATTAATATTTTCCTCCATTATAACCAGACGAGTGTCTCTCTCTCTCTCTCTCTCTACTTCTCGGTGATAGCGGCTTGTTTGGTCTGTCGTAATAAAATTTGCGACGGTTTCCGTCGCTCATATGCATAATCGACGAGAATCGCTTTTATCGCGCGCGCGCGCGCGTGTGCCCGCCGCGTTAACGACGGTTGACGACGCGTAAAATCAGGGGTGATAATTTGGAATTAACAGAATTAGTATGTTACGGCTTTGTAATTGCGTTACAGCGAGCCCGCTGAAGCGAGCACTCGCGTACACCCGTAAATTCGATAAAAGAAAGTGTTTGTGAACTCGCTCGCTTCTGCGAAACGCACTGGGAACGCTGCGGTCGACGTTGTAAATTGAATTACTTTTATCAATACCGTTGAATCGAACGTTTCGTTTCGCACGCTTTATATTTCGCCGGTCGTCGCACCACGTCGCAAAGGATGTTGGGTGCTTCGAACGTCTAACGGGTCTGATCTATGATTTACTTGGACCACTGTCGCGCGATCGTGAAGCTAAGACGCAAAGTCCTTAACGACAGTTCGAGAAATGTCTCATCAGTCGGGGTCGGTCGAGGGTGAACCGTTTCATCTTAAGCAGATGTCGATCTAGGGCTCGAAATTCTAATGCTAATTCCCCACTTTGGGAAACTTGCGACTAATCGTTGCTTTCACTCATCCTTGGGAACTTTCGTGAGATCGTACAGAAACAGTTGATTCTACGATAAAGTGTATTCCTGACAGTTATTTGTTTCTCAGACCGATTCATTTATTCTCCTAATTCTGTACTTATTTTGTTATTATACTTTCTAAAGGACTCCTCTGTTGCTAGCCTTTTTAAAGCAACCGCTAATATAAGAACGCTTCGCATGAACACCGAACAACTGTATTACCAATAAATCTACCGACAACATTCCGACGAACAATACCACGATATTCCTTTTATTGGAAATTCCTCAAATCACGCGAAATTACGATAAAACGGGAATCGTGCTAAAAGGCAAAGCAAATTGAACGAACTTTCACCGAGGCTGCGGCGGTGGAGCATCTCGGTCGGCGTACGAACCATTGTCCGTGCGCGCTTTCAAAAAGTCGACGAAATTAATTTCAATTTCAGACCGCTGCCCGGATCGTCTCCTAGCAACCGAACGTTACCGGAGAACGCGTACGCGTGCCGGCAGCGGCTCTGTTCGAATATAAATTCACGCGGCAAACAACTTTTCTGCAAATTGTGATTGGCGAGCGAAACGCGAACGAAGCGGCGGTTCGCGAGAAATAAAAAAAAAAAAATGCCGATGCTACACTGGAACAGAGGAAGCACGTGAAACGAGGAGGGATTCGATGCCTTGCAGAGGTAAAGTAAGGTAAACACGGGCAATCGTTAGGTACCGGAAACCGTATTTTACGAACGGCGGCTGGAATAATAATAATTGAAGAGCGGAGATCCTTCGACACCTCGTCGTTTCTTTAATCAGGCTCAAAAGAAGCTCGTCGGGTACTTGGAGATAGAAAATTCATCGAACCGATTCTTATCCCCGCAGGAGGAGGAGGAGGAGGAATCATCCCTGGTATCGTTTTCTCGCGAAAGCTCCTCCCGGTTGCACGGACTTCTCAGCCGAGGCGTAAAGTATTCCGGGTGTCACCTTTGATGTCGAACAATCAGAGGAGCGTGGAGATGATCGCGCTCGAAAGCGTGGAATTCGGCGCCCGACGAGTGACCACTCGTCGCTCCGGGACGAGTGTCTCCACCCGGGGGGCAAAGGGAAACACCACTTTCCGCGCCCCGTTCGGTCGTTTCAGCGGCAGGTGATCGGTAGTGGTGCGCGACGACGAAGGCCACGGTGGCCCGGAGACGACGGAGAGACGGCAGACGCGAAAGGGAAGGAAGCGGCGAACGAACCAGGAGGGGGGTGGAGGGTGGAAAACAATTAAGGGAAGGCGAGGAGAGGGCCGCCTTGTATGATAATGCGTTGTAACCTCCAGCCGCAGAGGAGAACGATACCGAAGAAGGAGGTGGAGGAGCACAGGTTGCCGAGGATGAGGCCGTGGAAGCGAGCGCGGAATGGAGGGGCCGGACCGCGAGAAGGGGCGGTTGGCGGAGGTCGTGGTTCTTACTTTGCATTCCTTTGTGTGTCCTCCTGAGCCCTCCATCTCCACCCTCCTACAACCCAGTCATCCTCCTCCCTCTTGAAGCTTGAACTAACGCCCGAGGTTTTAATGCACTTGTCTACTCCACATACCGTTCATAAAGACATATATGCCGTTTGTTGAACGAGCGGGCAGGAGGACCGATTCTTGGAAAGAGGCGCGTAGAACGGCGAGGGAGCAGAAAAGAGAGAGAGAGAGAGGAATAGGGCAGGATACAAGAGTTGGCGCGGAGGAAGAGGGTGGTGAAAAAAGGGAGACGGGCCGAAGCGCGATGCACGAAGAAGCGAGAGACGGCGGGGCCCGGCAAAAGAGGAGCGCCACGAGAAAGCGGAGAGCGTAACGATATGAAATGCATTTTAAATTCTAAGCATTCGCTCGCGTCATGGAAAGACCTCGGCTCTTTGCTCGCATAATCCTGCCGGCTGATGTATAAAAGTTAAAAAAGAAGGCCGGAGCGCGAGCGGGGAGGAATTAAAATGCGCTGGTCGAATCAGACCTTTGCCGGATACGAATCTTTCGTCCAGGGGGTCTCGTCTTCCGCGGAGCATTTGCCTTGCCCTCTCGTAGCGCGACGTACGAACACATTTTCGGCCTGTACACGCGCAGCTTTTGTTGGGATTGGAGTTAGCGAACTGCGGGCGAAAGCTCTGCTCGATAGGTTTCATTAGGGGGGATGGATGGAGCTTAATAAGCGTATGCGTTAGAAGCCGCAGTTTTAGAGACCCTGACTGGCGGTAACCAGAAAATAAGAAGAATAGTTGCAGTATCATTTCATTCATAAAAGGACGAGTTGTCATTTAGAAATATTAGTCTGATGATCTAATTGAATGATAGAATTGTAGCAATGCACAGGTGTTTTCTGCTACCCATTGGAACCGTAGTGAATTATCTTTCAACACGGAAAAGCTCTGCTATGATATAGTAACAATTATAGAACTGTTCGTTCGTGGAATAAATCTACAACTAAAATGACAATATAAAAGTAGAAAGTGTCAGATTGATGCCACACATTTCACACGCGCGCAGACGCAAGCTATACGCGTCCGACTGTTGAATCTTTTTCACCGATCTATCAATGGCGCGTCAAAGAACAAACGCGCGAGAAAACGGGAAATGCGGAGCTTTAACGAGGCGCGCGAAAATTGGCCGAAGAGTCGAGACCTCGAAACGGGAACAGCGCAGAGACAAAAATATTGAAAGCTATCTTTTTCGCACGAGTTGCGTTCTCTCTGTTCCGCGCGACGACGGGATATTCCATCGGGCACAGATACACGCGGTCTTCTGGTCGCGTAATTTCGCGCTCGTTACCGGACGACTTTATCCTTTTCTTTTTCTCTAGCAAGCGCAACAGTTCTGTCAATGAAAATCGCCTCCTTCGGATAATTGCATTCCTTTCGTGCTTACCTCTTGTGTTCCGGTATCCGCGCACCAACCACCCTCTCTGCTACGTCGTCATTCGTCAAGCTAGAGAACAAAGAACAGAGAAAGGAGAGTTAGCGGAAGCGTGTGCATTCTTTGTCGCGCGTATTCAGCCCGAAAGCGTACACGAAACGCGTTCGAGGTTGGAATGTTTAATTCGATGCAACAAGGTCAAGTGCAGCGACGATCGGAATTTATAATAATTTCGATTTTACCGCGCCGCATATTTCAGCCGTCGGGCATAAATTAATTTCGCTGCTCGCGCGCCGGTAGTTTTAATGAATTTCAAGTGATTTCTATTGAATCGCATCACCAACCCTCCCTCAGCCCACCCCCTCGGCCGCATTATGCAGCCGCCGCCGCGCGGTTCATATTAAAATCCGCAAATATTCATGCAAAATAATAACAAAATAATAACGAAACTGGGGGCGCTGGGAGCCACGCTCGGCCGCAATGCCACTCGATAAACCAGTCCGATTATCGGCTCTCGATTACTAATTACCGGCTACACGCATACGCGTGTACATACCGGCTTTCATTGCTCGTTTCACTGGCAACCGATCCAACCGTGCATCGCGCTCGTGCACCGATACCAGCATCGTCGTCAACGCGATCATCATTGCTCAGAAGGGAAAAAGAGAACACACACTTGCGTGGAGGAGAAGAAGGGACAGACGAGCGAGTAGTTTTTTAAAAGGAGCTTGTTCGCGTGCGCACGACGAATAGAATGGCGACGTTAGGGTTTGCTCTCGTGGATACACGAACTGCTGCTGCATACCATCAGCAGAACGCGGAAGAGATACGCGCGAAGAGACACGAGGATGGAGTGAGCAACGGAGAAATCCTTTTCAGCGCGCGGAAAAAAAAAGAAAACGGGCGCGAGATCCGCGCTTTATTCACGGCAAAGTCTATGGGGCGAAACAAGACCTTCTTGGAAATGTAATTAGCACGCCTGAGCAACGGGCAGGACAATGTTGGTCGTTTAATTAGTATTACGCGTCTCCTGTGCCCCGGGTCCGTTCCTTTCCGTCCCCTGTCGCGATCTCGCGTCCTTCACCCTTCCTCGCGCGACAGAGACACACGTGCCGTGAAACCTTCACACCCTTCTCGCGGAATCCACGGACGCGCCTCTGCGCGTACTCCGGGTGCGCTGATGCGTTAATGCCAATACGAGCGCAGTCACGGATAGCTATTGTCGCGGAGAGGCGCGTTCTCTGTTCCACGGCGCGGAGATCCTTTGAACCGATTCTACACTGATAAGCGATAGGAGGACGCAAATACGTTCGGCGTCGATAGCTTTTCCATGGATTCATTAAACATTGGAAGGTTCGGAAAAGTAGAAATGTCTGGATGAAGTTGATAGGTAATACGAAAATCCGATTGAGCTAAAATTTATGTAAATGATAGTAGCAAACGGCGGAAGGTATATGTAAGTTGTGGTAGGAAATTTCTTCCGACGAATTTCACGCAAAGACATTGGTTTCAGGGGTGTTTGAACGCGTTGTGGGTAGTGTCTGACCAATGCTTGATACTACTACTTAAAGAATACCAAAATCCCTTATTGACGTATGCGTATCTACGAGCTCTACAAGAAACTCTACAGAACTGTACTGTAAAGTAAAAGCTGAGTTCTCAGATTCGACAACATTGAGCGTACACAGTTTCCTAAATTACCTTCAATGAAACGCAATGGAAGCTCAACTAAAAGCGATGTTCCTAAAAATAACAACCTCGACGTTTTCCCATGCTTTTGAATTGATATTAAAATTTCCTTGACGCGAAGCAGCAGCATTCGCGGTGGACACTGAGACGCGTTCCCACGGCTCGAAGACCGCGCTTTAATGGCCGGCTGTGACGCATTAACGCGACACGTCGATTCGCAATTACCGTGCGAGAATCCGCACGCATCCTCGAGACAATTGCGTAGGGTGACGAAGGACGACCGATTGCTGCTGAACCGACGGCCAGAAAGCTGGCGCGACATCCGGGGGACGGTAATACGAGCGACGTAAGAAGAAGTCGTCGTGCACGACGTAAGCGAATACGCGTTATCGAAGGATAAAGATATCAGAAGCTTCTTTATTTCTCTTGCTAGCCCGCCTTTAAGCGGAGAGGAAGAGGAGATCGTGGTAATCGGTTTCTGGTCGGAATGAATATTAAAAAACACATTCATTCGTAATTCCATCGCGGTCTTCCGAATCTTTCGCTCGAGTGTCGTTTCGTTCGAGCGTTCCTTTCAATGAGGACGCATTGTTCGGAACGTAAAATGTTGAGCACGAGAGTTTTACTTTTATTAGCGACGCTTTTCCGAAATTAGTTTCGGAACGATCGTCGAGATAATTTAATGGTATTTCACGGTCTACGCGGGACCATTAAAAAAAGGAAGGAACGAAGGAGAGAGAGAGGAAAGAAAAAAAGGAAGGAGAAACGCAATTAAAAGCCATTTTCAAATTACGATTGCGTTTGCTTATAAAACTATCATTAATGTACCTGCCGGCCCGGCGGGTTTTCAATTAAATGTTAAACGTTATTTTTCCGTGGCTACTACGCTTTTCATTTTATGGCCCCTTGCGTTAAATACTTGTGCTCGAGTGTGCGAATTGCCATAATCAAGCTTTGCTTGTACTTAAGTTAGTAATGAAACCGGCTCTCACAGACCGATCATTTTCTTTAACAATTTTCCACATACTTTCGTTTAATTCATTTCTATATAATGAGTAAGGTACTCTACAAAACAAGTTGAAAAACTAGAAACCAGAAAACATCACCGATTTATCAAAATTAAAAATTGAAAATTGCAACCAATACGAATAAGCCTTTGAGATTTATACAAAACAGTGTTTTGTATAACAATCCAACCCACACTAGCCCCCCTGAATCATTAAAATCTAATCGAAAGGCCGTCTTGTCCAAATTGAAAGCGAATCGCTGGAATTTCAAGAAGGCTGACTTATGCGTCGCGCCGCAACCGGACACAAAATCCCACAATCTGGGTCAATGCCGCGCGATTTAACGCGTGTGTCCCAAACTTTCTGTGATTCGAACGAATATTGAAATTGCGCGCAGGGAGGATGGGGAAGGGGTGCGACGAACTTTTGCATAATGAGTTCCTGGCCGCGAGCCACGCACCGCCGCTGATTCACCCGCGCACGTATACAAATGTGCGTCGTGTAGCGGGCATGAATATTTTCATTTGATTGCGTTAATTAAACTGGCCGGCCAGGTGATGACCTTTGAAGTTCACCGGTACGCGACACGTGTACACCAATTACCGATATTATTAATTGCGACAAATTCTCTATTTCCGTTGGGACGCTGGTGACCGGCGATTTTGGATACCGCGTGAGATTAATTAAAGGAGCAACTGAAGACACGCGATTAATAAGGCTGCTCTGTGTGATATAGTTAAAAGAAATTGCCCCCTACGAAAAATCGTGACAAGGACTAATAATTAAATAGGAGATATCAGGACAGACAGTGTTAGGTTCAACGATCAAACAGCCGATTGAATAACATTTTTCTGAAGAAGGATTGTTTTAATTAAGGAAAGAATATTCTGCGGTCTACTCTTAATTGTTCGCAGAAGTCTGCTAACATTCGAAGACTGATAAGGGAGATCTCTCAACGCTTATCGAACCCAACGCGATACAGTATAACATTCTGCAAATACTATAAATCATCTCATAAAGAAAGTATGTAAAATTGATCAAGAGAAGCATAATATTTCCAATACTTTTCATCGCTATTTCATTTCCTGCAAAATAACTCGCACAAAAAAAACTCAACATTTTCCCTCGTGAAGTACTTGTACGACTTCTATCTTCTTTTTCTCGTTTTGTTCGGGCAACGATTATATATATATCATTTTCCAATAAAATATTGAAATCGAATATTTCGACCACGATCCAGGAAAGTATATACTCGACCAACCTGATAGCGTATCATACACAGCTTGTCCGTAAAGCAAAGAGCAGGCAGGGGTCGCACGCATTAAAAAAAAAAAAAAAGAGAAACGACAGAAAAGGGTGTCGGGCTCGCGGTGATAAATTTTTCTTAAAGGCGTGGGATCCCGTCTCGCGGAATTTTCGTCTCGGTTTCCCCCGTCGACCGACCGCTCACACCATCGTTTCCCGGTTTCGCCCAGAGACCAGCCGAGCGACGGCTTTAGGGCGAAGCACTTACGGCACAATGAGTATGCAAATAGGCCGGCATTCGGCTACATTTGTTTCAACGAGCTTAGGAACGGAGCGCGGTTGGTTCCTTCAACGGAGGGCTCATAAAAGTCCGCCTCGTGGCCTCAAATCTTTCAAAAACAAGGGGTCCCCACCCCTCGCCCGCCCTCTCCTCTACTTTTATTGTCTCGATTTCATTTTCACGGCTACGCTGTTTGAATGTTGTTTGCCTGTCGTGATCATCTCTGCTTCTCTTTCGTACTGTCTGCTTCGGAGTGTTGCGTCTACTTAGAAAGAGCTGAATTGGGAAGGTACGTTTTGCTTTGTAACTCTCGCAGTTGCCACTGGTGACTGGCAAGCTTAATTACCTGCGCCAATAATTAGTTTTAGATTGAAAACGTAAACCCGACTGTTCAGTACAATTTTTATTCCGAGTTGATAAATTCTGACTGCAGCGAAATCGATGGAAATTTTCCTGAGCGAACGAAAAGGGGTGAAATAATACATACATATATGAGATACTTTGAATGTATTAGAAAGCAATGCGAGCTTGTGTAAAATGTTATATTACCATCGACTTGTGTAAAGGAAGATATCCTATTTTTTTTAAATTGAGCATATCAAATGTATCTACGCCACACGTTTATGAGAAACGCGCAACACCGCGATGTTAACACTTCAAAAACTTCTATTTAACCATCTGGTAAAACTTTGAAACTGACTCTTTAAGCTTCTCCGGTTTCGTAGACAATCCAATTGGCACCCTAAAAGATTCTTTCACATAATCATTTCCGGATATGACAGTTTGAATTTCCTTGGAACAAAGTTCGCGACCCAAAGTGTGCTCGATTCGTATGCAATCCGGCTCGCGAAGAGTTCTTTAGGCCTCATGAGATTAGGCTCGACAATCGAGGCTCCGTCGTCGGAAACTTTTGTTATTCAGACGAGGATACGTTAAGATGCGTCACGGTGCGGCACTCGAGAACTTAGCAAATCCTGACAACTGCTGCCATTTGGGAGCGTCTAGCAGTCGTTGTTCCCAACACTTGCCAAGGTATAACGCGAAACTGCGATCCTGAAAGCTTTAGCCCCGATGAAACGAGCCGCGTTTGGAACCTCGCCCAATCATTCGATCCACCCTTAATTGATGACAAACAGGAGCAACGTGCTAAGTAGTTGTAGATGCAAGGATTGATAATCAAAGTGGAACATCAATTTAAATCAGGGATTTGTAAGTTAATTTTTATGATTTGCTTAATTTGGTTATATGATTATGTGGTGAATGTGTGTATTGCACTTTAATTGTTGTGAAAGCTACGAAACTTAAAGTTATACAATCCGGTTGCGCGATTGCTATGTTTTGTTTAGAAATGCTAGGCCGCGGAATTATCACTTAACTAAACAGTAACCCATACGATTTGACAGGTCTTTTTCAATTTTCAGATGAAGTATTGCATAACGTTTAACTGGCAAGAAAAATGCTAAGAATCGAATTAACATTGACATTTTTAAATAATGGAATTTCTGGGGGAATATAAAACTGTATAGCACAGTGCAAATAAGCACAGTCGTTTTAAATGCATACTTCACATTTCAGAAACAAATGACAAGACGACTTTGTACTCACGCATCTCTCGCTTCGAAAATGAATTTAAAAGATTCGAAGCACATGTACAGAATTTCGTTCTACGAATCCCGTCAACATCGCAATGCCTACGCCTCCACGCGACGTTCCTCAAAACGCAGAAAAGTCAACCCGGCAGCGTAGCTGAAGTTTCACGGCGAAGTAGAAGGAGAAGTTTGAGGAACGCGACGCAGCCACGAGGGATTTCTAATGGCGAGATTCCGAGATTTCATTAGGCAACCAGCACACACCTTGCTCCCGTTTTAAGCCTCGAACAGTCGGTCGTGGAAAAAGTTTACGCCCGCTCTGCGACGCAGAGATTTCGCGTGATCCCCGTGGCAAATTGGTTTTAGGAAAATTAATTAAGAACCAAAGTCGAGGGCACTGCTAAGATCCTAGGCGATGGAGAATCCACAGTGTTTAATTCCGCGCGATCAACTTTCTGTCACTGAAGAGGTTTCCGACATCTCCGAGTTTTTGACAAGACTGTCGGCAACGGCTGCCACGAAAGTCATAGATTTCGATTCACGGACATTTTTCAAACTCTTCCAGCACTGAAAATGTTCGCAACTGTTGGAGAGAAGCACGAAAATTTTGTAGGATTCCGCGTGAAGCTGATTATGTGTAAAATTGTAATTTTTCTTAATAATCGGACGGATTATGTTCGTGTTTCGAAATCGAGCTACGACCGACTGGACAAACTGTGGATCGAAAAAGCTTTTTAAATAATCATTGAAAAGTCACTAATTGGCGAGTCTCATTGCTTTAACGAATTCCTATTAAAATTATCTATCTGTCCCCGATTAATATAATACTCAAATGTAATGCAAAAAAATAGGCGAAGTAAATTAGCTTTTTATATTGCAGAGGAATCATTCGATTCTATAAAGTTCATTAACAACTACCTCATGAAATACAAGCTTGGCCAATAAACTCTCATCGAATGCTGTTCACGGTTCGATATTAATTTTAGTATCTTGAATCAAATTCAACTCCTTCTTTTTTTCATAGCAAGAAACAAACGACACCGCCGTTACACGTTGAATCGAGCTGTCAAATCATGCGGCCTTCAAAAAAAAAAACCGCGTTTCCTTAACGCAGAACCGATTGTCGCGGAGCTTTGTCATGTGCCGCGCTTGCACGTGTGCTAACGAGCCCCGTGAACGCGATCACGAGCGTCAAGGAGGCTGTTCCCGTGCGGGAAAGCGTAGTCCATTCTCTCGCTGACAATACATCCGTTTGATAAAAGTCACTCGATCCCCCTTTTCGCGGGAGAACAAATATTGGAAGGAGCGTGCTCGCGATAAGCGTGAAACTCTGAATTCGAAGCTGTCGTAGATTATGCTGGCCCCGGCGTTGTTGCGCGCGCGTGTGCCCGCGTGCACGCACATCAACTCGTATACCTAACGCGCGTCGCGCCGCTTTATACGAGGCAGATGTTGATAAACGAACGACAGAGACGGGGACAGTGACAGCTGCCCCGTATTGTTCGACGCGTTCGCTGATTATAGGTCAAAAACCCCTTTACGAATCGAAGAATCGCCGAAGAAAGGCTGGGCAATTTTTTCCCCCTCGTCGCGTAGAGAAGCGCGGAAACGTCCTTCCCGTCGCTTCGTCAATCGTGTATTTTGGGAACCGCCTTTGAGTTTGAAATGCTTTCAAAATCGCGACGTGCGGATGTTTCAAATATTAAGTAATTGTAAGAATACCTAATATTCTGCCAGAAATATGCTCACATTGATTTGATTGTTATTAGTACTTTTAATCATTGACGTTTCACGACAATGTTCCGATTTTTCAGAAAAAAACTGTGCGGTCAATTAAATTTCTTAAACGTCACTATGTCTGACAGGTCGAAAGTATCAGGATGCTCATAGATATCTGCGACGAAATACTCGCTATTATAGGGGAACGTAAACTGTAACGCCGACGACAGTATGAATTATTCAAGACCGAAACACGACTGTAGTAACTGTCGTTTGCGATAAGTAAATGAAGAACAGACGACACTTCGAAACTATTATTAGACGGTATCTATACAAGAATTCGATTATCGGCTACAAGCAACTATGCATTATGCGACAGTAAGAAGAATCTAGGACTTCCACATTGGCCAGTAGAATTTGTCGGGCCGCAGCGTCTGACTAATCGCGCATGTTACTACTGCGAGGAAAAGGCAACCAGCTATAGCGCCCCAAGAAGTCCGCACGTTTCTGAACGAACACCGTCGATTGCAATCGAATCGGACACCTTGCTCCTCGACTAAACACGATTCCACGCTAACGCAGGACACTTTAATTGCAGGCACAATTTACGACGGAACGAAAACGAGGAACGCCAGTTGGCGTACGATCTCGACGCGTTATCGGGCGGAATCCACTTGGCGACGGACAAAAACTGGAAGAGTCGGCAACGAGCGGGATGCACATCAGGGCAGCGAGCCTGTGGCCCGATACGAAAGACTCCGGACGGAGGGGACGGCGAACGACGAAACGGGATTAAAAAGTGATTACTGGAAACGTCACGCGCGCGTCTATTCTTCGCGGGCGCGGCGGCAATGCGTCGCGTTCTCCTGCTAATTAATCGTCGCCACGGTACTCGCGGCCGTTTTCTTTTTTTTCCCCCGACGAACCGTGCACCGATTCTTTTCACTTGTCACACTCGGCTATCGAGACATCGTCCCGTGTCGAGCATTCGACGCTCGAATGAATCACGGCAAACTGGCGAACGTTCCATTTACTTAATCTTAAACCGGAAAACGTAAGAAGCGGTGATTCGTGCAAGTTTTGTTGGCGTTCGATTTTTCATTTCCGTCGAAATGTTGAACAATCGACGGTGAAGCTTGACGATGGAACTTGCACGACCACTGTTTTGCGATAAGGAGAAACAAAGGATAACAAGGGAACAGAATTAAATAAAAATACAACGCAACAGAAAAAGAAACGTAAAATGTATTTCGTGTGTAAAAGGTCTCCTGTGGACGGAAAGTAAAACACTGGTTGCATACACGCCGGCTAAATCGCTCATTGACAATCGCGATGAATAATGGAGAGGTCAATTAAATCCCAATTAAACACCACCGAATAATACGATCCGCTGTTCCTTTCACCGTTGTTCGACAAGCGGACACGTTTTTTCCCCTTTTTTTTAATGCACGGCTCTCTCGTTCTATTACACAGCATTTCGCTCTCTCTCTCTCTCTCTCTCTCCCTCCCTTTCGGGTGTATGTTAAGCACCGCGGCGCGCGTGGTGTTCATTCGACTCGAAAAACAGCACGCAATCACTGGCCGAACAACGCTGGCCGAGTATATCACAAAGGGGAATTCATTAAAATTACAATCCGGTGGCTGTTGATAGCGGCTGGTTAACAACGGCGATTCTACTCTCGTGCAATTTTGACGGACAGAATTTTTTATAAGACTCGGCTGCACTGGTGTCCCACAGTCACGAATATCAGTCGATCTGCCCCCGTTCATGCATCACCGAAGCAATTGCCAAATAACTTCCATCGCACTTCACAGTGATACGGCAGGAAAGGAATTGATTTTATCAATTTGGAGTCGCAACGCTTTTCCGTTGGAACCATGAAACTCTCTTTACGGAAGCAACGTCAAGTTTCACAAGCGGAACCGAGTGCAGCCGAGTCTTTTAATAATCACGTATCACCGGTGTTAAATGACGATCCACCAACATCCTGCCTACAGCACAAGTTAATCGCAGTCGAACATTTGGATTCTATAATCCGGAAAACATTAAAATCACCAAAGTCACTCGAATCGGGCCCGATCATCGGACACATGTCAACGGGACGTCACAATGCATTACCTTATTAATCTTCGACGCAGCTACGTTATCTGGACGATAAAAAAAAAAAAGTACACGTGTCACACTGAGTCACGGCGGGTAGTACAGCACACGATCTTGGGCGAGCGAACAGTTGTCGAGACAGAAGCCGGACACACGGGGGGGGGCGGAGGTGTACGACGGAGCACAACAGTCTCGGTCGAAGGTCGACGAAGCACTGGACCGACGTGACGAAGAAGCTAAGGGGGATCCGCTGCGTTCTACCGGCAAGCAGTCTCACAACAATGTTCTTGCACACTGTACTCGGCCTTCGCGGCAGGGTTCGGTCATCTCATACGATCCCGGGCGTCTTTCGTTCACGTGAACCGACGAATCTCATCGCGTTACGGTGGCAATATAATCCACGATCGTTCCATCGTGATGGCAACCGGCGTCGACGACGCGCACGACGACGAGTACCGATCACGACACATAGAGATTCCTCCGATGGTTCCTCTCTCTGGGTTCACCCGTTCAACACTGAATCCAGAATCACACCGTCTTTCCGCGTTCTCGACGGGCGACCACCACCACCGCCTCGCGTACTCTCGCCTCACCTCTTGTCTAAACTGTCATACACCACCCGCTTACGCGTACGCGTGCTCGCACGGTGTACGATGATCCTGTCGTGTCCTTGTGCCGCACGAACGAATATATATATACATGTATAGATCGGCGATCGAGCGCGTGTTCTTGCTTTCTGGAATTTGTTAATTGCCCGCGTGCATGTAGTCACACCAGTGTCCCGCGTGTTTCGGCATGTCAAGTGTATCGTAGATCAGTGGAACCGACGACCTGCATTGGTTCGCCAGTTGTGCGTATGTGAGACGCGGTGTGGATGCGTGTCAGCTTTATATATACATATACAATTGGTCGCGCGCGCTCGTTTACGTGTGCACGTATGTATGTGTGTGTGTGCGTGTGTGTGTACGTGGGTATATGGGAGTGTGCCTGTAGTGGGTGTAGGTGCAGACGACGCGGGAGCGCGCGCGCGCCTCTACGGTGGTTATATTACAAGGTGTACGCGTCTTAAGTGATTTCGGCCTGGCTGGTCAGCCCGGCAGCTCCGTATGATGAGGCCGCCGCTTTGCTACTGACAGACCTAAAGACCACCCTAACCCTGCAGTCGGGGACGAGGGGTTCCCCACCCCCGTCGTGAGCGGGCGAGAGAGAGACCACCCCTCCGCCGCCGGTGACTGGGGCGAATAAGCAACCCTTAGCAGCCGATGCCACCTCCACGGCGGCGGCGCAAACGCACTCCTGCCTCCGAGGGTAGTCTTATCCCCACTGTTTCATTCCGTACAAGCGAGACTGCCACCCCCACCCACCCCCAGACGGTCCAGCGCTGCCACCACCAGAAATCTCTATACCCCGCGAGGCACGCCGCCGCCGTCGTCGTTTCTACCCCTCCAGCTGGTCATCGAGCTTGAGAAAAGCCCCTTCCAGAACCGCCGGAGGAACCCCTTCTTCAACCCCGTCCCCTGCGCGGCTTCTAATCGGCGAGTTCGTCTTAAGATAAAAACACGGACGATCGGGTTTTGCAGTTAACCCACTCACCCTCGCCAGCTCCCACCCCTTCGCAGACTTTTCCTTCCACCCCACCTTATTCTACCACTATCCCCTTCTCTCTTCGACGCATCAAGCTACCCCTTCTTCGTAACCTCTCCTCTCTGTCGTCCTCTCTTTTCCCTATCGGCTAGCCTTCGCGAGCAACCACCACGATTCACCCCCCCCCCCCCCGATCCCCTTCTATCCTTTCTTCTTCTCCCGATCGCTCTCTCCGTCTGACCCGACGGGACTTTCGATTCTTTCGGGGGCAACCTTCAATCGTCCCCCTCCTCTGTCACCCCTTTTTTCCACTCTTCACCGACCGATACATCGCGTGTCGACCTGTTCGACGTTATCATGTCGTCCACCCTCGGAACACACATATCCCCCCACTTCCAGACTCCCACCAGCGGGAGACGACAACAACGGGAACGACCTCGTGCTTTTTCACAGGGTCGGTACATATTGTTGTCGGTGTACTGTTTCCTTTTTTTTTTGGTTTTGTGGACTCTTTTTTTTTTTTAGATAGATCGATCTTCGACGTGTACGGTCTCTGGCACCCTGCCGTCCTGACGTGACCGGCAAGATCACTTTCGCCCCCGTTTCTTTCCGATCATCTCTACCACCTGCAGGCTCTCCACGTTCAGTCAGATCTCTCCAAATTATGGTCTTTCGGATGCTGGCGAGGGATGTTTGGGGGAGGTCTCGAGATTCAGACTTCTTTGCAGTGATAAGGTAGTGGACAAAGTGGAAAGCCTCTGGAGCTGGTTCGACAGGTTTAGGGTACTGATTCCTTTGAGTGTTTTTTTTAGGAAGCAGTTGAGGAATTTGGTGCTTGATTTCTATGAATGTTTCGATGTGCAGTGCAAATTTGATGGAAATGCCGATAAATGATAAAAATGTGAAGAAACTGCACCCCCTACTATTTTTCAGCGATTAAAGATAATTCTGGTGTTTGTGATTCGAAACTCGGTCTACACTGTTCAAACTTTGAGCTTTTCAAGATGATCCTAAGCAACTTCGCATTTTAATCACCGAATTTTGTCTGCTGTTGATTTGTATGATGTTTTTTTTTTAGAAGATTCCTGTGAAGAGACTTTCGAGCAGCTGCAATCCCTTTAAAAATCTAAACGAATCTGCATAGCTGCAGGTAGCCGATTTCTGTGACGCGAAGAGACACGCGCAACTACCAGCGATAACCGAGAAGGGGTGAATCGTGAAAGCCCGACACAAGTCCCGATAGATTTCAAATTGATGACGCGTCGTCGTAGAATAAGATGAGCAAGCAGCCTAGCATGCGGACAGGCTGACTTCTCGCAAGAGCGCGCCCATTTCTTTCTCCGATCACGCGCACTCGCCTCCACGATTTAATAGAAACAAGAACAAACACGCCAATGGAACCTTTCAACGCGAAAGTACCCGTTGAGCCTTTCAAAGTAGCAATAGGTGCAGACCTGATCGAATGCGTGTTGTATGCGCGACGCATTGAATGCGGCCTACGCAAAATCTGAGCGCACTCGATGATTTAGAAGTTTGCGTATCGATAGCTGAATAACGTCCAATTGAAAATCAATCAAACGCGCAAACAGTGTCCCCTTTCCAACGGATAATCGCGACGCGCTGCTACTACGCGCTAAGGATTATCGTTCAACCAAATTAACATCGAATAGAATTTACGAAAACCGAGGATTATAAAAATATAATCTGAGTGCAGTAACGTTGATTTCAGTAAACGAGAAACGAAACCGTCTACACGGAGGCTGAGCATCGAAACGAATCTTTCTTCACGCGTTCAGAATTGCAACAGTTTTCGAAGCGATCACCCCACCACCACCGCGATTCCGATTTACCCCACTCGGCGGAATTGAAACTCATTTATACTTTTACCACCAGACATCAACCGTCCGCGCTGTGGGATTGTTTGCGACACGATTCGTTCGATTATTAGCTGTTTATACGTGGCCATCGATCGAGTCACTTTACTCACTGCCACGCGGTATTCCGGCAAACCAACAAAACGCTCTCGGGGCCGCGTTCCGCCAGTAGCCGACCCTTCCTGCATGACCGCCTGGCCGTGCAATTTTTGTTTCTATTTCACCAACCCCTCGCTCGGACAGGCGAAACTGGTTTCACCGGACTCGCGATCGAAGCTGGATACTCATTTTCGGCCCCTCAGTACCGCGGGGACGACGTCACGATCAAGGGGGACCTTTGTAGCGTCATGGAAGTGTTTAATTTTTCGTGCTCAATGGAGTTCTCGTGATTGGCCCGAAGAACGTTCTCTCTGCGCCTCGTTTTGCCCTCGAACTCAGTTAATTCGTTGCTGGATTACTCGGAGAAGGTGATTCCACAGTTACAATCGATGCGCCTTTAGAGACTGTTCGTTTTGTTAATTTTGTTTTGCGTACGTTGTTCGTGATTAGCGTTGGACGTTCGCGAGATCGGACGTAATCGATTGAACGCGAATCAGGAACGATTATTATATCAGTAAAGACGCTGCTTGTTGGTCACATTTTTAATATCGTTGACTGTGATTTCATTGTTTTCTCCAAACAAAATATTTTATGTTAGTCCGACAGTTCGGTTTAACGGACGTTCATTGTAAATTTAGCCGAGCTCACGATTTCTCGACAATTACACGATGCTTGTGATTTATGGCTTTTGCAGTTTGAGTAAAAATTACTTCGTTTTGTTTTATTTTACGTCGCTGTATCAGTTTTCGATTCTCCTGAACCGTTCCCGTTCTGCACGGCTACCGTCGGAGGAGCACTGGCAAGTGTATCGCCTCGCGTCTGACACTAGTCGGCCTTTCACTACTGAAAGTCGGAGAAAATGTGAAACTACCACTTGTCACGCGTTCCACGAGTAATTTGCTCTTCACCGTTGTTCTTTCTAAATATTTCCTGAATTTCTAACGTTTCACATATATGTTCCGGTGAAAACTACATTGTTATACAAATTTCTTCATTATTACACAGTTTGATTAGACGTTCCGACGATTCGACTGTAATTTGCTTTCGTTGGAATATGATCACATACGTCCGTTCGTTCGATGTTCATTATTAATAGTTTCAGAAATTTCATAAAAGGTGTTTGCTTTATTTGTTTGCTTCGACTCGTCGATTTAAATAACAATTTCACAGTTTCGCTGTAGCGAAGTTTATTGCCTTGCGTTTATTAGCATTTACGCGAAACGAAGTGTTAACAGATGAGGCATGAAACATTCGCGAGGTTTTTAATTAATCGTGCACGTGGTTTTCATTTCCATTCTGTTAACGCCGCGGCAATAATTATCCTTCGATTTAATAATCCCACGATTAGTTTTCAATTGTCAAATCGTTCAGGGCAGCATTTACTCTTTCTCTTTTCGTGAAACGTGTTTCGTTTCAACTCTTTAAGGCGGAACGCCACTTCCACTGTTTTAATGCGTTTACCGTCGTTGCATTCATCCTTGTCCCAGTTAACTTTCGGATACTTTTAATCGTCGCATCGCGATCGTACCGTTTAGGCCACAATTAGCACCATCTCACCACTGTACACTATCACCACGAATGCCACCACACAAACGGAGACGCGTATTTGCTTGAGAAGTGCCTACTACAAGCGGAATGTATCCGCGGATGACAGACAATCCAGTCAGACAGATAGGAAATCGACTAATTCTCCATGAAGGTTACATCCATCACCACAAAGTGTACACCGTTTCTTTCTCATATCTCCTACACCGGGATGTAAACTGAACGACACAACTGGCATGTTGCTGTGCAGTTCCGAACGAAGAATGAAATTTTCATCAAATCCCTCTCGTTGAAGAAGAGAAATGCACGTGCTGAGATAATGGTCTCGCGATTTGCTGAAGTTGCGAAGCAAGAGTTTACCTCTGATCAGAAATACCAACAACCACGGTGGAAAAATATTTTTGCGTTCCCCGAAACTCTCCTTTAAGAACTGTATAATTTAAGTTCGAGGAATGAGTAAAGATAATGGGAACGTGAGTAACGAAGAAACCCGAGAATCGTCAGGAAACCTATTTTGCATGACGACACTTTGACAGGACACGGTTCGTTAAAGAGAGATTAACACTTTTGTTGCAAAGTCTTGGAAAAAGACGGTGACGTTTAATTCGATGTACGACCGAAGAATCATCATCGGGTACATCGTATTAACAGTCCACCGGAAGCCGTAACTCGTGAGCATTTCCGCGGCTGAGAGGGAACCAAGCGAGTACCAAAGAAAACGAAAAAAAAAAAAGAAAATCCTCGTGATCGTTCAGGAGATGGACTCACCTGTGTTGATCGCGGCGATTCCAAGAAGCCGAATTCGGGGACGTGAGAAAACGATGTTCACAAACGAAAACCAGCACACTGGACACCGGGGGGGTCCGTCCGGTGGTATCCCTGTTCGTTTCTTCACAGTCACTGCTCGATAGTCGGAAGAAGTCCTCGGTCCCGTGGTCTCAGCTTCGTTGGAAGCGCGCGTGTTCTCGTGTGGTTGTTCCTCTTCGCGGTGCCCGTTAACACCGCATCGTCGCCGAACTGTTTCCCTCGTGAACGGTAGAATAAGAATGATCGTGGTTCCTTGAGACTGCTTGGTCGAGACGCGCCAAAAACGCCGGCCCGTGTTGTTCCCGTCCTGTGTTTGTCCTTTGAATTTTTCGGTAAGAAATCGCCCGTCGTGTGTGTGTGTACTGTCGGCTCGCGCGCGGCCCCGCTGCCTTTTTGCGTGGGGCCCGGCTGACGAACGTGGCCGATCAGCGCGCGGCTAGAGAGAGCTTGGGCTGCGTGGCGGAGCGCGAACTTGCGGGCTTGCGGGCGCACTGGCGCACACGGCACACTCGCACCGCGTAGGCGGAGAGAGGAGAAGGCTCCGGCGGATGCTGTAAGCCGAAGGGAGAGAAACACGCGCGCCGGCCAGCCAGCGGAGGCAAGCCGGCGGCCCCTCTTGGCCGCTGCTCCGGACGGTGGCTCCGCTACCGTTCGGACCCGAAAGCTCCTAACGGGTTGAGAGAGTCCCGTGAGTGCGACCGGACCGGACTGGCCAGAAGAACAGAGAGAAAGTGGACGCCGGACGCGCGACGAAGACTCACTTATGCCCGATCGCTCGCCACGCGAGAAAGGAAGGGTGAGTCGAAGGGAGCATGACCGCCCCTTGCCGCCGACGACCGGCCGCCGCTTTCGACCACCCTGGCGAAATTCAAGATTTACGACAGCCTTTCCATGGGAACCATTTTTTTCCCATTCTCAGGGGCATCCGGCAATGATTTTCTACTGTTTTGGTATTCCCTAGAACAAGAATCCCAGAGCCAATTCTTGCCGCAGCAGAGCGAGCTGTCGATTCTTATCGGATAGACGAAGATAATGAAGGGTTGTCGCATCGACAAGCCCGAGGGATCGCACGTTGTACGGGGTAACGGGAGGCCAGCGGCCGGCCCTGGATAAATCCAGAGGAAGACGATATCAACTGGGGAAGTCGTTCGCCCGACGAGGAGGATCCAGATCGTGGAAGCTTGCGACGGGATCGTCGGTGGTGGGTGAACAGGTTACGCTGGTAGAAGGGGATGAATTGCGAGAGGAGGATGACGAGCCGTGACATCGACGAGGGCGCGACGAGGACGACCGAGAACGACACGAACATCCCCGAACTCGTCCGAGACGTACTCGACTGGCCGGCGTTCGAAAGAGGAAGACGGCGCGCGTGCAGCGGCGTTCGGCGAAAAAGGGTGGATGCAGCCGCGAGGGTGGTCGGCGGATGAAGAGGGCGATAGAATAGACACCGTTGGGTGGACGGAGAACCTCCTTGCGAGCTGACCACGCGCTCGTATGCTTCGCGACGATGAGCCGCCGAGAGGGATGCACAGACGAGCCTGCGGTCGGACGAAGAGAAACGGAGAGCTTTTCTACTTTATCATGCCGTGCCCCGTGCATGTCCGTGTGCTCGTTCACGTCGAGGTGCAACGGGTGCTTTCGAAGCGATGGTACACGCTGATATCGGCGAGGCTGGACGCGTTTTAGCTTGAAACGGACGCAGCGGGAATTGGGCCGGGTTGCGGAATAAGGCTTGCTTATTGGGTGCATCATTTCTGTGTACCAAAAAGAAGGATCAGTATTCTCATGAAATAGAGTCACCCTTTAAGCACCGTAGATTCAAAGAAATGGTTAAGATAGTATTTGCTAAGCTGAAAATATTCACGCTATTTTCGTTGTCTTTTTAGGGGTTTCATTGAGCAACATTAACGATAACATTCGAGCAGTTGGAAACAGCGGTCCATTCGATGTTGCCTGAATGAAGACACCGCGAGAAAGAGCGGAGACGATTTCGGTCATGCGCGATCCGCGAAGAAAGAGAGGGTACCTGTCCCCTTTGGGGGCGAAACGAGGATACGCGCAACCCCACCGACGCGTGGTCGGGATTGAGTCTGTGCTCTCGACGGTGAGACGCCTCGGGCCGGTGTTGGTGTTCCAAAGAAAAATCACCCCCGTCTGTGGAGACGTGTCCATGCGGACTAAGGGGTTGAAAGCTACTTGTAGTGGTGAAAGGGTTGCTGGACAGTGGCGAGCTCTTGCTTAGACGGCTGATACTGGAACTAACGTGGAAACAGCCCGTATCGAAGGCATCTTGCTCTTCGCGAGCATTTCCGTTGCTGCGATTCTCTTTTTCAATCTATTGCATCCTATCCTCCATTATCGCCTACACGCGTTTCTTTTACATGCAATGTATTCAGCAAGTCGACATTAGTAAATGGTTATCGATGATCCAATAATAATTTAAAGTGGTATTTTTTCAAGAACTGGTCTGTAAAATACAGTTAAATTGAAAATGATTAGAGAAATGGCTTCGTTCGAATAAACACAATCGTCTTCAGTGCTAGTGTTTTTGATACCGTTGGAAACCCCGTGCCCCTCGGTTCATCCCCCAAGACGCGCACATGGGCGAAGGGGGTCACTTTCTTTCTAGCCGACGATGACGTCAGGAATGGTCAATAAAGCTGCGTGACTTCTAAGTATTTATCCATCCACGCTACCCTCGACCGCGTTCCCACTCACCCCCTTCTACCACTCGGTTTACTTTAACCCCACATCCCCCTTTCCGAACGATCTCGCTCTCCTCTTTGGGTTTGATTGAGCCACGTAAAACTCTCGATCGGGCGCTCGCATTTTTACGTTCGTTCTTTTTGAGGTCACTTGTTGCTCTTTAATCTCATATGACCGCTTTGATCGAATCCCGCTTTTCTGTTGGGGAAAAAAAGCTATTCCCGTAAACAGAAGTAGCTTGTGTAAATCGATCGACGAAACGATTCATGCGGTTGTTCCTCGAGTGTTCCATTCAGGACCTCTGCACGCACCAATGACTTTGGTTAAATAATTAATAAATAAGAAACAGTTTTTTCTTCTTAAACATTTCAATCTCTGTTGTTCTCCCAGTTTTAACTTCCCATCGCGCTAAAACCTTCCCCTCGCCTTTTAGCAACCTCTTCTACATTTTCACCCCTCTATCTCATTGTGTCCAAACACACATCATTGGTTCGCTGCTGTTAATCTGAAAAGGTATATAAAGGCAGGGAAACACAGCTTCGGCTTTAGCCGTCCACCAATTATTGTAACGACCACTTCGATGAGGGGCACTTCTTCTTTCGAACAACTCCTTCGATACGTGAATACAGTCAAGGTAGTGTCTATTACTTTCCTGCCCGTTTCCTCGCGTAAAATTAATTTGGCACGCGAGAGTTACGTTCGACTTCGTGCATCGACCAAAAGAAACGTGACGGAAGGCCTGCAATTGCATGAGCCCCGCTCTCACGTTCGAGTGTAGTAAAAGCTTCAGCAAGAGGCGCAAAGATGTATCGATCAGCGATGCGGCGAATGGATCAAGTTGCCCACGCGAAACCGATCGACAAAACTTTCCGCCTCTCGACGGAAACGAGAACGCGTGGACCGAGTGGAAAAAGAGGAGAGCGCGACTGACATTGCCGGCAGCAGTTTCTTTTTTTTTTTTTTACTTCGATCACGGTGTTTACATGCAGCAACGGGTTGCCGGCGCGGTTCCTTGGCACAGTGAAGCATACACACCCTGTGCCAACCCCCTCGGCCGTAGCTGCTCGCATCTGCGCACGATAGCCGATCAGTGGCCGGTATTTTTATTCGCAGATTTTAAGGTCACTTGTTGCTTGTTTAGTTATATGTCGGCGTGCACACGTTCAGTCAACACGCTCGCGCGCACAAGCGCGGTCCGAGCGTGGACGCAGCGGCGCGGTGGTGGTGTACGTTCCACGTATCGCGACACACGTGGGCAACGCGTTGCCGGCACACCGTGTGAGAGACGGTCCACGTGTGTGAAACGTGTGTCGTATACGTGGCATCGGACCGATAGGTGGACGCCCTGTCGATTTCATTTCCACCCCTTCCACGCCGAACCGGCGACCGTGAGCCGGGGAAAGGGGTGGGCAACGGTTTACTATTTTTTTTTCCGGTTTTTTACTCCCTTTTTACGGACCGTCCCGGTTTTGCTTTGCGGTTCTTTTTGCGTAGATTTCGCTGATCCCCGCGCTCCGATGTACAGCTCCGCAACAGGACAATAAGTGCAACAACGTATCGTTCGAGGGTTCTTTTCGAGCCACTTCTCTGCCTTCGTGCTTCTTCTAATGTACGGTTCCGCTTATTTTTACTTGGAGTCCGAATGAAAGTTGATTGCGGTAACGTAAAACATTTTGCAGCAACGGATTTCGTTTTTTTCTTTCTTTCTTTTTTTAAACATCAGAAGTACCGAGTTGATCTTCTGTCCCTGGATGCGAACGACTTCAGTTACGATTCCGCGTTATCAAAGAGAGGAGAATTCGCTTGTGTTTCGCGAAATCAAATAGTCGCGTGGGGAGGGAGCGCATACTGCTCCCGTGTCGGATGGAAGAAAACGCATTGAAAAATCAGCAGGTTGATGGAGTTACATATGGGCGGCGGTATATTTGTAAGCTCGTTAACGTTAATTAACGTCATTTTGCTTTTAATCGTACGGGAAATGCCCGCGTATACGAGTGTCCCTGGCTAATGGGCTAAACGAAAAATGCGCTTCTTTTTTTTTTTGCTTTTCCATGAACGAGGATGCGTATACGTATTACAACTACGTTAAGTACTTCGGAGCGCAATTTCATATTATTCGGTTAATTTCGCCGCGGCGATGCCCGCCGGTTTGACAGAATTTTAATTAAAATTCCCTTCGCCTCTACTGATATCTGCCTTTCCTTCGATTGTGCCCCGGCACAGAAATCGATAATTACAAGTAATTAACATTTGACACGCCTTCGCGTCCCATTCCCGTCACGCGTCGATGTTGAATAAAACGCGCACACAGGGAGAACCGGGCGCGTTTAAGCAACGGGAAGTAATAGTTATCGGTTAGCGGCGTACATAGAATAGAGGGGAACCGGTGTGCCGGTTGATTTGTGAGCGGTCAGCCTTCCATAGATC
Organism: Holcopasites calliopsidis; assembly: GCA_023838395.1. Taxonomy (NCBI): domain Eukaryota; kingdom Metazoa; phylum Arthropoda; class Insecta; order Hymenoptera; family Apidae; genus Holcopasites; species Holcopasites calliopsidis. The sequence goes on from JALHAQ010000015.1 coordinate 1,402,927, forward strand.
GACCGAATCGATAGCATCGGCTCCCTAGAGTCAGTCTTTTCCACCTTCCTACTCCATCAGCCTCGAGTGTATACGCATACGAGCGATGGATGCGCAGCGTCCGATGTGCAAAGCTGATCTCACCTAATGCGTACACGTCGAGGCGCACAGATCTGTATTATTGCTGGAAAAAAGCTTCGAAAGAAGAATGACGAGAGGACAATCGTTGGTGGATCGAGTGAAGTTCAGTGGCGAGTCTGATTCGGGCTGTTGCGAACGATCATGTCAATTTCGTTCCCTTTAATTTACAGGGTGTCCCGTAACCGGTGGTACGACCGGAAAAGGGGAAATTCTACGTGAAAAAGCATGTCGAAAATGTAGAGTCAAGTTTTGTCATCTGACGCTTCGCTTTAAAACAAAAGCGAATTTTTAACACTTGCATAGTCTGCAGGCATTAGCAATTGAAGCAGAAAATTGTTCTGCCGTTTAGTGAAGGGAGGCGCCAGAACGCAATAGAAAATACAGCAGAATCGTGTTCCCGACACGATGATCAACATTTTGAACAATTTATGAAATAATAAAGTTTTATCATACACGAACTCTCTTTCTTTAGCTTTGTGTGACGTGTATAATAAAGAAGTAACAATTATGCAATGTTATTATGTATAAGTTGAATGATATTATCGTGGTTATCGACGATCAATTGACAATCATCTAACGCGAGCGCTAGTAAAAATACATATTAGCCAACATGCACGTCAAATGAAGAAATGTTGTTCTACAGTTTTCGACTACTTTTTCACATCGAATCATCCTCTGTTCGATTACACCGCCAGTTATGGGACACCCTGTATTTCATAGAATCTCACGGTTTTTTGTTGTTCAATTGGAAATAAATTTCGGATCCAAAAATTACCCTCCTTCGCGTCGCGATGTCCAAACGAGAAGTAATTACGAAGACGTTCACCGATCCCTCATCGGTGATAGTCGAGAACTTTAATTACAGGCGTCTACATCTGTTTCATCTCTGCGATAATAAGTACGGTTCCACTCTATCTGATGCGTTTAATCTCCCTCCAACAAGTCGCGTTCTGATTACGTGAAACTTATCTCGCAGATAATTAACGATTACGCGATCGAGATCTGTGCATTGTTTAAGCACCGTGGCTTCTTCTTGTTATTAAAAATTGCCTGGCCACTGGGGGACCGTTTAACGTTTCACGCTTAATTGCTCGTTCGGTCGATAATGTGAAGTAAACTGTAACATAAATTACGGTCTCCCTGAACGGGTAATAATTATTCAGCTTTTTTCTCGTTACACTTTCTATCACTATCCGATGCTATTCATTTTCTAGAATTTTTCACTGTAATTGTAAGCACGGGAAACGATGCATATCAACAATTAATAGATCGATGCGTAAATCAAACAAGAACTTATTCTTTATAGCATAATGCAGCAGCAGTAAAACCAGCACGTGGCTTTCGCGAATTTACAAAATCGCCCGCCGAGCCATTACACATTGAAGAATAAGCATCTCATTTTGACCAACGAAATTCGTACTCCAGATGCCAGTGGCTTAAACGAAATCCTCAAAGCAGGATCGGTGGAGCACAGAGATCGCCGGCGTTCGATCTCCGTGCGGCGGCGACTCGTCGGAAAAGTCTGAAGCCAGCCGGGACGGATTGGTGGGCCCCGGTGCTCTGTCGGTGACAGCCACGGTATTAACATTCCTACACCGACCAGTAACTACTCATAGCCCAGGATATGTGCGCGGCGTGCCGTGAAAACACGAGCCACGTTCGTATGGAACCGGCACACATATATACGCCCGCCACGGTACATTTGAACGCAGACCGCTAACGTAGGATATCGGGGGTGCTTTCGTACCCGTTTTACCATAATAATTCGCCGTGCTACAAGTACACGCGTATCTACGTTTGCACGGAGCGGAGGTTGGTTGAAAGGTACAGACCGGCTTCAACTTCGTCCACCCCTTCTGTTCCCCGCCTTGCCCTTCGTCGTCCCGCCCGTTGGCCTTTTTCTCTTTCTCCGCTTCACCCCTTTACCGCCGCTGATTCCCGCTTCTCGCATTCCCTCGGCTACATAGCGGGACTGCTGCAGTCGGACTCCGACCGTTTCCACCTTTGACCAGTCGAATTAAACCTTTTAACTGTCGCATTGTTTTTGATGGCTCATTTTCTACCGTGACATTGTTATTTCAAACCCCCGACAGCGAAGGGGTTCCTTCCTTCCTTCCTTCCTGATTTTCGTCCCTTAAAGATTATCGATGCGTGGATCTGCATTTATTACGGACACCAGTCATAGATGTGGGGAACTCGATGATTCTCCGTGGTGCCGAATTCTTTTTAGAAACCTTCCAGTCTGATCCGACATCGGACAGACGAACGTTCTAAAGTCTTTGCAATATCATGCGCAACTTTATCAGTGCACGTTAGGATAAACCGATGCTGCACTACTCCATTCTTCAACTCGATCAATTCCTTTCCTTTCTCTACAAGTTGCTTGAAATACAATTCATTTGAAGCCTGCCACTGACAGCGTATTCGCCGTTAGCACAGGAGTAACGTTCGCATCGCGCTTTAGCGACCAAGAGCTCCTTCGGGTTGGTTAATCAGGTCCGGTTCTGCCGCTGCCCTTTCGGCCGACAGTTCACCGGAAACGTACATTCGTAGAAACTCGTCGTTCGACTTGCTCTGTCGCCAACGCGGTCCCGTGCTAGGCGAGCGCAAGGGTGTTTGACCGGGGAAGCTTTCAGAATAGGCGGCGGGTTTACAATATTAGCTCGTGCGTAGTTAGATTTTAGTTTAATGATTTCCAGCAGCGGACAATGCGTCCGCGTTAATGGCTTCGAGATCCAGTCAGCCGCGTTCCGGTCCGGCGAATTCGCCGAACGGTCCTGCGGCGCGAACTCGCAACGCGTTCCTCCCCGCGCTCAGGAACGCACGCATGCACACGCCGCCCGTTGCGTATGCGTTTATCATTCGCGAGCGCGTTCGTAAGAGGCACCCACTTGCCGCCGCTCGAAATTCGTACTCCTTCACTTTCCAAAACGGTCGAATTTCACAGCGACGAGTGGCGTTTCAGCCAAATTAACGCCCCGCCCCGCCGTTCGTTTCATTTTCGAAATACACACGCGTGACGCGGTAGCGCGGTGGACGGGTTCAAGGTGTTCATACGGAAAAGCAATTTTCCGTCGGTTTTGAGAGTTATCGAAGCCCTTTGAGACCGACGCTCGCTACGCACGGTATACTCTCGGTTGCCCGTTATAATTCGTCGTGGGCGTTTCTGCTTTTAACGAAGCCCGTTAAGTGTTATGCGAGTAGGACCACCGCTGGATTTCGGTGCAAACACCCCGGAGTGCTCGTTCAATTGAGGGCGCGTCTTTAGGCCGCGTGAAAGCTTCTCCATGGATGCGAGAAAAGAAATGCTCGATTCTCTCTCCTCTCAATTCACTCGCCTTTCAACCCCGCTGCGACTCGCTTTCGTGTAATCGCGCGATTGTGCACCGAACGCGGCTGGTGTCGGTCGACGCTTTTTCATGAAGATGTTCTGCCACTCGATTGTGTTCCACCTTTCTTTTTTCTCCGATTGCAGCGGGTTGTAATTACCATTGAACAAAAGAAAAAAAAACGGAGAATGAAGGGCAACACTTCACGCGCACGGGGCACAGTGCAACGATTCCGAGGGGTGGATATTGTGGAAAGTATCATTAAAGTGCTGACGATTATTATGCTAATGAAATATGTTCGTGAAAGAAATTCAACAGTCGACAAAAGCTAAGAAATGATTCTACTTAACGTTGAAAGCGGTTTCCGATTTTGGACCGACGTGTTGAATTCGTTTCAATTCAGAGTGCCATTTGCTTGAATGTAGATTACAAATCACCTATGTAGGAAGAAATTATTCATAACAATCACTCTCCTGATATCTAAGACTTCAAATGATTGTATGTCTCAAAGTTAGCGTTTTCTTAAACAAATACTTCATTCTTATTCGATTAGCCAGACGACGTATGCATACTAATACAGTATTAGAAAATGACAAACGAAAGAGTTAATCAAGATTACTGCACCGGAACAAATTAAACCAATCCAAATAATTGATTTACGAAAACAATCAATGTTAATGGATAAAATGATCCGTTAAATTTGAAACAATCTTTAGAACGTTATCCACAATTAATTGAAATGTACAACGTCTTCGGTTGGTGATTTCTTTTAAAGGAAACAGTCGTTCAAGTACAAGACATCCGGCATTTTAAACGGCTGCCTTTGTCCAACGTCTTCGTCACGGCTACAATATCAGAAAATGACAAACGACAGAGTTAACAAAAATTTCTGCACCGAAACAAATTAAACCAATCCAAATAATTGATTTACGAAAACAATCAATGTTAATGGATAAAATGATCCGTTAAATTTGAAACAATCTTTAGAACGTTATCCACAATTAATTGAAATGTACAACGTCTTCGGTTGGTGATTTCTTTTAAAGGGAACCGTCGTTCAAGTACAAGACATCCGGCACTTTAAACGGCTGTCTTTGACCAACGTCTTCGTCACGGCTACCAAGCAGAGTTCCGTATGTGGGGTACACAGCTGCGTTCCACCTTATGGGGCCCCCCAACAGGTGTACCCCATGATACGCATGTTGCCCACCCAGCAAGTACTATCCTAACCGTCTTCTACGATTTTCTTCGTCTTGCCGCGTGCTTCTTTATCTTCGAACGTATCGCAACTGCTCCTTGGGGTCCTCAACGGTTTCCTGTTGGACACACGTTAAACATCGGAACGATTGCAGCGGCCGTTGGAAAAATTCAGAGGGACCGTAGCAGTCAATTTTACGCAGGCTGTTTAGCAACTTTCGCCGTTACGCGGCTCGACGTGCCGAGAAAGTTTTCATACGCGCCTGGATGTACTGGAACTGTGAAACGTTTTAAGTTGGTTGGTAGGTATGTACGACAGCCAGACGACTTGTTGAGTTTGCACACGATTTTTTTGTTCATTTCTCCTACGAAGTACCCGAGAGAGACTCGTTTCCTCGTTTCTCCGTGCGTATTTTTTTTTTTATTATTTCGGTGATGCAACTTTCTAATTAACCCTTCAACGTGTAAAGTCGTAACATCGTTCCGCCTTCGCATCACTCGCGAGAAATTTCGCAGAACACCACGCTGGCTGAGTATGCTCCTTTCTGTAGAGAAAGCCAGTTGTATTTCCTCGGTTTATTAACAATTCCAAGCTTACTTGCGAAGTACCGATTTTTTTATGACACATATCCTCTGTACATCCTTTGCATCTTGTGTTATACGCTCCTGTGTTCCGTGAGTCGTGCAGAATTTTGGTAGAACAGGCGCACGGGATACTAAAACATGATAGATCTAATAACGAATACCTATTGAACTGAATCTGCACAAACGAAACCTACTGCATTTCTGTCTGCTTCCGTTTAATTCAATTTCTTATAAAACTTGCCACGTTATGATCGCAGCCGCAAAGAATCGTGTGAGTTCTTAAAAAAAAATCCTCCAAATGTTCGCAAACGTGACACCCAGCCCCCTTTGAAACAATATTTAAGCTACGATTCTTTTTTTTCGCACCGCCACTCGCGGCGACATCGAACGGGTGTAGGCGGTAGCGGATTAATATTCAAACAAATAAATATTTATTTTACAATCAGACAGCAACAGGTAGCAATGTAATTAAAGCGTGCTGTTTAAACATTATTTTAACAACACTCCCCCAACCGCTAACGGATATGCGATAATTATCGACGGCAATTAGAGAGCGGTAGGCGCGCGGTGATGCGGGATTATGCGAATTTATAATGTAATTAATACCGGCGCAGAAATATTAGTTTTTCTCTGTCGCTCGACGATGCGGCGGAGGGGGGATGGGGGGAGGGGAGGACAATTTTGCTGAAATAACGCGCCTCATTCCCGATCCGTAAATCGCGACCCGCGGATACGGGGCTGTTTCGCTTGTTGACTAATTCATTGTTTCGTCGTCGCTTCGATGACCCGTAACGCAGCGATTCAACGAAACCGAACGGCGCGCCGTCGGTGTTTAATGTATATTATTCTATCTGTCGCGCGTTAACAGAACGAAAACGCATACACGTGTAAATCAGTCTGTCGTGTTTACGATAAATAAATTATCGGTACGCTTTTTATTTCGAGGAAACGACCGGCAACGGTTAATCTTGATCCACCGGGCATCTTCCCACGAATCTTGCGAGCAGCGACGATATAGCTGCTAAGTAATTGTCCACCGAACTATAATGGCGTGATGGCCGGTATGATAATTAAAGGGCGTGACGAGGGGCCGCGGTGCACACGCACGCACGACACAGCTACTTTTGCATCGATGCAGCCGGAAACGAAATTCGTCCGCGCACATCGAACCCTTCCCCGGCAATTGGCCGAGGGAGAGTGATCGATGTGTCGCGGTAGCCGTTGGACGAAGCATTTAGCCGTATTTGTCTTTTTCTTTCGAGAAACATTAGGGATGATTCCTCTACAATTATTTATAAGAGTAATTTATAGAAATACAACGAACCTATCATCGCTAAATTTGTATTGATATAATAATTCTAAGTAGAGTTTGCCAAAGTAGGTGTATTTCAATTTTGTTTCGTGTCAGTCAGCGATTTGCTACAAGCCGAATCGATTCATACCCGCGGAATCCAAAATCTTGTGTGCATCGCTTGCAAGGGTTGAATCGCGCGAGGGTCGAAGATTCCAATCAAGATAGGCCGCTGGCTTCGAAACTATGGTATCTTAGCGCAGCGTTATCAAGAGGGGACCATCTTTATTCGCAATAACCTTCGAAACTCGGTGTATTCACGGACTAACGGACGTTCGGGCAACAACCCATTGCTGGCGCCAAGGGTTTCGTCAGAGTTCAGATACTATAATTTGCATGCGAATAAATTTGTGATACACTTAATGCTATTGTTGGTGTAGAGATAGGCAAAATTAATGATTCCATGAGGGATTTAGAAAGAAACTCTCCGATTCATCAAATATCGCAACAGAATTATTATTTTACCGACTAGTTGTGCCTGATTGTCTTTAAAATAGAATTCAAAGCGAAATGATTAAAGATGCATCTTACTGAGAAACTTCAATCATTGTCTCCGAAGTCTTTTCCGAACGTAATTAACAGTGCGCTCACTTTAATATTCTCATTGGTCAAACTGACAAAGAAGTTTCTATTACATATTTAAAGACAGGATACTAGAAAATGATTGATAGATACGAACGCAAAGATCCCGTACATATCCCTATATTAATTTATACTAAGAAAATAACCATATTTATTTGCACTCCCTGAACAATTTATACGCAACGATCGTTACGATCTGATCCCCTACAATAATTCGTGACATTTCTAGTTAGAGCTGAAATTAACACCTGAGCACTAGCTCAGTTGGAAATGTATTATTTTCGATCGTTGTTTCAATTGTTAATTATCTATCGACGAAACCGTGACGCGCAACGAAATGAAAATCGACGTCGTTCGAACGACGCCAGCTCGTCCTTAAAGGCGAAAGTATGATTTAAAAAAAGAAAAGAACGAACATCGAGCGATCAGCGGAGAAAGCGACACGAACTTGAAAATCAAAGGCACAGTGTTTAAGGGGTGATTAACTTCCGGCTGGCTTTTTTTCGCAAATTCCTTTTGTAACCCTTGCATTTGCATCGGCACGTTCCACCCTCACGCCTGTTACACGCAAACACCTCGCCTCATTATATTCATTGACACCGGGGACGCGATTGGATAATACGTGGGCAAACAACGCGTAATTGTTTCGACACTGGCGAATATTTTGTCGTTTTCGAAAGCGGCGGCCACGGTTGATCCGTCGCGCGTGGATACGCGGTCGCTCGCTTTAATGCGCATGGAAAAAAGGGGGCGAGGGAAATAAACCCGGCGGAAAACCGCGGTGCCCGCTGTGAAAGTGTCGCCAACACTCGGCCGGTACAATGAGATATTAATACCCCCATTTGATTTCGATTTCCTGGAAAAACGTTCGACGGAGATAGAATTACGCGATAAATCAACCGCATATGTACCTGTATATCATTGGCTAATCGCACGGAAACCCGATTATGGGGCCGAAGATATCGTTCGCGCTTTTCCATATCCGTCCTTCGGGCAAATTGGCGGAATTTTTTCGGAAGAAAGAATTCAGCAAAGTATGTTGGAAAAAGCTTTCCTCCCATGATCGCATAATAATATTTGCAGTTTTATTTAGAGTTGAATAATTAGGAATAATTGTCTTCAAAGTTGAACGGTGGAATGCGAACTGGTTTCTATTTCAAATTATGCTGTTTAAAGTTTCTGACGTTTATGTTTCATAAATTTGATAAGTTACCAGATTTTACCATAGACTATCTTTCTCTTCGTCCAGCGACTATCTCTGCTCGTTCAGAACTTAAACCGAAACTACGAAGTCAAAGAAACTCTTTGAAGAGCGCTTAGGAACTCGCGTTGACAGATCGTCGTCATCCGAAAGCTGGACCAAAGCCGAAGCCTAACTACCGGCCGACCCACTACGCGATATAGTACAATTCAATAGGGTCATCGTATCAGTAGGTCGTGTGCCATGGTACACCGAATTGGGGGTTCACCCCCCATGGTCCACCCCTTGATAATAGTATTATGACTCGCCTGATTGTGGAAATAAACACGGGATTGCACGGGGCGCGACGCGTACGTGTATACGTATATTATATGCGTGTTGTAACAGTGCGTGCTATGTAGTCGATAGGTATCCGTATACGCGTGTACCAGATCGAGTTAGCCACGCGCTGTTCATTAGGTACGGCAAATACATGCAATAATAAATCTGGTATCAATAATGGGGTCGATGCTTCGATCAAGACCCCTCGATAATTGGTCAATCGAGCGGTTACAACGTTTCCAGCTAATGACATCGGCTAAGCACAGTGTAATAACTAGCATCCGAGCTTCCTGGAGCTCATTATCCTAATAGCTTTCGGAGACATTTCAAATTTTTGTTATCGTTTAATTGAAAGCGATAGGGGAAATCTTTGGCTGTGCTGTCGTGCCTGCACATTTCGCAGCTACTCATCTGCGTGTCCGATCATTTACATTCACGAATCAAACTGAAATGTAAAACATTGCGAAAGAGCAGTGCTATCAAAGCGAAATATTATTTGCAATAAATAATCGTCGTTACACAAATCTTTAATACGTGAAACCATACTTTGTACAAACGAGAGGTGAAGCTATTGTTTCACAGAGTTATTTAAAACTATAGCTTTACGTTTTAAAGCGAATAACCGTCGCATGCATCTCGAGTTATAAATCTACAAACTTATTCGACACAATTTGTTCACAAGTCTACAACATTTAATTACACATAGTACATACTAAAATAAGAACAAACGATGGTGCGATTTTTCTCATTGATCCCCTGCACCCCAAAGTTACCTACTTTTCCATGATTCAAGGGAAAAGAGTCAACGACAGGTCGGGCGCGAAGCCATGCATCCGCGCGTGGCGCGTTGCTGGCGTTCGGGGTTCGGAATCGAAGGCATCGTAAACGCGAAATCCCGGCATATTTCGTAGGAAGAGGCGACGAGCAACAGGCGCCTCGGTCGAAGGGCACGTGCGCTCGGGCTGCCTCAGAATCTTCGGCATTTGATCGGTATCGATGAGTACCAATACGTGCGTGGCCGTGTACACAACAGGCACGGGGAGGGAACGCGGCGCGGCGGGGCATGAATGTGGCTATGTGCACGGCCAGAGAATGTGTTGGCCTTGCATACGGGTAACAAGGTCACCGTGCCAGTGGGACACACGTTAAGGGGGTTGTGCACCCCTTCGACACAATCGTACAGATACGTAATGGTGAACGGGCCGATCGTATCATCAAGTTCGATCGATCGATCCCGCTCGCTGCTAAGCCACGCTTTAGCATCTATAAACGCGCTGTCAGGATTTACTGTCGCTTCAGGCGCGCGCGTGTCCCGTATATACCAATTATCACCGAGGAACGCGTGAACCCGATTGTTAATGTTAAATTATAGGGGGCGGCCGACAATCGAAAGTTTCACCGAAGCTTAAACACAAGAATGTTTGTGCACATCGCTATGGAGTCTTTTAGGGGTGCGACTTGATTTTATTGGGCGACTCATTGTGTACTCGTGTCATTAAGCGTCGCGTGAACGGTTTGAAGAATTAAGGTCTCGGATTAATTGTGTTTGATGAGGTTGCTTATTATTAACGGTTTGTCAGTGTAGTATGCAAAGATTATTGTCATTATTGAAAGGGACTAGATAACAGTTAATAAAGAACGTAGATGAAAATTACTCCTACTGCTGCATGATGCGTAATTAATATCCCGATTACAATTAACATATTAAAACAGTGAAACATAAGTTACAGTTTCCAGTTAACTCATTACCTATTGTATCAAGTGGTTTTTATTTAAAGAAAACAAATGTAAAGAGTTAAAGAAGAAAGATATGCTTAGGAATATTTTTATTTCTTTGCCATCAATTTTATATTCTTCAGCACGATTCCTTTAAAAGCCTCCTTTACACTGAGAAACGAACATCTCCTGTAGAAATAAAAGGGTGCTTCCGCGTTATTATTTCTGAATTACACAGAGGAACGAGTTGCGCCGGGCTGGGGTGAAATGATCCAGAAGTTTTCGGAACTTCAGTCGTTAAAATGCTTACACTTTCCACTCCCTTGTGTTTCATTAATTACGTCTGCTTGAGGCGGCTTTGAAAAGTCGTCTCTCGCGTGACCAAGAGTGGGTGTGGCTGTCATCCGGTCGGTCGACGGATATTTGATATTAAGACGTCATGCTCCCACCCGTTACATAAAAGCTGCGAGGAGCTGGTATTTCATTTATAGAACAGCTATGAGTAATCAGTTTGATTAGTTACTAAGCTTCAACCACGTCACATTGCAATTGAAATATTTTTCAAGCCTTGTTATCTCGTACGAAAGCAATCGATAAAGTTCACGATGACCGTCGATATTCACAGTCATCATGGTTATCAAAAAAGAAGCCGCAGATGATCTTCATCGTTGTTATTTCATGCTAATTTTCTGTCGTAATTTAAGGGTCATGTATATTACTGCTCATGTATATTACTGCTTTCATAAAAAGGAAGCGAAGATAGTATTTCCTCTTTGAAATAATAAGTTTAAGGCGTTAAAATTATTTAAGCCAACCGTACTAATAGTGGTGGGTTGTTAATTATCAACTTTTATCTGTCTATTAATACTAATAGTACCATCGCAGTTACAAGACAAATCCATTTGCATCGAACTTTGAGTTAGATTAGTTTCCTATCACGCACTTAACGTCACTCGCTGTAAGATCTAATTAAACCGTGCATACCCTTCATCTTCCATTGAATCTACAACTTGATGCAAAGATATTCAACAGAAACAATATCGCAACCCCCAAAGGCAGCCAATATGCACCGTCTTACAAGAACATACGTTCCTATCGTGGAGTAGCTGGGCGGAAGGGTGACGGGGGTCGAGAATTAAGTTGAATCGGTTCGGGTGGTGTAATATGAAAGGCGGACAGCCAAAGGGGGGCTCGGGGGGAAGACAATTCACGGGCTTAGCCGCGTAATAAGAGACCAGTGTTTTTGGCTCGGCGTGGGACGATGTTGTCCGGCCGCTGGATCACCGTGCACGGAAGGGGCGCGGGGGGGATTTGAACGTAGGTGGAACAGAGGGATGAGGGTGTCCAGTGACGATGAGTCTCCATGGCAACCGACTGCACCACCTCACCACCCCGTGCATCCTCTATGGCTGCAGTTTGAGTTTGCGAGCGGAACTGCATCCTGCTGAACCGGGTGGGGGTGCAGCGGGGGTTGGAAGGGGTGGATGGGGCTGACGTCCGAGGGACCCTGAATTTCGGTGGATAAGTGCGATGCTGGTGGAAAGGCAGGCGGGTCGAGGAGGGAACGGCCAGTCACCCCTGCGAATCTATGTCTAATGATTATCCGCGTATCCTCAGACTGTCCCGGCCCCATGAAAATTCAGATTTCTCCGTTCATTAAAAAATGCCGGCGTTCCACGGATTCCGACGGAGCTAAAGATCGAGCGGGCCTATGTATCGCCAGCTCAATGCAGATCCCCGGTTTGTGGTATAATTTACAGAGACATCGTGCACGGTTCGACTAGATTTTTGCACTGGGAAGGGGTTGTACAGAGAAAGAACAAGAGGGGTGGCGAGTAGTTTCATTTATTTGAAGCTACTTGTAACTATTTCTACCGCTGATCGCTTAGATTTGGATTAGAAACTGGGAGAGCAGTTAATCTTAGAATAAAACAGAATTGAGAATCTTGAATGGTTTGTTCAACATTCAAATTTTCAATCTCTAAGTGTAGTTGCGAAAAATCCATTAATCACTACGTTCTCACTCTTCGCTTCAAACGAGCGCCAAACGATTTTCTTCCAAGAAATCAATCTTTCAAAATTCAATTAATCTGAATCTAAATTACAAAAATTTAATCGACTAAAGCTTATTTCATCCCAAATACAATACAATGATCCAGCAATCGTAACGAGGGACACACCCGCGTGGTACCGTCAGCGCTGAAGCGTCGCGAACCGTCGAGGCCAGCATGGCGCAAAGAAGAAAACTAGACCAACGACAATTTACGGCGGCCGATCGGACGATAGATGTGTAACGACTTTTACCCCACGGCGAAAGCGGACCGATGATAATGGCCATTCCAGAGCGAATCTCCTTGCACGAGGCTAATCGTGGCCGTTTCGCGCGAAACACGGCATTAGGGCTCGGCACGCTGACAGACGTGCACGCGACTTTCGAAGTTTTTCACGGGACGGTGGTCTCTGTCCTATACGGAAGCCGCGTTACATTATTTATCTTATTTATCGGAGTTTGCGCCATTTTCTGATCGGATCCCGCGATAGCGGTCACGTACACGGGTCGCCCAGCTCGAGACGGCACACAAGGTGGCGTGTCAGAAAATTATTATATGCCTTACTTTGCCGCCCGTCCGTGCGACTGAATATTTTATTAATTCCGTAAAGCACGCGCTGCGGAAAGCGTTCGCCGGCTACACACACGCGTTTCTCGTCGATTCTCGTAGCCGCTTGCGCAGCGGCTGAGCGTTTCTTTGAGCTGGCGGAGAAAATAGCTTCTGCATCGAAAGAACTACTAGTCGGCTTACCAGCTACTTTTGAAGACGGTACAGGGGTAATGAAATAAACGCGGCACGATGAGGACGAAAAGGTCTGAGGGATTTTTTGAGAGGCTACCATAAGGGAAAGTATTTGTACAAATTGTCGAAAGAATTAATATAAATGTCCTGGTCAAGATAAATATTTTGCTTTTAATTTTGGTGGAATTTTATTAACCATTCATCATTTAATTACATATCCTACTGAGACTTTGATTTTTATTTCATTAAAAGAACAGGCAACCCTTAAATATCTGTCCTGAGTAAATCCTATTACAACGTGATAGGACAGTAATTTAATATCTATTATGATTCCTTAGTGAAACTTCCTAGAACATATGAAAAATTCATTTCCTCTTACTCCCTGGATACATGCAAGATTTTTATGTCTCGTTTTCGAAACTCAAGAGTTTGCTCACAAGTTTTTACGCATTACATAGACAAATTAATATTTTAAGATGGACCCATCTATCCTTCGCGCATAGTATTTCTCATCCTTGCTTTAAGAGAAAAGCAAAAAGTCTTAGAACAAAGTAGATGTTTCAAAATAAACTTCACGTTAATTTATCTATATGTCATTCTCAACGAAAAGATATTTCCTTAACAATATTTATGTTGAATAATTCCATTCACGATCGGTTTACACATAGATCAACGACAATTGTCAAATGATAAATCATTTTATAAACCTATATTGAAATTGATTTTCTTTTTCAACTAAGCATCCCCCAAGAAGAAAAAAGATAAAATTACAGCTCCATTCCAATATTAAAACCTTCAACCACTTTGCTCAACAACAATCATTCGTCACTTGGTTAATTGCAAGGCAAAACGAAAGTTTGCCGCCTCGAGGATGAAATCTTAGCAAAGTTTCCTAACGCTGAATAGCCTGAATCCCCGACTACGAATTTATGCAAATCAAGATAAGTCTGGCAAGTCTCCGCGACTGAGATCTGAAACGGACCGAACCCCTCCGATTCGTAGACCGCTTTAGAGTTCGGACTTCGTGGTCCCCTGGACTAAACGGAGAGGCCGAACGGCCGGCCACCGAGACTTAACCGACTGTTAAGTTCGATTCGAGTTACTCCGAAGATCGAGCCGGTGTAATCCGTGGGATCGTAGGAGAACGTGGTGTACCGACTATGCGGCCGTCCCGCGACAGACTAGGAGGAATCCCGCCAGTTCGGGGATGAAAATCGATCGAAATCTTGAAGCATGACAATGTCGAGGCGCGAACTGCAAATGCCGAGGCCATAGGATTCCATAGCAGGTAACGGCAGGAATCTCTTACCTATCGAATCAACACGTGGCATGTGAGATTGCTGTAGGATTTCGTGGTGAGATATGTGCACAGGATTTCTTTCGAACTTAATGTAAATATGCATATACATGTATGGATAAATTAACATTTATAAACAAGTGCTAGCGTTTGATACCTGTTCAATTTTTATCTCTGTCGTGAACAGTGTTATAATGAAAACGATATAATTAAACGATCATGTAAATACTTGAAGGATAAATAATTGTTCCTATACAATTAGTAAAAAAATGTTCAATACTCATTAAATTAAAATAAAAGTATTACGTGATTGTGTAAGAAATTAATAAAAATAGTCAGTTGTCCCTTATAGTTGAACCTTATAAAAGTTGAAGGTATTTATTATCATCATACTGTAATAATAAGTGGCCTGGCCATTTTTATATATAATATTCCGACGCTTCCTTAGCACAAACGTTATCTTATCACTGATCAATTAACCACGCCAAGCCCCTCAGGTCTGCATTTCCTTTACCGTCTCATCACACCTTTACTAAGTGCAATCTGCGGAAAGAACGTTCGTCTAGCAACATTCGTGTGAGCTTTCAGGAAAGTAATAAATGCAAGAAATCAATTCCGCGACAGCTCGTGCACGTGTGCGTCGCACGTAGATGTGCATCCCAGCTTGGAACCGGCTTGGCGAACGATAAGATCGGTCGCGTGAGCCAACTCAGGGGTAGTTTGCCCTAAATGGCTAGTCCCATTTCCCTCTTCTCTAAGTAGCTCTAGGTATTTGTATTGTCGACCGTGTGGTCGCTTTCGCTTCACTATCGCCGGCACTCGCTAACGCAACCGCCACCAGCCATCGTCGAGGCGTACGTGCACTTTCCGACCGTCCCCTTTGTCCGTGGAATGTTACAAGATTTAGATACGATAGGGAGGAAATTACTAACTAGCGCCGTGCTATCTATCGCGAGTTGTTCGTTTCACACCGTTCACGGGCCAAGACGTTGACGGATAAATTTGTCCAGGAACGTCTGGAATAAAATCTTAACGTTCTGAGAAAGATGAGGGGGAAGTGTAACGTTGTAACAGTTATCGGAGAATATTTGTGCGGGATTAGGATTTGCACATGCAGCGAAGAATTGGTTTCGTGTTTCGTTATTATTGAAATATTTTCTACTTCATCTGACGAATTCAATCCGTCATTCTAATTGCACATAGTATCAGCCCAAATAACATCGACATTCCGAATTACCCTTTAAGCTTCCTCCGCCCCCCCGATTGCTCATTACCTAAAGTCTACCGAAACGGGCGGGAAAGCTGGCGTAATCCGTCATCGGAGATACAAAGTATCAACGATTGCCAGCGGGAGATAATCCCGGAATTTGCCGCGGCGGACCGGTCGCCGGAGTTAAGGAACAATTTGGGAAAATGCGCGCGTCAGTTTCGTCAGCGTTTCCGCGCATGGCGGGCCGACGAGAGTTCGACACGCGTGCTTCCTTCCACGTCCGTCCTTCCAACCCCGGGAGCGCTTTCGTGCCGCGCGAATCCCCGCCAGCAGAGAGATAGCGGGCCGGCTGCTTAAAATCCTGACGTCCTGACGTGGCATTGCAGCGACATAGGGCGAGAGGCGGCGCAGCTTCGCGAGCTAAGCTCAGCACATTGCTGTGTGCCTTCCGGCTTACCTTCCGACAATGTTTTCATATTGTGGCCCAGAATGTTCGGCGGCGCGCGGCAGCCGCATTCATCCCCCATCGCTCCTTCTTTCGTTTGCTCCCCCCCCCCCCCCCCCACCCGCCAACGCTCGTTCCGCGATTCTTCACCGGACTTGAAGTCCTTTCGACGTCATTCCGTTAGCCGACCGCGCGAGCCTCCGTTCTTGGCGCATCTGCGAAGCGAGCGGAGCGGTGCGCGCGAAACCGTGTCTCTGTTCGGTAGCCGCGCGCAGTTTCTCGCCCGCTCCGGCCTTCCAGCCGAGAACGAGCTTAAAAGCAGTGGAGGACTCGGCTTGCCTCCCGGAAGAGAACTTGAAAGGAACCACGAAAAGGGACACTCGACTCGGGCTCGAGTGCTTTCCTCCGCTCACCGTTTGTCTCCGGCTCACCGTCGACTACGTTCCCTCGCTCCGTTCACCGGATATACGGACCAGCCCTTTACGGGAAACTGCTGCGACGGCCATTTTTCGGCTGCCAGCTTTCGCGCCGATCCCCTCGCCTTGGGCGGCAAACTAACCACCGCAAGCTCTTTTCCATTCGTGGTCTTTGAGTTCTGCTTGCGGGCGACTCCTGAATGGGGTGTCGTCTGATCTGCTGTGAAATTGATCAGCGGGATGCGGGGCTAATTATTCGAGCAAATCATTTGTTGAAAGATGTTCGATAGTCTGTTGCAGTAAATGGAGAATGGACAATTTAGATAGCGCTTGGTTACTTGTCAGCTTGCTAACATTTCCATTGTTGCATGATATTTACAGGTCGCGTAATTATTAAGAAATATAAGAATAAATATAAGAAATGAGAAGACCTGTATAATAATGCGTTCTATTTGTTTTAAGAAAGAGAAAACATGTGCGCGATTTAGAAGCTTGCTTAGAAAACATTCTCTTTGCCTTGCGGCAAGTTCTATTCAAATATTGTACGAATTTCAGTTCATATTGGACTTTTAGCCTAATCTCTAATGTAGATAGAATTTTTTATATTTGTTCAATCCTCTGGTTGAATGTATATCACTCCGGTCACAATGATAAGTTATGACGTGAAGGTACTTAAGGAACGTAGGTAATTCCTTGAAATAACAAAGGTAATCCTAATGGCACAGCTCGAAATCGTTTAGGAGCATGTACATACACGCGTGTGTGCGCATTGTACGTAAGACAGACGGTGTACCATAAAGTATGAGAGTAGAACATATGGCAATTAAGCTGGAATAGATACGATAAGGTACACCGAGCAAATATTTGACTGGTGGGTGCCTTTACTTTCGATCCACTTAGATAGGACTTTTTCCATCGTGCAACGCTATACAAATGGAGATTCGGTAAAATAAAAAAAAAAAGTGTAAAGCGAAAGCATCGACGATGTCCTCCTGGAGTTCCGAGATAACCACTATTTAAACTAATTATGGAAACAGGACCAAATATTTCTTTCCATTACAACGTACCTGATATTTTTTTAATTCACGCAATGAATATCTTTTCGCATTTCAGATTTAATAAAGTTGATATATTAAAATCTTACACCTGTTTGCTACCGCCATGACAACGTTAGATTTTGCCAAAGCAGGTTTTAATTGTTATTAACGATCTTTGAATCCGAGGAAGATTGATATACGGAATTATGCACGCAGCATTCCTCTAGCGCCCCCCTTCTATCAATTTCTTTCCTTTGTCATTTTCATCTCTGGCCACGAAACGTAACTTTTTCTACCCATCAGAAAGAAGTTTGCCCGTAAACTTCGCGATGGTCAAAGAACAGAAATGGTCCGGCATGAAAGAGTTGAGGCGCTTAAGTTTAAGCTGAAAGTAATGAGATTGTAAAGCTACGGAAATGTCGTCTAACGAGCGCAAGAAGCTTTCAGTCTTTACGTCAAAGCGCGGCGTCCACTTTTCGAAATTATGATGCCCCTTGATAGAATGTCGGGCCAAACATTCGTCACGAAATTTCCTCGAGGGGGATGCTTGTGTCCAATTTATTGGAACTCTATGTTCACAAAGTGGTAAAAAGTACTGACAGGCATCCAAGAAAACAAGCGATTACACAATAATTAACGTGGCCCATTTCCTACACTGTTTCACACTTTAATTATGAAAATATTGTAAGACGTTATATCCTTTACAAATTTCTGAAGTAATAATTTATCATTATCATCGTGAGTCAGAACCATTCAATCTAAAGCATAATCACATTCTCAAATTCATTGACCAATTCAAAGAATCGTTCGCAGCGTGAGAAGTGAAACGTCGACGTATACTTCAAAGCGTGTAAATGCAATCAATTCTAAAGCGAAAGTTTCTCACCACAGTGGTCTCGCGCGAAAGAGATAGTAACTGTGAAATTCGCATCTACCCATTAATCTATTCAGCATGAATCTCTCGAGACATTGAAAGACAACGTTCGCGGTTGATTCCGATCGAACCACATACGGTCAATCGAGCCGCAAGTTTATCGAATGGATAAGTCAGGCTGATTAAGCCAGGCTGCTTCGACTGTCGCGCACCTGTCCCATTCACGGCGGCTTTATCGAATCTGTCCTATTTCGTTATCTTTCCACGCCTTTGGTCGGAAGCGGACGCATTTTATCGGAAGACGAGACCAGCGACATATGATCTAATTCTTTCGCAAGGCAGCGGATTTAAAGAAGATATGAGGCAAGTGATAAACGAAGCTCCGCACGTGATTACACGATTACGCGCTTGTCTTCGCGCACGTAAATGCTTATTAAAATCGTTTGCGTTTCACGTAGCAATCCCCTGGGCCGTTTCGCTTGAAATCGACAGAAATTTCATTTCGTATCATTCCTGTCGCAGCCAACGAGACAGATGTTATCACGCGCGAAGCATCTCTGCCTCGGAAGCGAAACGCAATAACCTCGGCACGAGCTGATAATTATAATCGTGGACCCAACAATCGTGACCTTTCCGCTGAATGGAAATCTCGAACGCTCTGTGACGCCTACGCGACCGAACGTTCGTCTCTGCACAATATATCGTCGGCGCGCAATTCCATCTCGAGTGGAAAAGGCATATCGAACAGTTCTTCGTTTTGGTTCTAATCTATTTATTATTCATTCGCTTCGCGTATGTATGTATGTACATTCATGAGAAATCGCAGGTCCCTCTTACTCTTTTGAGTATTAACTTCACAATATGTTTTTTTCATTATACGTCCAGCCGTGATACGATTCGCTGCAGCAGCAATTTTTATAGTAGAATCGAATAATTCGCGCGTCGTTGTAGCGGCCAATCACTTAATAGTCCTTCCCTTTTCTGCCTAGTATCTTCTCACGTTGGGCCATCAGTTCCGCTTCTGTGATCTGCACTTGACACCTGTGAGCGTACACGTGGCAGACCGAATTTTTGCAACACTGCGAGCTGGACGTGCACTGAAACGAAAGGGATCGAATCCCGTTAGATTCATTTTTATATTTATAAACGGAAATGCTGCGGCTGCCAGAAATGTACAAGTCAAACCACTTTCTAATATAAGCTGTACATTCGAGTATCACGTTTTCGCTGTACCTTAAAATTCTGCTCATATGTATATTTAATGTACCGGACAGATTAAGCATCTGAAGTACTTTTACTTACAGGGTCACCGTGTCGACCGCAAGTGTTGGGAGCTGCCGAAACGATCGTTGTGGCCAGAAGAACGACGCAAAGGAGTAGCACGAACTTCGACATTTTTCGGTATATTTTTACGCTGGAAATTAAAAGAACCGTTTTACAGTCACTTATTTTCATCAACAATAATTAATTCCTCCTTGGTTAACATTCACACTAAGGATAACACCAAGTATAACACTAATTATAAATAACATAAAGATAACAATAAGTATACATTCCCCCCCCCCCCCCCTCCTTAATCAGTCATTAAATTATCAATATTCAAGAGTTACTTTTATCAATATTCTTTGTTAATTTTATTTAAAAAGAAACACAATTGGAAACGGCAACAACAAACGAATATGAATAACTACTTCTTAATTAAATTACTTGTTTCTAATTGGGTCGAATTCGTATAAAACACGGACCCGCGAACGATCGACTGTAGATTCATGAAATTCCAGCTCATTACGCAAACCAAAGAACACACACGCGACTTTTACACGGGATGAACGTTCACACACGTGTCCGTGAATGAGTCATTAACTACTGACCTGGTCGTTCTTGAATTGCGTGCAGAATAACTAATATATGCGGTCACGGTCAGCCGCGTACGACCATCAATCCGACTCGCCGAGTGGCCAACGTTTATTAATATTTCGTACAATTTTAAATATTGGAATAAGAAGAAGGTTGTACGAATGACAGATGTATCGCGGTACTCGTAGACAAATTTCTTGACGCGCGACTTGATTATCTTCGCTTGAGTTCATGTAAAATGTTTGGAGAAAGTAGAACTTTAACATTGCTATTTAATATTTGGGCATTGTTCCAAATTATTTGAACGTGCAACGTGATCATTTATAGATTTGTCCCTTCGAAACATTTAATGCGCTGCAATTGAGGTACGTCAGGTCTTATTGTTTCTAATTGTACAATTTACAAAGAATACGATCGCAGCTGAGAGAATTTTGCTCGTGGAAGAAAATATAACAGAATGAAAATTCCATGTATTTCAGCGAGTTCAATGGAACGCTGAAATGCAGCGATACGTAATAAATAACAGGGGTTCAAAGTTCATTGCACGTATCGAGCTGACGCATCGACGAAAGTTTACTTGAAAATCCGTACGATCGAAAAGTGTTTTCGACGATTTCTGCGAAATTTATTAGTCTCCGAACACTGTTCGCGCGTTTTACTCTTATCATTTCTGTCGCTCGGACGTTTAGCTCACTCTATGGAACTGGTTCTTCGAAAATTCACAATCGCAACGAACCGCGGGCACTGAAAATTGTTGAACCGCCGACCAGGAACCATTCGAAACACGTTTCCACTGCAGTTACGCTCGAGACGAGAAGAATTCCGCTCTCTGGTTAACCGATTCGGAGGAATCTACTCACCAGAAGCGTTGTTCGGAGCAAACTCGTAGCTGTTTCTTAACAGCGATGGTCCCAAGTGTTCGACCTTAACTGATTTCTCCACTTGCCAGTATACTACGCTTTTATACCACGAGGTCGCGTCATACCAGTCGCTCTTTATGTCGTTTATCGTGCATGTCTGCGTGTACATACTGGTATGCATGACTGGACGAGTGTAAAGTGTCATAGGGAGAGAAGCGTTATAATTCTTACGTACGTGACTCGTGCCGTGTCCGTGTTTGTGGAAGGCACACGTGATTATCTTGGTCTTTGTTTTATCCAAGATCGCACTAGTTGCGGAAATAAGTGAATGGTAATTCCAACGATTTTTCATGTCTTTGTTCTATTACGGCAACAGCTGTAAATTTTGCAGTGTCGACACCGCGGCTGCTTTTAGTTTAGCGGGGATAGAAGCGCTTGTTAATTAGTTCGTTTATCTTTTTCAAATGATGGGAACACAGCAATTTTGCATCAAAATATTACACGATCAATTGCGATTATTATAAAAGTATATACAATGCGATCCTAAACTGTTCGCACTTGAATAATTTATTTAACACTCGAACGTTCGTTGGCGTGCTTGCCATCCGTAGTCGTGCATTTACTAGATAAGCACCGAATAAACGCACAATGGAAAGAAGATTAATAAGAAAATAATAAGAATGAAAATAGCATAATTAATATTACGTAGGAAAACTGTTAGTATCTCTAGACTCGTTTCTTGTGCAACAGAAACGCGATAACATTCCCAATTATGTTATCAAGCTGGAACAGACGCATAGGACATGTTGTGATCTTATTGGAAACGGAGAGTATTAGATACCGGGCATTCTTGGAAACCGACAGTACGCAACACGTGAAACACATTTTTATCCGATTCTCCGGATCGCTTATAAACAGTCGCTCGCATCTGCGTTGATACAGCATTTTATATTCAACGCCAGAAAATAACCCTGCAGTATCTTCTCTTTAAAAAAAAAAAGAACCACTAAAAGTGATAACGTTTCTGGAATATAAATACGAGTCAGTGGGAACGAAAGTTACGAGGAAGTTGATAAAGACAGGGAAATCCAATTCTCATCGTTCCTTCACAGTCTTTTAACTTTTATACGCCCAAGTCCGCGCACACGCAAAGTTTGACCCTTTGTAAGTATTATTTATCACAACTTTCGATATTGAAAACAGGCGGAAATTAATGAAGGAAAAGGGAAATCAGTAGTACAAATCCGTTTTGGCTCGGCGTTGAGTTCGACGAGAATCGTATTCATCGAGTCGCGGTACCTCGGTGAATCCGATGTGGCTGGAACTTAACATACGCTTTCCTTTGCGATTACAATTTAGTTCGATCGTATTCGAAATCGCGTAACAATCGGGAGGGGACAGGCAGCGCGAACATTCTTTCTCCATTCGTCGGTATGAAATGGCCGAGCACTTTTTTGCTTTCTGCATCGATACTCCAGCGACAGCGTATTGCAGGCTTTATACGTTTCCATTGATCTCTCGACAGAGCCCTCTCGTTCTTTCATTCGGTTAATAGGAAACAATAGGAAAGAAAACCGAATCATCCGGTAATATTGTATTTTTATGGGTAGACAGTAGTGAAGTCAAAATGTCGATTATTCTCCTGTCGCTTTTTTTTCCCTTTTTTCTTCTTAACATCATTGAATTTTATCTCGCACCACGAGCCGCGGTCGATACTTTGCTCACTCGAAACGCTTGTGTCTGAGAACCCTGGTGCGCAGCAAGCAGATAATTTTGAATTTCAGATATTCCGGCAAGATTGTGTATGCAGCAAAGTGTTAAGAAGGCGAATCGCTCGGATTTTTACCATTTTACTCTGAAGAAATTTTATAGAAGAGAGCACATATGTTGGTGCTTTTATTTCGATACAATGTTACAAAAGCTATTGGTATTATTGCCAGAACTACTGCTTCAGTACAAAAAATGCGACATTGAAGGAAAAATTGCTGCGAAAGCTTTAAATGTGATTGGCCTTAGCATAACTCAAATTCCGTGGGTAACCAGGAGGGAATGGTCCGTCTCCTATGGGTCTTGTGTCTTCGCCCGGAACAATAATTCCTGTCTTTAGCACGCATCTGGCTTTGTACGTAAGGCATTCGAGATAGCGGCAGCAGTCTTCGGTAACGTGGCACTAAAATAATAACGGATATAGATGCTTATGTTTAATATATGCCGACTCTTCACATACTAATTCATCGCATTCGTCGATAAACTCTTAATTTATTTAGTATTCGAAAAAAAAATGCAATCACGAATTCTAAATCGTGGTACTCATTATTTGAATTTTTCCACAAGTTTAATATTGAAAATGCGTAATATTTTTACGAATTATCGAACTTTCCTTTGCCCTACTTTTACCTTGTGCTATCAATTATTATTTAAACGTTTTTGTATCATAAAATGTATCATACTTTGACACTATCTTTTCTTATGTCCAATATTTATTACAAACTTCTTCGAAATTGCTTTCGTCGCAGGGATGAGACTAACGGGGTAAATATTCTGGAGATTTGCCATTTTTAGCTCGTTTTTAGGTGTTAGCGTTGGAAGCATCCTGGACTCATGCGTTACAATCTGAGCTGTGAGTCATGCGATAATATGCATTCAAGGTTACATGGTGAATTGTATTAAATTAGTTGTCGAAGTTCTATCACTGAAAAAATTCACGAGAGTCCTAGCATAACAATTTGTCAGCGTATTGTACGTTTACATTAATTTTCTTTCTATTAAACGAGTTATAATAACATTACAAATATATTACAAGACGGCTTTAATTTATACTAAGCGAAGAGTCTTCGGTTTTTTATCAAATTCATAGAACTCAACATTATATTAGTTATGCAATAAGTGGAAGAAGTAAATGGATATAAGTAGCCTGTGGCCAGATAAACAAATGCGTGACAATTTATCAGAACTAATTATAATTGTAAATGCAGAAGCTTTAAGAAAAGAAGGAGTACTTCGTCGATAATTAGAAACGTTTACGTATTCCTTATTTCGTTTTGTCCTTTATGGAAATCTTACCCTGCCCTTCCACGGACTGCAAGTGTAGCTCTTTTCCGACAGGTCAGAATAAACTGCAGCGAAAGCTGCTATGATCAGAAGTGTGAATATCAGGAACTTCATGTTAGTTTCTGAAGCTGTAAAAAATGGAAGCAAATGAATCTTTGCAGAAAAGAACGAACGATATAATATTGCGCGGCACATTATAAACTTAAGATTGCATTCGGCATATTATATATCTATTAGCGTTCTACACTTCTCTTCTTTCGTGGAAATTTTAGAATCGTACAAATTTCCACACAAATGATCAGACGCAATTTATATTATAATATAAGCGCTGTGAAATGTAAAGCTTTCCTATATTTCACAGTGAACTTCATCGAGTTTCGTACAATTCATTAAAAAATTACGTCACTAATGCGGTAAATCTTAAATCGCAAATCTTAAAAACGCATCCACAGAATGGAAGAAAATGTGAAAACATTTTAAACATAAAAAAAATGTAAGGAAAATACAATTTGCCTTTATAATAATCGACATATTTGTAATCCAACAAACATATTTACGTTCACCGTCGCTGCAACGTCATATTATCAATACAATTTAATAGAAATGAAATATGTTTGTCCAATGGAGGTATATATTACTTCATGTTACGAAAATTATATAATTAAAATCCCTTAATTCAAAATCATTGAAGACATCAGTGTACAAATCAGATACACTTATTTAAAATGTATTTAAAATTTTTAGATTTTACCGAAGAGAAAGCATAGAACAAGAAATGCTTGTTCCGAAATGCTTACGTATTAGAATTAATATCGCTGAGCCGAAGAAGCGTACTAACTATCACTTGCAACTGCGACTTGTTTGCAACCAAATCTTCCACGTCGTAGCACTTTTAGAACTGTCCTCGAAAAGCGGGTTTCCCGCATTTATACGTTTGCCATGATTAATCGAGGTTATACTTACGAACAGGAAAGTGTTATCGTGTAATCTTATTGTTTTTTTGATAGAAAGAGTTCAGCGGTTCCATGGTATCTTTATGTTCGTACGAAGATATTTTACCCCGTAATTCAAATGTGAGTAAATGTAAAATTTTATTGGGACAAATTTCAACATCAAACTTTACGTATATACACAATTTACTTATCCTAATGTATTTCAAGGCTTTTAGAATTCTATATTGCAATCTTTCATCCCCCCGGGTACATACTTTCCCCGCCTAATAGTAAGTCGTCATAATTAAAATTATTATAGAAGAAAGTAATCGTACTTGCGCATTAAAATTACACATTAAAATGGGAAACTGATAGCACCACACATTCGTCTCAATACTGCAATGGCACTACGGGATTTTATAATTAAATATCGTCTAGCTGTGAATTATGGCTCGCTGTTACACTGGTTTATTCTATATACTAAATAATTTAATAATCAACTAAATTGATAACTAAATTGATAATGGACAAGGCATGAACGATAATATAAAGTGAATATAAACTTTGTATTTATATGGACTTTTTTATTCAAGTCATTATATAATGAAATTAATAATTATTAAAGTGTTAGTTGGTTAGTTAAGAGAAGATATGCAACTAGATAGGTAAAAAAAAAAACAAAAAATAGAATGTTTTACGTATTCTTAATACTCGATGCATTAAGACCGTGTTCGCAAAATTCGAACCGGCAAAGAAATCCCGAAAATGTAAATTGAAAAAAAAAACAGATTAATCATGCTGCTTCTATACCCATCCAGCTGATATATTCACTCATGAACAAGACGTGTATATTTTTTTTTTTTACATTATCAGCTACATTTTTACATTTTTTTTTTACTTTTTTCATAGTTTAAATTTTTTTTGGGTTTTTGTGTAATTTTCATAAAGAAAAGGATTCGTAGAGGGTTAGTGGATTAGTTTCGAAAAATTGTGTTATTGTTAATAGGTGTTAGTACTTAAGACATAGAACTGGTTAATACATATGATCATCATACAGTAGATGACCATGATAGAAGTAATTGTTGGCCAAAGCTCAACATTGTGGTGAAACAGGTCATAGCCAAGCTATGCCTTTTCCCCTGCAACAAAGAAAATTAATTCATTGTTACATATACTTGGTATTTTAAGATACATTGCATTAAGTCGTAGATACGTACCAGTTTCGCTATATCATCAGTGTCCAAATGGCTTTTATTCTTCACGATCGATCTTATGGTATAGATTGCTAAAATAACAATCATAACCAGGTACGCTATTACAGCGAATATTTGCTACAAAAAAAAAAGCAAAACGGAGAATTAAATTATATTATCCATCGTGTCGTTGCTAATACACGCCCTTGAAAATGATGATTGTTTGTAATAATAAGAAGAAGCACGAGAAAAGGAAAATTAAAAATCCATATCATTTTAGTTTTTTACACTTTAACAAAACTCGACTGTAGTATACATATAAAATATTTAATTAGAGTATTGCAAGCAATATAAAAGTGACGTGCGATACGGAAATGCAGCTTATCAACGTGTGCAAGTTGCCGCGCGAAATAATCTAGAATATTCTTTCTAAACAGCGTGTAATCCACTTTTATATGAATCTATCTCTATTCGAAAAAAAGACAACTTGTTTTTTGGAGCTATTCTAATGTCGAGAGTTAAATTCTGTGCAAAAACTCCAACGGAACGGATTTTAAATCGTAGACCTTGATTACCGATAAATAAATAATTAATCGATATTTTTAAATAGAACGAATCTGATACTGAAATCATCGAACGATCATCCTAAAGGGTCTTTGATTTATAACTAATGTCTAGCATGTAAATGTTAATTATTTATATAAAAATACTCACAAATAGTGTCTCTGCCATCGTGCTCCTCTCCTATCTCAGAACTTTCTAGCACGTCACAATCTCTTATATAGATTCCGCGATTCCCCCCACGCGGTTCCGCACACACGCACGAGCAAATGACACATGTAGTAGTAAGGATGATATCATTGCCGCTATCGAACGACTTGAAGTTTGCGCATAAAGAAAAATTATTAATTAATATGCCTTGATTAATGATTTTGTTACATCAAGGAAGCATGGTTTGGTTGATAAGTAGGTGTTAGTTGCGAATGTAGAGACTTTGTAAATCAGAGAAATCATTGTAATCTTCGTGGAAAAGTTCAGGTCCGCCACTGTCAAGAAGAAAATTAATATATCCCTAGAATATAAGACATGTAACAAGTAGTGCATGCAAAAACGGAAAAATGGAGCCACGTCGCACTCTAAAGGAACACAGAGCATTTTTCGAAAATATTTTTGGCTCCATATTATTTACAATTGGTCATTTCAAATGTAACAGTTATTGGTATAATTGTTGTTGGGTAGCGATCCAGCACCCAGATCAGCCATTACAGTCCAAGGGAGGCCAAGCGTTGACTCTGGGGGTAGGTGAAAACTTGTATTCACGTTTCTGTCTTATTACCCCGACTCTAATATTACACCGAAGCCCGCAATATAAAATGCGGCGAAGTATCCAAAACCTTAGACATTACTTCATACCTCACCGGGGCGCCAAACTCTGTTCAATACATTAATATTTATCTATGACCTAAGCCGGATATGAATCACCTCCCCAGCAAGCGACCAATTAAACACTGTACAATTATTACTTTATCATGCAAGAATATTGTAACATGTAAAGAGTCGCAAGACTTAGCTAAATGGTATTAACAGGATAAGGAGAAACAGGAGTCAAAGTTAAGTCGAAGCTCTTCGAACGACTTACTGTCTACGTGTTATATGTATATTTATTGTACAAATGAAATACAGAAAAGTATATAAATTTCAAGCTACTGGTACGACGAATATCCAGCGCACTACATAGGCCTGTGTAATAAAATTGCTATCGTCCCATTGATAATTTATTGCTGGTCACCGGCTATTGGTGCAGCAGGTTCGTCTGGCTGACCTGCCCATCCTGGTGGCAGCTTGACACATCGGCCAGCCCATGGATTGCAGACTAACGGTGCGCAGCACTCTTTGTCGTCGGTGCACTACAACAATTAGTACTCAATGAAGTCCGTTACTTTTTAGGAAAAGTCCCGCGCATGCTGTATACCGAATTACACGTGTACACGGTATAAGGACGTTGTTGATACAACAGAAATGATTTGAATCGCGACAGTTCAGAGAGACATTCAGATCAGTTCGACTATATCATTATTTTTCAATGCAGTTTATCGATGAGCTAAGAAATCTGTAAGATGTACGATACGTATGCGTGGCGTTTCTACTTACGATACGTCCTGGTGGTTTGCAACCCATAATTAAGGGAGCAGCCAGGAAGCAAATCATGAAAATCACAAACATCACCCTCATTCTCAATGCAAGTTATTTCCCTGTAATTGCAAAATCTGTTAAATGAAATGATGCATATTAAGGCGTACAAAAGGGGCAAAGATTATTCATTGAACAGTACAAGCTTAAGCTCAAGACTCACCTGTAGGATGCTATTGACGTAACAAGCTTCTGATGCATACTGTCTGAACGTCGTATTTATGTGGCTGGCGAACACAGTGGGAGGTAAAATTTTTCTTTCATAGGAGAGCACCTTGATGTCTTCTTTAATTTTACTCGTGATAGTCGCAATGTTATTGTACCTTATCAGGATTCGTTAGAAATAGTTTCTAGGCGAATAAACAAGTATGAGCCAGTGTATGTTTAATCTATTTACCTAGAAATGATATCGTTGATAAGTATCATGCTTTTGCATGTTTCTCATCGCGCTCCATCCCGAATATCAAGTATGGATCATACCCGATGGACTAGAAAATGCAACAGTAATAAAACAAATTACTTACATTTGTAAAAGTATCAAACTAATAAGAATAAATATCAAGAGCAACCTCATCCTATGTGTAGAATCACTAGTTGTATGAATAAATAAGCAAAGTAGTTATTATCATTCACTTATTTAGAGATTTAAACGAGGGACTGTTACTGTTCAATGTTAATAGGATCATTTAGCCGTATACTAATACTCGCGGATATCGTTTTTCCATTTTATTGGAGGTATTATGGGGTGGGTGCGGTACAGGCAGCGGACCGTAATAGCGGACCTCGATCTAGCGCGAGGCTCGCTTACCCAAAACGGAGGCACGCCTGACTTTTCACTGCTCATTGCGGCATTAATTTTCAAGTATCCATCCTGATCCAGGGCTTATTTTGTAACTAAAACTTCAAGGGTAATGAAAATATTTTTTTTCTCAATTTAAGCCCGTGATTGCCCTGATGGAGGAATTTGCAAAAAGATGATATTGTTTACAATTTTCATGATGAAAAATCCCTCTTTTCATACAACAAAAAATGCATTGCGATAGCACAAAGCTTCTAGATTAAAATGAAAACAAGGGAGATCTTAATCGGTTTTAAACCACATATGAAAAGAATTGGCTATTGGCTCATTTAGGCAATACAAGTTACATATTCTGTGCGAATAATCATATAGACCACTGAACAATCCAAAAGCGAAACGTGTCAGCATTACTTCACATTTTATCAAATGACTGCTATGTTAACTTTTTAAATAATTGTAAGATCTTATTATATTTCTACGCCGCGTACACATAATATAATTACTGTGAAACTTTCAGAACTGAAGACGAGCATGGAATGGTAATTCATATTTTGCAATACCTTGCGCGTATATTTAACTTATTCAGACATTTCGTACACCTAACACCACGTCCATGATGCGGTTCTTCATTCTCCATCTTCCGGCTAAAAAATTGCTCTTCTAAATTGCAAAAGCAAAGAATTTATATATAGCGTTTAATGTGACGCAGGGTAAGAAAGTTGTAAACATACGATAGCTATCAGCGAACAATTTTTACATAAATAGATTAAGCGCAAACTATCTCATGCGTGTTTGTTCACCTAGAAGCTCTTTCCAGTGAAGCACGATAAGGTACAATAGCATCGCGGCTGGCATAAATAGGATTAAATAAAACATCAAGGTGCTTGTATGAAAGAAAAATTCTATATCTCCTAGCGTGTTCGTCGACCATATAAATACGGACGTTTTCCCAAGATACATCAGTAACTTGTAACTTCGGTAGCACCGTGCAGGTGAGTTCTGATTTTAAAATTATATTGTTCATTGGCTGGCCTTAGTAATTTCTATACTCTTTAATAAGACTTATCTTGACAGATTTTTGTTTTGTGGAGATAATAACTTGCGCCGAAAATGAGGGTACTGTTTGCGATTTTAATGATTTGTTTCCTGGCTGCTCCCTTAATTATGGGCTGCCAACCACCAGGACGTATCGTGAGTAGATTCGCCAAACAGTACTGTAATCGCATGCGTTATTGATTCTTTCATCGAGTGTTATTTGCCATAGTGCGCCAAGGACAAAGATTGCTGTGCACCGTTGGTCTGCAATCCATGGGCTGGTCGATGTGTCAAGACGCCACCAGGATGGGTGGCAGGTCAATCAAAAGAACGAGCTGCACCAGTAAATGAAGTCCATTAACTAATTACCTAACGAAGGATGCCAATATCAATTCTATACCGTCGGCCTAATGTAATAGACTTGGTAGTCGTTTTATTAGAAGTGTAGATTTTAGTTACCCCGTTGTACTGCTGCTGTTGTTGCAATGAATAAATGACACACGGACAGCAAGTCGTTCGAGGAATTTTGATTAATCCTTCATTCTGCTTATACCTTATCCTGTTAAGGAGTTAAATGCTGCAACGAGTATTGAAAAATACAGCAAACGGCTCATTTTCGTAAACACTGATAATCGTTGAAGATGGAAATGCGGAACTAAAGGATTTGTTGATTCAAGAGCTTTGTAGAGCAAATAAATCGCTTCAAATCCCAATGTTCCCAATATTAGCAACAAAATAATGGATACCGAACAAAAACTAATATCCTATTCTCCGTACAATTTAAAAGTATACTCACGCTTCGGCTACTTTTCAGAGAGAGTAGAAGCACGGTCGAAGAACACGGAGAAAAAAGAAGGACCCACGCGTGAAGCGTTTATTCTTAAACTGAACGCAGAATAAAATGGTCAGAATTTATACAAAACGTTATTTTGTGTTATACACTTAAATTCGTTACCAAGACGAGAAGTAATCATGAAATATTGCTAAGTTTGCTACTTTATAGGGATACGGACAATGAAGGATCATCCAGACACTAAAACTCATGGATAGATTTGGCAATCGCATATCGTATATTTATCGTTTATGTAGAATATAAGCAGAAAACGAATCGCAAACATCTTTAAAACGCATAGTCTTGAGCGGTGTTCGTAGGCCTATTATCGATATACAGGTAGTTCATCATCAGTTTCCGGCCGGAAGTGCGCCTGGGACGACGCCGGGCAACGCGGCTGGGTCGGATTCTAATGCTCCGGTAAGATCGACGCATACTTTAAGCAGATCACTGCACACCAACAATGTACAGCAGTCTTCGTTACGGAGACACTGTAGAAAAGGAACCGAGGTATTAACGTTTGACAATGATTCCTTATTACGATAACATAATTCTTGAACTACTAAGAGCAGTAGTTGGCAAGTTGACTTACACTCTGGCCTCTCTGCTTGCATGTATCTTGACCATAGACGGACACAGCCAAGAAGGCGACGAGGAAAAGTGCGAACAGAAGTCCCCTCATGTTGAATAGAAGTTGTTGTTGCTGTGTATACTGGTGTAACACTGCAAAATAATGTAGTACCGTAATGTATTCCAAAAAACCCAATTTGGCCACTGAATGAAACAGCTTCAGATTTTAACTCACCTGTACGTTTCAGCTGAACTGAAGATTCTGATTTTCGTCCCAAAAACGTGGGAATTTATAGGTCCGCCAACCACGCCGAAAGATAACATTTATTACATTGCATTAGTACACAAAAGTTGGGCTGGTGGGCTATTAAGTAACAACTTAAGTTTACTGCAATATTTCATAATGATTTCTTATCTTGATAACGCAATTATGTTCATGATACCTGGCAAAATTTCCATTTAAGCTCTGATAACGTTAAGATATTATTGTAATTATTACTGGTTGTCCATTGTTTAGTTTTTAATGTTGACAATATTGACATTCAATTGGATCTATTTCTTCAACAACTTTCTATGTCAGCGTGTCGTTCCATTTTTCAAATAGAGCTCCTACAAATTCTGTTCTTCTAGGGGTAGAGATACATAGAGAGGTTTTGGAACGGTCAAACACTTAGAAAAAGTAGGTGAGAGAACTGCTTGAATCAGCGACCATGCGCTCAACGTAGACGCAGCATTATTATGTATAAAATTCATGCCATTGTTACTCGCGTATAATATTTTCCCGTTTTTGGTGAACACACTTGATCAAGTGTATCACTGTTAGTAATTATAACAAAGCAAAGATAAATAAAACATTTATCGAGCCCTGTTTTGATAACCGACAAACAAATGGGCAACCAATTATTTTATCGGAGCGCTAATTAAACGTCTACTACGATTAGCCCTCGGTTGTCAAACCTCTCCCAAGGAACTTGGATCTCTCGCGAGGTCACTCAGACGGAGTACAGTTGCCAAACCGTTGGTGTTCAAAACGTTTCAGTGATATTGAATCGACAAATTTTAGGGAAACAGTTTAGACAACTTGGAATACGTTTTGAGGAAAAGAATTTAGCAAACGAAGTGATATCGTTAAAAAAAATGTTCCTGACAGTAAGTTCCAAAAAAGGACATATTTATGAAAAGAACTGTAACTTTTTTATCCCTCAACATTTCGTATCAATAATTTAAAGAGATTTAGTTAAGATGTAGCACGTCCAAAGAATAGCGTTTCAGTGCACATTTCAAAAAAGGTATTTATTTGACATGTTGAAGACGGACAGATTTTGATTAAGGAGTACGGTGCAATTACATAAAAAATTCAACTTATTGACAAAGATGTGTAAAAAAAGTTTTCATTGTAATTATACATGATACAGATTTAGATGCAAATAATATAGTAATAATTTGAATAAATGTAGTCGTGTATTGGCCTCCAGTAGGACGGATACTGCTGTGAATTCTTGCTGCTTCAATTCCTTCATTCGGTGAATAAAACTAAACACATGTTTAATAAACAGAATAAAAATAGACATTCCAAATGCCACACGCCGCATTTCGTTTTTTTATGCAGAATTTGCATGAAAATAGAAAGCATTCCATTCATTCAAGAAATAGAAGAATTGATCTTTAGCGAATACACGCTGGCCCGATGTTTAGTAGCGTAATCAGCAGAAAGTGCAGTAAACACTTCAAATTAATACCAGGTTTCACATATAGTGTCATTGTAATCGATGCCTTGAAGGTATCTCTTTCCAAAGTGGGTGCGTTTAGACCCATATGAACTACCGGGGGATAAAACATGCGGCATTTATGAGATCAATGAAGTGGATTCACACTGCCCGTATGTAACCACAGCTTTGCCGATGGAAAGAAATTAGCTTCTACAATATTTAACATGAAATGAAACAGACAATCTACTACAAGGAGCCTGAACAGTTTAAACGAGTTTGGTTCAAGAATAATAAAGAAGTGAAGTGTAACTGTATTTCCAAACGTCTGCTGTAAGTTACAATACCCCGTAGATGGATTTAAACAGATAATTAATTGTTAACTTGATAAGGACAATGAAGGGTCATTAAGGCACTAAATCTCATGGCGATCGTATATCGTATATTTATCGTTTATGTAGAATATAAGCAGAAAACGAATTGAAAAATCTTCAAAACGCATAGTCTTGAGCGGTGTACGTAGGTCTATTATCGATCCACAGGTGGTTCATCATCAGTTTCCGGCCGGAAGTGCGCCTGGGACGACGCCGGGCAACGCGGCTGGGTCAGATTCTAATGCTCCGGTAAGATCGACACATACTTTAAGCAGATCACTGCACACCAACAATGTACAGCAGTCTTCGTTTCGGAGACACTGTGGAAAACGAACCGAAGTATTAACGTTTAACAATGATTTCTTGTTAGGATAGTATAATTCTTGAACTACTAAAAGCAGTAGTTGGTAAATTGACTTACACTCTGGCCTCTCTGCTTGCATGTGTCCTGACCATAGGCGGACACAGCCAAGAAGGCGACAAGGAAAAGTGCGAACAGAAGTCCCCTCATGTTGAATAGAAGTTGTTGTTGCTGTGTATACTAGTGTAAGACTGTAAAGTAATGTAGTACCATAATGTATTCCAAAAAGACCAATTTGGCCACTGAATGATGTAGCTTCAGATTTTAACTCACCTGTACGATTCAGCTGAACTGAAGGTTCTGATTTTTGTTCCAAAAACGTGGGAATTTATAGGTCCGCCAACCACGCCGAAAGATAACATTTCTTGGATTTCACTAATACACATTTATTGGGGCTAACGGAATGTTAAGTAACCAACTTATGTTTAGCGCAATATTTCATGTTCATTTCTTATCTTATATAACGCAATTATGTTCATGATATCTGGCTAAATTTCCATTTAAGCTCTAACAATATTCAGATATTATTGCAACTATTACTGGTTGTCCATTGTTTAGTTGTTAATCTTGATAGTATTGACATTTAATGGGAACTATTCCTTTATCAGCTTTCTATGTCAACGTGTCGTTCCATTTTTCTAATAGAACTTCTAAAAATTCTGTTCTTCTAGGTGTAGAGAGAGACAGAGGGATTTCGGAACAGCCAAGTGCTTAGGAAAGCAGATGAGAGTGCTATGTGAATCAGCGACCATGTGCTAAACGCAATATTATTATAAAATACATGCCATCGTGATGCACGTAGAATATTTACCGTGTTTGATGAACACATTTGATCAAGGTTATTACCGTTAGTAATTCTAACGAAATAAAGATAACTGAAACATTTATCGACCGCTGTTTTGATAACCGACAAACAAATGGGCAACCAATTATTTTACCGTGGCGCTAATTAAACGTCCACTAAGATTAACTCTCGGTTGTTAAACCTCTCCCAAGAAACTTGGTTCTCACACAAGGTCACTCAGCATAGTACAGTTGTCAAGCTGCTGCTGTTTAAAACGTTCCACTGATATTGAATCGACAAAATTTAGGGAAACAGTTTGACCATCGTGGGACATGTTTTGGTGAAAAGAATAAAGAGAACGAAGTGAAATCATTAAAAAAATAATGCTTTTGACAGCAAATTTAAAGAAACAACATTTTTATAGAAGGAATTGTAACTTTCTTATTCTTCAACATTTCGTACCAAAAATTTAATAAGAATTCGTTAAGATGTAGTACAGTAAGAAAAATAAACGCTCTCTAGTTCACATTTCAAAAAAGGTGTTTATTTGATATGTTGAAGACAGGCAGATTTTGATTAAGGAAAACGGTGCAATTATTTAAGAAACTTAACTTATTGACACAGACACGTAAAAAAAGTTTTTATTATAATCATTCATGATACAGACTTAATTGTAAAAAATATAATAATAATGTTAACAATGTCGGCGTGTATTGGTCTTCAATAGGACAGATACTGTTTGGAAGCCTTGCTCTTTGAACTTTCTTCATTCGGTCAATAAGACTAAACACATGTTTAATAACCAGAATAAAAATTAACGTTCCTAATGCTACACATTACATTCCTTTTTTTAATGCAAAGTTTGCATCAAAATACAATGCATTCCATTAATTCAAAGAATACACTTTCGTCACACACGAAGTTAGAATAAACCATGCCTAACGTTTGGTTCTTAGCAAACAAATACTGACGCGACGTTTACGAGTGGAATCAGCAGAAAATGCAGTAAACGCTTCAAATTAATACCAGATTTCATACATAATACCATTATGATCTATGCCTTGAAGATATCTATTTCCAACGTGGGTCGTTTAGACCCATATGATCTACCGGGGGATAAAAGTTTACAGTATTTATGAAATTAACCAAGTGGACTAACACTGACCATATGTAACCACAGCTTTACCAATGGAAAGAAATTAATTTCTGTAATGCTTAACGTGAAATGAAGCAAACAGTGAACTACACGGGGACTGGATAATTTAAACGAGTTTGGTTCAAGAATAAAACAAGTGAAGTTTAACTGTATTTCCAAACATCTGCTGAAAGCTACAACATCCCATAGATGGATTTAAACACATAATTAATTGTTAACAGGATAAGGATAATGAAGGACCTTTAAGACACTATAACTACTGCATAGATTTGGCGATCGCATATTGTATATTTATTGTTTATGTAAAACATGAGTCGAAAACAAATTGTAAAACGTCTCCAAAACGCATAGCCTTGAGCGGTCTTCGTAGGACTAAGTATCGATCCACAGATAATTCATCATTAGTTGCCGGCCGGAAGTGCACCTGGGGCGACGCCTGGCAAAGCGGCTGGGTCGGATTCTAATGCTCCGGTAAGATCGACACATACTTTAAGGAGATCACTGCACACCAACAATGTACAGCAGTCTTCGTTTCGGAGACACTGTGGAAAAGGAACCGAAGTATTAACGCTTGACAATGATTTTTTATTAGGCAAGTATAATTCTTGAACTGCGAAACGTAGCAAGTGGCACATTGACTTACAGATTCGCCTCTCCGCTTGCATCTATCTTCACCATTGGCGGAGACAGCCAAGAAAGCGACGAGGAAAAGTACGAACAGAAGTCCCCTCATGTTGAGTAGAAGTTGTTGTTGCTGTGTATACTGGTGTAAGACTGCAAAATAATGTAGTACCATAATGTATTGCAAAAAGACCAATTTGGCCACTGAATGATGTAGCTTCAGATTTTAACTCACCTGTACGATTCAGCTGAACTGAAGGTTCTGATTTTTGTCCCAAAAACGTGGGAATTTATAGGTCCGCCAACCACGCCGAAAGATAACAATTCTTGGATTTCATTAATACACATTTATTGGGGCTAACGGAGTGTTAAGCAACCAACTTATGTTTACTGCAATATTTTATAATGATTTCTTATCTTGATAACGCAATTGTGTTCATGATATCTGGCTAAATTTCCATTTAAGCTCGAACAATATTAAGATATTATTCCAATTATTACTGGTTGTCCATTGTTTAGTTGTTAATCTTGACAGTATTGACATTTAATGGGAACTATTCCTTTATCAGCTTTCTATGTCAACGTGTCGTTCCATTTTTCACATAGAACTTCTAAAAATTCCGTTCTTCTAGGGGTAATAGAGAGATAGAGGGATTTTCGAACAGCCAAGTGCTTAGGAAAGCAGGTGAGAGAGCTGTGTGAATCAGCAACCATTTGCTAAACGCAATATTATTATAAAATGCATGCCATCGTGATCCACGTATAATATTTACCGTGGTTGGTGATTGCATTTGATCAAGTGTATCACTTTTAGTAATTAGAACGAAGTAAAGATAACTAAAACATTTATCGAGAGCTGTTTTGATAACCGACAAACAAATGAGCAACCAATTATTTTATCGAAGCGCTAATTGAACGTCCACTACGATTAACCCTCGGTTGTCAAACCTCTCCCAATGAACTTGGTTCTCACACGAGGTCACTCAGTAGAGTACAATTGTCAAGCTGCTGCTGTTTAAAACGTTCCAGTGATATTGCATCAACAAAATTTAGGGAAACAGTTTGAACATTGTTGAACATGTTTTGATGAAAAGAATTTAGAAAACGAAGTAAAATCATAAAAAAAAAGTGGTTTTGACAGCATATGCCAAGAAAGAACATTTTTATGAAGAGATTTGTAACTTCCTTATTCTTCAGCATTTTGTACGAATAATTTAAGGAGCTTTCGTTAAGGTGTAAGTACATTAAAGAAAAGAATAGCGTTTTAGTGCACATTTTAAAAAATGTATTTAGTTGATATGTTGAAGACAGACAGATTTTGATTGAGGAAAATGGTGGAATTATAAAAAGATTAAAATTACTGACGCAGATGCGTAAACGAAGGTTTCTTTATAATTATACATGATATAGATTTAGTACTGATTTAGTATTGGTCTCCAATAGGACGGATACTGCTGTGTAGTCTTGCTCTTTGAATTATATTCATTGCGTCAATAAGACTAAAAACGCATGTTTAATAAACAGAATAAAAATGAACATTCCCAATGCCACACGTCACATCTCTTTTTTTTATGCAAAGTTTGAACTAATTGAAGAAATACACCTTTGTCACGTGCGTGGTCAGAATGACCCATCACTAACTTTTGTTTGTCAACAAACACGTACTGACGCGATATTTAGTAGTGTAGTCAGCAGAAAGTGCAGTAAGCTCTTCAAATTAATAACAAATTGCACACATAGTGTCATTATAATCGATGCCTTGAAGATATCTCTTCCGAGAGTGGATCATTTAAACACATACAAACTACCGGGGGAAAAAGCATGCAGTATTTATGAGATTAACGATGTGTATTCACGCTGCCTATATGGAACCACAGCTGTGCCGATGGAAAACATTATTTTCTACAATATTTAACACGGAATGAAACAGAGAATAAACTATACGTTGTCTTCGGATAAGTTAAACGAGTTTGGTGCCGGAATAAAACAAATGAAGTGTAACTATATTTCCAAACGTCTGTTGAAAGTTACAATATTTCGAAGATGGATTTAAGTTGATAATTAATTGTTAACAGGATACGGACAACGAAGGATCAGCAAGACATTGAAATTCATGGGTAGATTTGGCGATCTCATATCGTATATTTATCATTTATGTAGAATATAAGCCGAAAACGAATTGCAAACATCTTTAAAACGCATAGTCTTGAGCGGTGTTCGTAGGCCTAAGTATCGATCCACAGATAATTCATCATTAGTTGCCGGCCGGAAGTGCACCTGGGGCGACGCCTGGTAAGGCGGCTGGGTCGGATTCTAATGCTCCGGTGAGATCGACACATACTTTAAGTAGATCACTGCACACCAACAATGTACAGCAGTCTTCGTTTCGGAGACACTGTGGAAAACGAACCGAAGTATTAACGTTTGACAATGATTTCTTATTAGGATAGTATAATTCTTGAACTACTAAAAGCAGTAGTTGGCAAATTGACTTACACTCTGGCCTCTCTGCTTGCATGTATCTTGACCATAGACGGAAACAGCCAAGAAGGCGACGAGGAAAAGTGCGAACAGAAGTCCCCTCATGTTGAATAGAAGTTGTTGTTGCTGTGTATACTAGTGTAAGACTGTAAAATAATGTAGTATTATAATGTATTCCAAAATGACCAATTTGGCCATTGAATGATGCAGCTTCAGATTTTAACTCACCTGTACGTTTCAGCTGAACTGAAGATTCTGATTTTCGTCCCAAAAACGTGGCAATTTATAGGTCCGCCAACCATGTCGAAAGATAACATTTGTTGGATTTCATTAATACACATTTATTGTGACTAACGGAATGTTAAGTAATCAACTTATGTTTAGCGCAATATTTCATGATCATTTCTTATCTTGATAACGCAATTACGTTCATGATATCTAGCTAAATTTCCGTTTAGGCTTTTACAATTTTAAGATATTATTGTAATTATTACTGCCTATCCATTATTTATTTGTTAATGTTGACCATATGACATTTAAACGCAATACATATTAGTATAAAATGCATGCAATTAATGCCACGCGCTTAATATTTCTCTGTAAGTGATGAACATGTTTCATCAAGCCCTAGCAAGCGGTGCCTAGCAATTATAATAAAATAAAGACAATTAAAACATTTATCCAGTGCGGTTTCGATAACCGACAAATAAATGAGCGGCCAATCACTTCTTCCGCGTGACAATTAAACGTCTATTACGATTAATTCGATGCATTTGGAAAGAGAACAAACTGTTGCGCTCCTTTTGCATCGATCGAAGAGTATATTTGGTATTGTTTCGACCTTTCTTCGCGTTATTGTGATATGAAATAGCGCAAGAATTGCCGTTGCTCGTTTGGGGGTTTATGCCCAGCGGAGCGCTTTGAAACTTGAAATGCTGAGATTTCTACTAAGATGTTTAATTCAAAGTTTAACTTGATACAAATGTATAGACACGTGAACTGGCTGTCGAGTCTCGGATGTCTACGAGTTGGTGGTTTTTTGTAGAGTGATGAAAATGTTGCCTCTCGAGGGGTTGTGTCGAGGGGTAGTATCTTGGAGTGGGGGTGCTACCTGCTAGTCCCTTGCTCGGGGTGTCGAAACTTGGTCAGCGTGGCGGAAAATTCCTCTGGGTCTTGGTGGTCAATTTGGTACCATTACAAATTGTTGGGCCCTTCGGAACTCCGGGTTTATGGTATGTCTGAGGCTATTGAAGACATATAGGCGCGAAAACTTGACATACCATGCTTGACTTTACGACGGCAAATTCCTTCAAAAATAGCCGTTTCTTTAAGTCATGCCATAAACCGTTGCTGCCATGATTTGTCGCATGCGGGTCTATCGGACGCTTCTCGTCAGGTTTACTACGTGTGGCAGGGTTTTTCCACAACATACCGGCCCCCTTGACCGATTACGGTCAACAATCGATCACAGATGAAGACTGCGGAATCGATGATGTGCATGAGAGCATACATAATTTGTGAAAGTCTTCAATACGAGATATGCTACACTATTCTATATCTTACGATCTAGATAAATACGACTGTACATGTATGATATTATACATATAATACAAGATTGTGCGTGCAGATGCGCGTCTGTTATGATGCCGATGGTTGTACATCGTCTGTTGGGAGAGGCGATAGATGCTTCAAACATCGTTTATAGCTTCCGTTGACTGTTTTCACGGTTACAACGCGTAGAATCTTGTCCTCCCCTGGATGTAGTGCTGTGATCCGTCCCAGCGGCCAGCAAAAGGGTGGTAGATGGTCCTCCTTGACGATTACCAAGGTCCCAATTTTTACGTCGGTTGGTGTATTGGTATGCCATTTTCTGCGTACTATCAATGTATGTAAATAGTCTTTGTGCCAACGGGTCCAAAAATGCTGTCGCATCTGTTTGATGTGCTGCCATGTGCTCAGTCGATTTGACGGCACGTTGGTGATGTCCGGCTCAGGAATACTCGTGAGCACATCGCCAATTAGGAAATGACTGGGGGTTAGGGCAATAAGATCATTGGGATCACTGGATAATGGTGTGATAGGACGTGAGTTTAGAATTGCCTCAATCTCTACTAAATACGTCGACATGGCTTCAAAGGTAAGCAAAGTTTTGCCCAGAACGCGAATTAGATGTGTTTTTACGGACTTTACTGCTGCTTCCCAAATTCCACCGAAATGTGGAGCACGTGGTGGAATGAAATGCCACGTGATTTCTGCGGTGCTGATATATTCGCGTATGATACTGCTATTAACGGTGTTTATGAATGTGGAATGTAGCTCGCGGAGTTCTCGCGATGCTCCCACGAAATTCTTTGCATTGTCCGAGTATATGTGGGTCGCCCTCCCTCGTCTCGCGAAAAATCGTTTGAGCGCTGCTATGAAGGCTTCTGTCGTTAGGTCGCTGACCAGTTCTACATGTATCGCCCTTGTCGCCAAGCAGACAAAGATAGCAATGTATGCCTTTACGGATTTGGTGTTACGTATGCGTTTCTCCTTTATGAAAATGGGACCGCAATAGTCCACGCCCGTGGAGAGGAAGGGTCGTTGAAGGGTCACCCGGTGTACTGGGAGATTCCCCATCTGGTAATCGGGCATAATGGGTTTCGCGCGGTGACATGTTACACATGCGCGGATATGATGTTTGACGGTCCGAATGCCGTCGATGGGCCAATATTTTTGTCTAATGTTGCTTAGTGTAGTTTGAGGTCCAGCGTGGTAGTGAGATTTATGGTAGTGTTGTACTAGCAGATTTGTCACGTGATGTCGCGGAGGGAGCAGTATGGGGTGTTTCGAGTCGTTCGCGATAGACGCTTGTGGGATGCGTCCTCCTACCCGAAGAAGTCCATCCTCGTCGATGAATGGATTGAGGGTTTGTAACCTGCCCTTGGCGTCTGACGGGGATCGCGACAGGTTCTTCACTTCATCTGCGAATTCCTGGCTTTGTACGAGTTTGAGAATGCGTATTCTAGCCGTTTGAATTTCGTGTGATGTTAATGGACCTGATCGTCTGAGGGATGCGCGACCGTTGTGGATGAATCGCAAACAATATGCAATGGCTCGTTGTAGCCTATTGAAATTTGAGAACCGGTTGATGAACTCTAAGTTAGTGTGTGAGGTTGTTTTAAGAACGATTGCCGCGCGTCGCTCGGGTACATCTAGGGGTGCGAAGGTTGTGACAGGCCACGATGACTCGCTGTCTGACAACCAGTGAGGACCTGTGTACCACAGCTTGTGGGTTTTGAGTTCGCAGAGATCAATGCCTCTGGAGAGACAATCGGCGGGGTTGTGCTCGGACGGGACGTGACGCCATTCCGCGTTTATGGATAAACGTTGGATTTCGCTTACTCGATTGGCCACGAACGTTTGTAATGCATGTGGCGAAGTCTTTATCCAATGTAGAACGATCATTGAATCCGACCATAGGAAACTTTTGTTTGGTTGAATTTTTAAGGCTGAGAGTGTGTTCTTTAGGAGTTTAGACAGCAGTACCGCGGCGCATAATTCGAGACGTGGAAGCGTTTGAGTTTTGAGTGGCGCGACCCTGGACTTTGCCGTGATTAGATGTGATGCGGTAGCTCCGGTATGATTGGCCGAATGGAGGTACACGCAGGCTCCGTATGCCTTTGTGCTGGCGTCGCAGAAGCCGTGTATTTGT
The DNA here is from genome assembly GCA_023838395.1 of Holcopasites calliopsidis. Lineage (NCBI taxonomy): Eukaryota > Metazoa > Arthropoda > Insecta > Hymenoptera > Apidae > Holcopasites > Holcopasites calliopsidis. Next base: position 1,445,896 of record JALHAQ010000015.1, read on the forward strand.
ATATGGGAGGGTTCATCTACTGTAATTCGCCGCGGTATCGATAGCTGTTCTAAGTTGTTGAACTGCTCTTCGAATCTCATCCAAGCGGTTTGGATGTGCACGGGCACGGATTCATCCCAGTTAGTTTTCAATTGCCATAGAGCCTGTAGTATTAATTTTGCCTTTAGTATGGCTGGCCCGAGCAAGCCTAACGGGTCGAACAGTTGCGCTATGCGTGAGAGGATGGCGCGTTTGGTGATTCGCGGAAGGGGTTCGTCGCGATTGACGTGATAACGCAGGGTGTCGTGCTCGCGATCCCATGAGAGGCCCAAGATTTTTTTGTTTTCCTCTAGGGGTATTGTCATTAGTGCATCGTTGCTAGTCGCGGAAGAGGGTAATAGTCTCTTGTCGTTCGACGACCACTGTCTTAATTGGAATCCGCCTGAGCGTGTCAGGTCTATAATTTCGTCCCTGACCTTTAACGCCTCTTGGAGATCGTCAGTGCCGGTTAATAGATCGTCGACATAGAAATCGGATTCTAACACGGCAGCTGCCTTTGGGTACCTGACTTGTTCGTCCCGCGCGAGCCGTTGGAGTGTTTTCGTCGCTAAGTAGGGTGCCGATGCGGTACCGTAGGTCACGGTGTTTAATTGATATGTTGCAAGTGGTTTGGAGGGATCGCTACGCCATAATATTTTTTGATAGCGCCTGTCGGCTTCGTCTATTAAGATTTGTCTGTACATCTTCGTGATGTCGGCTGTAAGAACGTACTTATGTTTGCGAAAACGAATGAGTATTGCTATAAGATCGTCTTGCACGGTTGGTCCGATCATTAGCCCGTCGTTTAAGGACAGTCCCGACGCGGATTTCGCGGAGGCGTCGAAAACAACACGAATTTTGGTTGTTAGGCTGTCGTCCTTCCGCACCGCGTGGTGTGGAAGGTAATAACCTTCGGCCTTATCATCATCTTGAACTAATGACATATGCCCGAGCTCTTCGTATTCGCGCATGAAATCCTTATATTGAGCGCCGTGATGCGGGTTGCGCAACAGTGCTCGTTCCAACGTTTGAAATCGCCTGACCGCGGCTGTATGTGAATCGTCTAGATCGCGGATGCATGGTTTCACCGGCAGTTTGACCGTGTATCTACCGGTGATATCGTCGCGGCGCGTTGTCTCCTCATAGTGTGCTTCACACTTTTTCTCCTCGGCGGAGAGGATTCGCTCATTGGAGTACTCTTCCATCTCCCAGAATTTTGCTACCTGGGTTTCGAGGGTACCTAATGTGAGATGACATTTAACGGGTTCGGTGGGTTTGTTGCCCATGTCTTCGCCTACTACGACCCAACCTAATACGGTTTTTTGAAGCATTATCTGCGACTCTGGGGTTTGAATTTGCCCTACGCACAGTAGCTTCCAGAACAGTTGTGCTCCTAATAAGCCGTCGACAGGTGCGGGTGTGTTGAACTCTGGGTCAGCCAATCGAACATTTCGCGGTATGCTTAATTGAGATTTGTTTATCAGATCGGACGGTGATACATCAGTGATATCATCTACGACTAAGAATCCTAATTCAGCGCTGAAGTCGGTAACGCGTGACTTGATCTTCGCGGTGGCGGACAGGGTGATTTGGGATTTCATTCGGTTCATTCCCAAGATTGGACGTTGAATCTCCTTTGTCCTGAGGCCCGATCGCTTCAAGAATCTCTTAGTTAAAAAGTTTGATTGGGCGCACGAATCTAAGAAAACACGACAGCGGTGCGGATGGCCTTTGCTGTCGAGGACATTTATGACGGCTGTAGCGAGAATTACCTGCTCGTCGGAACGCAGATTGAGGCAGGTTAAATTTACGCGAGAAGTGGATGGCTGTGGTTCGAACGCATCTGTATGCAGAAGCGTGTTGTGTCGCTTGTTGCACACCCTACATGATCCCGATTTGCACTCGGATGCTGAGTGCCCCTTGCGCAGACAATTGAGACATAGTCGTTTGTCTTTGACCAAACGTATGCGTTCTGAAACGGCCGACTGCATGAGTTTTTCGCACGCGTACACTGGATGCGGTTTGCTGCAGAGATCGCAATTCGATTGACTCTGTATCGCATAGACACGTTGCGAGGGTAAAGGATTATTGTTTGCTTGTTTCAATGGACGGAGCTTGTACGCGGGGTCGGGACGACGCACTGCGGACGCCACCGTTGGTTCTAAGTCTTGGCACCTATCGTGTAGGAAATCAAACATTTCTTGTAGTTTCGGGAAGGAGGTGTTGCGTGAGCGTTCCTTCCATTTGATGTTGGTTTCGTTATCTACGCGGAGCAGCAATAAGTGGATGAGAATGGTATCTACTGAGGGTTGTTCGAACGTTTGCAAGGCCCGGTAACGTGACTCGATCTCATTCAGAAATTTGCGCAGATCACGATGAGTGGCTCTGTTTATCGGTGCTAAATCGAGGATTGCTTGAATGTGATTAGCGACGATAATTGCTGGTTTGTTATAAAGCCTCTCCAGCAATGCCCATGCGGCTGTGTAGTTGGATGAAGAGTTTGAAAATGACTCGATGTTTTTCGCGGCTTCGCCACGCAGGCAGGACCGAAGATACACTAGCCTTTTGCAATCACTAAGTCGCGGATTTTCGTGTACAGTAGATTTGAACTGGTCAGCGAACCCTGGCCAGTCTTCATAGGAGCCGTTAAACAATGGTAATTGTATTTTTGGCAGTGATACATCATCCGCGGATTCGAGACTTGGAGAATCTCCGCCCGGTGAAACGCGGTTGGGAGTTGCAGGAGTCTCTGTTGAGGGCGACGCCAGTGACGTTTGCAGAAGATCGTGGGCGCGAGATCGACACGACATATAAAAACTCTTAATTTCTATGCGTTCCTTCATGAGCGCACCGTTTTCGTCTACACTGTCTAATTCGATCTGGGATTTCGCGAAGTTGGCATATTCTGCTTCTAAATCTGTTAATCGGAATTGTAAATCCGAGGTGGAACTTTCGGGAGTGTGAGAATCTAACACTGATTTGAACAGCTTCAATTCGAGTTTGAAGGCTTCGCGCCTCATTTTGAGAGTTCTGATGCGATCTTCGTGAGACGGAGCCATGGCGATTGTATTGAGATTGCGGCAGGGGATGAGATGAGGTCACGGGAAAGATAGAGGATAGCGATAGCTTTAGAGTACTCTGAGTGTACGTTACCAAACGTTGAGTTGCTGCACAGAGCCCGTTGTGGCGTCGAGATGTTGCGTGGCTGAAGCTGGAAGATTCGTCTGGTACAGGGTGGGCTGGCTTGTCCCACAGCTGCTGTCCTTGGTTCCTTGGCTTCAGAGATGGAGACTCAGGGTAGAGCGATGTCTCTACTGCTGCCGCGTCTCGTTGTTAGGTGCTGGCACAGGGTGAAGAGCCTGGTCTTCACTGCTTCCGTGGTGATTATGTTGGATCAAACACTGATCCGGCTCGAAGGACCAAAATGTTTCGACCTTTCTTCGCGTTATTGTGATATGAAATAGCGCAAGAATTGCCGTTGCTCGTTTGGGGGTTTATGCCCAGCGGAGCGCTTTGAAACTTGAAATGCTGAGATTTCTACTAAGATGTTTAATTCAAAGTTTAACTTGATACAAATGTATAGACACGTGAACTGGCTGTCGAGTCTCGGATGTCTACGAGTTGGTGGTTTTTTGTAGAGTGATGAAAATGTTGCCTCTCGAGGGGTTGTGTCGAGGGGTAGTATCTTGGAGTGGGGGTGCTACCTGCTAGTCCCTTGCTCGGGGTGTCGAAACTTGGTCAGCGTGGCGGAAAATTCCTCTGGGTCTTGGTGGTCAATTTGGTACCATTACAAATTGTTGGGCCCTTCGGAACTCCGGGTTTATGGTATGTCTGAGGCTATTGAAGACATATAGGCGCGAAAACTTGACATACCATGCTTGACTTTACGACGGCAAATTCCTTCAAAAATAGCCGTTTCTTTAAGTCATGCCATAAACCGTTGCTGCCATGATTTGTCGCATGCGGGTCTATCGGACGCTTCTCGTCAGGTTTACTACGTGTGGCAGGGTTTTTCCACAACAGGTATAATATGCGAGCGATATTACAAGCATTTTCTTCTGATGATTTAAATAGCTTTTCAGTTTCATTGTTCAATTGAAAAGCTATGTGTATGCAGGAAAGTAATTATTCCACGCCGCGAATACGCAGTGCAAAATTTTGATGCTTCGCATTCTTTGTTTATAACATGTTCGCATGCAAATTTATTAGGCACACAGGTAACAATCTTGAAGGCAAATTAGCTAGAATAAATAATTAGAATATTGGCACTATTTCAATGAATAATTCGTTGTAGGTAAGTAATTTTTGTTCGAACATGAATTGGAGTAAATCCTAATTAAGACAATAACCACAATTAATAATATGGTTCGCGAAAATATGTCAGGTACTGAACAAATATTCATCGATTACAAACTAAAATTTTTGTTTAAAGATTGTGCTTACTCTCATTGAACTCTAAAAAATTCGTTTCATCGAAGACGCAACCTCGGTAAGGTAATCACGGCGACTTTCGAAGAAGTGATAAGAGCGATAGGTCTTCTGCGCTTTCAGCTATTGGAAAATTATTAGATGCCACTGGCTAGGTCGAATTATTCATTGTGATTTTCTATCTGCTTACTGCAAGAGAATAAATCTTCAATGATGCAACGCTTTATAAGTTCCAATTACTCATTTCTGCTTTCTAATTGAACTTAACTTCGAAGAACAATTTATTTGATAGTTACAAAAGCAGTTCTACTGCTGAAATAATATTATTTAAGTATAAATTAGTTTAAGGGTAATACTAGCATTACTTTTTGTCCTATCTATGATGTAATAAATTAAGATCTTGAAGCGCGGAATACGTATCCAGATCGGTTAATACTTGTTGCTGGCGATTAGTTTATCGCGTGTATCCTAATTGAATTCGTTTGGGCGCCCACAGGATTATGCCTGCACTGGAATAGCATGCCAATAAAGTGTGTGCATACGTTCTGCACGCATGTCCGCTTTCAATTTCCGCACTGACTACCGTTTTCCGGTGCACGCACCACCTCAGGTACAAGGAAACGTTAAATTCAAGTGTAGAGGAAATTAATACAAGCTCCGTTAGCAAGGGCTGTTGCCAGTCACTTGGAGATTAGCAACGATTTGTGAACTGGGAAACCTGCCATCTAAAAGATAATCGCTGCGGCTTCTTTTTTATTGATTAATTATTTCTGAAATCGTTCATCATGATAACAGCCACCTTTCTCACAACAGTTTCTTCATTTCCCATGCGACGGAGATATTGTATTGTAATAAAAGGAATTATTTAGTCTTGAAATGCTTAGATCGATGTGGAATCCGTATACATTTCCTAAAATACATACATTTCGTACATGCTTCTGTATCTTCTCAAATCGAGTAGAAACGTTTCATTGATTTTACTACAAACAGCCAAAAGTTTCAAGTTTCGCCTGATATATGCAACAAAATTCATGGCGTAGCTTACTTTTCTTATTATCTACTAAAAGCTACTACAACATAGCTTTTAAGGGATTTTGAGCGCTTCATTTTCTTGCGAGTTCGTGTATCAGCATTCTTCCAGAATCCAAATGAGGCGACCTTCGTAAGAATTCTTAATCGCTGTCCTTGTGAACTGCTTGTGTACTTTTACGAATTAAAGAAAATTATTCGATTATAATTCATCGGGACTTTTTGCTCTGAATACACGAGTTTGCTTTGTTACCCTTCGACTACAGCTGCTATCAGCATCGTGTCAAGTGTTTACTGTAAGTAATACACCTTATCGGCCGATCGTCTTATCTGACGACGAAATACCCCCTGGTGCTATCGCGCTTCAGGAGCTACTTGAGTGATAAATCTCCTCTTCTAATGTCCGACTGTCTTTAGCGGTTTTGCCCCATGGAATCTATTGCTCCCTTAGTTGGAGATTTCCAGGGCACTTAGGGCTCGCCCGCTGCCTTCTCTGATGGTTGCCAAAATAGTTTCCGCTTCCGAATGGCAAATACAAAATTATTCACTTGTTAAACTTTAATAGGGAGATTCAGTTTCTTTTATAAAAAGTTGTGTAAATATTAAATAAGTGTAAATATTCTCAGTCTGATAGTTTCGTCGATTTCTTAGCTCCGCTTTGTCAGTGAATGTTGGCGTGATAGCCTGAATTCAATTCGCAAGGCCATATAATGTTTATAGTAAGATATTTTTGAAATAAGAGTAGTCAAATATATTTCGATATAAACGTATGTTGTATACATAAATTTTTCTCTAAAATATTGGACACTTCCCATGTGGAGTGTGTATTTCTGTTACGAAGTAATATCTAATCTAAAAATAAGGAATGCATGAATAATCCACATTTAAATACGCCAACGCCAAGCAGCTGCTCATTTCTTATCAGTTTACATCATCGAGCGTTTATCTCGCTCCGCAAAATTGTGAAACAATCATTACCCATAATCTTTCGCGCTTTCTCTTTACTTTTGCTGTTTGCATTTACACCGCTTCTCTTTCCACTCTCGTCGCAACTTTATCTTCACAGATATCGCTCCGAGCCGTCCCAGTATTCGCTAGAAATTCGTCACAGAAATCTCTTCCCCCTTTCGCCCGCTCTAACCGATTCTCTCTTGCCTTGCCTAAAGTGCCGGACAATTTGATAATTGGATCTGCGGCAACGGCGTGATTTACGTGCACGAGGGGTCCGGCTGACCATTCGTGAAGGGGGGCAAGCGATGCGTCCACCCCCACCCCCACCCCCCCAAGCGAAGCGGAGACGACGATCGGTCGTAGAGAGACGCGCGGCGTCTTCTCCTGTGAATTTACTGAAACTACGTAGCTGGCACAGGCTAGACGATGTTTTACGGCCCGAGCAATTCCGATGATAGGACGAATTAACTCGACGTACTTGTTCGGTCGACTTCTCCAGCCTCCGGAGACTGAACGCGAGCTGCGTATTCCGTATCAGCTTGTCGAGAAACGGTATTCCTTTACGTGGGTCGTAGAAATGCAATTTGGCGGTGTAAATTCAATCCTATGAAGATTGTTGCTATGGAATTTTAAATTTGGCGCCAAATAATTGCAAGAAATCAATTTTTCATGCACTATTTATGAAGTTGTGCTGGAAATAATTTGTTTATTCTTCAGCACATCAAAATTATATTGCTAAATTTGGTTGATTAAGAAATGTTGCATAATGCAATTATTATCTGCAACATCTAATCTTGAAGTAGCTTAGGACGGTCTTAATTAGAATTAATTAGGATATACTGCGTTTGAATGAGGAGACAATTATGGATGACACATGTAGATAATGTGCACGTGTTATCGAACACTTAATTATATTATCATCTTTTTATAATTGGCCAATTATACCTAAGATATAAAGACACCGTTCTTTATCATTCTGATAGAGCATAATCATAAATGTAGTACTTAATCACAATTATTCTATTCCGCCAGGAGAACGATTAATTGCATGCATAACGTACATACATTCCGTCGTAGTTCCTCTGCTCAAAAGCGAAGGAAAGTTGACACACGAATTATTCCGTGAAAATACAAAGGAAAGGGTACATATATAAAGTTAGACGATAATTCCTCGATGATCGTGGATATCGGTAATGATAGGTCGGCCACCCGCTGCGAATGGATGGGGCGCAGAAATAAAAGAAGTCAGAACGACCGCAGGAAGATTGCCTGCGGTTCGATAGCGAGCCACCGGACGGGGCCGTTCGCGTTGAATCGAATTCGCGTCGCAAGAAGAAGGCGACGACCCGTAAAATGAAACGACGAGGCGGCAGAAAGAACCTCGTAAAGCTTCCCCCGTACTGAAAGCTGCCAACGCGCTCGCCACTTTCTCCCCCGTTTCTCCTTCCACGGTGTTGGCGAGCTGTCCCGCGTATCTCGCGGCACATTGCCGTCCCGGCGGAAACCGTAAAAGAGAAGCACGAAAGAGCGTCGCTGAAGAAATAAACTGGCGGACGGTTGTTTCTTGGTTTATTCGCCGCTCTTTCTCGGCTGGACGTAAAAATACGTAGCGGGGTTGTTTCGTGATGAACCTTATGTCGGTGTTGACGTCGATTTTCTTTTTAAAACTGTCGAAATTATGGATTAAGGGTGTACGTACATCTAACCGCGGCGCGAATCGCTTATTTTAGAAAATCTCTTGTTTGTGATTCATTAAATGAAATAAAACAAACTGCTCGTTACACGTTATTTATTAGCCCTTGAAATGTAACAAAAAAGTTTATCCGCAGTAAATTTTGTATTAAATTGCTTCCGATGTCTAAGGCGCCTTAGTTCGTTGCAGAAAAAGATGCCACTTTACGGTAGGCATGATATCTTCCATAAACGCCGATGAAGAAAGGAGAATGAAAAAAGGTTCCTATAAAATAATGCCACCATTATGGTCTGTCCAGCCATTTTTTTAAATATTTTCTTCAATTAATTTTTGATAAGCAATTAAAGTGATAAATTGTTCATGAAAAGAATTCATGTAACTAATTGCATATTTTTCTTAAATTAAGAAATTTTGCTCGTCAGACTAAAATGGTGACATTATTTTCCAAGAGGATTATTTTATTTTTGAGATCCATCGATGTTTATAGAAGATATGCCGACCGTAAAGGTACATTTTTCTCTATAGTAGTCTAAGATGTCTCTAAAATCATAAGCAGTTTAATACAAAAATTGTTCTAAATAAAACTTTCTGCTGAAGATTAAGGACCAACGAATCATGTGTAATGAGCATTTTCTTTCATTTCTTTTAATGAAGCATTTAAAAAAGTTGTCCAAGACCGCCTTTAAAGGAATTCTTAGAGAATAGGGCAAAAAGGAAGCCGTTCTTTCGTTCTGTCACGTGCCCAACACGCGACCACTCGAATATCGTTATTTAATATTCCCGACAGCATTAAACATTGTTAACACGGCCGGATAATAAATTAATAACGCGTGCAACGTGATTAAACAGAGCCGGTTAATTGATTGTCGCGGTCGGGGGGAATAAAAAAAATGCCCGCCGATAAACCGTAATTTACTTTACTGCGGCGCCGATCATCAGGACCGAGTGTAAATTATTGCGAGTTCCCCCGTGCGTATCGGTAAGGATTAAAAGTTATGAAAATCAATCATTAAATGTAAATAACACCCGAGCTAAATAAATTTGATAATTTATTAATCAGCATTGGCGCGGCCGCAATTTCGACCCGCCTCACCACACCGGAAGATACCAACCACCGCTTCCAATCGAAAAAGCATCGTTGTACAGTTGGTCACAAAAGTATCCGGCCACTTAACGCAAATTGAGGATATTCAATCACTTATCGTTCATTTGTTCGTTTCAGATTATCCTTCATACTCGAATTAAAATATCCTATTCAGCGGCGTTCAAAAACGGATTACGATTTATTCTCGTTATCCTTGAAATATCACTTGAATGTTATCAATTATTATCCGATTCACTAAATACCTACCGCGGCCAAGAACATTTGCGACCACATATGTGATACATACGTCGAGTTTCTCGTGTAATCGTTCGACCATGTAATAACTATAACGGATTGTTATCATTATCGAATTACATTTATTACTTCGCACGATGGATATAGTGAAAATTTTGCTGCATTCGATATCAATGCCAACTGCGACCGGATGAAGCTGTTAACCCGAAGAAGTGCAATGCGGAAGAAGGATGGTGGTGTTGTGAAACGACGGGGCGGGTGAACACAGCTCGCCAGTAAGGTTTTATCTGTTGCATAAGAGGATTTCACGACTGTAGAAAAAGAAAGCTCGGAATCGAGAGCACGGCGTGGCTTTATTCTTGCAGTCTCTTGCGGTCACGCGGGCGCCGGTGCATACATATATAAATCTCTCCACTTACGCCGGGGAAGAAAGGGTGTGCGTGTGTACGTAGGCATAGACCGACCGAGCGTGGCGTTAAGAAAAGGAAAAGCTTTCCGTTGCTCCTTCGCTTCTTTGCCGTATTTACCGCGTCCTGGCAGAGAGCCGGCTGAAATAAAAAGTGCACCCCAGGCGAGGCGTAGGTGTGCATGAAACGAGGCGAGTAAAACGAAAACGTTTAGGGGAGGATAAAGTTTCCGGAAGAAAGACGCGAGCCTCCTCCCCGCTCCCCATTGTCGTTCCATCGCCTTTGAGGTGTTTTTAATATTACACGTAACGCGCTTGGATACCGTCCCGCGAACCACCCACCCTCTTGTCCCTCTCCATTTTTCTTTCCTTCCTTCGCTCTTCCTCGCTGTCAGTGTCGTAGGTGAGCACGGTTCTCCTTAATTTCTTCCGGGAGATGTTCCTCTCAAACCGCGTACAATTGCGGTCTGAGAGATCACTTTTAACTTCGTCCCGGGGTGAAGAAGCTTTCTTATCCCTGCAATTCTCCCTGCTTAAAGCGGTCGAGAGGATCACTTATCCTTCGCGGACTCGCACGCTTAATACGTGTTAATTACATAGGCAGATGTATGAGAGACCTTTGTTATTTTAAACGCGTCGTTTTCTCGATTGGTTTCTTGTCTTCGCGGTGTTTAATCCCTCTCTGTTTAATTTCCAAGCCTTCCAATTAGATTTTTCTGCAGATTCTTCTAGATACCTCCGATAATGAATTAAATGTAGTTTTAACGTCGCTCGTCAAACGTTTCCTCTTTCAAAGAACTAATGTAACACGGTGAATGTAAAGTTCTACAGACCAGAAATACTTCTCTCTTGGGTTTTCAAATTTCTACAGTTATTCAGGTCCAATTTCTTTAACCACAGCCTGTCGAGCTTCACTGAAGTTCACAATGTTAAATCGCTGATGGCGAACAGAAAGGAAATAAAGTAAGGGACGACAGACGTTAAAAGTTCAAGTAATGTTCTTCGTTGAATCTCTTGCAAGGGAGAGGGTGCACGGTAATAACTTTTATCTGCGATAAAAGGAATCGACCTTGCTATGAAACAACTGTTTGAAGTAGCGGAATAAAGCTATGCGCGAGCTGCATACGCCCTCGTGTAATCTCGATTTTACTGTCTGACCATACACCGTGTTAAACCACTTGTCGTGAAATCGAAAAGGTAGTAGCCGCGATTACAACGATTTTTCTGTTCACTATTTCGCATAGATTCGCGTTGAACTTTATCGAAGGAAAAAATCTAATACCAAATGTAATTATTATGTGCATTAATCTATTATTAGTATTCGTATATCTACACATTTTTCTAACGAGCAAGGTCTTTTGATACATTTTAAATGCAACTCAATCTTTAAATGTCCTTGCGAACAGTTGAAAAGTAGACTGTTCCCAAGCATTACTCGTTGTTCTTATCACCACTGCTCTTTCTATTTACAACTTTTCGTATATCCCTCCTGAACGCGAACCCAAAGTCTATACAAACGAATTCGCAGAGCTTTCAAATGAAAGAGTACTTTTACTCACCGTTACCTAATTATCCTTTACTCTGCTTTGTTATTTTGCTGTTCCTGCAGTGCACACAATGAAACATTCATCTATCCTACAAATCCTTCTACAGGACGACACGGTAATGATAATGAGTTCGGGCAAGTAGTATAACGATATATAGCAGAGAACAAAAAGAAACAAAAAGGGAAATGATCATCGTCTACAGTTAATTATCAATTTCTGCATCGCAATTCTCATTCAGTTAATATCTCTAATGAGTAAATTAGATACAAATCTTTCTTATCACCTTCCATGCGTTACATTCAACCCTCACTTGTTTCTCCCTGTTCATTCCTGAATTACATTTCACAAATTGGCAAAATCATCCAATAAAGAAAGAGCTATTATTATTTACGAATGATAAAAAGTATTACATTTTTTTTTTACGCTCTCGACTTAACGTGTTAAGCCATACTATTAATTAACACCGCAAGACGGTCCAGCTTCTTTCATCGAATCCAATTACCAAGGACCTTAAACGATCCAGCCGGCCGTCAATTCTCCGGCCTCCTTCGATGGCATGCACAATCACGAAGGGCAGTTAACGCGCGGCACAGAAGCAAAAGGGCCATCGGACGAAAGAGGGCCGCCGGTAAACACAAATTTCGAGGAGCGATAGCTTCTAACCAATATACCGGCAGGGACACCGTTCAATTTCCTCGAGGACAGCGCGATGTATCGAGCGCGCGGACGAACACGCGACACTTTTTACCACCCACTCGACGGACCTGCGTGCCTTTTAAAGGCCTTTCTTGCGGCCGTTTAGGCTATTAGAGGAGGACGCGAGTTTGTAGCGGCCTGGTCGAAAAGGGTGGCCATTTCCTAGCAATTTCCTGACGCTGTTTTTCACGCGAACTTTTGAACTGTTTCCCTGCCCCACGACACGCGCCACCTCTTTTCACCGGGAAATATCTCCTAAGTAGCCACGGCAAGACTGGCCCGATTATAAATGGCCAATCCCCCAGGCCTTTTCTGCCCAGATGCGTCTCGTATAATTTAATGCAAGCCGGACAACGATCCGCGAGAGCGACTTGCCCCTCGATAGTTACGCTGCCAGGGTAACTCGAGTCTTCTGCCGAAGGAAGCTTCCTGTTCCTGCGACGTCTGTCGAGGAAGTAACGCCCCAGTGGAAGTTACGAAGGTCCTATAAGTTTGGAATTAGCGTGTGAACAATTATTTATGATTAGAGGGCTGTCTTAACCTTCGGGTAGATTATTAAGAGAAATAGTAAGGAAAAAGTAAAAACAATAAAATTAAAAAATGGATATAAATAAAATTTTCCGAGTCATTCAGAACGCTTCTCTCAAATTCGATAGTAATAGAACTTTTGTTCTCTTGAAGGACACAGAGAATTAACAGACTATTAGTAATTACAATGCGTTCCATATAAAAGAATATCATTTCACGTTTTCAATCCAGTCGAACACGCGTGCAGCGGTCTGTCCTTCGTTGAATATGCATACCGTTTTTATATCACAGATTTTCCATGATACCCGTAAAATTGGCTTCATCGCAACAGCAGGGGTAGTTAGTCGTGCCTAGGCATGCGATTCGTGTTTAAAGTTCATCCCGCTGGACGGAGCATCGTGATCGATAAGATCGAAGAGAATAGCCAAGCGGCCTGGCTGGCGTTTCAATCTCGAAACGCGTCATAGTCGCGCTACGGGAAGTAAAAATACAAAGAGAGATAAGATAAGATCGGCTCTGTATATTTCCGTTAAGGTGCGTCCTCACCGGGCTTCGCGAATTGTCCGCGGACAAGTACGGGCGTTAAATTTCCTAAAATTCGTCTGTTCTCGTGTCCGTTGGTTGGTGAGGACGGACCTTTAAACACGCCGCTAAAACGCGCGAAAAATCGTAAAGAGAGGCCCGGTCGCTGCTCGACCCGACCGCACGCACGGTTATCTCGCATCGGACGTGCCGTGCTTCGGTTTATGGGGGACGGATCCTAAAAAGGGATGGCCATGTAGTTTTCCGCAACGATGTAACCGGTAAACGACATTTTACAGTCGTTATAGGGCCCAATAACCGACGTACGCCAATGTTTCGAGCAACACGCGGCAGAAAGCAAGGAAAGCGGTATCGCGGGGTGAAAGTAATTTTTATACATATAATAGTGTAGCGTTTATTAAAAAATGTAATTTATCAGCCTGCAAATTGTGCTCCTTCTAATAAGCGACGGGTAAATAATTTTATTAGGTTCACCTGGATTAACCAAATGGATTTGAGGGAATCATAAATAGAGGGGTCGCGAACAGAGAATTTGAAAACGTGAAATTCTTTGAGATTATTTCATTACCAGTAATGGCATTCTATATTAAAACACGATACAGAATAACCGATGAAATGAACAAGGAAAATTTCACACGTTGGATAATCATTGGCAGAATTATTTTGTTTGATTTGCCGGCAACAAAATTTCACTTGATAGCGGAGCTTTAATTATGAGGTGGAAGTTAATGGCTACCGATTGATTTAATTAGCATGCATTATAACAATTGAATCGCATTTGACGCTAAATATAATAAATAAATCGTTATTTAAATTTCAGTTTAATAAATACGTCTCGTGCACTGTCCGCGTGTGACTACGGTCTTTGGAATTCGATATGACCGTAATGTCCAGCGTGTCGTAGTGGTACATTTTGTTCAATTGCGCGATATTCCTCTTTGTTTTCTCCATTGATATATTACACAACCTATATTACACATGAGAATATTACGGGCTGATAGTACCTACTTAAGAAAGCCATGTTAAGCCATTACTTTGACCCGTACTACTTTAGTTATGCTCGATGACCGACCATTTACTTGTACTACTTATTATTGACATATACTACTCAAATTATGCCTGACAACATTATGGGCTGATACTACCTACTTAAGAAAGCCATGTTAAGCCATACTTTGACTCACACTACTTTAGTTATGCCTGATGCCTGACTATTCACTTGTACTACTTACGATTGACATATACTACTTAAGTATATGATGACATATACTACTTGGTGTACTTAATTGTAAAAGACTAATTGTGAAATGAATTTACATATATTTAAACACATAGAGTTGTGGAAAAAATAAATAGACCTCATCTGAGTTTTTGAATCGATGCAAACGCAAACATTTCAGTATCTCAAAAGAAAGGAAAATGGACTTAATTATTCCTCCCGGAAATTATAATGTGCAAAAATATGCACAGTGAAATCCAATTAAGCAGTACTAACTTTCTTATACAATAAATATATATATATATATATTTTTTTTTTAACGTTTAATACTGCTGGGCTGCAATATGAAGCCAAAGGGCGTAGTACAGCGTCGGCGGAAGTGGTCAAAAGATTCTCCAGGAGCATTAATTCACCCCGAGGTTCGTGGACAACACTTTGACCGTTTTTTAAGCAGATCGCTGGTGCCACCTCTCGATTTTGATACGAACTAACGGGTTTCAACGCATGCGTGATGTACGGAAGAAATGAAAAATAGGGGAGGTCGGTAACGGGGTTTCCTAACGAAATCGATACGGTGGAAGAAACTGGGAATATAGCGGAAGTTGGACTGCGCGTAGCCAGAAAAGAGTCGTGAAAATGATAAAAACTGAAAGAAATTGAAAAGTAAAAAATACTGAGAAAAAGCGGTAAAAATTCCGGGTCGCGAACAATGGTGTTTTTAACAATTTCTTCTAGGGTAGCCCTCAGGAGTTCACTCCTTTTTTGATGATGGCTTCGCATGGCGGGTTGCAGACTGCAGGCGCTTGTCGGCCACACTTTCTGCAGTTGGAACGTCGCACTTTGAAAGGGAATATGATATTTCATTATTGCATTAATGGATACATCAAAATAAAAAGCGCAAAGTTCGGACACAGTTGGCTGTCGCAAAATGGTAGAAAGTTACTGTTTGATACTTCAAAGCTCATATCTCCATACTTATCATTCATTACAAATACTAGTCACAGGAAAGCTGACAAATCTTCGTTCTGTAGAATCTTCGTTTATTTAATTAATTAATTAATCTTCGTTCTGTAGAAATGAAGACATTGAAAGAAATGAACGGAAACGCCCACCGGGTTTGTTGCCCATTTTTCTCCGTTATGCTTGGAGCAATGTGGATAGCCTGACCGCCACACGTTCCGCGTATTATTAAAAACGCCAGTGAAAACCGATTGCAATACAATACAATGATCCGTCTATTATCTAAACAGCGCGACAACGAGCCTGTTAGCGTGATCAACGCCAAAATTTTCCGGCGAGCGTAGCCGAGATACTCTGGTCCGGCAGGCTCGCGTTACTCGCAAATTAGTTACGGAGAGGATCAGAATTAACGGTGCACGGGAGGGAAACAACCCCGGAGTGTCTAAATATCGATCACTCTCCGGCAGTCAGCGAGCTTATGGCCTCGGACCACTCGAGGATCACGAAACGGCCCCGAGTTCCGACCTCGTCGTATCCCGGACATCTTCTTCGCGAGGGACTACGCCGGTTGCTTCGATCCACTCGATCCCCCCGTCCCTGTTCCCGCCGATCGTTCGGCTCGTAAAGCTCGATTCGCCCCGACCGGATTACGCTCAGGAATAGGACTCTGAGCGCAGACGGTAGTGGTGATGAAAGAGAGGAACGTGACGGGGACGAATAAGTTAGTAACGGTGGAATGATGCTTTTGGTAGTGAGAGGAAGAAGGACAAGGGGGGAGGGGGTGGCCGAAAAAATAGCCGTGTAAAGTGCACGCTGCACGAATGACCATTGGTCGAATGCCGAGCAACCGATAGGGTTCGGTCTCTCCCGTTTATCCAATCGATCGAGCTGAAAATTTCCAACCCTTAATTAAGATCGCGGGGGGGGGGGGCACTTGAGTTTTCAATTAAAAGGAAACCGACGGCTGCCCTCTTTCTCTTTCCACGGTTTCCCGACTATTCTCGTTCTTCTCCACTTGTCACTCTTTTCCTTCTCTTGCTCTCTCTCTCTCTCTCTCTCTCTCTCTCTGTCTCTTTATTTTTTCTCTTATGTTTCTCCCTTCTGCGCAGTTCCTGTTGCACGCGACCGTTCTCCATGCAACCGCTTGTTTTCGTCGGCAATATTAAACGCGATCCCGGGCATCCTTCTTGTCGCGCTCGCGTCTCATGGTACGTTTAACTAGCTCGAGATCGTTCTCGGCGATTAACGAGAAATAGGATACAGACGCACGGGCGCGGAGGACCATTCGGTGATCGGTAATATTTTATCGTCGGCATACATGGAGCCACGTGTCGCTGGGGTCGCGACTTTTTCATCAGCCCGCGAAAATTGAAATTCCTGCGCGCCACTCGTGGCATATCCGTTTCAACCCCGTTCCCGAATTCTCAAACGAGCGTCGCCGCGACGCGACGCGATGCACGGCCTCTCGCCTCGAAATTCGCTCGACGCTCGCCCGATTCCAATCTACCGCTGCGGTGATCCCACGGCTGTCCGCGCGATATTTAGGAAATATTGGCCCGCGGGGCGCGGGGACGACGCAACACCGCGGCCTGATTTTCTTTCGCCCCGTTGGCAAGGATTTATTAAAAGTTCCTAGTACCACATCGGCTTTTCATTCCCGAAGCACGGGCGCTTGAACGGTAACGAGGAAAGGTCTACCGCTTTGCACTGGGTTTTATCTGGCCTGACTTTTCGTTCGCGTGTATCACTGGAAGCGATGCTGTAGCCAGTAGTTGAGTTATTGTGGTCGTTCCACTTTTGGCGAGCAAAGTTATTGCAGCTTGGCTTCGTTGGAGTTACGTTGATATTGTAATTGATTTTACCAGCCGCGGGGGGGGGGATATGAATAATCGTGGTATATTAATGAATAATTAATGACTAATGGGTACTTATAGAAAATGTATAAACGTACTGTTACATGTTCATAATCGTTTGCCAATAATCTTCATAATCAAAGTTCAAACAGCTGAATGTTACAATTACTGGCATCGTTACTACAGCCACCTCCGCAGAAATGCAGAGGGCCTCCTCTTGCCTCGAAGAGTCCTGGCTTAGTGGCGCGGAAACGTCGACAGTTTCCGATAGTTCTCCGCCACTGCTGTGGACCGGCGTAAAAGGTTCGCGCCTTTAAAAAATCGCAATCGACATGGCAGGCAGTGGATACAACAATATCGTCCCCGAAAAAAAAGAAAAACAGGAACGCAGCGCGGTGTCGAGTGCAAAAGAGCAACGGGTCGACGTATAATGGTGGAACAGGAGAGAGAAAGAGGGGCAAGGCCGGACGTGTCGCGAGTGGGTGGTATTTTTGGGAGCGAAAGCGTAACCCTCGCGCAATGCCAATTTTTGCACACGCACCGATGCCGGTGTGCACAGGCTATACGCCGGGTGCTGCCCGGTCCCACCCACGCACCGGCCACGCAAACACAGCTGTCCGATAATACTGTGCACGATGACCATGGGACATGGGGCTGATTGGGGTGTGCTGGCTAGCTATGCAGTTTAATTTATGTTGCATCACCAGCCAGTCGTAGCCGCATCAACCTCCCTTCAATACGACGCCGATCGCGGTCGGTCGAGCCGCGATTTTTCGCCTCGGCGTACACCGCCCTTCGTTCCGCCCGCTTCTTTCGGTGCTCCACGGTCTTTTGGGGAACGGTGGCTCTTCCTCGCCGGGAACCCGGGGAGACCGTGCCATCGTGTGCTTCTTCGTCTGTGTGCGCGTGTATGTGCGCGCGTTTAAGCGTCCATTCTCGCGTGTTGGCTCGCCTGTGCGCGACGAATACACATTGACTCAGCCTCCTCTGGACTGGCAGCGTGCACCGGAGTGCCGCGGCGGTGAACGCACCACCCTCGGCTCTGCAGGTTCGTAGTCGGCCATATTTGTTAAGCCCGTCTGCGAGACGGATAATCGATCTTGCGGTTGATCTGAATTGGAGGCAGATAGGTGACGTTTATTGGTTCATTGTAACGCCAATCGACCGTACAAGCCTCGCGGTCGCTCCACGCGCCGGGGATTCAACGTGCACCGGCGCTCGCGTATTCTTTCACCGACACCCCTTGGGGTGGGACTTCTTATGACAGAGAAGCTGGGCAGGTTGACTGCGCGTGAATGGTACAGGACACATTGGTGGAAGAATATTCGTCTTTAGAAACGTCGAAATTTGAGGACGTTGACCTTTAAGGGAGGAGGGAACGTTGGATATTTTGGATCCGCTGCATATTTCCAATTTCTTTCACTTACGAAATAATTCTCCAAACTTATATTTGTGAAACTCATCGAAGCCAATAAAAAATGACAGAGAAAGAGAGATTAAACAGAAATATCTGTATGAAATAATATTTACCATTTAATTAATTAATTTAGAGTCGCATGCACCTGACGCTGGTTTCACTAATATTTTACTCTTTGATTAAATGTCCTCTCATTAGGATTGACACTTCTTATGTGTAAAAAATTTTACTCTTGGCGTCGAAGCTTGCAGATACATTTCTCGATACTCTTGATAGACACTGCACGAATGCTTCCAACAATAGGTATATGAATCTCATGTGTACCGTTCTATTGATCCAATCTTGTATAACAAGTAAAATAAATACAGTTATCGATTAATTGGTCCAGGATAACGGTTTATGAATAAATTACTTTAAGTGAAACGAGAAAACCATTCAATTTCAGTAATATAGACGAGATTTATATAGCGTCAGCCGATCGTCCCGCTCGTCGCAGTGTCTTAAAAGTCGATTTCTATATAAAATGAAGCTTCTTTCGCTCTTATGAATGCCGGACGGGGACTTTTGACGCTGACATCAACGAAGACTGCCAGAAAATAGCAACAGATATTGATTATACATATATTGTTCGATGCAATACAGAAGTGAAGAGTTGTAGTTTGTCATAGCACTGCAAACGCTAAGAGCTCCATGTAAATAATATCTAGTTATGAATATTAAATTCATCACCTCACAAGGCAAACATTACGTAAACATTGAAGAATCATCGATAAACTATCAGTCACAGATTAACCACCGCCTTCAGGAAATCCTGGCAATTCCTTCACTGTTACTAAAAACTACATTAATTTAATAGAATCCCACGAAAGTACTTAAATAAAGTTACAGACGGAGGAAGATTCCTTTCGAGAGAGGAGCTAAGATCCAATTACCCGGAACGCAATTAAGATCCACCGCCGGCAGCCTTGATTAAGACCATCATCCCTCGAGCGTCCAAGATAGAATCGTCGGTGAAAATTCGCAGCTAAAGAACCTTCTTCCTTCCCCGTAAGATTTCAGCGACGGAAAGCTGTCGGGAACACGAGCTCCTCTTTCCTAATGGAACTCCATCGACGAACGCTAATTAATAAGGGCGTTAAATGGGCGGTGTCGTCGACGATCACTTTTTCAACCCTTTCGCTTGGCCTCTCCCTCCGTAACGAATACACGCGGCGGGACAAAACGTTCTGCTTATCATCGCGTGAACGCGGCAAGATCAAACGGCCGATAAATAAAGGAGCGTCGAACTCGAACAGGCTTTAGCCAACAGCGGCGGAACGGAAACGGAATCCGGGGAAGGAGCATGAGAAGCTAATTAGCGCGGATCGAGGCCTCGTCGCTTGATAAATGAACGGTCAATATTTGAGTTAAGGACGACCCTGTCACCTCGCCGCCTCCTCACCCCCACCCGCCTTTGCATTTTACTTTCATTCTTTATCGTCGAGTTCTTTACGTTTCGCATGGTTGTTCGTACGAAATGGTAGCTGAGGTTCGCTGGGTTAAGGATATCCGGCCGCTGTTTACACGCGCCTCAGCCACGAGATAGCAGATGATTAACGAGCCTTCTTCAGGATTTATTAACGAGCTGTCCTGACGCGTGCCCGTCCGATCCAGCCCTGGTCAGTTTTCGAAGATTTCAGATGGCACCTGGGTGTGAAGTATGGCTTATTATTTTTTCGGAGGCTTTGGGAGGGCTGAAGATATTGCACTTGCTGGGGAATATGTTTGGGGAGCCAATATAATTAAATTGAAATTGAATAGGTAGACTTCAGGTGGGAGTTAAAAGATATGATTAAAGACATCAGTGGAAACCAAGTAGAATAATGTTTTTAGAAAAGTGGGATTAAAAGAGTAATGAAAATTTAAAGTTTCTTTACTGTCTTCTATTATAGAAAATCTCTTGGTCATGCTGAAAGACAATTTTGTTGGCTTTATACTGAACCGTGTACGTAGATTAATGATACGATGTTTCGGGGAACAGGGGCGTATTAAAAACAAGAAGAAAGCGCGTATTTAATCCACGTAGACAGAAAACGTGGTATACCTGAAGCGGATCAAACGTATGGAAATTTCGTTAGAAGGGAGCTGCCCCGAAATTGCTCAAAATTAGTGAAGTGTTCGAAAGTTTTGCGCACCTGAAAATTAACTCAGTTACTCAACATTAGCAGTAATGGTCCCGGGTAATCCATCGGATTTTGTCCGGGCCGAAAAGTTGCCTACTCAAATTTCAAACTGTTTCGCATTCTAAGTAGACCTATTCATTTTTAATATCCGAAACTTTCGAGTGCATCCGACGTTATGCAGCATTGACTGCAACGATAATTTTCTGTCGCAGCGTATATTTTAATATTCGTACGAGGTACGAAAATGTTTTATGTATGTCACTTAAAATAAGCGAAGAGTCTCCTCTCGACAGGATGAAAAGTATAAATAATATTCGTCGTTAAACGATTTTACAAAGCTTGCTGCGATACTGATTTCGTATTTGCAGGAATAAGACAGATCGTGTTGAAAGTAATAATATCAATCATGCATACGTTTCCACACATCTGTAGCAATTATTTCGATCAAAAAGAATAATTTGTAATTAATTCCGCAAATGTATCTTAAGCGAATTCCATAATATTTCATGAAATTGTAAAATATCTTAGGAACGCATCGATCAAATCAACGATCGATCGAATTTGTATTGAATCAGATTTATTCGCAATTCCAACCGACGAGAAGCGATTTAATCTAACGTACATTAATGTTTGATAATTCATCGATTAGAGACTAACGGCGCCGGCTGCCTCATACTGGCTCCGATACTATATCGTCTTATTTGCAAAGTAGATAAATCAGTTGTAAGTCAGACAAGCCGCATTAGACGTTTCTTGAACGCGAGTTGACTCAGACAGGGGCGACCATAAGGCGGCATGCAAATACGCCGTAATCCAATCCGATAATAGTGGCACTGTCAATTAAGACGGCAGTCATGAAAACCAATTAATCGTAAGTGGCTGACCGACCTAGCTCGGGTTACGTATTTACGATCTAAAATTATGCCCTTTTCGGTTGCTCCATTTGCTATTATTCGTCGTACGACTTCTTCAGACGGTCCTTTTAAGGCGGAAACTCTATTTGAACACACCTGGTTCCTCGCAGACCCATGCGAGCGAAATCTTTCGTCAATTGAACGTGTAGTTTGATTGGTAATCAATCATTGTTTCGATTTGATTACCTTATTTTTCTAAGTATCAAGTGTACAAATAATCTACCAACTCTTTTCCTAGTAATTTGAGAATTTATATAATTGACGAAACGGTCAATTATACCTTCCTCTTTAAAATTAAAAAAAAAACTCATCGCTGTAAAATTTCAACTATTACACAATCTTGAGAATTTTATATTTTCGAACGTGATTTTAATGCAACCGCGATTCCCGGTGCGAACGTGTCAGCTGATCGATCAAACATCATTTACTCGATCGATTATACTTGACCATGAACCTGAATCGGTAAAGCGAGAGTGCAAAGGCGATGAAAACGTCGCGCAATTTGCGCGAACCTTACGCGGCGGACGGTGCACGATTAAAACGGCGAGCGCATTTTGAATCTCGATTCATTCGATTAACACTTTCAATTAATTACCGACACGCTACTTCTGACCGGACATAATGCAGCCCCGTTATCGGAGATATTACGCGACCGATACGGGCTTTAAATTGTTTTCGATGATCGTTGAAAATTTTCGCTTGTTTTCTGCCTGGGAATTCGGGCGGTCCGCACTGTAAATATGATGCACGCGTATAATCGTCAATCGGTGACCTTGGTAATTAATCAGCTTGTTAATTGAAACGTTTGCCTCATAAGTACGCCGCTCCGCGTCGGGCAAAAACGGGACAGCGATTCATTTAGCAATTATTTTATGCGATCCGTGCGTAAATCCAGTGAAATGTGTCATGAAACATTCACGTTTATGTACATACTATGTGGAAGCTCGTCCGTCCGATAAAGTGGATAATTTCAGAACGAGTGCTGGCCACCTGCTAATTTGCCGAGTTTCATGACTAAATTGAGGATCAACGGGAAGAAAACCACCGCGGGATAATAATTGATAAACAAACAATGCGCTTCGTTAATATCGTGACAGAAGGGAGACGCGTTTGACTCTCTCTCTCTCTCTCTCTCTTCGCGCTTTAATCATTTTAAGCGAAGACAGAATATAGAACTGAGTGTAAAGTATGGCTTATCATTTTCTTTCGGAGAGCTTGGGAGGACTGAAGATGTTGAACTTGCTGGGGAATATTTTTCGGAAGCCAATATAATCAAATTGAAACTGAATGGTAGACTGGGATTAAGAATGTAATGAAAGTTTAAGGTTTCTTTACTTTATTATTTAAAACTTCTGTTCACACTGGAAAACAATATTTTTGACTTTATACTGAACTGTGTTTGTATATTAATGATATTGTATTTCGGCGCGGAATAATAATTGGTAAACAAACGATGCGTTTCGTTGATATCGTGTCAGAAGGGAGACGCGTTTCACTCTCTCGTCACGGTGCAGTCATTTCGAGCGAAGCCGAATATAGAACGCACGAGTATCCCTCGAGAAAGTAGGTTTTTCAGACCCTCGCCGACCCGGTTTCTCACGGTTGGAAGTGGTCACGAAACGAGTTTCCACAAGGGTATAAAAAACGAGGAGCGGTTATTAAATATACCTCGAAGGGTGACCAGAGAAAACGTGTCCGTTACATCCTCGTTAATCGTACCGGGCTACTTTGTTTCCTCGGCCTTCTTTGGCCGTTTCGGATTTTATTTTTCATGTAGTATTTACAGTCCCTTCGGTGACTTTGAGGTGGTTCCAGAAATTACCGTATCTACGAGTGTATCGAGTTAATTTTAGAAATTGTGAAACCGGGATGAAAGGCGTGACTGGGATACTCAGTAGTACAAACGTACTTCGCAAGTGGTACAATCGCAATTTGGTACGACGCTTCAGTACGTTCGTAGCTTCGTATCTCAGAACGTTGTTAATAGGTCTTCTCACAAGTGCAACTATTTAACATACTGCTTATCTTATTCAATATGAATAAACACTTGAAATAAATACAGCTAAAACACAAAGAACAATAATTTTTAACTTTAACAAATCGGTGCATGAAGAATTAATATTCTCCATTTAATTGCATAAAATTTCTTTTTAGACTTAAACAAGTCTTTCCAAATCAACATCATGTTATAAAAATACGTGAAATAAAGAATACAGAGAAGAAATAGATTTCCTAAAATCATCAGCACCCACCATAATATATCTTTCTTTTCCCGGAATCGGCAAAGGAAACGAAGAAAAAATGAACATACTGTGAACACAAACATTTTCATCCTCCGTGTGTGACGTAAACGTGGAAGAATTTTTTTCAACGAAAAGAGAAAGAGAGCGAGATCTCACTGGATGAAGCGATTCTGCGAGGAAAATAAATAATCGTTCGGAGGGCAAGTCCCAGGCGAGCAGTCTCTTTTTTACAGAGGGTGCGAACAAGTCAAGCGCGGCCAATATTTCGAATGGTCCGAAGCGGAGAAATCGGAAGTCATTGATATATTGCGTCTGATTGCGTCGACGGGTATCGGAAACTTTACAACTTTCATCTCTACCTGGGTGTAAATTTCAGACTTTAATCTTGGACAGCCTTATAGATTCAGGCAGAGGACAGGTGACACGAATTGCTAGCCGTGTTGGAACACAGAGTTCCTTAAGCCGTGATTTGTTAGTAACGGAGGACTCTGGCGACAACTTCCCGGCTAGCAATTTTCACTTAGCATTGAGCACGAGTGCAGCGCAAATATAACGGGATCCTGTAAAACGTTTGTCCGCGTTCTGTGAGGATTTGCATTCTGTAAATCCACGGTGGTTCGTTAGATTGGAAAAGAAATAATTCCCAATCGTGTTTCAACAGATTTACGTTCAGAATTCCTTTGAAATTATTCAGTCTGAAGAACATCGTAGAGGGTCAGAGATGCAGCCACGGCGATAATTTCTGGTTACTCGGACAAGTTTTAATATTCACGGGGTAAAGGGTTTAGATTACTCCTGCTCCAATTGTCTCCGTGGCGATCAATTGAACAAAAAAAAACGGCTGCTAGTGATAGACAGTTTAGAACAGGAAACAACATTAATTGCTTCCCCGGTAAAGTGACCACACGGAAATTGAACAGGCGCCTGATCGATAAGCAATTTTTATTGTATTTAGATACCTTACCGTTTCAATCTGTCCACACGCCCGGCCCGTGTACAGATAGCCGTCTTGTAATCCATATTACACCATCTAATGCGTAATACAGTATAATCTGAGTAGGCAATCAAACGTACGTTTAATTGGCAATTTACACCGATAACTTATTTCAATGATAGCTATTTTATTGCTGCTTCAAGTAGCGCTGCGTTTATCTTGAATTGATCGTCGGTTCCGCGATTCCGGAGCTAATTTGTCGCGGAGGGAATCGATGGTGCTTGTAATTGGCTATAATGGCAAAATTAATTTTAATATTGTAACAATGTAACGTAATCAACACTGAACATTTCATAATCGCGAATAACTTCGTGTACATCGCTATACATAATTCTACCTGAAACAATACAGGATGTTAACTAGATTACTGCGCTGACACTCAGTAAAATAGAAAGAATGATCGAAAGATAATTGCTGACTATTTAAATGATCATTTACGTGTTTAATAATGTTGGTTAAAAGCAGTCACGGAGGGCGGCTTTGAAAGACTTCCCCCTTTTTTACGCAATGAGTTACAGTGCCGCAAAAGACTTTGTAGTCAGAGCCAGCGTTTTCTCCTTTTTTTTTTAAACAGCGTCAGGTGCATTCTTGTTTGGGACAACCCACAGCAGGATAAAGTTTCCCTTCGCATTAACGTTTCAGGTATGTTCATTGTCGTTCCGCACCTTCGGTCTTCTGAAGGGTTTCACATTTACGAGAGGAATTCTTTCGTCCTTTCTATTCGAACGAGCTATTGAAGTTGAAGAAACTCAACTATCTTCAATCACGCGCGTCCTTTTACCATATCAATCACAAAGACTGTTAATTAACACATTATCATGACGTCTTTGTTAAAAGAGTATAGACACTCTGTGTATCGTCTGCTATTTCTAAAGAACACGACGAAATGTTAGTTACGATAATAAAATTTGCTTATACAACATAATTTACTTAAACAACATAATTTACGTAAACAACATAATCCACTTAAACAACATAATCCACTTAAACAACATAAAATCAGAATTCGTCAAACTATTATTACGTCACTTCTATTATATCAGCTCAAGATGCCAATCACTTTGCCAATCTTTTCGTGCTTAAAAGAAAGAGGCAAAAGTACTGGACATATTTCAATTAAAGCGGTCCACAACGAGACATCGGCACGAGTTAAAAACGACCCTTTGCGAAAGGCGACTTCGAATTCGTGCGCAAATAATAGACGCCTCTGTCGTTGAACTTTGGCACCGCGCCTCCCATAAGGGCACTAGGGTTCGTATCGCATACGCCCCTGTTGAAGTCCACGGCGTTATTGCAACGTTTCGCAACGAAGCCCACGTTGCTGTTGATGGACTCTGCGAAGTAGTGGACGGATCGTGAATGCGAGCACGAACCGCCAAGATCGACCACGCAACCTGGTTGCAGATGACCACCATTGGGGAAGAAGTCGGCGTCGCCGATGGAAGTACTGTAACCCAGAAGACCACCGTTTGTGTGGATCACTTCCACGTAGTTCGCGTCCCCCCTTGACACTCTCTTCCCTGCACCAGCGAGGAGGAAATTCGGCAGCGCCGGATCCAGAGCTGTAAAAGAGTTCGGTTTTTCCATGAATCGCAAGATGTTCCAACTTTTAATAATGACTGTATTGGACAATGCTTGAAATTATCATTGAATCCTGTTAGCGAAGGGCTTTATCATTTCCCGGTGGAGAAGGTTTATACGGTTGTCAGATTAGAATCAGATGGATCGATCCTTTTCAAGGATCTGGCAAGCATTTTGTGGAATGCAAATATAACTTTGTTTAGAGCCATTAATTCTCCGCGGCGCTACTGAAGTAATTATTTTAAAGGCAAGTGTAATGATTCTTCCGATAATCTTATCATTCTTTAAGAAAGCATTTGGAAAATTAATTTTCCGGGAAATCAAGAGAGCAATAGAATTGCTGATCATACTACATTTACTCACCCACAACGTAATTTACTTTCTGCCTAGCGTAGTGAGATGCCAATCCAGCAATATGACCGCCGAGAGAGTGACCAACAATGGTCACCTGTGCTGGTTTCATTCCTTGCGTTGCAAGGAAGTCGATCATGCCGGCGACGTACTGCGAAACCATTACAACGCGATTGCTGCTCCATATGTATGGCCTCTTCGATATGGAACTCCAGTCTATTACGATCACATTGTAATCCCCGTGTCTAAGGAAAGCTGCGGAAGCGAGGAATCTCTCCGATTAAATATCTCCATCCGCGAAGGAGAGCAGAATTCACATAGAAACTAAATACGTACCGTCTCGAACTAAAGTGCAAGCTTTGCTCCTGCCAGAATTGATCCATCCGTGGGTAACGAGTTTCGTTTCCCTTCTCGCGTTGAAGTGACTTCGCCTCAAAGCATCGACGTCGTTCAAGCGCAGACTCTGAGCTTTGTTCGGGTTCTGTTTCGTGTAAAGGTGAAAAATGACACGTTTGCGTAGGTCCTTCTTCGTTTGTTGTATCGTTTCCGGATAATCCGCCTCCAAGTCTAATTTAACGGGGTTATCGTTGTCGTCTAACACGTACGCGTCTCCAGAGGTTTCCATCCATGCTGGGACCGACGCGTTGCTGGTCCCTTGGTGTGTCGCCTTATCCACTGGCAACGGTACCGCTGCGAATAGCGTTTATTACATTTTATTGAAACGACAAAGCCATTTAGGCGAAGCTTAATTTCTTAGCTAACAGTTTAATCGAAACTGAATTCTTAATTAGAAAGATGCTACCACGAGAGCGGAGAAAGAAGCATCATTCTTGTTCGAGGGGGACAAATGAAATATTGAAACGTGATAGTTTCAGTAGATGGATTAAAGAAATTTTTGATCTATAGTGAATGAAATTTATAATATGGAGATCAATTTCATGAATTTGGATCGTGTAGAAAGTTTTTCTTTACCGGTGACAGCGTAGATGAAAAAGAAACCGGACAACACGTGCACCAGCATGGTTTACTTAATTGAATACTGGTAGTGCAGGCTTCAGATCTGCTTATAAAGGAATCGATCAAATTATTCGAAACATCGATCTTTGTGATAAGATAATGTGTCATTGTTAGGAGCGAGTAGCAGTGGCTGATAATGAAGGAAAACAAGCTTACGTCATTTCATCGCAATTGTAACCAATGCGAATAAATTACTAATAAGTGTGTGGGAATAAAAGATACTTCGTAAGCTCACGAGGACGTATGATGATGCATTTAAATTACGAACAAGAGCCAACCAAAACAAACATTCATCGTGCACCACGATGAATTTATTTTATTTTGTTATTTTGACATTGTTACTTTTCAACAGAAAATTATTCTATTGTGATAAAGATGGTCCGGTGAAGAAGATATTTTGTTGTTGCTTAATGTGAACGTGTAAGGTAATTTCTTGTTGCACTTTAGGCAGTCCCTTTGTTATGCGTTTCTAGATAATGTTATCAATTATATAAATTGCGATTTAAATAGCGCTGTAGTAGAAATTTGAAGACTTGGTATCCCAATTTCTCGCCCGTGATGGATACTGGAGAGTATGCAAAACATGATTATGGAAAATTTGATGAATTTAATGTGATGTGGTGTTTACCAATTTTGTTGATAATTACATACATAATTTAAGCCACTATATTTCATTGTGGGAAAGCAATCATATGTGCAACTATTACTGATTATACATAATTAGAGCTTATTTGTATTCATTTACATGCAATAATATTTTAACTATAACATTCTATGAATCTTTCTCAATCCTTATATATTGGAATTTAAGTATTTTGTGCTTTTATGGGTAAAACTTATTGGGAAAGCAATGTTCAATGATTAAGAAACGATTAATCAATATGAGAAGCAACCTAGTGACACTTTCGTTGTTACATAAATGATATTAACATTGCAAGTAATGTTTCTAATAAAACGAAAAATTGCATTTTATATGCACGGAGTAATAATTCTCATTCCGTTCGCCATAAATTTGTCTGTTATTCAAGCGACCATTATGCAAACACGAATCGTTGAACGTTTTTTTTTTAACAACATGTACTCCACGCTGGCGTTTCCCGTTAGTTTATTTAAACTGCAAACTCGACTAGAAACGGTATCGTTTTCGAAACGACCAGAGTTTCATTCGGTAAAAACAATACAATGAACAATGTTAATTCATTTACTAATATCAACGTGATATAAATCGTAGGAAATTTTCATTCTACGCATCCGAGTAGACTCATTCTTTTCAATAGCCTACTTTTTAATCGTACCTTTTAATCGTAATCTTAATTGATAGGCGAATATGCAACAGTGAAAAGTATATTCTAACTTTAATAATTACCTCGCACAGTTTTCACATGGCTTAACTTCAAAAAGGTAACACAATTGTTTAACTATTAAATTAATGTTGGACTATCACTTTCGATCTTTTTCTCATTAGAAAAAATTGCTATTTATTAAATAAAATTTCACGTGAAGAACGTCCAAATGAATACTAATTAGTGGATACCTTTGAATATCTTCCAGTACTTAAGTAACTCAAAGATACATTTTCCCCTTCCTCAAAGATGGAAAAACTTTAACATCTATTTCTTGCCACTGTTTAAACAGCGCTCTGTTTCACGCGTTCTTATGTGATTAGCAGATTTTAATTCAGTTATTTTAACAGCGTTACGCGACGCGAGTGTGTGCGCGTAATCCCCTTCGGGGCGCGAAATAAACGACCGAAAGGAAAAATCTCGGAGTTAAAGGTTCGAGAGACGGAAACCTGTTGTGCCCGGTAAACTCCGCTCGCCGCGCGTGTGTTCCTTTTTTTTCCTCCCCCCCAAGCCGCGGCAAGTTCTCACCCTCGGAGCGGTGGTGTTCGTTTCTCAGACAGAATCAAACAGGTTTCGCGCTG
Source organism: Holcopasites calliopsidis (assembly GCA_023838395.1). NCBI lineage: Eukaryota > Metazoa > Arthropoda > Insecta > Hymenoptera > Apidae > Holcopasites > Holcopasites calliopsidis. The sequence continues at coordinate 1,475,709 of JALHAQ010000015.1, forward strand.
CACGTCCGTGTGCCCGTGCATTCGTATCAGCTTAGCGAATAAGAACCATCCTCTCACCGGCTCCTTTGAAACTTTTTACTCCTCCTGTCGTCTTTTTTCCCCAAGCGGCTCGATTCCTCGGCGAGCGTGGACCTTACTGGACGTTCCATTTTATTTCCTCTCCGTCCGTGTATCCGGTATCTTCGTTTTTTATCCGCTGAAAGCATCGATAAACCATTGATGAAGCCGCGATCGAGATAAGATTTATAGGTGGAAAAGAGTCGCGAAACTGGCATCGATCGGTCGTTTGTCACCCTCCACCGCGAGCGTTGCTTGATATTTAATTAAAGGATTTCCGCAATCTCCCTTCCATCGCGCCTAGGTTGTTGTCGTTCTCGCGGATGCCTCGTCCGACCGGCTGCGATCGAACATTAATAATCCACGGCGCGCGCAAGGCCAAACCGTAATTCATCAATAAGTCGTCGAGGACACGAGCGTATGAATTGCTGTTGACTTGGACAACGTGCGGGAAAATTCGCCTCGCCTCTGCTTTCTCCACTTTCGCTGCCTCGATACGACGCCACGTTTCCGTCAATGGGCTGCGCCTAGTATGCCACTCGGCGAAAAAAGCAAGGTACAAAGTTCGACGGCACCGTGAACACGGTACAGGGTGCAACATTGTCCCGTGGAAATCGTTCAACATGTAGATAAGCAAAAGTTTCGCGAGCAATACGAGGAATCTGTTACTTATAAATCAGCTGACTGTACATCCATCGTACCGAAAAAAAAATTGCATTTTTTTTTTGTCCGGAGATAAAAAGGGAGGAAAAACTCGAAGAAAGCGAGTTTTTCCACTTTTTTTCGTAGTGCAGGTGTAGGTCATTAGTGCGGAATGATTCTTAGACCCTCGAAGACACGGCGTTTAGGGTGCGGGCGCTTGCGTGAAGCTCGAAAATGAGGGGGTTGCAGAGAGCGAGAGGCGTTAGGGTTTGGCGGCACGCCAGCAGCGCGGCGGGGGGGTGAGTTTGGGGATCGTGAAAGCGAGGGCGCCTGCAGTGACTAGCCTCCATCGATTTACCGTGAGCCGCCATCTTGCCACCCTTCGCTACAGGGGTTGACCACCCAACCTTCCCCACCCCCTCGTACGTTCGTGTCGGCCCCATCCAACCACCCACCAGCCTCCCCCCCCCCCGGGGCAGAAGCAGACATTTTGAAAAATGATTCCGAAAGTCATCGTGGCCCGGCACGTCGTTTTTCAGCCGGCCAACTCTGCCCGCGACCAGCAACCCCTTCTGTTTTTCGGCACGCGATCCCTCCGTCTGGAGAGAGAAGAAAGAGCGGCCGGAGTCTGGCGCAAAAGGAAGGTGATTCGGAACGTACACGGGACAGGGAAATAAATGAGGGGTGTCCTGACTGGCCGGCGATTTCGTCGTACTCGCATATTAAGTTCGCGAGCCTTTCCGATCCTTGTCGCACGATGAAAATCGTTTTTATAGAAACCGGTCTATTTTCTTTATTAATTAATGTCATCCCCAGAACGTTTCGTTTCCCTGTGTCTCTAAACGTCTACTTCTTCCACTAGTTTCTTCTCACCCTTCTTCTTTCGCCAGACGAATTTTTCTCGAATACAATTTCTGTGATTTCCAATGACTGCATTTTTATTAGAACCTTTTATTTAGCTTCGCTTGTTAGTCAGTTAGTTAAAGTGAAATCCTTTAGGCTTATTTTAATCCACTTCCGCATATGCGATCGTCTCGAAACTTCGTACACGTACCTAGTTAAAAGATTTGTTTTACTATAACTATTTTAGACTCTTTTTATATACTCTGACGAACTGCCTTACTCCTTTTACTAATGCTAAAAATTAAGCAACGAAATTTGTATTCCAAGTACTCAAAAAATTTATCAGTTCTTGCTCTATTCTGAGCGTGGCACTTCATAAAAACGATTAGAAAATTTACGAATGAGTCGCGATGAGGGTAAATAAAAAAGAAAGTACCGCATCTTCCATCATGGACACGAGGATTTTGCAGCGAGACGAGAGGAGAGAGCTTAATTGCGTCAAAGTCACGTCGTCTCAGGTTTCAACGCGGAATGAACTCGCGCTTTTAGAGAGACGGTTGCAGCTCGTGTATGAACATCCTGAATCAAAAGAGCCCGGGAACAAAGGGCACGCGAGAGAAAGATTTCAATCGCGTCTACCAATCGCGTGATAAACAATGCCTGGCTTTCGAGAATTCACCGTGCGGTTGATCGGCTCTCTATTAACGTTAAAAAAAAAAAAATATTTCTGTGTTCGCGTAAAAAGTCAACGATGCCTAGTCCGCCAGGATATCAGAGCAAGTTGGCTGACGAAATAGTTGCAACGGATATGCATGCCCGGTGGGAAAATGTGCATGACGTTCAAGCATCGAAATGCTCGTACATTAATTTTTATTAGGCTTGGTTGGGCAATGCAATGGAAAATTGTTACAATTGCCTTCAGTTTATCAAAGCTATTTATTTGACTCATTGATTTGTCTTTCGGTAAGTGGAATAAAATGGTGTCGCAGGATAAACTATAATTAATTCGTTATGTTTCTTGCCATAGTTGCAGTATCAAATTTTTTGAAAACGTTTTTCTGCGATAACAGTAGTTTTGTAACAGGGTTTTTGTTTTAACAGCAATAAAAATTGTCAGAAATATAAAAGCGCGACTTGTATTATGTTCTGGTATTCTTTCAATGAACTCTTTTTTATCGATTTATAGTCATTACATTTGCTTTTCATTTAAAAACATTGAACGGAATGATGTTCTCTCAAAAGTTCTCTCGCTTCAAGCTTCCCGTAGGACAACTCGTGTGTAATCAAAATATTTGCGGAGATATTATTTCTACGGTCTCGGTAACAAAATCCCTAATTGCAGTTTACTCAAATGTTGAGTTACGTATGCTGTAATCGCTCGACTGTCACCAGGCAAGCTCTTTAACTATCTCCAGCGTCCACTCGACAAAGTTTCACGATTTATTTACACCTGTTACTAGGCATCACCATTCTCCAACTACCACCATGCCCATTCGCATCGTTACGATTTCGACAGAAGCCGCGGAGAGAACATCTTTACCCTTATTTATGTCTTAACAACACGTAATATTGATGAACAGCAAAATTTCACCCTCCCACACTGTTACGCTGCATTACTTCCCAGTAATTGCGTAATTGACAAGGCTGCGATAATTCAAGAAATTTTCGTCAACGATAAAGCCCGCAGAACGATGACAAACGCGGAATAAGTGGTCGCCACTGTATCAATTGAGTTGTTATACGTATCTGGGCTATAACAAAAATGTAACACAGCTACCGGTGGTATCGGTAATTGAATTTCAACGAGAATAATAGGAAGCCGACAAATTTACGGGATTGCGTTACACGGCTCCCGTCCCGTGATTATACCTCTTCGCTACTCGTTTTCCCTTCGCTTTACATTCGATTAAAAAGAATTGTAGCCGGCCAGATGATGCGGCTTTCACTGTTCGATCGTTGCTTTGCGGACAGATGGACGGATAGGTAATTCTGCATGTGTGTTCGTGTTGATTAGGAAACGATGTTGGTCTTTAATGAAAAGTAAAGGAGCCTTTAACGATCAGTGATTTAATTGTGCGTTCAATTGTAAGTTTTGATAATTGGTCGTCATTTTTTGGGAGCTTGAAGACTTCAAGTGGAACGAACCCTGAAATTATATTTACCAAAATAATTGATAAAGATACGGATTACACTCTTTAAGAACGCGAAAATGTTTTGTAATTTTATATAAAACATTGGAATATAGTATTTTATATTAATTATACTGTTTCTATCGGAAAAGACTTTTACTTATCCGTATCATTGAAATTATTTGCATAACAGCTTGTGCGCCAACTGCATGATACCATGCAGCGAGTGGCGAACTTATTAAAATAAAAATAATACACTAATGTGAGAAAGCACTTGACATTCTTAAAATTGCTACCGATCGGGGTTGTACCGGGATATGGTCGGAACGGTCCAATTTCTGAAACAACCCCTGCGTATTAACACCGCTTAATGCACAGCGAGCGCAGCCACACAGGCTTGTACGCATGCATATACAGTAATACAGATTTATTCGAGTGAAATTGACGTGCTTTGTTATCTGGATTATACAATAGCATAGTCACGTACCCCACATTCGAATCCAAGCATATGCTATTAAGAAATCGGAACTTTAAAGCACAATGACATCCATTTTCAAGAACCGAATTGCTCTCTTTCGAAAGAAGCGTATCATTTACAACAGGCAGGATAAATAGGAGTCAAACTTTTTAAGTACTGCTAAAAATGCAGCAATTTTCATTGCCTTCAGAATACAAAACAGAGAACAATCAGTACTTAATGCACAAAATATTGTTTCCACGTATGAAATCTCTCGAAACTAAATTCCCACCTAAGATTCATACACGAACAATAAGCCCATCAAATTTTAATGAAAGAGAAAACGGCCTACGTGCATAAGCAAGTACGAAACAGGGAAAGCAAGGAAATGGAAAAGTAAAGGGTACGTGCGGCTCGTTCGACGGCAACAAGCTAAGGTGAGACGAGGCGTTGCACAGGTGCTCGGAAAAATAGAATCAACGGCCGCACCGGTAATTGAATCCCGACGGGGATAATGGGAGGCCGACAAATACTCGCGCGGCCGCGTTAGATCGCTTTCGATGTGTGCCGTGCGGGCATTCAGCCAGCCCAACGATGGATCCTTGATGGCTAGATTTAAAAAAAAAAAAAAACCCTCCCTATCGAAGCCGGTGCCCCATCGCACGGACGCGTCGCCATGTGTTACGGGTTCCGCGATGGTGTTGGTGTCAGCCGCTTTGGTGTTGCGCTCACTGATCCAGTCTCGGCGGCCCCTGTATAACTGATGGTGCTTCTGAGTGTCAGGGCCAGGCTGTCCACTTCTTTGCGGGACTGTGAACGTGTGTGCGCGATTCCTGGCGTGGGAGTACGTGTACAACGTTCGTCGGACTTGTATTGTGATTCCAGCTTCATCGCGTGTTTGCCTTCTAAGCGTGATCGCCCGTGTACTGCCACGTGAATATCAGGCCAACCCTCTCCGGCTTTTTTTTTCTGTTTTTATTTATTTCTCGCCTCCTTCCCTTTTCCGTGGTTCATATGAGACAGGGAGTAAAATTTTGCGCTCGACTTTGGACTTAAAGGGCTGTTCAGGTAGGGCTTATGCAAATAGAGAGTTCTTGAAAGGGCGCGCGGTGTTTTCTCTATGTTGTTTCGTAAAGACAACGTTTTAGCGGCTTCGTATTTATACATACACGGCATTGCTCTGTCCAATGTTGGAACCCGTTTATTTAACCCGAGTACAGTATAATGGAAGGTACTGAGCACATTGACTTCGAGCGAGGGAAGATACGCGTGGAATTACAATATGTATTATTAAATATAATTTTTAAAATGCAGTGATAAATGAAGGAACGTTTGTACTAAGTGCAAATGAATTCAAATGTTGCAGGGAAACTTATGAAATTTATACAATAACGATTTATGATACAAGATAGAATAATTTAATTTGCCTACAACATAGTATCAAATAATTAAACAGAAATATAAACATGATTATTAGAATGTATTATTTATGTATTTTCTGAATCATACTTTAAGCTGATATTTACATAGTCGAAGGCGGTCTGCATTTCCGAGTAAATCTTCGCACTCGGGATTCAACTCACGTCTTCGAGCAATCCAGATAATTCATCAAGATTAGATACCATACGTTCGCTCCCTTAAAAAAAAAAAGAGAGAATCCAGAAAGGCGAGAAGGTATCAAGTCCAACATTTGCTCAAGCTTAATCCTTGGTACGCCAAGAATGTGTACCCAATTAAACCTAAAAAACGTGGCGGAGGAAAAATATCCCTTAGAAAACCAATCATGGGAACGTGGAAGGCGCCTTGATACCGCTCGACCGTTTAATTCCGCCAAGAAAAACATTTCTCTCGCTTGATTCTCGATTCCTGTGGGATCGTTTTAGACCGCAGGATTATCTCGTCGAACCAGCAGAGCGGAGAAAGAAAAGAGAACTTGACACCGTCGTGTACGAACCAATTAAGGTCGATCGGGAAAGCCACCTTTTCCATGTGCACGTGAACGTGCGTATCGATGCTATCGGGCGACACACACGCCCCACAATGGCTCCAAAGAAGGGGATCGAAAATACCGAGGATCTGAAAGAAATCCGATGATAAAGAATAGAGACACAAAACAGGAAGGGTGATGCCACGAGAACGGAATGCCAAGCACAATTGCTTCATTAACTGTGGATTATTAAAAGTCGCCGCTCCATCGGCGGCGTTCGCACCCCTCTGCGCGCGGCGTTGATTCGCGTCAATGTGCGTGAACAGAGAGCGCGTCGTTCCAGGTATCAATGAGAGCACTTGGTATCGCATTGACGCATTAGTCGTTAATGAGCCGCTGACTGTACTGAGATCGCTGCATATGCGTGCAGAAATAGTGGAATATGGTTCGCTCGCGTCAATCTGCCACCGCTGCCGAGATCGCGAGAAGAAGGGTTGAGCTAGAAATCTGCTGAAATTTTTTAGAAACAATCGTATTACCTTTCTGTTCTTTTTTTATTAAACTAACTATTATTAGAAGCTTTCAGGCGCAATGCTTTATACGGATAGCTTTAGGTCCACAGTGTAAGCTTATCAAGGCATACATTTATTTATGTCTTTTTATTTGTTTATTCTTTAGTCTCGCAGTGGTAATATCCTGAAGATAGAACTAACATGTTCTACTCTTTCATTTTAATGACCGCAAAACCATATACATGTACATTAATGAGAGACTCCCAAAGATAAGAATCCTGTTTTGGAAAATTGTCGACCGAAACAGCATAAATTAATCACTTCGCGCTTGAAGCAAACAATCTATCCAAAAGAGTGCGCATCGATATCGGCAGGTCGTGCTACGGCAATAATCCGAATACCTGTGCGAGTCGTTAAGCAATCTCGTAATTATGCAGCACGAGACGCGACGAATATCAAAGCGGCGCTGTAATTCCATTAGGACGGAGTAAGATAACCGTGATTACCGGGGCTATATTTGAAAGGCGACCCGCTCGAAGGGTGGAAGGGGGCTGGGGGCGGGGGGGGGGTGGATAAAATGCGAGAGGCAAGAGTAGTGTATAGAGACCGCGTGCTAGTTTCACGAGGCGGCGAAGAGGGATGACGGGGGTCGGGGAAGAGGCTGATGGCGGAGTCAAGGCGGAGGATCGATATTTTTGACTGCAATTTAGTCTGCGTTTAATCAACGTTTAATCACCTCGTCAACGGACCAAGTTAATCCGAGCGAACTACCTGGGTAGCAGGGCCCAGTGTCTATGTACCCGTACACGACGCCGCCATGTTTAAACTCATCATTATTCGCTGCACTAATAGAGCTCTGCCCGAGGAAAATGCTCCCGAGGGGTTTAACTTTCGTAAAAAGACGGGCGCCCGGTGCTGCGCGACTCGTAACATCGTTGGCAAGGTGTTTCTGATCTGAATAACAAGACCAGATTTCAGACCAGAGTCGCGTTTTTTTTTTTTTAGAAGGAATGAACTGGACGGAGCAACAAACCTGACGGTGATGCGTCCTGTTTTTGTCTCGAAACTGATATCTAACTCGATTATTTGATTACCTCGTGAAGTGGCGTAATGATTGATGCTGTCCGGGGGTCCGATTAGATTTTTGTTGTCAGTGCTTATCGATGTTGAAATAATCCGATGGTATAGATGACGGAAAGAAGTGTTATCTTATTTGTCTGCACGTTGCTACCCCTACAGACTTTATTTTTACCCTTACGATTATAGTTACATGTAAATATCTATTAAATGGAAGGGTTATGCACAGCTCGATGTAATACTTAATGCTGACATTCACTCCTGAATCAAAGTTTACAATAAATCCGGCCTAATTAAAAGGAAAGGAAAGGGAGCCCGTTGGTTATTTGTTTAATAGTCTGAAGGAATTAACGTAGGACTGTCCGTTTTACATTTAGCCCTTTACGAGACTGGGAGTCGTTTCGAAGGTCTAAATTACCATGGGCACATCCTTCGAGTTTAGGAGTAACCCCCATCTCGACCGACGTTCTCCATTCCCTTCGGTCCCTTAACCCCCGTCGTGGTTCCGTCGACCTCTATAAATTCCCTCAGGATTTTTCTTTCCTCTACTTGCCTTAATTAAAGCCCTCCCATACCGCCCTTATGACTGCGCCTATGGGTCCGCCCTTTCACTCGCATTTCCCTCGTACCCTACGTTTCAACCCCTGACAGGTTCGCCGGTTTAGAACTGAATGTCAACCGGAGCGAAGACAGCGAAGACCTTTAAAAGGATTTAAGGATCGTTCAGTACCCCGGGACTTTTTATCGTTTATCGTACGTTTAATGTCATCCCGTAAAAAAAAAACACACACAGTGATAAATAATGAAACCAAATGGATCACAGAATTAAATATCGCTTGCTTTAATAAATAATAATATACAAGACAAAAGGAACGAAATGAAAATTCATGCAGTTACGAAGAAAGCATTCCAAATTGAACAGTGGAAAGTTTCAACCAAGAAAAATATTCATATCAAGAAGCGAAAACGTTATAAGACCGTGGTGAGAACGAAAAAGAAATAAGGGAACAAAGTACCACACGTATAAATTATTTCTATACTTTATGTCACTCAGTTTACACCGCTAATTACATAAACCGACTAGAGAAAGAGAAAAAAGTGCGTCCGGTTGAAAAACTACCCTCGCCGCGTTTCCTTCTTTTGCTTTCTCACGAGCTTCTCGCCTGACGGGCTTGGCCTCACCCGCGGCGAGGGAGTGAGAATTCTTCCCGGACGGTAGCGTTTATCCACCCACCCCCGGGTCTGAAAACTTTTATCCCCCCCGCCCCCTCCCGCCGCCGTCCGAGTGTGCGCTGACATGTCGGTCGAGAAGTTTGAAAAGTTTCCCGCGCAAAAAGTCGAGTTTTTCGTGTGGTTTCCTTCGCCGGATGCGCGAGAGGGTGCGCGCGGTATCGCGAAAGGAGGGTGAGGTCGTAGGGGTTGGCGGTGGTTACGGAGCCAGCCGTGCCGTCAGTGGAGACGGCGATGCTGGGGGTGGTATTTGAGGGTTCGAAGAAGGAGTCGGAGGAGTGGGGAGATCGACAGATAAGAGAGAACCGGAAGGTGCAAAGTGGGGAGGGTCGAGGAGGGGATTTTCATCCCTCCGCGACTATAAGCCGCCGGTGTATTAGAATCCCCCTGGAGAATGGAAACTCGTCTCGTTGCAAGGAATAACATAGCGATTCCACTTGAAGATTGAATCTTAAATATGTGCGAAAGGGCTGGGACAAGTGGATGAAGTTTGAGCACGCCACTCGACCGTTACTCAACTTCGATGAATTTTCATTTTACTGGTCTAAGAATAATTCAGCACGTGTTCTTCGGGGAACGCGCAAGAGATACATTTTGCAGCGAATTGTGATATTAATACATTTCATCGATTTACATGAAGCTACAAGCAACTTTAAACACATCGTCCAACAAAATACTCCTACAATAATTTCTAGCCCTTGTTTATAGTGTATCATTTCATTATCAAGATACATTCTTCTCACATGTGTAGTTAACAGTTACGACGTTATTAACGCGAAACACTTCTCATTATCATTGAGCATTGCTATATGTGGCGTTCAAAGATCTTAATCGCTGGCATGCTTCAATGCACTTCACATTATCTTACGGACACGTTTAATCTTGATTCATCGATGTACAGATCGATGTACAGAAAGCGTTTCTTGCAAAATTGTAAGTGGCGAAGCATGGTGTTCCTCGTTGTTAATTTTTCAGGAAACAATTTCATTTACGCGAACTTTTGGGTTAAGCGGTGGTTAAGTTCACCGAGGGCGAGAGTCTCGCGGAAGGAAACTGAGAAAGGTTAGCGTTTATATCGCGCGCAACGCGCCGCGAATAGAATTGATGTAATTTCTGTCGGTGTGGAAAGCTGAAAAAGAAATAGACGTAGAAAGTTTAAAAATCGTACAATGTTCACATCTAGCACAGTGAAAAACGGTATTCTGTTCTTGCAACCGGAAGCAAATCAAACGGTTTCGATGGAATGAAAGAATTGCGTATTAAGCAACGCCTGTACAGGAAAGATAAAAGGCGGAATAAAGCAATGCGAAGTAATCGATCTGCTACCACGACCGACATTAGTTCTTTGTTTTGACGTCAAAATTGATTAACGCGGAAGCAAACAAATAATGCCGATCCGTTGATACATCATGCGATCACTGGATCTATCTTACCGTGTTTCTGCTTTCTACGAATTCATGTTTGATTGTTCCTTTTTTAATATCCCACATATTTGATCTTATATGTTTTCGACAGAGACGAGCTAGCAATCAATTCGGAGCGAAAGACTTTACAGCGTTCGATCCCTAAGATTAAAATTCTTTAAGCGCTTTTATCATTTCTACAGTCTCTGACAATTTCCATCTGACTTTCACATTTGAAGAAATAAATTACGAGATCTATCAAGGATTCGCAGTTAATTATCTGACACTAATTCCCAAAAATCTTAGGAAACAGAATATGCACATCTTCTATTTCCTTCACCCCCTTCTTTCCCGTTGAAAACTCTTTTGGAACACTTTGCTCCTAGAGAAATGAACACGATCAGTTACCCTTAAACCGGCACCCTTTTGCGTCAACAATCCTAGGCATAAAAGGCAAACAAAGTGAATAGAACGTAACGTTAAAACGAGAGGAATACTCTCCAACCCCCTCGACTGCGGGAACGTGTTCCGAGCTATTCCTTACCTACCCAAACCTTAACGCGCGTCCGTATCCCGGCTCCGCCACAGCGAGCGTATGTGTGCGTACAGGTGCAAATGAACCTTTAAAGGTAAGCGGTGGATTGTCGAATACGTAGGACGTGCGAAAGAGGGTTGCGAGGTGGAGAGGGTGTCGGTCCAGAGTATCACGGACCATCTCTAACGATGCACATATAAGCCCCCGTAAAAGAGGATCCCGAAGCGGGAATAGAAGCAGCTCCGGTCGAAGGAAATGGGGATGCCGGGGCGGATGGGGGAGGGTCGGCGGTGGTGGTTCCAGAGGCAGTATCCTCGAGAAGCTTTTGCAAACCGAGTTGAACTTGTCGCTCGCGTTGTGTGCGGTGCCGATGGTGGGGAAACTGGTCGGTCGATGCGCTCGGTCGCTGCTCGAGCTGCAGGGGGCTGTTTTTGCGGGTGTGGCTTAACGCACCCCCTGTCGCCCCACTGACCCTCGCTTCCTTGCCCTAGGAATTACCAAGCTTGCCTCTCTCTCTCTCTCTCTCTCTCTCTCTCTCTCTCTCTCTCTTTCCCTCCCGTTACTCGCAGCTAGTCGCTAACGCTCGCCACGTTCGCCTCTTGTCCCTCGTCCTCGATCCGTTCCTCTCCGTCCTTCCTTTCCTTACTCCTTTACCCTTCCTCCTCTCGACCGTCTCCGCACTATAACTAACCCCCGCTGTCTAGCCCCGCGGGCGAGAGCACGAGCGCGAAACTACGAGGCTCCGGCCCGCCTGATCGCGTCCGCGCGATCAGAGGAGCTTACTAAGTCCGGTCCACCTCACTGGAAATATCGAAATTCCCGCTTTTGAGACGGTTTCGAGAGAGTAGACCAGTAGTTGTCTTCGGCGCCAGTGATTTTGTACCGGGTTCCGGGATGCTGAAGCGAGGCTCTTTAATTTCTTTGCGATACAGCTGGTGGCTTGGAACTTCTACTTTTCCTCTGTAACTCGTAGGCAATCGAATCTTGGATGCTTTTCCTCGCGTGCTCCCGGTTCGTTCTTCTCTTCCCTCGCGGAGCTCGGATTGGAAGTTCTGTTCGATCGACGAAACTGTTTTTCTTATCAACTCTTTAAGCCCAGCTTTGTAAATATGTTTTACTTGTTTATCTTTCGCCGCTATCCTGACGTATTGACTGGTGGCAAATCAATGTTTGCGGTCGATTTTACAAGATGGATTAATGACGTGTACTTGAAATTACGGGAATCACACACGTCTTAATTAATCTGTGCTACATCAGGGGGCTAAATTTGCGATGATTGATCTTTACAAGCAGTTGAACGTAAACGATTTGCTCCGATTGTATATATGGAATGTACTATGTTTCTAATATATTAATAATATTCTACTTTATTTTTTTATTAACTAATGGCGATGTCGTTCGCTGTGCATATTAAACATTCCTCCATCGATCGTTTATAAAATGCTGCTGCATTGTTCGTGCAATTTCCATATCACTTAATTGAATTCTTTAGACGCCTCGAGTTACTCGCTGCTTACGCACTTGTAATTCATCCATTGCGAGCTAGAGTTTGTTGCGATAAATTACGCTTTTGCCGAGAAAGGAATACATTCCTAAGCTTGCATGTAGTAGGAAAAAAAAACATAAAAATTTACTCTCCACTTGTCATAAGAATTTGTAAATAAAAATTGGGTTTACCGATATTTCGCGCACGATTCCTGCTGTTATTTCGAATCTCTATAACGTTGCATCGAAAGTATCCAGTTCGTTATTAATTATCCTTCGAATCAATCGAGCAGATGTAAATTCAAAGTACATGTTATAACCGAATCGTTTGTTTCTCGGGATGCCTTCCGCTGTCGTTTCAAGAAAAATCGATCGAGGGAAACCCGAGGCGAACGAATAACTAATTAAAGCATCGCGATGAATTTCAACTCGCCTGAAACCCCGATAAATCGCGTAGGTGAGAATCGCCAGGTTTTCAAACTGATGAGATGCGAGTGCATAAATAATTAATTAAACAATCCCAAAAAAAAAGTCTGCTTCCGGTGAAACGCATACCAGCTCGTACGGACTTTAAATACCGAATAAAAAAGTAGAATGTAGAAACGAGATGCAGGATAGAAATTGCATTAATGCGTGTAAAGCACAGAGTTAATTAAAACTTAGTTAATAGAGCAATGATTTCGGATTATGATGGCATCTGCCATAGATGTCCATTGTTAATCACAGAGTAAGATAACGAATATAATCCACTATATCACATTTTAATAATACAAGCTGAAAGAGGAAATCAATAGAAGCGAATAATTTCGTCCCGAAAATCAATGTTCCGCTATCAACATCGCGCAATCGGTAACGTTATCAAGCTGAATCTTATCGGAAAGAAAGAGGAATTCAATTGCGCTCTTAAGTAGACCGATGAACAATGGAACACGTTCGATCAAGTACCGCCGATTCGCACGATTACCACGTAATACAGTTTCAATAGTGGCTTTTTACCCCTTCGCTTCCACACCTTTCTTTCCATTTCCTTTTCCTTCCGCCTCCATAGCCTGAACAAACCAATTATCATTAGAAGTAGACCCTTTAACCTCCTCCTTTTTCCCCGTCTTCCGCCAACCGGGAAACTAATTACTACAGCAAAGAAACCCATGGCACTTTTTCGTCGGTGTTTTCTGTTCCTTCGCTCTTTCCGCTTCTTCCATCCGGCGGTTCTCTAATTGCTACCTTGGCCACTATCTCGGACCGCTTTATAGCTAGTTTCCATGGTGCGCTAAGAAAGCTAAATACAAGGAGAAAACATAGTCCCCGATGCTCGGAATGTGCGACATTGAAACAGAAACGATGGCCCATTCTGTGAAGTGCAACGCGTGAGCCGCACGGTCGTTGCCCGGTACGGTTTCGATTGTTGCTTCGCTCGTCTCCCATCCCGCGTTTTCATCCCCTTTCCGCGCTCCTTTTTTCCCTCTTCGCTGGCGCGCGCCGTCACGACGCAAGAGAAAACAGCTGTTACTTTACCACCCCCGACTCGGCGCGCGCAAACGTGCCGCGAAATAGAGCCACGCGACTTTAAACCGTACGGTTGGATATTGTCTGGTTCCTCGTAGAAGCATTCACTTTTGTATATAGGACAAATTTTACGTTAGAGAATGAGAAACTTGATAAAAAAAAAAACATTGAGTGTCGCGCGGATACATAAGCAAAGTCGAGAGTAAATAAATAAAAGTCAATGCTAGAATTGGATAAGAAATAATAGTAATGATAGTTAATTTAGTAATAAAAGAATTACAAAATACGGCGAATTAAAAAATTACAAATAGCATTCTTTATGTGCCTATCCTAATTTTACCAAACGGAATTAGTCAAACGAACTTCAGCAAGGAACGGAGACTAAACTCGCTATGTACTCTCGCTGTGTCCCGTTAACAAAGTCTCCGCAGTTTTACTTGGCGCGCACACTAACGCAGTGCAAATTATTATACACGCGACGTGTCCACCTTAAGTATGCAAAACCATCGCGCGGCACTAAGCGTCCACTTTTCCTTCCCGAAAGTGTACGTGTACACGAAGGAGGGAAAAGGAGAAACGCGGAACGTCGGTACGCGCGAGCGGCATGATTAACCGAGTGACTAATTAGAAGAAAAAAGCGCGGCGCCACTCAGGAGCGCAAACATAATTAGGGGGGAGGGGGGGGGGCGGCCGGGAAGAAATAAAGAAAAAGGGGTAGACTGTTTGAGGACACGCGATCCCATCGTGTTCCTCGACCAGAGTCCACGATGACAGACTAGCCATCGCTAATGGCGACGGTAAAAAACTGTTTACACGCGTTTACAAAGAGACCGTGCGGGATCCGCCCAAGATCGTCGCAGCGCGCTTAATTCGCCGCGTTAAAACGGAAAGTCGTCCGTTTCTCGCAGACGACCTGTAGAGTTGTTTCACCGCCCTTTAAATGGGCTGCTGTTTCGTCGCTTTTCAATGATATTTTCAATGATATTAATGGAAATACATTTAAACATTAGATTTACGGCACCCGCCAATTTGTTGGGCTTCAGATTACATGATTAAAGTTGCAGAAGTCATAAATATGATTTTTGAGTAATGTATGTTAACTTTAATTGATATTATATTATCTACGCACATGCCTAGTTCATTTCATTTTTACCGATATGTGGTGACTACGTAATCGATCCTTGAAAAAATACATATCCTTCCGTCGAAATAATGTTAAAAAGGATTCGCAAACTCGTAATCACAGAAAACGGTACTGCCTGAAAAAATGACCGCAACGGGTTTGAATCGCGGATCGATTTCAATCTAATTTCTCACGGTGTAAAAGTTGAATGAAGCGACAGAACGGTGTATTAATTGAAATATCTTTAAACACTAGATTGATGGAACCCGTCAATTTATCGGGCTTCAGATTTCATGATTAAAGTTGCAGACCTCACAAATACTATTTTTGAGTAATTTATATTAACTATAATTGATATAATAATGTCTATGCACATGCCTAGTCCATTTCCCTCGGAACTAAATAATTTCAAACACTTGTACATGATGTACCTCCTTTTTAAAAAAAAAACCATAAATAGATGCACAATTAAGGTATGGAAATCTAGTGTTAATAACTAATTACTGTCTGCATTATGATTTTTTCTATTTCAATGAAGATGACCGACTGTTACACATTTTCAAAAAAACCAACACCAAATAAAAAATACAATTTGCCTGAGAATTTCACTCTAGCGTTATAAAATTTGTTTTATTACCAATGTATGAATATTTACCATACTTTTCCATTTCAAAATCTACACCTCCACCGTGCGTGCCAATTAAAACGCTCTTCATCGTTCATTGCGCGCACACATATGCGCATTATTTTTCGGTAATAACACGAGTAATCAATTCCAATGATCGCATCACTAGCAAAACTCTTGCGACGATCCCCAATCTGGCAAAATTTAAACCGGTTAGCCGCAATGAAATATCTTTCGATGCAGCTCGCGATTCATGAAACGTTAAAAGATTCTCGCAACAAGTGAAATTTCATTAATTATCGCGGCAACGCTTGAACAAAGCTCGTACGAGTTGCGTAAATTATTACGCGATATACTGCCTGCCATTGTATATACATAGGTATACCGTGGATTCGCAGAGGCAGTTGAGACGTTGAAACAAATTTGGTACTATCACAAAGCGCAGTGTCCTTCAATGTAACGAAACGGTCACGGCGCGCGACTCTTTTCATTTCCAATTGTTCCCGTCGCGTCACGAATGTTCTCTGGGTAATTCGCTTTCGTTAAAAACACGTTAAACGAAACTTCATTATACTCTGCTGTCGGATCGCGGATGGTCCCAGCTCCGGGTGGATCCAGATTAGGCAATAAAGTGCTCGTTGGCGAACAACTAATTAATATTAAATACTCTAAGCACTGCTCGCGATTGTAATATATTTAAATGCGCGCGCCCGCATATCGCTGCGTGAAATTAACGTTCTTTCCGCGTTCGCGGTGTATCTACGCTCGTACATTAACGTTACGAAACGTGGATTTGAATTGCCGTGAAATATTTGCGTAAGCTGGCGAGCAAGACTGCAGAAACGATACCGTTCCTCCGCGTATCTTTGTTCGGTCTTCATTTTCTTCCAACTTAATGGAGAGGAGTAATGTGACGTGAATTTCACTGCAACAACGGGATCTAAACTTCTTCTTTTTTTTTCTGCAATAACACGTATCGTGAATACTCTTGAGAAATCAATCTTGAGCAGCGCAATGATTGATACCGTTGATTGATATCAGGCGTGATAGAATTTATTTGCCATCAATTGCTCTCATTGATAACTTTATGAAGATAATGCAACAGATGAAGATGTCTCGACATACTTTTTCAACTGGAAGTTAGTAGCGATGATAATATTGTTGTAGACATGAAGAACGAGGAACGGTTCGCTATCCATTTCTATTCCAATTTTATTGTATTTTATTCTTCGCTTATTTTTATTCGGATGGCAGGACAAGGATAACGCGAGAAAACCTGTTACGCTGTATTAAATGAAGCAGTTATACATATGTATGTGCGGCTGCATAGTGCTCGCACTACTGCAAGTAGAAGAAACTTGTTTCAGTCAGACCAGCAGAACATTTCTTTCTTCTTCACATAAATATGTTTATTAATTATACCGACACAAACAAATGTTCCAGAACAAAGTTGTTTTAGAACGTGGAATATTATGATCTGGAAGCCTTTCTTGCAATATATGCATATCAGAAAACGATTTCCTTAAATGAAAAGTCCAAAGGCAAACGTAAGAACTTACTACCACACCTGTGCCTCTGGAGAACGACTGGATACAAGATCTAGAAAATTTCCTTACGCCACCGATCCCTCCATTTATCCTTCGATCGAACAGAATTAGGGGAATACTTTCGCGTGGCGAGATTTCGGCCGCGACCGTGTGTCGACAGGCGCCGAGTGCACCGAGGCGTGGAAAAAATGAGAATTTCTAGGCAAGAACAATCGAATTTACTACACCACGTTTATTATTCTCTTTTCTCGTGGAAGCAAACAGAGCACGGATCTTGTCCCGTCTCTCTGTCACATCCTCCCTATATCTCGCTCTTTCTATATGCTCTATGTACATGCTGTCCGGCCACGGGCACGCTTCGGGTCCAACAATCGTACGACTATTAGCAAACTATTACAATATCGATGTCGGTCGATGGGTGGATAGATAGCGGCCAGCCATCAGCTGTTGCTCTCCGATCGGCTATTTCTGATACAGAGGAGCTGGTATCGTTGCGCGACCGCGGTGATCCTCTAAATTGCCCCTCATAAATTGATAGTTGACGAGTGGCCAGATACTTCGCCTTCCGTTGAAGGAGGGCTGCCTGACGTCATGCGAAACTGCCGTCGATACGTTTTGAAAGGGTGATTCAATCGATGGGGCCTCGGAATTTGGTTCTCAGGGATTTCTGAACAGTCTCGAATAATAAAGGATTCCGGGTGAGACTTGGAAATACTTAGAAAGTGTAAAACTGGATCGCAAAATACAAACTTTATACATTTTCGTTTAACCACGTTTACAATTGATCACGTTTAATGAATAAAATTGCACTTACGTTACTAGACTCCTTCCGAAACGTCAAATACGTAATCGGATCATTTGCCCCTTGCCTTAAACATGCGTATGTTTCTGGCATTTGCATCGTAGCAAGCTACGATGTCGTGTGTCGAGCGAGCGATCGCCGGCGTACGTCGCCGCGACGGAAAAGTTTCATTACGCATGTCGTTGAACGCGTCGCGCTCGTTAAGACAACTTTATCGAGCGAAATTCCTACGTCATGCAGCACCGCGCGATAGATCCATAATAGCGCGATTTTTTATCGTCTCACGAGTCGACGGCTCGTGAAATGTTAGCGCTGACAAAAAAAAAAACGGGAAGAAAACGACGCGTGCGTTGGCGAACGCATCAGCGATCCAACGGAGCCCAGCACGGAGACTAGCCAAGGGAGTAATTTATCCAGCGATTGTCCGACGAATAAAAATATATCCAATTAAAAAACTGAGAGTATCTATTTCGTTTAATGGGCGTCACGTGAATCATCCGATTTACGGGGTTATCCACGTTCGAGTTGATATGACAAGGGAAACTGGTAGATACGAGTACTCGGACTTCGGTGGAACTCTTGAAAATACTTAAAAGGTCATTTACGAGCGGAGATTTGTACTTTCCAATGGAGCAGGCAAATTAAATTGTAACGGAATGAATTCTTTGGAGATAGGCAAGGGTGATTTGTAATTGCACAGGGGATGGTATTCTGGTAAAAGGATGGACACGATGACATTTTTTCGATGGCATATAAAAAAAGAAGCTCTTTCGTGTATGAGAAAATTTTATTAACGAACACAGGATAATCCGCGTTGTTTTAAGTTGCAAGGACATAATTTTAATTCCCTCTGTGTGTAATTAATTTTAGTGGATACTCATTATTTTGCAGTATTAAGTACTATGTATTAATACAAAACAGAAACACCCTGTCGCACGGTTTTCGATTTCAAACACGAGATCACATATCAAATTGCGTGTTTCTCTATGAAGTAGAGATTTTGGCAGTTGCGGTAACGAATTCGAAGTGACAGTGGTGTCGCGTAGCGCATTACTTTTATTGCTCGGTCGGGTCGACGGATTGTAAAATATGGCGGCGGCGGGGGAGGGGGAAAAAAAAAATAACGCGGCACGGGTGTACATAAATGTAACCCCGACCTAGGGGAACGTTCGCGGAGGGAAAAGAGGCGGAGAACGGCGCGCCTGGTACGCCATTCAAAATCGATTCCGCCGCGCGGTGTTATAGCCTTCGATGAGCGGGTCACGACCGTGGGAGATATGAATGAAAAACGGCTCCGCGCGGTTCTTTGGGAAAAGCCCTGGCTGGAAAAAAAGGAGGCGACCCATGCTGGCCGGCCATCGATCGACCACGTGCACGGCACCTGTTCGACTGTTGCCGCTTTTTTTCTCCGATTTTCTAAGCACCGATGATCGCGCGGGTAAACGCGTTTTCCTCGACCTCGTTGCACGGGCAATCTATTCATAAACGTTGCCTTGGGAATCCTTTGACGGAAAGGAAAGACGAAAAAGAACACGAGAGCGATTTTCAATTCTGCATGAATATGAAGCAAAAATGAAGACATAAAAGAGTTATTTACGATGCTAACATTATAACGCAACTAAACAGATTGAGAAAAGAAGCTGTGTATAAGAAATACAGCACGCATATATTTAATTCAACCACGGAAATCAATTGTTTTATTTTACGTATCATTAAAATCAATGTTTTCGCTTTTATTGTCCCGATCGATTCATGCGAACCATTTCCGTTTCTTGCTTGAAGAAGCTCCGAGATATATACAATGGGGCATCATATCACTTCCGATCCTACATCAATTCATCCCGGACGTTTAATCACGCTTAAGGACCCGATTCCGTGGAAGCATTCTCGACCCCGCGGTACGTCTAGCTAATTATGAATTTCTCTAGACCGCAATCAATTTCCCCGGGAACGAAATTGCCGGTAAATTGACGTCGCCGGTAGCCTCCTCGGTTTAGGCGAACTCTACTTGCAGACTATCCGGTGATGCCCAGACGCGGAGGATCACCCTGGGCTCTTTGTGCTCACCGATGGTTACCATCGGGCAACATATTAGTGTGACAAAGATGCCTGGACAGCTTCGAGCCGGTCGAACGAGGAGCCGGCGACGCGAGCTAGCACGGCCGGAAGCAAGAACGAGACAGCGGCAAGGGTGGTTTTTGGTAGGTGGGCTACAAAGGCGAGAGGGTGGCCCGTCGAGGGTGGACCTAAGCGAGGATAAAGGAGAAGGAGAAAGCACACACCAGCATGGTGTATGCCCCCCTTTTGGTAGGTGGGTCGGAGGACGATCAATAAGGAGCATCGTTGGTGGGGGGTCTTACCAGGACCTCAAGCCACCCCCTACGTTGTCCTGCTTAGGGTGAGGGTCCGCAAGAAAGAACCGAGAAAATATTCTGAAAGGGGTCGCGGCGGTGTCTCTGTGCGCGCGCGTGCCTGTGTGCGCCCTGTCCGACGCTCAATCCGTGAACTTTGCTTCCCACCCTCTAGCGCCTGCCACCCTCACAGCCAAGGGAAGATTACACACGTACTACAGGGCCACGTAAGAGCGAGTATCCGTCGCTCTCTCTCTCTCTCTCTCTCTCTCTCGTTCCTTTTCTCGTTGCCGACACACCGCTGGCCACGTGTGCGCCTTTCTCTCCCACGAGAGCTTCGCGACGGCAAGGGTTCGTTGGCTTGGAGAACATTTCGGAGAAAAGGAGCGCCGAGGGAAAAAATTCAAGGAGCAATTACTCTCCCTTTCCGTTTCCGTCTCGCGGGTAAACGCGGCTCCGTTCCAAGGAAAGGGTTTTTCTCGTCCTCCAGTGGACGAAGTTTCTCCGAGAAAAGAAGGAGGAATTTCTGTCGCCTTTCTTTTTATTCTTAATCGCTGTGTTTATTTTTTTTCTGGAATATTGGGTTTTATCGAGGAGCAAAGGAAAATCGAGGAAAAAGGGGTTAACGTTCATTGCTGTTTAGGTAGTTATACAAACGCTCCGGCTTTTTTCAACGACCACGTGGTCAGACTTTTTCCTACGTGGAGAATACTGTACACCTGTTTGAATGCGCTCGCCGAGCGTATTCTTCGGGACGCATGACACAATAATGGAATATGACATACGATTCGTTTTTGTCCGGAAATGAAGCACGGTGCACTTTCTCCTTGGGTGTTGCACAAATATTAATGACAATTGGGAGCAATTCAAATGGAAACACAACAACACAAATTTTATCGATGTTGAAAGCAAGTTCTTCAATGTTTACTGATGCGCGGTGATTACACGACCGGTCCTTGAAAAATACACATCCCTCCGCTAAAAGAATGTTAAAGAGGCTTCGCAAACTCATCATCACAGGACGCAGTGCTGCCGGAAAAAATGACCGCAACGGGCTTGAATCGCGGATCGATTTCAATCTAATTTTCCCACGGTGTGGGACTCGCGAATGGTGCCAAAAGCCCGTCAAGGAATCAGTGTCAATTAACGGCGATGAAAGCAAAAGCTGTACGCGGGCGATCGGCCATGAATATTCATCCCCCGTTGGGAGAATTTAATAGGCGTTAGGTTTCACACCGCCCGTGGCTACAAGTGTCGAAGAAAAGAAACGACTTCAGAGTGGGACGCGATCGGCGCGGGAATAGACGTGTCCCTCGATGTTTGATCGTCCCGTATACGCGGCCTATGCACACAGGCCCGCGACGAATAACCATGTGTCCACACGGGAAGGTGGATCCGCGGGGGTTGAGACACGCGTGGGTGTGCGTATTCAGACGCGGCCCGTGGAAGCGTCTAATCCATCGGGTGGGTATTGTTGTCAGACATATTGGGGTTCGTTCTTGAGGCAGCGACTCGAGGGAGGAGAAGGTGGGTGATATGAGAAGGTGGCGGCGCGGGGGGTGGTCAGGTGGGTGATTCGAAGAGGGTGGACCGAGGAAAGGAGGAGGGTGTAGGTGGTTAGCTTTATTGATCTGTAAGACTGCCAACCTACACACTCTGCTTACCCGCCCTCCTCTTCGTTCTCCACATTCGCCACCTCCGGCTTCTCTTCCTACGATCTACCTACCCTCCGTGTCTCTCTTTCTATCCAGACCATTCTCTCTAACTGGCTACCCCCCCGCCCGCGTTTCTCTGTTCGCCACCAACGTTCTCCATCACGCTACCACCCGTTCCTAGTTTCTATCCACTTTCTGCCTTGCCGTTTCTCGCCAAACGTTTGCAAACCGTTCATACATCTGGCATTGTCACCCTCTCGCTCTGTCCATCGCCCTCCGTTTCTCTTCGATGAATTTCTCGTCCCTCCCACCTTGGCCGTAAGCTTTACGTACCTACTTCAAGCCACCCTTAACGCTGGCTTAGCAAGGGACAACCCCCCCCGACCATCGCCTCCACCAGCAACGCCGCCGTCCTCTCATCCTTCTCTCTCGCTCCCGGCTTCGCTCGTCCTCTTCCACATCACACGCCACCTATTCGCGTATGCAGCCCTTTTCTCTCGTGCAGCCGACGGACCTAGCCGGATTCACAAGCAGCTAACCAACACGCAAGTCGCTTAAACCCACGCTCAACCCGGTCCCTTTGTGTTTGTGTAACGCGCGAAGACCGCACCGACAATGCGAGCCCACCGTAACTTTTTCGGCGCACCCGCTCTTCCCTCTCGATTCCCTCCTCTTCCTTCAACCACGTTTTCTTCCGTCTTTTCTCCTCCGCTTCTCCGACGCGTCTGGGACGTCACGCCTCCACGTCGGTTTTTCCTATGTTTGCGCTCTACCTTTTGATTCTGCCTTCTTTTTTCGCAGCCCACCGCCGCACCCCTTCGGAACAAAAGGGCTGGACTTGAGGCTTCTCTTTTTTCCTTTGGCGTTTCTTTCTTCCTCTTTTCCCCGCGATACGTTAACCGAGCGGCTACGTTTGATCGCCGGAGCGCTGAGAGAGGGATTCCGATTCTTTCTTTCTTCCTTCCATCCCTGGAGTGGACACAGTCACTGGTAATTGTGAAAGGGGATAGTAGCCGGTGAAGGGAGATTATTTCTTTCTTCGCGCGATGTTCTCATCGCTGTAGTCGCACAGGTTGAAAGTAATATAGGCTTTTTGGAAGCGCGGTTTTATTAAAGGTTAAGATTGTTATCGTACAAGGTCGATCGCCTTTTTGAATTTTTGCAAACTTAACGTTTATCGTTGTTTAGCTACTCTTGTCTTGCTAATTAGTTTCACTGTCCATTTGGAAATAGAATTTTCACTTTTCGATAGTTAATCGTGAATGCCTAAATAAATTGTGGTGTAACAATTCGTTCCCGTTAATAGCTATATTTTATTGAAACAATTACAATAATTAATACTGTACTTAACGTGCAAAGTTGTATGTATATCTCAAGAAAACTTTATATACCAGTATTTTCGCATTTTCCTCTCCTCAACGAATGAATTAAGTCAACATGAAAATAAAAAATTCTGCAAAAGAATTATGTATAATACGATCCAATTGTCTACAAGATAAAACAATCGATCAGCGCCAGAAGTATTTCGACTAATCCCTCGGAGTCCGCCTGAAAACTTGAGCAGCGAGCGTCAAAATTAGTCTTAACTGCACTTAACTTAATTACATTCTTTCACCCGCTGGACGCGCGTGTACGCGTCTCTATCCCTTATCCAGGAGTTACCGGGAACAGGATATAAGTGATTTCGACGCGACCCCGGCCACTCTCGCGGTCCAACCACCCTCTTCCAGTTCCATCTATCCTTTCCTTCGCATTCATCTCCAACTCACCCTAGCGCATTTTTCTTACATGGCCCTTTCCTCCGGTTGTTCTCGCCCTTCCGGCCAACGACGGGGCTGCGCCCGCACCCCGCGTGTGTGCCTGAACACGCCCGCGCTCTCCACCCCCCCGACGGACACGCGTCGATGAGCAGAGCAGCCCTCCTGACGTGAGATTAAATTCTAACGGGCCAGCTCCCCACGCTGCGCAGGCATTTTTCTTAGCTTGCACGGTAAAGGACTACATACGTGCCTAAATTAATACCCGCTCCTACACGTCTGGACACACGAATCCCAAACACGTACGCGCGCGCGCGCGCGCACACGTGGCCTTCTCGGTACACACAAGAACGGCCACACGCGCTCGCGCGAGCGCGCCCGGCCGCTTAAGTATGGTTTACGGGGATGAAAGTGGGGTGTACGTTAGAACGCACACGGACGCGCGAACACAGTGCCGCGTGGTTGGAATACTCGCACCGCCATACGGGCATTTCAACCCCCGCCCCCTTGAATTTCTAGCGGCCATTATTTAGCGCGCTTAGAACTTGCTGCCGTTGGGTAATGGCGCTCTTTCGTGCGCCTGTGTGCGAGGACGGAGCGCATCGTGGAACGTTGGCGACGACGATGACGACACGAGCCCGGGGGTATCGGGCTCGAGACCCCTGGCTTTGCTATATGTATAGTAATCTAGGAATTCCTGTTACTTCTTTGCCCGTAATGAGTCAACCCTCGCTGAATTGCTGGCGGAGGGTAGCCCGGTTAGAGATGCATGAATGAATCGGCCGGGTTGTTATTTCGGGGGTGGAATTAAGGGACCGGTGGAAATTTGCTTCTTGTCTCGCTAGGATTATTCCTCTGATCTTTATCTTTACGTTCAGAGTAGAAGATTCTGTAACGAAATGATCGAGTAGTTGTGTTTGGGTTTGACGATCCATCTGATATTAAGTCCGTGGTATCCCTAAGAAGTGTTCGGTGTGGATTTATAAAAAGTGGGTCGAAATTTCAATTAAATTTCCCCATTAACGAAAAGCGATTTGACAGCTCATGATGCGTACACTGCTTTGAATATCATATGTTGCAGAACATTGTATAAGGTGGCAGGGTAATATCTTTAGCTTTTAATGTTAATATTTAACTTATCGTATAAATTCTGTCACTGTCCGAAGTATTTAGATTTTCGCCTTCATAAAATTCTAATCATTGCGTTATCAAGAGCTTGCATTACTTACTGCTCATTATTTTAAGCTGAGAAAAATTACTTTGAGGAGGCCACCGACCCAGTTAATTCAATGAGTACTGTTAATAAGAATGACTTTATATCAGTTTTGAAATTTAAGTATTTTATAATGATAAATTAATAACAAATGTACTTTCAACAGTTTCCAACGAATCACCTAAGAAAACGTAACAACATTTATTGCCATTAACAAAAACGATAAGTATCCCTCGTAGCAACACCCTCATCCTTTTCTTAAATCCCATGAAATATTCTATTCTAACGCTTCTAAAACGTGACAAAAGAACTGTTCCACGCAGGAAATCTTAAAGCAGTCATAAAGGAAAATGATTTCAGCATTCCACACCCTTAAAACCTTTCTCCACCATTCGAAATATTTCAACCCCCAGCGAAGCGGGCGTCTAATCGCGATGGCTGCACGCATCTGCCTCCTTATTACCCCACCGCGTCGAACCCTTTTCCCCGGGACTGTACCGGACCGGCGGACTTAGATTTAGGGGCTGCTAGTTGGGGGGTAGTTCGCGGGGGGTAGCGAGTCGAAGGGACAGCATAAGAGGGGCGAGGTATATGGGGGTCTACGAAGAGGGAGGGTCGGTCGGTTCGCATTTACATAGCGGACCCGGCAGGACTAGATGACTAGGCGGCGGGATATTAAGAGGGAGAAAGGGGGTAGGTGGTGGCAATTCTGGCAACATGGCCGCGACCGAGCCCCGCGACGTACACCAAGTGAGTTCCGGGAAATGGTGCTCCGAGGGCGGGGGGAGGGGGGGGGGGTGGAAGAGACTGGATTTCCTATGCTGGAGTCACCTTCCATCCTCGTCTGACGGTGGCTCACCCACACCCTGGCCCACCCTCCAGCACGACGTATGCTTAGATGCAATTCTCGGACCCGGCTTTATTCGATTATTAAGGACCGCTATTGGATTAAACACGATTCCGCGACTGATTTCGCGACCCATCGTCCTCGTTCAACTAATCCGCCTTTTCACGGTGTCTTTCATCGACACCCCGCCGCCCTCCGCTTGGCTTGGCCGTCCCCTTGCATCGATTGTTACTGACACCGGGCTCGTTAGCTTTCCTTCCTGGAGAGTAATCCGTAGTTTTTAGAACGGAAATAGTTTCGAGTCTTGTAGGCTCGAAGTTTTGTGTTGAATGCATTTTATAACCGGTAAACCGTTTACTTTTTTCTCTACTGGAATACGTAGCATCTACGATTGGATATTTCTGAGAGAGCTTCGCATTAATGGCTTACAAGCGAGGCGAGCTCTTCGAAGAAAATCAGGGTTGGAAAGTGCGAAGGCGTGAAAGTCGGAAGAAGAAGCGAGACGGTCGGTTGGCGGGAATTAACGGAGGAAAGAATTTAATCTCCCCGCGGCAGAATCATGCGGAGAAACTTTCGTCGCTTTTAATAGGATCCATTTCTCGCGTTCTTGTGCGCGATTAACCTTCACGCTTCCTTGATACTTATTTATCGCGAAGCTATCCCGTTCTCTATTTTAATAGAACATACCTTTTGGCTGCTAGAAGAATACTTTACCAAGCTGTGCAAACCAAATCTTTCTCCTATGTTTATTTATTCAAAAAAAAATATATATATATGCGTGGTACTCAATTTTATCTATTAAGAAATTCGCTTAAAAAAGAAAAAATTAACTTCCACCTTCGATGTTCCATCGGCGATCCTCGATCTTGCAATAATCGAAATCCCCATGGCGAGGAAGACGAACGATTAATCCGCGTAACTCTTGACGGTGGTAGCTCAGCCGATCAAAACCGTGAAACTTGAAGGCAACGGGCTTAGTACTAATTTAAGGGTGGAAGTGAAAACCACCCCTGCCGGCGCTAATTTAAGGCCGCCGCTGCCCGCTCATTTGTTTTAACCGCTCTCCCGCGGGAGACTCGATGTCGAGGGTAGAGGACGGTACCACGCGGGTCCGCGGAGCGAAGGGGGTTGGCGGTGGAAGAGAACGACCATGGGACGGGGGGCGGGTAGTCGGGGGGTGGCGGAGGATAAAACGCGGTTTAGTTTAGTTGCAATTCGCGCTGAAGCACCGGCTGAACGCCGGGTTTTAGCTCGGCTTCCAAGAATTCCGAGGGTTGCCCCTGTGTATGTGTGTGTGTGTTGCTTGTTCATTTCGCTCGTCGCGGAAGGCTTTCAAGTTTACCTTCTTTTCAGTATCATTCGGTCAAGGCCGTTTTATAACGCGCCACGAGACGACCGTCCATCCGGTATTTTTCGTACACACGTATGGCGGTCTTTGCATTTGCTAGAAAAGAGAATTCTTATGGAAATGCTTCTGATTCTGTAGAATTTTCTTTTGATTCTTGACACAGCCTAGGAGGATTAACATTTATGGATTAGTATCGACAATGATAGCAGTATTGCGTATAATGAATTATTTACGTGGGAAATTTTGAGGAATATCATTAAAACGAACGGATCTTCTTCATCGAAGCGTTAATTGACTTGCTCCATTCTGTTTATCACCGAATGTAAAGTCGGAATTGAATATTCATTACGCTATTCACAATTACTTGAGCTACATTGTCAATCATTAATTCTTTTTGGATTCTTTAATAGATGCAATTTATGCATCTGTAAAAGCGATAGTCCAACTGTAATTATTATCCAATTATCAGTTCGACTACGCCGCTCTGAAAGCGTGATACAGCAGCCAAGCTGACCAGGATCTCGCCAGTAAATTAGAAAATCTGTAATTAGTTCCGTCGCATCAAACCCATTAGATCGTTCGTTCCCCCATGTCACCAATAAAATTGAATTACCTGTCCTCCGTCGAGTCTCAATCCTAGATTACGAGCTCCAACTTCGTTTCACCGCACTCCGTTTCGCTAACAATTTTTCGCCAAACAATGTATTTAACAGGAACATTGCTCGATAATTCTATTATTCCTCTTCAACATTTCTGTCGCTTATCCTTTTAAACTTCGACTGATACACGATCGGAATTAATCGATACCCGCTGATGCAGAATGAAAGTGAGGGGCTCGAAAAAAAAAAGAGGTGAAACGACGTATACACGCGTGAGACGTTAAAGGGGAGCACGCTGCTAATAAATCGGTAAATCGCCAGTTAATTCCGTTACGTCAGAGTGATACGTTCGAGGGGGGGGGGGGGGGTATGAAAAAGCGGCGGAGAGCGAAGCGGGTTGCTCGATACAGAAAAAAGGAAGGCGTAAACGAACGAGGAAGAGAGAGCAGGTTGCAAGAATGCCGGTGAAAGCTGCTTTAAAGTGATCTCGACGAGCGGAGAAAAACGAACGCGAGAGCGGCCGCTCGACGCGTAGGTGGCGAAATTGAAGGGGGGAAAAAAAAAGAAATGGAAAGGGAAAAACGAAGGCAGAGATCGAAGAATTCGATAAACCCCCGAACTGACTAGCTTGTTTAAATTCGGATACTGGATCACGCCATTGATGGTTCCCGCCCCGTTGGAAAATATGTTTTAGTCAAAGTTGAATCGGATGCTGCTGTATTGGAGCACGACATGCAGAGAAAAATCTGAGCAATGTATGAATGTGTACTGATGTTTTCTTTTTTTTTTTTAGAATAATGGGGCATATGAATTTTACATTGTGGTGCGATTGCTTGCGCGAACGTTTGCTAAGCAAAAGTAGATTTGAAGTTACAATAATTTTATTATGTACAACGACTGCTTTCGGGAAATTGTAAAAGCGAAAAGAAGTGGTACGAATAAAAGTTACAATTAATTGTCAAACGTTACTTTTTCAAAAGGAATTTATTATTAAAATGCTTGGCTACTCTCTTAGCCAAAATGTAAGCATTACTAACGTAAATTAATTTTCGTATGATAAATAGCATTCCAAAATGAGAAAGTTTCTAAGTATTAATACAAAAATCACTGTCCCCATAAAAAGGAGCTCATGGATGGCACAACGGCCAACTACTTGCCATTGTGTTAACGTAACCGTCACTCATTCACCCTCATCTACGCGATACTTTCTACAATAATCCTCAGTGCTAAAGAAATATCGTACCTGTAGAATTCTGTAGATGTAATGACGTCTGTCGTCCCGAAGAACCAACAAGTGAAAACGCGACGAGTCACAATGTGTCCTTCCTCGCGCATCGGAGCCTGGCCGGACGCTTTTGCGGAGAAAGGCTCAAAGAGATCGACCCGACGTGTCCTTTCTCTATTCTCCGTGGTCGCAAAAATGTCTCCGGTCGCATCTCGTCCCTTTGACGGTGGATCGCGGTTGATACGAGCGACAAGCCGAGCGCGGAACTGAATGCGGACCAGCAAAGGCGATCATCGCGATCGCGGTGAATCTCGGGACGGATCTGAATATCAAAGGGACTTCCGGGGGGTCGGAATGGAAACCTGAATAACGGCTGGGGGTCCTCCCGGTCCAGGTGGGGTCCGCACCGGTTCGTCTAGTTTCATTCCGAAAAACTGGATCGCCGTGATCTCGTTGTTCACGTGGGGTTCGCGTTACGCTCTTCCCGCTCGCAGCATCCCTTTCTGCTGGTCCAGCGACGGTGAAACAAGTTCCTTCTGAAACGTGTCGCGTGCAACCGTCGTCGTGGTGGTCCATTCAAGTGAAACTCGTTCCGCGGAGAATTCGTTGGTCCAGCTGGAGATGTGGGAAAGTTTGATCTGTCTCGAAGCGAGAGACTTCAACCGTCCTCGAGACGAATCGAGATTTGAATTGGAAATTTGAGAGAGACTGAACGGGGTGCTGGTGAATTCTTAGAGATCCTCGCTTCGAATCAAAAGCTGTACGATTTAGATTAGTCGCGGAAATAATTCTTTCCTCAAACGGCACATTCTTCATCCCCCATGAAACAATTCCTGATCAATTAATCGCATGCACTGCTCTCCATCCAATTGACCAAGCAACGAGGCTGCGATGTAAATAACGTTAGATCAAGAGTGGACGACACGTCAGTGCTTCGTTCACGGCTCTTCGGGGAGGACAACGAACAGCATCAACAAGGGACGAGCATCGCGGTGATATCCCATTAAAAAAAAAAAAAAAAGCTCCGTTGAAGCGACACGCCGCGCCACTTTCGCGTGTATCAAATATACAACGTGACAATGCATATCCATGGAGAGACGACGGTAGCGGCCATGGAGGGGAGGGGGTGTCAAATAAAAAAAAAAAAGAAATAATAAAAACCCGACAGCTTCTCGGGAACGAACGCGTCCCGAGAGTGACAGAACCGATCGGCGGCGTACGTGACCAGCGGGGCAAATAAAGGCGATACACGTGGCCTTATCCCGGCAACGATAAAAAGGAACGACCATCGTACCGGTGAGCAGTTATTGGATAACGGGAGGTCAGCCCGCCGCAAATGGTTAATAAACCTGGAAGAGTGCGAGCGTCGGCCATAAGACACACACGAGGGTGGTTAAGGCTGGCGTTAATGTTGCCCGCCTGGCCGCTGCGTACGTGGACCTTGGAAAATAAATGGAGGATGCACTAGATATCGCTGGATCATTAATGTATACTTTGTTCAATTTGTTGAAAAATGCCGTTCGTGTTACGATAATTGTTGGACGTTTGAAAAGGGATATTCGATTGCGTATTTAGAGTTTTCCGATGTTCTTCCTGTTTCTCATCGTGCTAAGAACCTGACGCAATTGATGACTTTCTCTCCCCTTTTGTACAGATATGTCAATATCAATTAACTCGTTTTACATACCCAATTGAAATACATTGGCCAAATAGTAGAAATTTAATATACCTATATTTCCCTTCATTCCTAGAAACTGCTAAATATAAAAGGATACACAGTATTATGCTAACCGAGCAACGGTACCAAATTTTGCGAATTGGCGATAGCGCGAAGTATGGCGTAAGCCCGAATTGCAACAATCAAAAATATCGTAATGTAAGTTCCGCGCACTGGATGTAACGAAACAATAGGAACGGTGCGTGCAAGTGTCTATTATTTGTAAATGGTATTGTTTTATTTCCATTCCAGGCAAATCCATTTGTATCCGTTGCGCGTGGGACACCGCGTATTGCGAATTGTAACCGTTTGAACAAGATGCGCCCAGCACGTGGGTTCGAACTTTTTTTTTCTTTTCCTCTCTCGCTCTCTCTCTCTCTTTACCCCTCTCGTTCCAAGCGGTTTTTTTTTGTTCGATTTCAACACACTCGACATTGAGCGTGTAACAGGGAATAATTGTTGCATAGCCAGACCTCGGCGAGCGTTTGCGTGAAAAAAAAAGCGAAACTCGAGGGGCGTCCCATAAAATGTCACAAATGTTTGAAAGATATTAAGATGCTTCTTCATGTCCTTTTTCGGCTGTCCGGACAAACGTGGACGCTTGAGCACGCCCGTGAACGTTTCACATTAACAGAAATAAATCATGCTGCTCTCACTGGGTTTCCAATAGAACCGCAGAGAAAAAATGTTTTCAAAACGCAGCGACCAGCAAAATTGTCTGATGAATTTCCTTTTATACTACTACTATACACGAACGAAAAGATTCATTGCGTTAAATCTAAATGAAGGTACGCGAATGAAGATTCAAGTGAATATTAAAAAAACAAAATCAGATTTAAGAAAATTCCCAATGCCACACAAATTGATCCCGAGTTTCTAATTAAATTTAAACAGACGGAAAACCAATTATAGGATTGTTTCAATGTATCTTTTTATAATCATTATGCCATAATGCAGTACTATTAATTATTCTGATCAGTAGGCATTGGCTGAAGACTCTTCTTCAGCGAGTTGCAGGTTGATAAAAATAAAGTGCAGTGGAGATGGGGGTATTTTATGGTCTTAATGATCATTAGTCTCGTCTTCTTTCGCGCAGGGCAGGAGGGGAGTGGAAGGGAGCGATTCCCATAAATTTCGCCGGGATTTAAAATTACGCCAGTGGAACGAAAGGGCAAGAATGAGAACGGAGATATATTTTCTGCGCCGGACGTATTCCGGATTTCCCCTATTAATACCTAACTTTGCCCCGTTTCAAAATACTTTTTTCACTGTTTGCCGCACGACGTTCACATCGGCCGCTACGCTATTCCTCTTCGTTTCCTTTACATTTAAACAACAGCGAATTAATAAGCGCGTGTCGATCTGCTAACAACATTTCGTCGAGTGTATCGATCCAACGAATGGAATTCTTTGCACGAAACGTTAAACAGCTGTTCGCGGCGAGAGCCGCGCGTTAATTTAATCGTCGGTCTCGCGGTCAATTTATGTTTTATTCGACGATTAATTAAAAAGATAATTTCCCTCGTTGTAATGCTCGCATGGAGCGGAATATACCGTCGGTGAAATAAATCAATTCAACAGGTAAAATGTCTTTAGTAATTAACACGCGTTCGAGCGCGGGGCGGATCGGACGAACGGAATCGAACGGTGGCAAAAGTAAATTCTTCGATGGTCGTCGTACCCGCGCAATCTGTGTCCGCGACGAGTGAGATGTAAAAAAAGGGGGGGGGGGGAAATTAATGTATAATTACGTAGCGGTTTTCCGGAAACGTTTAACACCGGATCGGAACACGCTGCGAGCGTGTTTTGAACCCGAGCCAACAATGGGGAACAGTATAGCGCGCGCGCGCGCGTAAAGATGCGCCGGCAAATATTTATATTTTTCGCTTTTAATGGGAATTCATGTCGAACGTGTAGCCGGCCAATCGTGGATTAATGATTTGTATTAACCAGATGTAACGGCCGCTTTATTTCCACGGATATTCCGTTGCGATCGCGCGTAATTATTGCGCTCACGCACAGCCGGCCGCTAATATATTTACATTTTGATAAACCTCGTTCGACCGATAAGCCTTTGAAACGCGTGTAATAAATCGTAATACCGTTTGACCGAGGGGAAAAATCAGGACGTCGAAGACTGGACGCGCTCGACGAGAAAATAATAGGGAACCAAGTCTTTTTATCGCTCTCCGAGGATCCCGGAGAATTACGATGCGATGACTTATCATTTTCAATCTGAAATAACTCCAAATAGGTAATTGCTCGATGTATTACAAATGCGTAATCGATGCTGGACACTTTGACGCGCGTTGGACACACTTGGGAACGTCGATAAAACTTGCCTCTGTTACAGGTCGAGCGATAGAAAAAAGAGTCTGGCCTGTCAACTGCAATTGTTTCCATTACGATCGAACAGCTACGGCAATTTCGAAAAATCCCTTTTGCGTTTGGCCCTTTAAAATTTCTGTTAATTACCAAGAATCAGTTTCAGAATTATCAGCAAATCTGTTAACATTTTCTTCGGGACATCTGGAACGAAAGCAAAATATTTGTAATCTCTGCGTGAAACAGTTGTCGGGAGAGCGAACCAAGACAACGCATGCGTCCATCCGTTGATTAAATGTTACGCGAAACTCTTAAATCCAGGATCAGAATGCGTTCGATTATCGTGTTACGTTTCCCTTTTTATCGACACGTGCATAGAGTTTGAACGATATCCAGATACAATCCCGCCGGTTCTTTTTGCTTTTCTGTCAGGGGTTGAAACGGGGGTCGGTCGAGTAAGTGGAAGAGGTTTTCTCGGTTTATGGTAAATGGCCCCATTCCGTGGGCGTGTGTTCGCGTTTGTCGAGACGAGGAGATCACGCGAAGCGAAAAAATTAACGCGGTCAGTAATCATCCCCTGTGGTCGTGGCGTTTAACCCTCTGCTCGGAGCGGTAATTTGCCTCGCTTTGAGCGTTTCGGTTTTTTTTTTTTATCTGGACCAAAGTGTATACAACGCGCGGGCAACTTGCCTTACTTACGTTTCTTTTACATTGTTTGCGCTCGCTTTCTTCCTGGAAAAATAAAGTCTCCCACCGATGATAAATAAAAAGATGTGTTCTTACGCAGGTTCAGCTTAATGAAAAGTTTCAGAATTAAAATCCGCTTTAACGATGTAGAAGAATATAAAACAACCGATTCGTTGTTAGGGGTACGCGAGTGTTCCGAAGTACCCCACTCGAAAGTCCACAGCTGTTCTACTTGGCGAAATCTCGTCCCGTCCATTTTTTTTCCCCAGTCGAAACCGCAACCTTGACAATCGAATCAGCCTACGTTTCTTCATCGTCAAACTCTCCCGAATTCGCGGAACAAAAAAGATCACTCCTATTTGCTCGTGGTTCGCCAGCAACTTCCAACCTCCCCCTCTGAACCTACCCCATCCGTTCGCCGTGCACGCGTTAAAGCAAGGACAAGGCCCGCGCAAGGAACAGTGCTCGATAGAACGAGCTAGTCTAAACAGTGGAAACGGCGTAAAATAAGGACGGGCAGCGGGTGGCGAGAGACGAGGGGAGAGGCGAGGCACGGTCGGTGAACCAATCGCATGGCGCGCCTGACAGCCAGCTCGACTACTATACCGCACGGTCGCGACCATTTCAGCTTCCTACTGCAGCGTTCTCGCCCTCTTTCCGTTTCTCTCGGTCACGTTCCGGCCGGCTTTCGTCGCCTCTTTCCCTCTCGCCTCTTCGTCGCACCGACGAGACACCGCTATCCATCTGTATTCCATTTTCCCTCGCTCTCTGCGCGCTCGGGGTCCTCCTCCCTCCACCGTTTCGCCGCGACGTCCGTGCACTCCGTTCGGCCAGCGAGCCTCTCCTCTCTCCGCTCTCGATCTTCTCTGTCGTGCACGCTTCGTCCTAGCTCCGGCCCACCCTCGTGCTCTCCGCGAATCGACGGAGCACCGGCCGATTTTGCATTTAAATTTGGTAAATTTGCCGGAGTTGGCAAATGAGCTGTGGGCATGGTGTCTAATACTCGTGCGCCGGCACGGCCGCCGATACACTGCATCTAATACCTCTGGAGAGGGTACACGCGTGTACGTGTGTGTACAGTCCGCGGCAAAAGTCCGAGGGGTCATCTCGTTGGGGTGAAAGGATTCGGAGGGTTGCGCGAGCCGAAAAGAATGCCGCTGCGAGTGCGGGAAGCAACAGGGGGTTGATGCGGCGGCTCCGCTCGCGTCTAATCTTATAATAAGGGTAGCGACGGTTAGTGGAGAAATTTTTTTGCAAAGTGGACTACACTCAGGAAGATGTATTGAGGATATTAGTATAACTGTAAGAAATACTTGATTGAAGAAGATTGACGACGGAGGGAGGCTAATCAAGAATTAACTCGTTTCCTTTTTAAATAAGTACAGCCTCCAAAATAAATGGTTTAATCGAAATTAGCGATTGATATATTCGCGTCCGCGAGGGGGGAGGGGGCGGCGGGTGGAGTGAACGCTTACATTCGGTCGAACCGCTAAATCGGTCGTCACGTCGTGTAAATCAGAGCGCGGCGGAAAAAGAACGGCACGCTCGTACGGGCACGTACACGTGTTAACAAATCGATTCCATAAAATATTATGGACGCGTAAAAAAAAATACAAAGAAAAAACGTGAAAAAAAAAGAATAGGGAAAGGGAGAAGCGAGACTGTAAGCGGAACAGAGACAATACGAGAGGGACAACGTCGCGCTGGTCGAGCAGTCGTGGATAAACAAAACAACAAACGAAAGCAATTTTCATTCATTTCCTTTTTTTTTTACCCCACTTTCTCTCTCCTTCCCGCGACCGGCCTTATTGGCCTTTTCTTTCCCGTTCGTTGTTTCTTGCTCGTTGCGAACTGGCCGCCGATAAGCCGACAAATTCCGGCGGACACGCGCCGCTCGGTATCCCGTCGCTGCACCGGCACGATTTCCACGCGGACTGTACGGCACCCACACGTGGGAAATAGCGCATAGGAAATGCAAACGTGTAGCGGAGAAGTTCGGACAGGACCCTCTAATTTCGGTCCGCAGAGGCCACCACCCCTGTCACGCCTGTACGTGTCCGTCCATGTTGTAAAGTTGCGTTCCATTTTCATCGTGCATACACAGTCCTCCTTCCAAATTCGACCGGAACAACGGCTGAAAGGGTCGCGGTGCGCGCGAGATCGCTGCGGTTTCCGGCTCGTCGGTGAAAACTTTTTGCATAGTTTCACGCCGATACCCCGTCAGTCCCCGCTGGCCGCAAGTGGAAGGAAAAGTCTCTTCCAAGCTGATTGTCCTCGTTGCCAAATTTCCCTTGGCCCTTCGTTCTCCACCCGTCGAACAGAAACCGAACGATCGTCCAATCGCGTCTCATCGGTAATTCCGACCACTGCAGGTCTGTTTTAATAGTTTCAGAGCCGATGGTGCAACATTCGAGGAAAATTTGTTCAGGGACAACGGTTAGGAGAAAAGTAATCAATCCCCGAGAGATAGTTTTCTAATAAGAAGGCTTTGAAGGGGTTGAGAAGTCATAAATCGGGTGAAATCTTTATTTAGTGTTAATTAAACCTTCGCGTTGCAGGATTTTACTGATGCAGCAATTAGGATTGATGTAAATCGTTTTCAGTATAAATTCTACAGCTAATTAGGTTACTATTCAGATTGATCAGCAAAGAATTAAATAACGATCTAATTCATGTTATTCTGAAACGTTCTATACAATTACATTTTTCAGTTCACCAATGCTCCCAAAGATTCGATTGGCATATTGAATTGTCCGTGTATGAAAATTCTTCACAAGTTCAAGGATGCAATGTTATGACATACAGTGGTGTTATAAACAGAATTAATAATTGCGGCCTGAAGATTTTCAAATCATTCAAGGTAGTTTCCTGCTGAGTTGCAAGTAGCGTCGCATCAATTGGCGAATGTCTGACCGACATTCGAACGAAACGGAAAGAAAAGTGGCGAGTAAATAGACGGCGTGTATCTACGTGCGTGGGCGAGAAAGGGGTGGAAAAAAGTTGACGAGCGGGGATCGAGCCGGTGCCGGCAAGAGTTTCGCCCCGCTGTCTCTCTATGTCTGTCTCCTCGTGCCGCTCTGTCTCGTAATTAAAGAGTTCTGCGCGTAATATTTGAAAATATAGAGAAAATTCAGCGCCCGACGAGCAGGTGCGTAAAATTCGCGTTCACATTGCGCAGACAGACGGATAAATAAAAGGCGTGTATCCTGTGCCGTAATTATTTTTCAATGTCCTCGTTCCTACTCGCACCAAAGATTCTTATATTATTTCTGATTCTCTATTAAAACATTGATCGGAACGTTACATTGACGAGTAAAGGAATTCATGAAATTCCTTGATTAACTTTTAACTCGTTCGTCGACTTAATTAATTTTGTAGCTTATTTCTTTTACGATGTATTATTCATCCCCTTCGTGTCAATTAATTTAAAGCAACAAAATATGGATTTCCAATAAACCGGTCAACAGTAAGACTTCAATTCGTGATCCACCAAATCTTTTCTGCTGCACGCAAACCCGTTTCAAACATCGAACGCGATTTCCCTTTCGCGAATCACCGAATCCGTCCTACGCACAATCGAAACAATATGTTCCGCGGCACGCGAGCCAGCCACTCGTCTGTCGAGCAGACGATTCGAGAGAACCCAGCCCTGATGAGACAGCGATCGCAGTAAATTGCCAACAGTCGAACAGAGAGACGCGTCGCGCAGCTCGTGTCTGACAAATTATCGTTCAGACTACTTATTTCCCCTGGTACCACCCTCGCCAGCACTACATCTTCCTCTTCGTTCGCCCCGCGGTGCGGCGCGGCTGGAACACGCGACTGTTTTTTCCGTAGCGCCGCGTTCCATCATTTTTTCTGTTCCGACGAGGCTCGAACAGCGACGCTGCTAGGCGCGGCACGTAACGCAACGCGACGTAACGAAATACGGAGAAATAATAGGTTGATGAGGGGGATGGCGTCGTGGTTGTACAAGGGAGAAAGAGAGCCGGAGAAAGGCAGCGCGGTGTCCGCGGTCGGACCAGGGGGTTCGGAGAGGCACAAACCGTGCTCTAGGGGGTGGTGGACGTCCTGTTCATTATGCAACGACGCGACTGTATCCTGCCCGCCCGCCCCCCCCCCTCCCCCTGGTGCAACGAGCGCCGTGGCCGGTTCTCTGTTGCACCGGAGAACCGCGGCGCGCAAAGTACAATCGGGAGGCCCCGTGGTTAATGAGTCCACCGAACAAAGCGAAAAACCGTCCATTAAATAATGCGCGATGCAACGGCGGCGCTGCGCTGCCCCCTGGATGTGCACGGGAACCGAACGTTGGAACGGAATCCCCCTTTTCCTGCATATTCACCATCGACGCACCCGCGGTAGGCCCTACGCAACCCCTTCTCGTGTTTTATGGTGACGAGGGGTATTGCTAGCTTGCCGGGATTCGTCTCTAGTAGCTGATGTAAGAGAGATTGTTTATGAAAGTTAACGAGCATTGTGAGAAATGTAAGTGATGCTAATCACAATTGCTTGCCAGTGGTCTGGCAATGAGTAATTTCAATTTGAATTTCGTGCAATTCAGTATTCATTAATATGCATAGATACGAGTATCTAAAGACACATTGCACGATAATCGGAAAAGTTTGTGATACAATAAGGTCAGCTTTTTCATAAATTGCAAACTTATAAAACATATCGATGAAATGGGAGACTCAGGCCCAAGGATGTATTATTGAACTCTCGTGGGCCCATCAGGGTAAAAGAATGGAGTACGAAATTCTTGCCACGTGGTACAGCATTCGACGAAAGACTGCAAGAAAAGAAAAAGACGATTCGTAACGAAAAGTTTTTCGCACAGGGAGACTAAAAAATGATCACCCTGCTTGGCGAAGGCAAAAGGGGTCGTTCGCGTTCGTGCGCGCGTGGATACGAGGCGAGGCGAGTTGCCACGTCGGAGAGCGAGCTGACGCACCCTGCATTTTATCTAAACTTTCATCTAACCACCCCTATGCATCTAATCGCGCTGCCCCCACCACTATTTTCTATGAAAGGAGCAGGGAAGGAGTTAGAGTGGGGCTAGTCGAAGCTGGTGGGGAAGCGTACACATGCAGCTGGGAACGAATAAGCTTGTATGGATCGTGCTTGGAAGGGATAACAACCCTTAATAAATGCGCACTCGAAGAGGGCGCAGCGGATCGTGAAAAAGCTTTAAGAAAGATCGCCGTGTAGCTGTCTTAGGGGATTAACCTTCGATTTTGCGAACCCTTTTCACGATGTAACAATAACTGCCACCCCCTGACATTCGGAATGTTTTAGAGTTAGTGTATTTTAACAGAATTTTATAGAATAAAATTTAAAGAAGTTATTTAGACTGGTATGAGAAATGTGATCACATAGTTGTCCGTTGAGAATAAGAAAGATCAAGCAGAAATTTATGGAACACAGACTATGCGATATAAATTATTTAGAATATAATTCATGCGAGCTTTTCGACGAATTTGGAAAGTAAATATTGAATTGTACAGTTTCACCATCTGTAAAAGTTTCTATTTTATAATGATAGTAACAGGTCCTCTAATACTTTACTAACACCCTATTTTAACAGTAAAACCGCTTCCCACCCCTTCAATGGCAGAAAGATGTATTCATTGTTCCCCCACGTGATCCACTAATCCCATTCAGGGTCGTCGATAATTGACCGCCTGATCGGTGGACAGAACGTTCACCTCGAAGGTCGAATCACACTTTTTATTTCCTACTGGCCAGTGCAAGAATCGGTCAGCGGTTTAGCCAAGAGATTTGCATCCCCTACGACGCCGTGTCACGGGGAATAAAAATTCACTCTCTGGTGACACGGGTGAAACGTTGCCGCAGGGTTGTGTAGGAAGGGGGGAGGGGTTGAAAGAAGAAGAGGATCTTCGCAGTGTAGTCAGGGAAACGCTCGCAGGACCACGACCGTTCCTGGAAGAGACAGATTTTTTTGTCCACATCGCGGTTAAAATGTAAATTAAGTCGACGTGCTTAAGAATGTGAGATTATTAAAAGAGACCACCGTCCCCGTAACTACAGGCGAAAGCGAAAACATTTCTCCGCTTTTTATTCTTTCGTCAACCACGTCCGCGCGTTATAAAGCATATATTACCGCACACGGCTTGCACTCTTGCCTTTCCTCGTGCCTTTCTTTTTTTTGTTTTTGTTCCTTCTTCTTCGCCGGGGTAGTTAGTGGCGGTTTCTCCTCGAGAGACGCGACCCTCCTCGCAGAGCACTTCTTAATGCCGCAACCTGTTACCCCGAGCGGTTCACGTTCCTTGCGACTAGAAGAAAAAGAAATTCGAGAGTGTATTTCTCCCGAGGAATTATTCAGCGACGTGTGTGGACTTTAAAAGCGGAGAGTAGGATGGAGCAAGCAAGAGTTAAAAGTATCTATTTATTGAAGTCAAATTAGAACGCTTAATCCGACAAAGGTAGTAGGTTGATTTATTGCTGGGGAAAGTAGACTGCAATCATTGAACTACTACGTAATACTCAGGAATAATTGGAACATAGAATTTATCATTTCTCTCAGATGAATGAAATGCTGTAAAATATATTACTCTGTAGTAAGACGAAATACTTGTAGACATTTGATACAAGAAGGTTCGACCACGTTTGATATGAAATGCGCTTATATTATAAGTATCCCTAGCCCTTATTTAAAGAATCAGCATGCATTCTCGAAGAAGCTCGTTTCCGCAGCTTCCAACCTTCTAAACCGCAATAAACGCGAAGTCGCACACCTCGAATCGGTGCACTTCTAACGTACGATTCAATTAGCAAAGGGGTGGTTTGTACAATTAGATTCTGCCCTGCGCTCGATATTTTCAGCGTCCCTCGCGAAAAGAGGGCGCCACGTAACGTTCCTCGTCCACCCCATTAGAAGCCAGAATTACCATTCTTCGAGGACGATCCCCACCTGGAATCGCTCATCTATCCATAAAACTCGTTCACCACTCACCAATACGAAATTCTCCATCGCATCCCCATCCCTCGTAAGCATAAAAATCGTGAAAACCGAAAAGACAAGCATCCCCAAGGAGAAGAAAGGCCAAGGGGATGAAGCTATGAAGGCGATCAGTGGCGACGTTCGCAAGGAACCGTCGGCTACATAACCGAACCAAGTTCTGATATTTACTTTTCCATCCATTCTAGAGACACGTTAAAATGCAAAAAGGGGAACCGCGGGAAACGGGGAAGGCGTTGCACGGCGATGGACCGCGGGGACTCCCCCCGCTGGAGGGAGCATCGCGGGAGGAATGAGAAAGAGAGAGATCGTGGAGAAACGGTTGACGAGAACGAGCGAGGCTGCTGATGCAGAGGGTTGCCAGGGGGTGGTCGCGGGGCATGTGGGGGCCCGGCGGGGATGGGCAGCAACGACCAGCCCGGGAGCCGGTGGAGTAAAGGGCGAAAATGCAAAAAGGCGCCGGGGGCCTCGCTCAATACCGAAGCGGCGGCGCAAGCGCCTTCATTTTGTTTTTCGTACGTCGCCGCGGCGTCGCTTTCGTTTTTCCAAGATGGCTGCTACCGGGGTGCAGAACGTCGGTAACTGGTCCCCTTCGAAGGGGTGCCGTCGCCGGGGTGCATTCTACTTTGCCGGCCGGAGAAGAAACCGCCGGATCACCCCCCGAGAACTACGACCGCGACGCGGCGCTTCGTTCGCCCCCCCAGTCACTACCCCCTTTTAAACGCCAGCCCGGGAGACTTCGATATGCACAGGACGAGTTCTACTTCGATTAAGGAGCAGATGGAGATTGCAACCCTTGAATGTTGTTTTTTTATTTATTTAAAAAACGACAAATACCGGCAATTCATGAATATTCTTGGAGGTGTCGGGAAACTCCAAGAATTGCTGAAGTTCTTGGAAGCGATGCGGCTTTACGTATTATCTTCACTTGCACCGGAATGCCTTTAAACTGAGCCTCAGCAATGCTAATTTAGTAATTAGTAATTCTTTTTAAGTATTTTACTACACAACTTAAATAAAGAGAACTACTTGGAGGTGGAAATTTAAAAATCGTTTCCACTTCAAGATTCTTTGGTAGATGTTACTTTCATTACCTAGAAAGACCACTTCTACTTCATTCATCGTAACACCGCGAAAGTTACTCCGAAAAAAATAGATTGCACGCGGCGGCTGTAATTCATTAACATTACTCCTTCGTGCAACTGTTCTGCAGAATACAATACCCGAAGGCCCCCCTCTGACTTTAGATCCTCTTTAAAATTATTCGAATCGTTACCAGGCCAATCATGACGTCACGATGCATTATACTGCCTTACGTAGCTCTGATCGAGCGCATTCAGTTGCGAATGCATTACTTGGAACACGTGTCGCAAGTTGGCTGGCGATGACGAGATGCGCGCATATTTTCCGGGTGCACTTCGCGATCTACGGTTTCCTGGCCGCATAATTCCATCATTCGAGGCTGCAATTTCTACATCAAAGGGAGGAACGCGCGGTGAAAGCTGCCCGCCTCTATTTGTATTGCTCTTTCAACAACGTTCCAGCGGGGAGGGATTTTTTTTTTCGATCCCCCTGTTACGAATCTGAACGAAAAATAAATGATATCGGCAATTGCGGCAGCTTCCGGGTCGCGTGTCCTCACAATCGATGAGCCTAACGATCCGGAAGCTGAAAAAAAGCCTGACGATCGGGATGCGTTGGCCAGCAAGTGGCAAGGGTGAATAGAAACGAAAGCTTTGGTAACGTTGTCACGTATACGTTCTATAAAGACGAGTTAATCATTTCTATTTTGCATTAAAGTTTAATTTAATAAATGATTGTATCAAAGCGCGATTATTGATTTCGAGTTGAAAATGTATGTAAGAAAAGTCAATAGTGCAATTCCTCCATATTTTTATATCCTACCCATGTTAATAATCCATATAATCTTTCCAGTTAAATTAATAGACGAATATGGATTGTTAATACGTGCTGTGAATAGATTCTTTTATTGGAAAGAAGCCGTTCAGTGGTGAATTTTTATTTCGATAGTAATAGCTAGTTCTATATTGCCATAGTAAACCAGCGACGATACATGAGAGCCGAAACTGTGCTTCGAAGCGTCGTTTCAGAAATATTATCGCGAAATAACGAGACGATTTGCATTGAAAGAGGCGACGTTTGTCGGAGTGGCGGACCGCGCTGGGAAACAACGAGCGGCCCCGATTTATCATTTCCGAAACGGTCGTTTCTCTGTTGCCCCACCATTTTGAAAATCGCTACTCGCATTACCGCAGCATGCAGACCGGAAGCGACTCGAGCTTCCCGGGTATTCGCGGTTTTCGCAATTCTCTCACACCGATCCCGCTCTGCTTTCGCGCCGGAGCCCGAGCGTCGAATACGTTTGCGCGCGGACGACACCCGGCACACTGTTACGCCCGGTGTCTGATAATCGACTGATAATTGCTGCAACGGCCCACGCGCTTCGGAATTCCATCAGCGGTACATTAGTGTAATAAGATTGCGAGCGCTACGTTGGAATTCTTTCCGGTGCTAGCGGTCGCAATCGAAACATGGTCGATCATGGA
Source organism: Holcopasites calliopsidis (assembly GCA_023838395.1). NCBI lineage: Eukaryota > Metazoa > Arthropoda > Insecta > Hymenoptera > Apidae > Holcopasites > Holcopasites calliopsidis. The sequence continues at coordinate 1,518,879 of JALHAQ010000015.1, forward strand.
TTCTTTGCTATACAGCGATCGAGCGATTGATTTGTTGCACTTTATTGAGGCGCACTACTGTTTACTTAATTAAGGGGAAATCGTGTTGAAGTAGAGGCCGTGGTTGTTGTAAATTGAGATATATTATACTACTTAAATAATGCATGAAAATATTATGGTACTATCTACTTAAGAAATTAAGTAGTATAGGTCAATCATAAGTGGTACAAGTAAATGGCCAGACACCAGGCAGAAACCAAAGTAGTATGGGTCAAGGTATGACCAAACATGGCTATCTTAAGTAGGTAGTATCAGCCCATAATATTATCATGTATAATGTAAATAGCATATTATTATAACGGTGGAAGAATGGGAAAGGGAATTTCATAAACTATACACCATGTTTCTGTGATATTATAATTTCGTACTTATTTAATATGTTAATAAGGTACAATTATTGCGCACCGTACTGAATAATTTAAACTAATGAATGCCAGGATATGCTATTAGATATATCACTTCAATACCGAAGGGATTTATACAATGTTAACTGTTAGGGATAATGGTTCTTCGCCTAAAGTAAACTTTTAATATCATGCTTCCTTCATGGACGTATGTTTAAATAAGAAACCAATGAGCAAAAATACTATTTGCATCCGCATATTGAATATTCGAATCCATCATGCAATAAATATTATTTACAAATGAATAATATCAAATTACATTGATTGGTACACAAACAACATCGTAATCCGTTGAATGTACAAGATTGGATAGAAATTCAATTTTTAGAATAAGATGCCATATTTCGAATATATTTTGCGATGGGATCCAGTTTCCTTGTTTTTCACGGTGCGATCTACGTTTCACTCTCCGCTGGAGATTACCGTACACGTTCGTCATCGAAACGTGGAAGAATTACGTGCAACACGTGTTTCGGCATAATGCGTCGCGATATTTCGAGATGAATTCCCGCTCGATGTCATATCGAGCTACGCTACATCGTGCTACGATTTTAATCCCGCAATAATAGAGTGCATACGGGCCTTAGAGCAATCACCATCTTCGCGTTGCGCAACCGACTGTACCGGGGAATTTTCATTTTCCTGAACTTGCCTGCGAATTTCATGTGCTGACAGTTATAGTTATAGTGAAGAAGAATCGGTGCGTCTTGAATGTATGCTTTGGCAAAGAATTGTTACATGCAAATGGATCGCACATTGGGATTAGAATAAATACTTACGAGGGAGCAAGGAATGTTCGTCAAGTGTCATGCGTTGATTTTCGAGAAATCTGATTCCTACAATTTTCAACGTGGGGATCTTTTATTTGAGCTTCTATTTTTGGCTGTAAAACCCTCAAATCGTAGGAAATATCAGAATATTTTTCAGCGCTTAAAGACTAATAGCGTTAGTAACTATAAATTTTCATTAATAATTATTTTATCGGAGTTCTATATCCACTTTTCTCTTACAATTTTCCAAACTGTGATCTTTCCATGCATGGATATAAAGCACTTTTGCTCTATATCTGCACGTACATGACAAAGAAAAATGATCATAATTGACGTCAATGAAACTATTGTACAATTAAACCGTAACTACCTCTATCGATAAATTGATTTATTCTCTATCAATATCCTTCCACCACGCAATACAATATTGGCAAGATTTCCGGAGCAAGATCGCGAGCTCTAGAAACGCGATGTAAAATCTTCCGGCCCCCAGCGGCATCGCGATATCGCGCAGAGACGTTAAATCGCGTCGCGTTTTCCGCGACATTACATCGTCCGTCGTATCCGGCGGCCGTTAAAGCAACGACAACGGACATTCGCGATTCTCGTCGCATTTCAGCTGGCCACCCTCGTCCTTTTTTTCATCGTCCCGCGTGGGAGGGCCGCGTAGAAACGTCAGCTGAAAAAAAAAAGGAAAGTAAAGGTGTGGAGGATTCGCGAGTCGCCGGAGCGGCCAGATAACCGGCGATATTAAACATAATTCGCGCGTTTATCGCGCCGCGGCCGCTCGTAATCCGGCGTTCGACGCACCCGCGTGCAATGGCGCCGCGGCGACCAGCGCAGCGTGGTCGTTTGCGCCGCGAGCAAAGCACCGCGGAGAACAAAAGAGATAGCCGACCCTTCGAAAACACGCCGCGATACCGGGAGATAGATGGATAGGGGAAAGCGGACGATGTAGAGAAGGACGAAACGAGGGACGACCAGAGGGAGAGAGAGAGGCGAGACGCGATGGCATCCAAGGAAAACGATAGAGGGGGATGAACTGTAAATGAAGGAAGGAACAAGCCAAGGACGGAGGACGAGAAAGGGATTGAAAGAAGGAGGGACCGCAGGAAACGGTTGCAGGGACAGAGACAACGAGCGGCAAAGAAGAAACGACGAAGGGACCGGCAAAGGGTCGAGGGTGGACACCGGGTGAGAAGAGAGTTGATACGGCAAAAAGAAAGGGGGGCGGGAGGCCCACCGCCGTCGGACATTAAGAACGTTTCGTGCGGCAATTTAACCACCGCCTGGGAACGTCGAGGGCGCGGCGGCGCCGTTACGAAGCTAGCCTGGATGCCTGTCTATGTGCGGACAGAGAGGGTGGAAAGCAATGAGGGAAAGAATCGAAGCAAACTGGACAGGGAAGTGGCGAGCCCGCCATGCTGTATATACAGCTCAGTTTTTACGAGATCCGCGCGCCAGTTGTGCGCCTGCACACCTGGAGATTAGGTTTAACAGCCTTAATTTTAAAACATTGCCGCCTCTCCCTAGGCGATCTACGCACTCCACCGGCACTCTCGATCTTCCGTGGCTGGCTCGTTGAACCGGCCGTGTCACCCCTACGCTGCGGCGTCCTCCCATCCCACTGCGAGACGAAATTGCGCCGCTTTGCATCGTTCAAGCCGAAGTTCCGGCCGAACTTCTCGGTACTACATTCCCTACGACCGCGACATCCCTCGCAGAAGCCGGGTCTCGGGGAGACGTTTAGCTCCATTTACCCATCGTCTATACGTACCGGTCAGCGGTGATGGAGAACTTGTCGATGGTCCCCACCATTTAATTATGAGCACAGCTTATAAACGGTAGCATTTAAGTTGTATCACTAACTCTGTAATTTGTACAAATTAAAGTTATTGAATAAATTTCCAATAAAAGAAATTAGACTCATTATTCCTTAACACTTGTCCACTCCTCGGAAACCAAACTCCGATTCCTTGAGCGAGGGATAATGTGGAGGAACTTTGATTGAAAAATTCCGAAGCAAGAATCTTGTAAAATGATGTCCTAATCAGGTATAATTTTGAATCTAAGAAATACCAGGAAATAGCGTCCCAATTCCAGGAATTAGTGAAACAGAATACCTCCTCGCATATCATGTTTTCCTGATACAAAATTGAAGTTCTGAGCACAAGAGATTCCGCAAAACCGAGTTCAGGGAAATTCTTGGAAATGATGTCACAATTCCAGGAATTGGTGAAATGAAAGACCTCCTCGCGTATCATGTTCTCCTGATACAAATTGGCGATTTCGAGCAAAGGGCATTCCGTAAAATCAAGCCCTGGGAAATTCTTGGAAATGACGTCACATTCTAGGAATTGGTGAAATGAAGGACCTCCTCGCGTATCATGTTCTCCTAATACAAATTGGCGATTTCGAGCAAAGGGCATTCCGTAAAATCAAGCCCTGGGAAATTCTTGGAAATGACGTCACATTCTAGGAAATGGTGAAATGAAAGACCTCCTCGCGTATCATGTTCTCCTGATACAAATTGGCGATTTCGAGCAAAGGGCATCCCGTAAAATCAAGCTCTGGGAAATTCTTGGAAATGACGTCACATTCTAGGAAATGGTGAAATGAAAGACCTCCTCGCATGTCATGTTCTCCTGATACAAAATTGTAATCCTGAGCGCAAGGGATTTCGAAAAATCATGATTTCGTATCAGGAAAATATAATGTGCGAGGAGGTATTCCATTTCACTGATTCTTGGAATTTGACGTCATTTTCCAGGAATTTCCGAGAACTAAAATTCTATCGCAGGTTCCGAAAATTTGATGTAAATTTCCAGGAATTTTCCAAAACTTATAATAAATTATTCCTGGATAGGACTGCTTTTACAAGTTTCTCGCTTCGCAACCATGCGTTCAAAGTTCCGTCACGATACGTCTTGTGTAAGGAAGCGGAGGTTTCTTTAGGAGCGGACAGGTATTAAATAAATTAGATCAGATGAATTCGTTTACTGAACATTTATTGAGAATGTTTAACAATGAACAAATTCGAACAGTAATGCTATTTGAACTTAACCGCTATTATTTAATAAACTATTTTTATACATTTGTTTTCAATGCGTCATACGATAATTAAGTAATAATTAAACTTATAATGTTGGAACGATAACTTATGTTTAATTATATAAAGTAATATCTCAAATATCTGAAATATTGGTGGTACGTACTATCGATACTTCTCCACCACTACCGGTCGGGATTAGACGTCACGAAGTGTCAGAAATATGTCGTCGGTAGTCCGGGGAAAATTGTTGGGGGATGACTAACGTGGACGAGGGTAGACGTCGGGGGAAACGTAATCGCTACCCGGAGGAACTCTGTAACAGGGAATTCGTTCGTTTGTTACCGCTTTTCGACCATAAGACAATTAATCGACATTTCCAATTCCCTCATTAGATATATCTATGGCCCTTTATTAAAGTGTTAACAGTTAATACATCGTGCATTAGGATTTCTAAAAATAATCGATGCAGACATTTCCATTTACTTACACAGAGACATTTCTCTCCTGTAGCTTAGTGATCGCTCCAAAACTATAGCATGGAATATCTTCTCCAGGCAACCAGTGGCGACTTTTCGCTCAGCGCAGTCCAAAATCCTCCACGGTGCCACCAATGGAGCTGCAAAAAGAAAGCGGTGGCCATCAGCAATGTGAGTGCCGTAGATGTTTCCTTTGTCAATAAATATCACAAGATCTACAACTATTATGCGTCACGACGCGTAACCCGATGCCACAGCGGATAAATGAAGCATCTTCTTTCGCACATAGTGAACCACCCCGATAATTCAGCACGCGCGGCCGGAGTCCGTCTCGAGTGTAAATTGACGGCGCATCCGGTGTAGTAGCGAGTTTCGTTGGTCACGGCGGCATGGTGGATGGAAACGGGCAGAACATCTAGGTTCCTAGATTAATTAACAACTTCGTGGACCCCTTTCCGTAATTTCGTGGAAATTTTCAGTCATCCCCATGTACGCCTGCACCCCGGCGAACCCGTGCTAGCCCGGCCGCAATAAAATCCACGTTGAGCCAGGTTCCAGACTCGTGTGAAATATCGCCGCGAATTATCATACCATCTGAAATTAAAGGGCTGAAATTTCGGGCTGGTACCGCGCGCGGTGGTGCCCGCTGGAAAATAATTTTGATGCTCGCTCTCTACTTGGTACGCGCGCTCCACCCGCCTCCAAACCCCGTTCACCGCACCCCCCGCGCTGAACCCCCTCGGGCCGCTAATCCCGCTGTTCACCCTCTTCTTCCCTCCCGGCCTCCGTTCGCGTTCTCTTCCAGCGTAGACTAACGCGGGGCAGACAGAGTCGAGCGCGCACGGACGATGAGCGGCCGTGTAGGGTCGTCGGCGGAGAAAGAGACGAAGGGGATCGCTCGGTGAGCGTGACGCGATAGGGACGACGGCGAAGGAGTGCGAAAGAGAAGCGGACGAGCCTAGGCGGAGAACGAGCCGGCCAGAAACCTCCGGCTATGTACGGCGCTGTCGAGCGTGCGGACGCGGAACCGTACGCCGTGGAAGAGAGAACGCGTTGCCGGGGTGTAAAGATAGAACGGCGGGGGTGAAAGGGAAGTAATGCGAAAGGGGGATGACAACTTCCGGTGGAGAGAGAGACACGCGTTCCGGGGTAGCGAAAGGGTGCCCTCTTTGGCCGCTCGTGCGCATTTTGCCTCCCTCTTCCCGGCCCTCTTAGCCGGCGCCGCAACCCTCCCGGCCGCCCCGTATTTTTTCTCTCGCGCAGCGCGTCGCGCGTTTCCGCCACAGCGCGCGCTGCTTTTCCTGGCCGCGAGCGACGATTTTTCTTTGCCAGCGTCTGCGCGGCCACGCCCTCCCGCTGCAATGGCCGCGAGACCGAAATTCCTCGCGGGGGCGGCCGGCAACCCTTTTCCCTGTCGCCCCACGATCTTTTTACCCTCTCGCTCGCGTTCGCGCTTCTCCCCTCTTCCATCCTTTCTTATCCATTATCCCCCCACCCGAACTTTTCTCATTTTTCCAGAGTTTTTTTTCCCCCCTCGGTGACTGCCACCCCTCCCCGTTCATCCGCTATCCATCTCACGACCTCTAGTCTCTCGCCCTGTCTCTTCTCTGTTTCCCTATTGAACGAAGAGGGACGGCGATGGAACGGCTGCTCGACGACCAGTGCTTTCCTTCTCTCGCCGCTGAGGGTTGCAGGAGTGTGTTTTAAGAGGTCCCTCAAACAGGCCCGCGGCTACGACGCCGGGCCGCTGACTGTGTGCATTGTACTTGTCCCGTGTAATGTGTACGCACCGTCTTTGATCGAGTGTTTATACGGACTCGTTTCAGCGATCGATCGGTCTCCCTTGGTTAATGAGTCGCGCTGAATGCTATTGATGTTTCCAATCGATTTAAGCAACTTGCCCCGTGTGGGCGATCGCGGGGGAAGAAAAGCGAGACGACCGCGGCGAACCTCCCTTAAGTAATTAATCGTACGAACGGACTTGATCAATTTTGACAACGGAAGAACGAAACACGGTCGAGACGCATCACAGACGTTTCTCAGTTTACCGAAAGGATCCAGCTTTAACTTTAATAAGCAGAATAAATTTCGCGGGGCCGATCAGGCCGCCGAAATTGACTGGACGCCGCGAACTTTGGTTTCCGACGAATCGTTGAATTCGCCTATGTATATGCACTTGCTGCGCGTTAAAATCGATGAATCTAACCATGACATAAAATAAAGCTCGGGCGTGGAACGGGTGAGGGCCCGATTTAACTGCCGATTATGCTGAACGATTAGCAAGGCTCGCGAATGTTATAAACGATAGATTTGCAGGATTTAAGAGTCGGTGTATCTGTGGATTAGAATTTCGCGTATAATCCGCACTCGCCTCGCTGTGATAATGCGTTACGCGTTATTTCATATCTGTACTCGCGTCTGGAAATCTGGAAAACGCAACGACAGATCTATTCCAGACGCGGATAGATAATTCGAAGGTTGAGCTTTAGAAAAGGGTAGGCAATTAGGAATGAAATCTGCAAAGTTTTTTCCGACTTACTTCGTATTTGTAATAAGCTCGATCTGATGATCTTTTCGTCGCATGTGTTCAGAGAAATTAGGAGAAACGGACAATTAGGCTCGGTACCGATTCAACGAAAATCAATCGTATACATGATAAAAAGACTTGCATTTAGTTCGATTTAAGAAGGGAACGAACTTTCGATTTTCCCATAAAATGAACACGAATTATCGTCGCAAAATGTTGGACATAGTTTCAACCGGCGTAACAATAATGAGATCTAACAGTCCGTTCTTCATCACTGTGCGTTTGTAAATGAGCGAATGATTAATATCAAATTCGCGGAAATATCGTGAACGTCCATTGACGCGATACCACAACGCGGCGTTCATTGAAATTTGTCTATGAATTTTGTCGTGCAACGCGCCAACCGAATTTTATTCTGAATGCGAGCCTAAATTAGTCCCGTCAAATTCCTGTAACGCTCTATTATTACGTGGATATTGAAACAGGACATGGTCTTCCGGAGAACTCGATCGAACGATGTTCACCTAGCGTGGGCGCAATTTATTTTCCTGGCGATTTTTTTGTACAACTACTGGAATACGAAGAAAGTATTACAGAAATTAGACCAAGGAAGTTTGTTAACTTAATGCATTTTTGTTTAATTCGTAAATAGTGGACCGTTAAATAGGAATAAAAGAAAAGCCGAGCGGAATTAAAGGGCGCAAGCAGAAAAAGAGGGGATAAACATTGTTCCGGTGGGAAGATCGTTCGTCTGCCTCGCAAATCTTTCGCGTAATTAACATCCTTGCAGGGAAGAAAAAGAGAGCATAGGCGAAACGTTCCGGCTGATAAATGCAAATCCGCCGCCATGCTATTCCGCGGAATGTCTCGCGATTATAAGGTAATCAGAATATAAACCTACCGTGCAAAACAATAATTTAAAGCGCGCTTAACAACGGTATCACGTTCTGTGGCAGCGTGTCTCTGCTGCCCGGGTGCACTGTGAATTATTCATTTCGATTCGACCGCCCGCGTTACTCTAACAAAAATTCTTACATTCTAACGTTTGATAATTAGCAAAAAGACTCGTCAGTTATTCAAGATGTCTCTTCTTTAAATATCTCAAGGTGGAAAAGAGTTAATACCTTCCCAATTGCTGTTAGAAAACAAGAAATTTATTTTCAGAGTTAATATCTTCTGCAAACACGACTAACCAGTTGCTCGTCGAAAGCTTTTTCTGAATATCCGTCCGATGCACTATAAATTACTAATTTAAATTCCACTGTTCGTTGCTCTAGGAAAAATTCTTGCATTGTAACAGTTGATAATTAGCAATAAGAAACTACCACTTGTTGGAGATCTCTTTTTAAATATCTCAAGCTAGAAAAGCGTCATTGCCTTCCCGATTGCTACTAGAAAACAGGAAATCCTCGCTACTCCTTCCCAAAGTTAATGTTTTCTACAAACACAATCGACGAGGCAAGCAGTGTTCGTCGATGGCTTTTGTATCAGCGCCGGTCGAAGTTAACGAGATTTATCAAGATCAGTCCGATCCCTGCGAACCTTCATAACTCGCCGTAATCGCGCACTCATGAACAGTCATGAACTTCTCCGCTTCTCGATACAGCGACATACATACACAACGCACGGCCGCGAGTAAAATCGAACGAAGTTTCAACGGCTGGTTTGCGAGCTTCGATAATTGTAGCCGCGTGTAATTATCCCTGCACTTCCACCAACGGAACGCTCGCTAGGTTCTCTCTGTCGAAACGTCAAGACATTGTAAAACAGCGGTTTTCGCGGATGCATCGACGCGTGTCAGTCACGCGTACGGAGTCTAACGGCGCGGAGAAAAAAGGATCATTCGAACGGATCGTTTCTCCATTTTCCCTTTCTCTTTCTTGCTCGCTTCCAAAATCTGGCTCGATTTCCAACGTTTTCCTTCGGTTCTACCTCCAGCCTGGACGTTTCGACCAGGGAGCGTACCGGAAATATCGGCAAAACGGCTTGGAAAGGGTTCACGCGGACCAGCGCGTTATAGAGAAGTTTGTATTGGCGTCGTTTAGTTCCGGAGTCGTTAATTGCAAAAGTTTGCGAATTTAATATAGGCAAGCCGGTATTTGGACTTCCGCGAAAGGGGAAGTACGAAACGCGAACGCGTTTATGATAACGCGGCTCCCCGTTCCCTTTATTTCACCGTAATAACCGTTGGTTCCGTTCGTTTTACTCCGCGGTGAATCGCTGGAGGACCAAACTACCGCTCGAAACTCGAGCCAAGGAAATTTGCCGGCATTAAACTCTCGCCGGCAAAAATCAAGCGGATTTTAAAGCGGCGGATAACAAGCGGCGAGGAGGCTCGTATCGTGCATTGATGAAGTATAAAACAGGCGGCAGCAGCGCTTGGGTAATTACGCCGAAACGCGCTGCCCGGTAAAGGTTCCGAGGCGTTTCGCGAAATCGCTTCTGATCGAATCTCCGGAAAGCCGGATGGGCAAAGCAAATTATCATATCGCGATGCATGAGATTTCGCGTGCAAGAAGGAAAGAGCCGGTAGAGTGAGAAGTATTCCAGCGGGAATTCCGCGGCGCGACGAAAGCGTGCACCTTTGCGTGGCACGATCGATCGAAGTGGTGGTCGCGATCGAAGTGAATGGGAACGGCGGGAACGACGTTTCGTGCGTTCGACTCGGGAGAAACAGATGGCCAAGCGTGTGTTGCAACCCCGCGTCGATACGGGCTTGGCCGTGCTTTCCGCGCGTCCGGCCAGGAGAGGGTAAGTCTCTCGGGCGAGAGCGGCAAAAAGAAGAGCGACAAAAAGCCGTCAGGGGCAGAGGGGTAGAAAAAAGGAACGCGGTGGACGCCGAACAGGTTGGTAGGGAACTAACGAAGCTTTGCGCAGGATACTGGTCGTTGGTGGGGAAACGGTCGGAGGGAAAAACGCGAGCCGTTTGGAGGGAGAGGGGTGACAGGTCGGTGTAGCGATCGGTGAACACCGGGGGAGGGTGGAAGAAGAAGAAGAAAAAGAGGGAAAAGGTGTAGCGCGACGGTATCCGAGGGGGAAGGAAACTGTACAACGCAAGTCAATCGCGCGTCTCTTAATAGAAAAGTGGGGTCGATTTATGGGTTATAGGTAAACTGTTCTCTCTCATCCCTCTGTATCATTGAACCCGTGTCCCTCCTCCTGGAATCTACACCCCTTTCCACGCCGCCTACACACGTTCGGTGACGGGGTCCGATCGGCCGACGGACATCGCTCTTTCGTTTCCCATCGACACCATCCCCCGCCGTTTTTGCCAACCGCGTATTCTCCGCGGCCCTGACCGACTGGCACGTGAGACAATTTCCACGTGACATGTCATCGCGGATGGTCTCGATCTGCAGGAGTCCTCGCGATGCATACTGCGAGATATGCCGTTTCTTTTTTTTTTTTGCTCGCTGAAGCCTTAAGTTCGTACGTGGTATCCTGAATTCTGGTTTTCTGTGAGGATTCTTTTCTTTTTTTTTTTGCAGCCCCAGGTGTTCCCGAAATGATAGCGAAGATTTTATTTGACAGCTCTCCATATGGCAATTTTTTGACTAGAGGAGAGATCATTACGATGGAGTTTGAGAATTTTATTTTTGAAGGAAACTAGCACAACTTCGATAAGGATTAATAATGAGTTGATTAAAAGGCTGAACGTTCGGTAACGTATTTCTAATGTAAATGTGACCCGACAAATTTTATTCTCACTTCGAACATTAATTTCCTAATTGAAAAGATTGATTCCTCTAACGAACTAGCGATAATGTTTACGCACGTTTACTAAATTTACATAAGAAGCACAATTTCGATCCATCAGTCCCCTCGTCTTAATGACAACTTCCCCCTCTCGAACAGGGACGCATCCGCAGCAGGGTTGATTAATAGCCGCGCCCCAATTTCCGTGGCGGTCATGTTTCCGCAAATGAAGCGCTACTCCGTTTACAGTATTTAAAATGCAAACGATTGAAGCTACGCGAGATGTCGCTAAAATAAAAACAGCTCAGAAACACAAGACTTACATAGCTATCGAGCAATTATTAATAAACGTCGATGCGTTTTGGCACAATGACGTATGACGGATTCGGCAAAAGGTGGTTTGCAGTTTTAGGTTTCGTTCTGGAACAGGAAAACTATTTTCAAGAGTCGTACCAAAATTGGGGCAAAATTATATTGAAATGCGATAAATTGATATTTATTCATTTTTGCAAAAGTGACCACATCATTTTTTCATAACTGCTAATGGAAGAGTAGGTTCTCGTGTAAATTTGTTAGAAGCTGCGCAGGGCAGTCGATGCGACGGTATCGCATAACAAAATAGATATACGTTTAGACATTTGAATAGCGAGCGACAATTTATTATTACGCCGATTTCTTTAATTTAGCTTCTTTTATTTCCGGCGTCGACGTTATTAGATCTATTGCTTCGATCAACTATGCTGTCCCATTGAATATTCTGTTTCGGATTGCAGGTATTTATATTAACATTAACTTTTATCTTCTTCAAATACATATTATACTCGATGTTAAAATTTATTATTATTTCCAGAGCGTCACATCATCTTCATATTCATCATTTAGTAGCAAACTCGAATTTGGTTAACATAGTTGGCTAAGAACTACCCCTTAAAAGACAAAAAGCAAGCTGACAAAGCGGGTTGAGCGGAGTTCTTTTCACAGAAAAATTTTCCGGGCCGTCTCCGGTTTGTGATACTTGGACAGATTTTCCTTTTTTTTTTTTATCGCTGCAACGGTGATCGCGTATTACGAGAGCACAGAAAGCTGTGCGTAATTGTCCTCGCTCCAAGAGTTATAATGAGTTGGATTTCCGAGATTTCAGATCCGCCAGGAAGGGGACTCTGTCGTATTCCTACAGTTATCCTCGTAATTTTTCTGTAATGAGCGAGCAGTTGCGTGCACGGTGCGCAGCTCCGCAACGAAAGCCAGCGCGCCGCAGCGGTGTCCTTTTCTCGCGAACGGCGATATCGAACACGAGGGAAAAATTACACCGCGAGAATGGTGTAGCGGTTTTGATCTCCGTTTATGGCCGGCGCCGACGATGGAGAGAGTAATCGATTAAAGATTGGGCAAATTTTGTTGCCTCGATTCGTATACCATTAATATCGGTTGGAAACTGTGAGATTTATTCGCACTGTGCAATTAAAGGGGCCATGTAGATTCGATTTAATTTCAAATGGATCAATTTATTCTCTATGTAAAATATCGTAATAATCGTTTAAAATTACCCTTAGATAATCCTTAGGGAATTAGTTAAATTAAGTATAAATCAATTAATTGTATACTTCTATTATGACAACGGGGCCAATGAGGTATATCTTTCCTTAATTTATTTCATATATTCATTTATATGTTACGAAACAAATATGGTAATAAAGTATGCGGTAAGTTCTTTAGACATTAGCAGCATTCATGAAATTTGGTTTTCTATTTTCTTTTTATTACATCGTATTTCTTATTATATTTTTATTTCACAAAGTAGGTAGTTGAGTTAGTTCGGTAGTTAAGTTATTCCGGTCAGAAATAAGAATTATTCAAACAGTGGAAATGAAACAGTGTCTAAACTTATCATGGGGAATATAGAATTTTAGGAATCAGAAAGTTGACAGGTACGTTTAAATCTAGAAACTAAGAATATTTCGGTTCACGAATACTGTTGATTTATAAAACATATTTTACAAGCAAAGCCATTCTATTATCGTGCCCATAAATTGCGCCATTTTTATAGATCTATATACCGCGATCTCATTTTGTATTTTTGGATATTAAAAGCAATTTGTAAACTGGTACAAGCTCCAACAATAACTATCCATCGCTACATTTATGGAGCTCCCTTTCTATCACATTAAGCAATACGACTTTCTTATCCGGTGTATATTATTTAGCAATTTGATCAAATCGATCTTTGATAAGAAGCTTCAGCGATAAGTCTGGCACCGTGAAATCAATCAATCGACAAACGTAGACATTTCGTCCCTGCCGTATATTCGTTTTACAATTGCATCGATCTTTTCGTATCGCGTTACATTTGCAAAATCTGTCACTCAATGAATTATATTCTCGCAGCGGAGAGTAGTCACGCGTAATTTGAAAACGCGCTAGGTACGCGGTTTCCGCGGAATAGAGACGATCGAGAATGACGCGCGATTGGAGTAGACAGAAACGTGTATTTTCATCGGCGGCCAGGTCGGCGTAACCAGCAGCCACGTAGATGCATAATTTCCAAAAATATATCTATTCCCGATGCCCTCGCCACCGCTGCCGTCTATCTACAAGCATTAGCGATAATTACCATTATTGCCAATTGATACACGAGTAAAATTATATCATTCTGATTGATCCTTTGAGTATCGAGAGGTGGCGGTTATGAATGAGTAACAAAAACAGGCCTCCGCCCCCTCTCTGTCACGGAAGAGTCCTGACGAAACGTAAATAATTATCAGCCCGGACGTGCGAGCAATCGAATTAATGGCAATAGCAACGGGCCGCGTTGCCCGCTGGAATCGCGTTATCAACGAAAACGATCAAGGTATCAACCAGTTTTCAATTTTTCATTGCGAATCTGTCACGACCGACTAATTGAGTCGAATGCAAACGATCTATCTGGACGATCGGGATCTCCGAAGGCATGGCGAAGAAGAAAATGGAGGGACGGTTACTCTAGACTATCGCCCTTTTTTATCGTCGTTCGAATTACGCGAAAAGTTCGGCGACTGAAAATAGAAAATTACATGGACAGAATGGCCAATTTGGAAAGCCACCAATTAGGCTACATAAAATCGACATTTTTCTACGCAGTAGGGTTTCTGGATAGAGTAGTTCGTTCTCCTACGTTTCTTTTTTCCTCATTCGCTGATTAAAATATCGCCACCGAACGGGGCGAGAATAAGGAACGACGGGAGTAACGAAGCAGCGAGGCGTCGATCGACGAGATCCGTCGCGATCGCGTAGAATAATAACCCGATTTCCTGTAAATTTCGCGCCAGCCAGGCTTGCACGGCCGGTCGGTTCTTTTTTCCCTAGGAAATAACCGGTTTAATCAGGGACGGCTTCCTTCCCGTGCTATTTGCACGAAATTTCGGAGTTTCGAGCCCGCACGATACGTGTGGGTGGCACAGCTGCGCCAAATGCCTGCTAAAATTAGGATGTGCTCGTGTGTGTGCGCGCTTATGTCTCGCCGTGTACACGCGTGCACCGCTCGCTGTGCCTCGCGTTTCTCGTCCCTGTGTGTTTCGCTGGTAAGCTTTTGCGCTCTCTCGGCCGTGCTTGGCCTCTCACCTCCGCGCGCGCGCGTGAGAGAGAGAGAGAGAGAGAGCGCGCGCGAGCGCGCGCAACCCTGTTCTCTACGCACGGCGTGCGGTCTCTCTTGGTCTCATTTCCACCCTCTGGCTGCGTGCTTTTTTTCTCGTGTCCGCGCACGAAGGTCGGTCGCTGGCCAGGCGCGAGGACGAGGAGCGAAGAGAAAACGGCAGCGGAAAGAGAGTGGCGAGGGGAGAGTACGGCGGACAAGGGTGGAACGAAGAGAGGAACAGGAGCCGAGAGGGTCGATAGGTGGGCACACACCGACCACCCCAAAAGTCCGCGCACCAACGCCACCCTCCACCTCTTCGTCTACCTTCTCGTCCTTCTTCCTCCGCCTCGTACTCCGGCCTCAACGTGCCCCCTTGGACGAACGATTCGGACCGGGGGCGCGACGGCCGCTTTATAAATATCCACCGTGGAACGTTAAACAGTTCGCTGGGTACTGATGAAAAAAAAAAAACAGAAGAAAGGTACCGCTTGATATTAGTTGCTGCGCCTTCGGCCCGATTATTTACGGACAAGCCACGGTGACGAGACGAAAGGGTGGGCCGCCGATACTCTTTTTGAATGTCGTGTCTGCCGATCGATAGGCCGTTCCCTTGCTTAAAACGCTAAAGTTGTAACAAATTCCAGCGACGGTTCGATGAAAATGTATGAAACGCGGAGATCGTTATGATAATGATTTCAATGTTTCGAGTAATTATTTTCCCCAGTTGTTTCAGCTTTTGAATAGAGGGTTATTTACATCGATCACTTCCGATAATTGCGGAATAACGTTTGCTCTGTAAACGTATCATTCATTTTGACAGGAAATTCCAACCGATAAATGTTACATTGGTAAATGTTGATTCGCCAAGCTTTGAGGATCGTTGAGGTTGAATTATTTCAACCGAGTTTTTCCAATTATCGATCGCTCGCGAAACTTTCTCAATAAGAGAAAGACATTTTAGTCGACGCGTCGTAATTTGAAACTCCTAATTAATGTCAAATTGTCGTGATTATTGCCTCTTACCCCGTTGAACGGTTATTTTCAAAAATCGCAGAGAAGGCTTAGGCTCGGTTTTGCGAACGTTGATCGATACCGCGGGTGAAAGGCGCGGGATTTTGTTAACGTCTCCAGCGATAAACGTTAACGACTCCGGGGTGGTGCTTATCGGAGGACGGTTGCACGTAAGAGTGGCGATAACAGGAGATAATCTCGTTTCGTTCGATGCTTACTTATTCATGCAAATATTTATAATTCACCGTAAGCGTTTTAATTGCATTAGCACGGTAACGAGTACTGGCACGCGTTCATTAAGTATGGAAAAATGGCGCGAAACAGGCTGCCGGTGGTGGCCGGTGAATTTTCAAAGGAAAATATTGATCGCGCTCGCCGTCTCTAGCTCGCGTCTTCGCCTCTCGCGAATTTATTTGCATTGGCGCGACCAGCGACCATGGAAATCAAATGAGAAGGAATGAAATGGGGAGACATGAGTTGCAGAAAAATCGAGGACGTTAATCTCACTGGTGTCCGACTTCTGAGACTAATTTCATTCTGCATTTATATGTCCATTATACTTATACTAGGGTTGGAAACGATTTTAGAAGAATAGAAGCGTTTAGAAGCGAGCATTCTTCTCAAAGAAACGCCACGTTCCGACAGAACAAATAATAATTAAATTAACACTTAATTCATTCATTTGTATAATTTAACTCGGTGAAACTCCAAATGTTTTTCATATTATAGACATTTCTATATGTTATGAATCTCTCAATAGCGGCGCGTATGGGGTGCAAATGGCTAAAATGGTAATTATTAATACATTTCTATCAAATAGCTTCATTAATGGTATCATAAACGAACGTATAAGGAGAAACGTAAAAAATTTATCTAAAGTGACACGCGCGAGATAGGTCTAATATTTACTACCTGCAGAACCGGGTAATAGAGAATCCACATAAGCCTCCGAAATATGCAAATTCGGAACAAAGAAGTTCCGAACTTTAATTAAAAACTAGCGAACCAGAAAGCAGAGAAAAAATGAAGAAAAACAAGCGCCGGTGAAAAAGATAGGAGCGAAAAGGAAAGAGAGGGAAAAAGAGTGCTAGCTATTATGCGTCACACTTTCCTCCCTGTCGAATTTGCCGTGAAATTAAATCGGGCTCAAAATATCCTCGTAATGAGGGAGGCACCGACAAAAGTGCCAAGGCAAGAAGGGAACGCGAAAGCGTGGAATAAAAATTGCCAAGCCCGCGCCGGGTCAAAGTTGTTCGAACATCGTGGAGTGTCCGTACACGGTGCAGCGACCCCGCGGAAGAGATCCGTTTCCGGTTGAAAGTTCGCGTTACAAAGCGGAGCACGGCGTGGTGCCGGCCGCTCGGCCGTGCATGCACATTATTGCGGAGAGAGTTGCAGTCACGCGAGCGTCAGCCAGCACCGAAGGGCGCTGCCATGCCGTCTGAGACTTAGAAGCCGCAAAATAACAAAAGCTTAAACAATTTCCGGGTACAAAAGCGGGGGGCCATTCTCGTGACCGACGTCCCGTCATTGTTTGGTCTTGCAAACCGCGGGAGGAAGGATTCAACCGTTCTAGGCAGGAGAGACAACGCGGGGGTAGGGGCTGCGTTAATACGTCGCGGACGCGATATCGTTTAAACGGTACGCCTCGCGGTGCCCCATTAAGAAACGGACCGGAGCATGCCGGCAGGAATGAGCTCGTGAAATATTTGACTCGGCGCTTTTTTTTCTAATGGGCGCAAATGAAGGTTTCATTTGGCAGGGAAACGACGTCGCGTGGCGTTTTGAGTGAGACTCCTTTTCGGGGCTGCGATAGACTGCGACGATGTAAAGGTTCGGTGCTACGTTTTTGTTTACGCGTAGATTAAACTGGAGGGTATCATTTTTTGTAGAAGATAGGGAAGAGTAATTTTGCGGGTAATAAAATAATAATTTGTTCCTGAGGGGTGTCGTCATATTAGTAATTGGTGCGATTCAAGTTTCCATTAATTATGGGAAATTAAACGGAAATATTGCGGATTCGTAAAATTCAAAAATTTATCCATCAATGATTTGTTATTTCGAAATTGCCCTTTTTTAGATCTAGATTTAAAGAGTTCGCACATGATTGGTACAAACGTTCCAATAACTTGCACTACTTTAACCAGATTCAAATTGATGCTTTTTACATTTCCGCTCTCTAAACATTTAAATTGGATAAAATAATTATTCTGCAAACGCGAATCAACCCTTTGCAATATGTTCCGCACGCCATAAATGAGTTTCGCGTAACGGAAATGTATCTTTCATGCACCGACAGTACCTTTAGAAACGATAACATCGATCGATTATTATGTACATATCTTAATTTATCAAATTTGCTAATATTTCAATGCTCTCTTCCTGCATATCGATAGATCTGAAACGAAACGTTCTTATTAACCATTCTCTTATATCATACTAATTACAATACTTGAAACGCATCTCTAAAATAACACTGCAATCGGTTCTCAGTAGCTTCGACAACGGTCAATCAAAAATTCCCCCGTTTCTAATCCCCCACAGGTAATGCAAGAACGCTATCAAGCGACAGAGCAGAAAGAAGCCAATCCTTCTGCGGACGAGCCTCGCCCCCCCCGAAAGCTCGATCCTTATCCTCGCTTGCTTGTGCAAGGCAGGCCGCGCGCAAAGTAAATCGGCCGATCTACGTGCGCTGAAATATCAAAGGGCTCTCTTCCCCCCCAGCAGGATGGAAAAGGAGACGAAGAACGGGGTGTAGTCAGAGGTCGACGATATGTGACGCTGTGTCTTGCGGCCAGCTCCAAGACTCCACTCACGAATGCGTCGTCGGTGAATAGTGGCGGTAGTGGTGGTGCAGCGACCAGGCGGTATCCTCGACAGAGTTGTTGGCGACTTTGCGAGGGTGGTGGCGGCGAAGCGTACCCGGTGGGTGGCGGTTCGGGCGACGGTTATCAAAATTGCGCGTGCCATTATAATTTTAAAGCCGGCTTTCCTCGCAGAGCAGAGCCGCCTGGTCGTTGGACCGCAGGAGGTTGGCGGAGTTCTGCCGTTGGGTGAAAGAGGAGGAACATAGAAGCGGGCAGAACGAGAAAGGGGGTGGAGGAAGCGGTGACGAAGGGTGGTTGGGTGGCACGGTGGAGGAAGTGGAAGAGGAAGAGGCGGGTAGCGACGGCGGCGAGGGTGTCGGTGGGTCCGCCGTGCACACGTTGGGGGATTGAAGTTCGGGGACGGCACGGGGCGGTGGACGAAGAGAGAAGGGGGGGCGGTGGGTCATTTATTTCCCTCCCGCACGGCATAATTTATCGCGAGGATTTTCGCGAGAGCGCCGCGATAGAGGAGGCGAGCTAGGTAGACGAGAGAGGAAAGTAGCAAAAGGGTGGGTCAGGAAGGAGGAAGGGTGGAGAAAGGGTGGTCTGATGGCGGGTGGGTGCCTCGCTGCTGCGGCAGCAACTCGCTCGAGGCATCAAGAAACCGATGTAAATGGAGGCAAAGTATACCTACGTCCTACGAATGCTCGTTCTCGTATCCTCGTCTTTGATAAAAGGACCCTCGATTTACGGCCACCCTGCAGCCAGGGATTTTGCACGCGAACTTCGTATTACGTCGTTAACGATTTCCAGCGGTCCGGCATTCGGACCGTCGCGAATTTACGTTCTATTATCACCGATTGTGCTCCTCGAAATTATTCCAGTGTCAAACTTCGAAATGAGCGATCGTATCAAATTTCGTTCAGACGACACGGTTTTTTTTATCGACTCGGTTCTGTTTCTTAATCGGTAACAGACGAAAGCACCGTTCCAGCATTAGGCTTTTTACCGATTTGGCAAAAGTACCAAATCATGTTACACACCCCAACCATCGTATCGACATAAAAGAACTTTCCCAAATTAAAATTATAACTTACAATACTCTACTTTCCTCGAACATCGTACAACTATTTCAATTGAATTCTAAATCGCTAATTACATTTTCACCAGAGGCGTACCGATAATGCCATTTATTATTTTCAACGTGAAATGATACCCAACGAAAATGTCGATTCCGAAACCGGTTGTTTAAATACCAAGTACATCTGAAACAATAACACGATCCGCAGCTGGTTGGCAGCCTAGAATCGTTCAGCCGCCACCATTATGTGGGTATTTACTTCAGTTCGTTTCGGAACGACAGGCGTCATAATTAATGCCAAATGTATTTCGCGATTAGAATCCCGAATGGGGGCGGGGCAGCGAGTTTTCAATGTAAAACTCGCCCGCGCCCGGCCGACTAGCTTTGAAGCTGGTGCGTACGTTCCGCGTTTGCACGTTACAAACGCCACGCATGATGATTTAAGCGTGAAATTTTTATAAACATGACCGACGAAAAGAAAGAATTAATCGTAACTGTTCTGCGCTTATCATATTTGTGTCGAATTCTTGTATTCTATGCTCTTTTCTCTGCTAATTTTCCCACTTCATCCCTTACAAGTTAGAAGAAAAATAAGCAGGAAGCGTTATATAAAATGATAACTTATTTTATTAGTTTGTCGCGGTAGAAGAGGGCGCATATAATTATATAAACTCGGAATTAGAAAATCGTCTGCTCTTTACTGTACTAAAAACATGCGGTACGAATTTTTCCGATCAGTCGAACGACAAAGGTAACATTTTTCCTACGTTCAATAACACGCCTGAAAATCACTGCTGACCATATATTAGTAAGGGGAACAGGAAAGAAATACAGACACGTTCGATCAGATATGAATCGAAATTTCGCGGGAAACGGTAGGCGGTCAAAGAAAAAAAACGTGTCTTGCCCGGAGTTATTTGTCCTACGATCGATTACTTACGTGTTATTGTTTCATTAACAAAAGGGTAGACGGATAACGTTTACACACGAAAAATATACGGACCTCGTCCTCGGGTAACGCAATCGCAAACGACTCGCCGACAGGGGGAAACAATTTTTAAAAATTCAATTTCGTATAAAAATGTTTGGAAACGGGAATCGAAGCGACCAATCAGAGAAAACGTTGGATCCACTGTTATGACATCTATTTGTACTATCAACCCTTCAACGGTTTATACCATTGGTTCTCCTAATTACTTATTATCTAAGAGGCGTAGAAATGCGACCGACCGAACAAAGAGTCCTCGAATCGGCGTCGTATCGGCATTATCGATTAGAAACGAATTACTCTTCGTCTCCGATATACCCTGACACAGTTTAAAGCCAAGACCATATGACACCCTCGACCGCGTGACACTATCATTCATACTCGTCCGTCCATACATCGAATCCTTCTCATCTGTATATCGATCAGCGTCCACGCCGCGACCGAGAAGCCACGCGTCGACGGGGGCGGGGGAGGGGGGTGTTCAGGAGGAAGGTGGTAAAACACGCGAGGAGGGTGAACGCGGGGAACAAAAACTTCGCTCGCACCGATCGACCTCACCTAAGCAGTCATAAAGAAAAAGAAGAAATCACACTTACTCTAGGCATCCGTGAAGATGTTCGAAAAGGCTGTAAAAGTGGCAAAGGTTTTGGCCATGGCGGCCATGGAATTCCGATCGATTCCAGAGCCTTGAAAGTCCAAAGCAGGTTATTTCGAAATTAATCCAAAGCTCGGCGCCATCGTCCGCGGAAAAGTTGCGTACTGCGCACACCCCTGCACCGGGCCCCCCCCCCCTTCTACGACCCCTTTACCACCCCTACGACGCTCGACGAGAACGCATAGAGACGCGTCAGGCAGCGAGGGGCGGAAAAGCTCGGGAAACCAGCCTCGCGCGACCTCAGAGGGGAAAAATACCACGCCGAAGTGCGCGGGTCGCGAGGGTGGCCGTGCCATGTTACACTGGTGGTTGCAGGCTCGCTGGTAGGGGATGGAGAAAGGTGGGCAAAAAGTACCTACGCCGGGTCCGGATTGGACCATTAGTCTGGGGTGGGGCACCTTTTCGACTGTCGTTCCTCTTCCCTCGCCACCCCGGAAACCACCCTCGAGCCGAGCGGCGTCGTTCACCCTCGTCCGGAGCTTTCGCGGAGAATATTTTTCCTCCGCGGCGGTGTCACGCTGGGCGCCGCGAAACCTCTGTACACCCTTGCCCGTTTACACAACACTAGTATTGTCTCGTGATTCGGAATTCACCTTTACCTTGACTGAATGTATAACGACCGCGGGCCGATCAATCGCGCCTTTCCGGTACAGGTCGGATAACTTCTAAGATGACCCGGAATAATTTTGCCGTACTTGGGGTTACTGTAAGTTCAAAGGGATCGGACGAAATTATGCTGGACAAATGTTATTGTACGTTGAATTATTGTATTTAGCAACGATAAAGGATGATTAGAGGGGTGTAACTTTGAAAATGTTCGAGTCGCAGCGCATTTTTGTTTAGCCTGATCAATTGTGACTAATTCAAACCACGAGGCAATTATAAGTAGGATGTTGAAATATTAACGTTACCAAATATTTTAACGACACTTTTAATATTCTCTCAGAACCGCAGATAAGTGAACGATTTTCATCCGAAATGAAAAAATCAAACCTGAAAGCACTGTCTCCACCCTTATTGAATACTGTACAATTGAACAACCTTTCATTCTTCACTAGAAATCATGAAGGTACTATATCATCTTCACGAAACTGAAGAACAACGAAACTACAATTCTTGCTTACTGCACACTGTATATTATAATTATGTAAACCTCGACTGGCCCAAACGGTGATTTCGATTTAAACAATAATGAACGGGGGACGAGGAAGATGTCTGGCGCCTTCCTACGAGCGGATGGGAGTAAAATAGAAGTGAAAAATACAAAAAAATAAAAGCGGCCAGTGAACGACTCCTTGTCGCCTAATGGAAATTTCTCGTTCCAGCGCGATGAACGAGCGAGGCGAGCCGCCCTCGAAATGTAAAAATTGTCACTTTCAGCCATGCTGCTGCATAATACGCGTTGCGTAGCGATCAGCATTCATAGAATAATTTCGTTCTAGAGACTCGTGCGCGCGACCTATCTGGCTGTCATGGTTGACAGGCTTTCCCGCGGCCCCATTTTAATTATCTCTTCCTCTAAATTATTCGCTTGGGAAACTTCGACTTCCTACAACACCCGTCCCTTTTTCCCGTCTCCAGCGCGACGACGATTCGGGGATCGTTCGGGAAATACTTTTCGATCAACTCGAACCCTCTCCGGATACCTTGTTCGTCGAAAGATGCCACGATGTTTGCAGCAGAGGCAGCAAGTTTGAAGAAAAAGCTTGGGTGATGAGTAGAAAGATCCTTTAGAATTGGTATTACGGTTTTTATATTTCGCTGATTAAATCGGGGAACTTTCAATCGGAGAACTTGTCTCTCCCTTTCTCATGAAACAGATTTCGAGGAATAATCGCACATTTTATAAATTTTAAACATACGCGTTTAGCTTCGACAGGAACGAGGGTTCAATCGAATGCCCGAAAAAACGATTGCGTGCGAATTCATCGAGGCTGGCAATTTACGACGTTCCTTCGTCAACGTGTCGCCGTTAAAACGAGCGTGATCAATGGTTAGCAGCCTTATCATCTGAAAGTCAAAAATTTCGCCGGGCGATAATAATTTGCAGAGCAACGGGTTCCCTCCGACGGTGGAAGACCTCGCTGTAATCGAAAGCTTTCCGGTCGCGCTCAATTTATCTTTAAATCGTCCTCCCGTAGGCGTCATTTTATTCAGGAAATCGTTCACGGCCGGATGCCTTTTCATAATTCCCCGTAATGTCCTGCTATCGGGCGCGTTTCGGCCACGACCGACTTGGCAAAGGGTGGAGGGGAGGACAAGAGCAAATAGGGTGGATCTACCGACGGAGGAAAGAGAAAAAAGCATAACCGAGGAGAAAAAAACGCGATGGCACAGGGGAAAAGGCGTCCCCCCTCCCCCAAAATCCCGACACCTAGCTCCGCGCGATAATTAATCAAGCTAAGAAAGCCGTACGACCGTGAACCGTGGCGTCGGTCGCGAGGGGGTTAGTGGTCGAAAAGAAATAAAAGTAAAAGCGACGCGGGTAGGAGACACGAGGCTGAATTCCAAACAGAGAGGTGGCAGCAGCTTGTAGGCACGGAATTTGGCGGGAAAGACGCGGATCCAAACACGGCGACGGGGAACGGCGCGAAGCGATACATCACGGTTCCCCCCCGGCAGCGGAGGGAACGAGCGGCGAGAAGGGAGGAAAAATCGCGCGAAGGGGAAGGAGAAAGGAAATAAAAGTGCGCGAATCGTGCGCTTCGGGGGAGGGATGAAAGTTCTCCTACCCCTTCGTCCACCCCGACTCTCTTTCTACTGTCTTCTCGTTCCTTTTTTTTTCCAAAGCGCCACCGTCGGGGGGATAGCAACACCAGCTTCTCAGCCGTGAACATCCCTTCTACTTCTCCTCCCCCTACCATCGCCACAAGTCGGCGAACTTAGGGTGGGATCGGGGATACGAGGGAGGGTAATTTTTAAAACGCCGCTTGTGGGAAAATGAAAATTAACCCCGGCGGCGGGGAGGGAGCGGGCCGATCGGTCTTGCGTGGTAACAAAAGACAGACAACGCGCGCCGATCCACGTAAGAACGGGACGGGACGAAGATACACGACTCGTTGCGTGGGGATCATTTTTCAAGGGGTGAAAAAAAAGTTGGCACACGAAGGAATGGGGCGGGGAGGCCAGCGATTTAAAATTGGCGGGATAAAGGAGGAGGGAAAGAGACGGGGAGAAGTTGTCGAGAAAACGATGCACAGTTGGGGGCAGGGGCGGGAGGGAGAAATTTACAGGCTGTTCCACGGAGGAGACATCATTCTGGCTTGCTTCCGCTGGCGTACACGATGCGTCACTCGGGGGGTGACTCGGTATGTGATCGGTTTGGCGGGAAACCGTCGACCGTTTCAGGATAAAAGTCCGCTTAACGGCTGACCGATGCATGCGCGACGTTGCACGGCTTTGATGCTATTAACGCTCGGCTCAATGGAGCGATTCGATCGCCGAAAAAAAGAAAGGCATCTCGACGCCAGATCCTTCACACGATGGACTGTCGCAGTTTCTATTGAACTTCGCTCAACGCTTTTCATTGTTTCTCTTAATGAGATTCCAATGGAAATGATATTGACGCCCAGGCATCTGGTCAAGATCGGCAAAACAATGGTTCGCAAAACATAAAAGCGCGTGGAAGGAAGTCACGAGTTTCCGCGCCCGATTATTTCACGCTGGATCAATCGAGCGCCACGGTCGAAAGGCACTGGGCGATATATTTTAATGCATTAATAGAGACGGCAGAGGGGGAAAAAGTGAATCTATCGGAGCAGCAGCGTGATCCCTGGCTCGCACCCCCTCCCCTCTCATCGAGGGAGGATCAGAGAAATTTATAGGGTGTTCCAGGAGGTATCTGCGCTTCGCGTAGATTTATTGGCACGCGCGATGCGTCACGAAAGACTGCGTTATAGCACGGCTACGGATGGATCAATTTGCCACGGGAATTATAAGTTACCTGACAAACGCGCATCTTTAATCCTCTGATCGGCCGGGAGTGGAAGAATTATAAAACAAATAAGCTCCGGGGTATTTGATGGTACTCGTGTACGCACGATATAGGAGACTTTAGTGGAGCAACAGAAATGTGTTTTTGTTAAAATTATCATAAATAGGGGACGAAAATTTTCTCCTAATGATTCTGAACCGTGATTGAGTACAATAACTCATTGTTTTCTACAGCAAACCATTAAAAAAAGAATGTGGAAACTTACGGTAGATATCAGAAAGATTGAACAACAACAGCGATTAGACTGATTTTCATTCGAACCACACTAAGATATTCATACTATATCCTTTACACCTCCTGTTCATACATTTCTAAAAACAAATCCACGCCTTTCTCATTCGTTGGAGGAAAGAATACGCTTATCCAGCACTGTTCTCCGCAAAGAAGTGAAACAGGATAAACGTGGACGCACAAAACGCAAGTGTCCATCCGTTCCATCCCCCGCAATCGAAATTTAGGGAGATTTAAAAAAAAAACTGGCTGGAAGTATTGCTCTGTTCCCATTTATTGGCACGCGCGATGCGTCAGGAGAAAACACGTTACGGTACACTGACTGATCGGTTTGGCGGGAACACGTCGAACTTTCCACGGTGAAAGTTCGATCGGGCCGGGCTGCAACGAGCAAATGCACACAAGGGCGCATCTAACGGATTGCATAACGGCTTGAACGCCACTCCATTGGATACCGGAGTCATGACAGTTCCTGCCGTTTCTCCGCCTCGCGTCCCTCTGCTCTCTTTTTTTTTTCGCCCGAAAGGCACACTTGGGATTCCACTCTCTCCGAACTTGGGATAAATTGTTTCTGTCCGTCCGCCCCCCCCCCCCCCCCGGCTTTCGACGAAATTCAGACTTCGATGTCAGCCGCGCGTTATTACCGTTGCATCTGCGGGAATTAAAAACCAAGGCGGAGGAATATCTGATGAGTCTGGATGGAAAAGGTTCGCATGAAACGTTTTCCATTGACGATTCTAATTCAGTTTCCAGAATTTAGTTCATTTCTTATTCGACTGTACAAATTTCGATAGATCAACACTTTCGTTGTATAAAACAGAAAAAGATTCGTCGCTCTTTCGAACCCGGAATTGAGGAAATCCGCGACGAAGGTTTAACGATCGTCTCTCATCCCCCAAAAGGAGCAGACAAAACTTTCGCGTGTCGCCTGAAAATTACACCTGTGTCCGGCGAGGGCGAGCGCGAATGGTTGCGACGTTTCGTGACAGAAATTTCGAGTAAAAATTAATTAACGGAGCGCATCTGCTTTCCCCTTCGATTTTTCGAAATAACCCCCTTATCGATTTCTTCGTTACACACCCCCTCGATAAGTCGCCTTCTGATCGAGTTCTTCTATTCCTATCCGTGTTGCACGCGCGAGCGGATCGAGCACATTTTGTAATTCATCGCTAGCGTAGCACTCAGGCGCGCTAAATTGCGTTCGCGAGAATTCGGTTAGCGCGCCGCGTTATTTCGAGGGATGGGCGAAACTTGGAAGGTGGCGGCCATGATTCTCGGGGGCCGCGAACGGGCCGGATATCCGGTGGGAGATCGGCAATTAAACGCGGACAGGAAATCGCGTGCGCGCGAGCGCGCCACGTAAATTGAAAAATTTCGAAATGCCGAGCCGGGACGACCGCGCCGATCATCCGCTTGCGGTTTCGCACGTGAAACGCCGCTCTCTCTCTGGTCATCGTTGCCCCCGTCGACCCCCGCCGTCCGCCTAGGAAATCGTGTTAGAATTTCACGATTCGATTGAAAACGATTGGATCGACCGGCCTCTCTTGATCTGTTCCGAAGAAGCAGCTGAATTCTATCGAATTTTTATTCGTTCCGGTTACGTTCGCATGGCGCGCGGAATGCGCGGTGATTTTTCAGGGTGCATTTGATGTAGTTAAATTGATATAGAAATACAGCCTTAGACAAATTTTAGAACGTTGAGGTTTCGTTACAATTTGTCGGAGTCCCGTACGCGTTGTTGGAGTTAGCTAATTATAATTTTCTTTGAATTCAATACAATATGGAGAGCCACCGAAAATTATACACCAGCCGTAGAAACATTTAACAAGCATGTACATACTGCATACCTATAATTAAACTATACATTTATTTTGCTTCGTTTCATGTAATGGGCAACTAATTTTAAATAAGATACGCCCGACGTTAATGTATTCTCCAATTAGCACAGTTTTATGCGACATTCACATTTTGATACTAAATAATTTCTACTTTCATGAAATAACATTTTTAATTCTAGTTGGACTACGTACAACACCCGATTAAGGAACTGAAGTTAAAAAGTGGCTTCAAAGCTTTTTATTTAATTCTAACATTCAGCATAATGTGTAACCATAATGAAACTTAACATTCACTGGCGAGTTTTCCAAATACCAAGAGCCATCTCTTCCGTTTTTGTAACATTTACAAACTTATAGCAGGAAATAAAGCTTGAATTCCAACGGAACTAGCACCCCAATGCATCTTCTCTTTCATTCCAGTGCCAATCATTAAGAACGTAGCTAATTAACGCGACGAAAACGATGCTGCACAACCCGAGTAGTTGCGGACAATAATCTACAGCCAGTCGCGATTGATTTGCCGAGCTGGTTTGCGCACCCGAATCTCGTTAAGGTAACGCAGCCAGTCGAGCATGTTTCAACAATTTCGGGATGATGTACATGAAGGCAGCGATCGCTGTATGAACCAGCGGAACAATGAAATCCGCAATTAAACTGAACTGGAAAAATTAACATGCGTGTAGCAAAAATTGGAAAATTTTTGAAATTATGTACACGATCGGGTGGAGCGTTCAGAAATGTTCTATATAATCTATTGTGAACTGTCTGCAATAATTGAACGACCGCCCAACATGATTGTCATGATATTGAGATAAAAATTTGATAGATATGTTATAGAAATACTAGTTTTGCGAGGTAACGTGCTGTAGACGGCGAAGAAACGAAGGCTCCAAGATTTAGAAAGTTATAAAATATTAGACATAAATTAAGAATACCAAAGTGGAGTACAAAAGTAGAGTACACGTTGTTTCCTTTCGTTTCTATCGAAGCGAAAAATGGATTTGTTCGATTATTAGTAGTCGCGCTGAAGCATTCGATTCAAGGGTGATTAAATATTGCACTTCACCTCGGTTATAAAAACATAACTATAAAAAAGACAGTAAAGAAAGTAAGTAAAGTAATAAGCAAAAAGGAAAACGAAACGTAGCTTTTTGAACACAGGTCTTACAGAATGCACGTATTATTTCCACGTGCTCAATGAAGTAACATGCACCGCCATTCGCTTGTCGAAAATCCAAAACACCGGCACGACGTTTCAGAGAGGATTTCCCTGGGATCAATAAGCGATCTAGGATGCGAGAGGCTCGTTCAGGGTGACTCTCTTTATCGGCAACGAAATTCCACCTAAGGGGGCAAGGGTTAATTAGACTGGGACGGCGGAAACGCGCGTTTAAATTCCCTGTCACAGGAAAACCGTGGAATCCGTCTTAAGCCGCGTTCACGATGACCGTCTACCCCCGGCCCTTTTTTTTTCCACGCGCGACCGAGGACGCTTAATACCCTAATTAATGTAATTTGGTTTCTATACCGACACAACTCCCAACTGTCCGACCGAAACCGTTTCGTACTGCCTCCACACGCGCCGCCCTTTCCGAACCCCTCTGACTCCGGGTGTCTCCGCAGGCTTCTGTATATTCCCCTTTCCAAACGGACCGACGGTCATCTAAACTTTTCCCGTAATTAGTTATAAATTTCATTCGCGTTCTACGTAACAATATTCGCGCACGATCTCGCCGGTACACCGTGTACCGGTGTGTACGTGCGTGACGGACGGGCGCGCGGCTGGAAGGGAAAAGAAAAAGAGATAGAACGCGACGGATAGGAACGGGGAGGGGGTGTAGAAGGAGAAAGGGTAAAGAGGTAGCTCGAACGGTGAAAGAGAGCGGCGGGGGTTGAAGTGGTGGAAAACGGAGGCCGCGTAAAAAAAGGACACAGAGAAGGGGGCGGGGGTGGCGGAAGGACGGAAAGCTGCGAAGGGTGAACGAGCGACGAAGAAATTCGAAGGGGTTGCCGGGAAAGAGAGAAACGCGGAGAGGCAGGGTGTCTGGTTCCCGCCAGCGGCGCTGAGTAAGCCGCGTTCGAAGAGGGGCGAGTCGCAAGAATGGTGGTGGAAACGGAAAGTAGAGGGGAATATTGTAGCCTGGTGGACAGATAGGAGAGGGTTGAAAGAGGCCGGAGCTACCACACGAGAGAGGGGGTGCACTAACGAACGAACGAACGACTGCGGACACAAAGAGAGCAGGACGGACAAAATTCGAGCCCTCTACACCCTCTGACCGGTGTACACCGACCGTGGTGGGGGTGGCGGCCATTTTGCAAGCCGCGAAAAACAGCCCTACCACGCGATAGCGCGGAAGGGGGTTTCTGCCACCGACCCGACAATTCTTCCACTCCCTTTCCTCCTAGCCCTTACTCTTTCTCGCCCGAGTTTCTCTCTACCCTTTGTGGAACCACCGCCGCCAACCACCACCCCCCCACCCCCTCCGCGCGAAACGTGTGTGGCACACATACACACCCGCGACTCTCTCTCAGCCGCTCTTATTCCCTTGATTCCCCCCCTACGATCCTGTATTAAGCGCAAAATGTGGACGAACATTAGGCACTAACGTTTTACTTTAAAAATACATTCGTGTTTGGGAGGGCTTCGGCTGCCGTACGAGTCTCTCGGGCTTTGCCACCGGGTTGATTGTCTTCCGGAGGACGCATCTCGGTTAGATGGAGGGTTAAACGGGAATCTGTTACTTCTCTCTCCTTTTCCTTTATTTATCCTGAAAGGCGAAGCGTGTGGAACATAGAATCGACCGTATCCCGCACACGCTAACTCGCAATTTATCATTCGCGAATCTATCGTTTCGTTGTTTGGCAATCAACTTAAAAATATTGCCCCCCGCGTAATTCGACGATTGAAATTTACGCGGGATCCCCGAACCGAATCATCGCCCGATATCCAAAACTGTCCGATCATTCGATCCCTCGCGATGATTATCGGGTTACCAAAATAATAACTGCAAAGTGTATTGAACGCTATATTCATTATTGATCTACGGTTAATTATAAATATCCGGTATACATTGAATCTACCCTCGATGACAATTGGCCAGCAACTTAAGGTTCACTGCTAATCGTAGCAAGCTTGCGACCATTTTATCTGAGCAGATGAATATTTATAACATTGGGAAGCAATTTTTAAACGCACGGAACGGCAGACAGAGATATTTGACATATAATGCACGATCCATACTTAATTAATTCGTCGGCCGTGAAATCGAAAGTCCTCCTCTGACCCACATATGCCGGGAAATTAAATTATTGTTATTTTCGGAATCACCTGTTGGCAATACTCCATCTGATAATATCCAGCGAGCCACGGAAACGCCGCGCTCGATATACATATAGAGTGCTGCATTGGTGTGATTTTTCGATATTTTCACGAAACTTTGATACCCGACGAATTACGGCTATCGGCCGGTTTTATCAGTAATGCCAGCCACCCCGCTGTAATTACATGCGTAATGTCGATTATTGTTGCAATGTTTACATTATTACCGGTGGCGCGGCTATTTATTTCGCGAGCAACACGTGGTACGTTTTTGTTTTTCGCGTTGTCGGCTTCCCGTCTGTCTCCTGCCATGTTTCACGACGCTTGCCCTGTTGTCCCAGCTCGACACCCTGCCTTCGATCTCGTGTTTCCGTTTGATCGCGCATACCGAAAGACACCCCCAAGTCGACGGGCTCGATTGATATTGAAATTCGAACCGGACTTCCTCTGTCGTGCATTGACAAATTTCATTTACCTCTCTGTCTCATTTAGCTCCTTCTGATCAGCTTTAAGGGCAATTTTGTTAATCCATTTCTTTTCTTTTATTGGTTCTGAAATCTTAATTTAGTCATCGCTGAAATGTGGTAGAAAAATTGTCAGACGGATTTTAATTTAGAACCTTCGTTATATAATTTAGAAATTAAAGTTTTTCATGTAGTGGATTGATAATTGTTAATTAAACTTGAATCAAATATTTTCCCAGAATTAGAATTATTAACCCAAGGATTAAATTGATGAACTCCATTATGGGATTATGGCAGCGTGATTTCAGGCATTGTCATACATCATGGGTTTTTGCTATATAATTACTGGATTACAATTAGTAATAGCAGTATTTTACAACGTAACAAGTTAATTTGTTACAGTTGTATAGCTCAGTAGTAACAGCTATAATGATGGACGGCTTTTGTACGCCAATCAATATCGTACGTAATCAATACCAAAATCAAATATTTTCTTCTTCTCAGTAAAGTATTCGAAATTGCGTGACAAACGATTTAAAGCAGAGAGTTAAAATAGTGTTCTCTTCAATTATATTAATAACTACATAAATAATAAATTCCGAAATCAATTTTCAGTACAGTGTCTTCTTTTGTTAAGAGACGATTTTTTTCTTGTTACAGAAAATCGAGCGCAAGGTCAATCGATTCAATCATATCTATGAACTCGTTCAAACACGAAAGGCTTTTAGTTTCGACGTGAAATACGTTATACGCGGCGCAAATTTTTTTATACCATTTTTCTCGATAAAAATCGGCCAAAAAATAAGGTAATTCAATAAAACCTATCCGTTCTATCAAGGATAGGTCACTCTCGATTTCGCGTTCCGATTTTTCTTTTTTAACGTGTATGCATTTTCCGACGCTTATTTTACAATCTAACACTAGAAAGGTAAATTGATCGATTCACTACCTATTGCGAATCGAACGAAATGTTGTTCAATTTAAATGCGCAGAGTCTTTATTTCTATCAATTGTATCCCCTCCGTTGATATTATTTAGGATTTTTCTAAATTGGTGTTTAATTTAAGAGTTTTCCAAAAATGACCATGAATTGCGTATCACATTTTCATTACCTTTTCATGTACCTTCTCAACCTAACACACCTCTCCTTCCTAAATTTTCACATAGAACTAAATTAGCAAACGCATGTAAGATTGTAAATGCTCCAACCGGATTCGCCGACTAAAGTGGAAAAAATTAA
This sequence comes from Holcopasites calliopsidis, assembly GCA_023838395.1. Classification (NCBI taxonomy): domain Eukaryota; kingdom Metazoa; phylum Arthropoda; class Insecta; order Hymenoptera; family Apidae; genus Holcopasites; species Holcopasites calliopsidis. Next base: position 1,551,081 of record JALHAQ010000015.1, read on the forward strand.
ACAGATCGAAACGGAACGCAGCGAAAAGCCATTCAATGCTAAATATCGACCGCGCGGTGTCACGGGTCGGGTTGTCCCGGTCACGTGCCGGCTATCCTCTTTATTCAGCGGACATAACAGGGTATCACCCTTAAACACCCCACCGGTCACTGATCGGTCGTCGAACAGGTTTCCCCGATCGCCTCGCCAGTCCAGTTCGGCCTTAAAAGCCGCAGGTGCAACGAGCGAAAAATTGACGCCGCCCCCCCTAACGCGCCGGGACTTTATTTGGAGAGGTTAACGCGTGGCGTTACCTACGACGAGGCGAGCGTTTCCTCGCGAGGGTGGCGGTCGGTGGCCGCGGGCTTTGCTCCGGCCGCCGCTGCGTGGCAAATAGGATCCGAGGGATATTTCCAAGGCGCGGAGGGAAACGAGAGCGCGCGGGAAGAAGGGAAAGTCAGCCGGAGGACAATCGAATTCGCAACAGCCGTCTCGGCCGGCTCGTCGCGGCGGCCCTCTCCTCTCATTTTCTCCTGGTCCCTTTGCGACCTGCCCCCCACCCCCCAACCACCCATCTTCGCCCCTTTCCTTCGAACGCTTGTCTACGACTCGCTTTTCCAACCGACACGACAGAACTCTCCCTCTCGCACCCTCTTTTCCTCGCAACTTCGTTGGACGAGGAGCGCACGCAGGACGGGGGGCATTACGTCCAATTACAAGAAGCTTTCAGCAGATCAAATTCGGTAGCGTGGCGGAGTTTTGATCACGACCCAGAAGAGCGGCTTGGATCAATTGGAAAACGAGGCGGCGCGGTGGTTCCCCGGGCGAGTTCGTTTCCCCGTGTGTAAGAGGGTGACCCGGACGGACACTCGGGCCGCTCCTTCCTTCTTCCTCTCCTTTTGATCGACTCCGACGGACCATGCCGGCGCGTCCCTTCGACTTTATTTCGCCGTGCAATCGGCTCGACCGATTGGAAACAGTCGGACCTGAGCGTTCCCTTCTCCCTCTCTCTCTCTCTCTCTCTCTCTCTCTCTCTCTCTCTCTCTCTCTCTCTCTCGCTATCTATCTAGCTGCTAGCTTTTGTAGCGGTTCTGATCGTTGAAGCGCGCGGCCGACTCGACACACGCGTATGATCGCGGGAAATGCGCGCGGTGCTCCGGCAAACGCTTCGAATGTTCCTTTGTGTTTTGCAGCGTTCCCAGGCTAGAAAGGGGTGTACGATATCTCTTGTCGCGCCCAGCTGCGGCTCAGATAGAGAGCCAACCCGCGCTGCCTCTATCTGCCGCACACTTTCGAGGTGCCGCGAGCTCGCGTAGTCGTTTTGCAATTTCACGGTGACCCGCGCGTTTAAGGATGTTTTAAGAGCGACGAAGCTCGATTCGCTTTTTTCTTTTTTTCTCTTTTCTTTTTTTAAGAATTACGTGTAGACTTCTTTGACGCTCTCTGCAAGCGTGAAATTTAGGGTGCGTGCAGTGTTTTGCTTGTTGAAGCGTGCGACATTGTATCTGTTGTGCTGGAAAGTCTGCGATTACAGTAATACTTCGTTTATTATAAAATTGAGGGAGAGTTTAATGGTTGAGCGTCAGTAATTAGACTTTGATTATATGCTTGTGGAAGTAGATCATGTTTGGAATGCAAAACCACCCGGTAACGTACATGCCAATATTGTTACTGGAATTTTGAAGATAAGCATTCTTGCAGGCAATTCGTTATGATCACAGTTATCGCTGCTGCTCATCATCCAACAATTCGAATAAATCCTGAACAATTTACAAAACATCGTTTTCCAGTACCTAGTGCAGTCGCAAATTAACTGCACTATTATGCGATACGAGAAATAGAAACAAACATTTTGAGAGCCGTTTAATCGAATGGATTATCAACTATACATTCCCTGATTATTATTCAGATGAAAATACATTCTGTGTTTGCATGTAAATAGTTACTTTGATTATATTCGGAAGAAAGGCAACGCGTTCCTTAAAAATATATAAAGTGAAACGCGATTTGCTTATTGCGTGGTTGAAAATTGGCAATTGGGACAAATCCGTCGATTCCTATTACCATGGATTCTGGAGCGTGCCCAGCACTCATTAAAAACTGCAATCAAAGTTTATTTCACCAGGCTGGCTAGATATTTCTTTCCTTCCTTATGTCGAATCTCTATAAAATTGCATCAATTCCATCTGCGGAATATAAGAAACTTGTTTGAGAAGTTATTATAATTTTTCTTAAACGAGCATTCACAAGTAAAATCCTTATTTCCATCAAGTGGCACATTTCTGGTCCTAATTGATTAAAGCTCAATAAAACTCAACCCTTCGCTCTCTACTCATCCCACAATTGCATTGCGCACGCTGCTAAGAACGTATTAAACTGATCCATTAAATTCAGAAACATAATTCATAACGGTCGGAGAATATCGCATTCTATCGACTGCATAACCGAAAGCGGCAACGTTTTTGCGGACGCAGTGCACCGTAACTGTGTGTTTCCTGCAATTCCCTCCTGGGATAAACACGTTTATTCAGATGCTAGACATTAACTTGAACAACGCCGGCGACTGCGAGGCCGTCACGAAAATTACCTATGCAACGGTGGGAGATTACTTATGCAGGGTGGCCAGTGGGCGGTGAAGAAACGCGGACGATGTGAAAAGCTCAACTACAGTGGAAAAATTAATGTGCCGTCCGCGCGGGAATGAATTATACAGATTGAACTTTCAGGAGAAGTTTGTTTAAAAATAAAAAAACATGACGAAGAGAATTCCTACGATTGGAACTGTCCAACATTCACAAACGATCCCTTATAAATGCGGCCGCAGCGAAAATCTCGCGAATGACGAGGGAAGATCTTTCGCATTCTAAGCGTTTATTCAGGATCGATTTAATGATTAATTAGCAAGAAAATTTCCATTTCGGTTGAACTTGAATTGTGTACATGCACAATGTGTTTATCTTTGCATGATTTACGCAGTTTCTTCATCTAAGATTCATTGCATCCACGAATTTGCAGTGTACGCAAAACGAGTTGCAAGCTATGCGACAAACCGCAACGGAAGTGCATATATGAACGGAATTCTTGATGCGGATGGTACAGGGGAATTCAATCGTAAAAACTGGAGGGTAATCGTTTTACGCGCTAAGCGGCCCCTGAGAGAAATTTCTGCTGAAAGGAGCGAGGTCGCCGGAGGTCAGAGACTGACGGTGCTTATCAGCAGCAAAGAGTCAAAGGAGACCCGGAAACATAATGGATCTGAGAATTTCTCGTGGTGCCTGGAAACAAAGTGCTGTCACGTGCCATGCGACGGGACGACGACTTGCCCACGCGGGGACGACGACATCGGAAAGCTGTCGGCCGCGGCCAAACAGGCATTAAGTAGCAACGATAAGAACCAAGCGGGAAAGCCGCGGAGACGTGGAAATTGCGCAAAAAGATTGCGCCGCTGAAAAGGGACAAAAATGCTGGAGGAGATGGCACAAATACGGGCTAGGGTACTGAATGGCAATAATGAGAAACCGCGGTTCAAGAACCAAAGAAAAGGAAAAGCCTGTATTTGTCTCGTGAACACGGTGCATTGTAAAATATGTCGTCTGACTTATTTTGTCACCGTAAAGGATTTCATAGAAACGTCTGTCTCATCTCCTTCACAATATTCTGCTGGACTAAATGCTAATTTGTCACGAGCACAATATTGCTGACGTCGCAAGCTTTCTTTAACATAAGACGGTTAATCAGTAGAATCTCATAGTAATGACTGACACCGCTCCGAAAGCGTCCCTGAACAAGTGGTATAAATATGGGCTACAGGGTGAAATTCATTAAGGAAAGCATCTGGACGGGGAGCATTCCAGTTGTAGATTTTGCGAGGGACTTTTCTATGAAGATTTGGAAGAAGAACCTTGGTTGTAGCGTTCTTAGTGTAGCCTGCGGACACGCAATAAATAAGCTATCAGCATTAAACTCTTCTTAGCAGCATTTCGGATATGTTTTAAAATATTTCAATCCGAAAGTGTGCAGTTTTACTTTCATTTTTAGATTATTTCAAGGGTAGCCTATATTTCGAACGCACTTCTAAACACGAGCATTTTCACGTTTACTTTAATTACATAGAAACATGTTGCAGATATTTTCAAAAGCTTCAACTAGTTTGACAATAATGTCTGAAATAAAAGTAGAAGCCCATAGTTAGACCACTTCCTCTAAACAGAATGAAAGAATTGGAGACGATGTATAAGTGGTCTCCCTTCATCCCCATGACCTGGCCACGATGATTCATCCCCAGAACAATGCGAAAATGGCCCGTCCATTTTCATGCGGCGACACTGGTAAAAACGAAACAGCTTTCGCGATGGTAATGCAAAAATAATAAATAGCCGGCCGATGAAAGAACGCGCGGGTCGCGCGGGTCTTAAAGCCTCGCAGCTTACATTAAGCAGCATGAAAGCTCCTGTATTAAAATGTACGGACAAAGAGGCGCGGACTCGACGATCGAGTACATATATTTGTGTCGAACAACTTCAATCCACCGTACCGGTTTCATTTTTTACTCGTAGCGAATTTTGTACAGCGGAAGCTTCTCTGGGAGATAACGTTATAATATCGTGGGATAATTGACTTTTGAAGAATATTAGAATCTTTTGGGGATGGGGAATATATACAAATATCTACCCGTGAAATGCGACGCAATTAATTTTCACTGTTCATATATGCTGCAAGCTTTCCTATAATACGATTACGGTGCTTGCTGATAATTATATTTAACTATCTTCTCATGCAAATTAATTTTAAAAGTGGTGTAACATCGCCGCGTATCTGTACTTGATCACCAACATTTCCATAATAGACGTAGAAGCAATTTCATAATTAAAAATATTATAATTCCGCGTCGCGGAGGAAAATTTAACATCTGACAGACGGAACAAAGCGAACATTAAGTGATTAACATCAAACCAAAGTTCAAATGCCTTACTAATAAGAAAATATAATAAGACATGTAGATAGGACCCATTTCTCATCTGTCTCATAAGAACTGCGCAACCCCAACAGGGTTGAGGTAACGCGTGGGGGTGGTTCTGTCAAGCGTGAACTCTCGTCGGTAAACTGCAATCGTGCACCGATATTTCCGGGTGATCAAGCAATCGCAAGTCGAGCGTATCGGCAGCCACGTAACGTCACGTCGTCGCCTCAAACTCGCACAGCTCCCCCGTGGACGTGCCCCGTCGTTCTTACATTGCCGTCTTCTACCACGCGTCGATCCTGGCCCCCCCCCCTTTGCGAGCCCTCCGGAGCGAGGTCCGCCACGGCCCGACACGCCAATAAACAATGAATACATGAATATGAAAATCTCCATGAGAATTCGCTCGCGCACATCCACCGTGACCGGGCGTTCTCATGCCGCGATTATATGTACACGCTCGTCCCGTACCGACGCGGGCGTTGCATCGATCGCCCACCGATTCGATCGCTGGACTGTGATTTTATGAGAACCGCAGCGCGCGTGTCCGCATCGGAGATACAGAAATTATGATCCATGGATTCGACTCGCCGGTTCGAGCGATTTTGAGAAAAGTTTGTAACGTGAAAGGTATTTAGAGCGAACAGATTGCAGGGGCGCTGAGGGTGTATAGTTAGAGAATTCGTTATAAATTAATCCTGGGCGGGGGGGGGGGGGTGAAATTTGGACGGTGTTTGTTAGGAAGTTTAGCAAGTGTAGAGCTCTTCAAGCAAAATTGCATGGTATGCATTTGCGCATGAATGCGATGCAATGATTCATGCAGGTGCGTATCTGTTCCGTATTGAGGGAAGTCTGTACAGAGGAGTAATTATTAATGAGGAAACTAATTAGAGTCTTGAGAAAGTATTTATGAAGTACATATTAGAATGCATCTACTTTTGACAGCAATGCACCGAAGCATTAACCCCTTTATACTCTCAAAAAACATATCCTCGCGACAGCTGCGCGACTCAAAGTCGAAAGGATTCGTCTAACTAAAGGAACCAAGAGAGAATTAACACGATCGAGAACACGAATCTCCAATGCAGGCAAAAGATAAGGAATTGCAGCACTGACAGACGGTCAACCCCAACAAACCATAAAGTCGCGAACGAACGTTACCACGCGGAGAGGAAATTGTTCGAAGAGGGCGAGACAAAGTGCAAAACACAGACGGAGAAGGAAAAATAAAAAGAGCGAGAGAGGAGACGTGTTCGTCGTTCATTGTCAAATGAAATTCCCAGTCCCGGCGGCGTTTTCCTCCACTTTCTACGGACCGGTCGAAACATCGAAACGCAGTTGAGCGAATGGAACGGGCGGAGGCCTCTTCCATAATAACAGATGTAAATTACGTGCGTACACGAGCACGTACGTACGCGTTGCCGGTGTGCGTGCGCGTAACCGGAGCAAAACCTGGCCCGGTGTGCGTGACCAGAGAAAACCGGAACGGGTAGATGAATGCACACGCTGTCGAACCACGAAGAGTGCACACGCCCGACCGGCGCGCGTGTTCCGGCACACGCGCGTAGCCGCGGGTCGGGAATATTTGCAAGCCAAATTTTAATACCGGAATTAATTTGACCCGAGGAGGCAGACGAGTTTGAGGCAGTTAGGTACACCTATGTACGCGAGGACGAGGAGGCCGTCGTGCCACCCCTCCCCTTCGCGCGTCGCTCCGACCGCAAGTTCCTCTGGCAGTGGCCGGAGATAGGGAGGAAAAGGGTTACTTCTGCCACCTCCTCGTCGTCGCATTATGTAAAAAGTGTAAGCTATTTATCGACGTCGGACGCTCGCCCCCGCCCCCCCCCCCCTCCTCGTGCACCACCCCCACAAAAACTTTCCTCCGTCCAAGGTACTTTAGCTTTTATATCGTGAATTATTATGGCCAGACCTGGCTTCAACCCCCTTCGCTCCTTTTCGCAGCCCGAGGATCCGACCACCTCCAGTTCGTCCCCTTTTGCCTTTCCCTTCTTCCTCCACGGTGGCATCATTGTCCTCCTCTGTCCCCCCGTGTCATTTGCGTTCTCTCTGTTCCACCGGCGTTCGTCCGCCTCGCTCGTTCTCCTCCTCGATACAAATGGCCAAAGTAAACTTCGCCATTACGAAGTACCCGGTGTACGGAGGTCACCCCGCTACGGAGCCACCATTTTGGCTCAACCAGCAACCGCCGCTGCCACCCCCACGGGAGAAGCCCACATCTGCAGTTGGGAAACGAGGGAATGGGGTCCCCTACCACTGCCGACAACTATCCAGCTTTATGGCGGCTCAAGAGGGGCACCAGAACTTACTCCGTCGTTGTCCTAATTGGTACTCGGTATTAAAAAGAGTCCGGGCCAAGGGTGGAGGCAGGGGAGAGGGAAAAAGAATATGGTGAAACTGTACTGAAGGTAACCCGTGCCGCGATACGTAACCGTGGGACGGTTTAATGAGATCAGGGCTTTTTAGTTGAATTAACAAAATACGCGTACTAACTGGAAAGAGTGTGGCGGTAATTCGCAGTGAGAAATGAAGCGAGTTAGGGGCGAGTATGAAGGTTACCGGATAATGCGGATGCTCCGCTACTCGGAGGTGTTGCTGCCTGAAATTGTCGGGCGCCTTGATGGTTTTATTGGGCATTCTGAATTTTAACAGCTTGGAGGGATTGCCGATTGGTCGTTGAGAAATTTAATATAGCAGCGGAGGAGAGTGCTGTTTTTTTTTCTCTGGTTCGAACATGTGTAGCATGCTTGAAGAGATAAAGAAGAAATTAATTGGGTAATTGACTAATAGAAGGTTTAATCGAGAAAGCAGTCACGACCAATAATAATCCGCTTCTTCCAACTCATCACTGATGACAAATATGTATCAGCAATTGTATATTAATACGATTGCAAAAGAATATCAGCGACATTTCCCAATGTCTTTCAATTACGGTACAACTAACAGAAACAGAAAGAAAATTATTCGAAGGAAACCAACCAGCAGACAACTGCATCCTTACAGACCTATGAAAATCTTCAAAATTAAGAAGAACATGCGAATGTCTAAGACGAAACGACAAATCTACCAGAATCCTTTTGTAAGCCTTTAGCGAAGGTTCTTGTCCCTACCGAAGTATCGAACCCACTTAACACCGAGCGGGTAATTAAATTTTCGTAATCGGCCCAGGCCCGTTCGACAACTTTAATTAAAATTATTTAGAGGCGTTGCACGGCCCGATAATTAATTAAGAGTAAGGATACGCCGGTAATTAAAATCCTCGTGAAGAAGAGGCCGAACTCCGAGCGAAGGGTAAACGAATGGCGTAAGAGGCAGCAGAACAACGACGACAGAGAGCGGGGGAGAGGAGGATCGGAGGATGAGTATCCTCTCTCGCGGGCTGACTGCTTCCGCCGCGAGCATCTCCTAGGAGTATTAATTCAATATCTAATTAAGGCTTCTAATTAAGCGTTGCTTCTGTTTTACGAACGGTCGCGAGACATCGCCGCGTTAATCTCGTCGAACGTACTCGCAGGGGAGCGAACGGTGTCCGAGGAAAAGTGTAAATAAGATAGGTGGACCGGATTTAATCGAGAGACGCTTGGGCAGGCACGATGCGCTGTGATCGAAGTTATTAAAAACTACGGCCTTGGGATCGTCGCTGGAAAGTCTGCTCGAGATCGTAATTGAATTCACGATGATTTAAACGGCGGTCGCCTTCGATGCTACCGCCTCTGCTCCCTTGCGCCTCGACGCTTTCGATTTTTCTTATTTTCCGTCGCCTCTGAGAGCGGCTGCCGTACCGAGTGATCTAAGAGAGGAGTAAATTATTATTTTACATACACATACATTCCGTTTGAGAAATATTTCCCTTCGGAGAGGTATCGATGATTTCATTGGAACGAGTTAATGGAATGTAACAAATTAATTGCAAGCAGGTGCTAACAATTTGTTTAGAGTTTAGATGCGTCGTAACACACAAGAAAGGAGTACACAATCATTTTCATATCTATCTCATCCACTGAATTTCTTTTTCTATACCCGTATCATGTGACGAATGATGCCATTTAATCGCAAAGCATTATCCCTAAATTACCCCCGTAGTCTTCCGCGTGATGTATAGTAAAAATACCACCGAGTTGCCCGCGACGATAACTCGATCCTCCAGTACGGAGTCCCGTCGGAGGTGTAATCATCGTCGTTAACAGTCAGCTGTACACACGGCGTCGTCGCCTTTTAATAAATACCCTGGGCGCGGGTGGCGGTGAAGTATCGATTCGTGCGTCTAATTAGCCGAGCCTTCGGAGAGTCTATGGTTCTCGCCTAGTCTCGTGGGCGTACCGTTCCTATTTTACGAGCTGTCGTGGAAACGAGCGGCGTTAGCCAACCACGAGCGGCGCGGCTACTCTCCAGAGAAACGAGGGAAAAATCGCTGCCGCGCTCGTCCCACGTCCGCGACCCTTCTCGTAACCCTCCTGCCATTCGATGAACTTTGTCGATTACACTTTTCCGTAGAGTTCGAGCCAGGGCTGTCGCGCACGTGTAAGTTAATGAATCCCGTGTCGGGGTTCGCTCAAGGTGGGCCGATATTCGGCCGAGCCAAGAAGAAACTCGCGAGGGTAAATTGCGCCGTTTCTCTAGCAGATAAAAGGGTAAATCGAAAGAGGATAATCCCATAACGAGTCGTAATCGTGTCTGGCTGGTCGAATTTTTATTTGACGGCTCTGTTGTTTCCTCGATTCGATGTTTCATTAATTATTGTAGGTATTACGTTGGTGCATACGAAATGTTGCTTCTTCTTTTCAATTTGGTAGTTCCCCGATAAAACCGTTCACTATTATTTTCTACCACTGTGCTGTAAAATTACTGCTGATATATTTTTCCAAGAAATAGAAAAAGCTACGCGTGAAATTAATGAAGAAGGCAATCTGGATTGGCAAATAAATGGACACCAATCTTGCCTGCGTGACAACGCAAGGCCTCGTGTATCAAAAATAACGACCCAAAAGTTTTAGGAATTAGAATAAGAGACTTTGCCACAATGCTCCCAACCCCTTCACCTTTCCTTACGGATGTTCATTTTTCTAAACGTATGACTATATTTTTAATGGGCAAATCACAATATTTTGCAATGTAAAAAGTGCAAATGCAACGTTCGAGGAATTATTACATTCTAAAAGTGATGATTCTTTTATAAATCTGGCATGTTCAAAATAACGAATCGTTGGAAAGAAATGTGTAGAATTATGTAATTAGAGATTATTTTAATCAAGTATTTGGTGTTTGGCATACCGTGTACGGTTAAAGTTTCATTTGCGACATTTCACGTGCACCAACCTAATAGTTCTAGTAAAACTTGTTTCAATAACGAATAAAAATAATACGTGGAGTAGTTTGAAGGTGAAAAATGAGGGACACGTGGTAGAGGCTGTGGGTTATTAAGAGCAGCTATCGATGTTATAGAAGATTGCGGAAATGTGAGAGAAATTGCTTAATGGATTGTGTCAATTGCTTCGGTCGTGACTTATCAAGCAGTGGCTATTTAGACTCTTCATCCTACGTTCTGATTGCACAGAACAAATTGAGCGGATGAAGGTTTCATTCGGCCTGTCCGATTATTACCTCATTTGCCTTATACACATCTTTATACTTGGAGTGAATTGATAAGCAATGAACACAATCTTTCTTAACGAAGCTTATACTGATTTCAGATTTCACTTATTATTTCCAACCATGCAACAAATCGACTTAACGAAATAATGAGCGTATCAATTGATATCGGAGAGGTAGTATCTCTTAGTTATAAATAATCCATTTTACCTTGTATCAACTGGAAAACCAGCAAGCTTCGATTACCCAATTTGTATTGCAAATTCCACAAATAATTTATAAATTTAGCAGATCAAGAATTCCAGAAATCAATAATTTCAAACGATCCTATGAAGTGAGGTATACTAAAATCCAATCCCTTCTTTCGAGAGAAAACGAGAAAAGGATATCCGACGGAGGCTGTCGCATGATCGGACAAGCAATATCTTTGCGTAGAAGTTAATTCTCTCTAAACTTCCAATCAAATTGTCTGTCTTTTGTATCGATAGATCTATAAATTCAGCACGACTATCCATCAAGGATATATATATACGATCGGATTCGTGGAAAAGTATTCCACTCGCCGGACAAAGGACGAGGAGGAAAACGAAAAGTAGAACGTGACCGTCTACGATCGGAGAGCACGAGCACCCTTTGATTTTCACTCTCAGCATCCTTGACCCAGAAAGCGCGGTTCGAATCGAACGGTGGCTTCAATTTTTTCCCTCCTTCCCACTTTTTTTCTTCCGACCTCCGATACTCACCTTTCCACTAGTCATACAGCCGGCCACCTCCGCTCTCTTCGACTACTCATTCGTCCCCTTCCTCGGCGGGCTTTCCACCCTTCTCCACGGTTCCTCTCCGTCTCCTCTCCGTGTCGCCATTTTGCGCTCTTCATCGATCCTACGCCCACACGCACGCTCCGATTTTTCCCGCCGTTTTTCTTCCCGTTTCCGAACCCGACATCGCCATCCAACGGCTCGATCGAAACGTACGCGTAAGTTTGCGACCGGCTGCTAGATAGGGAGCGTCCCGACTGCCGACCGATTTTCAACTGATCGAGCAGCACACCTCGCGTCTGGATCTCTAGCGCGTTCTCCAAACGATTTGCATAGAGCTAGCCGAGAAACCGGAACGAGATCGGGCTGGAAGGAGAGGTGGTGCGGCGTGCTGAAGCAGCTACGCTCTTTTATGGTGGAGCAGCCGTCCATTGTTGGACCCCCAGCGGAGCTGCAGCTCGACCCCTTCCACGGTGCCCCGCTCGCTGATTTTGCAGGAGCCTGCAGGGGGCTGCAGAAGTTCACGAGTTCTCCACTTGGTGGTACTGACGGTACTAAAGAAGATTTTATGACGAGAATGTGGAATTATTGATAAGAATTAATGAAAGATAAGTCGACCAAAGTTTTTCATATTTGGACTTTAACGACGAAAATAATTTCTGTTTTACCGTGAACAATGGTTAGATATATGGTATGTTTAGGGGTAGAGATGTTGTAAAAAAAAGAAAAGCCAGATGTACATATATATATAATAAAATAAAACCAAATGCATAAGGGGATGAAGCGAGCTGTTCTGTGTTTTAAAGGAATGTAAATAAGTTTGTAATAACTTAAGCATACGAAAGAAGCATCGCGGGGTATGTAATTAAGACTTTCATATGAGAAAGTGCTGCTGCGAAAGAATTAAATAGAGCTGGATTTAAGTCGTAGTATAATACGCTTTAGGTTACACCGGTTTACGCACAGCTTTCATCTAATTGCTACCTAACCACCCTTCTTTTTCCTTTCAGTATAAATTATCATGCACATGTTATTATAAACGTCTCCAAACATTCCCATTTTAATCATAGCTCTCTATTGCAAAAATTAGAATTATTTTCATTTTCATTTACCTAAGCATGCAATAGCTTATCAATCGCTTTAATAATAATTGCTCGAATTGATAAAAATATAAGGCATTAACTGTTAATTAGCGGTAGTGATAAACTCCTCAATTAAAGAATATACCTTCCAGAGATACGAAATTAGATTGTTGCTTAATTAATTTAATACATTTTACTACCATTTATTTCTATTCAGAACGTATTTTAAAACGCTTTTTCATCCTCCTTGCCAGCAGTGTCGGTTAACTAAAAGTTCTTGCGAGGAAACACGCCGCTGTGTTCACCCTGAAACAAACAGCGACGTTATCAAGCACCGTTCCAGAACGTCTCATGATACGTCTGTGAGAACTTTTCGTGCCCTCGCCTCGAACTACATATTTGCGGTTCAGTATGCCGTGCTTTCAACTTGCACAAAGTTCCGCCTCATATCAGCCCTTCCAGCTCGGGCGGTAAAATGGTTGGCACGTATTTTGCGGAAAATAGTTGCGCGAATGGAAATTAACAAAATTTTCACCAGACATTGATGCAACCTTGCCACGCCCGGAAACGAACAGCAGTTGTGCATTATAAATTGGTAATTAAACTTCGTTAACTGTTCGTTGCTGAAACATTTACGTGGTATCGAATTCGTTATCAAATACCTTTCATTAATAAAGCATCGATAGAAACACTATCTCTGCGTCATGCAATTTGAAATGAACAAAACAATAAATAAATTCTATTTCGAAAAATCTCAAGTAAGAAATAAAAGGCGGCACAGAATATCAAACATCCTTCCTTCGTTCCCTAATTAAGCAAAAAGATTCTATCCGATTACAATAATTCACCAGCCAAGCATCAAAGGGTTTCGAACCAGACAAGTGAACAGCACTTACCTGAAACTCTCACGGACCGTATTTCCGCAAAGCTCCCTTCTAGATCCCTGCAAAGGCCTTACAAGTTGCGAGGATTTAATAGCGACTGCATAAAGCGGCGATTAATTTAATTCCAGTTTCAACAGGCGATAGTGAAATCCGCAATTTCAATACAGAGACCGACCGTCTCATTCGACGCTGATCCACTAAAGTGTAATTTCTTCACCACTCTTTTGGCACCACGTTCTGGAGGTACAAGAATCGACCCTCGAAATGCGAGTGACCAAACAATGACTTCTGGTTTCGGGCCATCTTAAAATGTCACCCTTCCGTGAGAATATCGACCTAATGAATAAAGCTGAAGAACCGAACTGAGGATCGCGACGATTCAAGGAACGTGCAAACAAATCGTCCCGCCAAGATGATCCACGCGGACCCCCAACGAAGAACCAGTTATTGCAGAACCACTGTCTAGCGTAGTCGGGTCTTTTTCAACGATAATCGAGGGCCAGAAAACCGGTTTCCAGAGAGGTCAACGATGAGACAGGGAGAGCAGGTTATCCCAGAAGACTAAGGGGCACGAGGTGTCGACCCAAGGGTACCACCTTTGACCTGGGCAGGTATTTATGACGTTAGCCTGCCCTGTCTGGGTCTGAATTTGCTGGCGTCACCAGGACACATGTCCTGAAAGTACTATTAGCAGTAAGTGTTGCTAGAGCTACTTTGGAGACGGCTAGAAAATATTTATCGTATATGAATCTATAGAAGCGTTCAACAATACGAATTGTCAATAATTTGCAAATTATACAACGCTGTTAGATTAGAAAAACACTATTTAAACCACTCTTGATGAATGTTTCATCGGCCGGCAGGAGCAGCCTTTCCTGCGACAATTAGAAAAGCGTTCGTGTAGTGTTCAGTAGTGTTGTCCAAAATAAGTCAGACATCCGCGAGAAACGTAGAAGCGTGCGGCCCGTCAGAGTTCCTTGCACCGGCAATCGCTTTGGGCCGCCGTTCTGGAGAACAAGACCGGCTTCATCGGCAATGAACGCGGGAATCGTCCGTGTTGAAAGCAGCTTATCTCGATCGGGTAAACTGGATCAGATCGAGCAACGTCGGAGCGAGCGAACGACCGGTCGGGCGGCCAGTAGTTCGAGGTCCGATCCGGCGCAACATAGGCCTATTATGTAATCGGTCTGTATCGAGCTGTGTATCAATATGTCTGGTGTACATATGTAGGTAGCCGTCTATGTGTCGTATCCCGTGAACGGTATCGGACAATGCGCGGTGGCCGCCGTGTGCCGGGCATAACGGCGCGGCGTGGCACCGGGGCTCCGGCGTGTGGCGTAGCGTAGGACGGCGTGGCATGGCACGGAACACATGTCCATACGGCCGCATAATGGGAACATAACCGCTACGTAGGTATCCGCCTAGTATTTAGGTGTCACGGTGTCACAGGTTAATTGTACATGATCGGTTATTGTCCATCCGCCGCGCGTATCCGATCGACTCATCTACTTTCGCTATTCGCGAACCGGTCACGGGACTGGCCGGCAACGTCTGGCCACCACCTTTGCCCTTCTTCCAGGTTCGCGCGGGATCGCAGTGTCGCGAATTTGTGGGTCAATGGAGCGATGCTCGCGTTTGGAAATGGTATTCGAATTCGTTTCATTGGGGTGCAGCGGCAGCGTGGGGACGACGGTGGCTGTATCTGTTTCGAATAATAGAGTCAGGGAGAACGCGCGGGTTGCTCATAATTAGATACACGGGCTCATTGATTCCTGCAGTCATCCGATCCGCAGACGAGATACGCGTTCGGGTTTCAATCTGGTAATCGGATCAGTCGTATCCTTCCATTCCGGAGACTACGGTGGCTGGGCTGACGTAGTCGCCCTGTGTACTCGTGTTCCGCTAGCTCTAGCGGAGATTTTCACAGAAGAGCTCGCTTTTTCGAATTACAGTTTAATGGCATATGCGACAGAAAGAAGGTATTGAAATAGAAAAGTTCTTTCGCAAATTTAATGAGAGACGTTCCAAACGAACTTATTTAAACGCCCCAGAAATTCTACTCCCTAAGGAAAGCCGTTCGAAAATTCAATTTCCGAAAACTTCCGAAAACAAAATGTTAAATAAAAATTGACGTACCATTGAGCAAGAATTGATGTTTTTGCGACACGCGTCTGACTGATCGTCTTCGCATGTATAGTGGCGCATAAGATGAAAGCAGGCGGTGTTTCGTCGCAGCGCGTCGGCGGACAGGTGGAGCACGGCGTATCATTCGTTTTTTCGATCGATGCAGCAGCTGATTGCGGGAAAAAATCGAACGTGAGCAAAAAAGAAACGTGCACAGTCGGACGGCGACCTGACCGATTTATTGCCGCGTCCGCCGCCGTTGCCTCTTCATTTTCTTCCCTTTTTCCGATATTCCCCGAGCTTTCCGAACGTAATCCGCGACCTTCGCAGCGGCGAAGATACATTCGTCCACGTGGCTTTTCCGACCACGTGGAAAGTACGGTTGCTGACGAATTTCGTGTAACAGGGAATTTAAATATTGAAGCCATACTATTGACGCTGATTATTATTAAGAATTTCTACATGCTTCGTATAGTGTCGTATAATATGACTATTAATTAAGATATTTTACATCGTAAATTGAATTATAATCCGCTTATATCATTTTCAATTTGAAATTTCAGTAAACTTTCCGTTGACACCCGTTGTGAATTATTTTTTAAGAGCCATTTTCTTGATAAAAGGCTGATATTATCCTGGCATTGAAATTACTTTAATTTTGACTAATAGACTGCATTAAGAAAACGCCTAAAATTCTGGCTCTTAAAGCTGACAAACACACTCAACATTCTTCCTTGACTGCATAAACGTTTTCATGCATATGAATATAAAAAAAAAGTACCGCTTCCTGCCGCACAAATTATTTGTGGAATACTTTTTACAGAAGCTTAGGAATTATAATTCAAAGCGGCATTTAGATAACAGATGTGACAAAGCAAACGGTCCTCTTATCATTACTCTGTCATCGATCTGTCAATTGCGTCAGTCTCGAATTGACCACGAGATATGTCCAATAATCGATGATAATGCGATGACACGGCGGAGAGGTTTGACCTTGACACTGGACCAATTAACGCGCACCAACCCCCTTCATGTCCCCCTAACCCTTTGCCACCCCCCGATCGGTGGTCCAATGCTACTGTACATACATACATGTGCCACGTTAACAGCCGCACACATGAGACCAGATTGTATACTGGGTGGATCGTGACGGTTGCCATGCAATTTCATGATTATATGGCAAAGCAGGTCCGAACGAACGTTGATGTTCTAAATTCGAAAGCAACGATACGCGGCACTGTCGATCTTGGCATAGTTCCACCGGACGTGACGGGACTGCAGCAGATTCATTCTTCTTTATCCTTCTAAGTAGCTGACAAGTTGACGAGTAACATCAAAATGAACAGGCATTAGGGATTATTAATAAAATCGATTCCTCGCAAGGGACAACGTTCAGGTTTCTGTGAAATTCTGTTAAGGAAGGACAGAAGATTTTTGCTCTTGCTCGGTTGTACAAAACTAATTGTACACTGAATATAATTTTGTCCAGATACGTCGCAGTTGCCTATTTGTTATAAATTCCAAGCAGTGCAGATTTATTGTTGTTATGTACTTTAATATCTAATACAAATTATATATTTCTATCCTAACACGAAAGACAAGTCAAAGAAGACAATTTAAGGCCAAGGCTAATGAAGATTCGTGTTCGTGATAGAAGTGGGTGTTCAAGGAGATTGATCAGCCATTCCATCATTGTCAATTTCACCCGATTGCAGCCCCTTCCTTTATTAGCGCATCTGCACCACCGCCACCCGGTATATGCGTGGCCGTGAACGCACATTCTCCGGAACATTGCGGAACACTATCGCTGTCAATGACCGATATTACGCACGGCCGTACGTCCCGTTGGCTCCTGCGAATTCTCTATAGTAACGTGGCGTGGTGAATGTCTGGATACGCGCGCCCGTGAAATTGCCGGCGTGGCTGAATCGCGTGCACATACGAATCGTGCAACCCTGCAAAGGAACCTTTCTATTTCTGTCCCATGCTTATTTAAGCGAAAGCCAAACACCAAAATTACGAAACTTTCGCAAATTATTCTCCTTCGGTTAAACTGTTCAACGGGCGAAAAAATTATAGTAATCAGATCCGCAGAGTCGATATAAAACGGACCACTAAATAGACAAGCAAAGTGTGCACACAGAAAATAAAAGTACACCAGGATACCGAGGATACAGGAATAATGAAAAGATGATCAAGGAATGATGAAAGAGTTAAAAAGAGACAATACGACAGGGACAAAGGGCGACAAGAAAAGATGTTCATCCAACTGGGACAAGTTTCCCTATATCGGTGTCAGCCCAATCAATAGTTTATTAACCGTCGCGCGAACAACGAAGCCATCCACGAGTCGGTGTGCAACGGAGTACGCCGGGACATGGTCGAAGAGGGCCAGCGAGAACGAGAAAGGGGGACAGCCAGTGAGCTTTGTATCGCGAGGAGGATCGCGGAGAATCGACAGGAGAAAAGTGAGAAAAAAAGGGAACGCGGAGGGATGCCTCCCGCGCGGGGGTTGAAGGGCCAGCCAGTCGGTTCGCGGTTTGTTTGGACGGTAGACCTTAACACGTGGTCCCGTGGTACACATGCATCGTACGCTAGGAAAAAAAAACGGGGGGAGCAGGAGCGAGGGAATGCGACCGGTTGGAGTGACCGAGGCGGATACGGAGGAACAGGTAGGGGCGACGGTCAGGGGTGAGCGAGAAAGAATGACGTAGAGAGGGACGAGTACACGGACGATCAAGAGGGACAAAGGTGAAGGAGAGGGAAAGTGTACCCCTTCTCGGATGCTGCATTGTTTCTGTATCCCCCCGTTGATCGTGGAAGGGAGACGGATAGCGAGGGAAGAAAGAGGGAAAGAAAAGTCGACGGAGAAGGCTATCGGTTATTGGAAATCTGTATTTTTGTGGGGCATACAGCCGCCTGTATGCGCGTTAACCGCTGCATCCGCTGTGTACCGGGTAAATCACAGCAATGGGTCACCCCGATCGTCTCCGTCGAATGATTCAGAGACGCATTCAATCTTTGTCTGCCGCTCTTGCCCCCGGTATATTCCCCGGTTCGTCCGGCCGGTTGTCTACCGGTTCCTCTGTCCCGTCCGAACGATGCAACAGCCAGCCAACTGGGCTGAGAATATCACTCGGAGCGATTCCAATCTAACGTACAATGCCGGTTGTATTAAAAGTTCCATTTGGCCGAGCGCGATCGTCGAGTGTATGCGAAATTACGAACCGAGTATCAGCCCGGTTGTCGTTTCGCCCCCCCCCCCCCCGCCTTTTCTTCGCTGATCTTCCGTCCGAGATAACGATTATTCGGAGGAGTCGTTGATGCCCCGTTCAACGGCGGTGGTTTCTGCGTGGATCGTGTGAATATCGCCGATCGGGTGCCACGAATTAATTAAGTTCCTTCTTTTATCGACCGACCCTTGCAGATGGCAAATCTTGTTCGTTTTCATTACGCGATACTAGATTACTACATAAGCTTACAGATTGAATTATGATTGATACCTGTTTTTATATCTTCTCTTAGCATCAGAATTCAGTAATGTATTATTTATTAAACAAACACTTCCAATCACAATCTGCTTCGCCTTAATTTCCCACAAACCGTGTCTCGAAGTGTCTTGAACGTCCGAATACCTGGTCGAGCAAGTCGGCTCCCGATCGATTTATGTACGTTCTCCAAGTTTGTGGCGTTCCGATACACAGCCTAGAGGGTACCAATTACCGCAGAATAAACGTTCCCGCACAAACAGTATCACTAATCAGCGGTCGAAACACGAAGTAGAAGAACCAGGGCAAATATTAGGCGGTCGTCGCGTTAATTTCCAGCTATCCGCGCCATGTGTCTTCTCATTACTCACGGAAAAGGAGGCGATCTCTGGCTCGGTGTTTGCTCCTCCGTCTGTCGGCATAATAACGATGTTTACTACTGCGACAGCAAACGAGCAGCGCCCTGACGATTATATCGATTGTTTAATGTCTGCGTCACCGTGCATCGATGTAGCAAGGCTGTTTCCACTTTTATTCATCCACCCACTTCTTTTTTTCTAACATTTTTATGAGGTAACATAATATACATATCAATGAAGTTGTTATGTGAAAGTCAATATTTTTATTTGCTTTATTAATGAGAAGTCTGAGATCGTTAAGCATATGGAAGAAATTCGATTGACTCCTTAAATGAAACTACAAATTTTGCAAGAACACTTGACAATCTGCCATAAGCTAAATGAAACGTTACAAATGTAAAGTGTTTTTTGCCAAATCTTCTAAAACTCGAGATCGACAGTTTATGTAGTGAAACCTATATTCGCTGACCGCACCTGTTTTTCGTCTTGCGATTAAAGAAATGGTCCAGTAGAATCATTGGGAATCTGACATCAATTAAACTAAACGGATTAATTTCAAGCTTCAGTGCTGCAAGTTCACGTTGCAGGGAATATGTTGGCTGTACGAAATTTTTCTGTAGCTCGGCAACATTGTCGTCGAATTTGCATTAAGCATCAACTCTGTGTTGTTCATTTTCTTAACTAATTTCTAGTAGTTGCACAATATGTATACAATTGTTTTCAAAAAAATTAACCGTCGGAAACCAACCGCAATTTGATCCCCACGTGATTTATTCAAAAAGTCTCCGATCCAATCAAACATAAATTTAATAAACTACATTTACTCGCAAATGATTCATCGAAATCAGAATTCCGAGCCAAGAAGATTTTGATAATGCTTACTGCATACTTGTTAAGCGAAATACTATTCTGATTTCATCATAAATTTCCTAAAAAGGCAAGTCATTCCGAGACCTAACGAGAAGTGGAAGTACATCTTCGATTCTTTTTTTCCCTTCGTCGATTCGCCGATGATCGCACCATTTATCCGGACAAATAAATCCTTCGAAAGCATCGGAAGCAAAAAGTGGCGCGCTCCTTTAATCGTCGGTCAGACGGAAGCAGCAAATCAGGTCTGGCGGCTCGCGCGGTGAAGGTAAATTTTGCACCGTTGCGAATTCCCCGAAAAAAAAAGCTGCACACTTTGGCCGGCCTAGCCAGGGAGGCGGTTCCTGTACACGTATGCACGGCTAACACGTGTGCGACTCGATGGTGGGTGCAGGTTATTGCACGGGGCAGCGCCCTTTCCCGCGGTAACTGCGTTGCATCGTCGGCCGAACGACACGTTGCTCAAAGAGGTCCAATTTTGCATGGCGTTAATCGCATTATCTCGCCCTGGCCGCCGATCGGGGAACTCAAACGCCGTAACCGTCTCGTCCTCTCGTCACCTCTCGACGAGCGCGTTCGTTTCGTCGCTAGAGATCGCCGAGTGCCGCAGTGTCCAAGAGCATCTGCGTCTAAGACCCGCGATGCTTAATGAGATTGAGATTAGGCTGCGCGGTTCGTGTCTGGTTGGGTCGATGATGGAACAGGATCCCCTTTGATCGAGGAGAGCGTTGGTGAGATATACTGCGCACGATTGCGAGAAAGTACTGACTGACGATGAATTGTTAATTTGTTAATCGGGGGAGGACGGGTTCGCTCGTCGTCTGGATTAGAAATATTTGAGAAGCAATAATCGATTTAGAGATTCTTCGTATGCGTAATGCTTTATGTGACTGATACTACTGGCTACTGTTGTGCAAAATTCGATAGTAATTATTAAAACCACGTACAAAAGGAGAATAGAAACCAAAAAAGGTAGGATATTGCAGAAAATTGTGCAAAATGAAGAAAACTTGTTGATTGATTGTTGATCAATCGCTGGCATACTTTTTAGTACAGTGAGATTTTTTATTAGTAAGTTATTGAAACATATTTCTATTATAGTGTTCGAAAGTGGTAGCGGTATTTGTGAAATATCATAGGACTCATCTTCCCAAGTGAATGCACAGCCCTCGCCAGGTTGAGAATGCAGCGCGAATGCAGTTTGTAGATTGCGCTGCACCTGGTGCAACAACGGAGTCCACCATTTGCGTTAAACATAACAGTGCACTGAAACATGGGGATTCCTAACATAGAAGTAATCCCACTGTATCTTCCGCATGAGATCTATGAGCCAGATACAATTAATACGGATACAGATTATACTCGCCCGTAATGTACTACGCGTAACAGTCGATCTAGTTAAAAGCGGTAATGATCTCGTATAATAGTGATCCAGACCTAACCACGTGGTCACTCGACAGGGTTCATTTAGCCATGATTACCATAGCTGCAAATGAGCATCACTCGTAATGAGGTTTAAGAAGAGAGCAAAATGTCAATATTCTGATCGTTAGAATAATGTTTAGACAAATATTTGATATGATAATTTTTTGTATCAAGAGTGTTCCCGGGAGAGAAATGAATTTCTTTCTACGCTTGTTATTATTTGAAGCTTTTTTAAACAATGTGCCCCATATCGTACAAATTAAATGTTAAAATTAAGTCGGGCTACAAATGTACATACTCCACTGTGGATCTGATTCATTTAGACAATGTTCTATGAAAATTTTCTTAACCAACAGCAAGCAAAATTGATAAGAAGCGTCCTACTGTATCCAATAAATGTCTTACACGATGAACCAGCTTTAAACAAAATGATCGCATTGATAATAAATCGGTAATAAATTAAACGATTTACATTACAAGAAATGGCATTGAAGATTCTACTACGCGATTCTCATTGCCACGGTGCCCTAAAAGGTCTTCCTTACGCAAGGTACGGACTCTCGAGTGGCTGGTTCGGTGAACAAAAAAAAAAAAAAATAACTTACACCATTCAGGGGAACGGTTGCAGAATCAGCTGGGGCCTTTACATGCGGCTTAACCGATGAATGAAATTGTTTCGTCAGTTACAGTCAACAAACGTTCTCCGTCCCGGCACAATAGGCTAAATTGGTGGAACCAGCGAAACGGATGGTTTCCCTAAATCAGGTTAACGAGACGAACACGCCGGATCGATGAACTTTTTTTTTTTCCACCTCGAACCCTCTTCCGCCCAGCGTCCCTCTTTCAAAACCGCTCCCGTATGTTCTCCACTGGCCGCAATAGCGAAGCCGCGTTCGGGACTACGACTTGACGGGTAATTGCTAATTAGTACGCGGCCGTATCGCGATTCCCTGGATCCTGGTAATTAGACGTCAGCTCGCACCAACTTCCGGCCGCGGATCGGATGTTCGCATGAAGCGCGGCTTACCCGGGGGGAGGAAAAAAAAAACGCGTTGCGAGCAATCCGATACGCGCGAAAACAGCGCGCTCCGCGATTGATCGTGGAGGCCGCGTTGGTTTTTCGAAACAACGTCCAACTTCCGGGCCATTTATCGAATTTCGAGCATATCCTTCAGCGAGTGTACAATTTCGCTGGGTATTAAGCGCGATCCCGATTCACGGGGAAATATCGATGGGAATCGGCCGGTGAATTCTCCGCCGAGCTTTAGGACAATCGACGATTGTACGGAAAGTGTAATTTGTTTTTCCTTGGCTCGAGAACGCGAACTCATTGTTGGTGGGTTGGTTTGGATTTAGAGTGCACCTAATTGGCGGCACTGTGGAAGCACTTTCTTAGTTACCGAGCTTTATATTTTGGAAGTGATCACATTACACGGGAGGAGAAATGTAAATTGCAAACATTTTGTAGCGTATAATGCAAGTGGAAGCAAAAATGGTGCAGTTTAATAACTACTGGTGTCGAAGATAGAACGCTTCCTTGGAACAAAGAAATCTACAATCTTGATAAAAAGCAGCAACTAAAACTAATGATTAAATTATTCTTTAAATGTCTTCTTACCCTTTTACTTCCCCCCCGTCCATGATTGTGATTTACACCAACAGCTCCTCACCACCCGTTGCACCAACAAGATCCCTTCGGTCCGTCTCGATCAAAACGCAAGACTCGGTCGAATTCTCCGCGGCACGCCGCGCAAAAACAAAGCTTTACCGCGCGGTTGCACTTTCGTTTCAGGGAAATCGCGCTCGATAAATTTACGACGAATTCGCCGGTGAAAACAAAAAAGCAGGAAAGCTGGGACAGAGAAATGTAGGGTAGAATGGGAAGAGAAAAACGAAGAGCGCGCGTGTGTCCGGGAAATCCGGGAGTCGTGAATCGGGGGCAAACGGGGTTCGTCGACGGATCGGCGACCGTTCAAAAGCCACCGTCTGAAAAGTTTTTCCACCGGCTCCGGTAAACACCGCCACGGTTTTTCTTCGACTCTCGAACCTCTCCTTCCCGTTTCGCCCCCTTTCTCCAAGCGATTCCCCGTGGCTCGACCTCGCTTCAACGTCGACGATCCAGCGCGATTTCCTCCTCGCTCGTAACACGTTGGCGGTGTATAACGAACGAGCGCCGTACGATCCCGCGGAATTTATACGGTCGTTACACGCGACACGGCCGCTATTTACGATTGCACGCTCGTTGGAGCACTTGTCGTTGGACAACTTGCTCGACTCGTTGTAAAACAGTCGTACTAATAAAGAGACGCGCGACGGCGTGCCGATTGTGTTCGGGCAACCGGTAGCACGTCGCCGTCCGCGAGGGTTAATTCGCGATTGAGTCCGCCTTACGGGCTAATGGTTCAAGCGATGCAACCGGGTCTCTTTTCGTACAGAAGCCCGTGGGCTTGCGTTTGATTTTTACATTTTTAGGAATCCCAAATAGTTTCCATACAGAAGTGTGCTTTGCGAAAGAACAAGTGCAATTATGGATATCATTATTACACGGAAATGCAAAATGTTTTTGATATTTTAGAAAGATCGCGTACCAAACGTCAGCTGAAGTTTCCCATTATGTTCCCAAAATTGTCATTAAATAGAGGGGCTTCTATTTGGTTGGGCCTCTATACGGAAAAAAGCCGATGCTAATTGTACATTTTTCTGTGCCTATAGTAAAGAACTGTACTCTTTTCTCAAATTGCCTATTGCCCGAGGTTTCCTCTCCCTTTGCCATATTCCATGGAATTAAAGACCGTTTCTAGGAATGGTTAAATGTACTTAAGACCGTCATTCGAAACACTTGTTGCGCAAAATGATATTCTCCGCCAAGATTAAATTAGCCACGTTAACGGGATGTCGCAGGTATGCTTAAGAATCCTGGTTGCATTTAAAAGAATTAAATTACTCGCAAAAGTTAACAAATGTCCCCGTCGCCGCCGGAATAAAGTTGTTTCCGCCAGTGCTGTAGAATAAATACTTTGTCTGGAACTCTCCTCTCTTCTAATTACGTCAACCTTACAAAGAAAGTTGTGTAAATGAATGGAGTAGATGAGCAATCTTTCGTAGGTACACGTGGTACATGAATGCTGCTGCACAGTATTTCGATACGGAAAAGGTTTTTATGAAACAAATTGTGCAACGCACAGTACAGACAAAAATCGTTTCGATATAGAATAATAAAGAAAAACTACTGACTACTTATTTAATATCCCCTGCAATGCGAACAAATTTCTCATCTTGCGATACTAGAAATAATTTTTTCCATACAGGGGGGTGAATATTATGTGTACATCATGTCGGTAGATTTTTATATAAAACATTATAATACTCTATGAACCTAATTAATCCTAATTAATCCTAAACTTCTTCATTGATTTTATTAAATATCTATACTTTCGTAACTATTAACAAACTGATATACAACCCCCGACAATTTCTAGCCTCCTTTCTCTTCTTATGCAAATTGTTAATGGAATATTCCTATCCGCCATCAAATACTACAGTAAATGAAAGATTCAAATTGTTATCCTAGTGAAAAATGAAATGAAGAAATACTCGTGTTCTCCAGCTCTGCCAGAGGCAGCGCGAAACCGTCCCCCCGGTAACAAGAAATTTTTCCTTCGCACGGTCCATTAGCGTGCACACATCGCGTCCCGTCATTTCCAGCAATCTCAGCCGCGAAATCACGCGGATTTCCGAGATTACCACGTACCCGCCAGAGCGGAGACGACGGTATTCACGCGTCGGTACGCCATAATGAAAAGAGCGGCTCGCCTCCGCTAGTCCGCCCTTGCCGAATGCAATTCTCGTGCATCCATCGGCGAAACGAACCTTAAACGTATCCGTACGTGCACAGCTTCGCGAAGCGGCGCGCCGAGGTAAAACAAAAAAAAAATAGATGAAAATGAATAAACGCACGCACGTATCGCCGTTAGGAAGAAGCCCTTCGTTGGCGCGCGTAGCAGCGCGGCGGACGAAGGGAGGACAACGGGAGAAGGAAAATAGATGTGTCGCGAAGGGAGGACGAAACGTAGGGAAGGAACGAGTAAAGGGACGAGAGGAAGACGGAGAGGATGCACGAGACGTGCTCCAAGGTATTTTTCGAAATACGAGGGGCGGGAACGAAATTGCAGGCTGCAGCAAGGCTTGCTCTCGTTCCTCCGGACTTCTTTTTATCGCCGCTCTCTTCAGTTCTCTTGTTTCTTTACATTTCTTATTTTTTGTTTCAAGCAACGTGCCACTCTGGAGGAAAGTGTCGGGAAAAAGGAAGCGAGGGGAAAGAAGTAATCGCGTGGCTCTCGAGCTGTTTGTTCATGGTACGTCGTACTTGTCCTGAAACGTACACATTGCCCGCATGGATTTGGTAATGTTTGCAGGCCGCGCAGTGTAAATAATAATAAAACGGAATATCTTTCGAATGCGTGCACTCAGAGGCGAGACGAGGAGCTGTACGCTTTTCCTCGTTTTCCGAAAACGCGGCTGTAAAATTTATCTACTCCTACATGATAAGGGGTTGATACAGTGGCAAAGGATAATTCGTATCCAGGCGTAATTACAGGAATGTTTTTTTGGTGAAAGCATGAAAAATTGAAAGTAAAATTAAATCGACTGTTATTGTTTATTGACACCTCAAATCATTAAACTGCAACCAGTTTCTTATCAACCCTATGCTACTTCGATGCGATAAATATTTGTGCGACACATTCAACGTTAATCCTGTCAATACATTTATATATAATACAGCCCACTGATATCGTTCGATTAAGATTCTTTCAACAGTTTATCGTATAATAAAATAAATTAATTGTATTACTGTACCAATTAGCACGTGGCACGAAATGAATCAACGATGATAAGTGAGATTAATTTACCGCACTATTAATCCCATCCCATAAATGCATTCGATTATTCATACATTCGATCACGGTTAAATAAACTGATATCTTACCTTGGGAAATATATTGGAAAGGAAACTCGAGCTCGATGAAATTGTTATTAATTATGGTATCGTGCGCTCGTAATACGTGTTTTGTAACGCTTGTCGGAAGTCGGAGACCGCACGTACATTATACAGGTATCTTCGCGTTTTGAAAACTGCTGTTCAGAATTTTAAACATGCGTTTCGAAAGAGTGGCGTGTAAAGAAACGTCTATACCCCACGAGCATGAAAGGACCGGCATATTGGGAAGTTGTTCGGTTATTTAATATCGCGCAATATTTATGTCACAAAATGTACAAACTCTTAACCAGCGTTAAATGATTAAATATATTTGTGGCATTTCGGTCTGACAAGATCGATAATACGCTATGCACACGATCGAAATTTAATAATAAAATGAAACAAATACGCCATGCAGGGAAACATTGTAAAATCGACTTTGGGTATTGAATGGGTTATGTTGTTTTCGATTCACGGACGTTGGAAATCAGAAAAAAATAAACAGCTCTGTTTGGGAAAAAGTTTCACATAAACAATCATCTATTCTATATGGGAAAAAAAAGAACCCATTGTTTCGTCTTTATGTTCCAATTTCAGTATCGCCAATAAACGCTACAATTGTCCTATGGCTATTACGGATTCTGTACAAAAGTTACGAATATTAAATAGCTACTGCACAAGTTCCATTCAGTGAATCTTAACATTCATATTCTTATTATTTCACATTCTAAGTGGAAATAAAATATGCAGTATAAAAAATTGCTGAATCTCGTGCGTCTCCGACTATAACAATTGACCCTTCCCGAACCAAATCTCTGCAGCTGTCAACACAAATCCATCTTTCTCATGCTCCACTGCAAGCATGAAAAAAAATCATCTGAAGTAATCGAATCTTGCAGAGCCCTTCCACCGATCCAGAATTTCTTCCCACATTAGCTGTTTCTCATGCAGCATCCCCGAGCCTCCTCCTGCGTCCAGCCATCTCCCGTTGCTCGAAGTAGCTCTGGTTCACAGACATCGAATTCCTATTCTTTACAAGGGTTACGCATAAATAATATCGCGTCCAGCTCGAGGTTTGCAGGTAGCACGAGCGGGGTGGCCTTTACAGCCCCCCCACGAAGCGCCTCGAACCCGTTCCAACCGCCGGTACCCCATTGGCTGTCCGTGCAGAGCTGACCTACGGTCCCACGAAACTTAAGGCCCACGGTATCTGTCGTACGAGTCAGACGGTCCGCCGATCTCGGCGGTGGGCCCCATCGTGGGCCACTCTTCGAATTCGCGAACACGGGTCTTAGTCGAAAAGTGTCTGCCGCGTCGTCCAGAAAGCACGAAGTGACGCGAGTGTCGACGAGTGTCGTGCGAATTCGGGGGAACGTGTGCTCGTCGCGATTTTCGCGAGAGTGTTGGGACTAGTCGCTGATAATTGGGGAAATTAGTGTACCATTAATAACATCGAATAATTTCTGTCATTTTTCACATTGTTTCGTTTGTTGTTGTTTTTTTTTTAAGGAAGTTCATTTGACAAGCTAAGTTCGAAAGCACGTTACCAGACGAGTTTGTAGTTAAATTTTGCAGCCTAGCCCGGCAGAATTTTGTCCCTCGATATTAAAGCATGGAAAAGTTTCGTTGTCCCACCTCCCGTGTGATCAACGCGACTCGTCGCAACGCGAAACTGTACAAGTTTGATAATTACGAAAATTGTTCCCGAGTTCGAAATTGCCTTCGTAACCCGCCCCCCCCCCCCTCTCCCCCTTTTATGAAGAGGAACGCCAAAGCGTGATCGTAATTCGAAATGATTAATTATTTATTGTTCGGAAGTGTTAATTCGTTGTATTGAAATTAAGAAATCATCGATCCCGATCGCAAGCATAGAATAGTAAAATTACGTCTCAAAGTTACGTATCATTATCGCTAGTATTGGTTCTTGTTAAACTATTTTAAAATTTGTGTTTAGAATTGAAAGAAGATTTGGGAGTTCCAATAATATGAACAATTAACAGAAATACGAAATTATTCAATTTCATCGCTCGAACTGAATTTTATCCCAATTAAAAATTAACCGAGCATAATTTTAGTAGAACCATATTCTACATTGTCTGGAAAATTAGTTCTGTTTTGTTCGGAGAGTAGACGCGTGCTTTGTTCGATATATTGCTACTATATACAGCAGATGTTGATAAATGTTAGCAGAGAAAATTCACGTTACACGATGGCGTTTATGTAACATTTTCCTACCTGCCGATACGCGCCGACTGATTCTGCTAATTTACACCCCGGCCCGTGTATAATTATCGATATATTTCTATCGGCGCCGTTTACCACTAACGATTCATATGACGAGGATGACGGTGACCGCGACGACGACAAAACGGCGAGATCGAAGTAAAATAGACACTAGGAACGGGGCAAGAATCGGGTCGACGTATCGGACGGGAATTCTAGCTACGCGAAAGCGGAATTAATCGGACGCGGAGAATGTCGAATTAGTCCGGATACATTAACAAATGCAAGCTACTGCAAAATAGCTGAGCAACCGTAGAATTAGAAACTCACGCTTTTCGTTAACGAATTTCAATGAAACTAATTTGTAAAATATTCTTGATAGAGAAATGTGTACCCTTGGTTCTTCAACTACCCCTAATTTCCTAGCACAATTTTCAACAGCTCGAGTCTAATTTCTCACGATAATTGTTTCATTGAGAATCAATCATTTTACCATGAACCAACAAGATTGGAAAAACGGATTTATACACGTAGCCATGAATTAATTCGCGAATCAGTGATTAATGAAATACAGGTGTCTCCAACCGCAGATACGAATAACAGGTCGCATCGCGAAGGATCGAGTGGAAGCCGCGAAAATCGAGACGCGCGTTAGTTATTTGCCCAACCAATATTCGCGCAGCGAACGGAATTGCCATCGTAGCGGCGAACACCTTCCGCAGCAATCTGAAGAAGCGTTTACCGGTTCGATATTACGTTTCGATGCCTTAACGAATCACGGCGGTGCGGTCGGGGATCGAATGAGCCGCGGTTATCGGTCAATGAAATCGTCATGAAGTCCGTCCCGAGGCTCGGTATTTGCGGTGATCGGGTAGCAGACTCGGGGAAATCTAACAGGAGACGATTGGGATTTTCTTCGAAAGGGGTTACGTACCACCAGCCACAGCGAAAATCATTTATTTTAGAACATTCTTTTTATGAGCGTCATTAAAAGAGATAAAATAAAGTGCTCATTACGAATGATTCATTAGCCCTTAGAAAATAACAATTTTATTTCCAATGCGCTTCGTATTAAACTGCTTATGCTTTTTAATGTAACTTAGATCATTATAGATAAAGTACGACTTTACGATCGACATGATAACTTTCATAAACATCGATGAATCTGGAAAATCAAAACAAGTTCTTGTAAAATAATGTTGCCGTTGTAGTCTGCCGAGCCATTTTTTAAATGTTTTGTTTAATTAATTTCTTACAAGCAATTAAAGAGAAACATTTTTCATTAAAAAAAATTGATTTGACTTTAAAATGCTACAAATTGCTTAATTATTTGAAATTAAAAAATCTGGCTCGACGGACTGTAATAGTGACATTACTTTACAAGAACCTTATCTTGTTCTTGAGATCCATCGATGTTTGTAAAAGGTATATGACATATGTGACATTCCTTTCTACAGTGATCTAAGGTACCTCTAAAATCATAAGCAATTTAATAGAAAAATTATTGCAAACAGAGTTTTGTGTTGAAGTTTAAAGGCTAATGAATCATGTGTAACGAGCATTTTGTCTTATTTCTTTTAATGGAGGCCCCAAAAGAATTGTCTAAAATTAGTGCTTTTCAGCGCGTCCAGATGTGTGTGACCCTTTAATTCGAAAAAGTTTAATATCATTATTCGCGTAGGTCGGTTCGGCGCTTGGCTCAACAATTTCGAAAGCTACGTGTGTGATTCGTTGGCGAAAAAATCAATGGTTTGTTAAGAAAGGACAAGAACAAATCGATTGCGGTACACACTTGTATTCGAAGGACAGATTTTCGCGCCAAGAATGTTTATGGATCGCAGCCTATTCGATAATTGACTCTCTCTGCTCCGCTTTGTAATGGCTCTTAACGTCGGGACGAGGGATATATACCGTAGGCAAAATTGTGAGAAAGAATTTCTCACTTCAATGTAATTAAAGCTGTGGATGAGATGTGATTAGGAACAGAACGTTCTAGAATGTAATTACAGGAGATTGTTCAGTGCTTGGGCGCGAAACGATTCGCGTGAGAAATGATAAGGATTCGGCAATTTTTTACGATGATCGATCCACACGAATTATGAAAAGCGAATAAATTCGCGGGCGGAAACATAAGGGAGGAACTTTCGGTAACGTACACGTGTCCGCCAGCTTTTGATCGCTGGAAATAAAATTGGTAAAAGTAATCAAATTCGGAGCGGAATCGTGTAGTAATTTTCATTCTTTTGCTAAAGTCGAAAATGTGAATTTAATTTGATAAAAGGGAGGGTAAAGGAAAAATGTACGCAGCTTTGAATGTAAATTAATGTATGATTGTTTGAAAATTAGGTCTGTGGGAAGGATTTTCTGTTTGGTTGAGCCCATTCGATAGATAAAATTAAATATTGGACAAAGCTACGTTGCTCAAACAGTCGAAGGACTCCGTTCTTGGATAACTTAGAATCTGGGACAAGAATTTGGAAATTAGTAGTACCTCAGATTATATCCCTTTGACTTTGAATATGTAACACAGAAAGTAAAGTACATTTCCCTGTAAATTTATACCAAGTGGAATATGTAATCAATTACGCGAATTGATGTATACAAGACAATCCAAAAAATACTCATAAGTACATTTAATCAAACTCCAGAGAAAATAATATCGAATTACTTAATATTAATTTTAACACCTACTTCAAAGCATAAGTAAAAAAATTAACCCAGACACTGTGTAATCGATAGAGCCTGGACCATTAACGTCGAACTTCTTAAAACTCATTGCATACCAAACCAATTGACTTACATACGGTCGTTCATTATTGAAGCCTCAAATTGCTTCAGCCAAATATTTTATGTGCATAAATATATCTTCTGTAATTACAAACAACGATCGCACGTTCATTATGTTACGGTACGCTCTGTCCATAAAACAGGCAGAAATTTGCCGAACAACACGATTATAAAACAGTGTCGGCCCGGTTTCGTTGACAGGCTGAATGAAAACGATTGGAAATCGTATCGCGGCCGTTATTACGGAAACTTCAAATTGCATGTGAAACAGCGCCAATTAATTTCGGCCAATTGGAACGAAAATGCGGAAAACGGAACGCTGAATCGAGCACTTTTGTTTTCTTTCGACACCGCGCCGGCTCTCGTTGCACACATTGAACCCGAAACGCTGGATCACTCTCGATTTCTGATGTCGCGTTCGCGGAAAGAATCGCGCTACCCTTAGTCTACGATCGAACCGCCTCTATCTTCTTGTCGTAAAGTGTTTTTGAAGGGTAAATAAGGATTTTGATTTTGAAACGACTGAAATGGATACTTTATGATTAACTTTTTTTTGGAATATCTCGTTGGTGATTCAGGAGTACGAATACCAAAGTAATAAAGAAAGAGCAACGAATCTTCGATTTTCTCGAGCATTTTGTTTCGGATCGTAGAAATCGAGAAATTATATAAAGTTTCTTTAATTCTCATCTTTTACTAGATTTTTATTCCGTTTCTTTGCATTTCTCTTCGTGGAATATTGTGATTTTTAAGTAATATCGGAATTTGAATGAAAGAATTCTATGCTTAATTCATTTTTATAAGTGTACGATGGAAAATAGGCGACTTGTTTTTATTCCTTTCATGGTATCGTATTTTTTTACTGTACTTTTATATTCCTCTGTGATATCTTATGTTTATATCGTTGAGGTATTTCAAGCTGTGAACAATTTTTAATTTACGTGATCATAAGAAAGACATACAATTCCGTTAGTAATTTTAGTATTTATAAATTAATAACATGTCTTTTTTATGTCCTCTTTTATATGAATTGCGAATGTGATACGCTATATCTGTACTTTAAGGAATACTGTGGGCATTCGAAAAAGCAAATCAATAATTTGCGACAGGAAAGGAAAAGTAACATTTATAAAGATCTCTGTTTCTGTGAGCTGTAAAAGTTTCTGTAATTTCATTTTGACACAAGTAATTGGTCTACCCTAATTTTAGTCCTTAATAATTTTAAACTATCAATTAATGTTTTTAAAACCAACACGTGGGCATTCTCTGAAAAATGATAAAAATACTTATTTAATAATAAGACTGAAAAGGAAAACTGTAGACGTATTTCTACCGACTTTAATATTATCTCAACTTTCTCACTTGGATTTCAATGTCTTCTTCTGCATCAACTATATTATTTTACATTAGAATTTACACTAAAATCTCTTGACAAAAAATTAAGAGGAAAATGAGAAACATATTTCAGTTACTATAAATGTTTAATACATACACACGAAAACCATCGACGTTTTTACCTTATTGCTTCTCATTTTAGAAGCTCCTTCGATTTCGCTATGTTCCTTAACAAAAAAAAAAGTAGAACAAATAATTATTTTTCTCTTTCGAAGTTATTTAAGTGGGTTCCTTGATGCTCGTGAATATCGAAGACTTTTCATTAATATTACTTCTAAAGAAATCCTTTCATTCGGGTTTCGTTTATCGTTTATCACAGATATGGATTAGAGAAATAGATTTCGATAAATATTCTTTTTTGAACTCGTAAAAATATATAAAGTCGTGAAAAAATAAAGATGCGATGGATGGACCTGCGCCTGCCGTCGGTTGAAGTCTCCGCATCTTTATGGCGGCCACGACAGTCGCCCACCGTATTCAAACACTTCTATCTCCACAAAACGGCTTCTAACATTATTAAAACTTCAACCAAAAAACACAACCGATTCGTCATTATTTTATTAAAAATAATTTCCTCCCAAATTTAGAAATGCCGTGTACAAAAAACGAAAAAAACATTTATCCTCCTTTATCAAAGTATCACAACTGTTCCAGACGAAAATTCTTCACTTCAACCCTTAAAAATTAACTAATCGCTAAAGCACGGTTTAATAAATCCTCGAAACTAAACAAATGCAAGTTATTCGTAATTTTAGATCCTCATTTAAACGTTTTTCGTTGATAGCGACAAGTGAAATGGATTCTTACAAGTGTGCATGTTAAAGAAAAAGTGACGAAGAATAAGTTTCGTGCAGCAGAATTTTGTTGAAAACGGAGAAATGGTGTTGAAAAGTGTAAAGTTTCCCGCGAATGCTTCAATGGCGAACGCGACGCCGTCCGTCGGGACGCCGGCTCGGCGTAAAAATGGAGTCCGGCCGCGCCCTGTGTCTCATTTTCGTGTCGCAAACGCATCGTTCTCGCAGCATTTAAACAACAGAATTGCCTCGTAAATAATAACAAAATAAAGTCCGGCGCTGTTTTCATTCGAAGAAATTAACGCTCAACCGCGAAAATCGTACGCGATCGTGCGTCGCTGGTGAATTTCGTCGCAAGTTCGTTGTAATTCATGAGCTGCGATTATCAGGAAATAATGTGATATTCGTTAAACAAATAAATTTTAATGGAGCGCAGCCCGACGGAATTATTAACATTTTTCGAGGTGAAATCGATGGAAAATTACGCGGCATTCCGCGGAAAGCAAAAGCGACGATCGCCGCCGCATTTAAACATTAACCGTGACCCTAAAAATTTGCAAGTTTATCTGCGAAACCGTGATTTCTATCGTCATTTTAATAAATCGATGTTTCGCGACCGTGTTTGCATTAAACGGGTTCATTCGAACGCTTTAAAATGAAAGAAACCGAAAGTTCGCGCACCGAAAGTGTCACAAATATTTTATGCAACTGTATTTTTTTTCCACTTCAACGAGATAAATAATTGAAGTTACTTTTTTTCTTTAGTTCAAACAGTTACATATTTCAGCAAAAATATTTACCGAAAATGGTGTAAAAGAAGGGGAATACTACTATTCGTTCATATTTTTATACGCCGCCGGCAGAAGGCTTCTTAGATTATTCTTAACCGACCTATAAACAACACAAAAGTGATTTACCATAAAGCAACCGTATGTTAAAGAGTGCATTTGAAGAGAAAGGAAGTTTGTTGAACGAGTTGATTACAATTTGAAACGTTGTGTGCACCTGAAGAAAAAGTTTCCGACGGACAAAACCCGAAGAAATGCTTGTAGCAATTTTATTATGAAAAGAAGACGATTTCCTTTGTCAAATTCTGCTACGATACATTTTCTAATGCCCATGGCGAATCGCAATAATTCTTAATGAAGAACTCAAACGTTTCAACTACATTTAAGTATAAAATAGCTGAAGGAATTAACAGACCTCGCGACAAAAGCTTGGCCTTCTCTTAATTAGGAACCATAATTCCCTGAAAATCTAACAAAACGGTGTATGCTCGACCCAGAAACATTTTTATACATTTCTATGCTCGGTACGTGTAATGTTTTACCTTTCCTGTTTAACAAGGATTCTGTTCATTAACTAATATATTTCTACTGTTTCGTTCTCGTAATTTATTTGCTTTTAACCCCAGTTTTAATCAGTCTGAGTGTAATACAAAACCTTGGCCATATCGTCCCGTGCATTATGTTTCAAATAAAAGTGTTTTGACTTCCTATGGAAATCGGATAAATTCAAATTATTCTAATATGGCATCATATTAATTTTGAATTGTGTTCACGTTTCGACTTATCACATGAATATTTTTTAATAATAATTTATGTAAGTATTTAATTGAATTACTCATTTCGCAATACGGTAACAGCCAAAAACTTTCCTGCTTTTTTAGCCCTTTCCATTTCGAACATTTCCTATGCATTACACAGAAATTACAAATGGAAACAGGGCAAAAGGAATATTTTTATTCAGTATTTAGCACACATGCCTTATACAAAGAAGCAAAAATAACTCATTGGTAAAAGTACCAGTGTTAAACTAACAGAAAATTCTTTATATTGTAAAGGAAAATGTGAAAGTGTGACTCTTGAAGAGATTCCACTGGAAATAAGGGATAATTAAGTGTATCGTTGTAATGACTGACAGATTTTTACTTATTAAGCACCCACTGCTTGGCCAGGGTACGGAATTTAATTTATTTTTTATACCGCGCCGGCTGCCAATAGCTTCCTCCTCCAATTTTTCTAGCGTTTGATTAATTTCCGTAGCCACACACGCGCGTGTCACCGTCTATCCGGCTGAAGCGATTGAAAATCTCGTAAAATTTATTTCGGCCAAACTGAGACGAACGAGCCAGCCACCCCGTTGCCGCAAAGCTCTGTTACAAGGTACACGATAAATCTTTTCCTCCTGAAAGTGCAAGGAATTTTCTGCATCGTTTCTGTAAGAATCTGAAGAATCTTTTTTACAAAATCTGCACATCCCTATTTATGACTATCTATTTGTTAAATTCCTTTGTAAACAAGCAGTCGTTCTTTCTTTCTAAACGTCAAATATGAAAGAAAAAAGAATATAAAAGTAGCTCAAATTAACGAAGATAAAATAGAAAATGGATAAACAAAATTTGTTTGCTTTGAAAACCCTGAAGTTTTTGTGAAACAAATTACCAGAACTTCGCATCTTTTCCAACGGCACCCCTCTATTATGTTTTATTCGTTAACAAGATAAAATCAATCTTCAGAGAATAAGGAACAATAAATTCATATGAAAGTTGTTACGATGAATATGAAAAATACATACACTTTCAACCCCTTCGCTTTCTCTTTCTTGGCACAGACGAGTATCTGCGATTAATAAACATTGGTGCACGCGTTGCCGAGGTTACTCGTTTTCCCATAAATTTCTAGTCAGATAATATACATTGGCACGTTGGTCGGCCAATATAAACTTATATTAATCGACGTGATTCATCGACTGCGCGTATCGAATAGATACGAATGGCTTGTTTCCGTCAATCGTTGCATCGGTGAAAAGCTGCGCCAACTATACATTTCGTTTGTTTGTTTTTTTTTTTTTTAATATTTTTACTCAGCTGGCTTCGGGTAATTTATAAAATCTGAACAACCATAAGCAACGCGGCTGTAACGACCAGCCATACAACGCGTGCGTGGCTAAGCTCCCTTTTACACGGACGACAAAATGGTGGACGTACAAATTCGTATACGCAAACTAAATACGATATCAAACGTTGTTTTTTATTTGCTGTTGCTACAATTTTAGGCGACCGGGTGCAACTGAAAGTATTTTAATAATAAAACGAAAAATGAAGATTTATAACGAAGCTAGGATGAAACATAACACGAGACACTTTTTTTTTTGACTCGTTTCACCGATTCATCGCGTTTTCGATTTTTTTTTGGGGTGGGGGGGGGGGATTTCGGCGACTTACTGTTTGTCTGCTTTCGATTTCTGGAGAAGGCCACCGTGCGGCCGCAAGACTGCATATTCGTGTACCCTATGTGTACAGATTGCCTACATAACGCCATCGACGCGGCTTATATACCGACTGTTTGATAGCAAGTGAGAGTGAAACCGGAAATGGATCGATCGACAGTACATTGTCACCTATGAAAGAGACCCTGCCCGGAATTAATCAACGATCAATTTCCATATTCCTTTAAAATTATGCAAAAGAACGTGGGCTTTCCACCCTTGCGACATTTACCCTTCTAACATTTTTGCTGGACAAAGGAAAGCACGCAAACCGCTCATGGAAAAATGTCAAAAGCAATGCTAAGCATGAAATTTAAAAACGAATAGTTGGTCTTTCAATTTTTCTGTAACAAGAATAAGGTATATAATTTTTCTGGTATTTCGTATTATTTTATTAAAGATAATGCAAAATTTCCATGTTAAATAAATGAAAATAATAGTGAATGCAGATGTTAAAAGAAAATGTTAGACAGTAAGATCATTATTTCCAAACCCTGCAATAAATTGAAACTTACATAAATTTAGCAGTTCGTTATAAATGACTCGAAATTTGTGCGTCGAGTGAAAGGTGTCGGGTAATTGCCTACATATACATTTAATTACTCCTGGAAGATAAGAGCAAGTATTTATAATAGAACCTATTGAAGATTATAGTTTAAACTAGTTCGCCTTCAATATGGTTTAATAAGCCAGATACAGTGATTCATTTAAGATAATACAAAGTCTCTGTTTCAATTTGAAGTTCAACGAACAACAATAAAGCCGGAGTTAGATTCGAACGTACGCGAATAATTCTCTTAGCAGAAATATCAATTAACACATTGCTAATATTGCTTAACATTAAGCCATGTTGAATTATTAGCGAGCAGCGACTAATATTTCTTCTTTGTAAATAACTAATTGCCAATCGAATATGGCTCCACACGATGCATAGGCATTTACACAACTCTCCGTGTTTGCTTTCGTTCCGATATGTTACGGATGCATCGAAATTATTACATCTCCTCTGTTCAATGGACATTGAAAACATCAAAGAGGGAAGGGACAACGAAAAAATTGCTATCCTCAAAATGAACGTCGTATCATATTTTATTGCAATTTTTTCTTTCGATAAAACGCGCAAGCTTAAACTGTTGTCTGGTCCTAAAATATTGATAGTTAAATACTTCCACGATCTTCGCATAATTCATAGCATCGGTGAAATTAAATAAATGACAAAGGGTTAACAGGAGTTTCATTAAATTTACTAAACTTGAACCGTACTATGTTAACGCAACGGCAACTTTCAAGGTTGGGAATAGAAAAGTCTGTAAAATTCTCTATTTGTTTACAAAAAATTTCTAATTATATACTTCCACGATCTTAGCTTAACTTTCACATCGGTCGAGTTAAGTAAAAGACAGGGGGCTAACAGAGTGCTGTTTCGGGACAGGAGGAGATTAATAAAAATGGTGGAAAGCGAGAAAGCGCGAATGACAGAGGAATTAGTGTAACGTAAAAAGAACGAGCGGATCGGAGGTAAACCGGAAGTGGTAGCAACGCGATACCATCGATATTTCGAGTAGCTGGTCCACGAACTTTTCCGCGGCATTTCGTTTTATTCAATCAATTTACTTCCAGAAGGCTTAATGAAATTTCACCCCCTATCGAGCGGCGGGCCACGTGGCTTGCGATCCTTCTCGATGTTCGACCTACTACTGCTTAGAACATGCATACCGATTCACATATTAATGCGACAGTCTTTTAAATAGCACGATTATTCGACTGCATCTACGTTTTATGAGGACATTTCGTAGAAGGGTTATGTACAAAATTCTTGCTTCCCTCTAGATAGAAAAGGAAATTTTCGAACGACTTGAAAGAAGAAGAATTTTGGCAGATCGTGTAGTTTGGTTCGTACGGGGTTGATAGAACATTTAAATTGTAACTTGATGTTTCTTATTTAGAAGTTAATGAAGCCCACTTGCAATATTTATTTATGGAATATTATGCAATGGTATTTATCACTTGCACGTATTTGACGGTATGTTTATTTCGTCAAACACGATCGAGAACAAATTAGAAAGCACAGTCCAAAATATTCAGAATACTATAGAAGCTTTTAATATTCTATAAGGCAAAACATTTTGAAAAAAAGGACTCTGAGAAACAAAATCCAATCTCTAGTTTTCTGGACCTGCGATAACATTCCCCTAAAGCTAAAGCCTCTACCAACCCTCGTGATATCCACCTTACAGCTCTCACGTCCAGGCCGCATCTTGTAGTCCCCCCCTGAAAAAAAGAAGGACAGGAAATTACGCACCTCTGGCCAAGCCCATAATTGAAACGTCCAAAGTATTAACAAAGGCTTCTGAAAATTAATCAGCAATTCCCGTCAGTGCGAGCGGCGGTCCGATCGAACAAAAACACCACCCCCTTCTACCCGGTCTTTCCTCCGAAAAAAAAGAGGCGGCAATCAAGAAGGGATGCTCTCGAAGGGGGAGGCAGAGCATTCTACTACCTGCTCGATCGCGTTTCGTCATCATCAAAGTACAATTCGTGGCCATCAACGACAGAGGTCCGATCCTCGTGGCAAAAGGGGGATCCTATCAAGTCGCGGAAGGAACCATTTCTGTTCTGATGAACTTTGCGCAGCGATGGCCCCCGCGATGGGGCGAGACAAGGGTGGAACAAAACAGCGTCAGGAGGGAAAACCCGGGGAAAGGAGACGGGGGAAGAGAACGGAGACGAAATGTGGGCGCGGGAACGTGGGTTGGACATTAATTCAAAAAATATAGCCGCAGAAGAAGATTCGCCGACGAAGGCATCGGCGAGGTTTTCTCCGGTGGTTCGAATCTACTGGACGGCCGTCGTCACCCACCAGAAGTTCCACAAAAACGTCCTGACCACCAGCTTGATATCGTTCATTGTTAACAACAACGTAGATAACTTTCGGCTGGCCGAGAGTGGCTGCGATACGGCCTGTATAATATTTCAAAGTGCCCAGCCGAAACGGGTGGGACAATGTAGGGCAGCCATCTTCCACGAGGCTCGCATCAGCGATGGAGAGCCAAGCACCCCGCGCGCGTCACCCTATCAGCGAGGCCGTACAACGCGGAGAAACACGAGGACAAGAGGGTTGCCGAGGGTTGGCCTGAGGTTGAGGGATCGTTTAGCATTCGTCGTCGTTTTCGTTTCTCTGCAGGGCGAAAAGGGCGACGCGAGGGAGGGGGGGGGTGGCCGCGCGAGCGGAAAGAGAGGCGAGAGAGAGAGAGAGAGAGAGGAGAGACGACCGAAAGGGTGGACGATGATGTGCTCCTCGCCCTCGAATTCCTTCTCCCTCCCCTCGATCCGCCTCGCGCTCCCTTTCGTTCGGCCGCCTCGCCCCCCCGCGCGAGCCGTTTTCCCTGTTTCACTTGGAAAAAGCAAGTCTCCGCAAACAAAGGGCCTCTGCTGCGGCGGACAGCCCTGGCCTGGATAAGCGGCCGATCGCGGCGATTATAACGGCAGGGATAATGCTTATTATGCGCCGCGGCACTGTCGTTCCAGCCCTCCTGGGAACGTTACCCTGCTGGAGAACGACGCGATACGCCCCGACGACCGGCATCCTCAAGGATTAACCGACTACCACGATTTCCCTTTAGCCGGTCTTTTGGGGCTTTCGCCCAGCTTTTCTATTTTACGCTAATGGCTCGGTCCTCGTCTTTTTTTTTCGGTTCCAAAACCGACGGGAATGGGATCAGAAAGGATCTCGGAACCGCGTCAACGGACCATGCCCAGTGTAACACTTTTCGCCCCTGTTTCTGAACACCTTCCGTTTGATGTCGCTGAAGAGATAATTTTCTGTAAGGTACTGCTGTTCGTTGACGGTTAAATATTCAAATTAGATGACGAGAGTAGCGTTGATGTTGGATCAATTGGTAGCAGTTTGATAAGTTGATAATCAATTTTTCAATTTTTAGTCTGGCTTCGGGAAAGATGCACAGCAAAATGAAATCGGGTCGAGAGGAATCAAGGAATGTTTTATTCAGCGAAACGTATAGCTCGTATCCAGTAGAAATCGGTAGCCAATATGTAGATTTTCTTCGGCTAAATTACAGGCTAAAATTACAGATGGTCCTTGGAATGATAGTTCTTCCACTTCCTTCTTCTTGCTAAAAGAGCTAAATCTACAGAGCAAATTGGAGAACCATCCTAGCACCAGATTTCCACCTTTTTGCAGAAGTTCGTCAAAGTTTCTTACGCGGTCGAATTTCCCATCACATTACTTACCTCATTAGTGTCTGTTTAAACAATTCTTACTTTACCGTCACGAAATCGTCTGTTAAACCTTTTACCACAACTTTCCATGTAATCAAAGGTCCCTAAAAGCCTGTAATACTGAAAAGTCAAAGGAGAACCACGTCTCGTCTGTAAAAAAAGAAAAAACAAATCAGAAAGGAAGGAAAGCTTTATCAATCGAAATGTTTTACATAAAGTAAGCAAAAACTTTGTTTAATTAGGCTCGGACTAGGCCGCGCGCAAACGAAAGGAAGCGACTTTTGCGAACTTTTCGCGAACAACCGACTCGCTACTTCGTGAAAACGAACTTTTCGTTCGCTTTGGGGTGGATGCTATCTGAAATCAGCTGGAAGATCTGATTCGTCAGCGAACAATCTGTCGCGCAGCCTTAGCCACAAATGTCCCTCGGAGAAGTTGCAGATTCTCTACGAAATCTTCGCGAGAAGTTCGCGAACGCATTGTGTGCCCGCGGCTTGAGTCGCCGAAGTCGCGCAAGGCCAGCACGCGTTATGAACGTTGTCGACGTGATTTCAGTGAAAAGAATGAGAGGGGAGCGTAGATTGAATCCTTGCCGCGCGCTTTGTTCGGAATGATTGGACGATTAACGAGAAACTCTGCCGCCGCTTTTCAAGATCGACACACGCCCGCGCATTCTGACGTATGCATGTATGCGTGCACACCGTTTCGTAAATAGGCGGCCCACCTATGTCTCCTCTGAGGAATCGCATCTCCGTGAACAAAGCACCGATGTTCGTGACAAGCCTGCCTCAGATAGCCAGCCGATCGTATGATTACAACAGGAGGGATAATGTGTATTATGCGGCAGTGCAGTATAAACGGTTCCGGTACTTCCGGCAATGAATAACTCCCATTGGAACAATACGCAGAGCTTCTCGAGTACGAACCGATTATTGTACGCTCTTTATCCCTCCTCGTTTGTTTGATCCGAGTTCCTTTTCAGTTTTTTTTTCTTTTTTTTTTTTTATTGCCTGCTTTTTCATTGATTATCGCCGTACCCGTTTCCCTCTTGTCACCTTCGATAACATTGCAGAGGACAGTCGACGCGCAACGAAGGTCCGGAATTCGAGAGATCGGGGCGTGTTTGGGTTTATTGGCTTCTTCGTGGCTTTTGCGAAAATGCATCGCGAAAGTGACTCTGCTGGCATTTTTTTTTTGTGGAAGGAGGAACTGAGCGATTAAATATTTGTTTAATGTTATGACACTCGCGATATACATATAGGAAATTGGCATCTAATAAATTGTGGACCGTATTTTGCAGGATTTGTATTGCTAATGCAATAGCTACTTTAGGGTTGGAAATAAGGTTTGCTGTATTCGCTATTTGACTGTTTAAAAATTTAGTTATTATCAAGAAAAGAAATGATGTGGCTAAAATTCTTGTTTCTATCTAAAGTCTCTAACTTTAGGAGAAAATAAGAATAATAATAAAACGATATACAAACATTTGCAAAATTTGATTACAAGTTACTTCCGAATGAAAAGTCATAGTAAATTCATGATTAATAATTCTTTAGAAAACGAATCAAGCACCGCCGTTTTCAAAACCTCAGAGAATTAAGATCTCCCGAATTTTTGGGTCAGCTTTGATCGTCGCCAGTGAAAATTAATTCGAACGCTTCCCGATATACCGCTACGAACAGGTTCCACGCGGTATGATTGCAGAACTCTGGTTACGAACAATGGCTCGGATTAACTCAACCCGTTACATACGTGACACGTGTTCGACACACACGCACACCGGCTCGATCGATCGGAAACCCCTTTTTGATCTTTTGGAGTCAGACGTTTTGCGTCCTCGAAATCCTGGCACAGTTATCGAACTGAAAAAAAGAAAAACGGAACGGGAGATGTAACGATGAGAATTTCGTAACTCGCTACGATTCATTAATTGCTCGAAATCGCACACGACTACGCGTTAATAACAAATGAAGAGAGGTCGGATTAAAAATTCCATTGCAATATCATATTCCAAAGGAGAAGAAATTAATGATATTTTAAATGACCAAAGATGTGCATCGATCTATTATCGTTCGCTCATTGTAAATTGTACAGTTGCATTCTTCAATATTTTTTGTACGATATTCTTTCTCTGTTTAAATGGGTACACAACGAGTTCAAACTTGTGTAGAAATATTAAATAGGGAATGGACAGCAAAAGCCATTCGAAAAGGTACAAGCCCCAGTAAGTGAAATCGCTAGCAACTTTCGCCACTAGAATGCTAACAAATTATGCAATAAAGTAATACCATAATTGAATAAGGTTACATATATTGACCAGAAAGTCCTGTTCTAAACAAAAGTTATCATTTTATCATCATGTACTATTTTTTTGTTCCCACGAAAAAGAAAAGAAAAAAGCGAAGCGTATCGGATACCCTTCACAATGGGGGTTAATAAATATTTAACGAACCATCGTAAAGAAAAACATTATTCGGTCTCTCGAGACCTCGATCCCACCACGTGGAACCCGAAGTATCTATGCCCCGAAACACGAACCCCGATGGAAATCGATTGGAGAACCATAGACGTGGACAACAAGGCCAAACTCGAATCGGGTCGGTGCACATGTGACGATATTAATGTGCCGGCCGATCGATGGCCTAATGAAGATGTATCCAGTTCCTGGCAATTCCTGCTAGACCTTCGGAATCCTAGTACCCGCTAGCCGCGGACCTTGAATTTCCGCAAACACGAACAGCCGGTCGGTCGGGCCGGTCAATGGATCGCCTGACCAATACACTTTA
Source organism: Holcopasites calliopsidis (assembly GCA_023838395.1). Classification (NCBI taxonomy): domain Eukaryota; kingdom Metazoa; phylum Arthropoda; class Insecta; order Hymenoptera; family Apidae; genus Holcopasites; species Holcopasites calliopsidis. The sequence continues at coordinate 1,595,083 of JALHAQ010000015.1, forward strand.
CGAAGACAAACTCGATGCACAGGCTTTGAGATTGCACGTGTATTAATCTGCGGATAAAAAATCGCGGGTATTTTTCTGTTTTTATCCCGTATCCTTTTTTCCCCCCTTTTTCCTGGTTCGGTCTTTTTTCACTGACTCGTGCATCGCGCCACGGGTTCATGAAGCTCAATTGAAACGTGAAAATCGAGAAATTGTGAAAAATTGAAACGCTCCTAGCTGCCGCGAAAATAAAAATCGGTCACGGGAATTTATTATCGCTCGACTTAAAAATGATACGTATGACACGCATATGGAGTATGAAACTCGCTTATTTTTCAAATTTTACCGGGTGCGAAGAAACTTGGTGTTATCATTCGCCAAGGAGGAATATTGTTTGACGAAAAGAAGAATCTAGTGAAAACTGTTGAAGGAAAAATACGGTCGAGTGCTGCACTGTTATTGTTATCGTAAAAGTGTGTGGGCATTTAATATTTATACCACATTGTCAAAATTTTGACAGCTGTCCTCGTTTACAGTAAGAAAGGTGGGAGATAATTTTGTTTTGTCGGCATTTATAGCTTATAGCATCTTCTATCGTAATTTTTTAAAAAAGGATGCAGTATAAATAATTGTTTCGAGATATCCTTATGAAAATAGAATAAGTCCCCACCGCCAATAGCGCTGATCCGACGGAACAAATTTTTCCGCTGCGTTCGATTCTATTACATTTGATTTACATATATATACAAAACATTACTCAAAGATAGTCAATCAATAATTGTGAGTTATAGTAAATTACGAGTCGCTAATACCTTTTATCTGTTCAAAAAATATTTTATCAAATTTATTGCAGAATAATAACTTGTTTCGTACATTTAACAACATTGAATGATCATTACAATCTGAGTTTAAATGAAAAGAACGACGCAACTGCGTTTTTTAAAACAATGAGTGGGAGAATTGGAGTTAAAATACAAACATTAAATGTCTGTTCCGAATGCATTACGTTCTATATTACATTCAAAGAGTCGCTCACGAAATTCATAACACGCAGTTAAAACGCGGCAATCAAAATGGGGCTAATCGCGTACCAATTTCTCATAAACTCTTTTTACTAAAAGAAGAGAAGAGTTTTTTACCGAATTTTCGCATCGGATAAAGCGTTTTTTTTTTTTAGAAATTCTTCGAAGGTCGAAAATATTCTAATACATCGGAAAACTGTTTTTTATTTATTTCCTCACATTGCGGCGTCCCAATTCGAACGAATAATAGGTTTATTAGCAACAATTTGACGTTGCGCATTACTCGCATTAATGTACAACAAAAGGTTTTGCAAACGCAAAACCTCAATACGCTCCCGATCCATTTACGTTATTACAATTCGGATAAACAAAATCGTCAACGGACGTCGATCGGGAATATATAGTTTGAACGGGACACCAAGGAGATTCAAATGTAAAAATCCCGAATCATCTTCGATTCGCAGCGACGCGACATTTGCATTCCAAAAATCTCTCGCTCGTTTGTGAAACAACGTTGTAACATACCAAAAACGTGAAATGGATATCGGCATGAATACAAAATTGTCTACATAAATAGAAGTAAAGCATATTTTGTAATAAATTGTAAATTGTATGAAATTGACTCATTACTATGTCACGGGGCAACGAGGCCTTTAACCCTTTCCAAGACGGAGAAAATTGTTCAATTTTTATTAGTATAGAAGGACAATTCTAATTTATACAATTATTTTTAATTTATAGTAATTAAAATGACTTATGGCCACGGTTATTAGAATTTTTATGCATTGATACGAGATTTCAAGATGCCACATTTGCGCAGAGTGAACGTAATATGAAAAAAAATGCAACATATCTAAATTATGGTGCCTTTTGTAACACCTGGAAGGTGAAATAATTTTCTACGGAAGTTCCACTTTTATTACTATATTCTCTGAAATATAAATTTACACAAAAATGCAATCTACTTGTATATACGATACGTTGTTCAAGAATAAGTTTATACGCGTTGATAGGGAAAGGGTTAATAGTATTGCCTATGAAACCGAAAGTAATATAACTAATTCAGCAGCAATTGAGGCAGTATGACGAATGGCGAGGGACGGGAGGGTTGGAAAAGTGTAGCTGAAGCTCGACAAGCCGTTGTTATCAATAACATTTTTGCAGAGACCGTAATATCCCGGGAAAGTAATTAGAGTAAATTCAGGGGCTCCCGGTTCGACCCTTCAGGCCGCACAAAATGGCGGCGGGAACCGCCCTTGCGAAAAAAATTAGGCCTCCTTCCGCTGCGCAGTAAAATTTACATGAAAAAAAAAAAGGAAGGAACGCCCAGCGGCTTTCGGGAAACGAAGCTTCGACAATGCGACCCGTCCTCTCTTTCTCGCCACTTTACCACCCTCGGCTCCTTTTTCTTTTATGTTTCTGTTTTTAATGGGTAAATCGAAGGGAGTCCCGGCTACCAGGGAAATACCTGTAATTTATGTGCGAGGAAATGGAAAAAATATGGTAAAAGGTCACGTTCGCCGGCGGACTTTAAAAACGATTAGAATCTTAATATCCGTCGTAAAACACGGCGCCGGGCATTATCAGGCGAGAATGTATTTGTCTTTTGCGCCAATACAGTGTCAAGATCTTGCCAATGGAAGGGCGTCTTGCTACCCTTCCTTTCTTTCGTTTTTTGCTTTTATTTGTTTTGCAGCATCAACAAATTAGATGCAGCACCACGACGCATTACATTTTTCGGCACTTTTAATTTCCATTAATGTTAATGCACATTTAATCGTGATGCTGATTTATACTCCATTGGCATAGGTGATATTACCATTTATTACTTCATTCCGAACCGTTTATCAATAAATCATTGATATTAATAAATTAGTTAATTACATCAGTAAATATTAACTTGTAGATTGTATAATTACGGCTACAGTTGTGCGTGATTTTATTCTGTAATGGACGCGCACGAAATTTGTCAGCAGAGAAAGTTAATCTTTGTAAAACTGTTAATGACTATTATGCTAAAGAATCGTCGAGCCAACTGTCGTGACAGAAGTCGATACAAGGAGTTGCGGAATTTGGCACGCTTTTTTGTTGTTCCTCGCTTGAGAAAATTTGAAATTTTAATACCTTAACCTACCCCTTGTGTAAACGCTGCCTGCGAAGCGTGGTATACATACAGGGTGGTCTGAAACGGCACGGTGGATATATCAACTGTTTCCCCGTGTCTCTGACGCTTTAATTGCAAAGCGGTTTCCTCTTTTAGCTTCTCCAACAAAAACACGGATCGAAGTTGTCCGATTAATTTCTTCTAATCAAGCTTGCAAATTTTCTCAACACATATTTGAATGTGGATAATTTATTAAGAAGGATATTTTGTGAAATTCGTTTGCACATTCGTTTGTAAAGTTTATTTGTAAAGTTTTATATTTATACACGTAACCACGTACACTGTGTTACAAGAAGAAGCCTTCGCCAGAAAGTTCAAAGTTGTAATTAATATCATCAGCGATCCATCAAGAAACAAGTAGATTAATTGATAGAACCAAGGGTGGTTCAATCATTTCTGGAAACGCGAAGGAAGGAATACGAATTATAAATCTCAAGATATCGTCTGCTTCAAGAAATAAGGGGGCCATAAGTAATTGAAGAAGGTACAAGTATTTTAAAGTTATTTAGTAAGAAATACAGAATTACTATTTTAATGGTTCTACATTTACGATTGAAGAATTTTATTCGCCAGTTGTAATAAATCTAAATCGCGTACAGTATTAAATAAAACAGTTCTGACAGTGTATCACCGTTGCAAGCTTATTAAAATTTATCTTAACTATATAAATCTCTTGAATAATAACAAACTTCAACTAATATTCCGCTACATTCTCTTTCCAGATTCGCCACAGAAGAAGAATATCGACAGAGCCATACACAAACGCAATCGACAAAGAAACGAAGAAACCCCGTGAGAAATAAATTCCTGTCACTCGTGATACTTCATCACGAGGACCATCCACGGGGGAAAGCTTAAAAATGCAGAACAAACGGAAGACGGAATAAAAAGCAGCCCGTGAGAAATGAACTCCCGTCACTCGTCACAGCTTTGAAGACTGAAGGGAAACCACGATAATCCGCACGGAGAACGGGCGGCGACGAATCCAACGGGGAACGAAGGAGGACAAGAAGAAAACTCGAGCAGGGGTATCACGGCGATAATTTGTTCAGCCCTCGTAAATATTCCCTTCAAGCGGGCGTATTAGCAGGCTGTACATTCTTGGCAAGGAGCCGCTGCTCTTGACAGGGCATTCATATTAGCGAACGACCGCACGCCGTCCACTCTTTCTCGGCTTTCCGTGTTCAGCGATGAAAACGATACCCGGGACCATTCCCTTCTCCCCCCCCCATTGCCGATAGGTAATCGTTAATTACTCCACTTCCTTCAGACAAGAGGTCCCATACTTCGACAGCTATTTCTTTTTTTTTTTGTGTGTTTTAAATATCACCGCTTCCCCTTGGGGACAAGACTCAACCGGTAGGCTGGGTCAAGAGAAGAGAAAGTCCAGTCGAAAGGGAGAAAAAGAGAGGAGCGTGGACAAGAACGTATTGATCGAGTTATAGTCTTCAGGGGCTCGAGAGGCTCTATCGCGAGAGGCCGGTGGGAGCCAATGAGAGAGATCCGGAGGGTGAATTTGGAGCAAGAATGGCGACTGAGGGTTCCCATCGAAACGAGAAACCCTTCCTAATGGACGTGTATGTACCTTGATCAGGCTTAATCGCCACCGAAAGTGGTGTATATACATATTGGCGTTCAACCGTTGGGGCTACTTTTTTTACACGAAGATGGTGCCGAATTAATGGATCGAAACGAAAGTCTGGACGGAATTTGAATTGGCTCGTTTCGGCTGATTCCCGTGAACTCATTAGAGAAGTAAGACGGCGAAATTGAAAAGGAGTTAATGAGAAATCTGTTTGGCGGAATTTAAAGCGGTAAAGTTCGAGGCTGGAAGTTCCTCGACGCCATTTAATTAGATGTTTCCCGATCGGCTTTGAATATTTTACTCCCTCGGTGATCAAAGGTCTTGGGTCTCCAGAAGGTGCTGAATTTTAAACGACTGTATTCTTTTTGAAAAAAAGGCGGCAAATTAACCGGTGCTGGCAGTCGGACAACTTGTGTGAGTGACACTCCGCTTACTGGCGAATCGGCGAACTGATACCAAAATGCAGTTCATGAGAGACTTCGATATACCCGGTGGAATCCATCTGTAAAGGAAATTCCTATATTTCAACGTTGATAATCTGAAAGACTAAAATTCTGCTGAGTTCACTCTGAATAAAGAAAATAATAGATCGGTTGCAGCCTGATTGTTTCTGCAAATCGCTTCTCCTCGATTATTACGAAGCTTGAAACTTCCCGAAAGATCCTTGAACAAGAAATGTTCACTAAATTCCTGACAAAGACAATTCCTATTAATTACCATTTATTTAAACAAATTACATGGAATTCATACAAGGCGCTATAAGCAAAACTACAAGAAGTTCAGGCAGCTGAAAAGCCCATCAGGCTTATAAACTTCCTTCAATTAAAACGGACAATTTTCGTCACTAAATTTCCAAAATAAACATGACCACGCGAAAACAGTTAAAAGAAATTAGACAACGGAAGAAGCAGCAGGGATAATTGCTCGTTGAAGCATCCAGGGAAAAAAGGTAGAAGAACCAAGCGCGCCTCTCAGCACCAGCGACCGGAGCCCTTCAGAACAGCCGATAATAGCCCAGCGGTAAGGGCTGTGAGAAGTGGCAAAAACAAAAGAACGTTCAGAAGAATGAAAGGAAAAGAGAGGAAGTGGGTCGCGATAATTTCCAAGCATTCGCCAGAGCCAGAGCAGAAGAGCAGCCAAGTGAAGAAGAAGCGATACGTTCTCCGTTACGACTTCCGCCCCATAAATCGTAGCCACACCGGCCATCGTGCTGATAGAAATCGCCATAATTCCAGAATTATTCGCGAAGAGGAGCGCGCTGTTACGAGCGGGACATATATGGCCCCATAAGATCCCGCCTAAAGGGGGGTAGACGGTGGCGGAGGAGTCACAGACTGCGGGACATTAAGGGTAACAAATGAGCCTGCCCGGTCCTCCCACAGGACTCTCCTCCGACTGAGGTGTCGGGAATGAAAATAAGTGTACCTAGGCGCCAGTTTTTTTCTTCATTTCCTCTCGCGAACGCGTGACCCTCTCTATTTCTCTCTCTCTCTCTCTCTCTCTCTCTCTCTCTCTCACTCTCTTTCGCTCCGCTTCTTCGAGCCAAGCATTATTCTAGCCTCCGCTTTCCCGAAGACCACCCCCGTGTCCTGTGCCCTTCCGGTCCGCACACGTTTCTCCGTTTGCCTCGGCTTTTAAAGCGAGCCACGCTCGGCCGAGAGAGAGAGCGAGGACGGAGATTTAGCACGCGGCTAGCGGAGCGTGCACACGCCAGAAGGACTCTCAACGGAGCGTCTCCGAGTGTTGGACCGAGGTGCCGACTGCGCTCACCCGCGAGCCACGCGGAAGACACGCGGAAATATTTAGCAGTTAGGCGGGATTAAGGAATGCGTTAATTACGAAATACTACTGGCCGCTTCGGTCTATTAAGCGGAAATGTAATTCTCACGCGGACCCGCTGCGCCGGACGCTTAATTGCTCATGGCCGATCCTTTAATCTCGCCCTTGATTAATTAAGACCTACGGAGCACCGGCGAGTATGTAATGTACGCGTCTAGTGTTCACGGAAACGTGCCCGACGTGAGGCGGTCAGGAATTTGACGGGTATTGTTCGAAACGTTTCATCGATTCTGCGAACGTACATAGCATAACGCTGAGGAAACCAATTGTATGTACTGCGTCTTATGCGTAGGCTTGCGTTCAGATTTTAAGTCTTATTGCCTCGATAGTATAGCTCGGTGTGTCGGCATTAGTTATCGTAAGTGAAATTTGCACTTTGATCAGGCACATAGGTATAAGCCTAATTTAGCAAGTGTTACCGTTGCTACCATGAGTTTGAGATCGCCTTTTGCAAAATTGATTATTAATTCTGCTTCACAGGATAAAGAGAATTTCATGCATAATAGATGCAAGAGTAAACATATTTTTAATCATGAAAGTTCCCTCTTCTTATTTATACTGTCACTTTCACCGGTATGATCAAAAAGCACAGGCGATCTCAATCTTTATATTAAATTACCAACATCGAAGACTACATTATCTGTACAAGCAATTACCGTACCGTTACTTGTCTAATATACCATCTGTAAATCACGATATCCAAAAGAGAAAGGAAAACGCCGAATCAATATCTCGATGCGATTAATTGTTAAAGAAGCCTGCAGCAGCGCGAAGCATTCCTAAAAATGCAACAAAATAAAACCACGATGAGGTAAACGTTTCCTCGATCATAATCAGGGCTTACGAAGTCCACCAAACGCAAAAATGCAATGCAACAGCTTTTTTTTATTGTTCTGCGAGAAACGGGACGAACCGCGGGATAAAGCTGTAGGCTCCTGTCGATTGGGTGAAAGTGTGACCGCGCGTTCGGTCCATTCGCGCGCATGCACACGCGAGCGGACCGAAGCGGGCGTTTACAAGCGTGGAAGAAAAAAAACATAAACGAGCGGACTGTTAGTGGGCCGGCGTGTGTGGGTCGACGCGCGATTGATGCAACACGGAACTATCGAGAGGGATATGAGTTTGCGTCGACGGTCCGGCGAAAGAATGCCACAGGTTGACGCCGGGGACAATATCGGTCTCGTGGTCTCCGCGACTAATATAGAGACCTCGATACGCTCGTTTCCGCGCGTGACACACGTGTAATTGAAGCGATCGTATTTATTCGATTACGGTTTTCTAAATACTTTCTTGTCCTTTTGCGAACGCTTGGAAGAATAATTGATTCTAATATTTTAACTGCGATGATTTATTGCCTTTGAAGAATAGTAAATACAACAGGGTACTTTTCGTTTATTGCAGAACCGTAAAATCTTCCGGAACATATTTAAGAAAGATAACTGTAAGATGTATAAATAAAAAAAATGTCAAACCCGCGGTGCCAGAAATTCTGATGTTTAGAAAAATAAAACCTCTTCCACTTTCATGAAAGTATTGCGTACACGATTACTCTAAACAAAGCTATTTTAAGCAAATATAAATCATAGATTTCTTCCATTTACTCTGAGTATTGGAAATTCGCGAAGAAATGACAAAACAGAAGCGACCCAGTTTCGCGTTTCGTAAATACCAAGATTTCCCCGATTGGCTATCAAAGTAACGATGAACGCCGCTTCGATTTCGGGTCGATTAATACCGAACAGCTAAGCGAAACGACCGCGAAGAAAATCACGCGAGCCTGTTAATTAATTCTCACAATAAATTGACGCAAGCATAAACGACCGGGCGTCGCGGATTCACGAATAATCCGCGGCCGGTCGAATTTTAACGAATAAAACGCGTCGAATTGATCGCCGTGGAATTTAAATTGCGCTCATTAACCGCCTATTATGCCCGCGAATTTTATCGCCATTCTACCACGAGTCGAACCCACGATAAAGTCGAAGGTCCGGAAATCGGAAGAAAGTCAGGATTTCCAATACGAGGGTCGAAATGTAGTAAAGGTAAATGTCGCAAGGACTTGTCCGCGGTGTAAGAAAAATGGAGCAACGAAGGGGAGGTGGTGAGGGATTCGTATAATCAGTCGAATATAGTCGATAAATTGAGCGCTTATTATACACGCGAATTTTATCACCGCTCGATCGTTGCCACGCACCTCCGCAAGATTAAAAAATACAGAAGTCAATAGAAAATCCAGAACTGCCCAATACGAAGAGCGAATGCTAGCAAAGACGGACGACGAAAGGACCCGTCGACGGTGCAGGAAAAAATGGAGCAACGAAGGGGACGTGGTGAGGGATTCGTATAATCAATCGAATATAGTCGATAAATCGGGCGCGCATAATCCCGCCGCAAAAGTACACCACGGCCGATTAGCCGGCGTTGGTCGACGCCAGTTCGCGCGATACGAATTCCGCACACACGCGCTGCTTGCTCGCCTCCAGGGTCTAGCGCACCCTCCGTTTCCTCTACCGTACGCCCCTCCGTACGATCGTCGTGCTCCCCTTTTCGTCTACACCCTCGACCCTCCTGCCCGCAACATACTCCCGTTCCCTCTTCCGCCCCTCTCGCAAAACAAATTCGCGGCCATTTTTCTGTTCCGTGGCCCGCGTATACATATATTCTGCTTCGCGGAGGCGCGTGTACCGCGCCGCGAAAAAGGCGCCCGGAGGCAGCGGCGGTCGGTCGGTCGGTCTGCTTTCTGGACGCGTTGGTCGTCCGTGTGCAGCTAGATGGGTGGTTGCACGCCAGCAGGGGGGCGGAAGACCGGCGGAAAGGGGTGGCCGCTCGTTGGATGTAGCACGCTAGACTCCGTAATTTTTTTCCTCGAGTTTAGCAAGGGAAATGACCTACGATATATTTCTAAGGGGTTTTTGCCGGCTGGTAAGCGGGTGAGACGCCGTTATCCACCCACCGGAGAGGACCACCCCTGCCCGCTCTAGGGGTTGCCGGACAATTTGCATTTCTCAACCATTAATCTAACCTTCGTCTGGCTCTTTTTTTGCGGGCAGTCTGTGACTGCCCTTAGGTAACCCGTTGCGAACTCCTTGTCCCCTTTCCACGTGTCTGGACGCTGGCTATGGTCGGGGACGGTCGGCGCTTCCCGGAGGATGCTTGCGGTCCACGGACTCGGGAGAGCGCCGTCGCTGTAGATTTAGACGTTCACTGCTGCGAGCTAAACGGAATTTCAGTCTCCCTTTTTTTTTGGTCGTTCGGTTGACATTCGTGAAAGTAGGCGGTCTTCGTCGTGATCCTCTAGTTGGAATTCCAGATTTTAATAGATGCCATTGAGTTGAACGGATACGCGTGGATAGAATTTCCTATGCGCGATATGAGACCGCGTTGCGAATGGCGGAACGGAAGGACGAGGGTAAAGGGCGAAAAGGCTGGAACGATAAGAGAAAAGACAACAAGATCACGCGGAGGAAAGGGTGGAAGAGGAAGGTGATAGTAACGCAGCAATGGTGGATAAGAAACGGCCGAGTCTGTGAGCGTTCGAATATCATTTTTCAGCAGTTCTACTTTGCACACGCGTACGCCTGAGCTCGCTATCTCGCACTGATTACCCTTTAGCTCTCTATCATCTCGAATCTCTTGTGATTCTACTCGCTGATACGGTCTAGGTGGTTCAAAAACGCGCAAATGAAGGAATACAGGAACAGCGAGGGTGTGATTAGTATGATCCTTAATGACGAAGCTGCCAATTATCGCATGCTTTGGAATAAACAAAGTTCAAGTAAACGATCAATGAAAAAGGGGCGATGATCTCGATGAGACGATCGATGGATACAACCGAGCGGATAATTGTGTGGAAAGAAATTGCGTTAAACGGAAAGCATCCATCACGCACGATCATTATAATATCGATTTTGCATTAATGATTCATTAAATCATTTTGACCGGACCGAAGAGAACCCGGCTTCCATTAAGTAAGCAATTTTCACCGGCAAAACGAAAGCCGACAGCGGGCAGAATATTCTCCTGATTAGGGAAAAATCAGCCCCCGAAGTAGATCTTGGATTGGACAAACTTGAACCCATCAAGCCACGTTTCAGTATAGATTCATGACTTAGGATTACGTTACGTTACTTATAAATCATGGCCGTAATGAATGAAAATTACAGCTGGCTGACCTCGTTGATTTCAGATTGAACGGGAAACATTGAAAATCTGTAATAAATTGCTGGATATCAATTATTATAGTGATCTAATAAATAAGACAAAGAAGGGTGCAGGACAGAACATTTAAAAATAATTGAAAGACAATCCTGTGTTGAAGAGGTAAGAGTGATGGGGTCAAGGTTTAGTCAGACACAGTTCCATTTGTCAAAACATCTTCCATTTTTATACGACTAACGCAGTCCGTGAACATCGTCTAAACCTTTCAGATAATTTACTGTAAAGAATGAAAGATTGAGAACAAAATATAGATCGGTTTTCAAAACAACCTCTACAAGTGCGTATACAAAAGCTCGCAGTGATAGAATCGAATTTAGTCAGACAAAACCCTATTTTTCTACATTACTTGGAATTATAGAGAAGAACCGCTGTCGGAGAACATTGGATGAATAGTTTACCTCTTAACTAATTCACAATGACAAACAAAAACATTAAAAACGAAATATACATCGGTTAAAAAAAAAACTACTCCTACAAGATATACAGCATTTTACACTCATAACACATCATCTACACTTTCTCTCGCTTAAAACACCTAGGCAACGAAACATTCATAGAATGTACCACACCGCGCGAATCGGTATCGGGGAATTTTGGCCACGCGAGCACCAACAACGCACACGCTTCCCGGCGATCGTGTGGAAAAGACGGGAAATGAGATGGACTCCGCGTTGGAGCACGGTAGAGATGACTGGTAATTTGTTAAGGGATTGACGTCTCGGAAATTGGATATTAAACGAAGCCTTCCACTCCTCCTCCGACTCCCTGTCATCGCTATAGTTCAATCACTGCCCCCGAGAGCAATTGCCAGCTACCGACGATACGGTACCCTATGGTTTCCGTCGCGGTTGGAGCAAGGAAAGGGAAAAGAATTCGCGAAAGATGAGATCGTTGGTATGGCGCTACGCTCTTAGTGCGGTGTTGCGTTAATTGTCACGGTTACGTAATTAGCGTTATTTATCGGCGACCGGCTTATACGGTGCGTCGGCGTTAATCGCATCGCAGCTGCAATTCTACACAATTATTTAATGGAGTCCGGTTACCGATCGACTATATTAATAACAGAGCGTTTTATAATTACTTTATGTAACCCGTCCGTTGTTTGCGGACCGTACGAGACACTGGGCAGGTTTTTATAATATGCGATTGTAAATCAGCTGTTACGCGCTCAACCCTCACCCAATCAGGCTTAATGTTTTCTAAAAACGCGGTGATATAGATGTTTTACGCATGCTTTTGTGTATAATCGGTGATTGATCGCTTTTCTGTTAGCACTATCTTTTAATTAGCAATTTAATGTCATAAATGCGCGCAAATGTTAGCAACCCGTACACTATTTATCGCCTGTCGAAATAAATAAGCGAGTTAAAAGAAACAAAGATACGTTTACAATCTAATCGAAGGATGAAACAGAATCAGATGAAATCCGTTTAATTTTCCGAAAACATCATGGAAGACCTTGGTCCCTTGTAGAAAGTAAGGGAATGCAATGCGAATGTTCACGCGCGAGGGATGCGATTTATTGCTGAAACGCAACTAACGCAAGCTCGTCGTGACCGGCAATGATTAGCGACGCTATTGGTTAATCCGTCGGCGATTATGTCGAATTCATCGGCGCAACGTGCAGAGTTCGCTCGACTTCCGATTTAATTATTGCAATTTACCAATTCGAATTCACGATGGGCCATTAATGGTGATCGGATCGGTAATATTTAACAGTCCGCAGGAACGCGAAGATTACGGATAGGTAATACGTTCCTGTTCCACCCGAATCGTTTATGCGAAATTCGTGATACGCGCGCACGGAAACTGAAGATCACTCGAAAAGGAGCGATCTGACTAAATCCATTCGCCGTTCGAACGTGCAAGGGGACGGAATTGTTTGATAATTCGGTCGAGAGCATCGAAAAGTTTCTCCGCGTACCGTTTTCAAATTAATCTCAAGATTCGGGCACGTCGACCGTTCTCCGTGTTTCCGGGCAACACGAGTCACCGGAAATTAAACAGACCCGCGGCAGGGAGCAACGGGTACGCGCGCAATAATTCCACGGAAGATGTATAAAACGATTAAAAAGCCGGGTGACCTAGGTAAAATGCGACGCACGAGCATAAAAACCGTTCGCTACCCTTGTCGTTTTCCCCGTCCGAGGGTGCTCCCTCGTGCGGTTCTCCAAAATGGCGCGTTCTACACTCCGTACGCGGCTTCAACGTGCCCCCGTCCCTCCATCGCCATTTTTTCCTTGTCCCCTTCTACCGGCCTTCTTCGTCGTCAGGCTGGAACGGCGAGGGCTAATTTATTCATTCGTTCCTTTTTATTCCGTGGGCCAACACGTGCAGCACCGTACTTTCGGGGCAGCCTTTGTAAAAAGGCCGGCTGGGGCGGGATGCTTACGGCCCATAGCAACGTGCTCACCGTATTTACGTTGCTCGATTTCCCGCCTTGCCCCGGAACCTTTTCATTCCGTTTGCACCCCCGCATGGTCGATGCTCCTTCGTCCGTCGAAAAGAGCACAGGCGGCCACTGTCCCTCGTCTCGTCGCCGCCCCTGGAAAAAAATACCCCTTTCGTCGTGCTTTTTGTAAGGAGACTAATTTTGCCACGGTCGAACCGGGACCCACGTTCGTCGAGACCGCGTCCACCACTTATTAGCCCCCTCCCCCCCCCTCCCCCCGACTGTTTCCGCCGCTGAATACCAGAACAGACGTCGTCGCACGTGGTCCTGCAGCTGGATTCCGACGTATTGGTTCGCCCGCTGGCGCGTGATGGACACTGACAGGGTGGGTTCGATCCGCGCGTGTCAATACGCGCACGCGTTCTCCGGAAGCCGAACACGTGCGTGGTACACCCCATGGTACACCGTACCTCGCTTCCGTTTTGCCGCCAAGATTTTTTTTCCAGGCGCGACCATTGATAACTCGATGGCGATTAGACGCTGCGCAATTCTCGTGAACCCGTCATTTTTATCGGACCACTTACCGCATGATTCAGGACTGGCGATACTTGAGGGAGTGGTCAGTTTTGTAAAAATAACTGGAGGGGAATTGTAATCCTCGATTCCAGAGATATATTTCTTTCGTTTCCAAGCAGTGTTAAAGGTACGCGTTGTTGTTTACAACGTGTTACCTAACAGCCGATTTTTCCGAAAGCCAAGGTAAGAAAGTCCATTTAATTAAAGCATTAATCCACGTCGGTTGTATATAGAGGAGCCAATGAGAGAAACACATAGGAAGCCAGCGGTAATCGTCTGTACGTAGCGTCTCTCGTTTACAGAAAAGAAAAATATTTCCCTCCACCCTCGACATTTACCCCCTGTCCTCGGTTACCAGCAAGGCGAAGCCGCTTTATCTCCCCGATCATCCCCCCCCTACGCGAGTTCTCCGTCTCTTTTCCGTGCAGCGTGGTTCCCTTTCTCAGAAGTAATAGAGTCGTCAATTGCAGAGTGGCAAAAAGAAAAAGGTAGAGACGACACGATGGCATCCCACTGGCACCCGGCGTCTGCCCCTCTGTTTCACCGAAAAAACTCCCACCAGCGGAAATCGACTCCGCGTCGAGACGCGCGGACTCCTCTCGTCGCTTATCGTGCCGTTCGAGGGTTCTCCCTTCTTTATTCCTCTGATAGCCTGTGTCCTCGTTCAACGGAGGCGTCTACCCTTACTCCGTGTCCATGGAGTCCTGTAGGAAGCAACGAGGCTGAACGGAGAACGCGCGAAGACCAGACGAAGAGGAGGAAGCAACAGGAAGCGGTGAAACAGGGAGAAAGGGTTGACCGTGGAAGGAAGAACAGAGAAAGGAAGGGAAGTTTCGGGGGTTGGTCGCGCAGAGGGAGCCAGGGCCTGAAAAAAAATTGGCGGGGAATGATGGCGCCGTCGCCGTCGACGAGAGAAACCCGATGGCTAGGGGTGGCAGAGTTTCGCGGTGGAGAGAAGGGTGACGGCGCGGCGCGCGCGAGAGGGTGTCGTTCGGGTGGCATCCATCCTGGCCGTTCTTCTTTCCTCCAATACGTGCGCGCGCGAGCCGTACGTACGATAGACGGAGGTCCTCGAAAATCCAGCTGGGGCTATGCACACGTGTCGGGAACGTTGGCGATCGCGCGCGCGAGGGCGGTGCTTTTGCGCAAAGTTTTCAACGAATAAGGCGTCGTGACGCCGACGCGTTGCCACGCCTACGCCACCTTTCCAGGCACGCAACGACCGGAATTTTCCCTCTTTCTCGCGTAATCAATGAGAGACGCAGCCTGGGCCAACGTCGCCCGACCGGCTGCCCGTCGACGACGACGCCTGCCGCACCCCCGTCGCCTGCTGACACCGACGCTGCCGCCGACACGGCCGACGCGACGCGCCGCGTCGGTATTATGCTAGGTTACGTATCACGAACGTAGCGGTAGGAAAAACCGAGTCGATCCCGCTTCGATCGAATTCAGAGGAAACCACCTCTCGCTAGGGGAGACAACCCTAATGCGTCGCCCCTCTCCTTCGTTCCACCGTGTCTCTTAAGCCTCCCTCGGTTGTTGTAACTCCCTCTTGTTTCAGCTGTCATGCTCCTCCTTTGATCACGACTCTCGAGTGATTGTCTTTTGATCTTCCACTATTTATCAAGCCCTTCCTATTTTTGCCCTGCTTCTCCTTTCAACCCCTTCTCGCGCCCTTTCTTGCCTTCCATAACCGATTCGTAACTTTCTTCATGCGCTACTTTGTCACCCTTATCTGCTCTATGAGCACATCATTTTTCTTACCCTTCACGCCCTCCATCTTCCTACTAGCTTTCCGTGCCTCTTTAATGTTCTCCCTCGCTCTGCCTCGCAGACCCTTTCCCTTCAACCCAGCCCGCTGTCCCCACGTTTACAGCATACCCTTTTTGCCCCATCCGTCCCATCCTCCTCCGCTTCTCTCGCCCTTTTCCTTTCTCCCGTTCGGCCTTTACCCATGTTTCTCTCCTCCCTCGCTTAACCCGCTCTTCTTCCCCATTCCCTGGCTGCACACCCTTGCTCGTGCTTCAACGTGACGGAAGGAAAAATGGCGATCCTCCCTCCAGCAGTTCAGAATTCGTGGGATGCCTCGCTGTGTCGCCACGAATTTCTTTCCCCCGTGGAACAGCACGGACCGGCCGCTTAGGTGCATTCACCCACGCGTCAGCCAGAGGGAGAGGCTGAGCATGGGAGGGATGGCGGATCGAGGGATGAGCGATGCGGGGCGCCCTGTTTTGTCCATTGATACATCGAGAATCCGCCACTTGTAGGTCACGGAGCGCATTGAGGGTATCGATACGCTTTCGATTCTCCTGCAACGCCTGTATCATCCCCTTCAAGCGTCTTCCGTGTCCTTTATCAACGCATAGCCGCATCGGACGAATTATTCTCCTCCCAGTGCCCCTTTTCCAGCCATTAAAATCGCGCATTTAGTCAGCTCCTAACGAATAGGGAATTGCAATTTTTAATTTGGCGAACACGCTGGCCCGACGAGGGGTGCGGGGGTTCCGCGGCTGCTTTACATAACAGAACCGTTACGATTGCTCGCGGTGCGGGACCACGGTTACTTTTTCCTATGCACATTACGGGATCTTGTACGTTATATGGGAACGAAAAACACCGTTCCTATGCAAAAGTCAAAACTGAAGACCGTCCAACGGTGGACGCGCGCACCCGGCCAACCCCCCATTGCGAGCGAAGTGTCCCCGTAGTTTGCTCGAACATGTATAGCGAACGGTGCGGACGAACAGACGCGGGAAAAAAAGAGCAAGCTAGGGCTCGCGTTAGTACGTACGTGAGAACTTTCGAAATGGAACGAACAAGTTTCACTTTGCCAGCCTCGCGGAAAACGTCAAAGCGCAGCCGACTCACTAGCTCGCTGCTATACGCTCGATTCTTACCGAGCCCAACCCCCCTTTCGCCGATGTTTACTGGCTGCTCCGCTCGATTTATCTCGACCAACCCATTTGGACTGCGCTCGAATTTGCAGCATGAGTTATTGCAAACATGCATTAGATAAAAAATATTGAGGGACTGTACTCATTTTTTTTTCTTACTGCGGGATGGAAGAATTTTGGAAACACCGTCAAACCAAAACGTTGCACTTAATATATTCACTTTTTTTTGTACAGCTAGTAAATTAGCTATAAAAGATTTTTCAGATTTTATTCATCCGTCTCACCATTATTTTAAGCATTATAAAACTCTCACTTGGTCACTTTCTGTCTTCACTAATATCGTCAAAGCTGAAAACTGATTAGCCATTAACTGTCTAACAATACCTGATTGGTTTTTTACAATGATAACAACAGTCCTGCCTTTCCAAAATAAACCGTTACAAGTAATAATATTTGAGTGACCGAAGGACAGTTTCTCCAAATCCAAATAAATTGTGCAAATAAAAAGAATTAAATTAACAGTGGAACCCTTTCTTCCACTGTGGGCTGAAATTTTTAATTTCGTTTAAATTAGAGGCTGCCGCCAGGAACAAAGGAATGGCACGCACGAACGATGGTTTTATTAAACTTTCGACGTCAGAAAAGGGCGATAATATTTTCATAGAAAATTACGTGGCACGCGGTGCGAGGCCTCTGTCCGCGGACCATGTAACGAATAATCGAACGATGGCAAATATTTGTCTAGACTTAAGTACGCGGATAACAAGTTTAGCCAGAGGTGGGAGACAATTGATAGCCGAGCGTAACTAAAAATGACGATGCGCCGAGTAATGTTTCCTAGTTGTAACGAATCACGCAAACAGCGTAGCTTCCATCCCCCAAACGCCTAATTCGAGGATATCTTTCGTTCCCCTTTTTGTATTCCTAAATGTCGGACAATTTTCTACTGGTATTGTTATACAAAATTTGCTGGAGACCGGGGGGGTGTGTTGCATCGTATCAATGCGTGCACGCATCGCGAAGGTAGACGGAGAGGAAGGATGAAGGCTTCAAAACACCGGACAGAGATGGGAAATCGAAATACCCGCGCACAAGAGGACAAAAGATGGAACGCGTAAGTTCCGCTTTGTCAACGGATAGGAATAGCGTCGAGTTCTCGGATGTTATAAACCGCAGAATGGACCATGCATCAGATAATTGTAGACCAAATGACGTTTATATCAACCTGAATAACGATTATGATTGCTAGTGTTGTTACATCAATGCGATTTTAATCATTCCCGCATGCAGACCTGTTATCATTAAAATTTTCATCCCGTGGGTGGATCGAATCTAATCGCTAAATCGAATTTTGTGTCATAATGATATAGGCGTAAAAACTTATTCAATTCTTACCCTCGTATCAGGTTTTCCTCGTGCTTGGTATTATTCTTAAAACTATAATTATATACAGTACAGCATAGCTGTCCGATTCGTTTAAAGTTATTATATTATTAAAGAATATTACTGTCGCCACATCGCTCAGCTATTATTCTAACAGTGGCCATAAATAATCCCAACACTCGCCCGCAATAAATCGAGCAATTAATAAAAGTGTCCCGCAATCGAACCAGGCCACCATAGAAAAATTTCGCTCGAAGCACAATCATTAATTCAAAATCAATTTCCTACACCGTTACCGAGCAGACGCATTCTTTCCAGCCGCCACAGCGCGGCGCATTCTCTGTCGTATGTGGCACGGCTGGCAAGCCAATTTACCCGAAAATCCTCTACTCTGAATTGAAATCAGTCATTACCGGTGTCGGGATGATTTCGGTTTTGATGGAACGCGGCCGTGCAAAAGGAACCCTGCCAGAAGAGCTGTATGGAAGCCTTTTATGCTAGTCGACGCGCATTGATTTAATCTTAAATCTCGATTTCGCTCATCCCCCCGCCCCCCGCTCCTGGGCAACAGCTGATTAAAACGCGCCGATCGCGTCACGTACGGCCCGCTTTTTCCCCGCGTCCTTCCAATAGGGATCGATCAGAAAATTTTCATCCCGGCCCGCTTAAACAACCGGGCCCGCTGATCCGAGCTGAACCGGCCGCGCACCGTGTGTGCACCCCCCTCGCGGTCTCGGCGCGCATTTTCGATTAATCTAGGAAACGATCCTAAATAGGCGGGGACCGGTCGTCGGCGTATTTGTCACACGTACAAAGGAATCGTAGGTATATCCGCGGAACTCCGCACCGCCAATCAATATTTTCGTAGGATTCAACGGGTGTCCTGTTTACACGATGTCAGTTTACCGTGCGTTCGCTTCAGGATGTATGAGTTTGCCGAATTAGCGTGCTGTTTAATCAGGCGCGAGGATTGTGTCCTTCCACTGCTCGCGGCCCCGATGTTGAAATATCGAAAACCAATGGCGGCTCGAGGCGCTGCCATTCTCCACCCGTACATTGTTGGTGGGAACGCGTGATTTTTAATAATTTCGGAAAGTGGCCGATCGACTACGTCTATCATGAGTGATCACGATTTTTTTTTTTTATTCTTTCTGGAAGGTGGTCCCTCTCTCGTTGTCTCATTCACTCGTCCGCTCACTGTTCCAAGGTGGACAAAACCGAGAACGAGAAAAGCAACGTTCGCGGCTACGCGCGACGCCCGATCTAAAAAGTGCAATTCTATGTTGCACGCGGCTACATCGTGGAAATCGATTAGCGACGGGATCATGCGGCGCGCGAGAACGTACAAACAACCGATGCCGCGTGATCGAGTAAATTGGATCGCGGGGATATGAATGGTCGGCGTGCCTCGCTAGAAGATTTGTGATTTAGTTTTTTTCTTTTTTGAGAGGAATTGAATTCCTGGTCGTTGTTTCACTTTCTATTGGAGTCGCGTCGATAGTTATTATTAGAAAATGTGATACGAGGTGTGTCAGAGATTTGCCCGAAAACGTCTGTCCTACCTTAGGCAATTTTTAAGGTAGATTTTCTATTATTTACACTTTATACGACATTGCATTATACCCTGATTAATTCGATAATGATTGTACAACTTTCTAAACATTCTATACACGATAAACAATCCTTCGAGAAACGCTGGGTACAACAGAAGGCAGTCATCAATCGTAAGGCAGACAATCAATTAACGACACAGTGATCCCGATTTCAGCACGTGCCGCCTGCATTCCACAAATGACAACCATTCAGTCCCATCCTTCACTACGCGCCGCTAGAATCTTCATTCGAACATATCCCGTAATCACGCGAAACCGTCATAGCGAGGTTCCCTATTCATAATTAAAACAGCGAAGGCAAAAATGGTGCCCGCGTCACGCATTTCGTGATTACTTTGTGTCGGTCCGCTTCCGAAGCAAGAAGGGTACCGCGGAGAATTTTCCGGCTACCCGCGAATAGGAGAAGCGAGAACATTAAGGTCCCGGTGGTCGTTCCTGTAAACCGGCAAAAGAACGATTTAGCCGGCCCGCGACTCCCCGGCGTGCCCCATTCAAGCTGAAAAGCTGCTTCCCGCGAGACGACGATCCGCGGAAGGAGAGAACGAAAGGGGAGACGATTTTACGGTCTAACATTTTACGTTTCATCCACGCGTCGTTTCATCCTAAGAGACGGTTTTCCGTGCGGCTTTATGAGGTATACAGCTTGATAGCCGAGTGCCCGTTTCGCGGGTGGAGAGCTCATCGGACCCGCGCCATGCTGTGTGCTTTGAAGGCTTAGAGTTCTCCCTGACGTTGTACTCTTGTCGGCGGAAGGTCGGAGAAAGCGGTACGTCTGAAGATTCTTTAATAAAAGGGGAGGGTATATCTTGTATTACATCAAGGGCGTAAGATGGGGATTTACCAACAGAAACTTCTTCGGAAGTGTAAATTATTTACTCTGATGTGTGGAAATGCAATATTCTGATTTAATTGTGAGAAACATGGCATAAACTATAAATATCTACATTTATGACTTAAAACTTAAGGTATCCTTCATACTTAACGTCTACAAAATTACTAACGTGTACAAAAAGATTGCTTATTATTATAACCCCTTACTACGGTTATTTAAAAATATGCATTACAGTTCTCTTCTTTAGCTTACAACATTACTCTGTACAAAATTACAAATTTAAAAAAACAGTTTACTTGTCATTGCATTGCTTTCTGCTACAACTACGATTTCAACAACGAAAGCAATATCGCACGACACTTAGAGATCGATGGAACGTTCAGCGTCCGTCGACGGCCTGTAAAAACGGGAAAGATGGTGGTAGAATAAGAAAAGGAGGGAATAGAGGGAAGAAGAAGCGCGAGCGGGAACTCTTGTCGATCTCTCGATTGGCGAGGCAACAAGGCGAGGACCCCTATTTCCTCCAGTCGATGCGCTTCCTTCCTCTATTTCCACGCCAGGCTTTCCCTTAGTTTTTTCCATCGCTGACCCGTCGACGGGGAAAATCGGGTTCGGGTCGATGGCGGATGATCGAAACAGGCCGCGGCCACTCGAATCGCTACTTCAGCGATCGTAAAGCGATGCTAATGCACCGACCACCGGCGCATAATCATAAAACGCGGCGGAAGCGAAATTTCATGATGATGGCTCACCGCGGCTGACTCTACGGTTTCCGGTAAGCCCCGGCGGGGGAAAGAAAAAAAAAAAAGAAAAAATACGGTAACCACCCGCCTGCGGAAATTCAGCCGACGTAACGTTGTCGAAGGATTTTCTAATCGACGCGCGGTTTGTCTCGACGCGGAAGCTTTAATAGGATCCAGCTATCTACGGGGAAAGATCTAACCGGTGTTTCATCCGTCCCCGTTTCCGCCAACACCCGATATTTTTGCGGCGTTACATGACTCGATCGAGGTTACTGACCGCGGCCAGCAATTAAATGTTTAAAATCCAATAGATTGGCGGCTACGATTAATCCCGTGTTCCCGATCGCCACCCCTTGCACGGACGACTTTCTTACCGACTGATTTCAAGGGGCAGAAAACTGGCTTACCGGACTCCAAGGGGTGGTTTTGAAGGATTCTCGGTGGTTTCGTAAGGGTCGCTACTATCGACGAAACATATTAAAGGGTTGGAGAATTTTTTTGGGCAAATGGCTGGGATTCTTTAACTATTGTGTAGAATTAGAAAACCTAGAAGAATACTATTTATTGTTTTCTCGTTTTAAGTCGTACGAATTGCTTTTATTATTTGTTGATGGATCCAATGAAACACTTGAATACCAAGTTAAAATACTACGGTGAATTGTTTATTAACTTTTCCTACCCATAAGAACATAGTACATTTGCAATTCTCCTTTCAAGAAAATGCAATACACATGTTCTTAATGCCTACTGAATTCAACCCCTTCATTGTTCCCTGCATCATTCGCGATGCATACACATTTGCATTTCAACAAGAAATGCATTCCACAGCTAAACATTAAACACGATTATACATTAAAATGCTTGGCATAGCTTAACATACTAGATTCTCTTCGAGCGATTATTATCCATTAGCATTTTCGATGCTAAGATATACAAGTACCTTGAATTACAAAAAGTGGAAAGTCCAAAAAGAAAACCACCCCTAATTACCACTTGCAACTTCCTTCGCGAAAATATCGATTCTGCCAATAAATATCTGTCAATTAAACCACAAATAATTAAGAAATAAAACATAGATTTTGAACGGTAACCAGACAGTCAGCCCTCCTACTAATCCCCGTTTAAGAATCGCATCCATGATGAATACCGTGTCGCGCCAATGAGAAACGCAACAGCCGTCAGGCAGGTGGTTCGGACGTGTCCAATAAAAATCGATTGGGGCATATTTTAACGGTGACCGATACGAAAAGAAAACACGAAGAAAGGGGGTAGAGATCCTCCACTGACCCACTCTACGCGTTGCACACGCGTGCGCACGCTTGATACATGGGCGCACACGTGGGCGTCCCGGCACACTGACAGCACCGACCGATACATCCCCCCATTTTTTTTCGCATTTCCCTCGTACACGCGTAACGGAGCCAGTCGTACACGTATACACGCGGTGTTAGCTTGTATGCGGTCCCAAGAGGAACGGCAGAGAGAAGGATGCTGCCCGGCACAGAGATACCCGCATACATACGGATCCATCCTCTCGCGCAGCTCCCTATACACGTACATCCGCACACGGGTCCAGCGCGTGATGTACGTATCCTGCATACCAACCTGTCGCGATACATAAACATTGGCCGAAAGAGAATCCGCGGGGGAGGAAAAGAGACGAGTCGATGCAGGGGCGAAGCTGCGCGAGGAAAAAAGACCACGGGACACTCTGGGAAAAGAGAGACGCTTGGACGGGGGGATGAAAATGACAGAGAGGCAACCGGGGGCGGGGGGAAGGGGTATGCACGTTCCACTGTTTCGACGATGAACGAGATCGAAGAGGAGGGAAGAGGGAATCGCGAGTGCGAGCAAGAGAGGGCGGCTTCGAGAAGAGAAACAGAAGTCCGGCTTGGAAGAGAGCAGAGGACGGTGAACGCGAAAGAGTGGTACAGCGGAGCGGGACAAGAGACACGGGAAACGCGGGGCAGCAGAAAGAGACGGATGAAAGGAAAAGGAGAAGAGGATAGAGAGGGAGAGAACGAACTGGCTCGGACAGGAAAGAGAGCGAGACGAATGCATATGTGTTCTGAAACAAACGTTCGATCAGAGTGCCGATTGTTGCCAATCATACGTTGCCACGGCGTACCCCTCTGTGCCCGTGGCCAGGCCGCGGATTCAGTTCTGCGTTTTTACGTGACGCGGCAACCAGCGTTCCCGGTTCTTTCCCACTCTCGCGATCGCGGGAAAAACCTCGGTAAAGGTATCCTATCGCATCCTTGAGACGTTCGAAGTGATCGGCCCCGCTCGGTCAGGGTGTCGGGTCTCGTTCACGGGGTGAATACTGTGCGCGTGTGAGACACATCCGGGACGGCCAACTCCTCCTCACGCGACGGCGTTCGTAGAAGGAAGATGGCAGAGGTGGAGAGATCCTTGATGGAGGAGACACCCTTTCTCGCGGGGTGGCGAGTAACCCCGGCGGCGTGGCGGCACGGAGTGAAACGCGGTGTGCGTTCGGTGGCTGCGTGCGTGCGTGTGCTTTTTGCGGAAAATGTCAGCGCTGCCGGTGGCATTTCGATGATTGATGACGACGGCAAACTACGACCCGGGGGGGGGCGTGTGTGTACGCGCGGAAGCGTGTCAGTGTGAGCCGAGGCGCCGGATGCGTGTTGGTCCCGTGTCCGTGGAGCAACGCCTTATGCATACTCATCGTAGGTGGGCACACGTACACGCGAGATTACGCGTGTACCATCCACGCCCGCGTCCGTGGGTACGCGCGCGAGAGAGGCGATGATTTCGGAAAACACGGCGGCCGCGCCGACCAATGGCAGCACGTCGACTCGACGGCGGAGCAACCAGCGATCCGCGATGACGGAATCGGCGGGACAGAGACGGCAAGAACCGTAGAATGATCGGGTGGGATGACTGGGGGGGTGGGGGGTGGAGGAGAACGGACAGGGTTTGCGTCGAGTAATAATGAATGTTTGTTGCCGCCGGCTAAGCCTTCATTTTCCCTGCTTCAACCTGCGGACGGATCTTCGTCTGCTACGTCCAATAGCGATGCCAGTTGTCCATCTCCTTCCCCGTAATGTATCCTACTTTCGCTAATTCGGTATTCGCCTGCGGTGCCCGCGGCGCTCGTTCTGCCCCTGTACCATTCCATCATACCCATCCCCTTTTTTCGACGACTGACCGGCTCTGGACTATGCTTCGGGGTGTTTGAAGCTCGCAGCCTTTCCCTCTTCGCTGTCAGCTGTAAAATCTTGACATCGGACGTGGACCAGCTCTAACAATGTCCTTGCCAGCAGATAATGTAATGATTGTAGAATTATAGTCCACAGATTTTGTTATTGTTATCGACAGTCTTACCCTGGACAAATCATCGTTCATTGGTAATCTATGCTCTGACTGGCAGCTCCAGCACCGACACAAATTTCTGCTAAAGAAGTGTATAGATGTACAAAAATGACAAGGGTAGCCGACCCTTGTGTCAGGTCCATCCCTTAAAAGGTATGTCTCCTCTCCCGAGCGTCATTTAATTGATTAACGATCGACCCTAAAAGGAGCTGTTGCTTCAGTCAAGTCCGCCGCGAGTTTTTTCACGCGAGATTCAAAAATCGTAGACACGCGGCGGGAACGGTGAGTGAGAAGACGGAAGGGTGAAGGGGTCGCGCTGCGCAACCGGATAGGACTCTTCGAGTAGGAAAGAGGGGAGTAGAGCGGTTTTCACGAACACGGTGCAGCTCGTAGTAGGTGATAGTGCGGAGGGCAGCTCCGGCCGCGCACGCGCTTTTTCGAAAAATCAATAAAACGAAAAGCTTACCTAATGCTATGTTACTATGGGGGTAGACTCCGCCTTCGTCTACTAGCTATAGTGGTGGTTGATCGCCGCCTAGATATTGCCACCGCTCCGCTCGGCCAGATGATCATCTGTAGATGACGCGCTGCCGCCGTGTCCGCGCGCAGGGTGCATCATTCCTGCCTTCCCCTCGAAACCAAAGCCCCTCGCTGCGTGGAAATAGCGTTTGAACTTTGGAGGATCGAAGGCAAATTTTAGGTCCCATTAAACTAGACTTCGATTTCATTTGATGCGTAAAACATTTCTCAGTTTAGTTCGAATCAATTGAATGTTTGAAGTACACCTATCGCAAAGCTACAACTATTATCCACCACCTTGGTTCTCCTATTCTCATTCCACCACGCTTCCACATAATTAACAGAAACCCCCAACGAACAACAGCCCCGCAATCATCGTGCGTATTCATCCCCAGAACGTCGCTCTATCAAATCTTACTTAACCTACCGCACGCGTAATGCACGCGCAGCGATATCAACCTGTGCAACCTCAAACCGGACAATCGACCGCTCAATCGGGAACACAACGGACGGATACTTGAACACCGAAAAAAGAAAACCCATTCCGACAACGCTGCACCGTGATCGGGACGATCGATTGACCGGTCGAAGCCACGTTTACTCCGGCCGATCACGGCGATAAAACGCGAAAGGAATAAGCCGTGCAAGGTAATTCCGTGGGCAAAACGCGTGGGATACGAATGCGGCGAGCCAAGATTAGATTGTGGCTTGTGCTCGAGGCGTCCGACTAGGTTCAGCGCGTTAGCGAATTCGGTCCGTTGAGCGTTGACAAGTCCGCATCCTCCAGCCGGTGCCGCCTTTAACGTTGGCCGTGTAACTCTAACGAGCTTAGAGCCCCGGCCTCGCCTCTCCGCTCGGCTGCAACGGCATTATCCGAAACCGCGAGGCGTTCTTGGCCCGAGCGGTTACGTTTCCGGACGGTGTGCAACGCCAATAGGAAACCCGATGCACCCGCCGCCCGTCCGGCCAGGTAGAACAAGTAGAGCCACCGATAGATTTCCATTTGGCGCACCTGCTACGCGTAAACGATACGCCGACCGCACCGTTCGAACGCGAAAGGGACAGGGACGCTTGGCCACGCTGGATTGAATTATTGTTGGCGATCTCGGACCATTATAACCACGGTCCCGATGCACGTTCTTGCTGTTCGTCGCTTTTAAACGCGGGCAACGATTCATCGCGAGATACAAGTATCTCTGACGATCGTGAAAGGGTGAAAGTAAATGGACAGAAGGCGATACGTTTGCGGAAAAACTGGTGTTCTAGTGTTTAGGAAGGGAGGGTTACTTGTTGGATGAAAAATTCGTAAACAGTTTGTGAAATTATTAGTAACAAATGTGCAGGTGTTTAGGTAAGAGCTTCACTTCGTTTAGAACATTTCATTAAGGTACACTAGGAACCCATTCAATTCATCCAGAATTAATAATATGAAATGTTATAGTAATGGTATAACGCTTTAAATGATTAAATACATGAAGTGGTCACGAAATGGTATGTACATTTGAATGGAATATCATTTACAAAATAAAGTCGAGAGAATTATTTATTCACCTTCGTGAATGACATGTGTTCTTTTGTTTCTGGGATATCTTCTTAAAAAGAGGCACAATATTAATCGAATTAAAGTTCTCTAACAGGTGTTTCAGAGGAAACCGCAGGAAAGAAGAAAGAAGAGCCTAAGGCAACCGGACGGATCGATAATTCAGTTAAGCAGACAGCTTAAGCGTAATTGGTAGTGGGTATTTAAAAAGCGCTCTCTGAAAGTTCGATGAAAATCGATTAGAGACGAGGCGGAGCGCGACGCGAAAAAGTTTGATTAAAAATGCGACCGGACCAAGAACCGGAACGCTAACTTCGACACTCATAATTGACGACAGTTAGAAGCAGTTCAGATTACCCCGGAGAATATATCGAGCACTTAAGTCCACCCTTTTTCTTTTTCTTTCTCCACGGAGCAAGAGTTTCCCGTGCGGGGGATAAATTCCGCTAAATCCGGCGTAGAAGGGAAAGAGAAACAACGGATCGGACAGAAAAACTCGAGACTATCCGTGCGCGAGTAACAGGCGACGCGACGTCAATTAAAATAATTAGTGTATTTCTAATGGAAGGAGCATGAATTGTTGATGACATTTTATCGTAGCTACTGATCAATGTCCTTTTTTGAAAACGAACGAATAGGAAATTGAAAATTCCCAGCCATGCTACTATTCCGTTTAAAATACTGTATTACAGATATTTATTAATATTTATATGTTGGTCCTCATGTGAATTAGAAGTTAACTAATTATGCGGGAATTAAAATTATGCGTTAATGATAAATTTATAAATATCAAGGTGCTCATTCCAAAATCAATATTTCTATTCATGATCTAATAATACTTTTAATAAACAAGTCAATTCTGAATTTTAAAATTGTCATATGAAAATTATTTCTTTATTTAAATTGATTATTATAAGGCATTGAAATTCGCTGGTTTGTTCTATTGTTCATTTACATAAGAACGATTACAAGTATTATCATAATAGATATCTATAACGTGCGCTTCAATTTCACGGTTAAGCGTGGAAAAAAATTGTACGCTTCATTGTAAGCTCAACAACAATTTTAACTTTCTTATCTCGAACGAAAATTGCCGCGTGACACAACTGCGTAACCTGAATACCTGCTGCGATCCTTGAATGTCGACACCGGCCGAGATATCGTTTACTTTTACTACTGTCGCGGACAGTAAACATAATCGTTATCGTAACTATCAAGCGGAACCAAGATTTCGCTAAAAGATACGGCGAGAATTGTAAGATCCTTCGGGAAACACCCAACCATTGAAATAGCTTTACAAAAACAACGCATAAAAGAGAACTAAATAAAAACTTTTTCAAATTAACAAAAAACCAACCAAAGTGCTGAACTTTTATTTAATGAATGACAATAGATAAAGTCAAAGCTAATAATGAATCCAGTACTCTTCAAGATCTTGGAATATATTTTGCATAAAATATTTATAACAAATTGAAATTGCTAGAAATTGAATGATAAACAGTAGTACGACATGCCGAATCTCAGTCATCAAGTGCGACCAAAACAAGAGGAGGACAGAGGGAAGGACCGCGAGACGAAAAAGCGCGGGGAAAGCGCCAAAAACTCGGTCATTAATTGTCTTAGACGTTTAAGCGATGTAAACAGCGGAGGCCGCGAAAGGGAAAGCCCCTGGGTGAAAGCGTGGGCAAAAGTACGGCGACCACAACCGGCACTTTTTCCGCTCTTCGTGCTAACCGTCGTTCCATAGTTTTCACGATTTCGCAGGGACTGTACTCGCGGGGGTAACCCTTCAAGTATAAACCACCCCCTACGGTAGCCATGGCGACGCGGACGTGGTATTCCTACCCGGCAACTCGTCCCCTTCCTCCGTCCTCCTCCGAACGACCCCCGTCTCTCCGCCGCCCCCTCGACACCCGGGGGGCCGCCACCCTAAAAACAAGTGTGTAGTTGCCGGGTCACGTGGTCCCGCCACACGCTGCAGGGTGGGAGGTCGAAGGGAATTGAGGATAGAGCGAGAATAGGATAGAAGGGGTAGTTCCTAATTGCACCGGCTGGGTGGGACACTAGGGGGTATCCAGAATTGATGCTGGAATTTTGAGGTTAGGTTAACTCGCCCTCGCTCCCTCCCTATCCCTCTTCTTTCCTCTTTCACTCCGTTTCCAAGCCTTTCTCTCTCGGTACTTCGTCTCAAACACTGGTTATTCAGCTTCCCGTTTCGATCGTTCATCCTCTTCCTTCTCCCGTTCTCCACCCTCTGTCTCGTACCCTTCCTCGTCTCTCTTGCACCCCCTTTTCATCCCGCTTTTACTCGATCCTTGGCATATCCATTCTCCCGGCCGATTCTCTCCCTCGCGTGAATCCAGAGAACCTGCCAGACTTTGGTCCCCTAGACTGAAAAATGCTGCGGTATACCCGCTCCCCTATTTGGGGATCCTTTTCGAAATCCTCCGAAAACGGTAATAAGAAAGTCGCTGGCCGATTTTCAACTGACCGACCAGCGACAGATAACGAATGCAACGAGAATAATTCAGCGAGGATCCAGCGTCTAGAACATCCTGAAGGGGTCATTGGAATTTCATTTGGTCCTGCCAGCGTCCACATCCCGTCATGATCCAGAGGATTCCCCTGGCGGAGGAAGACTGATAAATGTACGCTGAAACGCTGCGAGAAAAAACAATAGGATCGTTTGCGTTGAAACGCAAGAAGAGCTCGATGTCCGGCACGAAGCGGAGACTTCAATGGACTTCAATATTTTTTCAAGGGTCGTCAAGCATGCGCGATCTCCCCGACCGTTTTTATTCCCCATTGTCTTTTTGCCCGTGAATGAGAAATGTCGCCCCGTTCGACGATAAAACTGTTTGGGGTTTCCGTCGAAACGTTTGTAAAATCAGAAATAATTTTCCAATAAAAAGAAGATAACGACCTGCGCAGTGCGCACCCTTCATTTAAATTCCCCCGGTGATGCGCTTTCACGTAAAAAAGTTGAAATTCCGCGGGGCTGGCGAAGATGGCGGAGTTTCTTTGGTTTTGCAACTTTTTCCTCGTCCTTTTTTTTTTACTTTTTTATTTCGTTTTTTTTCGCAACTTTCAAAATTTTCCGATTTTTTTCCCCGCCGAAACGAGGTCCTAGGAGATTCCTGGGCTCCGCCCTGAAAGTCGAGACCAAACGAGTCCCTCTTCGGCCGCCGGCCGACGAAGAGGGTAGTTTGCGTTCGTGGCGCAGCGGAGAGGGTGAACGCCGGACACAACCCTCCGATCAATGAAGGCGAAGCGCGCGCAGCCCCTCCGGTTTTTTGAAAATGCTGCCCGCCAACGTGGTACTGCCCCTTACTCGCCCCCTCCGCCATGTCTACACCTGAACCGCATACCAAGATGGGGAAACAATATTCTATGTGCACCATTTTGCTCTGGATTCGTTCGATTCAGCCCGTGCAACGCCATTTTTGAATCGATAAATTCCCAAAAGTTTTCTTACACTCGTGTCACGAATACGGTTCGATCAGCAGATCTTTTTAGAAATAATAAAAAAAAGTTATAAGCGCATAATACCTTGGAATTAATAGAAGAATTTCAAAACATCAATTTTGCCAGTGTATTTCGACAGCAGCGAGATGTAGAATGGAAAAGTTTGAAAAGCTAAAAACGCCCGCCCCGCAAAAGAACATGGCTGCTCGAAAAACAAGAAAAAAAGCATATTTTTGACTTTGCGAGGGGTAGCTACTGCCATCTGTGGGCATTTTTTCATACGAGACATTCTTCCACCCTTAAATGTGTGCGAGGGTTCGGGGGTGGTCCGTTCGATGGCAGCACATGGCACGCAGGGGAAAAATTCGAAAATATAAAATTGTTAGAATATTTTTGCAACGTTTCTACAAAGCAGTTTTTTAAATGAGATATTAAGGAAATATAGAACAATTTCAGCTGAACAAAGTGAACAAAATTAGGTTTTCTTGTCGAAAATTGTGCGCCGTATTTTCCAAATTCTGCCCGCATCGATGTCAAGCGAAATTAACAAAGTTTTAATGAGAAAGGCATTTAACAAACTTTTACGATGAACGTGTAACGATGCACTTTAACGGGATCCCCTGCTCTTCTGCGAATTTCCTAGATGGTGATGCTGTTCCAATGCCGTGCGGCGTTAAAGTGCAGTAGTATAGGACGGTAAATGGTCAGACTGGTCGTGTATCTTTTAAAATCGATGATCATAAATTATGATGCTCCACGGAAATAGTCTGATAATTTTGATATAAAGTTTTAGAACTGTAATGTTGCTAATTCCTAACCGCAGAATTAAAAATATTTAAACATACTGTAAAATCAAAAAGTTAAAAAAGCCTTTTATGAATCATGCATATCAAATTTATCCATCGATGAAATTATTAATGAATATTTATATTAAAATGCTTGTTTAGTTCAATGTTAGTATTTTATTCCAATTATCTCTGCCTATTTACTCAATTTTCAGAATATTTGTAAGGACGAAATTTCAGTCTTTCTTCCTACATATAAGTGTATGCAACTGAGTATCAATATATTATCGATGATCAGTTAACTTTCGTGTGAAACTTGATGACCTTGCTGCTAATTTACATTCGATAAACGCCTCGAAAACCCATTGCATCTCTGGCCAAGCTAATACACAATCTTTCCCGCCGATTATAATCCTACCAAATTTAGGTCTTGTTCAGTTCCTACCACCGTTTAATACCCAATTTCATGGCTTAGAGAGGGAACGCGCAATAACGCGTTGAATTATTAAATATGACAGATCGAAATAAAGTAAACATCACACTGAATAACCTAAATGCCTATTCGGAAGGTAAAATTATTTTCAATCATTTGAAATCTCTTTGGTACATACACTTATTCGTATTGGCATTCCAATTTTGTGGAAATTTTATTTTTATATGTTAATTCATTAAAGTAAATAGAAATAGAAATTTATTTTTAAAGATTGTAATTTTTAGAAATGGGAATAGTAGAATCTTCAGGTACCAAGAATTCTTGAAACTATAAAGTAATAGTCATGGGATATTAAAAAATACATAATACAGGCACATTCTGTACCAAAAATAATCGTTATGTGTATTGTATTAAATATTTACAGATTGATGAACGAAGTTATCCTTTGTAAGTAGTATAACTACTATATTAATTAGACAAAAGTCAATCTAATTGGTTCAACGTTCTGGGATATACTTTTCTTTTTTATCCTTCTTCATAAAATAATTTAATAATCGTTTTAAGCACATCTCAAACACATATGTTATTATATTCTTATAACCATAGTTAGTAAAGCGTTACATTTATTCGTCATACCAGTAATTCCATTGTTAACGTTGCTTCTAAATTTCATTTACAATGTTTCCAACATTTTATTAACATCGTACACATATTAAGACAAACAAGCCCGTCATATTCGAAGCTCCAAGACGGTCCACAGTGATATTCACTCGTATCCCTTCGATCTCGTTAGCCAGCAGCGTCCAGGATCCCGACGCACGACACTCGTTTCCGGCCTGCAGTTCCTATAGTTGCGTTCTTGTCCGGATTTCGAGGATGCGGCAGTCGCGCGATAATAAATTATTCGAGATAGATGATGTTGCCACGCCACAACGGGTCTGGGCTTGCTCTCTGCTCCTGCACTGTTCTGCTACCGGGTATTTATGCCGAGTCTGGTCGCCATGCTTCATACCACCAGGATAGCAACCCCCTGAGTTATGTCGACCGCGTTGGTCTTGATAGATTTTACAATTTACGATCGCCCTGTATCACGCATCGCTGAAATATCAGCCTGCCGCGAAAGGATACTTACCGTCTCGTCTAAGAACCGCGGGATCCTTGCGACCGCGTCGCTCCAGACCTAATGGAATACGATGCGAAATTCCTTGGATACCTACGCTGGTAAGAAACTGGATATGTAGCATAAGAGGCGTGCACAGGTATGCAGTTCCACATTTAAACAATCTTTCTTTTTATTTTGTACAAAATAATATAGAGATACAATATATTGTGGATTAATAATTTTTCAATCATTCTTTTGCCAACGGATTAAACAAATGACGTAAGTACATTCTCACAAACGCACTCGCAAGACCAAGTCGCGCAGAGAAAGTAACATATCAAACAATTTTATTGACAAGTCATTTAAGCAAGCAGAAATTAAATGACGTTCCGATGTTTCAAAATCATTACTTCACGCTCCGATCGAACGAGAGTTTCCACGTTCGAAACGTAGAATTTTTCATTGAACTCTACCAAAGCTAGGACGAATAAAAGTGCAGTAATCAGTGCGGGACATTGAGAGTATCGCTACATTGGTAGAGAAAATCTGTAGAAGCTTTGAAACGATCTGTAGACCGGTATTCACCGCGTGTTCGTCATCAAGCGTGGAACGGGTTAGTTTTACGGTACTGCGAGGATAAACCTCTGACTATAACTACCCCCTAGTACTATCTCTCCGAGGCTAGCTGCAAACGGAGTGCACATTAATATCTGGCAAGAGTAGATTTTATAAGCCTTCATATCGTTTTCCCTTAAGAATAACATTCTTGGTTGGTGCTTTCTGCTTAAACTTTAATATCGAACACATTAAACAGAAAACAAACAGCACGACATACAGAAATCGTTTTTAACAGTTAGAGAAAAATGATATTGCCAAAAAAAGTCGCGAAATTCATTCGACTGTAAGGTCAATAATAATTAACTCGAAAACGTCAGCAGAAATTAATCAATAATTATAAAAGTAGTACTTACATATAATATACTGGTTTCTTATGTTGATTACAAATTACACCAACAGTTCACTAATTATTCCCAGCAATCCTCATAAAAATGAGGATTACTATCACACCACCACAAGAGTTTCAAAAATAATTGAAACCCGAACAACAAAACGTTCTCCTTGCCCCAATAAATAAAATCCTCATTGAATTAACTCACAATGGGATAATGAATTTGTTGTTAGTGAAATTATTCCTCGTTTCTAACAGTGGGACATTCGACCTTACACTAAAACGATGATGCATACATTCGCCAATACTTTGCTAGCGAACAAGTATTAAGATTGTTAATAATAGTCAATAGCGCCACATTCCGACAGGAACAATTCTTTCCGCACTGCGAATCAACATCAATCTGTTCTTCTCTAGCCAGACTCCACGGTTCCATCTAGCGTCGTATAGGAGTCCCATCGAGGGTGTCCGAATCAAAAAGTCTGGTCGGCTCTCGTCGAGTTCAGCGATGAAATACTAACGCAATTAAACGCCGCCGACAAGGCCGTGCCGGATATTGGCACTCCTCGGCCATGCAATTCTATTACCCTCACGGCTGAGCGGCAGCGAGTCGTCGACCATACCTCATCCCGGTTCTCAGTCACCCCATTTTGGAGGCCCGGCCCCGACCTCTGCGGAGGGTGGCGACGGCGGCGGCGGCGGCGGCTCGATCTCGAGGTGGGCACGAAACAAAGCAAGTGCCACGGAATCGTGCAATACCGAAGTGTGTAGCTGTGGAAATCCTCGATATCACTTTCCGATAGTCATTCGCTGTACCGGAGGAAAGGGTGCTCGGGGGATGAAGGTCGGTGGCGGCGGAGGGTGGCGCCCTGGCTTGACCGATTAAGCGAGCAAACACCGTCCCACCCGGCGATCGACGCCCTCCGCAAGGATGGTGACTTCTGGAGCTGCTCGAGATTCCATTCTCGCCAATTTCCAACGACCGGCCGTGGTCACCTGCCTGTGGCATTCCAGCTTCGACGCGTCAATTGGAATAAATTAGGGGAACAATTTTTCCTATTTAGTTGGAACGGATGTATATATTTGCACTGATATTATTATCATAAAGGAACCTACCAGTCTCCTTTCTTTTTATCTGCAAATATGTCTATGATAGTGTGATGTTTAAGTAGTTCGTGTGGCATACAGAAGGGATGATTGATCTTAGAAGCTTAAAAAACAAGAAAGTTGCTTAGCGAACAAATTTTATTCGACACATCCAGTATTTAACTCTTTTAAATTATTGCAAACAAAAATGTTTCTTTATCTTATTGCACGTACGTCTTTTCTGTCAACTTCATTATCTTACGGTATTTAGTATTAATACCTAAATAAAAGAGAAGAAAACGAGAGGCGGAAGGTATTAGGTGCAGTTTATTTTTAATTAAGCTGCCAACTGCTGTAGTTAGTCTACAGCGGAATTTGTACAAGACAAGATCTGGACCCTTTTAAGCGGATCAAGCAAAGTCCGTTCCTGGTATCAAAGAAGCAAAATATAATTTACGACTGGATGTTCCGTAACACCGAAAGGTAAGAGGCTCACTTGCCGGCGTTTCTCTGCAGATAGAAACTAACTGCTGATACGACAAAGTGGATGGCAGAAGGACGGGGAGACAGACCGAATTTGTCAGCCTAACAAGGTGCTAGCTTCTCGCCGCGGCGCGCCTCGACATCTGTAATACTCAAAGTTAATTTTCAACCACTTCGAGGGAGTGTCACAAACTGGTCGGCCCGCAAGAGTTAGGACGGGGATCAAACGATTTGTCGAATTTCATTCTTTGCTGATCATTGTACGAGAAACGCTTGGCTAAAACTACTCTGTCTATCAAAGTGGAATGATTCGAGTTATTGAAAACTTAAATACACCATTTCATAAATACAAAAGTAAAAGGAGCATTTAATTACAAGAGTTACTTTTCAAAATAAGGGATACAAATTTATTTAGTAAAAACAGCTTCATTTGTCACACTGTACGTTAAATAAAAGTCCAATTAAGTATCTACTCCCCCCGCCCCTCCGTTAGCCCTTTTTATTACCCAACTTTAGAACGAATAAATAACGAATAAAGTGAAGAAGAAATTACTATCCAGCTCACTTGTCTTTTCCTTTTCCTATAACTATAAAAGGAAGGAATGCGTTCCCGCGAGACACGTTAATTCGAAGCTCAAAGGACCACAAATAGAAGCTATGCAGAGGTAGAATGTCACAGGGGAACGTAGGATCGGCAAAGGAACGATTGATGTGAAATCTCGTGGAAAATCCTTCATCGACCAAAAGCTATGATTCCCGGGTCGAGGAATGATCGGAGTTTGGGGTTAACAAAGTCGATGGAAGCATCAGTTATCTCGTCGTCGATCCGACCGAAGGTAGTCTACGTACGTATATCTGCGCGTAGAAGGCGGGGGCATCGACGTAGCCGAAGGGGTGCGGTGTACCGGTGACATAGGGGTGTAAGGAGCGGGAGGGGGGTGGCAGCAGGTGGTGGTGAAATATCGATAGTTCCCCATACTTGTTCCCATACCTGTAAATATTTATCGACAGTGATGAGGATACATTTATGCAAGTGTAGAATATATTTTGTGCATTTACTGCACGCTATTATTGTTGCAAGTATATATGTAAAACACGTTTGTAATTATGGAGTGGTATAATAGTGGACACATTATTATATAAACTATGTAATGTAAGTGATAAATGATGTAACGTAAATTGCATATATAAAGAACAATAAACATATAATATTATTTAAGCTGCGAATGATCGGTGATGTGTAATAAATGGCTGTTTAATATACTTTTTGTGTATACAGATTTCCTGGTCAAAGAATGGACACTGGATCCTGCATCTCGTCGTAAATAATAGGAAGATGGAACTGGTTGTTAGCAAAGTATATTAAACATTATTTACGTACACTATATTACCAGATATTAAATTAAATTATGCATAATTTAAAACTGCAAAATATATTACAATTCGATTTATCTTAATAACTTACATTTAGGTATTAGTTCATAAAACATTTGTGTAATTTACATAGCTAAATCTATGTTAGTGTTTCAGTTTGTAATTTTAACTATCATTTAATTATCGTAACACTATTGAAAATGAATTTATAAGCAAACAGATTATAAGTAATAGCTCTTAAGTCAAATGTCACCACTGTAGTAATTTGTACGTTATTACAATTTTTCAATAAATCTTCAGTAAAGGAAATTCGACTGATTCAATTTTCGTAATACATGTCCACTCCTAAAGAAAACTACTCCGTTTCTTTACGCTAAAGGTATCGTGAAGGAACTTCGAATCCACAGTTCCGAAGCGAGAAACTTCTAAAGACAGACTTGTTCATGAATAAAGTTTAAAAAAATTGCTGGAAAGCGACGTCAAATTCCAAGAATCAGTGAAATAGAATGCCTCCTCGCACATTATGTTCTCCTGATACAAAATCATTATTTCAGGAAATCCCTTGTGCTCAAAATCACTAATTTGTATCAGGAGAACATAATATTCGAGGAGGTCTTTCATTTCACTAATTCCTGGATTCGTGACGCCATTTCCAAGAAGTTCCGAAAATTAGATTTTGCGGAATCCCTCAGAATTTCGATTCTGTATCAGGAGAACATGATATGCGAGGAGGTCCTTCATTTCATCAATTCCTGGCATTTGACGTCATTTCCAAGAACTGCCCGAAACATGATTTTACGGAATCCCAAGTGCTCGAAATTGCCAATTTGTATCAGGAGAACATGATATGCGAGGAGGTCTTTCATTTCACCAATTCCTGGAACGTGACGTCATTTCCAAGAATTTCCCAGAATCTTATTTTACGGAATCCCAAGTGCTCAAAATCGCCAATTTGTATCAGGAGAACATAATATGCAAAGAGGTATCCTTTTTCATGAATTGGTGGAATTGTCACATTTCCAGGTATTTCTTAGAACTTAAGTGTACATGTGATTAGGACATTTTTTTACAAGATTCTCGTTTCGGAATTTTGCAATTAAAGTTCCTCCACGTTAACTCTTGCTAAGGGAATTGGAGTAGGGCTACCAAGGAGTGGGCAGGTATTAAAGAATCACGAGTCAAATTGCTTATTTTTGGAGATTTATTTAGAATCCGATATTTACAAACTACAGATAACTTAAGTGCTGTTATTTATGAACTGTGCTCATTAAATTAAATGATTTCTTTATACGGATACTAACCCATGTCTTTCAATATCTATAGCTATCGATAGTGGAAATTAGCTATCGACAGTTTTAGGTAACGGTGACCGTTGATAATTATGGATAGTGCCATCGATAGTACTTCTTCACTAGCTTGAGCAGCGGGTTGGGCAAAGACCCCGGGTGGACTCGACGGCTCTGGCCGGCATCGACCAGAATATTATGGACTTATCAAGCCATCCTAATAGTCTCATCAGGATGCAAGCCTGCAGATCTCATCATCCTCGGCGTCCCTGGACCACGTACTAACGTAGGAACGATCGAGCAATGGCGTTTCCTGGCGTAGATAGCGTTATAGGAAGTAATAGCGGACTGGTATGATTACGTGCTGTCCTAAGGCACAGACAGCTTCGAAGGACATTGCGGGGCCTGAGCAACGATCCATCTTCCTGTCTCTCCGCCTACGGTACCACGCCGTTCAGTCTTTTGCCCCTCTTCACCGTGCCATGCTCCAGTTACCGTGAAAACTCCTCGAGACGGTTGATTAGAACTGCTGCACCCTGCACGCTTCGAGGAACCTATTTAATTAGAGGTCGTACGTTTGATGGCGTCATCGGGCGCCGTTTCAGAGCACCGGATAAATAGAAATCCGATACGCTGGTCTTGGACCGTTTGAAGAAACTCGACTTGGAAAATTGATTACCCTAATGGAAGAGAATGATTAACGTATTCATTGAGAAAATATTAGGAATAATGTAGATTGAAGAAGAGACTTCAAGTAGTATCCGTTTCTTAAAATGTTCCCGATACCGTTTACTCATTATAGACTCTAAGGGACGCTAGAAAAGTTACCCATACTTTTATAATAGCCATATTTAGAATGATAATGTAGTAAAGAAATATATGTGGTGTATATAAATATAAAAATATAATATAAAATAATGGAAGATAGTTTTACACATAATAATATGTAAGGAGTATAAATAACACCAACAAAAATTCTTCAACGTAAGGATCGCATACAAAAATAGATGCAGAAATAAAAATACTGACTTTGAAAGATAGCGGAGAGAAAAAGTCATTTTTCGCGAGTTCGAAGGAAGGAAACAAAAACCGTAGTCTGCTCACAGCCCTTGCCGGCCGCACGTTGTAGACTGTGTACACAAACTCGGTGAATTACATAGTTTTGGGATATATATTGTTGTTTAGTATGGTTTAGAATTTCCATAGATAACAGAGAATTATAACGGAGTCCGCTGTCACGGGACCGAGAAACTGTACGGTATACAGCTTCGAGTACGCGTACACCTATAGCCGTACAAATTGCTTCTTTCATCGGGACTGCGACTCAAAAAAGGAATAAGAAAAATTAACGGTTGACTTAGGTCTGCTATTTTAGTGGACACTGTAGTGAAGAAATGCAACACCGCAATGCGCTCGACACTATATTTTAATATTTTATGACAGAGTGTACGTAAAATGATTTTGCCATCGTTGATGTATTTTTAAAAATACATTTTTTCCAAAATGCAGATATGTATAACAGGAAGCAATTCATCATTCCTGTTATCAAAGTATACAGGAATTCTCTCCAATTCCAATTCTTCAGTGAACAATACAAATACCAAAAACTGGTATCTACAACAGCCAAGACACCGGAGCGCGGTATTCCTCTCACCTGACCCCCTCATCTTTGCGGCAGCACGTTGACCCAACCGCAACTAATAACACCGCTTTTTCTGCGACGACAAACTACGAACTAATCTACAGCACAGTTGCCCTACTCCGCCGTTATACTATTGGCCCTTCGCGAAAGCTTTAACGGGCTCTACCTCCCATAGATACCTTCGTCCTAACCCAAAACATGAAGAGAAAGAACCGGTAGAGAACAATCGTCTGCAGTCTTCAAGAGGAGAACGCAGTTACGACGAGGGATCTCGAATAAGCCCGATTCTTCGACCTCGGCAACGGACCAGACTTGATCATCTGGCAAGCATGAGGAGGTTAGGTTTAAGCAACTCTGTGGAAGTTGCGGGCAGGGTTGGTTGGCCCGAGGGCGGTGGCAACTATTATAAACTGTAGCACCTCGAACTACCGCCCCAAGCCTTCCTTCTCTTCCTCTCCTCCGACCTCTTCCCGGTGCCCTCCGTTTCCTCCGCCTCCACCACCTACTTTTCCTCACCGCCCCCTCGATCCCCTGTGTCCTCCTCCGGGCCACCGCTAGCCCTCCGGCTGCGAACCAACGCTGCGTCTCCACGCCGCCCCCAAATAACCGAGGGTCCCTGCCGAACTAACCCGCACGGTGGAACTCCGCCACGACTCCAGCTCTCTTGTACGTACCGCGCGTACCCTCTAATCAATCAACCCCCAGGCATTTCGGCCGGTCCGCACCAGGGATCGCGGCTTTCCAGTCTCTTCAGAGAGACGTCTCTCTATCTGGAAAGACGAGGTCGGACCGGGACCGGAGCGCCGGGGCAACCCTGTTGCTGCACACACTCATTTGGGGCTGTATAAACATCGAGCACCGAGCAGTGAATCTCCATCGACCGGGATGGACGGAAGATTGAAAGGCCGAACGCTCTCCTGTCTGGCGACCTAGTTAGAGGATATTCTTAACGCTGGTGGATGGAAGTTTTCGTGGTTTTAGGAGGGGGGGGGGGGGCGAATCGGAAAGGGTAGCGACTAAAGTCATTCATCGCTGGATGGTTGATTTTGTTGTAGGGAGATAGGGTCCCAGGGTTTACACAGAGGTGTGATCTTGAAGGATGGTGACATGGATGATGGTTAATGGGGGTTGCTGCGGAATCCCACATGGGGTGTGAAAATTCTTGGACACGTACCTACATGTTTGGATTGAGCAGAATCTTTTGCAAACATCGCCTTTTTAAATATGGAATTTTTCTTAATCCGAAAAGCTGGAGGCTGTCTAATTTTTAAGGGCTCAAATTGGAATCTATCGTTGACAAATACAAAAAAAAAGAACTGCATTTTATACTAAATGCCTTGTCCTTCGTAAGTTACCCGGGATAATATTGCTATTGAGATAGAATCGAACCGTCTTGTAAATACTTAAAAATGATGCACACGCCTTGCCTGACGAATGAAAAATCGCAATGTTCGACCATTATTCGCACGATTGGATGACGAGCATTGTTCTTTAGGAAATCGAACGGCGCGGCGCCAGGCACAGTGCAACTAATAGGTAATTATCAGAGTGCAATTTTGCCCAGCAGCCAATCCCATTCATTTCCCCGATATCTTGAAACGAACGGGCCGTGCCGAAACCTCCGGGTTTTGCCCGCACGATCGCGCGTTGCGTTCCAATATCTGCCGTTTTCTACCATCGATTCGGCCCTACAGGCTGCTTCGACACACCTATAGACGCGAGAGGAAATAGAGTAATTATAAGGAAATGACGGGCGTTGCCTGTGTGGTGGCCAACATTGAGACCCGTGCGTGGATTCGTGTTCTCTTTGGTCCCGCTTCCCTTCGCATTGTTCGCCAATCGTAATGCGACAATATCGTATCGAGAATCGAAGGCACGATAAGAACTTCTGTACTGATAAACAAAAAAGAATCTCACTTCTTTTTTCAAAGATCTGTTTAAAAATGTCTGTTCTTAGAAATGCCAAGAAATCAAATGATTTAGATGGTTTATAATAAAAATTGGATTTCCATTTCAAAAGCACATTCGGTATAGTATTGCAGTTTCGTATAGATAAATAGATATTATCCAACAATTTCCAAGACGATAACCGTCGTTCATTCGGTCCATAGATCCATAGAAATCCACGCTCAATTGGTCTTAAAAATGCCATTCGCGAAACGGGCCACATTTATCTAACAAAACACGCTTCTGCAACAATGTCTCGAACAGACGTTAATTCGTTAACATTTAATTGCTCACTTACTTCCCCCCCCCCCCCCCCCGACACTTGCACGCGCCGGCACGCGAACGCAGGAGCAAATTAACGTAAAAGGCGACGGGCCACTATCCCGTGCAACAGCTTCGAGGATGTGCAATGCAATTAATATAATTACTTTCGATCACACGGCGCCAAAGAGGGGTTGCTTCCACCGCGGATTTCGAGGCAACGCTGGATGAAGGAGATTGGACGCTTTGAACGCTCCCTTAATTTTCGACGAGACCTCTTGATCGTACCGATTTGTGGCGCGCGGTAATGGTGAGAAAAGTGGCGAAGAAAATAATTAACTATACGGAAAGATATGCAAACTGCAATTCATGACTGGTAGAAATCGTTTTAAATTTTCCTGTACCTTTGGTAATTTCTTTTGCTATCCGATTATCATGCAATCACGATTACGTTGAAATTTTCGGGGGTTTTGTAAGAAATTGCAGTATCGAGAAAACATTCTCAGTTACAGATATTATAAATAGTGAAGAAAACATAGAGCCACTTTCCTTTTATTACAATAAACGTCTCGCTTAATTAAGTATGAAATATAAGCATGATAAAGATAGTACAAATAAATATAAATAGATATAACATCTCTAGCTTCGCTTCTACTTAAAACATAACTAATCCGTCCAAGTTCTACAGGAATCAAACGAACTGCAACTCGAGAAGTAACAATTAGACAATTCGGCCAACACTCTGAATAAAACATCTCCTACCGCACGTTGCAACTCGAATTCTGTACATCTTGCGCCAAGCAGCAAGACCGACCGTGACAAGGGAAAGCCGGTAAGTACAACCAGTTAGAAACTTGAATAATGTACGCAGGGCAAGCTGCAGTAAAATATTGCATCCCGAACGACGGTCGATGCATCGGGTCTGTTGTGTCTTGAAACGGAGGATGAGGTAGCGAGCAAATGGTGTCCTTAAGATATTCAATGCACAGAAGATGCTGTTCGCGCCGGGCAAAGCGGAATCCAACTATTGCCGTACCCGTAACCAGTTCACGTGTGTTCTCCGCGTGTGTATGTATGTAACCCGAGCACACGTAATACTTCGGCGTGAGAACTGCGAAGCCCGCGAGTTTGCCGGGGTGAAACTACGTGCGTGGTCTGGACGCATGCAATTTTCACTAGATTAACGCTGCATTATTCAGCTAATTAACTGCTAGGAACGCTCCTCTCGGTGTTTTCGCTATCTCCCTGAAAACAACGTCGTTTGTCTTGCGCCTTCGCTCTGAGACAATCTGCCGTTGCGCTCCGGGTACCACCGTAGGCTCAATCCTGGCTTAATGCCGGTTACCCGTGTTAGAAGTTATCTGGAGTAAGAACCGGAGAGCTTTCACGCTCGAAGGTACCGACAAACTTGCAACGTTAACTGGTCCGGGAAAACGTATTAAAGTTTCGTACCTGGAAACGCATCACTTTTGAGGAAACCGACATCTTTTATTTTGAACGATATTTGAATAACCCTTGCGAGGGAACGTATGCGCGTGTACCTCTCTGTCGAGCTAGGTGGGAAGCAGTTAGAATTTACTTAAAGTTTCGCGCAAACTAATATGGATGGGTAAATATATGCGAAATATAGTTTTGTTCGATGCTTTGATGGTTTCCAGGATAAATTACAAGGCTTTGAGTGAATCGACCGGTGGTTAATTACCATTTGGCCGACAAGTTTGCCTATTAAATGACGTAATTGGAAAATTGCGTAAAAGTCCTTCTGTCGTCTAGTTTGAAGCCCGAATTATCGGTATCGATTTCTGCGGCCGACGTCAAAAGGAAAGTCATGTGTCCACTATTTCTAGTACAGGGAACGTATCAAACGTTACAACGGCCATCTTCTTCGGGGAAACATTAGACGATATTGCAGTGCGACGTTCAGCGTTTCCTCTCAAGCGCGAGCTCTCCAAACTTTGGGCGAATCGAGGATAAAGCAACAGAGGAGGAGAAGCAGCAGCCGAGAAACGAGGAGGAAGCTGGGGGGCAAAGCAGGAGGAATGGCTGAATATTCCTCGAGGACGGAGCTGCAGTGGCCGGTGGTAGTACGAACGTCTAAGCGCACTCTGATTTAGGAACTAAGGTATAACGCTAATATAGAGCTATCTTCCTGCACGTACACACACGCCGCCACCTAAACGCCGTAAACGTGCCTTTCGCAGAATATACACGAATATTTGCTGAAGTTGTTTGGGAAATTACTTTAGCTACTTCGCGATTATATTTTATAAAGCCCGGCTATACTTTGTCAGAAGATCTGTTTGCTAAGAAGAATATTAAAAGTAAAAGGTTTTCTTCGAAGTTATTTAAATAATTTATCATTCACTATAGATTCATTATGGATAAAATCCATAGTCCTTCAGGGGAAAAAAGCAGTGTCTTCATTTTAAACGATTTTCTTGTTAATCTCTAATAAACGAATGCTAAGAGCGACAAATTGTCTCATCTTCAGAAACAAAGAAAATTCGTGAATCCTCACCACGGATTAATATGCAAAAAAAACCTTCAATTGCAATTTCAAACAGGGTACCAACAGAAGCAATGAGTGTTAATGAAGAAAGAAAATATTTGTCACGGTACCAAAGACTGTATGTGGAACGGTACCGTTATTTTAGCACGTTCGAAAGAAGGTTCTGTGAGAAGCTGACGTCAGAGCAGTACCCTGCAAGCGTTTCGTGGGAATTCGAACGTATACGAGACCACGAGCATTCTCTCTGGAGGGCCAACAAGCAAGCTGCAAGTAGTACGATCGCGTTATGTGCAGACCGAAACTCCCGTTAGACGTGTGTGTGTGTGCGCGTGGCTACGTACGGGGGGGCACCCCCAGAAGCCACCCCCCTTGTTCACCTCCGCCTCAGCCAGCCCCCCTTCCAACATTCAACCCTTCCTTATTGCAAGTTCTACGGTTCGTGCATTAAACTATGGAGTTGCCCAGGCATCGACCCGGCCCCAACCACCTACCATCTGGATATGCCGCCCGCGCGCATATACGCTATGTACATTTCTAATCAAGCGATATTGTAACTGCGGTCTAACCTCCAAACACCACGGCCTCCAGCAGCACCTACATCCCTGGCCATCCACCCCCCGAACGGCCAACTATGTTGCCCTCCCATCGTATAGTCCTCGTTCGA
Source organism: Holcopasites calliopsidis (assembly GCA_023838395.1). Lineage (NCBI taxonomy): Eukaryota > Metazoa > Arthropoda > Insecta > Hymenoptera > Apidae > Holcopasites > Holcopasites calliopsidis. The sequence continues at coordinate 1,639,704 of JALHAQ010000015.1, forward strand.
CCCCCCCCCCCCCTCGATAACCCCGTCGCTTTATACTTGCATTGACTTTCTTCGTGATTCTTTATGGCTTGCAGGATTTACAGAATTACACCAAAGCAATAAGAATTCATTTTGGAGAACACTTGGCGTAGGGGTAGTTTCCAATATAATGTGTTGCATCGTTGATGTTAAACGATAAGGTGATGTTTTAGACTGATTTAGAAACTGGACCAATTTTGGTCTAATTTCTTGGTAGTTGTCGGACCATTTGGAAGGCTTGTATAGTTTTCTTTTTGTATGGAGTATGATGAAGTGACAAAGGAGCGTATGATTGGAATTTTCGGACAGTCCCAGATATTCCTTGATCTCTCACTGATTTTATCTGTTCGCGGTAGTAAAAGTTTTATTTTGGTTTCTGAAAATAAGAAACTACGAGCGTGTTATTGATATCGTGTTCTTCAAGTCAAACAACATGTATCGGCAAACGGAATTGCGGTTCGTGTCTTCGACCAGTCCCCCTATCTGGGCGAATTTCTCGGAAAATCAACGGACTCCGGCTACTACCATTTCTAACCCATGCAAATACGGCTGCGTCGTGACTGCAATCGACTCGAAATGGAATTCGTGTGCAACCGTAGTTGAAGTTATGCAATCACGAAGGCCGCCATAATCGTGGAATAAGACACTTAATGAAAAGCTAAGCGCGGGAACCGCCGGGCCGGCCAATTGGTAGCGAAATCGAAATTAATTTTAAAATGAAACTCAACGCGTGCAACGGATTCAATTTCACGCACGTGTTTTTCCCATCCTCGCATCTGAAATAGAATAGGAGCCCACATTCAAATAATATCGCACCACTTAATTAATAAACGGAAATACGCTTGCAAAGAATGTTTATCATTAGCGTAATATTGAAAGTTTCTATCCTTCTAATAAAATTATTACTATGCACTAAATCACTCGCTGATAATTTTGTTAGGAAATATTAGAATAATATGTATTTCGTTATCGTTTAAGGGCACTTTGTTAAATGTTTCGCTCGGAACGACGGAACCCGAGATCCGTTCAGTGAAATGGCATTCACTGAGAGCAGGGCTTTATTTCAATAACATTTCTAGAAAGTCACTCGTCTGTAAGGAAAATTCCATTGAACATAGGGGTCCATTTTGTGCGAAGTTATTTGACGCTCGATTAATGATACGAACATTACGGCACACACCCGCCCTAAACCCGTGTCTCAACCCTTACACGCCTAAGCACCATCGTGGTATTATGCGATTTCGCGAACGATAGATCCGCATAATCCGTAAAGGATCGTGACCGAGAGAGAGAGAGGTCGGACGAGGTGAAAAGTTGAGAAAGACAAAGCGACCCCTCGGGTTGCGTGTAATCGTTTAATCACCAAATCTACAGACGCACTCCCTGTTTAGTTCTTAATTGTAATTTGTACTATGGTAAGAAACGGAGTTCTAATAAAATAGAAATATCATCCATATTTTCAAAATTCCTATATAATTTTCGTGTAACTTCCCTATGCAATTTAATGGACCAAAACCTTTTGAAAGTATTATTAAAATTCTTCAGATCTTTTAATTTCCTACATTTTTCAATTTCCTAGAGTATTAAAATATCAATGGACTGAAATAATCAATCTGATAGAAAATTATAATTAGCAATGAATGACATGCGTGTACGTACTAATGCATTTTTCACACGACATGTGAAGTTACTCTACTCCGTAAAACAGGTCCATAAAGTAGAAGAGATGAACAGATCTGCTTGTGGCGTAACTGATTTCGTGAAAACCTGTTCCATCGGAAGGCAGTTCTGGACCACACGGTTTTCTCACGGCATTTGACCACTGGTCATCTCACGAAACGCGCGAGAGATGCGTAGAATGTGTCTACCCTTGACGAGGGATGAAACTGGTCCAACTAGATTTAATAATAACTTCTTACAATATTGGGTCTCTAGACACGTTTGGCATACGATATTGACAACTCCCGATTGTGTTGCGTTTTAGAACATTTTTAATTGATAAATGCAGTAACGAATATGTTGGATTACAAAATATAGTCGGATATGAAATCGCATAAATCTATTATACTAGAATCTCTAAAAAATGCAACGTAAAACACACAGTTAATAGATATAGCCACAATCAAATTTTGTTTGCGATTATACACAACAGATATAAGATGAGAATTAATTTCTCGATGTACGATTTATACTATTTCAATTCTTAATCTGCCAAAAAGATTAGTACCAACCAAAATTCAGGAACGGACATAAATGTATCTAAAACAGTACCTACAATTAAACTTCGCGATAACTAAAAAAATTTGTATGAAAAAAAATTGTATGAAAGATTCGGGTATTAGTGTTATTAAAAACATTATAAGAAGTTAAAACTATTAGCGGGCCCTTCCACGCCAAATCGATCACTTTCTGATTTCGACGTCACTGATTTTGTTCTAAATGAAATATAATGTAGTCCATTGTGAAATTAGTGAAGTTTAAGTGATCATTTTACTGGTTACCAATTATAACGACCTTACCACAATTTTTAGAAGCTACACGACAAAAGTCTTTTGACTAGAACTATGCGAAACGTCCTCTACCGCAAATTCTCAAGTACGCGGCGCATCTTCATTCTCCGCGGTTTGTAAATTTCCCTCGACAGAAGCAAGGAGCTCGCATTTATAAATAATTCATAAACGAAACAGAAAATCGTGGCCGTAAACCGGCATCAAAACGATCCCTACCAGAAGCTCTACCGCAAGGATTCGAAATCTTTCCGATCATTTGTCCACGCGAGCAGCTGAAGAAGCTGCCAGAATATTGCATTATCTGTCGTCCATGAAAGGGGTGAGCAAAGAAAAAAAGAAATAAAACGCGCAATTCGTCTTGGGATTGCAATTCGAGAAGGGATGATCGCTACTCCTCTCGCAGGATCCGCAGATAAAAAGGAACCTGTTCTTCCGGTCACCAAGGGCGACGCAGCGCTGGACCACCCCGTGTTCTCACGGTATCGCGGACCAATGGTCATCCTCTCTGCTTCCAAGGAAGAAAAGAGCAAGGCTTCTTGGGAAGGGGAATGTTTAGAATTTCAGGAAGAAAATTCCGCTTCTTAATTGCGCACATTAACGACAGGGAACTAGTTCCGCGTATTTCAAGCGCCGCAAATTTGGGTCTGTCGGTCAGTATCGGGGATGCTGCAGTCCATGCAGCATCCCTTCTGCTCGCAAAGCAATTTTTCATTACTCAACGACGCTTGACAGTTCTTGAACGTCGCATCCAAACTACCTCTTTCCGTGAACAAATTTTATGGCGTTTCGAAATGTTCCGAGTGCTGTCGAAATAAAATTTCTTTCCGGCCGTGAATCAACGGGTGGTCGATTTCTCGACTTTGTTCTTCGGCCTCGAGAAAACAGTGGCTTCGATGATCATTCTACGTTTAGATTACTGCATTGGTGAGTATTTTTACGTTTTATTTTTAATAATTTGAAAAATCGACTTCGGATTTTATTTTCTAATATGGTAAATATAATAAATTGAAACCACTTTATTGTTTTTTATACTTATTTGTACCGCGGTACTATCCCTTCTAGGTCTACTTTTGATTTTGTGAACCACTCAATAAGTTAGGAATAGTTAAATGTAATAGTCTTATAAAACCGCAAGTGGTACGAATATTTTACAACTTGACTTGCCAGTGATTTCTTAAAAACCAATTAATGGCTTAAAATCAGGCTAATTTAATTAGTAAAACTAACACAAAACGAAGCAAAGATTCCGATAGGGAAATTCGTGTGTCCAAGATAGAAATTGACAGGCAACTTCATTGAAACAAAATATCAAGCTTTCCATCGAAACGTTATATTCCGACGTGTAACAAAGGTGCTTCAGAGTAATGCTCGATGCAAAGCGATATCGCGTTACGTTGACTACCGTGTCCGCGATGCTCGCGAGCTAGTTTAAGGATAGAATTATTGATCTAATACTATGAGGAAGCTAAGCCGAGTGTCTACGTCGGTCGTGGCCGTATCTTATATTTCCCATACCACGAGCCACCCACCAACTGAGCTCAAAGCCTCGAGCTTCGCAGCCCCAAAAGGAGCCCCATAATTAATCGAGTCCCGAGCGAAACACCCTCGAATAGAAGCAGTCTGTCACTATACGCTAAATGGATTCTCTATGAAGTTACGGGCGGGCATGTGAGATCGTGTTCCTGGAACGATATTATCATTTCTTTAGTTACGCTCTCTAGAAAATGTTCGTACTCGAAGAAATTCCCTTCGCCGATGCAAAAGGGGGAAGACCGCGAAGCCAACGTTTGTTCTGGTAAGACGTAAAGATACCCGCACGTCCAAAGAGGCAAGTGAGAACGTTCGAAAGGCTGGCGATCGGGAGCAATTAGGAAGTACGCGTGGGAAAAGCGAGCATCAGCAAACACCGACAAATTAGATACGTACGCGGAGGAGGGGGTGTAGGGCTGAACCTTAGACGAAGTGTTAGGTCGGTCAAGCCAGGTTGGAAACTACGTGCGGCCGGTGATTACGTCGATCGTCGAAAGAACAAACTCTGGATTGGATTAAGCACCGGCACCTTCCCCATTTACCGGCCGGTGGCCGGCGCCGCCGCCACGTTTACCATAAAGTTTACAACTTCTGTCAAGCTCCGCGGTAGCTGTAACCGTACTAGAATGACGACAGACCGACCCTTTGGTCGCTGGTGTCCCCCCACGGTCCGTGTACACTCGTGTGTCCACCAACACTGCAACGGCCGACTTTATGCATGATGCACCCACGTCGAACGTATCCCCGCATCGACGAAATGAACGACTGCGATCATTGTGCTCGAAGGAAAACCTCGTGATCGTTCGCAATCCTACATTCTGATACGATTACCGGGTGATTCTGAGAGTATCCGTGCAGATTGGTGGGCGAACTTCCTGGGCTGTGAGGAGGGACGAAGAGGGGAAGTAATTAGGATCGTTAGCAGAATCACTAATTTCATAAAATTCAAATTGTGCAGTGAGTATTGTTCATTTGAAAAAGGCAATTTTGCTGCTGATTGCTTTTACAAATTTTCCATTGCAAGACAAAAATGAACAATAAGAAGCCGTACACAGAAATCTTCGTACAATCTTTCAGCAAGGAGAAATTGAGAAATAAAAATGAGAAACATGAATAGAGGTACACGAGGCATCCATAGATTACATCATGGCGAAGCTCCGGGGTAAACATAATGAAACGCAGCATCCCCCTTGCATTGTCGAATTCGCGGGGGTCCTTCGACGAGGGTCGAACAGTCGCCCTCTCCTTAATTCGTAACTAAGATGGCAGTGAACCGGTCGGCCATCGAGCTCGGGCCATCCCTGTAGGACTTCTTTGCGCCGCTATAAGCCTACGGGGCTAGATTCGAGGGGGTGGTTTCATCCCGGAGTTGCGACAGGGGATGGGACGTGAGAACTGTGCGTACAGTCATCGTCTCCGTGTAACATCCGAAGCCCAGGATAATTTTCTCAATTTCGCAGTGTCTCCCGCGGGGTCAGCCGTTAAGGGCTCTAAGTGAGATTCCAGGGGTCGAGGAAGGTTTTCGGGGAAAGGGCTGGTAAGGGTTAGACCGTAAGATAGTTTGATAGGCTTGGTTGCCAGGAGACCTCTAAGGCCCTCGCCTGCGCTAACACCGAGAAAGGCTGCTGCGAATGTACATGCATATGTACTTCGAGGCTTATAAGTGATCCCTGCTTATGTATAGCAACGCCGCCTATCTATCGAGCGGAAATGGGAAGCAGCAAATATCGATGCAAATTAAATGATGTTCCTGCCCGAGAGATGTTAGGCTCCAAGGATTCACAATGGAGACTGTTAATGTTTGAGAGAATTCAGTCTCCCAGTACCTCGGGTACCGCGTGACGCAATATTAACTTGCGGGACGAAATAGGAAGTTTCTTCGGGCTTGCATTTAACGAAGAAGTTCGACTGGCCGCGGGAGTTTAGCGAGGGACAAGGGGCTTAAAAATCTACCCCATTCCGAAATGGAACGATATCGAGAGCACCGTAGTGGAAGTCCGAACAATAGGAGGGACTGAAACAGTTCGTCGAAAACTTGCTGAACTTTCTTCATCGCACGCACCCTATTCTCTTCGATGGAAGAGTTGCTCTCGAAGGCGAACGTACCGAACGGGACGTTCTATAGATCAACGGCGACAGACTTGCACGTAAATAGAATAATTGAGCAAGAGAAAATAGCAAATTAGAAACTAGCGAACACGCGCTTATGTATCGTGCAATTTTAAGGACTTATCATGACCTCTAAATAGAATTGCCGCGGACAGGGCTAACAAGGAATGCTATACAATTGAGGATGGAATCACAGAAATTGTCTGTACAAATCAAAAAGGATGTGTTGCAAAAGCTGGGCTAAGCGTGGGAAATCAATAAAGTCGGGCAAAATCATCTCTCGCGACTGCCTTTTCCTGCAGTTTTACAAGGTGACAGCTTCTAGTTAGATCAGCTTCTGGTAGCGTTTTTAATTTCTAATTCACGTATTTTTCGTGATCATTGTGAACACATACTTTCAATCTATAGACGTAGGTAGATCTGACGGCAACAGTGGCCACACAAATATTCGAAAGTTTGTCTTTTTCCTCCAGCATCAAACATATTTATATTTTACACTTTGTACATTTTTAGTGCATTTCTTTACATGGACTCTCGGTTAATGTTTGGGAAGCCGTGGTTCTTCTGGTTGATTTCTGCCTGAGCTGCTACAATGTAGCATTTTGTGGCCATAAAGCAATTTCCAGACCCTAACTCTCTGTGTCGGTGCTGATAAGATTTGGTTATTATAAAATGCAAAATACCAGACGCGGGCACCGTTGCCATATAAGCGTACACATGGTGGTACGAAATGTGGCTCAATTTTTGTTCAAATTTATCACACTAAGGTATAGAACACTGATCATTGATGTAAAAGTACGAAATAATTTTGAGAATAATTATAGTTTCACAGAGGAATTTGTTTGTTCGATTCTCTTATGAAATATGTGAAAATTCTACTGAGAGTTACCCCTAAAACTTATTTCCCTTGTACCTTTTTCATAGAGTGATGACTCGGTTCGTTAATGGGGCATTTCTAACTGTTATTTATACTTTCCATCGCTGGAAGTGCTCGTAACTGTCATAGTTTCCGCAACAATGGCGAGGTGCGAATCAAGCAAGTTTGCCCTACAAACAAATTTGTGCGATACCATCATCGGTTGAAGATCGCCTTACAAGTTGATCGATTTTGATCTCAACAAAAAGATCCATCGACGTTAATGATTCAGCCATGCCGTAGATAATCTACGAACGATTTTAGCGAGCCGCTGTTAATGTTGTACAGTGTACCGACATGCATACCTGGCGGACAACGAGTAGAAGGCTACAGATGCCCCCGTGGCCAATGGCTGAACGTGGTAGTCCTGTACAGAACAGTTTTACCGATAAGACCCGGCGTGTTTAACAGCCGCCGGCTAAAGCACCGCTTCTCCGCCCCCCCGCGCTCTCTTAACCACCGCGCTCATTCACCATGGGACGTAGACGGGGTGTTACGTACCGTACACGCTCAGAACTACCGAAGGAGATTGTATAAAACTGTTCCAGCTATGGCGTTAGAAATGGCATGGCTGCGGTTCTGTGGCGGAAGTTTGTTTGCACGTGGCGAAACGTGAGATTTCTACAGCTTTCTACGTCTCTTAGAAACGGAGATGTAAAATAATCTAGAGATGTTACAGAGTTATAAATTAATATAATGAATCAACATGGTGGATTGAGGAAAAATTTCAGTAAAAAGAGACATTAAAAATATATATATAACAGCAGCTAATAAAAAGATGAATTAATAAATTGCAGTCCGAATAAGATAAATCATCCCCCATCACAAGATCGTTGCCATAATTAAGAAAAATCGTACGTGAACGTTGCACACGAGCGGTACTGCAAATGTGTGAAAGGACTTCCGTGAAAGCATGGCATAAATCCCACGGTCGAGTGGCACAAAAAAGAGGTAGTTTCAAGGTTACCGGCGAGAAAGCAGGAATGAATAAAAAGGGAGAAAGAGATGAAAGTCGGATTTCCTTCGGTCCACCAGCAGGATTCGCGTAGCCAGCTCCTGGAGTGCAAGAAACGACCTTAGACCTGGATCAATAGAAGAAGGGGGTTGATACTCTCCTAGAGGAGAGGGGCGGGTGTAAGGGATGAACAAGCAACGAAGGAGGGGGTAAAAGCCAAGAGGATACTGGCGGCAAGAGTATGGAAGGGGGTGAAGTGGAAAAATCTTAGGTTTCCCGCACGGTTGCGGAGAGGGAGTCCACCAGGTTCAAAGTGGGGGTAACCTTAGACAAGAGGCGTGGTCTGTTCCGATTCTCACCCCCGGGCTTTCCACGGAAAAGCAACCCTTACAGCCGGCATGGAGGCCATGGACGTCGACTGTAGGGAACGATCACCAGAGCAGATGCCGAGATCGTGCAAGATAACCGGCGGCAATATCCTCGAAATTCTCCTTCCGTCCGTTTCTCATTGTATCTTCTTCACCGCAGACCAAGATCCCTCTTCTTTTCAAGTGTCCTTCTTTCTTGCTTCACCTTTTTCCACCCTCGATACGGTCACCGGGAACGGTTCTCCGTCGCACCGAGAGAACGCGTTCACAAGAAAACTCACCGATACTGACAAGCGACGACAACGTTGCTACGTTGCGGCGTCGAACGAGAGTCTCGCGGCGGAGCTTTTTTATCGGCTAACCGGTAGACGAAGCTCGAAGAGTAAAACGAACCCGTGGCAGTAGTGCTTTTTTACGGCGCATGCGGGTATTTCGCTCGGAACGAAGTGGGGGCCGAAAGAGAATCGAACTCGCACTCTTGTTTTCCACCCTTCGTCTCCGACCCGAATTCGACAGCGGCTTCTATTCGGGGAAAGTGTGATCGATTACCGATTAGCCGCAAAGCTGCTAAAAACGGGACGAGTCCTTTATCTTGACCTGGAGCTTTCATACATGGGCAGGGGATATTTCTTAATCATCAAACTCGGATGAACCGGTTAAACCATTTCTCATTCGAAACTGTCTTTTTTGGAGCATTTTAAATAAATCAGCTGGAAATATTTATCAGTAAATGTTACACAACATTTCTATGAAAATGATGCTTTAGAAAAGAAATATCTATACATGTGACATATCAGAAGCTTCGATATAAAATCAAAAAGACACCGATATTTCCATAATTTACTACTAGACTTTAGGGACGTCATATGTACGACCGATCAGCAAACAGCGTAACCGCTCGCCGCTCTGACCAAACAGGGGTTGCTTACCTTTGGAATCATGTGCAGAGTGGGAAAAAAGGAGGCATAGTATCGAGCGTAGCGGACGCGGCTTCCTCCCGTAGAAACTTGAACGAATCGAAGATGATCAACGAGCTTATCGGCATGTAAATCGTACGATTCGTGACACGGATTTCTGATCGTGCATTGCGTTACACGGCGGGAGGGTGGAGAGAGGTGCGCAACGGTAGGCATTTACACGTACAAATGTGGTACCGTGAAGCGTTCATACATTTCGGTTACATTACCGTAGACATCATCGGATGTGTTGACGGGAAATACGAGCATAACTCAACCGAGGCTACCTGCCGGGATTTCGCGAGAACCGACCCCCTCCGTCTCGCTGTTCCTCCACCCTTCTATTTCACTCCGATATACGCGTCACGCATTTTCTCTCCTCCTCCATCGGTCTAGCAGATACGCACCCCCGCGCGCAATATGTGTTCACGTATCTGCAGTTCTATTTATCTCTGTCTATTTCATTCTCAGCCCCTCATCTGCGCTTCACCATCGTGCCGAACCCCTTTGGCTCCTCTCACCGTTTACATCCGCCCCCGCCCCCCCTGTGTTGCCCTGCCCGCCCCGCGTCTCGCTAACGTTGCACTGACTGATGACGTCATTTCCTATGGAGCATTATACATCCTCGCGGCATATTTCCGTCGGCCGATTAAGATGCGCCCGACATTCGGATGGAACGTGAGATTTTCTCAAAGGAACACGGGTAAAGCTCGCGTGGAGGGAAGAAGGATCAGTTGTAAAACTTGTTGGCGCAGCTGGGAAACATTTACAACCATCAGGTTAATTGGAATGGGATTCATTGTAAAGACGAATAATATTTCGTTCATCAGTTTGCTGAAAGAAACTGCCTTGAATTTAGAAAGTTCTAATCTTTCTCTTTGTTAAGAAACGTCTGAAATTAATGCACGTAAACGATATGTCTTTGCTCCCAATAAACATTTCACCTAGAAGAACCTATAGTTATTTAAAGGCATTCAAGGAAATTTTCAACTACAGCTATAATTTGATACACAGAGCTTCGAGTGCATTCTAGTTTTAACAGAACAATCAAACATTGTACGTAGTTGGGGTGTTTTCTACCGCATCGAGCAACTGCTTCGTGGCAAGTATCAAAGTTAATATTAAGAACCGTGCAAAAGCACAATCGGACAATTTAGCAATTTTACCTCGCGAATGTGATGCTTTTACTGTTACGGCAACGTAAACTGTAAATTGCCCTCGAATTACCATATTCCTGTCTTCTCGGCGCTAAAAACACTTCCTCATATAATTATTGAGAAAATGTTTATGCAATACTCGAGAGCGATTTCTATTTAAAAAATGCTGAAACATCTCATAAATATCTAATTTTTGTTGCATGTGTTTTTTATTGCAATCTCATGCCGTAATCGCAACATATAACTTTGTAAAACTACTGTAACAAATTCTCTTATCTGGGATTCAATTCCAAAAGATGTAATATGGTTGCATTGAAAATTAAATTCGCGTGGAAATACTGATGAGAGTGCAAACACTTTCAATTTTCTAAAGGAAGAGTATTTTTCTGTGCTGGAACATTTTCCTCGTTTTATCACGTTTCCGACGAGCGCATTTACACTTTTACTTAACGTTTCTGGAACGGAGCAAGCTCTCGTTCAAGCTATTACCTGCAAAACGACTATCGGATTACACGGTAATTGCTTCAAACTGCGTGAACGGAATACAAATCGAATTACAATTCGAAGAAAGAGGGAAGCATAATGAAGAAATTCCTTCCTTCTTATTTTCGCCAAAAGATTTAATTAAAATTCACTTCCACGAAATAAAAATAGAAAGAGCTTTGTGTTGTATATTGTACAATATTTTCTTTTTGTTGAACAAAAATTTGCCAATTGTTTCTGCGAATTATTGCGAACAGAAATATTCTGAAACAATATTTTTACCATCCAACTCTTTAAGTAAAGTATTATCCTTTTAATTTATACAGTCAAAACGAAAAGATCAGCAAAGGTTTCCTAAATTCATTAGCACTATTCTTATTGTTGAATTAAAGATAAACTTAAATAAGACAAGTACCCCCAGAATCACACCTCCACAGTGAAATTTTGATTTTCTTCTTTCGCCAACGAACATGCCAAAGATTTCAAACCTCCTTTATTTTATGCAAAATTAAAACGAGAAATGAAGAAAATCTTGCTTTATACGGGGTCAACAAGTTTTGTAAAGAACCCCTTGGCCCAAAGGCAGACAAAAAGTTGTCGCCACCGGTTGGAAACTTATCACCGTGTAATTAACGACAAAGCAAAGTCGTGTCGTGGCGAAGCAAAAAGCCCTTCGCGTGGATACAATCCCGTAAATTTCGTGACCGAGCCAACCCCCTGTCCGATGGCGAGCAAGAAAATCCCTTGTTCGCTGTTTTGCACGCGCCCACGACGCAACGTGTTTGCCGGAATCAATTGTTGTTTCGGGGTTTGTTTGCGGGCCGAACCGTGCCTCCCAATGAGGCAGCGCCGAAATATTACCGCAGCAACGCGAGAAATTACACGATCAGCGTGCAGTTGCAATGCCGGTAGATCGTGTAACGGCAAATCCGATCGCATTTTAGATGGGCGCGATTCGCCGGGTATACAACAGTCCAATTAAGAATCGAGAATGTAATTCTTTTTTCTCGAAAGTACGAAGTATAGTAAGTCCGGGAGACTTCGACCTCTTTTTGGAAAAAAGTCGTAGTTGCACAATATTGTCTTTTCTAATTTTTGTTGTTTTAGGCAAATTACGGAAATGGCTAAATAATTTAAAATATGCAAAAATCGTACCTCGCGACAAATCAAAATATTTTAGAGGGTCCTAAAATACTAACATTGACCGGTAGTCGAAATCTCCCGGACTTACTATATTTGTCTATTATAGACAGCCCAAAATGTGGGAAAAAAGATATATACACTTTTTGATACTGCATCCAAATACGGAATATAAGTTAATTATCATGCAAATTTAGAAGTGGACACTCGTGCATTGGTAATCGCGGCACAAGCGTGGCATTCGAGATTCATGTACTGGGTAAAGCCGTCAGAGGAAGCAGGAACAATAATCACGCAGAGGGTCTGAATGAAAGCGTAATTAATGAAACAACTATTTCGAGCTGCACTTTGACATTACAGAATTAATTAAGTCCCGGTTCCACATTCATATATCTATCACCAGTGGACAATTTAAGAAACGTTCACGCTCGCACGACTAAACTGTGTGCTTTGAAACGTATATCGAGCTGTGAATAATTTTTTAATACAATTTCATTAAATTATTTAATGAAGAACGTTGCTTATTTTAAAGTACTTAAAAATTATATCTCCTGTTCCTAACAGTAATTCGGCAACATATTTAAATGTTTGAATGTCACTCCCAGCGAAGAGAATAATAATCAATTTCCGTTTGAAAGCGTTATGAAAACGTTAAACATTTATTTTCATCGAACCTGGGACCAGATGAGGAAAAATGCCTTCGGTGCAAAACGTTCCTCGAATTTCCATGCTACAGAGACAAATTCCATGTCCCGCAGACGTAGAAAACCAGAATCTTCAAGAGGCATGAGTAAAAACGGGAATCTGACGTTCTTACACACGTGCATCCGAAAATCCCACGGGACACCTTCTGCTACTGGAATCTCTGGACCGCAGAATCCGGATTTGGAAGAGGGTAACTTCTCTTAGCGAGAGGGGAAGAATGTCGTAGGGGTCGAAGGTCGTGGGACGGATTGCTCTTTGGAAACTGGTCCAGAATTTCCTTGAAACGCACTCGGAACTAATGTAACTCGCCGTCGAAACCGCGGATTTGCGTTCGCAAATTATTTATCGACGATCATCCGATCGATCGGTAATCCCCCAACTCGGCGTTGGAACTGAATCTTTTGCTGCCCGATTATTCATCGGATGTGGTCGTTTCGTTTTCGACGGCCCATTGATATGAATGCTCATAACGATACCATCCACGGTGCGCGGATAAAAGCGACGCTTAATTACGTTCCATAATTCAAATTTTCATTCTATAATTAACTCGATCGGGCGACCGAACGGATCGCAGTTGTACACAATTCCGCCTGCGATCTGACCTGGCCAATTTGAAATTTTAAGCAAAGCGGCCAGCGCGTATTCGTTAATCGTGTTTTCAACCCCCTTCCCGGCCCCGCTTTTCGTTCCAACCCCTCCGCGTCAACCCGGTCGCGCTCGCATCATTCCTTTCGCGCGTTTAGCGTCGGCACGGACAGTAACATACGAGTTTCAACGGAATCCAATTAATGCTGACACCTCGCCGGATGTCTTTCATCGTTTTGAATTTTAAGCGACATAATATGCTGCCAGACACTTTACTGTCAGCCTCTCAAACTACCGACCATCCTTCCGCCCTTAAACGGAAAACTGAATATCGTTTCGGGATACTGTAATGGAATTATGACCGCCCTGACCGCCGAATTTCTTCGCGTGACGCCCCCGCCCCCATCCCCGGACAATTTTCTACGAGAAGGAAGGCTAGTGGAATAGACAGTCTGTGCACGTATGGTGTTGAGAAAGTTAGGAGGGAGTGTCTCTTGAAACGTAATTTTCTCGGAATATTTCATGGTACACTTACTGAAAAGTTACATTGAAGGTGACTCGGATTAATAAGTAAGTGGAGTTAATGAAACTTGACTAAGAACCCGTATTTGGACGCTGCAATAGCATAAAGAAGTTAGTATCAATGTCTCAAAATCGTATATTTTGAAATAACCGGAGGCTTTTTAAATTAAACAATTCTCGGTGAATATCCAAAGATCTTGGAATTACAAACGATAAAAATCGATACCATAGACGAGTTCCCCTAAAATATAAAAGATCGAGATTCCGCTGCAACTGCTTTCTACAGCGGATGAAAAGACAACAGGGAAATCATCTTATGTTCTCAAGCGTATTCCTAATCCTGGGAAGCCCACGACAAGAATTAAGGTTGAAGTGATTCGATGGTAGGATGATTTTTCATCCAGCCGTCGACAATGCGTCATGGAACAAAGAACAATGCCGCAGTTCCTTACCTAATCCTGAAACAATGCCTCGACCGAATGGCGTCGGCGATTTCGGAAGGTGGTTGGAGAGTTCAGTATCTCGAGGGTGAGGAGCGAGACCCCTCTTTAGCCCAGTCGGATCTAACGCTGCTCCGAAAAGGGGAGGAGGGGGATGGAAGGTGGAGAAACAGGAAGAGGAGCCGGAGGAAGACAGAGAGGCGAAGCGGAGCCGGAGGAAGACGGAGAGAATGCGAGGGTGGTCACTTGGCGATTAAGAACACGTACTAACCCTGCCCGGTTTTCCACCCCTGCAGCCTAGGATCAATACAACTTAGTTTCCCGTCTCGCCCCCTACTTGCACCCCCTGACAATCTCCGACGAGCCCCTTTGCATCGCTACCACCACCACCGGCGATGATGTTCTTATGTCGCGGACGGAGCTGTGCTTCTTACGAGCCCACGGACCAGCAAAACCACACCGGTTAGATCCACGGTCTAACGGGTGTCTCTGCTGAAAAAGCACCGTAAAGAGAAATGGGACGCTGGTTCAATCGAGGAGGAATCCTTCACTGAACGTTCGACATTGGATGAGATTATTAACAAATTATTGGACAACTTTTTAAACAGCGGGAGGTTGTGGAATACGGTAAAACTCTGCTCGTTTCAGCGTAAATACTTAAAAGAGACTTTAGAAGTCTCCGTAGTTTAATGCTCGCAATATTCTAGTAATGATTATAAACGTTTTAATAATTTATCGATATGCCATGCAGTTAAACTTGCTTTAGTAAGAAACCAATGTCATCAACGTAAAATGTTTCGGAAAATAATTAGAAAAGCAGAGGACATTGAAATCCATAGATTCGAGGAGAGAAGAACATCCCAGTACGTCTTGAAGTGTACACGAATCATATATTTAGACGGGAACCACCCGGTACAGAGGGCTGCATGAAAGTGTGAGGATCGTAGGTGTGGAAGTCTTCTTACGATCAATAGAGGTTAGTCGCGCCCAGTTCTGCGAACGAAGGCACCCACCCCTTTTCTAGCCTCCGCAGGGTGGTGGTAACCCGAGGCGGTCGCCTTCCGGGGGTGGAAAGCCGTTTCTTCGTCTCCTTCTTCTTCTTCTTCTTCGAGGCATGTGTAAAAGCTCGCGGCGTCGACTCCTGACGGCTGCCTCTTGGACGGCCGAGATTTTCCGCGGTAGTGGGGAGCTTTTCAACCCTCTTTTCCTCCTTTTCCCTGTAAACACTGTGCGCCCCCTTCCGCGCCTACTCCCCACGCTTTTTGCGCTAAGCGTGGCTGCTAGCCTCGTCTCCTTCCACCCTACGCTTACCCACCCGTACCCAGTTTGCATCTTCCTTTCATCTACCATCCTGGTCCTGTGGTTTCGTTCTCCTAAATACCTGTCTTCCTCTTATCCTCTCCAGGCTCACCGTTTTACCAGAGTCTGGCGTATTTGCTCTCTTACTAGCAATTGCTCCGAGGCGCAGTTCTGTCCTGTCTTCGTTGAACTCCTATGTCCCTTTATCCACATTTCTTCCCCTTTTGTTTTTTGTCCTCTGCCTCCAGGATTCTTCGCATCTTCGCCCGACTATTCATCCTTGCCCTCCGTAGTACTTCTCTTTCGCCATCCTCGCTTCCTCTAGTTTAATTAGTCCGTCTCCTGGTGCCTCATTCCATTTCCACTACCCGTACGACCACGTCTTTATACGTACAGCCTTCGTCCTCACCTTTCATCAACGCCTCTCCATGCGTCCGTCTTCGTTCAACGGTCTCCTTGGACATCTTTTGTCATCAGTTCTCTTTGTCGTTCTCGTTGTTCAACCAGTTCGCATCTCTGTCCACAGTAACTCTCCTCCTCGTCGTTCCACACTGTTTCCAAAGCAACCTGTCTGCGCCTTATCCTCGGTTCCACGCCGCACTACCATCCCGCTCTTTTCATCCCCTTTTCCACGTTCCAAGGGACCGCAAGCGCCGCTAGTTGCATTTTCTCCGAGTTTCTGCTGCAATACATGTATACACACACACACACACACACACACACGACATTGGAAACCCCTCGCGAGAAGCAACAACAATCTCCGGACCTACGCATCGCGCGAGATATGGCGGTATTTCAGGTGGAAAGCACCGACTGTTTTAGAATGTTTCCTTGACGAGTGTCGATATCTGTTTACTCAGAAGTGCAGTGTTTCTGCAAGGATTCTGTCTGGCAGTTTTATTTAATGAAATTCACAAACGGATATGTATATAGAAATTGAAATTGTATTACTCTGTGAAAGAGGTGTATATAAATTAATAAAATTCTTGGAATGATATTACAAAACAGGGTAACCAGCATGCTAGGGACTCAGGGAACGATACTATTTTACGAGATTTGTCAATCAGCAATATCATGGAAAAGTGAAATATTGTAATATAATATTCAGTAAAATACATGATTCATTGAGCACAGTAAATCGATGTATAAATTTAATAATTGCAGCGCATAATTATTCCGACGATCACGTGGAATCGCTTTTCCAGATAATTTATAGTAACGTTCAACCAATTTTACATGATGACGACCCAGTATGTGCTCGAATCGTACGTCTGTATAATGCTTTTAAAATAAATACGTAATAAATAATACATTTGCTGCGTTTCGTCCAACTGTATATCGTAACAGCATCTACCGCCATTGAATTGAAAGAATGACCCAATGATGAATTTCTCGAGGACGTCGTGAGACAAAGCTCTGCGGTGTTCCAGTGAACGAACACCTCGGTCTTATCGATAATTCGGAAATTTCGTAAGTGTACCTAGACAGCAGGCTCGTTAAGTCAGCCATTTTAGCCGAGTCCCCGCGATAGCTTTTCCTGGGGTATCTGGTGCCACCCCTCGGATGAGCTTCAGCCGGCAGCGTGGCAAGCCAACCCGGCAAAAGCGATTAATTACTTTGAGCAATTTGCTCACCAACTCCACTCAGCTCGTAGACCGACACTATTCTCATTTCTCTGTCCAGGGTAGCTACCACCACCCTCTCTGTCCAGCCTGCCCGTCCATCCGTGCCTACGTGCTACGTCCGTATCATACGCATACACACACGTGTAGAAGCTCGCGACCAGTGGCCGGTACAGTGAGCCGGCTCGTATATACGTAAAAGACACAACGACACCGGAGACGTATACTTACGGTGGCGAACGGTGGTAGCGGTGCATACCTACGCAAAGCGTACCAGCGTGTGCGTTCTGGTCATTCAACGAAGGCACCGAGTGACTTCCTGTAAAGCTATATACATCGAACCAACAGGCATTCTCGTTCGAGTTGTCGAAGGGGTAGAGAACTGTTGTAGTCAACATCCACCGAACGCTATTTTCCGCCCGAGTACCGGGTGCCACTTTACTACTGGATCGATCGCGTTACACCGTCAGGCCCGGCTCTTTTGCGATCGTCCAATCGAAGGAGAAAAAAAAAAGAAGAAGCCGCGTCGCCGATTCCTTTTCGTTACCGTCTCTAAGCGGACTCTTCGTTGCCTCGCTGATCGCTTAATGAACCGCGTAATCTTCGCGCCGACGCAAATTGTGACGCGAACACCCTCGGATACTTGACGCTGATGAATCTCGATTGGCGTAATAATGACTGTAAAATAGCAGTTTCTTTGGGGCACCTTCCAGGTTTGTAAAATCATTGTCCATAATTAATAATAAGACGTTAAGGAATATTGTAAGTTTTTTAATGGGATTTTAGGATGCTTAGCCGATTTTGTAATTTTATAGAAGTAGGTTTGTTAGTGGTCTGTGTGGTTATGGAATGAATAATTGCGTAGATAAATAACAAGGATGCCTTGAAGGTAAAATATCTTCCACGAAATATTGAAGGGGTTGGTAGTCGTAGATGTACTATTACTATAAAATATTATGGACGATGCACTCTGACGCATCAGGATAATTATGTTTTTATGGAAATACTGTTCCCGGCCTCATAGTAAAGGTTCACCGAACGGCTTTAACCACAGTTTGGTGAAAGCTAACGTGGCTAATATATTGAGGAACCGCCGCCAAATATTTGAGGAGCCATCTTCAACGAAATTCGAAGCACGTTATTTTCGATTATAATTCATACGTTAATCTCTATATTATAACACAACATTTATTACAAAATAGTGTTGATCTACATTCATCTGAATTTTAATATCAATCTGAAGCGAGTTAAACATTTAATTTTATCATATACTAAAAAATCGTAATTTTAAATGGAAACTATTAGCATGCTAACATTGAAACTGTTTACAATTTACCGCTGGATCGAATACAATATCGAAGAAATATTCCTGGAACGAAAGATATGAATTTCAGAACCCGAATCCGCAGAGGTATCAAGGTAATGAGATTAATTAATAGAATAGACTCCGGAGTTAATTTAGAAGCGTGTGTCGGGTTGACCAGAGGGTTACTTACAACTGGGATACACCACAATGTGTCTATAGGACGTTTCAAAATTAACTTACGAATAATTAAACAGCGCCGTATTTATTTTAAGTCACGCTGAAATATCGGGGGCGGAAACATCGGTTTGAAAGAAATGGCAGCAGCGCATAATGAATTATAAATCGGAACAACCAACTAAGATAATAATGATCATCTCACTTACTCCATTTTTTTAACACATCTCTTAATACCCAGGAAATGCAAATAACAATATAATAAACAATCTAACAGTTTCTTAATTATTTTCAAGAATTAGCTATAACGTGCTGTACTGTACAACTACAAATAAGATACTTCCGAAAGGACGAAACGAAGCCTTGAGTAATAATCGTTGGTCATTTTTTCGGACTCGGTAGAAGCAAATGCTGGCGCGGTCTTCTTTACGGATAAATGTCTTACTTCCCCTACGTCGGTGGTCGCGGCCATCTTGTTACCCCGCCTTTCCTTGCAAAACCCCTTTCATATTCCCCTGCGAATGTTAGACTACCACCACCATTACCCTCCACTACCGCTAGTCCCGTCTTACCCTCTCTGGAAAACGTGGCCCCCCATACCATTCGCACCCTCCCCCTTTTCATCCACCATCCTGACTTACCCCCTCCAAAGAAAAGTCATTATCACCGCTGCGTAAATTTCTCCCCCCCCCTCCTCTTTAAGGGTAAGAAATGCACTATGAGGAAACGAGCCAGGAGTAATCGGCCAAAAAGTTCGAACGAACAAAAGTTCGAGTAGACAATAAATACTTTGAGTTTCTTATTTGATGCGGTTACTATAATTTTCTTCTGCTACGTGGAATTAATTCGTTAAAGTGCAATTTAATTTCGCTGAGCGACGTTTAACTTAACGAAGTCGAATCTCAGTTACTTAAATCAATTCATAATCCCTTTCCCTTTAATTGCGCTTCATGGGATTATCCAAAGTGGATTTTTCTCTCTGTAGAGTAATACGGAGAAACCTGAAGATCGTTGAAATCACTTGGAATGATAAAATCTCGAATGAATTGTCTCGATCGCTATGGTTCAAAATGCTGTAAGTAGAACAGGAGTAGGATTGGTCAGACAACCTAATCGCGACACGTTCCGTTAAATATAAACAGTATCGTATCGAAAATCCTTTCGAATATTACCTTAAAAGCTTCAGGCTGATTTTACTCTTACTTCACTTTCTCCTTTATTTCCCTCTCTGCTTCATTTACACCGATCGGAATAACGGAAATTCAGTTTCAACAACTCCCTTAAACGCAATCTATTTTCTCGATTTAACAATTTTCGAGGTGACATAATGACTTCTTAGTAAATATTATGTTATTTCACATAAAATATCAATGTTACCATAAACATGAAAAATCTAATCTTTTGAGGAAAAAGATTATTGATAATTTCTAGAGATTTATCGTTTATTTTTTTAATTTCTGCGAAAAGTATAAAAATATTACTATCTATCATCGTCGTCTAAACACTCGAATTTATTAATGATTGTAAGCCAGATACACGTGTGTACAAGCAAGTGGAGAAAGATCGCGAACGGGACAGAAAGGGACGGGGGAAATAGTGGTGGCAGAACACAACGTCAGGTTGGAAGGATTAGAAGGATCCTTAATCGTCGAAACCCAATCCGACCGGGGAACGGAATGTCCTCATTTCCATCGGTCCTTTCGCTCCCAAAGATAGGTGGAATTTCAGCAATAAAGATAAGAGTCTTCGATTACCAGAGGTTTTGCACGTCCCACCTCTTCCACGTCCTCTTTCAGAATTTCTCTTTCCCCCTCGCGGCTCGTGCTTTTTTCTACGTTTTAGTATTCCACAGGTATATTTAAAAGAATTTAATGGATCGATTACTATACACACGAATCCTAAGATCAGATAATTTTATTATCTTAATAAGGAAAGAAATCAGATTCAAATTGAATTTGTAAATTCAAAATTTGTACCTCTTAAGCTTGACCCAAGAAAATATTCTTACTTCTTATTTACTTTATTTAGAAGCCCGATATCCTCCTATTTAATGTTGCAAGAATAAAAAGATTTTGCAAATTTAAACCTCCTAAAGGCACGGTAGCACACCTTGCGGTTAAACCACCGTCCTTCATTTTCTACTTCAACGAAGGATCCCCTGCGATAAAAAAGAAATGTACCACATAGCGATCTCTTAACGAGTCCCCTTCATATCGAGTTCTGGTCCGCGGCTAACAGCGAGATAGAAATCGGACGCGGACCAGAAGGAGTATGCACTCCGAGCGGAGAAGGACGCGTGCAAGGATGTAAGGACGTGCTACTGCAGGTGAAGGAGAAGTAGGTAGAACGTGGTGTTCTGGAGGCAACGACGATCAATACCCAACAGCCCGGCACGTACGAGTCTGTATAACTATACCAGTGTATTCGGTGTACACTGTAAGGGGGTAGTTGGTAGAAATAGGGGTGGAAACATCCCCAAGGAGCCGATAGTAGCCCATAGCGCTGCCAACCCACCCCATAGCTCTGGCCAATGGATGCCCACTGCGATCACCAGCACCGCGCTACGAATGAGGAACCTTCCCAGCCCTGTCTCTTCTATCTGTCTATGCATTTATACTCCATCTTTCTCCAATCTTGTCCCACGCCTCGAGACTGACCTAGCGATTAAACGCATTTACACCGTTTCCTTCGGGACGATGCCTCTTTTTATGCGACTACAATCGGCCCGAGTTTTGCAGAAACCTACCAAGACTTTCAAAAAATTAGTTAATCACATTACGGATCCCATCATTCTGCTGTCTTTATTTTGCTAAATAAAGTAGAACCCTAGAACAAGTCTATCGTTACGCAATTAAAATTACCAAGCCGTAATTCGTTTTTAGGATTACATAAATAATTACGTAATACTGGTACAGGACATCCCCTTTTCTCTGTTGTTTTTATATCATTATTATTGTATCTTGCGTGGAATTTCCTTCGCTATTGTTTTGCTATTATCATAGTCGAGGAAGCAAAGGGCTACTTGGAACAGACTAGATCGAACCTCTCCCCCCCCCCCCAATCGTGTCATGCGGAAAGGATGACGATCTGACCTTTGAATCGGAAACCCTATTTTTCCTAGATGAACTGGTCTTCGTTATAAATAACCGATTATGCAAGCTCCGATCGTCGTTAATGTGCATAAAAAATCGTGCAAGCGGCTCCTTCACGCTCCCGTTTGCGTTGCATCTAGGAGTTTATTATAGGCGACGGCAAATAGGAGAAAACATAGTAAAACGCGTGTAAACAAAACAACAACATAATAGCAAGCTATAGATCTACTTAACACGCTAATAGCTAAGCCACAGGCCATAGAACCGTAATTTATTTTTTCTTTAAACGAAATTCATATTCACACGGTTCAACTGTAGCAATCTCTAAAAACAATAATTCTGTTGATTAATCATTTTCATCGTTCCCCGTGCGCCTTCTAAAGCATCTCGCCCATAATAATCGCGCTTGACCTTCGAGGCCGGTGTTTCTTTCATGGTAATTATAACGCGTCAACCCTTTCGTATTTAAAAATAAACAACGATGCAACGCTTCCGGTTGCGTGCGTGTACGCGTGGCGCGAAGTGACCGAGCGCGAAGATCTTCCGCCGTTCTTCCCTTTGCGGCCGTCCCCAGGTTTATCACCTGGAGCTACGAATGAATGGAAGGAGCATGATAAAGCGTGATAAAAGAGGGTGGCAGGCCGCTCCTGAAGGCCGCGAAGGGTGTGGAAACGTGGGCGAGATGGGACGGGGGGTGATCGTGGCAGAGAAGGGTTTCATTCATGAACGTGTTTTATTGTTTCAGGCACAACGCGAACGGAGAACAGAGGAGGCCGGATAATAGCGACGGAGGAACCGGAAAGCATAAACCCGCGCAAAAGTGGAAGCCACTTGAAGCGTTTTCTGCCACGCGACCCTTCCGAAAATTATCCCGGACGACCTGGCCAGACACGTCCTACCCTAACGCAAAATAAAGAATGTTCTCTATTCATCCTACACGGGCTTGAAAAGATTCTCTCGTATTAAAAAAGAAGAAACTACTAGGGAGGAAGATTGAAGAAAGGGGAATATACAGTCAAGGGGGGTGGTATGTCTTTTCTCAAACAGAACTGTGAAGATGACTGGTGAAGAAAAGTGTTTCCTTTGGTCTTCGTGGGGATATAAATAATTAGGATGGATAAGAGAAACGTAAATATCTTTTTGACATTCATTTTAAATTGGAAGAAATGAGAAAAATTAGAGAAATTATGTGTACGATAAAAATGTGCTATTACTGGTGTTTCGCGGGAAAGAAGCAAGGGGCGCAGAAAGGACATTTTTAAGATGAAGGATTGTTGAAATTAATTACAAAAAGAATCATTGTTACAAGGACGAACAAGTTGATATAAAGAAAGAATCAGAAACAAGCGCTACATTCGGAAACTTGGAAGATATATAAATTAATTGGAAAAACAGGATCCATATTCGACACAACGTCATTACATAAATCCTGGATGTGCTACTTACAGCATTGCCACGCCCTGTACTGCAACCTTAACTTCCGGCACCACCTATATTAAACCCTTTAAGCTCCCATGTGCATCGCATACTCCACCCTTTCCCCACACCCCTATATCCAGGGTCGTCCAAAGTTCAAACTCTTTCGGGGGTCAAAACTTTTCCCTTCTCGCAAACTAGTCTTGGTACAATCCCTGACAAAGTTGCTTTCGCAAAGCAGCAACTCCTTTTGAGCTTACGTTAGCATGATCTTCTCGCAATCTTACGAATAGAATTCCATCAAATCCTGCAGACAAAAATATTTGTTGGATCACATAAATATACATACTTTGGAAGTACGGAAAATCATTCGAAGAGCAAAGGAAAAATGTGATGCAAGATGCATGTTTTTACTTTTGGACATTTTTATATGGTAACATCGATATTTCATTGAAGGAAAGCAAATTTTTTTATAAAAGGCTCAATTTATTGGCTCAAATCTACTTGGCACGACACGCTTACACTGGATATTAACAAAAATGGTAAAAACATATTCATCTGACAAAAAAGGGCAGACAATAAATGTATTCTGAATCTTCGAAATCCACGAAACTATTTGACCGAGAGACTTCAGAACGATCGGAAATCCTGAAATGCTAATATCCCAATGGCATGAATTGAAAACAAATGTAAATCATTAAATTCAACAATCACCGATTAAAACTACAAATAATGGAACTATTATACACGAAATCGAACGTTTCAAACTTATTTGGACTATGCACATATTGCAAATATAGTTATTACAAATTTCCGCGAGAAGTGTCAAAAGAAATTGGATAAAATAACGCGGGTTAAAAAGTAGCACTGAATGCAGATAGAGATTCCAAGCAGCAAGGCAGATTTAAACCTGAAGAAATTGAAATTCATGCCTGGCAAGATCTGAACAGCCCCCCGCCTTCCGCCCCCCCCCCCAAGCTATAAATTTCCGGCATAAAAAGGACGAGAGAAGGAAATACCTTTCCCCAGGCAAGACGGAAGAAAGAAATGGCCCCGGTTTTCCAATTAGCATTCTTACTCTTGCCACTGCAGCAGGCAAATGTCGGCTTTAGAGAGTGGCGAGTGTGCAACATAAACCGCGCGATAAAACGCCGCTGGCACGTGTATATCACCCGCGCACACAGAGCCGTTTCTTTTTCATTTTAGTTTCTCGCACGGAAAGGTTGGACGCGGCAAAGTAGAAACGGCAGAAGCACGGCCAAGAAGAGTTTATAATGCTCCTCGCCTCGTGCTACTCCGACGCTCCGCCGCCTCGACGACTAACTGCAAGGGTGGTTCTCAAAATAATTCTTCGTACCGTTCAGGATTCGATACTTTCAATGACGACGAAGAAAATTGCAATCAAACATATTAAACACCTTGATTTTTTATAAGATTGGCATTGACATAAAGAGAGAGGGAGGAGGACAGATGATTCTAGAACATACGGATTTTATATGAAAATGTAAGAAGAGATAATTGCGCAATTTACAAATTGAACGATAAAGTTGAAATTGATACCAAAGAAAAATGAGCAAGGATGAAAAGTAAACAATTAATTGAAGTTTCTACCGTCAGCATTGTCTACAGTTGTAAATAGTAAAGAAGATCAAACACTTCAACATTCAAAACGTTCAAGGAACATCAAATTCCCACAATGAATCAATAGGAATACTCACTGTAGAAAGATGAAAAAAAAAGTAGCGCTTCCAATTTCTACACAAATCTGATGCAACTAAAAGAAGAAGTCAATGGACATCGAGGAGTAGACAATGCTTTACGATTATTATTTCATACCCAACGACGATTTCGCAAGGGCAAAACGATTCTATTGGCACGACACGAAAAGAACATCCCCTTGGAGGGGTTGAGAGTCACGGCAGGCGAGGAGCTCGCTGTTTTTAACCTTCCGCGAGAAATTCACGCCGCGAAGACGTGTCGGAAAAGCGATGTCCCGGCTCACGGTCCGCAGGAGGAACGGCAATGGGGTCGAAAGTTTCGCTGCCACCCCCGTCCCGCGCTACCGACTCGTTTTTCTCCCCTGTTCTTTCGCGCCACCGGCGACTCTTAAGCGACGAGAGCAACCGAGGAAATGCACCCGGTCGCCGACAATCCAACGGCGGCGTGTGGCTCGCTAATTATTTAATTATTTATTTACCGGGTTCATTTCGCCGGATTATACCCGCAGCCAAGTTTCATTCTTTATCACGGCTCTATTAGCATGCAACGTCGGCCGCCTATACAAGGCTACCTGGCCAGCTAATTGTTTACTAAGCGGCCCTTTGCTACCCCCGGCCTTTCACGCTAATCAGCCGGGACGCACGGTTTAAACAACTTCCGGCGAGTTTAAACGACACACCGCGCGACACACAGCCATTCGTTATTCATGCGCGGACAATTCTACACGTTTGGTAAAAGGACTCTGTGCGAATCGCTTTGTGCAAAGTTCGACCACACTTCGCTGATAATCGCAAAATGGATATCAATCGAAGACGGATGTGTTCTCTGCCTGTGAAAAGCTCTTCACTGTATACAACTTTTGATAGGGATTCCAATTACAATGGCAAAACGTTCTTGTACGACTTGTATTAATTAACAATTTGTCACTACACTTTTATCGTTCGATATTCAAGAATTTGCAGGAATTTGATTTACTTGAGTTACTGTACTATCGTAGACGCATATTTTTTATCTTGGAAAAGGTGAACTGTGGGTAACGTTCAAAATCATAAAAAAGAGAATCATAAAATATGGTAATTTATAAATTGGTAAAATTGTATTTTTCATTGGAAACGATCAATTGATGTACTATTTGAAAAAATGTCAATTATTGCTAATAAAAATAAGTAAACACTACTTTGTTTATTTGTACATCGTCCAACAGGGAAAATATCGTGGAACAAATACTGTAATTGAGATTTCGTGGTCAAGGATGTTAATATTTGTAAAAACGGAACAGAGTGTTAAATATCTGCATAATTGCGGCAATCAAATAAGTATTCAATGTGGAAATTAACGTGATAAAATATCATTAATGGAGGTGCGAAGCTATCGAAAAATTAAACGTAAGAATGTAAATTATTCGCAAAGCTGGTATTTTCGATAATTTCGCGTGGAAGCGATTTAATGAAAGTGGAAGTAATTAAAAGTGATTTGTTTCAACGAAAGAGAAATTAATGATTTAATTAATGTGGGCCAGTTTTAATAATTTTATGAAGAGCGAATACCCAGTTCATTCAAACAAATTCGATATCATTAATGAGCGTGTGTGTCGTTCACCTCAATGGAAGGTAAAATATTTCGCCACTACGGATGAGCGTAAAATTTTCCGGCGTGTACACGTTCGACCAGCATCATTGTGCAGAAATTATTTGATCAAAAATCAACGCTTACTTGCGGCCGTGAATAAAATAAATTACTTGTGTAACAATCGTTATCGGTTCAATTGAACACCTCCCGTTTAACTTCACACTATAAAATTTTATAACGCTTCTATTTATGCAATGTACACAATTCAATTGTACTATCCTCTTTAACCAAAATACAGAACGCACCTTCTATTCGATTGCAATATTCGTAAAAAAAGTAGTACTGTACATTTCTGATCTAAGAAAATGTTAATTGTGTTACAACTACAGTTCGTCAATTTGCACAATCTGGACTGATTCAATAAAGATATGGAAAAGTTCGTAAACCGAACATTCGCACAATTTTATTATTCGACAGTCCCACGCCCAGAATTCCATATTCTCGAGAGATTACAATTGTAACCTTCATAATATCATACAATTGATTCTAAGCACGGTTCAATTAATACTGCATCGTAATTAACCACAAGTAAAATTTGCCTGTAAAAAATCCATGCACGTTGAAATAATCTAGCTGATGAAAAAATCGAGGTCAGTTAATCCCCTCCATCCGAATTATTTCTCTCCTCTCATCTATTAGGCTAACTGCAGCTGGACCAACATCTGCCGGACCGGTTGGTCATCTCGCGCAACGTCCAGTTCGCAATAGAATATTCCATGCTAATTTTTTTATTCAACACCGACCGGTCCATCCGTGACTGGTCCACCAGGATGCTGGAAGAATCCCTGTACATTCTCTGTACCGCGACCAGTTCGTCCAGTACCAGCTAGATCGTGTCCAGCCACCCCTCGACAGAGGGAGAGGACTGGTTTTCAAAAGCTGTATCTCCTTTGAATGTCGCGTCTTTGCGCGAGACACGGAATCCATGTGAACAGTTCGCATTGTGCTAGTGAATGGGATAGGTCGATGAATTAAGCAAGGTAAGTGAATTCACAATCGTGATTTCGCTATCCTTTTCCTTAGTGTAAAATCTCGACGATTTCTTTTTGTGCTATGAGTGGTGGATGCATGTTTGCTAGTCTTATAAGGGGTGGACGTATTACACATGGAAAGTAGAATTTATAGAATTACCGTTACTTGAAGTCAATAAGATCGTCTAGAAATCAATAAGAGAATTTTCTCGGCTTCAAGGCTATGTTTCAATTTTTTTAATGAATGAGGGTTCAAATGAAGGCTGAGACTTCAGGGGAAGAAGAACAATAAAGATGTTGGAGTGCGAACAACATTTACGAAAGGATTAGGGTAAGAAGTATCAGAATGTGGTTATTGGTATAATGGGGATATTTCACACACTAGGAAATAACCGCTATAATGATAAAAAGCGGTATATTTTTATTGTTTTAATAATGCTTGCATCTAGTAAAAATACTTGTAGAAATATGTAACTTGTACAATGTCTAAAAACTTAAGTATGTTCATTACTTTGAATTACTTGTACAATTGATTCATTATTTATTTAGTGCAGTATAATTATTTATATTTTACTGAAGGAGATTTGTATCTGTTACCGACAAATATCTCCATAAACCTACCCATTCGGGAATAATAATCGTAGGAACTTGCTCTGGCCTCGCGTAGGTGGCTCTAGTAAATCAGGGGGTTGGTTTGATCAATAATTCACTCACCCCCGCGTAGAAGTTATACAGCAAAATGGCAACGTACGCCATCTCTTAGGAAGCTCCTGGACAGTGTCCGTCTTTTCTATATTTTACGCAACAATTACATTTTCTTTATATAAAAAAAACAAAAATTCAGAGTGCATATTCAAAATGCTGAGTATTTCTATTTGCATCATAGTAGTCACAGGTAAATAATTTACTTACAGTGATCAACCATAGTTGCACAATACATAATCATTTTGAAGGTTTCCCTATCAAATTTTAATATTAAAAATATTACATATCTGGGATGTAGAAGTATTTTTCACAAATTATTTTCTGGGACAAAAGAATTTTTATCGTACTAAAATATCAATTGCAGAAAGAGTGATATTTGCACCCTTTATCAATGAATCTCCATCTTCAATATCTATACTTCAATTGTTAACTACTTTGCCAGCTGCTTGTAACTACCATAAACAAGTACTGTTTGAGACATGAATATTTGCAGATAATAATGCAGCGAAGGAAATACTATTGTTGAATACTGTAGAACCGATTTTACCCTCTTCAAAGAAACCCATTACAAAGTATATTCCATAGAATCCTTGACAAATGGTATTTCGAATATTTGTCCAATTACATTTTGCAATTAGAAAAAGAACGAATTGAAAATAGTTTCAGTGAAGAAACAAAATAACGTCAATTAATTTAAGATTACACGTATTCAGCGGTTTGGACAGTCCTAAGACGATTGTCAGAATGGAGAAGGTTTTCTTCTATCCCTAATTCGGGGAAAGTGGCATGGCATAGACGTCGAGATTAATTTAGTTGAAGTCGGTCAATCTTAAGGCGACAGCTGCTGCTGAAGGAATCCATTAGTAGGCTTATGGCGTCGGCATCTTTCCTAGGGTAGCCGGCACCACCCCCTCAACGCAGCTAGAACTCTGCTTTTGTTCGAGATAATAAGCCACCATTGTTAAGATAGGTGGATCCATCCAACAACCTTATTGTCCATCGACCCGCTTTGCTTCGAATATTCGCGATAAGAGTCAAATTCTCGTGGAGTCGTGAACTAACGAGACCGGTCCGCGTCGGCCTGGCCACTGATTGTCGACCTGTTATCCACCGTGGGATCCAGAAAAGATGCTGCGCGTGACTCAAGCTGAATCCCGATACTTTAGTAAATATTAAATGCGCCGTCATTCGAGATATATAAAACATTTATGTTGAACTCAGGAACTTTGTCACAGTTTTTTAATATAATCGCACTTCCATGTATTATTAGGTAATGATGGATACATTTGATTATGAATAACTACTGTTCAGTTTGCTGAGTACTGTGCACGGTTTGAATGCATTCATTGGTCAATATAGACTCTCAATTACAAAATGAAGCAAATATTGGAATTAAACAAACAACGAAATACATGGTTTAGCCAGCTTTATGTGAATATTTCAAATACTGCGTCAAAATAATGAATCGTAATATAGTAGTTTAGATTAATTACAATAATGAGATATTATCTACTTACTGCTATTTAAATAGTGTATTCAATAGAATTGAACGAGATACTTTTTCTTAAATATTAACGTAAAGACATTTAAAAAGTATAAATCCTTCTTAATAACATTTGTAGCTTCATTTATATTTACTAAATGAAGTCAAAAGAATTATGATGATCTTATTGTACAAGAAGGATATCTATGTTTCCAGGAGCAACTGATATTTTTTAAATTTGATACTTTAGAATCACATCATATTCAAAGTGACATAGTTGCCCACCTACAAGCAGAATCGCTCAGACACAATTACACTATTTTCCAGAAGCCCAATTAAGCCCAGCAGAGCATGGCTTGTTTAGGATTTTCAGGACCACGAGGATTTGCGAGTTATACATTAAGCACTGAACGTGCGTCAACTCGCGTTGAAGAGATCTAGCGATATCTTGTCGAAGTCTAACAACAGCGATATGAATATTAATAATGAAGAGGAATGCTATGCTTGCGCTTCTCTACGAGAAACATGAACGAATTTCTAAAATTTAGTTGTAACTTTATTGCAACTCCGCTGCCCTTTCGTAAGACACTTAGAACCCGTTCTGCAACTTTCGTTTAGGTTGAAAGCTGAAACTCAGCTTCAATTTGAGCCTTCATTTATTAAAGAATTCTGTCTTCAAAAAAAAAAATGAAATAAAGGTGAACGTCCAAGCGAGAACAGCGAGGACTGCAGCGATGTATAAACGCAAGATCACAAACTGTCCGCGCTGAGAAAAGCCGCGCGATGGCTAGAACGCAGCCTTAGCTCGTGGAACGGTACTGCACCCCCAGGAACAAAGTTATATCGGCTGCCACTAGCGGTGCGGGGTGAAACGAGGAGGGTGATACGGCGTGGCCCGTTCCTGAGGGAGCGGCGAAGTTCGGTGATTACCTAGGACTCTCCTAGGAACCGAGAGTTTCGTACTTCAGCCGTGCGCTGGCTTCAGCAACCTAACAGTCGAGCAAAGTAACTAAGGTTATTCGGAGGTACGCAGGAAGGTGGATAAGGAGAGAGTTCCGGCACCGGGCCGGGCCTAAGGGATGCGCCGTCGATATCGAGAGCGTCTGCATCAAGATATCCTCAGTTGAGCGATCGCACCCACGAGATTCCTGCCTGCCTCCTGATCCAACCGCCAGACACTACAGCCTCCAGATTTTCATAATTGGAGGCGCGAGCGAGATACACGAACCCCCTTTTGTACACTGTTCCGGACGATATAGTTGTTGCATTAAACGAGCCATTGGAGCTTGGACACGATTGCGATTTTAAACAGTGGTCGATTCTTATATGGTGGTGTTTTTACTTTAGCTTTTGCTGTGTTTCTATAGCGTCATATATTTAACAATAAACTAGTTAGCAGGACAGTTCTATTAATTCTAAAGATCACCCTACACTTTTGGAATCTCACTGTTATTCAATTCTGGAAAGTTTACAAATTAAAAGTTCTCTCATTTGCGATATCCCAAAGTTACTTTGTTATTAGGACAGAAAACACGTATTTACACCTGTATTCGGAAGCTCAAGGAAATACTATAACCACCATTTTGAATTGCTAACTAATTTATGGACAAAAATAAAATGAATTATAAATATTCTGTAAACGTATGTACTCCTTCTACTTGTACTATAGTATCCATATGAAATAACGATCTCCAAAACTACTGTATTTAATCGTTCGTTCTTGAAGAGCAGTTTTCAACCCTTTAGACGATTTCGAGGAAAATTCTAAATCATTGAAAACAACAGTATCTATCATATAGAAAAGCTTCACCGGCAACGCGTTAAACGGTCTCGAGTGGACGCGAACGAAAAAGACGTGTAACTCTCCTGGGTCCAATTTCCGTAGACTTCAAAGGGTAGGAAATATCGTAAGGACAGAACGTCGTAATAACCATAATTCAATATGGCTGTTAAGATGGTAGGCACTTCGAGACGGTCTGAGTTGTGGAGTTCCATGGGGTTTGGGAATGGGGTTGCAGGAGACCATCCCACTCATTCCCTTCTGTACCCTGCGCCCTCGATACAGATGCTATCTAAGGAGAAAATCCAGGGTGTACCATTGTTCTCTGGCAAGAGATCTCGATGCTTCAGCTCGAATGCACAGATACTCCTTAAACTTTGGACAAAGTTTACCTAGCTGCCAAGTCCTTGTTAGAATGAGACATAGCGGTGTAATCGGAGGATTTACCCTTTTGAATTGGGCATAGGTGAATTACATGCAAATTGTACGCGTGCATGTAGAGTTTTTCATTAACGCGGATTGATTAGCTTTATTTTATTTTACCGTCTTTTTGTTTACCATTTTTAGGGATGTAAGCAATTACTGTATCTGGCTATTTTAATAAAACGCATTTGGACATAAAGTATATCATGCTCTTCCAAATTTCCATTGCAGAGTAAATAGCTTTGTATGGGAAGAGCAATTAAAAAACGCAATTCATAAAATTTATGGTAATAACCACGTACAATTGAAATTTTATATACTCTCCTTCCGATCACGATAAAACTTATTTTAGGAGCAAATAAAATATTATATAAGAAAAGTGTTATACAACAAAAAGTGTTTCAAGGTAAAGTTGTTCAGAAAACCATCATCAGTAGCAAAGAGCAAGAGGAAAAATTGTGTCTATGCATTCGATTAGAATCCTTTTTCTCTTATAAACTTCATAAGAATTGCACGCAAATCAATGAATCCTCCATCGTTATACCTCGTCAAGTCTCTTTCACAACTCTTATTTCGCTAATAAGTAACCAAACCCTTTCCTCGCTTTTTTTCTATTCAGGAGTAATCAAGGCTCAATCGACTGCGTTCACAGTAACTCCACTACATTGGATGCAAAAGAAAAAATTGACTAAATTGCACGTATTTTCCCTCGTTGGTATTATATAAAGGGGTTCTCTGACACTTTAATAAGAGTTATTTGCTATCATTCGCAGTAACGAGTTGCCAATAAAGTATACGCTTTCCTCGATAAGTATTTGCACAAATAACACTGCATTACTCGTTATCAATTCCACATTTCTGATTGGAATAAGAGAATTGGCACAGATAATATCTTCGCTAGATTTCGTAATACTGATAATGAACACGTGAAACTTTATCATGTTTTGTGTTGGATGCTTCTAAGATGTAACAGACTTTCGGAACAGACTTTAGGATGACGGGTCTGAGCCCCTTGAAGTTGCATTTGATCGGCCATATTTTTACGCGGCCCGCGTCGTCGAAGGGGATGAAATCGTTTTCATCCTAGAGGAAGCAAGATGCTGGATGGAGGGTGATGGTCGAGCAACGAACAGAAATGGTGAGGGGGCCACCCAATCAACCCCCAGCAAACCGCGTCTTACCCTCTCTACAAAGTTATCTTTCTTGTCCCTGCCCTGAGCAGAGTTAGGGCACCCTCGAAATTCCCAACTATTGACCGTACCACTCCGGACCATTGCTATGATCAATCGGCACTTGTCTTGCTAAGAAAGACGCAATATGAATTTCATATTCTAATCAAATCTGCTTTGAGCGTGAGATATTGGAATGGAAAGATGTTTGGTTAAATCTGCCCGTGGAAAAGCAAGTGTATTAGTAATACACATTGAGATACGATAAAACAAAGACATCTATTATACTATACAACGCTTTTTACTTTTGACAGTGCACGACATAGTTGAAATTTTATTTACACTGACGTTAGAAGGATGAATGTCTGATAATAATTGGAAACATCAAACGTACAAAATTGAGACTGCCGTGCAATGAATAAAGTTTTTACATACTTCGGGGTAAGAAGTGGCAATTAGAGTACCTATTTCTACTCTCAAAGTAAATCTCAAATATCAATAAAATTCGATAGTTCTACTGGAGGAATGGTACTGTCCAAGTACTTCGGTACAATTTTCACGTAATGCTTTCGATTACAGACCTGTCGAATTACCACGGCTAATCAACAAGAGTACACCTAAGCTCCGAACGATAATACCGGACCCGTTCCAGAAATCGAATACAAAGTTGTATAAACTTCTATCACATTTCTCTTCGATCCACCCATTGGGTTTTATTAATCTCGTTAAACATTAGAACTTTGCTTATAGTTCTTGAAATAAGATTTCCTGTCCCACATTGCACGTTACTAAAATCTAAATGTATTAATTAGAAAATTACTCTTCGAATATACTAAACTTAGGAATTCTAATTATTTCAACAATTCGTACTCTTATATTTAACATTCACTTCCGTTATTCCCAAATATTCATATTTTCTTATTTTCATATACATTTGTTCACTAGAACAAATATCTTATTCTAGCTAATACACCTCGGCGATTGAATATAAATTTTACATCTATGTATATTATTGAAGCAAAATGCAACTCAATTAATCAAAGCACACTGATAAACTTTAAATGGTTTCTCACGCATCCATGAATCAAACGACAATGGAAATATTGCGAAATCTTAATCGAGATTGATTCCCGTCCCACCAATCAAGAGGGATGAATGTGTGACACAACTACAGACTGCGCGCCAAACCATTGGCAGATCCAAAATTTGATGACCAAGGAACGGTAATTCGTCGGAGCGACGATAATTCAGGCCTATCTGCAAGCGTTTCTAATTTCCTTGATATTCCCGTCGAAGGGTCCTTACGGTCGAGGAGCCTAAGGATGCCAGAAATACCGACGCGAAGGCAGAAGCGCCTTCCATGACAGACCTGCAGGATGGAGTTGTATTAATTTCATATCCCTTCCGCTGTTCAGCACGAACGACTACGTTCAATCGTCTATTTATTGCCGATATATCCAATCTCGTTCCGCCCCTACGAGGTATCGCCTAGATACGGGGGAGTGGCAACTGGCTATCAATTTTGATTAGTATCTTCTAAAGATCCTTAATTAGAAACAAGATTGCGACGTACATTTGGATCAAGACGTTTATTAAAGAGCTTTCGTCCCGTCTACGCAAGCAAATGTACGTATCCGGTCATGGTGACAGCTCTGTGTAATTAATAAATTAATTAGTGTTAATGAGGGAAAAAGATCCTTGTCTATGTTTCAATAGAATGCGTAATTTCGACCTGGTTTTTAATTGTAAACATAGTGTGTAGGTTGAGAATAGAAAATTAATCAAAGAAGATTTTGTTTTCTTTTAAAAAGATTCTACGTATTTCAATTTAAAATAAACGTTCTACAAGAAGTGTAGGAAATATGAAAGACTAAGTTAATTAAATCTTAAAAATTAAGTTCGCTTTATAAAATCTACAAAACTGTAGAAACTTAGCAACAACAAAAATTAAAAAAGCATCAACTATAATATCCCCAGATGTCTTAATATTAGATACAATCTGCTGGGAAACAATTTAAGGAAGGAAATGTCGAAATTATGGAACAGAAAATCAGTTGTAATAAATACATGGATCACTAAGTGTTAATAATAGAGAATATGTACAGCATGATTGGCCGCTTGTTACACCGAGTGAAGTTCTGTCATGTACGTACAATCGAATGACTGAATGTAAATGTAAGTGTTTGTGGGGGATACTAAATGTAGAGTGCAGTAATTGCGGGTTTATGGCCGCAGTAGTTTACAAGTGGCTTGCGAAGTCACTTGATTCATCGGGTAATTTGCGCCGCCGACGATTTGCATTTTAAGTGAAACCTACACGAAGTCCTCACCGTGATTTCCCGCGATAGAATGATTACTTTCTACATCTTCAGCAATGCTAAGACTATTTCTCAGAAGTTTGTCCATTCTTTTATTGCATTCATATCGCGAAACATATAAGCTCTACAACTCTTGAGAAATATGACTTACTCTCACTTAGATTATTAATCATAATATGTATAATGTACAGTCATTCGCAGAGTACTGTGATAATCTAATAAACGCGTCATACCACAATTAATTCAATAGTTATCTGCACAAAATTGGTACCGATGTCCTATTTACGACGTCAAACTGGACTGAAGTTATGGGAACAACAGGGAACAAGTAGAACGATATCGAAAGGCGAAAGACCGCGAAAGCAAATTGAAAAAGAAAACACTACAAAGTATAATCCGAAATCACATTGAATAGAAAGAACGATACAAATAACATCGCCACAAGGTAAAAATTCCAACTAGTACCAAGATATTAATTCGACCGCTCCGTTTTCCTAATGAACGAAATCTGGGCAAGAGTGTCTACTGGTGAGACAGACCGGAAGCCGGGTCCGCTACATCCAGCGTG
This sequence comes from Holcopasites calliopsidis, assembly GCA_023838395.1. Classification (NCBI taxonomy): domain Eukaryota; kingdom Metazoa; phylum Arthropoda; class Insecta; order Hymenoptera; family Apidae; genus Holcopasites; species Holcopasites calliopsidis. Next base: position 1,675,772 of record JALHAQ010000015.1, read on the forward strand.
TAAAATCCGCAAGTTAAACGCGACCTATTAACGAAATCGAGTCGATTCCTTGGCTGTAGCCGTGGCTATACTCAACGCTGAACCGCGTAAAGGAATTTGCGGTCCAAGTTGCTTTGCTATCCGAGATGGAGAAATCTTCCACCCTGTAGCACCCAATCCAGCCTCTTCCCTACGCCCTCCCCCCCCCCCCTTCCGTGCCAGTTTACTTCAGCCCCGATCATCCGTGGCCCCAGTCACCCCAAGGCTAGTTTCTCCGTAGGAACCCTTAAGCTTAACTATCCGCAGAAGTTGGAATCTGTACGTACCTATTCGACGACGGAGCTACAAACTCATCCCCTCTTCTCCCGCGGAACGGCACCCCTCGTTCGGACTTGAACACTCCGCAGTAGCTGTTCGAGCTGTATTAGCATTGGCAGAGGGGTTGAAGGGGGCGGAGAGCGGAGATAACCGGTCCAGAGACGAGGAAAGTGAAACGAGAATGGATCCAGGTACTTTGGGGAAAATTTTAAGATCGATAAGTGCCTCGGGATGGCGAAAGAATAGATAGGTACTCTCTGGATATTGTTATTCATGGTTGGAAGACGAAGTACAAGTTTGGGAAAGTAGACTAAGGTCAGCCCGGTTAAGAAAAATTAAGTAATGAAAGGACTTTTTAGTTTTCCGAGCAGTCGAATTTGTAAAATTTGAAATCTTGTCAAGTGTGAGGAGTAATGGTTTCAGCTTAGGTCTCTTATTATGGGGATGCTTGCTCGATATACAGATAAGAGCTACGTCGGTGTCTGTATTAAGAGATAGTAACATCAATACTGATCGCTCGAAGTAAAAATTGAAACAAATAAAAGGCCAAGGGCAATTTCACAGACGTGACGTAAGTAATAGTAGAATGATAAATTATGTAAAGGTACTAATTCTGACTATTATCGAAGTTGTATCTTAATTACTATAAAATAGCATTGAATACACCGGTCAATAGAAATGAACAAAAAAAAGTATCTCAAGGTCCACCTTACCCTGCAACACTACCCCGAGTGTGCTAGAACTTATTCCGGTTTCAATAACGACGTTCTCATAACTCCGACAATAAGGCCGGACTCGACGAACCTGTCAGACGGACTCTGAAACGTTTCTAGCAACGTCTCCTGTCAAACCAGCTCGAAGTAACTCCTTCCCTGACCGCTAAAAAAAAAAGAAAATTAAATAACCATCGTCTCACGTCTAATTCCATGAAAACTATGATATTACATTAATAAGAAATCATTCAGCCGAAAACTCCAAAATGCCAAAGGAGTTTCTAAAACGAGAGAGCATTCCACGAGGGGTGAAATGGAAGTTCAAGTAATATCGATTGGACGCAAGATCGCCAGGGGGCAAATCTTGCGAATCGTGATTGAGTTGTAGGAACCGTTGTAGGGAAACGAATCGGTGGCTCCAAAAAAGGGGTAGGGGGCCAGTCTCGACGGGGTGAAATCTTTGGCGAAGGTGGGGAACAAGGATCACGAAGTCAACGGAAAACTACATCGTTGAGAAATTACGGATGCCGATTGCTACATCGATCCCAGTAATCTCACGGAGACCGCCAATTTCCACGTGATCTTCGTCCCTGCTGCCGTTGGTCTGATATTAATTAACCTTAAGCTACGAAGACCCGTGAGATTCGAGACTTGCTCCAACATAGGTCCATCGGGAACAGCGTTGGACGTATGCTTAAACAATTAGCGATCCAAACGTTTACGCTGGTCCAAACTCTACAGAATATTCTCAAACATAAAATACCAAAAGCCGGGCCATTTTCTGGATGTCCATTTCTTTTGCGCTTTTAATAAATTAGAAGATATTCGTAAAATGAAAAGTATGCAAGTATGCATTTATTGGATAGTTGAGTTCCCATACAATAAATTGTTAGTAAAGAAGAATCTGTTCGATGAAAAGTATAAAAAATAGAAATAAATTTGAAGTAAAAATATTCTATTCCAATTCATGATTGCTATAAGTCCTCAACGATACCTGACCACGGTACTCAAGTATTTAATAAACAGTACCAGTAGAGAATACAAGATCATGCTATCCCGAATCGGTCTGTAGCACTAGACTTTCAAAAACAAATTCTGTCCGTTAGATAAAACATTTTAATGAATATCACAAGCGCTAGATATAATTCCCTCATGACCTGGAACATTTTCCATCGTAGGGCCGAATGAATACCGACGTGAAGAAAATAAAAACTACTCCCAAGGGTACACGCCTCTTCCTAATTCACTTTGTATACCCATTAGCGTAATCGCAATCGCGAGCCTTGACAAAATTCGACGACACACGTGCGAGAGCGTGTCATGTAAGAGATCTTAGCGAAAGCTGCACCCAGGGAAGACGCAATTAGACTCGATAGGGGAGGAACAAGAAGGGGATGAAGAAGCGGGTTATAAAGTTGTCCCGCGAGATGGACCGGGACAGGTTTGTCCAGAACGCCAGGAGAATGTGGAGTATCCGAGATCCGGCTACGAATCGCCGCTCCTTTGTCGGACTTAGGCCCTTCTGAGAACGCGGAAGGAGGATCTTTGGTTAATCTTACTAATCTTCGCCGCTTGCTCCGACCTCGAACGGCGAAACGGCAGGATGGCCGGTCGAAAACCGCGGTCTAACTACATTACAGATCCCCCAATCAGCGAGAATGCTGGATAAAGGATGCGGGACATGCTGTGCTTAACTTCGTCGAGCCGTTTGATGCCGACGTACAATCTTTAAATTATTTATTAAATAATATAATGTTTCTAATTGCGACACACTGTGTTGTCAGAGCGTAAAATTGAAGACAAAAAGAGGTGCCATTGTTATAATCTATCATTATTAATTCGGTGAATTGTCAAACGGTACAACAGAATTTATGATTCTAATGATGCCTTTATCATTAACTTTTGAAACATTTCGATATCGAAATTAGTCGCCGTAACATCAAGAAGCTTAGACTTAGTTTTTGCTTGCTTCCAGGGGTGGTTCACTGTAAATTAGATGGGTTTATATCGAGTCGTGGGTTCTGTTCCATAGAGCCGAATGAGGGAGGCAAGCTGTTTTTGCACAGTTCTCCACAAAGTTCCAGAGAATACTGCAGTTCGAGCCATTCGTGAAGTTCGGTACAAACAACTTTAAGCCTCGAACGAATTCCCTTAATTGAACGTAAATGTATATTTCTAAATGTAACTTAACACTTTCCTAAAAGTTGCGAATGCTATGGTAAATAGTAATCTCTTCTAAGGAAACACACAATCTTCATAAAAACTAACTTGAATGCAACAACAATTAATTTTCATTTAAAAGAAAAAAAGCTTTTGACTGTTACTGCAAAATATTTAAATACTAATTATCGCTCATTATTTTCAGCAACGTATTGCGAGAACTGATTAGGAAGCGCTGACGTATTACGATAAGATTCGATTAATTATTCATTTATCAGAATGTAGCAAAGAATACATACACATTTGCGTACCACTTACATTTAGAGTATTTTTATATACTTTTTTTACATAATATTTAATAAAAATACCTGAATGAAATTACCTCCAATATTGCGATATTGATATCCAAAAAAAATTAGGACAATAATTCCTCTTTTAAATGGATGTTTTCATTATCATTGCAACTGAAATGATTTCATTGCAGTTAAAAGAACACAAGTTTAAAAAATTTCTAGTAAGACTATTTCGTTCGCGTTTGATTTCGTAAGCCATAACAAGACCCACTTCATCAACTTACGCTAAATAATTGACGAGTCAAAGTTTATCAGAGTTTCATCATATGGATTGATAAATATTCCCCTTGTTTATAACGCACACTTTTCTGCCCCCCATGAAGACCGTCTTTGTTAACAAAGCATTAGTTCCCTTCAAATCGTCGAATGATTCGAATACCACAAGTCGTCAAGTAAGAACAATATTTCTTCTAGTCGAGACTTGGAAACATATTACATTTACCTTACAGATTTCTCACAATTAGTTCATATTTACTGGTTCTATTAACGTAAATGCATCAGTGTCTTAATAGAGAAAAAGAGCGGCAGGATATAGCGACGAAAATACGCATAGAAAATGAATTAGCTCATATTGTAAATTATCATTATACTGAAACAATAACGTATGACAAAAATTGAGAAGCCAGCAGGTGCTCCTAAGTTTTGATACGCAGTGTACGCTGCAGGCTGAACGGCACTCAAACCGGTTGCCAATATTAATACGATTCATTCGTCCGCCGTCAGTCGTCCAGTGAATTCACGTTGATTATATCGATCCAGTTTGTTCGATCAATACGCTTCAAAGCATTAATTACACTAAAATAAATTAGTTGAAGAAAAATCAGCTCAATCGTGACGATTATTTATCTTGTGATCGTAGATTTTTCCATAGAGTGATGTCGACGGATGTGCGAGGAGTTGTGCTATCCGGCCTCGAATTATCGAAGTAAGTTTCAATATTTTATGTTAAGAACATAACGAATTTCGTACGCTGATAATTATAATTTCGTTCTATTGGATCTTCCAAAGCTAAACGATGAAACACTTCATCGATCTTTCATATGAGCCTGTCACGTGGCGTACGTCTTTTTTCAGCAAAAATCCTTTTCAAATTCAAATTAAAACTCGAATCGGTTCATCGATTGTTAAAAGTGGCACAGAGGTCGATAGCGTTCATTGCACTGACCTAACCTTTGAGATATAATTCTATGAAAATACTTGCTTTTTAATAATTGAAAATCATAACCTGCCTTATAAAGACGTCCTTTTTCCCTGTGTGAGGTTATGCGTACTTTTTAAAATTATATTATGTAATTCACAAAAAACAAAATGATTCATAAAACGCAACATCATCTTGCACGTTTGTCATCAACATCCAGGTCCTTGGTGCATCCTAAAAGGATGTATTTATATATTTACGCGTTAAAAACGTAGGTATACGCATGCGTATAAGAGCCCGCCGAATTCAAATAGCCGAGAAATACATGCAATCGCGCAAATCGCATACATATTTATTCTTTTAACTATCTATAACGGGTATTATTATACCAGCACATAAGGGTTGAAATTTTGCTATTAAAACATAAATATCGCATAAGAATAAAAATGATGCATGTTGCCATGTGTACTACTTATGCATGCTTGCTATAAACAATTTTAAAGTAACACTGTATAATGCAATTTAATATACCATTGCACAATGTAATTACTTTCTTTTTTTCATTTTACAAGGGTAATTCGCGAAGGCTTATCACAAGATGTGAAAGCTTTGAAGGAGAAATTGCCAAACTTTGCACCCCGTTTGGCAATCGTTCAAGTTGGGGGCAGGGAAGATTCGAACGTTTATATAAGTAAAAAAATAAAAGCGGCAAATGATATCGGAATAGTCGCCGATCATGTTAAATTGCCAAACACTACCACGGAAGGGGAATTAATGAACAAGGTGAACAAATTGAATAATGATCCGAACGTGCACGGTATTATCGTACAAATGCCGCTTGATACTGTTCATGAAATCAATTCTCACTTGATTACTGATTTAGTATCGCCCGAAAAAGACGTGGATGGGTAAGCTCTAAGTTCTTCTCTTTTTGTAATATAATTAAGTAAAACACTAACTCGAATTAATGATAGTAAATAAATTGTGTTCGTATTGAGATTTTGGAAATATCAAACGTTATATTTAATAATAATATCATCTGTATATTTTCCTTTGCTTCAACTCTTTCTGTACAATGCAATTATGCGACATTTAAAATGTTTTCCATAATATCATGATGTATAAAATGAAGAAAGCATCGACGCCGTGACCCTTGACGCTTAATATCACGAACGGGATGATAAGAGCCAAACGCATTTTATCTAAACTTGCGCTGACTTGATAATAATATGTAACTCGCATCGATATTAAATGCCACGATACTTTCGTCAGCTGTTATGAAATCATTAAATAATAACATTAGTAGTTAATAAAAAAAAAATGAACAACAACAATAATGTTGATCGCAGGCGCCCGATCTCGAAACAGCAAGCGTGATATAAAATTCCAATTTTCAGATTAAATACAATTAATGAAGGGCGATTAGCCATTGGCGATATGGACACGGGATTTTTACCGTGCACTCCACACGGATGCATGGAACTTATCAAGAAGTACGTAAAAAAGGCCTTTCTTTAGTTATCGGACAATGCTTAAAAAATTACGCAATGCACCGATGAACGAATTGAACGAGTAGTTAATAATTAAATATACAATAAATATAAATAATGCCCATTGCCAGGAGCGGAGTACCGATCGCTGGTGCTAATGCTGTTGTTCTGGGTAGAAGTAAAATTGTGGGAACCCCCATGGCCGAATTATTAAAATGGCACAATGCTACCGTCACAGTGTGCCATTCGAAAACGCGAGATCTTCCACAAGTTGTGAGTAACGAATACCACGCCGTTTACTTGCGTGTAAAGCTGTAAAAACACATAAAATGCCCACAACCGTACTCTGTGTTGAGTATTCAATTTGATTACAGGTTTCGCAAGCTGACATCCTAGTAGTTGGCATCGGTAGGGCCCAAATGGTCAAAGGAAGCTGGATTAAACCTGGCGCAGTCGTGATCGATTGCGGAATAAATTGCATTCCAGGTAGATAAAATTTCACGCTTTAGCTTGATCCTATTTTTGCTCGGAAACGTAAATTACAAATACGAAATCGATGTTTTACGGTGATTGCAATGCTTCGAGTTGAGACTGAACTGAAAGAAGTTGGGACTTCGAATTCTTCTTGATACTGATGACCAATGCGCTCAGCACATTCAAGTCGATCCTTATCTGTGTTAACAGTCTCTTTCTTTCATGTGCATCTCTAATTTTGAAATACCGAAAGCAGTAGCGTCACGTGGAAGTAATGCGGAGCAGAACCGGGTACGCGGGTCAAACCGGGTACACCATCCATTTTCTATGTGGTACCCGGTTGAACCCGCGCACCCGGTTTAGCCCCGCATTCCCCTGTTTAAACTCTATCATTTCGATCTAACAGCAGTCGCTGCTAACATCTTCTTGGCCTACACTTCGACGTTAAACTGTAGAACTTTACCTCAATTCTGTTTTCAGTCGCAAGATAATAAAAATGTAAAGGGCAGTAGTTTAGAAAAATCGTAAAACTGGTGTACAGAATAATGAATACAGTGATCATTGCTGCAGATCCGACAAAGAAAAGCGGGCAACGTTTAGTGGGCGACGTGGATTATCCAGAAGCCGCGAAAGTAGCTTCATACATTACACCCGTACCGGGTGGGGTTGGTCCGATGACCGTAGCCATACTGATGAAGAACACGGTATTGTCTGCTCAAAGAGTAGCTGAGCAAATGTTGAAGAATGAGTGGAAATTAAGAGTTCTGAAGATTAATCCGGAAAAACCGGTACCCAGCGACATAGCGATTTCGAGAAGCCATGAGCCGAAACCGATCACGACTTTAGCTGAAGAAATTGGTGTGCTCCACAGCGAGATCAGTCCTTACGGACACAAAAAGGCAAAGGTCAGTTTGGACGTTTTAAAACGATTGGAACACCAAGAGAATGGTAAACTAGTAGTGATTGCTGGCATCACGCCAACACCTTTTGGTGAAGGCAAGAGTACCACATCTTTGGGTTTGGTGCAAGCTTTGACGGTGCACAAAGGAAAGAACTCGTTCGTTACATTACGACAACCAAGTCAGGGGCCAACCTTTGGAGTGAAGGGTGGTGCTGCAGGGGGCGGATACTCGCAGGTATCGTTTATTGAAATTAGAAGTATATAGAAACATTAGCCAGGTGCACAATTGTCGATCGTGCCCTGAATTAAAATAAATTTTGTATTAAACGAAGAAAGATGTACGTAATGTATTTCCTTCAGGTCATTCCCATGGAAGAATTTAATTTGCATTTAACCGGTGATATTCACGCCGTAACAGCAGCTAATAATTTGTTAGCCGCGCAAATCGATGCCCGATACTTCCACGAATCAACTCAGACCGATCAGGCTCTTTACGATCGACTTGTGCCGACTATTAAAGGCGAGAGGAAATTCTCCAAAATACAATTAAAGCGTTTGGACAAATTGGGTATAACGAAGACCGATCCAAACAGTTTGACAGAAGAGGAAAGAAGGAAGTTTGCAAGATTGGATATCGATCCGGAAAACATTACTTGGACCCGGGGTACGATGAGATAGATATAAATAAAAATATATATGAAGCTGGATCTAAGAAACAGAATAATTCTCTTGTTTCAGTCGTCGATATAAACGATCGATTTTTGCGCAAAATCACCATCGGGCAAAGTCCGTCTGAGAAAGGTAGAACACGGGAAACATCGTTCCGCATTTCTGTCAGTTCTGAAATAATGGCAATACTTGCATTATCCACCAGTGTCGATGATATGAAGCGAAGACTTGGAAACATAGTAGTTGCCTTCAACAAAAATGGAGAACCCCTAACTGCCGATGATTTCGTTAGTATATTCGCCACCTCAAATTGCAGTACCTTCATTCTACCACTAAATGCTACACGAACTAAATATATATTTAGGGTATGACTGGAGCGATGGCAATTTTGTTAAAAGATGCTATTGAGCCTACACTTATGCAATCGTTGGAAGGAACGCCCGTGATGGTTCACGCTGGACCATTTGCAAATATTGCGCATGGTTGTTCCTCCATTATAGCAGACGCGATTGCACTAAAATTAGTCGGACCGAAAGGTATCGTGGTAACTGAAGCCGGTTTCGGTTCTGATATTGGAATGGAAAAATTCTTCGATATTAAGTGCCGGACATCCGGCCATATACCGAACGCTGTTGTACTCGTTGCAACCGTTAGGGCACTGAAAATGCACGGCGGGGGACCTGCAGTAACTACCGGTTCCCCGTTGAAGAAAGAATATCTCGAGGAAAATCTTGATTTAGTTAAAAAAGGTCTACCGAATCTTCAGAAGCATATCAGCAATGGAACCAAATTTGGCGTTCCGGTTATCGTCGCCATAAACGTTCACGCGTAAGTTTTACATTAAACAATTAATTATGGATGAATTATTTTAATGTGCTAAATGTAAAAGTCTTATTTCAGCACTGACACGCGAGCCGAATTGGAATTAGTGAAACAGGCCGCAATAGCAAGCGGTGCGACTGATGCAGTTATATGCAATCATTGGGCAGAGGGTGGTGCAGGCGCCACAGAACTCGCGGATGCAGTTATTGCAGCCACGACTAAACCAAGCAATTTCAAAGTGTTGTACGACCTTAATCTCGGTATCGTAGAAAAAATAAATGTAATTGCGAAAGAAATGTATGGCGCGGAGCAAGTTGTGTTTGTAGACGAGGTAAATCACCAATTATTTTATGGAATATTGTTTTTCAAGAATTGTGTGCAAATATGATTATTAATGTAGGTTCAAAAGAAAATCCAAAAATACACGGAATTAGGATACGATAAATTGCCAATTTGTATGGCAAAAACGGCAGTCTCTTTAACTGGTGATCCATCGATTAAAGGGGCGCCTACGGGTTTCACCCTCGATATTACAGATATATTTGTATCTGTAGGTGCGGGATTTATTGTACCCATGGTTGGAGAGGTAAGTTTCCCGAATTATAATATTCTGTCGTAAAATATTATAACTGCAACGTTATTTTTTCAGATAATGATGATGCCAGGTCTCTCTACAAGACCGAATATTTACGATATGGATTGGAACAGTGATACAGATGAAATAGAAGGTCTGTTCTGAGCATGTTAAGTCTCCAGCTTAAGGAGAGCCCTGCCAATTGTAATATTGTTTACTTCACACTCAAAGTATCTGGTAACAATCATTGCAACCATTTTTATCGATTACAAGAGTCTATTTTCTTTCTTACATATGATACAATGTACATACAATATATTATATGGCATATGTTGCCGCGTATAATAGATTTTGTATTAAAGGATTATGAAAATATTACATGATACGGAATAGATTTACATGTTATATTTACAATTTCAACTTGAAGAACGATAGTCTAAATCACTTTACTAATCGCTCGTAATTTAGCTGATCGTGATCTTGGATTGGTATTTACTTCTTCTGGTGTGGGTGTAACTACGTGCTTATGTAACATTTTCCAAGGTGTTTTAGCGAATGTTTCCATCTCGGCTGCGCTATAATGTTTCCCATAATTCGAGTACTTTAATGGTAACTTGTTAGCCATGGTTTCTGTTATATTCGCGGACATATGCCTTTTAACAATCGTATCCTCCAACGAATGAAAGGATATCGTTATCAGACGACCGTGAGTTTTTAAATAAGATCCAGCAACAACAATACCATAATTTATTTCGTTTAATTCATTATTCACGAAAATTCTGAGCGCCTGAAACGTTTTCGTTGCACAATGAGCATGCCTACCAAGCTGGTCTAATCTTTTCTCAGATACTACGGACTCGACAAGCTGCGCTAACTCTTGCGTAGTCTTTAAGCTCCGAAACATATACCGAGCATCTATAATCGCGCGTGCTATTTTTTTCGCTTGCCTCTCCTCTCCGTAAACTTTTAAGATATGGACTAAGTCTATTTCCGTTATACGTTCCAAAACCTCGGCGGCTGTAGGTTCCAATGGGCACCTGAATCCATCCATTCTCATATCCAGCGGTCCATTTTTCGACAAGGAAAACCCTCTTTCCGCAACATCCAGTTGCATGGATGAACAACCAAAATCGAATAGAAATCCATCTATGCTGTTCGTTTTCACTTTATGCTCACACAGCAATTGTGGAATTTCTGAGAATCTGCCTAATAGGGGTATCAGTTGCCCAGGATATTTCTCTGACAATTTCTGCGCGTGTTCATGTGCAATGGGATCTCTGTCTACCGCAAATATCTTTACATCGGGTGAATGTTTTAAAATTTTTGTCGAGTGTCCACCAGCGCCGAATGTCATGTCCACAAAAATTTTTCCCGGAGATGGATCTAGATAATGCAGTACCTCTTTGACCATGACTGGTATATGCGGTGCATTTTCAGTATTATCGTCAGATTCTATTGCGATCTGACTATATGTTCTACGATTGCTTAAATACGATACAACATTCTGTTTCTGATATATATAACGCGCATCTCTACTAATGTGCTTTGCACAATAATTCCTAAATGTATGAACTACGCATGTGTTACTGATTAGCTGCCTTCTTAGGAACATTTCTAAACAATCTGGTAAACGTACGGGATAGAAACCCTTTTTGTTGTTCTTGGAAGGCCTGTGTTGCTTCTGGCGAAAGCATCAAATTACACTGTTCTTTCGTTAATCCGCTGGCAGTACTCGAAAGTGTACGAGCATACATTTGACCATAATGATTAGAACAAAGTCTCTTTAAGCTCATATAATAACGGTCACACTGTTCACGATTCACATTGCTCGCATCACCCTTCGCGAATGCAAGTTTTATCTGATCGCGAATATGTTGAGAGAGATCTCTAAAATAAAGACGAATTATAAATTTATTATGTATTTAATGGCATAAGTTAGATAAGTCTGATAAGTCAGAATAACAACAGAATATATTGTTAATTGCATACGATCGAGCAATAACACATTAAATCTAACCATAGTTTAAGATGTGTTGAAATCGAAAAGTATATTAATGAAAACCGAATTGTGCTCTTGGTAAAACTGTAAAGAAGACGCAAATTAGAGATAAATGTATTTTACTGAATAAAATTACCTGCCAGGTTTTGAATTATCCAAGGGCCAAGCTTCCAACAATTTCATATAATTTCTATACGAACCCATAATTAGTGGTGGTGGAGAACTATCAATGGTACTATCGATAATTATCGATGGTCACCAATATCGAAAACTCTCGGTAGTTCATTTTATCGATCACAAGTTAAAGATTTACCGAAATCATGTACGTGGCGCCATCTCGTGTTTGGTGTCGGCCGAAGCGTCGAAAATCAACATTTTGAGTTTCGCCATGTACACGATTTCGACACTTCGCGAACGACCTCCCCAAAATGTTGATTTTCGACGTTTCGGCTAGCACCAAACACGAGATGGCGCCACTATGAATTATTGCGGCGCGTATTGGAATAACATTTAACTCAACTACCGCAGATGATATAATTATTATGCAGTATTTTACATAACAATAAGCTTTCTTTTGCACAGAAATTTTATACATGTTTCATACATGTTTCATTAACCCATTTGCATTAAGACTTTAACTATGCAACTGAGTTCAGCAGAATATTCCGCTTACGGTTGCAAATGGGGGTTAAACAGCAGAAACATTATTAATGAGAGTAGGAGATAAACTGACATTCTTTTAATAAGGATTTAGTAGGTTTTGAAAATAAAAATATTTCAATTTGCATATACTCTACTTTAATAGAATTTTCTACAAGCACAGTCATCGCAATTTAATGCAGAATGTAACACTAAAATCTAGCAATAATCTAATGGTCAAATGTATAATTGCTTCAAATCGTTCTGTCCAGTTCATATCCAGATTACACCTTGTTATTCATTTTGAAGACTTTCATCTTTGCGCCTGTTTCTCTGAAATGTTTAGATAAATATTTTATGTACGAGCACACACAAACGTAGAGAATAGTTTTTACTGTAAAAGGAATTAATATTTGCTATTAACTCTTATATAGCTGGAAAGCCGTTGCCTGTTCTTTAACAATTGTTCTTCGTTCGCATTTTTCGCTTCATTTAAAAAGTAAGATAAATTATCTTGCGTCTGCGAATTTGTGCCATTACGTTGAATATTATCAGAGTATGACATAGTTTGTTCCTTCTCACCAGGTGTTAGGGTCACTACATTAGCAGAAATATCAACAGTTTTGTCTCCTCTCCACACTTCGAGTAACGTTTCGGAATTGTAAAATGGGTATAGAGTATAAACAAGTGACCATGGTTTTTGGTCAGAATTTTCGTTAGTATTAGCTTGGCCCAATACTTGACATACGCAGACAACCACGCTGAATAAAACCTACAAAAAAAGAAGAGAACAATTATAAAGTATTAATTAATATATTCACATGTTACTACTTACAGTCAGTGGCAAATGCATCTTGCTAGCAGTGTTCAGTACGGATTGCTCGCTTTACAGGACTCATGTGACTTTACACCAGCTCTACCACTTTAAATACCCAAGCATGAAGTTCCATTGATAGATTATGTGTATCAAATTTCAAGGTCTAAGCACCTAACAGATCTCAGGATTATACTTAGTACTACACTAAAGATCATTAAACGCCAAGGGAAGTATTATGAATGTAATAATTACAAGAGCATTTTATAAATACTCATTTATTGATTAACACAAAAATAACGCTTAATTATAAACAAAATATCTGTTAGACGTTTTATCTTTCCACCGCCTCTAGAGGTATTACATTACAACCCAGAAGTCCACTACCACCCCAAGGACGCGGAATTAAAGTCAAGGCTACAATATTAGATCCACGTTTAACTCTTACATTGATTGCCTTATATCTACTGTTTTGTACCAATACCCCAATATCTTTCAAGGATTTGAAATTCCTACAATCGATAGAACCAAATTCCAATACAAGGTCCTCGACTTGAATCCCCTGTATAATATTAAATTAAATTAGAGGAACAACAAACTTTTGCAGACGATATAGTAATACAAAATATATGCCTTACAGCTATTTCAGCGGGGGAACCCGGGGATACTAGATTCACCTTTAGAAATGGTTCCAATTGTGCGCTTTCTTGAGTATCTGTCATAGCCGCACTAGAACTCTGCGCTTCATTTCCTGCCAGAGCGTGCACCTTGTGCAGACCCTCCTCTATTTTATTCAGCAAAGCTTTATGATCATTTCTCAGACCTAATCACTTAATAATGCACTAGTAAGTTCAAGTTATCAATATTTCATTGCGAAAATTTGCGTAGTAATTAAACGTACATAATATCTTGTGGCGCGCGTGTCTGACTTGATAGACATCGATATCGTTTCGCGGATATCCTTCGCTGTCCACCAACGGATCATCCATGCCCACATGATTCTACAAATTCATAGAAATATTCAATCATCTTCCCCAAAATCTGACGGATCATTCTCTGTTTATAAAACAGATTCTCTTATACTCGGTGACACGGCTGTGCATAATTTTTACGAAAGCTTAAAACATCTGGACATACGTACGGCATCTAAGATTTCTTTCAGAGCCCTCAAATCCGACTCAATTTTATCTTTGTCTTTCATAAGCTGAAGAACATGATCCTTTGCTTCCTGTAACTCCATGTCGACCACCATTTTCGCTCAGCATAACATGCATGCGCGCACTGATACATCAGGTACGTCATTATAGGTGGGAAAAATTGAGCATTAATTTTAAATAGAAATCTTCCAAATTTGTATTTTTTAAAATCGAACGCAGGTAATTTATTTCTGTCCTTGTACTTTAATATGTTACAAACTTAGCTAAACTTGCATATTATACACGATTATTTAAAAAAGATTATACACTCGCATATGTCTTGTATTTAAGACATCTGCAGTTTCAAAAATAAAGCCTTCAAGTACCGCGCTTCATATACAACTGTTTGTTTGCCCTGTGGGGTAATGGAAAGCATGTTCTGCATATCAAGAGGTTGATCCACTACCGTTACTACGTCCCTGCCGTAAACTAAAAAAAAAAAAACATTTTATTAATAACTTCACGTAAATAGCCTTATGCAAATAATTAAAATACCTTCACAATGTTCTAAAAATTGTATACACTCCTGGAGCGTAGCGTCTTTCAAGACAACTAACTGTTTAGCCAGTTGTTCCAAAAGGGACAAGAAGCATCTCTTCGCGTAGAACCACGTGTCGGTTCCTAATTTTTTATTGTAGGGCTCCAAACTCTTCATTACTCTGGATATACCAAACTCGTAATTTCCCTTGGAACAGTACAACGTTCCGATGACTAAATTCACGATACATAAGTGGAACAACTTCTTATCTTGATCCTCTCGCGAAACCGCTTGCTCTTCCTTTTCTATCTTCTTCATTAGCCCTTCGGCCTCCGCGTTTTGGGAGGTCATAATATAACTTACGCATAAATTGGCAAGTACTATAGCGCTTACATCTAAAATCTGAAATTTCGGGAATATTTATGATGTCTGATATCTAAATATGTAAAAGTGAATTAAAAGGAAGAAAAGAAGACAAAATAACTAACATTATCATATTTCTTTCTAACAATCGGCTCGTAAAATCCTGTTGCCTCCTTAAATTTATTTTCTTGCATAAAAAGAGTATGTGCCACGTTCAATTTCCATATATCGTGTTCATTGCAAAATTCCACGCTCTTTCTAAAAATCTTCTCGACCTGGGTATAGTTGCCAAGTTCCCAATAAATTTTCGCCTGTGCCATTAAAACCGGCACGTATCTTTCTAATGCTTCTTCATAATCATTTACAGCTTTTTTAACAGCACTATCATCATGATTTAATCTCGCTTCTTGAACTCGTTTCGTTGCTTTCCGTAATATTTCCATATGCTTATTGCCGAGATCGTCAAATTTACGATAGGCTTCCTCTGGAGAAGTTTGTTGGGTAATTAACGCATCCAGATAATCATATAGATACTGCAAAATAGAGACTATTAAAATTAGGATAAAAATCATTAGATTATTTATATTTGATGAATTTAATAAAAATACAAATATTCGGACCACATACTATGCACCTTAAAATAATTTGCTAGCTACAGCCATGCACCCGATTTGTTGGTAAACTTAACCATCAAATCGGTTTCAGCCATCGTTCATTTCTTGTAACTCGTTTCTTGTACGAAAATGTCAATCGTATAATTACAAGTAAAGATAGTTGCGTCAAATTTCTAAAAAATGGCTGCTTGTGAATTAAATCAAATATTCCTGGGAGAAGTTGCGTCCGTCCAAAATTACGGAGCGTTCGTCAGAATTCCCGGCTCTTCGGCCCAAGGATTGATACATAAATCACAGGTATTTGGAGAACAAAATCATAACGAAATTTTACTTTTCACATTATATTGTAAGGCGCATTACGTGGTCTTGATTTTATCAGGTGAGTTCATCTCGTGTCGACGATGTCGCAGAAGTTTTGCAAAAGGGAGAACGTGTATGGTGTAAAGTAATATCTGTAGATGACGGAAAAGTAGGCCTATCCATGAAATACGTGAGCCAAGGAAAAGGTACAGATTTAGATCCGAATGGTGTACAGTTACAACAGGACTTGCAAAAGAAAAAACCTGTAGGCAAATACGAACGAAAAACTATACACCTAGAGGCTGTTCTTAATACTACATGTACAAAATGTGGCATTGCCGGTCATCTGTCCAAAGATTGTTTTATGAGTCCAGATGGGAAAAAATACGATTTAATCCCGGAAATTGACGTGGAACCACCGAGTGAAGTACAAACTGATACAAGCAAGAAAGAAAAGAAGCACAAAGAAAAGAAATTAAAGAAGAGAAAGAAAGCTAAAAAGTACAAACAGCATAGCGATCACAGCGATTCTGATGGAGAAGAGGTAGTTAAAAAGAAGAAGAAGAAACATTCTAAGGATCAGAAGAAAAGAAAGCACGATGACTCTAGCGATGAAAGTTCCATTGACAGCTCTTCTAGTCATGATGTGAAAGCTCATAAGCGAAAGCACCCAAAAAGTGCAGAAAAACGTACAAAGAAGTGTAAACATTCGAAGAGTAAATATGCTGACGAATAAAACCTTGTTTTTTATGTTAAGGGCTGTACTTACTGGTGTTAAATATTTATAAGTCAAGTGAACATTCTCGGCAAGAACATCCGCCGCTAAATCGTAGTATTGATATTTGCAATACAACAATAGTAAATTTGCAAAAGTTTCAGGCGGAAATGGATTCTGTTGCAGGAGAAATTGAAGTTTCTCGAATCCCTCACTCGGCTTTGTATCCATGTTTATTAAAGCTTGATTATGTAAAGTAACGGCATCAAGCTCTTCTTCAGATCTGGGAGGCATATCAGTCAATGCTTCTTTCGCTGCTTCATCTACAAATTGTGAATAAAGATTAGAATTCTAGATAAAAGTACCATGGAAAATCGAAATATGCAGTATTAAATTACAATTTTGCAACTGATATTCTATGGCTGCTTTCAAATTAAATGCTTCTGTTAAAGCTGTTTCATGAAGCGTCAATGTATTCCCAACACTGCGTACTTCTATTCCCTCTGTTGTCATGCCTACCCCTAATTCAGGATGTTCCCTTATTCCTTGTTCGATTATATCAGCTAATATAATACATTGAATTAGTTTAGCTCATAAGGCTTAATACTAAAGAATAGCATATATTTTACCAATATGTTTCAGTGATGCAGCATATTCTTTTAATTTATAATAACATAGTGCTACATTGTATGAAAGATGTGGCTTGAATCCTGCAATTTGCAATGCATTTGCAAACTTTTTTAATGCCTGCTCGTATTGCTCTTCCTAAAAGGAAAAGGAAGCACAAATTAACTGTTCTTCTCATGAAGGAGTTTTCAACTCCCTTGGTAGTTTTGATACCTTGTACAACAGACAGCCCAAATTAACTTCTGTATCAACATCATCCGCTGGGCATTGATCAACAAGATTTTTTGCAGCAACAATATCCTCCTGCCCATATTTGATTGCTGCCTGCAGCTTTTTTACCTTAAACTCTAAGCTGCTCTGATTAATGATATTGGAACATATTGCCCAAGCCTCTTGGTACATACATGCTTGGTGCAAAGATTGAGCATGATACAATTTGTATATGCTTTCATCCGGGCATAATTGAACTAATTTTTCGTAACATTGTGTAGAAGCTATGAAATCTTGTGTGTAAAAGTAACAATGAGCGAGGAGAGACAAACATGGTCTTGACTGAAAAATAATTTCCAGATCACTATGTTGTAAAGCAAAAAAGTAATTATTGATGAAAAAACATTTATATATCAGTTTAATCATACATACAGTGGGATACAAATCTAAAAGTGTAATCAAAACATTTATGGATTCTGCATATCGCTGTTCTTTAATCTGAAAATCAAATTTTTATATTGTATTTTTATGTGCAGATGCAACAGAACTATTTGTATCCTTCGGCTTTGATATTTATGTATCATTGAAACATACAGTTAAAAGTAAAATCATTCGAAAATATCGAAATAATATTTTTGTTTAAACTGATGGAAGTAGCAAGTACTTTTAAACGTGGTTTATACCATTGAGTAAATAGTTTTCGTATATTCCCCGTCCTTAATATGCACATTTTTTATAAAAGTACTCATGTTTCTATTCTATAACAATCTTTTAATATTCGCAAAATGTAAACACCTATTTACAACGCTGATTTTAAGTATTTAACTACTCGATCTATATCCTATGTAATGTTATGACAAAACGAAAAAATCGTAACTATGGAAACAATTCCATTCTCTGTGCAAGGGGCGGAATCATTTCTATTATCGTTAAATTTAATTCATATGATGTATCGAGTAATGGATTTCTGTTCTAACAATATTATCAAACTTACATGTAATAAAACGATAAGAGAGCGTTTCAAAACTGAACGGCTACGATGGACAGATAGAAATCTTTTTAATTCATAAAGCGTTAGTGCGCCCATCAAGTGGCGCTCTCTTGTAGTCGATAAAGGCATAGCTAACTTTTAAATAAAATTTCAAACAAAGAGCTGAATGCAGCGCAATCCGATCTACTTATTCATGACTGCGGTAACATTTTCTCGTTTTAAGAGCTACCAAGAATTAATTAATCGGTGTTTTGATCGCTGTATCACTAATTGGCGTTTTACAGATCAGATACATGCATGTAATATGCGTTGCTGAGAAGATGTCCTACGCCACGACATTCGAGTCTTCCGCTGTCACGTGATAGTCTGTCAGCCACATTATTAGGGTAGTAGGGATAGCCCTGTTCTTCAGTTAGAAGGGCGCGTAGTGCCCTACTTCTAAAATTTCGCTGGGGGCAGTAGACCCGCGTTCGCTCGAGCGGTCTTCTTCTCAGCAACGCATAATAGTACATATACACGCAAGTGAAATGGATTGTATGTACATACATGCATATAAGCAGTGTGGTGCGGCGACAGCGCGGTAGTACCGTACGCAGATCGAGTGCGCGTGTGACTTCCCTCGTTGGAGAAATGTCGTCGGCACTCGCAGCCGTGAAATAAACGTCGAAACATGTCAGGACCGACAGTCAGTCGTGCGCAGACACCCGGCGATGATGTTCAAATAGACGGGACTGCCTGTGTTGTCTGTAATAGAACTGACAAGCTGTTAAGGTGTTCCCAGTGCAAGGTCGTCTACTATTGCACTAAGGAGCATCAGAAGCGAGATTGGAAACGTCACAAGGAATTTTGCAAAACCCATTCCTCGCAGTCGATCCTACCGGACACTGTTTCGACCGTTAACCAGAATTCTTCACCGAAACCGGGCAAGGATTCCTCCCGCAGGAAGTGCCAGATTTCGACTGTACCCGTGGTCTCTAACCTAACCGACAAGTCAGTGCTAGGATCGAACGACACGCCAGAAGTGCATAATAACGCGAAACATCTTGGAGGTACGTGATATTTGATCCTCTTATCGTCGCATTCCTTCTACATCCGTTTGATATTGGAATTGCATGACTGTAAACATTTCATACGAGACAGTTGTGTGTGTGTGTTCTACGAACAGATTGGTTATAGGATTGCTTTTCATTGCTCAATATTTTATCATAAACTATGCGTGACACTTCAAAGAATGATTGTGTGATTACATTGTTTGCAGGGAGCAAGAAACAGGTGGAGAAAGGAAAAGGCCAATCGGAGCACAAGGAAAGCCAACACTCCAAAAGGAAATCCAATAGCACCAAGACGAAGGATACTCGTAGTAATAACAGAGCAGAAGGATGGACTTCTCCGATAACATTTGAGGGAAGTTCGGAGGACACAATTCTAGGTGCCAGAACGGAGTCATTGAATCCTGCGCTACAAAGCTCATCGCTCCTTGGCAATCTACAAGACAATGAATTAGATATGCCGACGCAACATCATAACGGTATGAAGAATTTTCCAGAGGTTCATTTGACGCAGGAAAACGAACTTCTGCCGCCGTTCCTTCATAAAAATAAGAATAATCTCGAACAGTTAATAGAAGAAATAAGTAGAAATGTGATTAGTGACATGAATGAGTACGGTATGTGTGTGGTAGACAATTTTCTAGGAGCGGAGAAAGGTCTCGCTGTGTTAAACGAAGTTTTAAATATGTACAGTGCTGGATTATTTAAGGATGGACAATTGGTTTCTAATAAAGCAGGTGCAAATGACTTAAAGACTATTCGTGGTGATCAAATAACGTGGCTCGATGGTAAAGAGAAACAGTGCCAGAATATCGGAATGCTAATATCGCAAGTGGATGCCGTCATTATGAGGGCGAATAAGATGTGCAACAACGGGAAGATGGGAAACTACACGATCAATGGGAGGACAAAGGTAAGAATAAATAGACTGTAATTACATTTTAGCATTGCATTCAATTTAGTTAATGCCTTGCATTGCATAATCTGATTTTGCCAAAGTTTATGTTTGCTCTAATTGAATTGACAAATAGATATTTATAGTTTTATTTAAAAATTTACTTAATAAGATAATAACAATTTATCAAGTAATGTGTTGATGTCTGTTATTAAGATAGTTAGACAAACGTTCTACATTCTTCCAGCAACTTTTTCTCCTTAAGCATATAATAGGGAGGTATTGTTGTAGGTCAATTATAAAATCAGTTCTTGAATTATGTGAGTTTTTATTTTACAAAACGATTTATTGTTTAACGATTGTGCTGGAAATATCAATTTCTCGAGCACATAATCGATCATATATTAATTAATGGGAGATAAACTTTGGCATGAGGATTACTTCCTGAATACAAAATGCTGCATGAAATATTAAACATAAAATTAGATCATCGAATTCGAGTGTGTGAGCCAAAATTTAAATTGATCGAAATATAATTAAGTGTGCTCCAAAAGCGTAGTGTTATTAACCAATATACAAATCCGTCCGAATTTTATACATTTCCGAATATTTCATTAAAGCAAAACGAAATTCTTCACAAGAATAATTATTTACGTATTTAAATTTCACATTTTTCTCAAGATAAATCATCAAATAATTATCCTCGTTCAACAGTCAATATCAGACAAAATAATTACTTGCAATTCCATTGTAAAATTGATAATGAAACTGAGTACAATGGATAGCAAAACATGAAAAATAGTAAATTCATTAAATTTGTAAGAGTTTCCGAATTGTTATCGCGTCAGGTATTTCATGATGTACACAATTGTTAAGGTAAATGCTGGCTGTACTCCATTCGAAGAACGTAATTATTTGAGAATGATAGGAAAGCAATCTTTCGAAAATTGTCCATACAATCATCTACGGAAAATACTTCGGTTTTGCGTAATGACTGTCGTAATCAAATTAGCCACCAAGCTGTAAAACTACCATGTTTCCTGATTAATCATGTAACTGCGGTGAGCAATGATATCGTGAACGCGCACCTACCATATTGACGAAAGAGTTAAATGTTTTGCGGGTATCGGTGTTTAATCTTGTAGGCGGACAGGGCAGAGAGATAAAGGTGAAAGGGGGAGAAGCGATTAAAAGCAGAGAAGGTCAGGATCCCGAAATTGTAATGATCTTTCGGCTAGCTCGCATGTTGAACAAGCGAGCCGAAACGAGAGTGGGAGGCCGCGAAGTGCAGTCGGTCACGTACGCCGTACAGTTAGCTCACTCTTCGTTATCTCCTCCTCCTTGTCTTCCTGGCTCTCCCTTTCGTCTTTCACATACATATGCCAGAAAGTAATACGTGCCGCGGTGCGTAGTAAGTGTGCTTTTCCATTACGACTTCTATCATTTATAGAAATTCGAAATGCGAGCGCAGTGGCGAATGGTAGCGGTGCTACGAGAGTTAGGAAAAGTATCAATGGTCAACCGGGGGGACTGCCCGTTGTAATATTTGAAAATGTATTATTCGTAAGGGTACTACGTACGGTTCGGTGATCTTTACATACGTTCAGTAATGAAAGATACTTGTACAGTAGTTGAACAATTAAAAACCAGGTTCGAGTTTTATGATCACTAGGTGCAAAGATTTCAAGGCAACCTGTTTATTGAGATGAAATTGAACGACTTGGCCGATTAGTTTTGTAAGCGCGCTCCAAAATTAATTAATCAAGATAGCAGCGGTGCGCTCTTGATGCTATTCCTTTTTTTTAATTCTTTTTATCCCTCCATCTGCAACGTGCAAATATTTTGCGTATAATTGTGACTGAATTCCTCGTATTTGCTCCGGGATTTGTTAACGCTTTAATAGCGTTACAGCGGTTAAAGCGGTGTCACTTTATCGAATACCGAGAAGAAAAACAAAAATAATTTGCAGGTTGCTGTAAGTGAAGGTTTGCAAAATATTGTGCATTCGATCTCACTATTTAGCAATCTATTCTCCTTTCAGACTAAACAATCTTTTCGATTTTTCGATAATCGAAAATACAACCGAGCGTGTATTTTTAGAACACATTGCGCTGTTCTGCCTCTGCTTCCATTTATAGTAAGCTAGAAAATATTCGATACACTACGAATTTCTTTTGCCTGATGCCGAATTTACCATCTAATTAGCGTACTCGGTTAATACAATTGAACATTTCTTTCTGTTTTCTTGTCACTGTTGCTCTTGTGGATTAAATAGAGGCCCAAGAAATAATTAAGCAAGAAACATACCCCGTGGGTTGAACTCTAATTCATCGACATACTAATGCTACATCAAAATGCATGGATCAATATGAAATCTAATTATCTTCGAGTATATCGTATGAAATTGTTATTGATACTCTTATTGCTGTAAGGAAATTGAAGGTATGATTTTTCGACGTAGTATGTCGTCGTTGGGCAATTTTATATCTGTAAAAGTTTCGCCAAACTGTGCAACGAAATTTTAAATCGATAAACCGGTTTAGTGCCTATTTTGCTCAAGCTTGGGCTTCTTGAGGTGAAAGATTGAATTTGCACAGGTAGTTCTATTCTTTTTAGCATTCAGATAGTTATTGGTTGTGTCCACGTTTTCTCAATTAATAATGATTTCTAAGTATTAACAAGATAATAAACCGACAGTATTTCCAACATATTTTTCTATAGCTGATCCTTTAGGTAACAGTTTGGGAATCTTATTAATAGACTGCGTATTTTTATGCAAATTCAAGGTTTTGGTAATTTAGTAAAAAAAAAAGCAGAACTTTGGTCGGAAATTATTTCACCTACCAGGTATTATAAAACGCACTATAATTTGAATAATCTGTATATTTATTCATATTAAGTGCACCGTGTGCAATTTCGCACCTTTAAATTTTCTATAAATACATAAAAGTCCGCTGTCAACTTACTAGCTACCATTATAATGATTGATGAGATTGATGCTGCATAATCTATAACACAGATCAATTAATTTTACTAGAAACATCAATGCTTTATCATTTACATACTTGGTACTCTGTATCGAATATTTAAACAGCCCCACAAAAAGATTGGGAAGACCCTGCAAATACTAAGTAAATGTTTTAAATACTGAGTAAACGCACCGCGCGACACAATGGCTGTTTTATCGATTACGTTTACCCCAGGCCGTTCACTTTTGGTTAAATCCTTGCAAATGGCTGGCTGTACCTCAATCTTTAACCTTCGCGAAGGTGAAAGAATCGACGATGTACGATGTTCAATATACATATGCATTTGCGCATATACTTAAGCAGTTGAGAACATGCCAAATCCTCTTGGAATAATTTCATTCGCCTCTGCTCGATTTTCAATCCACGAGGGTTTTTATTTTCATCGGTCCTTGTTAGTTTACTGATCGTTTACCACATTTTCCTTGCGATTTATAATCGTATTAGACGACGATCTTTCATGAAAACCAATTTTTGTATACAAAAAAGGCATGCGTCAGCAATGTATACGAATTAATCAGTTAAAATCAAACAACTCAAAGTGTTTTCAGTATTTGTGTACCGATTTTGGTCATTCATTATGGGTAATTTTAGTGGAGGAAATTATTGTACGTTTTATTAATAGAAATTTACGTACGTTTGTTCATTGAAATTTTTTATATACAGTATAAAGTACAAAGTAGTTAATTACGTAAAGTGCTGATTATCAAAATTAACATACAACTGAGAATTGAATGATTTGCATTGTCAGGCATTTAAAGAACACATTTTGGAGTAAAATTAGCCAACTCCAAAATGGGAGACACCGGAGTTCGCATCAGTTTATTACATTCACAAAAAAACTTCCAATGACCAAATTGCTAACTTTGGTTCTACATCACAATTGCGTTCCCGCATTTTAATCTCAATTGCCTGCATACTTCTACGAAAATTTTCCCCCGATTGGAAAACATAATACAGGCGGACGCTGATAACAACGCAACTGCATGCAGAAAACACAACTTGCTGTGAAAAACGAGTTCGAGCGCCCGAAAATTTTGCGGTTTATGACACACGACGGACACATAAACATTCGCGTTTCTACGTCTTAGATAAGTTCAGTGTAAAAAGCATTGTAATTTTCCTCGTGCAACGTATGACGTGTCTTATAATGTTTTAAGAAGAAAATCAATTTATATGCGTGCGCGTTCTTCGTAAAAAACGATCATAAAAGTTAAGTTTTATCAAGAATTTTTGCACCCAGTGAAACGCAAGTAACATAGTTATGTACAGAACAAACTACGATTGTCTATCACGCATAATTGTGTTACCGTTTCAATCGGGTGACTCACGACGGGGCGGATTATTTTCCAGTGCAAAAGTACTACAAACGTGCTTTGCTTTCAGTTCTATGAAATGCATGCATCGCATTAAAAAAAATAAAAAACGAGTTTCCCACTTTAAACATCATACGACGTTCGTCGTTCGATTCATTCAAACCATAATTTGATGTTTTCCTGTTTCTTTAGTTAATTGCACTTCATACTATTAAATCAATCGAGCGTGAGATACGTTTCCATTGTTGCCTGACAGCGAAATTGGTTTCCACGAAATGAGCTTTGAAATAATTCTTGGACGTGGGTCAAATTGCTAAAAATCGGACTGCGACGCAGTTCTTATACAATATGTATTACGACTAACGCAAATTTAGAGGGCGATTGGAAGTATACTGTATAGTCCTGTTTCTTGCATTCCATTGTCGACGTTACGTTTTACAATTTAATAGTCTTGTATGCAGACTTGGTTTTAGTATCGTAATTTTTTATTGAAATAGTTCAGCCACAAACACTATGTATAATTGGACGCAGGATTGAAACTTTCTTCACTATTCTCGAATACATGGCTTATTCATTGAAAATAAGGGGGGAAAAAATGATAACTCTGACACATGAAGAAGAAATAGTTATTCGACACCTAACACTGAAGATCACCTGATCACAAAAATATCAAATTTCTATAAGTTCTAAGGATGGAGCAGATTTCGTGCCAGTCACACAATTGTTTTCTTTTTTTTTTTTGCATCGTAGATAACTATCACGTAAAGGTATACATGTGTCCTGTGTAGAATAGTACCCTAGTCCAATCGTCACAATATTACAATATACATTAATTTCACTACGTGCAACATTACGTTCATTATAAGCGGTTCGGTTGTTTCCCCACGTTAAAGCACCGTGCATTTTTGACGCGATTGCTCCCAATTTGTGGCAACTATTCTCATGCTATTTCGATATTGTGTTCCTTATCCGAGGAACGTGACGAGCTCCACGTAAAGAGTACAGTATCGAACTTTTTGTTTCGTTGCTGTGCTCTATCTTATACCGTATCAGCTGATTGTAGCCGGCAAATTCAATTATCTGTGAAGATAACGAGTCTGTGACGACAAAAAAAGAAGTCTTGAAATAGCACACTCGACGTTTTAAAAGACGTGCAATATTGTGTTTGGGAAAGCGTGCGATTGCACAGGTATAGAATTATGTACAGCTTTGCAATTGATGAACAGAATAGAATGGCGTGTGTTTCATATTTCATCTGCACGAACAATCTTTGTAGCCACGTAACACGACGGAAATCGAGGAAGATAATATAGTTAACTGATTAGAGGAACGTTTCTGTCTTATTCTAACGCTAAAACAAAACGACACGCTCGGTGTTGGGCTCAGTATCGATTGTCTGTTCGCCAAGGTAATCAATGGTGTATAATAGTTATTCAAAACTATCAGCATCAATATTGAACGTGTTAAAATGGAACTCACACCTTGGAGAGAAACTGTTTCCTGTTTGGCTATAATTGTGATTGAACATCTTTTTCTTCTATCGAATAATATTTCCACATCATATCGTTTACCTTCTAACTTGAGTGGTAAAAAGGATCTTCCATTAATCGTATTGCTGTAAAAGCATTTCCTCTGCGTTTTACTCGTATGGATTAATAGGTGTTAATAGTGTTTTATTTGATCTGCGGCGGAGCTTGAGGAAACCAAATGGTAGAATTCCTTCATGCCCTCATAAAAAGGTTGCAGGGTACAAAGGATTGTATTGGCAATTCAGCGAACAAAGTTTAATAACGAAAATGTGTGAAAATCCTTTTTCATTTCGGAAGGAAGTAGGCATCATGAATCATTTTCAAGTCGATGGCGTTTCTGGTTTGCAGAACAGGCGAAGAAATGCTGTGTGGCACATGTTTCACGAATTACGTGAGAGTATGCACGCCAGCATATGTAGTGCCAAGGTTCGTGCCCTATATGGGTCAAGGCTGAAAGCGATCCCTATTTGTACATACACTTTCCCTCCAGAGGCCAACTCATTATCGCAGCCCTTTTATCACGTGTACTGATACAGAGAGCTTTGGCCGCCCTATCATCTAGCGTTTAATTGATGCCTCCGCTTTGGACGATACTCGGTTGACGCTACATTTCTATTTCTATCAGTACTCCGAAATGAGGAATTTTTTACTTACATTATTACTTGAATTATAATGTAAATTTGTCAACGTTTTTTTTTATATTGACGAATAGAAAATGCTACTAAATATTCTCCAGCACCGGTGCAATATTAATAAAAAATATATTAGATGTACATAATACCCGATGATATAAATTGAATCTGTATCATTAAACGTGAATTCACGCAGAAAGAAGAAATATCGTGGCACGCAGTTCTTAAGTCACGCGATTTCCTCGTTACAGTAAGTGACCATCCTGTTTTGATTTAATGTGGGGTAGGTCGTTGTCTTACACGAATCGTTAAAAAGAGCAGTTTCTCCTGTGCCATAGTAATTATCGCGATTGTAACTCAATTGAACATCAATCAGTGCACGGTATGTTATTTTTTATATTTTCTAATCACACTAAAGAGTAATAAGATTTTATTCCCGTTTACTGTATCTCATTTAACACTTAGGGCTTTTACGAACTTCGTTTATTATTCGTTAGTCAACCATTATTCTTATCCATTGCATTCGTGTATGACAGTCAGGTGTACAGAATATGCAATTGTGAAATATCAAGTTATTTTTAATATTTATCTGTTCTGTCAAAGATAGAGCATTACTGAATCTATAGAAAACTTTTATATAGGAAAAAGCAGATTTTTATGTATGAAAGGCTAAAAAGAAATAGGAATAATAAGTAATATTATGGGATTTCATTCACCATGACTTGTTGCACGTAGTACATTCACTGGTTTCGCTTCATCGAAGTGCACGCATGCACTAAATGAAGGCTGTCCTTTTACTTTTACGGTCCTCATCATCGTTGTATTTTTAGATACAGGAAGTATTTAGGTGCAGTTATTTTAAAGTTTTTGGCCCCCCCTCCGAAAGTAATGTCTTAACAACCGTTTCGTACATGCTGACGTTGAAATTATACAGTTAAATAATTACATCGTTATTTATCATCCAAATTAATTACTTCAATTACTAAATATTTTTCACATTACAAGAATTGAACATTTTACAAAAAACTTTTTGTTCAAATTATTGAGTTTCCACAAAATAACTATTTTTTTAATTTATTTTAAATTGAAATTGCCGATGAATGGTCGGTAATGGTTTGCAAAGCTTAATTCTCGAGAACGTGGCTTAAAATCGCGAATTTCAAAACACGAACCATCCGAAATATTCTGATGCGTGCCAGGGTCAGTAATTTACATCGTGCCAGAGAAAAAAACATTCCATTTGTTAAATTTTTATCAATATACTTATGTTATCCGTCTATTTAAGATGATACAATATTGTTAATCATATCCGCGACCACTTATCTGTACTATCTTGTTTATTAATTTACAAAATAAGCGGAAACGCACTTGCTTTTCATTGATAAATATTAATTATAGCTTTTTATCGCAATAAAAATAATTGTATTTAAAGCTTTACTTATTAAACAAGTACTGTTTCTTTCCATCCCTCAAAAATTGGGAGACTGCATCAAAAATTTCACGCGAGGTATGATTCAGAGCAGACATCAGGTCAATGTTTTGGGTGATTACTTGATGATTGAAACCATGTTTAACGGTCTGTTTCGCAAGAACATACAGTTGCCTCGATTAACACAACGCCGATGCTTTTTTCAGGCTATGGTGGCTTGTTACCCAGGGCATGGTTCCCATTACGTGAAACACGTCGACAATCCTAATCGAGATGGGCGATGCATCACAGCAATATACTATCTCAACCAACATTGGGATATCAAGGTAAGCACATAGATAATTTACTAGATCGATGTTCTCCAAACTCTCCTGGTCCATTTCCAAAGCCACATCTTACACTACGATGTGATGTATGCAAAGTTCGTAATGCTCATTACGCTTGTATACAAACCAATAAAACATTTAAAATGGAAACATTTTTAATACCAGGCCTTAAAGTAACAAGTATAGTAGTCACATTTTCTTTTGCTTTACTCTTTGCAGTAATATTCGGAGAGAATCTTCTTACATTTCTATGTACCTTTTGGAGCAGTGAATGATTTGTAATGAGCAGTTTGAAAAAAAAAAACACTGTCCTAGTTACGTTACTAAATATTTGATTTATTTATCTGCGAAATATATAGAAATCCAGGTACAATTTACATATATAATGCATGTAAAATGAAGAAACTCCGATCGTTCTACTGTACTTTCTATGAACTGCTCCACTGAATATGTTTATATCATAAATTACAATACCAGAAATTGCCAATACGTAGCACATACGTACATAGCAATTTTATCGTGTCCCTTTTACCTTGGAAGGGCGTTCAGTGCCTACGTGAGTTGCCACATGTAACCCCGTTGATTCGGACATCCACAGCAATTTATAGTCAGCAATGCTTACATTGACTTACAATTAGACGAAAAATAAGAGACACACTCCACTAAAAGTAGGTGGCACATTTAAATTGTATTTAGTGTCATGCAAAATACCAAAGCGTCGGGTATAAATGTCTTGTGCACTCTGCGTCTCTCTTCCGTGCAATTGTGCATAAATAGATATTTTCACAGACAACGTGCAAGTATCAAAAACCTGACGAATTAGTATAAATGATTACTCTAAAATTATTTATTAATTTTTTAATTATTATTCACTAAATGAATACTCTCGGCAAGTAACGGAGCAAATTCTGAATCTTCAAATGCGTTCGAATGTTATTTTGACCAATTCGATGATCTTCGCTTTTACTGAAGAATGCGAACAATTCTGCCATCATTTGTGAGGACTAAATGAGTACTTTAACCATCAAGAAATGTTTATAATACTACAATATGGCTTTGTTCTATTTAGATGAAGTTTCTACTGATCCGAACAATGGTCCATAGTTTAATCAATCATACAGTATTCAGTTAGGTTGCATTGTAAGAGCATCCTCGTTGAAACAAGGCTTCTCGATTGTTAGACTTTTATATATGCAATTGTATAATTGTATACGTGTTTCGTAATATCTGATCTTTCATTTGGAAATTTTTCTTAACCATTGATTCTATCATTTATAATTTTATAAATGAGTAATTTTCATTGTTCTACTAAAGTATGATACAAGACATAATAATAATTGCTTGCAGTCAATCGTAACTGGCAACGATTTGTTCGAAAAGTTCAATATCAGACAATTATTTTTTATCACCGATCTTTGAATTTCCTCAATCATAAAGTAATCTGATATTGTTATCACACCTGATGCGCTTCCTATGATCATTTGGTTTCGATTTATGTGTTTATAGAAGAATGGCGGCCTTTTGAGGATATTTCCGGAAGGCTGGCGTGATCAAGTAGCAAATATTGAACCTCTCTTCGATAGATTACTCTTCTTCTGGTCCGACAGGAGAAATCCACACGAGGTACAACCGGCATACAAAACCAGATATGCGATCACTCTGTGGTACTTCGACGCTGAAGAAAGGAATCAAGCTTGTCGAAGATATCAAAGAGAAAGTAGGTACATTAGTTTTAACCAGAATATCATTTTGCATAAAAAATTGACCACTGTGTTTTTAACTATTATATATACATATATAAAAATGAAACTTCCTTGCACTTAATTCGTGGATACTTTTTACGATTTGCATCTTGATTAATATACATAATATGAAAAGGTATTGAATTTTATCCTATTTAACTAGCAATTATATATATGCAGATCACTTTCCAAGAATGGTATTAGTATAATCGTATTTAACATTTTTTAATTTATAATTGTTGAAAATTGTATAATTCCCGAGTATAAAAGGACTAAATAATGTTGAGCACAGGATGAACTGCTTCTGCGATTTGCAATTGTTAATTTGATTAAATAATATGATTTTCAGGAGAATTACATTCGAAAAAAGAGGGTTCGTGAGACATGGAGTCTGAGGGACTGTTACACCGTCCATCGACTGAAACTGTTACTCTATTAGATAAACTTACATACCTGTACATAGAAATGCGAAGAGAAGCGCTAGTACATAAACTACTATGTATTATTCTGTATTATGACATAGTCAAGATTGCAGGTGGCACGGGCAACCGGAATTCGTCAAGATTTAAGAACGTTGCAAGAGATGCAAGCGCGTTCTTCTGTCTTTTTTTTTATATATAACGGCACTGTAATATACATATTTCGTATGTGTCAGTGCGCATTGTCCTTACGGTTCGCAATTCTTATAGATATTAATTATTAATCCCCTGTTTCCTTCTTCTAACATTCTCAAATGCTCTGCACCCTAATAGAACGTTTGGCAAGTAAAATATTTGAAGACGCTTAACACGATTGAAAGTTTCTTTGTTAGCTTCGTAATTCGTGTACGATTGCTGAAATTATATAGTGTACAGAGAGGACGTGATTACATGTGTGTCTGCGTAGAACGGGTGAAAGTAAGTGTCCTAATGATAGGGTGCGTTTTAATGAATAAAAGTAATGTTTCTATCGTACAATCTGCTGCAAATTTGAGGTCTTAATTATTATATGTTTACATCGATACATTTGTTCCCTCTGTACACATATTTGTGGCTGGTATTGTCGGTAATAATGCAGCAAGTTATTCATATAAATTTGTATAAAATTATACGTTGTTCCATAATGTTATGATCCTTATAATGATATTTCGATTTTAACGGCCAGTAAGTGATTATATGCTTTCGGCGCAGTGAATTGAGATATGCCAGGGCCCAGTCTGTACCTGTAATATTGTTATGTACAACATTGCGAAGAGGCGGAAACACATGTGTTTAATATTGTATGTATCTATTTATATAAATCGTTAAGACAACAAAAAAAAAACAATGGGGGAAAACGAATTAAACGCGTGGTTCCTGTGTCCCGGATAGAAAGTCTGATATTGAACTTTGTTAGTTAATACGAGGAGGAGGAGGACGTCTGTTGAATTTTTCGGAGGTGTATTATCGAACACGGAGGGCCAAAAAATATACCCAGTATCCTCAGTGAGTGATTAAGTTATTTTCAATGGCCGAACTTAATTTAATATACTCTTACTTTAGTAACGAATATTGTTGTGCATTAAATTATGAGCTGAAGGCGCATTTTTTTTTTTTTTAATAAAATTGTAAAGTCGATAAGAATTGTGATGTGAAAATAAATATTGTACAAAATTGATATGCGATCAATTATAGTGGAGCGGGTAGGTTCAAGTGAATTGCGATACTGAATTTCCTTATAAAAAAAAGTTCTTTATTCGTAATACGTTTATTCTTAATAGTAAATATAGTTCAATTACTACACACCATCCATATCTTTCGGGATAGCACAGTGTTCGATTAAATTTAACGCCGGGACGTAGACTTTGAACGAATGGTCGTTCTTTGGAAATAATCCGGGATTGATTACGTGACAATTCGAGTAGGTAGTTTCATATGCCTCGTATTTGTCTGCAGCTACGATGAGATCCGGCGTAGGATGAAGCTGCATCGCGTGATCGTACTTCCAGTATACCGGAATCACCGAGAGACTTAAAGGTGCTAAATGAGATTGGCATATGATCGATTTGGCGTACTGAAAAATTACACGTAAATTAAATTAGATAATGTCTAAGCAATATTTACAACAATTAACGGTATGAAAAATCTCACATGATCACAGGCATTGCCTTGACGCGGAAAGTAAAGTGTATTCCTACACATTTTCGTTAAAATATTTTCTCTTAGTACTACAATCTCTTTCGTACAGTACTGAATTCTACATGGATTAGTGGTGAATATTGCACCAGGTATATTCTTCCGAAATTCCTCCGTTAGGTGTTTCGGTAGCGGTGATCTTGGCAAAATTTTTGGCGATCCCACGTCATCCGATGCAGGTACAAATATGAATTTCGAAGATTGCTTTATATCTGGATATTGCGTTATTATATCGGCAAGCTGTTCAAGACCCTCTTTTAATTTTTGCCCACTCAATACACTCGCGGGGAAACTTAGAAAGTGACCGCATAGTACAAACGCTATGGGCGGATATTCGGAATATCCTTCCAACATTGTTTTAAATTTCCGCAAAACAGTTTCATCGTCCAGCCACATTTCGGATATAAAGATGATCATTCCATCTTTATTAGCATCTTCATGATCCTTCAATTTTTCCGACATTTTTAAGGAATCTTTGTGTGGACCGCCAAACGTATTAGTATTGCCAAAATCAACGCGTGCATTACCAGATGATTCCGCTGGTGGGAAACCTAAGTCCTGCACGTATAGAATACCATCTCTGAATTCTCCGTTAGCTATTACAATGGAAGCTTCCATGATCAAACCATCTCGGAAATTGTATGCAATTACTAAGGAAAATAATAGTTGCGCTGTGCATTTAAAAACAAGATCTACAATTATTATTTCCAAAGTTCTAAAAGGATATTGCTCCCCGTAGGTCTACTTTTATGTTGCCCCCTGGGTCTTCCAAGTAATATTGACCTTCTATTAATTGCGTTAAAAGACCCATTACATAAACGTCTCCCTTTTTGCTTTCGCTCAGCAGTTGTTCAATGGTTACCAACTCGATCCAATTGTCCTTTTTCTCGCCAAGCTTAGGAGGTGTAAACAGTTCATGCCTTAAAGTTCTGTACCAAAGTAAATCGAATCTGTCTTTAAAAATGGCAGATTTATATTTAGCTTCCCCATATAAATCTGGCGTTACAGTCGTTAAACAAAATTTTCTCTTAGTCAAATCGTATTTAATTTTTGGCACATTGAACACGTCTATCACGTTTAATATAGTCTCTGTATCCTTTAATGTATCAGGCCTTATACATTCCTCTATTGCCAATTTTAAATTTTCCAATGTTACATGAGGGTCACTTAAATTTTGAGCCAGAACTTGTTCGACTATTCGTGTCAGCCAAGTCTCATGTTCATTTTGCTCTATGTTCACCAGCTCCTTAGCCAGAGAAATACTGAGCTTCCTATGTATTGAAATATTTTTTAGTAAAGATCATAGAAAATTTTTATTTCATATATTTCTATTGAATTAGATGTAGAACAAAATGTTCAGTGCTCGTTTACCTGGATAGTACAAGCCCATACAAAGAGAAGGTGCTTTGTATTGTTTTTACCAATTTTTCATCAGCCATAATAACAAATTTACAAATAAATACTTATATTACACACATTTATGTGCAGTACGCATTAAGTGAATAAAAATTCTTCTTTCCTTTTTAACGATCAACGTTGCAAAATTGATAAGAAGAGAAAATTGACAGTTTCAACATAGCATATCGTGAAGACTTCCCGCCTTCTCGCACTAGTAGAAAAATAACCTGGTGTAACCATAGACTATACCCTGTCAAGATAGAGTTATCATCCGGTACAAATTTTCGTGTGGCGCTTCATGTTATCGACTCAATCAGTTGGGAAAAATACTATGGATGTCCGGGTACCTGGAGGTTCGGGTCGGAATTCGGGAACCCGAAAGTTTCTGCCTACAAAGTGATTCGTGTTGTAGACACATAAACGTATTCGGATGCCCATTATTTTGGGCACCCGAATTAGAAGTTTTGTAATAAAAATATATTCAGAGCACAATTCAGAAATGAAACTGTTATCGTCTGTGTCTGACAATGAACGTCTGACATGCAGTAACTCCATGGAACATGCGTAAAGCGCACCGGTTTTCTGATTAGGCTGGTAGAGCTGAGTTTTATGGTGGAAGTGGACATATAGGTAGATATGTACATATAATATATAATTGTAACCAATCATTATTACACAGAAACTCATCTTTTGTATGTCAACGAAAGCTTTTACGAATGAAATCATAGTATATATGTATTTATAAATTGTCCGAATCACTGTGTTAGGTTAGGTTCCGTTGCCTACTGATTCGTTACTATTAATCTATACTATATCTGTATTAGGAGAAAACCGGTGAACATTTCGTATTTTTGGACTCTTTGTCAGTGAAAGGCTAATGTCAAAATGACTGCATTTGTTTGGACATTTATTACTGGTTTTGTCGGTCTTCACGTTGGATGGTACTGGTTGCAACAAACGTACATACCCGAAAAACAAAGGCACGACCATCCTGCTATAAAGCTTTATAAATATGTAACGAAACCGAAAGAAAAGGATGACTGAAAGATCATAGTTTCACTGAAACATAACGGAGTTGTTATGCTTTGTACGTAAGTGGTTTTTTAAGTTAAATGTACAAATATGAATATATCTACGAGAAGATGTAATTCGTGATATATAATAAATATTAGAAACATCCAATGTCAAAGAAATGGTTTTGGAAATTAATCGAAAATTTTATTAAATTAATATAAATTTAATAAAAAGTTTACTGTCATGCAAGGAATCTGATCATCTACAAACAATATCATATAACTAACGATAGTTTATTAAGTTGAAAGAGAAGATAATTGGTTTTGATTGTGGAAATTGAATTATCCAAGTACAATATTATTTTTCTTATGATTATATTGGGTATATACATTGGCATATGAAATTAAAGGATCATTAACCTTTCGTTGTAAAGTTGTTAATATTTAAACTCTTACAACTTCGTTAAAATGTGAAGCTTTTATATTATACTATACTATACTATTATACATATATTGATGGAAGAATTACACAAACAAAAGTGCTATTTAACTAGGACAATCCTGACAAATAGGAAGCACCTGCCATATGACATAAGAAAACCAAATTTCCAAAATAAATCCACAGTTGCATATCGCAGAGGCAATACTTTGGTTGTTGCATGGAAGAGCAAGAGTACTGTGATGGCTTTGCCCACTTGGAATAATGTGGAAATAACTCCCGTTAAAAGAACTTTACAGGGAGGTGTTCACGTTTGTATAAAAACAAAAACCGACGTTATTGTCAATTGTATCAAATACATGGGTTGTGTTGATCCGGCTGACCAGTTGGCCTCAACATACTGTTTCTTAAGAAAATCTATAAAACGGTGGCGAAAGCTATTTTCCCGAGGTTTAGAGGTCTGCTCTATCAATTCATATATTCTCTATAACTCGGTAAAGAAGCAGAGAAACGAACGGCCGCTTAGTCACCTGTAATACTTGAAAACTTTGGTTGATCAATTGAGCGGAGATTTCCGGCAAAAACGATCGCGAGCTTCTGCTTTGCATAGCAGGTCTGAAGATATCCGATTGAATGGGAAGCTCCATGTTGTCTTAATGGGAAGTAAAAAGGATTGCAAGACTTTTTAATCGCTGTTTTATCGAATTTTCAACGAAAAGTGTGCCGCTGGCAAAGGCTTCAAGCTTTAAAATAAGCCTAGTTAGATTGTTGTATGATTTTTCTTCACGAAGTTATAACAGTTTAAATATCGACGATTTTTCATCGAAAAGTGATCCTTTAATATTGCATGCAAGTGTATCAATCATACATAGAAAAGTCACTTTGTATAAAACTTTATTTTAAGATGTACATATAATATACATACAATAAATATGTATATACGACATAGAAATCATATTTAACAGTAGAACAAAATGCCGTCACGAACTCGAAACATAAACGTGCAAGGTAAAAATAAAAGGTATTAACAATTGTCAGTTCTTAATGAAGGTTTACAAAGATCAAATAAATAAATAAAAATATGTATATATATATAAGTATATTACAATCACAGAGGAGCTCAGTTACAACCTTTGATCGTGGGTAGATGATCAAAATCCTGCTGATGTTGCATGGAGGAGCTTTTCGGTCTATTATCGTTTTGGCTGTGCACCGAAGCACCAGCTTTCGGAAGTTGGGGCAATACCATTTGACCGTAGCTACTATTCTAAAAGCGCATTAGATACATTAGAACATCATAAATAATTGCGTTCATCTTTTTCTTTTTTTAAGTCGATCATATTATATTCCAAAATTATATTTTACGTACTCGTGATCGATCCCGATATTTCTTAAGCTTCTCGAACTCTTCCATCTCGGCTTCGGGAATTTTGAAGTGAAAATTCTCAAAGTAGGGGTGTTGTAGGAGTTGCTCGCATGACCACCTTTCCAAGGGATCTTTGTCCAAACATTTCTTCAGAAAGTCCAACTGCTCGGTTAAATTAATTCAAATTAATTACCGTTCATCTGTATCACGTCTATTTCACATGTTCTTTTTTTTTCTCTTTTATTAAAAATGGAACAAACGATTCGAACGTTCACCTGTAGAACAGTATTGCCTCTGCTAGGTAGAGTAGTTTCGAGGGGGGTGAGAGTTTGAGGCGTTGGTAGGGTAATACCAGCAAAGAATTCGTTCTGTTGGTAAATTGCCATATGCCTTGGCAATAGATCGCCGATAGTCCTTCGAATTAAATACAATTGATCAACGTCCGATTTTCCTGGCCAAAGGGCTTCACCGCGTATCAGTTCTGCGAAGACGCAACCAACCGCCCACACGTCGACCGGTGTACCGTATTGAGTATCTCCCACCTATCAATAAAATATTATATATCATGCTTTTCTGCAACACTGTTTAAACATTTCCTGAAAGTAATAATTCTTCAAAACATCGAAAAATGCTTCTCCAATTTTTCCAACGTGTCCACGTTAATATTCATGTTAATTTCCTAATGTTCTAAATGATTTACGAGCACAAATAGAATCGTTAATATTGGTGGATACAATGAAATATCAATAACTGGTCATCGACGAATACAAGCTCGAAGAAAGGACAGAAGCAAATCGATATTTGTACGCATAAAAGAATTACCAGCAGCTCAGGTGCCCGGTACCACCTGGTCGCGACGTATTCCGTGTAATTTTCACCAGGACTGAGCATTCGCGCGAAACCAAAATCGCATAGCTTCACTACTCCATCGCTCGTGATTAAAATGTTCTCCGGCTTCACATCTCTGTGAACGCAGCCGAGGCGATGGCAGTATGCGATTCCTTGCAGGATTTGCCACGTAAGCTCTTTGGTGGTGATTTCTGGACAGCCGTTCGGATACCTCTCCATCTCGTTCAGCAGCGTGTACTCGCAATACTCGAAGACCAGGTGCAATTTCCGTTTCCGTCTGAAGACTTCCAGAAGATTAACCAGATTCGGATGCTTGAGATTCTACAAATCGTACACCCTTTCGATTAAACCAGCTGTTTTGATTAATTTAAAGATCTTCCCATTGGTTCGCTTCATGAAAGGATAATTATTAATTTTCTTATTAATGTGTAGAACAATTTGTACTATTTCAAGCTGTGAAAGAATTGGTAATGGATCATATGTTGAAGGGAAGTTGAAATAAAAATTGTGTGACGCCAGTGGAAAAAGATCGAAAGAAAGCTTCTCGCCTTGATCGCTATCGCGGTTTCGCGATCAAAAATTGCGGTAAAAGGAAATCATTAGCATCGCGGCCTGAATTTACTGCATGTCTACGGCGAAGGAAAATATCCTTGAAGCAAAATGTCAGAGCACCGTGGTGGCTCGTTTGAATGCGCATATGTTTGAAAGGGAATGCCTCCCCTATCCCTCCCCGGTTATTTCGATAAGGTTAGGTCGCCCCGAGAGCAGAACACGCTAAGATATTGACCGCCGCGGTATTGACCGTTGGCCACTTCTTGTAGCTAACGGTGGATTTACGTGGCTATCTCGTTGCTAGAATTATGAATTTTTCTTATGACGGCGGGGGATCTTTTTTTTCGAAAAAAAATCAGCGAAAGTACGAAGTATGTCGTTTTTATTATTAAGAGCCATAATGCTTTGATTGATCGCTAAGATTCTTGCGGGGTGATACCTTGATTTTAGAGTAGCCAACGCGAGCCATTGCATTTTCTGGTGATACGAGGTCGTTCACCCTCGGGTATAGCCCTATAGGGGTAGAACTGTATACCGATAGAAGGGGGAAGTAAAGGCACGGGGTTATCTATGTAATCGACAAAGCGCTTTTTCGATATTTGATAATTTTTTTTTTTAACAATTCGAATGCAGAAAGGAATCCCTTTATCCTTTTAATTTCGCGCTGGATATTGGGATTTCTATCTCGTCTTGAACAAACTACACTTTATCGCTTGAAAGATTTCGCGCGTATAGGACTGACGTCGTTATCTGAATTTTCGAAGAGCAAATGCTATTAACAACGAGGAGCACAGTGGCGCAATAAATTTCGGGATAATTATGCCCGTACCGTTGTGCCATATCTGTAATGTTAGATGATAAAGAGGAACAGCAGTGATAACGGGCATGCAAGGATGCCACTACATTGATACGAACTATTTAAATAATTTGCTGATGCTAAGGGGCAGTTTTACTTGCTTGCCACTTATATTTATACGACCGTTTGTGTTCTTTTTTCCTGGCGCTAGTACTGACCTTAAGCAGACGTATCTCGCGAAGGGCGATCTTCCGTATGAGAGGGTCATCCTCCGTTTGTTGGAACTTCTTTACAGCTACCAATTTTCCAGTTTGCCGATCTCTACACTGGAAGACGACACCGTAGCTACCCTCCCCAAGACGCGCCAGTCGTTCGTATCGTTCCATCGCCTTGCTCGGCGCGCGTGACCTGTGAAATAGATTTTCGTTTCAATAATGATTATTTCGAACAATTGCTTAGGACAAAATATAATTATGTATATACGTGCCGCAATACGCTAGATTAATTAAATTCCTAGCAATTGTAGTATTTCTACAACAATTGATAATTGATTGAATAATCGGTAATTGAATAAATTCGATGCAGAGAAAGACAGTTCGTCCCACATAAAAGTATGTGACACAGTTACGAGCCCGATATGAATGTTATCTTTGCACATTGTGTCACGCGAAAGCGCACGCCTGTTCCTATTGAAGCGCAATGATAATCGCGATTCGTGGAAGACATTCCTCGTGGAACTCGACGGCACAGCAGATGGTGCAAGTTATTCGGTTGAAGAACGACGTGCAAAGTAGCAGGATTCCCAAATGGAGCAGAGTAAACTTTTCAACGAGAAATGATAATAAATTCGAAATGTTGCTAATAGAAGACGTCTCACGAGACAAAAATTCAACGATTCTTCTTTGGTATCTTGTTATAGTTTTGAGCTGGTTAAAATGGCAAGGAAGTATTGATTATGAAACGGATTGGATGCAAGAAAATGCCTGTGGAAGTTTGGTAACGCCTGCACAGTAAATAAAATATATGGAATTCTGGAGAGCTCCCAGAGATCGTGAATGAAATTAAATTTTCCGGCAAGACACGGCCTCGTGTACCCACTTTTTATACTTGGCAAGGCATGGCAAAGAGGTGAACTGCTGCGTAAAGAGCATGCTATCACTGTAAAAGCTGCGGACCAAACTGTCTGCACCCTCGGCGATGACCAAGGGTCAAGCTCCCCTGTGGCTTTCGCTTCATTTGAATCGGAACCCGACGCAGGCGCCGTGTTAGCGCTGTGACCAGCTAGTATAAAAATTTGATGGCCTCATCCCTCATGTGGAAAAAGCTCCACATATTGAAGCTCAAATTTTCAGATTTCGCGATACACTCCATAGTGAGATATTTGAAACGTTTCCTTCACCCTCTTCATTCGCGATTATCCTATTTTTACGTAACGGAGATTTTATCAAGTTTGAGGATAGAAAATTTACTTTACGTAAACTTTATCGAGACGCTGAGACGGGTCTTATTGGCTTACCAAAGTGGCACGCATTGCCAGTAATTTGCGAATCTTAAATCGTTGACCATATCGAAGCAGATGCGAATAGTTCATCAGCATATTCGGGTCTTTTCTTGACACCAAATCTGGTGGTTCCGGGCGGTCAGTAATTTTGTGGTACTACTGTTTAACATGTAGGACCGAGCCGATCTTAAATCGGCAGAAAATGCATCGTTGCAATAAAAGGTTAATTGATGTTGGTTAAAAGCGTTTCAGCAACTCTGCAGTTGTCGTATCCTATTTCACATTGACTAACTTCATGATTCGGGTTTGCAAATACAACAACTTCAATCGTTAATGAATCGTGTTTCCAATAATTATCGCGATTATCGATGGGGACTGCTTTCCTAACAATAAGGATTTATAATTTGAACATTGTAGGGAATTCGATGATTTCGTGTATTTTGTGGAGGAGTCAGTGTAAAAGGTCGCTTCGGAACAATTCGTGATAGGACAGTTGTGACGCAATTACTAGTGATCAACGTCATAGACTGCGAACTATTTGAACGATAATAAGACGGATGCCGGTGCTTTTATTCTCATCGATGCATTCGCGTGTCATCGTCGAGTAAAAAGTAACATAGAATTGATTTAGAGTGGTTGGGGTACCTTTAAATTAGTTTCCGGAAACAGCCGCATGATTGTTTCGACCTTTTCCCGCGCTTCACTAACTTTATTAAAAGTAATTTCATTCTATTTCACTGTTATGCACTTGCTATACGCAAAGCATAAACGTTAGAAGTCAATTGTTACATAAATTCTATAATGACAAGCTAATCGATAAATATGTAGTAATGACAGGCATTTTGCTTTCATTTAATAATTTACTCCCCACGGTGAAACGAAGTCGGTTCGGGCTACTAAATAATTTAGCACCTTACATTTTTGAAATGAACAAATGAATAATAGCACGGAGACCATTGATAAAAATAATTGAATTTAATGTAGAGAAGAAATTTCTGCGCACGATATTTTGATAAAAAGTCACCGAATCCCCTGATTGGAGTCCAATCACAATGTGAGCTACGAAACATTAAGGGAAATTTTTATAAACAACAAGCGCACGTTTTATTACTTATTTCTTATCGAGTCGAAGATAAAATTTCAAGCTGTTATACGTACAAAAATCCTAGAATAGCGTTCATGTAATTTTGCCACTAAGCTACCTTTGTCGTTGAACATACCGAGCACTACTAAACGTGCTGAAAACCTACTTTATTGTTGAACTCTTGATTATTGACAATCAATATCACGCTGCCATGTTGCCTGTGTTTAAATGATGACCGTGAATCAGGTTAAATAGTTTTTAGTGTAAAACCAAAGCGATAACAGTTGGACAACTTTCTTCCAGGTTTAACGAATCTTTCAAATTTTGCGAGCGACGCGAAATAATTGTATCAATTGTTTAAATGTTTGGCTATGAGAGCTAGTAAATAGATATAGGATTTGTAGCTTGCTGAGTTGTTTTTTTGTTTAGTTAGAAATAAG
Source organism: Holcopasites calliopsidis (assembly GCA_023838395.1). Taxonomy (NCBI): domain Eukaryota; kingdom Metazoa; phylum Arthropoda; class Insecta; order Hymenoptera; family Apidae; genus Holcopasites; species Holcopasites calliopsidis. The sequence continues at coordinate 1,717,844 of JALHAQ010000015.1, forward strand.
TAAGGACGATGAAGTTCAATTTAGAATACAACCCAGTCCAATTCGGGATTTTTTTTTATAGTGGGTGTAGCTAATATATCAACCATTTTGTACACAGTATGGAAAACTAATTTATGAAAATCTTAATAATTGGATGTTTTTGAAGATAAAGAAATTAAAAAAAACTCCATTTAGCGCATAGCGTTGCGCTAATAAAGTTGCAAGAAAATTATTCTATTCTAAGGGAAGTGTTAGGAGTTTGTTTCCCTGTTAATATATCAGGCACATTTGATGGCCTTTCATGACTTTTAGTGCATACGTGTAATGTGCCTTGCGTGCTAGAAGTATGTAGCAAATATCGATCGATTCGAATCAATGTCAAAGTCGTGATAGAAAAATTTTCCAGATCCACAGTATCATTGTTGCCGAGAGTAAGACGCGAATGGGCAACAGGGGCGAAATTAAAGATAATAATTCTGACGATATAAGTTATATTGATAAATTCTCTAAATCCATACTGCTCGATAAAATAAGGAAGTATTAAAGATGTCGCTAAAATTATTTTAATATAGGGGACAAGGTAGTATTATTAAACAGCAAACTTAGAAAAAAGTAATATGTTAAAGCAACCCAAAACTTCTCTCTCAAATGTCAAGGACATAATACATTATAATTTTATATGCCAATAAATGATGGTCAGGTTCTCCACTGATAAATCTCCGGCACAGAACGATAAGTCACCAGCTTTAAAAGTGTCACACGAAAAGAAACGATCTGTCCCACGTTAAAAAATATTTTTAATATTCATCTCCAGATTCTATGCAAACTAAACGAAAATTTTCGTTTGAATAAACGAGCACAATAAATTTACGCGACAAAGGTTCAGGTGTTTACCTCCTTGGTAGCAGGGGTAGTGTGCTACCGAAAAGCCAGAGCTTCCTATCTTGGAGCCATTTGTCCATGCGAAGGCTTCTCACAGGATCCTCGTCTGTTCGATGAAATATCCAGGACACATCGTCGGGAACCTTGTTCTAGCTCTTGCTGACCACGTCTGAGGCGTCATTATTGACAAGAGCACCGTGCGGTAGACGTTACTACCGGTAGCGACACGTTTTACCAGTGAATCGAACCGATTAGACGTGTTCGACCGTTTGTTTAACTACGTCACCGGGCCCTGATCGATATTCCGTACAAGTTGGCGGTTGAGCCAGAAATAACCAATTCGTTTATAATATAGAGATCTAAACGACAGCAACCCTCGTGGATTGGGAATACTTCTTGCTTCGCACTAGGGTCGAAGGATCTAGATGACATCGAGCAAATAGAAACCAAGTACTGGACTACACGTGCTATTATGACTGGTGGAATGTTTATGCAAATATTATCACAGAGTGTTTTTTAGAAAGTAGATAAAAGAGGAGAACCTGGACCAATATTTGTCTTGCCATCAGAAATTTAATTCAATGAAATAATAATTCAATGAAATGGGGATGAGTGTGTACGTATGTGTAAGGGTTACTGCGATATCATCAGGCAATCTGAAAAATTAAAAGCATTTACGGGTGAATTTTTTATTTGTACGTAATATAATTGGGATATGTACTTACATATTTTTAATAATAATTGAGACGTGTTGTTTTTTACACGTACCACGAAACGACCATCGCACGAGCTGTTTATCATACAGCTTGTTATGATTAAGGAGATAACAGTTTATTGATTTTGGATGCGTAAAAGCCAATGGAACAAAATGTGAGTCGCAATATTTGTAACTTTCTTTATTTTTCATAGAATTACACGTCAACGAATCCCTTTACACAAATGTACAGAACATGTACGCGTTAATTACGACGTGGTCCCTGCTCTTGCAAGAACGAAAGATTTATCATTGAACACGTAAGATGAATCTGTATGCCTTTCACTAATAATTAATGAATACAATCTTTGGTAGTCTTCGAGTAAGATTTAAAAATATTTAATAAAATACGATGGATCTTTCTTTTGTGGAATCCATTGTACAGTTTCACAACATTTCTCTTATATAAATTACTAACAAGTAGAAGTGAAGACTTCTTAAACGCTTTTTACAATCCTTTGAACACCAGTCGACGATCTCGGCTTATCCGTTTCTTGTTGTGCTTCCCCTTTGACAGTGAATGTTACGTAATATTTTTTTGTACGGTCCAGTCTTTCAGCTGGAAGAGCTATTATCTGCTTCTCCTCCCCACGCGTTACTTCTACCTGCAGTAAACAATAAAGTAACGTTCTCTAACATTTGATCACTCATACTCATGGCATACACCATAATTTTGTACGTTGCAAAAATACTTCAATAGTCAAACTTTACCGTCATCTGCCCCTTTCCCCGGCTCTCTATCTTTGGCAGAAGATCCGCGTCTTCTTGGCCGCCTCCACCTACTGCAATTATAATCTACAATCACAATAGGGAAACTGACTCCTTTTGAAGATCGTCCGGATTGAATTCACCCTTTCAGTATTCCATTTAAAAATCGTTAAACGCGAAAGTAATAATATCCTAGGGTGGGTAGGTTTTTGGAAACATCTCACCATTAATACCTTCTAATTTTAACTTTCTCAAATCTTTCTTATTCGTTTCGTGCAACGATCATATAAATTATTTGAACCGTGTTGACTAAAATACTTTTTCTTCAGTTTAAAGGGCATTGCAATTTGTCCCATATAATTAATTAAACAAATGAAATGGAATACTGAAACGTACTATGTTTTGCAGTAATACACTATACGAACGTACGATATGTGTATACGGGAAAAGAGGTGTAGGCACTTGTTGCGTGATGACAACGATGAGTCTTCTGTGTGCATTGTTTCGCGTCTGTACAAAAGTCAGGGGTAGCTGGCCTTTTTTGAAGCTTCCTCAGTTGATCGTACAAGAAGGCCTCAAAGTGTCTAATGAGAAGTATTAATTATACTGTTACTTGCAAGTTTATTATTTAATTTCCTGTTTTGCTTAAAAAATAACGACCTGAATGTCAATGGTAGATCATATTTCGCCACACCAATTGTTGGTCCAGACATGCCAGCTTTATGAAAAGCATCCACCTAGAAGCAAATGTATTGGATGTGTAAATAAAAAATGATATGCAAGAAAGCGATACTTAAAAGTGAACAATACTGCTCGAGTTTGTTACCTGTCTTTTAACGAGAACTTGTTCATTCGCTCTGCCGTGACGTATCTGTAGCCTCTTCAATTCCATCAGCTGAAAGAAAATCTTCCTTTCTAGATGATATCGTCGCAAGCTGATTTGCACGTCCCTCGTTACGGTTTCCATGTTAAGGGTTTGCTGTTTATCAGTGTTGGGACAGCACTTCATGATTCTCCTCCTCGGTATCCTCGATACTCTCGGACTGGGTTCTATCCCACTGTCCCTACCGCCGCTGTCGCGACGTTGTTTCCCCTGCAATCGACCAGTTCTACTTTCCTGAGAACTTTGAACTCGTGCGAGACGAGTGCGAGTATTGGGCTGCACCTGTGCGGAATCATAGATAAAACAATGATTTAAAGCTATGCTATGTTTAGAGCTGACTTTATTTCGCTCGAAAAAGAATATTCTTCAAAATCATATTACTTGAGGTAACGAGTCTGTCCCGGAAGTTCTGCAGGTATCATGCCCGGTTCGAATCATCTCTTCCTCGCTTGTGCTGGGCAACACCCTAACGACACCCATTTCATTATCCTCTTCCGGCTCCGTCTCGTGTTCCGGGTCTTCCCCAATGGCGTCCCTGATTTCCTTGTCAATTTCATCGTCGTCTTCGTCCCACTCTGGACTCTCTATCACCGCCACTATGGCACTCCTGTCCGGTGAACGTTCCTCTGAACTTTCGAACAAACACTTTTTCGTCGGCGATCGAGAGACGGATCGTCCAGCTTTCCTAATCTTTCCCGTCGACGGTCTCGATCGTCTGGTTTCCGCCGATTTCGGTGAACTGGAGGAGCTCTCGTCGATGTATCGGTAGTTCTCCCCTAAAAGCATGTGAAAATAGCAAAGAAATACTCTTCCAGTGATTTTGATACTCACCTGCGGTTAACGCGTCTTCTACGGGACGTTTCTTAATCTTCTTAGCCTCCTCTTCCTCCTTTGACTCCTCTTCCAAGTTAGACCTCGCTAGGAGTAAGCTTTCGGTAGCTTCCTTTTGCTCGGACATTTTTCTTTTCGTAGCAATCGGCGTGTCCGCGTTTAACGACTTATCTTCAGACTCCTCCATCAGCGCGGAGTCTTTCGACGATGAAAAATCGTCTGATCTTCCGCGGGCAGAATCCGTTTGCTCTATCTCGTCCTGCGATTCTTTGCCCGAGATATCCACAGACATGCTTCTTGCTTCCTTATCTTGTACGCTCTCGTTAATCGTTTCATCAACTCTTCGCGTTTCCGAGACTTTCTCCACCAACTCTTTGCTCGTTTTCTCCGTCGACGACTTCATGGAAACCCTTTTAGTGGAAGACTCACGTTTCTTACTGAATTCGCTTCCTCTTTGAGTTCCACTGCCCTTTTTAGGACTTCCGTCCGACCGTCTCGAAACGGACGATTTAGATCTCTTCTCGTCAAACGATGGTTTCCTCTTAATCGTTGCTGATTTGCTTGTCGATTTACTTTTACCTTCCCCCGACGTAGGCCTTCTTTCTTCTTCCTCTGAAATTGGAATGTCTTGCATCGCTGTTCTTGGCGTGGCGTCTTCTCCTCGTGTATCTTTCTGGCTTATCGGACTGTCAGATTTGCTGACCTCCGATTCTTCGTGATCTTCCTTGGACGTGGACACGTCTGTTTTGTCGCTGTGAATCTCCTTCTGGGAGCTACGCTCCGATTTCGTTTCGAGATCGTCTTCCTGTTGACTCTGACGTCGTTCATTCTCTTTCTGGGAATCCAACGCGGGACTTTCTGATTCTTTCGTCTCGTGTGCGTTTAACCTGCCTGGAAAGAGGACTCTACAGAAGATTGACATAAAATCTATTCTTAAGGAAGGAATTAAAGGACTTCGGCGCTTTGTAAATAAAATAAGTTTTAGTTTAGCGTCATTTTGCTGCCGTCATTCCTCGAACATTCGTTTTACAGAAAATGATTATTACATTTAAAGTCTTACCTCTGACACCCCCGTCTTTGTGTTCCTCTCCTTCTTTCTCCCTAATAGTATTCGTCCGAGCGGTTTGCTCTTCATCGTTTTTCGTCATTTCCTCACTGTCACCAATTTGTACAGAATCTTCTGTCTGATTTTGCGTTCCGTCTTCCCCGCCCTGATCCTTATTCGCAGCTTCAACCCCTTGGCTCTGTCTCGAAACTTCATCTCGTTCAGCCTTTCCTTGGGCAACTTGTTGCCTCATTTCTTCCACGTCCTTTTTCAAGTTGGCCGCCTTTGTCATCAGATTGCTACGCGGTTCACCGGTTTGTTGTACAATATCGTCCACCTTGCTCGCACCACGGCTCGCATCCCGGGACACCTCCTCCGTTTCTATTACTTCTGTCCTTAATCTGTCGTCGAAGGTGACTTCTCTCGAACTTTCCACGAGAGATTTCGGCGTGTCCGGGTCTTGATCTTTGTGAACCGTAGCAGTCACGACGACACGCTCCACTGTCTCTTGACTAGTGCTATCGGTCACGTCTCTGCGATATCGACTTTCGATTATCCTTTCCTTCTTCTCCCTGTCCTCGTCCATCGAAGTCCTCGGCGTTCCTTGACTATGCGACCCGCTTCCCTTTGATCCTTGCTCCTTGTCGAACGACTGCGTCCTATCGGTCGCACTCCCCCCGTTATCCGACGCCTTCGACTTGGTAGATTTCAATTTTCTCCTCGTGCTCCGGTGCGTTTTCGTGAACCTCGTCTCCTTTGAACTTTCCCTGGGCGTCTTCGATCTTCTTCCGGACACGAGCTTCTCGCATTTCTTCTCTAAAGACTTCCGTACTACCACTACCTCCAGACTGTCCTCGCTTACGTCGCTTTCGTCGTCCACGTTATCCCTTGTGAAACATTCCCTCCCACCTGGTCCGTTGCTTTTGTTCGTTTTACTTTCCTCCCTTCGCGATTCGTATTCCCGTTTCGGAGCATCTTCAGCGGGTTCGTAGCTGTCTGATTCCATTGACGATTCGCTGGAGTCCTGCTTAGATTTGCTTGATCGTAGCTTGCTCCTTTTTCGTCTTAGTTTTCTGTCCGTGTCATCCTCGTCGTAGCTACGATATGTTTTTATTTTATTAAAGGTGCGAAGCGAGACGAAATTATCAGTAAAATTAAGAAGGATTAAAATTAAATTGGATATTACAATAAATCAAAATAGTGGATAGAGAAAATAATTTTACTTGGCTTGGAATTATAATGCTAAATAATGTTATTCACCTTTTAAATATGATAAGTGACAAAAGTAAAAGGATGAAAATTGGATGAAGAGTTTACCGTGCAGATTCGCTGCGGGCTCTCCTCTGATGATCCCTTTTCGAGGACGTCTTCGATAATCTAACTTCTTCCTCACTGAAACTCCTGCTATCCTGACGAGCCAATTTCCGCAAATTTCCTCTTCGTCGCGTTCGCTTCTCGATCCACTGCTCCTCGTAATATAACTCCGGAAGTTTGTTACTCCGGCCTCGTCTATGAGGACTACTTTCTGTGTCGGTGCTGCTGTCCATTCGTTTCATTCGCAATTTCGCTGCGAACACTGAAAACATTTTTTTTTTGTTATTCAAACTAAACATTACGGAAAACCATTGAAATATACCCACGACATGGTTTTAAACATTAATAAAAATGATATCTTTACAAATATGTATATACCTATGCTGACCTTTATTCGGTACAGTTTTCTGCATCCTCAGTTGCTGCGCGGTGGTACCGCCGTGCATCTGGATCAACTTCGCGCAATCCCTGTGCCCCCTGTAAAGCGCCGCGTCCAAAGCTGTCATCAGATTCCCCTTGCTGGTCCGCAACACAGCGTTGATCCTCGCCCCGTTATCCAGAAGGATTTTACACACGTCCAAATGTCCGTGCAAAGCCGCCACGTGCAACGGTGTTTTACCATCGTGCGTCGCGACGTCCAGAGTGCTTGGTCGCTTCTTCGCCAGCCACTTGATCAGCTCTATTCTACCGGAAGCGACCGCTTCGTGCGCGACACCGGTTCCGCGCACGGTTCTCGCGTAAAGGGAACCGCCGTGCTGGGCGAGAATCTTTAGAGTTTCCAGTTGACCCTTGGCCGCTGCGCAAAGCGCTGGTCTGAAGCATACGAAGTTCTTCTTCATTTTCACATTTCGTTCATTACATTGATAGATACTTACGTTCTACCTTTTCGATCCTGCCGATTCGGATCGGCACCCAATTTTAGAATCAAAGCCGTTGCGTCCGCGTGGCCAAGAGTGGCAGCGTAATGCAATGCTGAGCATCCGTTATCATCTACGTGATCGGGATGAGCGCCGCAGAGATTCACCAAGGCCTCGACGCATCTCGCGTGTCCTCTGGAAGCGGCGCAGTGAAGGGCTGTCAGACCGTCCTTGTCTGCAGCTCCTGCTGCGGCCGATCCACCAGCCCTGTAGTTCAGATATTACGTTCAGAATCGTTGAAGACTTTTGTCAAACATACCTAGGCCGTATTAAATAATTCAAAGATAATTACTCCTTCTATTGAAAGTAACTATTCTTCTAAAAAGAGCCTTACAACGGGAAGACTCACCCCGTCACTCTGTTCTTAAACGAGGAAATCGTAATTTACCTAGCTAATGCTAACACAGCTTCGACGCTGCCGGCACTGGCCGCCCAAAGGATTGGCTGCCTTCCGTCCTCATCCCTCGCGTTCACGTCGGCACCGAATTCCAGGAGAGTTTGTAGAACCTTCATGCCAACCTTTTTGGGTACGGCAAGCTCGGCTGTAGCTGCTGCACCGCAACATTGGGCGGCGTAGTGTAGAGGTGATCCCCCGCGGAGATCGGGAGTCGATGGTCGTGCACCAGCTGCTAATACCAAGCGAACGCATTCTGCTTCACCGCACACTAAACGAGAATTACATATTCAATTGAACTCTTGGAAATATTTCAGATAAGTGAAGATTTGTCAGAGTTATTCTGTTGTAAGGTAATTTGGGGGAAGATGCCAAAGGTTTGTTGGTATAATAAAAATATGTAATACACATGTTATGACCGTTATGACAGATGTCAAGTGATTTCCTTTAATTGAAGTACCAGAAGAACTTGTAGTCGCGATTGTGTTAATTTTTACCGGATAAAATCCAAGTTATGGATGTGTGGCATCTTCTCCTGAATTACATACCTTAATCAAAAATGACTGAAAGGACCATTTGAATGAAAATGCATCGGGCTGGTCCAAGAACTTTGCGATTTCGTTGATTCCAGTTTCCTCGTTACAAATTTTTATGTGGTAGCTTTCATTGGGAACATGCAAAGGTCTACGCAGATGATTTGCAAGAATAATCGACCCAGTAATCAGAAGCTAACAGGCTTCTTTTTTCTATTCAGAAGTTCAAGGTTGCAATAAATTTGGTTTCGCATAAAAATTCATGTGCATTATTAACCGCGTAATGCTAACATTAAGCTAACGATCACCTTTTTTCCTAATGCAAAGGTCAAGCTAATGACGCAGGATGCAGTGTGCAGTAGAAATACGAACATAATTATGCACGTGCATACAAGTCCACATAAATACGTCGAAACAGTTCTCCCTTTCTTTGGTTTCAAAAAGAAAGAAGTTGAAAATAATGAAATTGCCAGTTAGCACGTCCAAAGTACGTAATATCTACGATAATACTTCCACTGAAGAAAAAGTGTTTTTACCCATAAGCAATTAACCAAAGACACGTATATCATTTACTCAAAGGCCTAAATCTTTCCTCCATTTAAAGACAGCGTACCAAAGTAGGATACATATAGGCTTCCTTCGAACACCCTTGTTAATGCCCGCGATAATTGACTCGCGAGATACCATCGGTTCGTTGTATTCAGAACACCTAAGGGCAGCGAGTAGCAAGCGATAAAGCAACTGCGCCAACAAGTAGGTCGAAATATTGCTTCGTGAGGGGTCCCTTTTTGTTAGATCGCAACGCGCCTGTCCTCGCTTTGCTCGAGACGCCGGTGAATTATACAGGCTCGGATGAATGATAGGATGTGTCGTTTTTTTTTCTACATAAACCCGGGGAACGAAACGCGAGAGTGATAGCAGGCAATTCTGTCGTGGAGCGATAAATTTCTGGTCATTTGAATATACCAAGGACGACTATGGTCAATCTTGTGGATTATCTCGGCGTGAGTCTCGCGTGTTTCCTGGCGAACCGGAATTACGTCACCCCAACTGACCCAGTAACCTTACCTGACCAATACACCCTTATTTTATCAAAGATCGACAGGAAAGATACCACTGGTAATTCAGGGCTTCTACGGTGTTTCTTTTTCTGCGGAACATTTACGAGAGCGTGGTGGTTCTTGTGACTTGACCTTTCTGTCGGTGAAGTGATCTGGTCTCGAAAAAAGTCGTCCATTCACGGTGGTATATTTTTCGTGCGCATAGGTAATACAATGATTAATGATCCATCGTAAAACGTGTTTCTCTCCGATTGTAGAATTACCGTCTTCATTAGCTGTCCCGATTGCAAGATCGATATTAAACGGTGACTGTGATTTTCTAATCATTAAGGGGACTATTTTTTATAGCATGAGCGTGAAACTAAATTCGAAAGCATTTTTCGTGAATTATGTAAAATACTTCGTTATACAGTTCAGCGCATTGTTCGTCACAAATTAGTGATAATGAAAAGATGTTTACCAGTGGCCCAATGAAGAACACTGTGTCCCTCCAAATCTTTGGCGTTCACGTCCGCACCATTTGCCAATAGGACCGCCACTAATTGAGTGTCCCCAGCGATGACAGCCAGATGAAGCGGTGTGTGCCCTTCCGCATCCGGTGCGTTTACCAGTTCCGGTGCCGCCGCGGCGACGGCACCTCCGGTTCCAGCGTCCATGCAATAATGCAGAGCGCTCCTCAAAGTGCGATCCCTGTATCCAATCGTGTCCTCTTGTTCTTTCAATAATCTCAGAACCCTTGCTCTGTCGCTCTGTTGACAGGCGTGCATCAAAGGCGTCGCGCCGATTTGCAGCACTCTGAAAGACAGAATTATTCTTTTTTTTTTGCAAGAGGGGATCAATAATTTGGTTTAAGCAGTGATTGGATAATTGTATGTGCACCGATCACGAGGAAAATGTTTTTTTTTTTAATTAAATTTATAAAAAGCTTAACACGCATATTTCCATCAAAGCAATAAACGTTATTTGTTATCTATATCAAACGCTATGAAATGAAGACTACTAAATCAATATAAAGTGAATGGTAACTGATAAGAACAACAATTCTTTTTATATACAATTTGTACTGATACCACGCATAGGGGTAAGATTGATAAATTCGCAATATAAGTTGTTCAAAGTTAAATTACATAGGTAACACAGAATACCCTCTTTTCAGTGAACAACTCGCCGCCGTTGATAACACTTTCTTATTTTTTTGTATTACAACACAAAATATTAAGCGGCAGCGAAAATTTGTGCGTTCATTGTAGCATAATCTTCTCCAAAACATATTTATGTTATACGTTAAAACAAATACCAAGTGATCTCCATGAACGGAAGTACTAGAAAAACTCGTAGTTACGGTTTTGTTAATTTTTACCGGATGTGAAGTCTAAGTTATGGATCCTTGGCATCTTCCCCAACGTGGCGCCTCTCTCCCGAATTACCTCACGTACCTGTAAGGCCTTTTTCTCTGATGATCCTGATACCGTCCAGCACTTGGTGCATCATGCGACCATTGGCCACCAGGAGTTTTCTGCCTCTGGCGATGATTCCTGTACGGTGTCAGCGGGGGCAAGGACACATCGGCCACACTTTGCTGCTGCTTCGGTTTCAACTTCTCCTGGACCTTCAACGGGATCGGTGGTGTCTTGGTGTCCATGCCCGTCTCTGGCACCGGCTCGCAACTGGTCTGACCTCGCGCGGTAGCATCTTTCGCCCTCTCAACGGATCGAAGTCATCGCGCCGAAGAGAATGTCCGGTTTCTTTACCCGCGAACTGGGTCAACCCTTGGAAAAAGGTTTGAAGGTAAACTTTAGTCACAAACGTGAGAATAATTTTTTTTTAGAGATGCAAAAGTGTGACTGTTTTAATCATAATGAATACGGTTAGTTAATTTTCTAATGGTGCTCTGGATTATGAATTATGATTCGTGTCGTTTTTCGTGTCGCAAAAATTGCATTATTTAATCTGCTGCTTTCGATTGGGTTTGATTTGAGCTTGGATTAGGCAAAATGTGTCGATGTAATAAATTATGAAAATGCAAGTCAAGAAGGTCACGGTGAACATTAAGGTAATTATGAATGAAGATACTGAATGCGTTTCTAATCGTTTTTACTACCTAATGCTTGACCGACACTGCTGTCTGACTAAAGGCGTTTGAACTACTGCGTGCCAGTAGTAAACACAGCCACTGGCGTGACCCAACAAGGAACACTTTCCAACCACCCCAATAATGCCTATCCCAAATACCTAGACACGTCTCTGCAGCGATGCAGCAATGCACCGATTCGGCAATAACACGTCAGAGGATAAAATTCCAAACTAAAATAGTCGCGGAAGTGTAACAAGAAAAAAGTTCCTGGGCAATTCTAAGTTGCACCGTTATCGATCGTCTGGTCAGTTACCAAGCGTCTACGTTTCATTCCTTTAAGTAAAAATAGGGAATGGTCTCGTTAATGTTTAATTGATTGACACCAAGACCTCGTTCCCACAGGAAGGGCCCGACACGATCACAGATCCCATCAGGAGTTTATCGTTAAACTCGACCCGAATTTGAAGCCCGGTTACTGACCACGTGGTGGATTGACCAGGTCACTCGCTGCCATAGAAACTTGTCGGCACAACACCTATCACCCTTCGGGTTCTCTTAAGCCAGATTTCACGGCAAGGTCAGTGTATTTTCAATTTTCACTCTTTGGGAGGGAAGAAAAGTATGAAATAGGAGTAAGAAATAGATTTCATTCACTTCATTTCCCTCGTATTTATCGTAAAGAGATCAGTTTTCGTGCAAGGCTTCTACTATGGCGTATATTAAAATACGACATCTTAATGCATCTGTGTTTAATATTCAACGCGTAAACGCTGCATTTTCTTCTCGATTGCGTGTGTGAAAAATCCCGTGCGCCTTCGATTGGCAAGCACCGAAAAAGTGGAGCGTAATAATGATAGCATGTCCGAAAGTTCGGTGTACAGAAGGAGGGTGGTATATTCACGCGGAAAATAGAGCGATATGAATCGATAGGTTTTCAAGGGAAAAGAAGTTTGATAAGAAAGTAACAACGGACAAGCCCTGCACGCCACTGGCACAGTAGCACTAAACGAAATTGCTTCCATCAGCCATGTCAACGGACGACCTTGTTGTCGCCAAGAAACGGAGGATTGAATTCGAGTGGAAAGCGTGAAGTACGGTCGAATTATTGATAGCATTCTCCGTTGCAACCAAAGGAACAGACTGGACTCGACAATGCGACCGCCGTTGCAATAGTATCGAGTTTTTGCAAAATTTCTGTGCCATTGAAAATTGACATTGCAATGGAATACTGCGAGGGAGCATTATCAAATTTTACACCAGCAAAATGTTGCCGATGGAATGAATTTTTTCATAATTGATTGACCGTGACAGATTCGTTTTGTGAATTCAAGACATTTGAAATTCAGAAAATCGTTTTGCGCCTATGCATTTACCGTAGCAATTTTCTCTGCACCTCGATCGGTGTTACTGCCGCTCTTAAATAGCAGTGTCTGCGTTCTTAAGGCTATTTCCCGTCACTTGTCACGCTATCCTGGAACCAGACTTCGAGTCAGTTTATAGTGCATAGAATGGTGCGGGAGGATCGATAGCGACTTCAAAGTGCGCGATGTATCATTTCAGAAAACTCTGCATCTCTCTGGTGGGGTTGCTTTTTTTTATTTAATGGCGAAATAATCTCGCGAATCAACGACGCGTTTGTGTGAAGCCTTTTTTTGGTGGCGCCTCTCTGAAAACGGAGGACAATTTCGTATGCATGCCACAGTGGATTTTTATTTTGCGTGTCCACTGAAGAAACTTGTGACAGAATAATTATTGCTGTCACGAATGCGTTTCTGTGCGTCTGGTACTGAGAAGTTGCATGAAGGAGAAGGCACAAAAGTAGAAAAAAGGGCACGAGTAAATATTTTTCATGATTTAACGCATGAACTCAACAAAATTTTTCTATTGATAAAATAATATTTCAAACCTTTTTAAAGCGTTAAAGCATCATTTCTGCAACCGCGCATTTTGACAACGCTCACAATACGATATTCCCCAACTTTTAATTGCATTCTATTAAGGAATAATCTCTTATTTCGATCCCAACATGAATGCGACTTTCTTTGATTTCTCTGATACAACAGAATTCGTTCTTGTGAAAAATTAAGACAATACAAATGCACCGTTCATCCGAACTGCAAAGCAGCATTCTGGAGAACGCACTCGCTGCAAGGGTTGATCGTACAAGCAAGAAGTACGGTATCATGACACAGATATGACAGTATCAAAGCCTGAGAGGGAGTTGCACTCTAAATTCCAAGAATGTTCGATTTCAAGGACTGAATCAGCTTATGGAAGTGGTGCACGTTTAATGATATCTATGTACACGTACAACGAACCCACGTGTGCACGTGTTGCCTTAACGCGGCGATGACTGAAAATCGTTATTTCGTTGATTCACCGTGCCGCACGTCGATCGTTATTACTCCGTTAATAATTCGCGGAGGCCTTCGTTCCTTCGTGATGGCGCGTCGTTAATATTTAATGATAACATCTTTGGTTTCACGTGAGATTACGTGCATCGCGCTCGGTTCTGTAACCACGTGAGAATGCTTGATCCATCCGTGTTTATTGGTGACCGGATCGATCATCGATCGGCGGTAGATCGTGGAGACTAAAGTCTCAGTATTGAAGAACGTGAAAATCCCGTTTCATGCGGTTGAAAGATGCGCGATAAATGGGCAAGCGAGGGAAAAGAGATTTTGGGGATTTATCTTTCAGTTCGACGGAGTTCGGCTGATTCCGTCGTGTTAGTAACGTATGCCCTTACGTGGGTAAATCGGAGAAATGAATGGGCACTACTACCGGAAAGTATTAGCGTGTTTGAAGTAAATCGAGTAGCTCCTCTTTAGATAAGCGTTGTATCGTAAGCGTGTTTCATTGATAAATGAAATGTTATCTGGCCGTCGTGTGTGGATAACGCGTGGGATGATCTCTTGTAAAATAATACTCTAACGGTTATTCTAAGCAGAGTATAAATGAGAAATTTAGTATAAAGATAAAATAATTAACGATAAGATAAAGTATGATAATACAGTAAGTATTACTCATATGTGTGCGTTATATTTTTGGGGAAACGCACTTTTCCGCTTGAATTTTGCAAGATAAACGAAGACATATTATATAATGTATTTGAATCCGTACCTTGTACAACTTTCATTGAGCTTATGTGTTGCTACTGCTCAGCAGTAATATAAAAGATATTTTATTTTAATTTGTATTGAACCAGTATACGTACACTTATCCCAAATGAAATTGCTAACGATATTGCAGAATGAAACGTTCTGTTTCTTAATAACGTTTTAATATTAAGCAGGGAAAACGAAGTAATATTTTCTGAATGCGTATCTACATTTATTATGTTATTAATGGAGGGATTTATTTAAAGCAAAAACAAAAGTTCATTGCGTCTTGATGTAAGCGTTACACGTGCGTTTAGTTGCAAGTGCAGTTGCCCAATGGAAAGAGTGTTGAGAAAATACATAACGTGGAAAAATGTTGTTTTATTTTATTTGAAGCTTACTTTTTTGAAAACCTGTGCAGCTGGCTTTTGGCTATTTTCCATTGCGGGATTTAATCTTGAAATACGTACAGGCTGCTGAATGATGCTTTGTCCACGAGGTTCATACGTTTCGAAGACTATGAAGCGCACCACGCGAGGGTGGAACGCGCACTGATATCCCTTTGATGCCGAGACCAGTTAATGTAAGGGTTGCTTAGTTACCACCGTTTCAGTAACGTATCAACAGAAGTAGAAATTTCCATAAATGATTAGGAACAACTTTTGTTAATTATTAAATGTACCATGTATCTTAGAACTTGAATTAACTATATCTTCTTCACCAACTTATTCCTTAGTTTAAAAGTTCAGAAACTGTATAAATCAAAGAAAGTACCACACTGATTGATAGTAAGCTATTAATAATGTTCTATAGAATAAGCGCACCACGCAGAAATATTAAATGCAATAATAAAAATGTGGCGTAGAAGTATTTTTTATTATTTTGTATAATATTCTGCATTTCAAATTGCTGCATATTATTTTTTTGGTAAGACATAGCAATATGCTTTTAGCAATAAACGCTTATTTTTATGGCTAAATTGTTGTTGAATGAGGATAATGAAAAGCTTCTCTTTTATTTGTTTAAAGTCACACATCGACTTAATAAAAGTTTACATTTACTTTTAGAGGTTTTAAAAAAGCAAGTATGTAATATATCACCTTTATTGAAGTAGTGTAACAGATAATGTTGTACATAAATAAATTCATATATAATCAAACATTCTCGGTAAATTCTAATTGTTGAGAACATCTTTCAACCGGGGGTATAGCTCAGTGGTAGAGCATTCGACTGCAGATCGAGAGGTCCCCGGTTCAAACCCGGGTGCCCCCTGATCTATCTTTTTTCTTCTTCTTCCACATTATCTTTTTATCAATATTTACCCAATACAAAAACGTAATTTCTGCATTTCGTTAAGTAAAGGAGTACATTCAACTATAGTTATAGAGCATAAGTAATCGAAATGAATTATTGTAACCAACATGTAATTTTAAAACTATTATTAGGACGGTATTTATTACCGATTATATATACGAAAATTATTCGTATTAATATTATCCTTCTTCCAACTAGCCGCTATTATAAAAATGAAGAATTTTCTTAATTAGAGCAATTAAGAAACATTTACATTAAACTGACAGAATCGCAATGCATGCATTGAGAGTGGGTGACTCCGCAATGAATGGCGGAGTATGGCGACGTGTAGCATGAATTGTTTTCGATTCTCTTTACGCATATAGTTGGGTTTGAACCCATAGGCAATCAAATTTTGATTGTTCTTTGGTGTTTCTACATAAATAGTTCGAAGGAAGCAATTAGAAAAGCATGAATTACAGCCAATCGAGTCCACGACGAGGTAAGTTAGTTGATTACAATTATGTGATGTCATCTGATTTTGTTATATTGTAAGTTATAAATCACTCAATGTATTTCAACAAATTGATATTACTAAAGAACATAATATTCATTTAATATATTTTGCACATTTCGAAGTACTACGCTCTTTGAAAACATAACGTCGTTAAATATTATTTTGAGGTTATGAATCCCAAATATTTTATTCATAACAAAAGTTGGTATCTAAATATAGTATTAAAGTAATTATCCAAGTCGGATATTTTACATTACTTTAACAACTACATTAATAATGTTTTGTAATAGGAAAACCGAGAAGGTTATTGGATCCATCTGCTGGTTTGTCCATTCCGGCACAGATGCCTCAGAGTCCATACATGTACAATCAGCAGGTAAAGTTGCAAAGAAATTTGGCAAGTTTTTGCTAAATTAAAGGGAACCCATTTGCCTATTTTATTTATCAGGTTCCTATGAACAATGGCATGGTACCTGAATATGGTTTCAACATAGCCGAGCAACAGCAGTCACCACCACCACCACCACCATATGGATTTAACGCGGCACCCATGCCAAACTACATGTCACCAGAGAATCATGGTGAAGAATATTCGACACAGCAGTTTGCAACGCAATTGCTGGCGCAGCCAGTGGTTACGAACATGGCTATGCAATACGGGAATGCTTTGGTAGGAACCGGGAAGCAGCATTTTGAGAAATATGTGCCAGTTACAGCTTTGAAGTATTACTTTGCTGTCGACACTAATTATGTTTTTACAAAGCTAGCTTTGTTATTTTTCCCGTTCACTCATAAAGTAAGTTCTTTCCTAGTATCATACGTTATTGCTTACTTGTGTTTTAACAGATATATAAAAGTGTGTAATTTTTTTAACAGGACTGGTCTATGAAGTTTGAACAGGATGTACCGTTACAGCCGCGTTACGAGAAAAATGCGCCAGACATGTATATTCCAATGATGGCGTTTTTAACATACGTAGTTACAGCTGGATTAGTTTTAGGGATTCAAGAACGTTTTTCCCCGGAGCAATTAGGTATTTTGGCTAGTTCTGCACTCGCGTGGGGTGTCATAGAACTAGTGCTGCACACCGTAAGCCTTTACGCGATGAATCTTGAAACGAGTCTTTCGACGTTAGATTTACTGGCTTACTGCGGCTACAAATATGTCGGTATCAACGCAGCTCTTCTCGTATCATTAATATTCCGAAAACTTGGCTACTACATGATTTGGCTGTACTTCAGCGCATCCCTAGCATTCTTCCTTATGCGATCGTTGAAGTTAAGGGTCATTCCACAAAACAGTTCGTATACCGCTACTGGTAACAAGAGGAGGCTCTACTTTATATTGTTCGTAGCAAGTATTCAACCTGTCTTAATGTGGTGGCTATCTTATCACTTGATTTAACCCTGGAAGAATTGAAAATCACGCTTTCAAGGAACGAATTGTGTATATTTATTCGATTATTCACACAACTTATCCAATTTTGTAATAAAAAATTCTTACGGAAATTAAGGAACAATTTGTGACTGGTATTTTCAGTGATGATGAAGGAGGAACTTTCAGGATTTCGGTCTGTCCCGATTACGTACTTTACGTTTAAAGTTAAATAAAATTTTTCGACGAACTGGTCCCTAGTATTGCTCCGAAATAATATAAAATACACCCGTGTTTCTGCAATCTTGCTTTTTAATTCAGTCAACGCTGTTAAATTTCAAAACCCGCGCGAAAATGATTACCGACCTCGATTTATGTACATTTCGTTTGTCGACCTACAGATGTCTCCACGCTAACTCATGTTTCCACTTTACCTAGCGTGTGCGACGCGGCGTTCCTATGGCGCTACGAGCGAGCTCAGTCAGTCAGTCAGCCGCGAGCCGCGGTGAACGGAGGGTGTAGTGAGTGTTTTTGTGGGTCGACGAGCCAAAAAATGGCGGAACGTACGAAGGCGACAGCCCCGACCACCCGGCCCGTTCCCATGAAGCTGTTTGCCACTTGGGAAGTGGATCGTACTGCACCAAACTGCATACCCAGGTGAGCAGTAATCTACCATTCTATCTCGTACAATTCACGAGTTTCACAATGCATTCGCGTTATGTTACCCCGTGTGTCATAGTGGACGCCAGGCAACTCGGCGGGCATTCACACGCCCTTTTTTCCCGCGATCACTTGCATTTTTCTCTTCGCACCCTTGCTTCAAGGACAGCCGTGCCATCATAAAAATTCGACTTTGCATCGGATCAATGCGTTCCTCTTATAACGTAGACACCGTACGTTATTCGGGCTGCGTGTGTCCGCGGTTAGGGATTGCGTGGCGCGGCCTGTCTATCGTAGGATGCTAGCTGTCAATCGGAGCTGACAGATCACCAAACGTGTGTGCACCGTGATAATCTTGATTCCGACTTTCGATCGGAGTCGTTGTGTGTATTGTATCGTAATCGTATCGTTGTTCCGAGTTTAATCCTTCTAATTCTCGGCGATACTCACTTTTTATCTGTCCCCCCTGCTTATACGCGACAGTTTAACGCGAGGGACAATAAGAATTGTTAAAAGCCCTCGACTCCAATGTCACGGAGCATACCGCGGAAGAATCGTCGCGACGCTGCAGGTCGTTGATGGTGCCGCGCGAAGGACACAAGTCCTTATAAACATTCCGGTAGGTTAGAGTAAGTTTCCTGTCGAAGTACACTTACTCTTACGCTTCAGTGGGAAAAGCATTGTGTCTCCGAATGTCACGGTCGTTCATTTTCACGGGCGCTTTAATTCAGTATTTAGCTCCGTTTTTCGTGATGTAATATCGTATCCAATCCGCCCCCCCCCCCTTCCCGCGGGCGTTTTAATTGCGTATGCTTCTGCGTTAATGTTCCGTGATTAACGTTTCGGTGCAAACAGTCATTTTATTGCAGAAAAGAGCTGTCAACGCCACTTTTACGACGTGACACACGTAATCGCTGCACGCTTTCACGAATTACCATTGTAGGACGAATTTACTTTTCAATCAGTGCTCTTTTTCCTTCTTTTCGTATCGCGCGAGAGAAACTACTCATTTCATTCTCCGCAGTAATTTAACCATCGTAATTAGTATTATGAATCAAAAGAAATTTGCAAATTATTGTCGACACCTGCGACTTCATTCACGAGTTCTTTCAGTTCGGGTTTCTTTTTGCGTGGACCGGTCCGATTATCGACCAGATTCGAAACGCCGAAACCATAAACGTGTTACTTTTGAAATTTAATTCTCTTCCCTGCTTGCGCAACTATTTGTTTCGGCTGACTTTGATGGTTCAATTAAAGATTAGCTTGACAGAGATATTTTATTCGAGAGTCGTAGATTGGTATCGGCCACGATCGATTATTACGAAATCTGTTGTCTTTTATTGAAGTCTTACAATTGGTCGAACATTGAAAATTGTTTATTGGTAGTTTATAAATGAATTTGTTTCTTGATATTCCAACTGATTCGGGCCATTTTGGCATGTTACTGGCACAATTAATATCTTCGATTCCCTAATCAAAGTTTTGCTTAATAATTTCGCTGATTAATTGGACACAAAGTGTTTAACCGTAAATCGTTTTCTTTTCAATTAAATATCTTCAGAACCATCACTTGTTTACATTAAAATGCACATGCAGGTGTTAATAAGGAAGACTCGTTATGCATATTATTATTATTATTAGATAAAAAAAAAATGTCTTGAGAATGATTCACTCTGTCTGTCTCACGATTTCGTTTCGATTTATCATCTCTGTTCCGTGTTTGTGTTAGGGATTGCTCCGAAGCATACGGCGCCGTTATTATTGAAAACTTCGTCAACAACGGAATCGTCGATAATCCGATGTACATGTTTTCAGTATTATTCACGATCCCCTGGCCAGTCCCTTTCGATTCTCTCTCATATTGATGCACATTACTCTTGAATGAAACTCGACAGAAGCTCGATGTTTTACAAATTTTCCACGAAATACATATGCTTTCGTGCATATTATGTACACGAACAAATGAATCTTTACTGTAATGAAACATAGTTAAAGGTAGTTTACTGTATCGAAGAAAAAAAGAGGGTAATTTTTACTTGAATTACCAAAGTACACCTGGCTTTTATATCTATGAACAATCTACAAAGTTTTTCGCAGTCCTATTTGCATAGATGGCAGAATACTTTTATGCTTGGACGATTGAGGTAATTAACATAGAGGCTTCGAAAAATCTACTGTTATATCTGTCCCGCGTATTTCATACACATGAATAGCGGATGAATTCGGCGCACTCAGAAGCTCCCTTGCATACAAAATTAATTCAGTTTTGTGTAGAATGCTTAATTATCTACGTTATTATCTTGTCGGAATCGCGGAATGTTATTTAATTTGATTAAGAGCCACTGAGTTTATGATTTCACGCGGTAAGAAAATCTGTATCCGCATACATACGTGATTCTATCGAGCAATTAATCCTCAATTTTTTTTTTTTTTACAAAATTTCTCGACGAAAGTAACAGAAACTTATCGTTTTTCGTTCGGGCGATAAAACCCATTGATTTTCGATTCGCTGGTACAACTCGATACGCATGGCAGTAATTAATGTAATTTAGCACGCGGCACCTGGCGCACCAGCCTGTACATTTAATTTTACATATAATAACGCGATGGATTTTAGAAATATCGATCGCCCCACTCGAGTAGGCGATCCTCCAATTACCGGGAGGCAGCGTATTTTAAATCGCGCGTGTAAGCCTCCGTCGTTTTAATTAATACTGCATGGTCGCCCGAGGTCATAGACTACAATTACTTTCCGCCGAGCAAATTGCCGATACGGTGTTTGGTTAACGTTTCGCAAGACGTGCCATACCTACGAAGTATGTATATGCATCGCATCTCTGCTTCCGTGGCAAATGGAACCGTGTCCTAATGAACGTGTGTGGTCCACCTGTTGGTCGCCAACAGATTCTGATACCTCGTCGCTTTAATCGACCTAAATGAAACGATGAAACTCGCGTTTACCCGGTTCATAAATCGTTGTTGCTTCAGGGAATAAGCGCGTTGGACAGGGCAGCTGGAATTTACATCTTCCTGTCTTGGGATTAATCAGTATATAAAAGGTAGTAACAAAGGTATAGGTAAATATTACTCGAGACTCGATTTATAGATAAATTATTTAAAATTGTAGGACGAAATCTTTCAAATAATCTAGTTATCATATTCGTTTCCAATTAATTTCATAAATATCTAAAGATTTATTAAAACCTAAATTTAAAGAGGATAGAACTTAAAAATAGTTAAGTTCATTTTATTGGTGTTATTTGAAGGACCTAAAGATTAATTCGTTCATTAGGAAGTATTCGTTAAATACTAAAGATACTTTAACGTATCTAGTATGGAAAACGTGGGTGTACTTCGTGTTTTGCACGTTCGGTTGGACCGAAAGGAATGATCTTGTGCCGCTTTTACGTTCAATTATTCACAAATTCTAGCTTTCACGCGGTCCTCGTGAGAAGCAGTCATTGAAAAATATTTATAGTCCAAATGGAAGGAACGCGAACACCACTAGTTTATTGGCGTAATTACGGTCAGGCGTTTCATTTGTATTGTAATTTGTCGTGCACTGTTGGTAATCCTCTGCTGTATACATAGTATAATCCTTCGTAGCATAGTATGGAAAGACTATCTAATTGCACTTTATTGTGTACGGTCAGGTATTCGAAGTTATTCAATACGGTTCGTTTGACGACCGTTCGAGCGAATATAATTTTAGTTGGGAATACATTTAAATGCATTACTATTTTTAGTAGGTACTAGATTTCTGATTTAGCATGGATGAAACTCGTATTTTAAAATTTATTTATGTCGGTGTAATCAGTTCTGCATGAAGCACTAAACATTAGTCACTTTTTTTTAATAATCAGCTTGCAATGTGTATTATATAAATTGAACATACCACTCTGACATTGGTAACACGTCATAAATCATTCTGATATGATCTGTTTCATAAATCAGTTCATAAATTGCTTCTTTGTGGTCCCAAAGTACTGTTTCATTTTCAAATTATTCATTGTTGAGTTGCAATTAGCGCAATTACCACTACTATCCAATTGAATACGTTTAACATGGGAATACCTTAATGAAAAACACAGGGATATTAATTGACAAAGGTACTCTCACAACCACCTACTCGACAGTAAAAACCGTTATATCTAATAATAAACAATTCAAAGATATTCAAAGTGCTGCTAAAACACTTCATACAGAATTTCTGCAAGCATCTGTATAAAAAAATCACAGTCCCTTAGCGTTAATTCTAATCACATGACTTATCAGTGCAAAAAAGTCCAAACTACACGTATCCCAAAAACTTACGCTAACGAATCTGTGCACCAGATAGAATCCAGTCCGATCGTTTAAAAGCCAGACCAATTTTGAATCACACGTCAGCATGGTCCCCGGTCTCGGTCATCTAAATGACAAAGCTACAACATTTTTTCCTCCCCTGGGAACATTTTCGCCCTCCCTACCTGTCTCTGGCTGCTGCTGGCTCTACGAAGGATCGCTACGTCCCGTCGATTGGGAACACGCGCAGCAGTACGCATTAAACGCGTCGCGACCTCGCCGCAGTTACGTTTACTCAGACCGGACGAGTATACTAATCGGGAATCACCATCGTACGTGGGGAGAAGCGTCATCCTCGTGCATATTGTCTGCGAAATGTCGATCGACGGACCATATCTCACCTGTTCTCCGCGATTCACACGCGTTCGGCTGGCGTGGTGTTGAAAAAATGCGCGAGGTAATTTTTTGAATAGGGAACGTTTTGATTGAAACATCCAGAGGGAAGTTAGATTTCATTTGAAACACAGAAACGGTTAATCGTCCCTCACTAATTAGAAATTAACACTTTCCCTGTTGAAGAAGGAATTGTCTCGTTCGATAACTCAGTTCCAATTGCATAGCTTGCGCGTAATTACGAAATGGAAAATTACGTTAATTTTGATCAACTCTCTCGCTTTTCCGAACACTTCCAACAATACGAAAAAGAAATTCAAATCCTTTAGGCTTGTTTTTCGTTATGAACACGGTTTGAATAACTGAATACGAAGCGACATTCGGCGGGAAATGCCAATCGAAACGACGCCCCCATTTGTCGGATACGCCTCGCGTGTTGTTCATCCAACTTTTTTGGCACGATGGTTTGAGGTGAATCGATTTGCCATCGGCGCGCCGAACGATGGAATCTCGTTCTGCGTTTTCCCCATTGTCCTCCATCTCGTGCACGGAAATCGCGAACGTCGACGCGCTTGCCTCTTCGTCGCGTGGTCATCGGATCTGTAGGTTTCGTTTGAAGGGAGAAGCGAGAGAAATTGCAATATTCGATCAAGAAATACACGACAACCAGCCATTCAATTTACTCCCATTATTCGTCGAACAATCGAAAATTTCTTTTCAAAATTAGTAGGCCTGCCGGACTCGGGTCTATCGCAACAACTGGCTGGAATTTTGTAGCAAATCGCCGGATTAGTTCTTCTTTTTTTTTATTCATAAATAATTCTCTCATTCGAAAAGCGTGAATAGCTCGGAAGTCCAGGAATCTTTTATTAGCAATGGGTACGGTCGAAGTTTCGGTGGACGCAAGAAAAATGACGTTCGAGTTTAGCCAAGAGTTTCAAACGGAACAGCAATATCGTGCGCATTCTGAGCCGCGTAAGGAGCGACAAATCAGCCCGTATTCGCACGTGCGATCAATTCGGGTCACCGATTTATCGATTAATCTCATCGATTTACCTGCCTTCTCTTTTTTTCCTTGGCTCGTATGAATGGTTTCTTTATCTCTGGCGATAGTAGAAACCATCGAACCGTGGTCTGGATTACGCTTTTACGTAGCCGTGAGTCACCGAAAATGAGCCGCATGGCTTTTCGATGACGATACGCGGAGCTTTGCTCCAGAGGCTTTTGTCAAGTGGCTTTTCTTTCGCGAAAGGAAAACCGAAAGCATTTCAGGAAGCTTAATTCAAATGCGGTAACTCGTACACCTTATAGTTGTTACCAAACATCCTTTTAAGGAAATTATTTTCCAGAGATATTTGCTTACAGGCGAATAAAATATTATGGTCAATTTAGAAATATCTGTTCCTTAAGAAATCAGAGATTGCTCATTCACAGTAATACAATTCTTCAAAGAGCGTAGGTACGTTTTATTTCACAATTTGCATTTCAAATGCAGTTCCCTCCTTCCAATTAACAATCTCGCGTTTCCCCTTTCCATTTCTTTCTCCATCAAGCAATTTTCCCAGCCACAGTTCTTCCATCTCGTATTTACATTTTCCCCGATAATCGCAGAAGTTTGCATCCACGAGGTTCGAACGTTTCGCCAATTGTTTGTGGTGTAGCCAGCAGAAGTTTTCAATCTCAGAACATTTCTCGTCCGAGGCTTCGTATAAGCACCGCTTCGATCACGTTGGACGAAAAAGCTCGAGACTCGGATTTTCATCGACAACGTCGGTGCAGGTGAATTTACTGACGAATTTTCCAGTCTCTCTCTCTCGCATGGTTTCCCCTCTAAAGTACGACGCTCGTTATTCAGTCTCTAACGAGATAAGAATGCATACGGAGGACAAAACCATAAAAATACATATATTCTCGCTCGAAGTTATTCGATTTTCAAGCATCGATAAGGCCTCATGAATTATTTGAGGGTTACAGCTCGTCTATGGATAAATGTGCTGCATTATCTAGAACATATCGTGAAACATGAATCCCGGCTTCGAATTCTGAAAAATTCAATAGTTCCGGAACAAGAAAGAAATTCGTGCGAATGACTTATTTAATTTTATCAGAGAATCAGTCATCCTTTAATACCTCAGTAATTATAAATTTGAATGATTTCGATTAATCGTATTGTCCATCATCTAGAATGGAACAGTTTGATTATCAATTTATCTTTGCTTCATTATCTATATCGTTTGAAGAGGTTTATAATTTGTGATTCATCGTGCTTGGTGTAATAGGATCAATCTTTTAACAATATTTCCTGTTCGGAGCATTGCCAATTACCTGGCATTTAATTACGCAGTTCAGAACAGAGATACATATGATACAACCAAATTTTTCTATGCTATGCAAGGTCACTTTCAATACTATGATTTATATTTTGAAAGATTTTATTTATATTTTATTCTACATTTTATGTATTACATTGTAGCAAAGGAGATCTTTAACATATGTTCAATGTTCATTTTTCAAACAATCCGTGTCACATTTACATGGCAATTTTATAGTGAAAATAATATATTTCATTTTTAAGCTTCCTTCGACAGAACTGTATTTCTTTTTGTTTTATTCTGTCGTTACCTAAGTATCCGCAATAGGTCGTGAAAGGAATGGGATGATATTTGCCAAATGCCGTTAAAGTGGGTATTAAAGGATTCAGCAAGAGATTACGAGCTTCCTTTTTTACGAGGTGACGGTTGTAAGATTGCACGGTGGTGTTATAAAAGCTTGAAAAACTTCCGCGAGATCTTTTTTACGCGTCGAAACATCGAAGCGTATATTACATACGCTGGATTACGTTTTTAACCAAATGTACGATTCTATGAAAGCATGTACAATTTCCATGACAATCTCGCTCTGGACGCAATATTTAGAAGGCTAGAAAAATATTGCACTGTTCTTTATTTCTGACAGTCAAAGTTGCTAGTGTTTGCGACGTCTATGTCATCAGCTTCCTCGGTAAAAAAAATTCGAAATCGCAACATACACGTCGCGGTACATCTCATTCACGAGGTCTAAATTACGTCTTCAAATCTGCAACAGACTGCTCACTGTTCAATTCGTATTAAATCTCTCCCGTTCCGGAGTCCTTCGAACACTTTCGATTCTATGTTCTGACTCACACGGTAAAAATGCAGGCAGCTGTTGCTGCTTTGCGCTGAAAAAAACCGTCGAAATCTTATCCTTGCACAAAGGCAAGGATAAATACTATCGTTATAAATGTCCATGTTGCAGTATGTTTTCGGGATACCAATTGGCATTATACCTTCTAACAGGTGTAGATTATTGTTCTAGGAACAAGATTGCCTGAAAGATGGGAATATTTAAGAAAAATGAATCCTGTCGCAATCAATTGCAGCTGTCTCCATGAAAAATATCCAAATCGCTTTTCGCAATGTTTGCACGGAGTCATCCCTTGAACACCATCATCCCTCGAGCTCGAAATATTTCATGATTCACCTGGTGTTGTTTAAACGAATTTCCAATGCAGGATATGCAAAATGTTCCTGTATAGTTCAGGACTATTTTGAAAGTAGTATATTAAAAAAAGTGATACATCATTCGTTATTCCAAATTGTTTCTTACAAAATTGCATTTTACTTTCCGCAGAAAAAAAGTTATAGTTGAACAGCACCGAAACAGCGCAAGGTAAACTGTAAACCGAACAAAACGATCGCGACGTGCCGTTCCCGATAATTATCTAAACACATTTACCAAGCGGAGCTTTATCTCCGCTCTTTTTACGCCGATGCAATAGCGTCACCGTTTAAACCGCGTCTACCTTTAGCTTCGAGGTGTGAAAATTTCTGGCGGTTCCCCCAGGTTCTTTTGCCGTTTCTGGCTGATACTTTGAGTTGTAGAAACAGGATTTCATCCTGTCTCATTAATGTCGACGCGAGTTTGTTTCCCGCTTATGCGGACGGAAAAGTCGCATTCGGCGTAATTAAGCTTTACGTGTAAAGCGGCGCCGTGTGTGTAACTGTTTACCGCTGCCTGGGGCATGGAAACTCGATTCGAGAGGAAAACCCAGCCCCGCTTGGTAAGGGTGAAACAGTGACGCAACCAGAAATGTGGTGCAATGCGGAAGGGTGGCTGGACAGAACGGATATTATTAAATGAGAATTGCTCGCTGAAATTAAGTAGTTCAACGCTTTGCAAAGTAACCCCATAAATATTTCAGATCAACTTAATTGTGTCTGAAATTGGCTTTTCGTTTCGAGATGTACAAAGTTTTGCGTTTGGACGTTTAAAAACGAAAGAAACATCGATCGCCTCTATCGATTAAATTTTTCGCTATTTCGTAAAAATAGCAATATTGTAATTGGAATGGATGCAACAGGAAAATGCGCTTTACATTCATTCTTCTCAGATTCTTCACTTTGACCATTTCCGTAATTAGTGGCGCAATTATTTTTATTCTTTCCGGCTGATGTCGGTGTAAAGTAAGATTAGATACGAGACTGATAAAATTAGACGTTCTCCAACCTGTCCTGAGAATAATCTGTCCCTCGACGCGCAACGCTCCGATACACACGCGTTGCCCAGTGTGTACAAATTTATCGAGGTACTTTAAAGGGTAATGCCTTAGCGTAGTCAGTCGGTTGACGAAGTCACCCTAACAATCTGAAATTGTCAACGTTCGTGCCTGAGAATCATTCCGAATTGACCGTCGTCCGCATTAAGCATTAAGTCCGCTAAATTTTTGATAGTTCCCCGCGTTATCATTCGATCAAGTCGTATAACGAGCCCGCGGTGGTTCGCGGACCAGCTGCTCGTCGTTATTATGCAAATTGCGCTGATACGCCTACCGTTCACCTATATCGTAATACGCCTAATCCGCCACTGCCGGGAGGATGTGTGCGAAAAGGCATTGAGAGGCTTCGCGGGTGGATACAGTTGTACGATACGTGTTTCCCGAGCGAATGGAACATGACGTTCCCATCGTACGCCTCTATCGCGAAATTATACGTCGGGCGGATCGTAAAGAGAAAAGGGGTTGGCAGACTAACTGATGAGGATATGCAGAGTTTGCGCTGCGCACAGTGTTATATTCGTAAACGAGTCGGGCCATTTGTGTTCCCTTCCTATTCTATCCTGCCCATTTTTTTGTTGTTCTCGTCATTTGTCATTTCAAGTGAATGAAGTAGCGAACGATTAGGTACCAAATGATAATTAACGATAATAGTTACATAGGTATACGAGAAAATTATTTTGTGAAGAGTTTATGGGTTTAGCTGACGTAAGAATGAATATAATATTGACCTCCAAGTGGGGGTAAATGAAAGGAACACCAATTTTCTATAATAATTTCCATTTATTTGCCGTGTTAACTTTTAATTCATTCGTTACATAATAATTCAAGATAAATTATTTGCGTTGCATTTTCACTTTTGTATATACCCACGGTAAAGCTTCTAATCAGAATGGTTGACCTCGTCCTAATAAAGGTGGCGATCAGCGATCTGGATAGCACTTGTTCGGGCCGTCCTAAATTTTCGAACGATGCTTCCCTCAAAAAACACACTCGACTTGTGTACAAAGACCCCCTGTTAACGGGGAATTAAACAACCCCTGAACCGTGGCAAATCGATAGAATTTCTAATAATAAGGGGAAGGTCTTGGTACACGATTCTTTGAAGGACACTTCTCCACCCTACGAAGTCTAATCTATGTATACTGATGGAGATTTATAGACGTGTGGGCATGCTATGTTTAATAGAGTACCAGGCGTTTTTTTTCGAAATCAATCCAATTTATGTATAAACCTGTATCTTTCTATAAGAATTTTTCTTTTTCAATTACTGCCTCGCTTTTTATAAAAACGGTGTGTGTGTGTGTGTAGATCGCTATCAGTCATCGGATAAACTTCCCAGGGTCGACTTTGCGAAATTTAGATTGACCGAATTTCATTAAAAGTACAATATAGAACAAACTTTTACTACTAACTTGATGATCCGAATAATTTGAGTATATACAGAAAACATGATATCATGAAACATTTCAAGGATAGAAAAATGTCGAATAAATTGGCAATAGTAAGTTAAACATTGAAAAGCTTTTTTAGATTGAAATATATCGTGATAAGTCACGGTTAGATCCTGCGATTATTAATTTGATGTTAGTTGGAGATTATAAAAAAGCTGTATCTGTAGCGAGGAAGTGATTTGAAAACATTTAATAAAGCTTGTCGCGCAAGCAGAAAATACAGAGCTCCAAGAAACATAAATTCTCGATGCCTAATTAAATCACCATCAAAGTACATTTTTATACAATTTTTATAGCGAGTGCTCGAATAGTAAACGACCTTCGACGCGCCAATGGAATGCATTTTCAAGTTCGCTCCGTTACATCATTGGAAGTCTTGAATGGTCTTACGAGATAGGTCGTTGATCCCAGAAACGTCTATTATTCCTTTTTAACGACCGATATTTCTGCACGAACAATTGCCCAATGAAAAAGCTCGTTACAGATAAGATGCATCGGTAAATGAAGCCAATTACTTCTCGGACTTTAACCATTTATTTTTCATTCGTCTCGCGTTAGCGTAGAAATTTCAAAGGTTCTATTAAATATTAATTACCAAGCATCATTAATTTCCAGTTCGTAATATTTCTCTCACGCCTGTGCTTTCATGAATTTCATTTCCCACGAATTTTCTACTGGTACCAACTTTGAGAGCGACGCAGTTCTCGCAAAAAGTTAAAGTCCATGCAAACCAGAGGCAAATATTATTTCTTAAAATGATTGCACTCGGAACGTAACGAGCTGCGTCTTTAGGCTGAAAATCATTCTAATTATTACTCTGTTATATTCAAGAAATTAATCGTTTTACGCGATATTTCTTCTTTCATTTCCAAATGCTCGCGTCTTCACAGGTGCGCCGATTGCAAATGTTTTCTTTCGCCAAGGTATTCGCGTATCGGTTTAACCGAGTGTACAATATCGCGACGGGCAAACCGTAGACTGATAAATTCGTCGAGGCTGTAATCGATTCGCATGAAAGAACGTCTGAGACGAGATTATGGTTGCTCGTGTGCGGACGACGAGTTCTTTTTTCGTCTCGTTGCATGTGCGCTTGCACGGTCGAATCGTATGAAGAACGATCGTGGTGTATGTCATCGAATGAAAGCGTTATTGTATAATTAGGAGCTTCATGCCGCGTAGAAACGATCGTTCCGTTCGATGCTTAAGCGACATAGACGAGGGACGCATTGCTGAAAAACTCGTTTAACAAGTTGTTGGAATTGTAGGGACTTGCGAGGAAGTGAATGTGCGGACATACCGTTGCTTTACGTAAATTGGTTAATTTCAATCTGTAGTATTACGCGCAATACAGCAATAATTAGACAAAATTAATTATATAATAATGCAGCGAATGAGGAAAGAAAATCGTGGCTCGATTGTACCGGTTTCGCAGCTATTCGAGATTGCATTTGTATATTTTGCACTCGAGTGTAAATCGTTTCGAGCAACCTCTACGATACAACCATTCTCTCTACGATATCAGAATAATATTGAGAGCAATATTGTGATCAGCTTTCAAGTGGAATTACGTAGAAATAAATTAATTCGTTAGTATTGAAACAAATACTTAAATATTGGCGCAGTAAAATTGGCTACCTTTAAATTATTCTTTGGAGTGTTTACGTTTCTAAAAAATGAAAAATACATTGAAATACATCAAAATACATCACAAACATCAAAAGTGGACGTTATGTAATTAGCAGATCATGTCGCAATGCTCGTGGCGAATTCGCAAAATGCCTTCATTGTATTTCCGTCATCTACACCCGTATTCCGATGAAGCGAATGGCTCAATACCGACCTCGTTTAATACGTCCTGCGAGTTGCAAAACTGCACAGCTGAAATTACACGATGCCCGAACGTCGAGATTGTCCTCTGCAAATGGGAAAACGCTGTAATCGGTGTTTAACTTTCAGTAGCTTAACAATCCGATGTTGCTTGCTTCCTCTTCGATTGTACGGCGTTTAATTTTAGCCCGGGGAATTTATTTTCGAGCTGGCGCTGTCGTGAATTCTAATTCTATTATATCTAAAACGTGTTTGCGCGCGTGACGATGCTGTTTGTAAAACGCACGCACGTTCCGAATGAAAAGCCCTCGCGGTGGCTGGATAATCGATAGCGTTTTAAGACTGTAAAACAACGCGTAGAATTCAATCGTGACAAGGGAAACACCAGAGTTCATTCATTTACGGCTACAATGCATCCCTTCGATGCCACCCGCCTCTTTTTGCATCGACTCAGAGTGGTGCACGACCCACCCCTTTCTCTCGTGCACACATTGAAGCTTGACAAAGGGTTGCAGAGAAATCCGCGAAGCTTATTTACGGCGAGAGGAACAGTCTGGCAAGTCGGGGTTCGATAATACCGCCGTTCCGAAATCGCAAAAAAGAAAACTGAGCGTGCGAGCGCTGTTGTTACTTCACAGCAGAAGTAGAGCGCGTGAAAGGTGAATCTGTACCACCACCTGGTCTTACCATTAGTCTTCTTCTGAGCATCAATGATGAACCCGTAGTCGCTTCCTGCAGCCAGTCCAATTATTTCGCCTCTATAAAACGAGGGGGTTCCAATCTCTCACGTTGCCTGAGAAACCAGGAGAGAGAGAGACAACGGGGTGTGGGTTGCACGTAATCAAGATCATTCTGTCGAGATGAAAGGGTTTAAGGTGCGGAGGGGGGGGGGCAGTAAGGTCAAGTGCTGGGAACCGCCCATCGATGTTCGTTCTCCTGCAGTGACTGTAATTTGCATTGAATATTTTCACCTTGTACTTGCCCTCCACTTCCTACCAAGCACGTTTTCATGTGCTCGCATCGTGCTCTTGTCTTTAATACGTTTTGACACTGGCTAATCGATCGTGGATGATGAAGAACGTTGCTTGGAACGAGGTCCTTTCAGAAAATTTCTTTAACGAAGATTCGTGCACATTGCAGGGCACATTCTTATTTTATGTTATTAGCTGTACGGATTAAAATGCATTTGGGATACACGGAGATTTTCGTTCGTCGACGCTGGTAACGGGAGTCGACCTTTGCGAAAAATTTTTGTGTAGTCATTTGAGATGGTTTACATTAGTTTTTAAATAAAGAGTTTGTTAAGTTAAATAGCAAGGTCAGAATATTACCAAATCATGGCGTGGATGCTCATTAGAGAAATTTGATTTTTAGTATTTCGTTTGTACCACGTTCGTTCCTTTCCTTAATTATATAACTGCTCCTAATTGGAGCAGTTACGCAAAATAATTGTAGCGAGTATAATTACTGTAAGAGCTTCAGCTTTTGCATTGCGCTTTTGTAAAACCTTTCAAGTGTAAAAAGAAAGGAACAGGAGATGTAGAGAGACACTAATTGCGTTAAAGAGGTAAATAAAATATACGCTCGGAACACGCTTCAAGGAACACCTGAACAAATAGACCAAATTAAATTCCGTGGAAGATAGTGGAACAGCAAATTTGCTGCTTTTGCTGCTTTTGCTTAGATGCTAAAATTATCCATTATCACCAGCTGAACAGTGGTAAATTAATAACGCTACAATTAACAATTTCAATGGCAAAGACCATTTTAGATTATATTACCTCTTTCATTAAATTATTAATAATATTACATCCGCAAATAATTTTGTTAAATGTAGTTTGCTTAATCGTAAGTACGCATCGCTTTAACTTATTACACGCCTGTCACTTAAGTCGGTGCGAAAGATATACGCAAATGCTTACCTTCGACTCCACTTTAGTAAGATAAGATTGAATCATCAATCAGAAACTGACACGAGAGGTATCCGACGTCAGCGAACTAAATGCACGATCCATTTAGCAAATTGTAGATTAGGGAACTAAAAATAAATCTAATATGACGAAGTGCTTTTTCCACTCTCAATTTCAATCGAATTATTCGCAGTTATTTACTCGACTCCTGATTCATCTGTAATTAGTAATTGCGTGCTTGTTTTGTGTGATAAGCGTATCGATAAGAAGTTTGCAATGTTGAAACGATGAGAGGCTTTCATAAGAATCAAAGAAAGCATTTATCGTAGAGGCGTTTTTGTAATCGAAATTTCGAGTTTATAAATCGAAAATGAATTTAAATCTCGTTCATATTTAAAATGACGCACAGGAAGATTCGGAGATGGCAAAAATATCGAGCAAAACGGTGCTACAAATCAACCGGTGAACAAATGAAAAGAGACAAGTCGAATATCCTCGGAACGCACCGCGGCTATTTGATGTATTCCACGTTTTGAATTTCTTCCATATCGTAGACAGAGCGTCGATTTTCATAGAAAAAGGGAGCGGCAGCTCGCTTTTGAGAGTATGGTACATGGAAATGCTCGCTTCACCCGTTTACCCGGTCGTCTGGTTTTCTCTCCTGGTTGGCATTAGACGCACCAGATAGTCGAACGGTGAGTCATAAACGACGGAAGAAGAGTCGAGTATTCTTTATCCAACGAGGCTTCATGTGCCAGCCGCTACCGGCAGTCTGCTTGTAGCCACCGAGCGTTTGCATACTAAACGCGCCTCGGTACAAACATTTTTCATCGTTCCTGTTCATAGTTTACCCGTTTTACTCGAAACCATCTTTTCTAGGTCATACTATCACAGTCGCCTTTTATTTTACTCTTTATTTTCTAGGCGCTCTCTTCCCTGTAGTGAAAATCGCTTGCATTCTTTGAGCTTCGTCCTCCGACCCTCCGTTTTTTTTTTTAATTTTTAAACTCAGCTTGAAAGGGTTGGCGCGGATCTTCACTTCATCTTTTGACAAGTAGCTGTTTAGATATTGTTTTCTTACATAAAGTAGATCAGAGCTAGGCATTCTTTTCCGATGCGATGGTGGATCAATTGTGCATAAATAAGGGCAGATGGATTGTGCAAGGATTTTTAATACCGTTTTCGTTGATGCTTTATTTCGCAATTATTGGAGAATATTTCTCAAATCCTGCCGGCTGTTATAGCTGTTATCGCGATAGTAATCGCCTCTGCTATGTCTTTCCACCCTCGCATCTCTGAGTCATCCACTTCTTCACTTCCAGTTTCAGAGTAATAATACTTCCGATCGATTAGGCAGTATTATCGTGTGCAGGTTGAACGATGGTTTCTCTTATCCCTCATTTTAATCTTAATGCCTACTGGAACAGCTTTTGTGTTCCGTCGATGAAAATAAATTCGAGCTAAATCAATCATGAGTAACAAAGAGCAGGAAGATATATGTATCTACTTTCTTTTCAAAAGACGACTTACGTTTGGAAAATATCAGGCTCATTCATTTATTTAAATAATACATTTCATTATCTCAATAAATTGGGATGAATTTCAGCGCGACAAATTTAAATGGCTATCTAAGAAAAAGTTGTCCCTGACATTGATCGTTTCGGACAGACCGTGGCCCAAGGCGAGTTTAGTATCTCGGGGATTAGGGTCGTTGGTTCGCAAGCAGCAGGCTCAAGAATGGGGGAAAGACGCATTTATTAAAAGATTTCGGAAGTAGAAGTATGACAGGGCTTTTTATCATGAGAAGTCATGTTGTATGTAGCCGCGAGTGTAGGGCCTGAGAGTTCATTTATCATTCTTGTCACAACGAAACGAAACTCCTCCGTGCTAACACGTGATGTATGTAATATTGGTCGTTAGATTATCCGCTCGAATGGAGCGAATCTCGTCGATGATTATCGTTCTGGAAGAGAATTTATTATTAAATACTTCCACGGTTGTGTTGAGCAAATTTCGGCACACCTGATAGCAAAGTCCATCTCGATTTCATGCGCTTAGAATATATTGATCCTTTTAGTACAAGTTGACAAATCAGTGAATAATTTGTACGGTGTTGTTCTTAGAGAGGAGAGGCATTTAATTTAATTCAATTCGTGTTGTATACGCAGTATGCAATTTATGGAAATTGGAGCAATTTTAACAGTTAGCTGGTAATCAGCACAAAGAATATTGATATTATATTTAATAATCAGATATTTTTATTAGTAGCAAATTCCAATTAACACGCAATGATAACAGATGGCGATCTTCGAAAAAGTGCGAATTAAAATGGTACATGTAAGATCATAATAACTCGAACAAAAATGTTTCGAAAGAAATCAAATCTCACAAAGTACAAGTATAATTAATTATATTTAATAATATCATGTGTTAGCGAAAATATTCCTTGGCTTATGGAATAAACGTATTTATACCGCGAAGCCGGCGCTGGCGTAACGTGCAATCGATTTCACCTGTCTCCATTCACGCGATGAAAATAATAAACCGCAATTTCGTAAAGCCGAACGCGTGGACTTGATAAGGTAACGGAGTCATTGTCCGACCAATCGATTCTCCTAGAGCTTCTATAAAAACCAGGAGTCGTTGCATATTACGACTTCGTGTCCCTTTTATGCAAACTAGCAATCAACTTGTAAACTAGTTGAATGTAAAGAATGAAAAAGCGTAATAGAAAGATAAAATGGGATTACAGAAAACGATTCCATCAGTCAGTCAAGTTTGACAAACGTTGCTATGTATAATATAATAATCGTAAAACAGGATCGTAAGAATAAGGGCTCGCCCCCCAGACTTTTCCACCCTTCTGCTTGAGTCATCCACTCTCTCCGCTCCAAGTTTCGGAGTAATGTACTTTTGATCGATTGCGCAGCGTTTGGTTTGCATAAAAGTTGATCAGACATTCCCCGTTCGCGTACATATAATTCCCTGTCAAAATATTTGACGTACACTCCATCGATCAAAATTAATCTTTGACGCTGAATTTTCGCATTCTTTTTTCATTGAATAAATAAAAGAATCCAGTACATCTTTGAAGCTCGACGAATCAGCTGTTCGACGAGCATTCTTCCAATAATTGCGCGGCGCAATTAGTCGCGATTGTTACGCAAATGATTGCCCAACAATAATTGTGAGACACAACCGTTGCATCGTGATGTCCGTGAAAAACATTCAGTAAAGGTGTGCATCCCGATGCTGGTGCACGCTTTGATTCCCACCTTTTATCTCCTCGACGCCAGCTGGCTTTTATTAAAATGCGCCGTGCATCGCTTTTGCATTGCACACGACGTCCACGGCGGTGATGTTCGTTTCGCAATCTGTTAATTCTCGCGCCGTTCGTGATCAGGCGAGGGTCGGCTTGAAGACAAAGACGCACGTGTCTGTACCATTATGGTAACCTAATTGAAATTTAATTGATTACATTCAAACTCGTTATCCCAGATTTTTTTTTCACTTTAACAGCAGACGTACATTTAGTTGCACCTTTTGATCCTTTCATCGTCCATCCTGCTCGACATTTTTGCACCTGCGTCCCACTCTTCCAGCGATTGGATCATCCATTGAAGAAAATTATTCCCAAACCTACAATTAATGAAAAACGTTCAAGGATAATTAAAGAAATTCCAATCACCCTCTGAATCGATCTACACTTTCATCCGTAAAATTTGTACCACCTCTTTTCAATTGAACTTTCCATTCGATTCAATGACACGATGAATTCTACGATACTCTGTCAGGATGGTACGTAAGCGGCAAGTGAAATCCTACATACTTTCAAGCGTCAGTCGAATTCTCGCAGTGGTACGAAACTTTCTCATCCTAGATCCCCCTTTCGGCCACGACTTCTTTTAACGTGTCGCTCTCGTTACGATCCGTAGAAATCATGTCCAAGCATTGTATGCATGCGCGGCGATGCAAGTTCACACGTGAATTCTGTCGGAAATGTCGTGGTCGACGCTTTAAATGTCGCAATCCGGAAAGCGTAACAGTAACCGAGCGCTACACGTCCTCGTCGTTTTAAGCTCGTAGCTGTAAATGGATGTAATTACAGTTCAGACACGCGGCCTCTTGTCGAACACGACGGCTTTTTCTTTGCTCGCCGTTAGTTTGCAAAAGCAAACGTCTGGTAACTTGACTTCATTTCATATTGCGCGACAATTCAAATACATTTTTATTTCTATTGCGGTAGTTTTACTTGGGTATATGCCTTCGAGAAACTCGAAAGAATTTTATTACATAAACTGATTAAAAAAATTAATACTTCTATTTTTGCCTGATATTTCTTTTTATGTGTAGTATTTATTTCAAGAATATGCAGAAGTGGTGAGAACATGTTTTTTTTATGAGTTATATCTTTTTCCACTTAACTGTATTGCACTATAATATTAATATTTATATCCACGAGGCGAGAAAATTGAAAAGAGAAATGATTATTCCATGGAGTACGACACAGAGAGGCTCGAATAAGCAAATGAGCAACAAAAGCCGACGAAAAATCATACAACTAACACGAATAACATTATACACCGGTGTCACATGAACAAAGCGTTGCACAATATTAACGCTTCGATACATCCTCGCGTTGTTTTATGTAACGAGAACAAACCGGAGGGGAGCATAGATCGGAAAACCTGTTCTAGATATGTAAATCGTACTTTCCTGCAAATCGCATTTGAACGTGGTGAATCGATTATGCAGGTTTTAGGGTAAATGGAAAATAATTTAAGCATGCGAGATCTGTTAACGAGTAACATTTGCACAGCGTTATTAACTTTTAAAATATTCCTACGACGTTTTATTACTTTTATCATTTACGCTTGATGAAAATGAAATATAATTTTCCAATTGTGCGATAAATGATCCATGCAGAAACATACGGTCTGTTGCTTGATAATATATAGAATTATTAATGCCTGGTAGCACATAGCAATTATTAGAAACGCTGGAACATTAACGAGGTTAAACGACGATAAATCAAACGCATGTTATTACGAGTAACGTTTGCTTTCCTCTTTCTTTTTCCCGGTCAACGGCAAATATGTAACGTGTGTACAGTTGGTTGCATGCGAGCTTACGTTTAACGGGGGGCTATCATACAGTAATTCACACGATTTAACAATTTCCACCCTAATCGTCGATCGCTGACATTTCTCGTGTACGCTGATCGATTTAATTTAATGCTCGCAGAAGCAGCTTTGATACTCGCTGTATGGAAAATGCTAATTCGAAATCGAGCGCGTGTGCGCCCTAGTGAAATTATTTATCAGGTACAGCAATCATGCTGGCGTGATCGAAAAGAATTCATTCTATATGTATTGAAGCATGAAATCAAAGATGGAAAATGAAACCATGTTTCTTAAGTTCTTATCGTTTCCTTTAAAATTTTTATCACATGAAAATTATTTTTTATTAACTTTCTTTCAGCAGTTCAGACTGCAATACCCCTCGTCAGGCTAAATCAATTTATAATAATAACATTACGATAACAGCTCAGAAACAATGATTTAACTAAAATTACTGATTTAATTAAAATTTAATTAATTCAATTAAACATTAGTTGGAAGAAAAAAGCAGTTCCCATCGAAAGGTCGCGGGTCAAAATTACGTTGTCGACAGAAATGCGAACAATAAAGACCACCTTTGATACGAGCTAATTGCTTCTTTCGTAACAGCGAAATGAACGGTTCGCAATTTAGCAACAAAATTATCGAACGTGCAAAGGCCAACAGGAACTGTTGGTCGCTCGCGCGAGATCGTTCAACCCGGAATTTCGGTCGTGAACGATCATACGCTGTCGAAGATGGTACAATTTTGTCGGAAATCTTACGAGGGGGCGGTGGGCAGCGGATTAATGTTGCCCAGAGCACGCGTCGTCAAAGCAAAGAAGCTGAAAGTTAAATTAGCGTGTTGCGCAAGCTGATATTAGCGTTTGGTTTATTTCTGCCTGTAGAGGTGGACGACGACGGAATGGCGCCTGCTTTGTAGTTACGCGAGTTCCTTTTCGCCGCTATTTTGGCATGCATTTACTCGGGGGATGACGATGCCAACGTACAGATGGCCTTGAGCAGGAATGCGAGCATCGCGAACATCGAATTATCTTACTGCCAATTGTGTATTTGTTG
Organism: Holcopasites calliopsidis; assembly: GCA_023838395.1. NCBI lineage: Eukaryota > Metazoa > Arthropoda > Insecta > Hymenoptera > Apidae > Holcopasites > Holcopasites calliopsidis. Next base: position 1,756,784 of record JALHAQ010000015.1, read on the forward strand.
CCGATAGTATGAAGCAAGACTCGATCTGATCCCCTGCCTATAATAGGAAATTGCGCAAGCGGAGGGTTTTCTTCAAAACAGTAACGATTTGCTTGAAGCAGAAACCATTAAATGAAAATTATTTTGCTTTAATGACTCATCAGTAATAGGAATTCATTGGAAAAGAGAGGGACAGAAAACGAGCACATGTTTATCTTCTAAGCTACTGTTTTATCGAAAAGTGGAAAATTCAATGTTCAGTCCCAATTAGCGTTCATGTTACAGAATTTATAATCGATCGAGTGGGTTGCAATTATAATGAACAGTTTAAGTACTTGCATAATTGACCAGACTAGTTCCCTTACCGCGAACCATGCTATTACGGGGCCACTTAGGCGTGCACCGCGTATTATGTAAATTGTCAATATAATTAAGGGATTTCGGGGCGAATTATCATGAGTCACCCACCGTCTACGTGGGCATTATCAGATACGTCGGATGCAGACGCGATCGAATACATCGCGACGGCTAGATAACGGCGCACGGTGGACGGAAGTAGTCTGTTCCTTAGAAATGGTGCTCGAGATCTACATATTTAAACAATTAACACGTTCCATCGCTTGCAACTTTCCAGTTCAATATTTCAACGCGAATTTAATTACTAAGTTACACTATACAGTTCAGAGTTTCTTTTAAATAATAGAACTAACAGTCATTACTATTTTTGCACGGGTGCATCGCTATAGAAAAATCATCAGACTTTTTTCGATCATTTCAACATCGCGATGATGGCTCGATTAATAAAAGGGCATCAGAATTAAACGAAGTGATCGTTCGTTTCACGTCGAAGCCAGTCCAAAGAGAATAAATAGCGGGCGTTTTAATAGAAACACCTGACACGCGTTATTACCGTACATGACACGGCAAATAGAGGGAAAAAGTTTGCAGTCAACGTTCACGACTTCAACGCGGACGATGTATTTACGTATGTATGCGTATGTAACAAATGTGAGTCACGTAAATCTTGGAATTTTTCTATCGCAGTAGAAACTGCTGTTCCCCGAAGTTTCCTAAGATCTTTCTTATTTTCACGGAGACCCAAAGGATAAGCTTATCGCCGGAGAAGCGTCTCGAGTTTCAGAGTAGACGGTCGATTAACGGAAATAACGATAAGAAAGATAGGAATAGAGTTTCGTTAACGAAAAATCCATGGCACAGTATTTTATGGCTGGTTTTATCAATTTTTTTTTTCTACATAACACAAAAAAATCCTCATAGATAATATTATCTCTGGCGAAATTATGAAGCTAATTGGGAAACTTTATCGTTCTCCAAATTTGTATATTCTGCACTGCGCCTGTAGCTTCGAAAAATATTCAAGGCACCACAACGATTTCTCAGTTTTATCCTGCAAATTAAAATTCCAGCTATATTTTTCTTGAACGTTGATCGAAAAATATTGGCGATAATTAGCAGAATTATGAATTTATGGGAAGCATGATTAATCGTATCAAAATTCGCAGAATTCCCGGGACCTTATACTATAATGGCCAAAAAGATGATTAGCTGCAACGTAATCGAATTATGCACAGACAATGATCGACTCTAATACCATTTCACAATCCAATTAAACGCGAAACAATGATCAGCAGCTCGCCCAATAGAATTCTTTCCCACCATAACATACCACCGAGATTATAGTTATTGATTATTCCACGGTGCATCCATTTTGCATGCATTTTTAAGTATTCGCTTCATCCGTTTAATTCGGTATACCGGTGGCATGGATGAAAGTTTCATAGGCACGAACGATTAAACAAAAGGAAAAATACACCATTATTTAAAGAAAGAGGAAAGATCGAATTAGTGTTGGCAATTTGTATTACTTCTTTCGATCGTTAAAGTACAATTCAATTCAATTCCTTAAATAAATCTATTCATTTTGACGACTCTAATCATTTACCATTCGCTGCTCGTCCAGGCAAATATCTTCAAAGAATTAATAATTATAAACTTCTTTTGCTCTGTTATAAAGGGAATGGCCGTTGATAATTTGGTACATATCGGCGATTTAGCCATCTAAAAATTCTTCCGCTTATTAACGCCGAGTGGTAGTATTAACTGATGCGCATTCGAGCTGTTGAACATCAAACCTCATAAACTAGGTCGCCGAGTACGTTGAAAAAGAAATCGCAGAGACTTTCGTGAATAATGCGCCGCTATCCCCTGTGCCAAGAACAAAGCGCGAGCGAAGAGCAGAAAGAAAAAAAAAAGAAGACGAGCAAAAGTGGCGTTGCTAATCCCTCGTATTACCTCGGGACGGGACACCATCCAGGAGAGGGTGCACGAGGTCAAGACGCGTGAACACGAATCGCGTTGCCGCCGGTCGACTTTCTCAAGGGACGCCGGGGTTGATTGTGCGTCCGAGAGGGGGGTTGAGCTGAACGCGGCACTTGACGCGGAGCTCATTCATCAGTCGACGGCGTTCGGTGATTCATGCGACGCGCACGGGTCGTGTGGCCTAAGTACACGCTCTCTCGGTACACCGGTCGATGCCACGAAACCCGTTTTACAACGACTTTTATCGCGATGATACACGCCGAAGATCGGCTCCGAATCGATCGACCCCGATCGGTTCCTGCGGGAGCTGTTCTACGATTGGGATGTTGGAGGAAAGCTGACAGTCTTCCCTTGTACGTGCACTACGCTATTCTAATTATTATAGAGCGCGCGTTAGAGGGGATGTTTATGCATGTACAGCACACAAAAATATGCGGAATCCATTAGAAATTGGTGCACGGTGTGCGTAGCAAATATTTGTTTATTCATTGTGATTCAAAGTTCCTGTACATGCTGATTCTTTTGATTTTGTCGCCGGTAGATTCGGATAATTTAAAATAAAAAGCACGCACGCGCAATCTGCTGATGAAGACTTCATTTTGCTTTCAGCAAATTTCTGTACAAAAAGTCTACACTCTGCACTAATATTTGCATAAACATCCGCCGTCTGGGCTATAATTGACGCTCCGCGGTATGCGCTTATTGTTAGTCGTAATTCGTGACACAGCCGGCTGAATGTTTGATCGAAGAGTTGTAATATTAGCTATAGTCTCAAGTACTCATTAAGCGCTGTGCCATTCCAACATGTTTCGTGTGCTCTTCATACGCGTTAATACGATAATACACAATCTAGAACTCTGGCATGCAACGTAATTAAATATTGCAGCATCTAGCGTGCTTAAGATATTCCAAACTATAACTATCGTCCGAAATTGTCATCACTTGTGGCGATATATCATAAAAGTGATGATTACGCTGCGAGATTTATGCGTTTTAGCGAAGCACAGCATGAAAAGCTTAAGCTTGTAAAATTCATAAGCAAGAAAATGTGCGTGAAAGATCGTTTCGATAACAGTCACGGAACGCACGCAACGAAATATACTTGTTCCGACAACGAATAATTCTCAACAACGCAGGAGCACGTTTTCGATTGGAGGACACGAATCGATATGTACTAATCATACAAAATTACCAGCAAGGCTAAGAAAGTGCATTGCATAATGAATGACACCGTGCGACAAGAGAGGGTGAATTCAACGCGTTTCGTGCTGAAAGTTTCAGCATTGAAACCACAGACGAGGGTTATAGGGTGGACTGTGCTGTGCCTCGTTCTGTGTTGAATCAGCATGATTCGGAGAACTTTACTGCACCCCTTTCTACAAAGGGGTACAACAACACTTTGTGCATTTCGCTACGAGAACGAGCGTTTTATTGCTTTGAAAAATTAATTTCCATATATACTCTGTACATTTAGCTTCATGTTGATATCACTATGCTTCAATATAGTTTCCGTGAAATTTTTCTATAAAGTGGAAAGTAAATGAATATTACGACTCCCGTCAACAATTTGTTCACGTGACACATTATTCTTAAGCACATTTGAAAAAAAATATGTGTATGCATTACTTGGCAAATACGAGTTCATTGCATCCCGACTTTATTACATCCACATCTTCTTGCGAAGTATCTCATTCCGCAATCCTCACACTTCTGGCTCGATCAATGCTTTTATCTGGCACGATGGGACGAATACATAATAGGGGGAAAATTATGAGCGACTCGCAATAGCTTTCTCGAACGTGCTATTTTTAATATAAAATTCGGACGAATTCCACCCTAATGAGACCCCTTCGTCGCAAATCACAGAGAAATCCGTCTGCCCTCTCAATTTCTTTATCGTTCGTTATCCACTCATCCTCTCAATTTCTTTATCGTTCGTTATCCACTCATCCTCTCAATTTCTTTATCATTCGTTATCCACTCATCACTTCTCCTTTCGATTCTTATAGACATTAATTATTTGTGCTTCACGTCTTGTTTGTTTTTTTTTGTATAATCTATTCTTCCTCCATCGATTCGTAGACGATTAGTCAGAGCTCTCGTCAGCGAAGCACCGTAGTACGGTAACCGCGATATTCGTGCTGGGCGAAGACGTAAAGGGAAACTAAAACCACCACCTGTAGTTAGAGCCCCGTGGAGCGCGCTATACTTAGTGCAGTCGGCCCTGAAGGAGGGAGGCTTTCTATAAATAAAAATAACTACCCTTCTACCCTCGTACGTAGCAAGGGGGTTGCCAGATAATTACGCACCCCTTATCTAAAAGTTTCGTCGTTTGCGCCGTTAGCTGCGGCTGGCACACTTGAACAACGAACCCTGCTTACTGCGTGTGCGAATCAGCCCAAGTTCTAATGCGCAAAATTGCGGCCACAGACATCGATTTCTCTCAGACTCGACGTATAGATTGATTTTATAGAGAAAGCCGGAGAAATGTACTTTGAAACAATTCTTAGAAAATACGTAGATTATAAACAAATGATAGTTGGCGTCGTATTTTAAATTGATAGCTTTCCCCCGCATAACTTTGTATTTTGATGCAAATATGAAATAATTAAATTTGAATTCGAGATTAGCAAGAAGCATTTGCACGTGTTAGATTGATTCAGAGAATTATTGAAGGAATGGTGAGATCAATCGCTTTGCATAATGCACGAGAAGTAGCAAAGTATTGGGGATGGTACGCGAAGAACTGGAATATCGATTGAACATCGGTAGTTTTCTGTTATAACTACGAGCAAATGTACCATTTTAGAATTCTCCTTTTTTACGTTTGCATATGTTATTCTATTACGGAATCAAAGAAAATTCTTTAACAGAATGAAATACCACAGAATCAGAGGAGAGCTATAGAAACATTAAACGATATTTGCTTTGCAGTAAACAAAACATAAGATCCACTTTCTCTTTGTGTATTCCAGCAAGAATGCTCTATTAAGAATGAATAATTTCTCGTCCGTTGCATTCAGTGTCGAAACACTATTTCGAAACGTTCACGTTTTTGCTTTAACCTGGTTCTCGGCAACGAAAGTAATTAGAACACAGTTACCTACTGGTATTAGCTGGTGTCAAAGGGCAACGGCCAATGTGTCTTTGATGACGAAGATAGTGCAAGAATGTATTGTACACGCTCGTCGCATGTAGGATTAATCCATATTTCATTGCAGACATGGTACCACACGGTGACGTCTTTAAACTCTCGTGATTACTATCGCTGTCTACGTACCAGCCACCTGATCGATACCATTGTGTGCCACAGCGTTTTTGCTTTGAGCTTCAATTTGGCCTCGTTTCGGAACGGGAACGTCCTCGATTGTCTCTGAAAAGCAATAGCTACTTTTGTAGTTCCGATGGATCCTAGTGTGGCCCTCCTCTTTGTATTTCCTCATCGTTTAATTTTTCTAAATACATACATACATACGTGATATCGCACTATTTCCTTCCACGATTATGTTTAATACTAATATCTTTAGATTAACGAAGAGAAATCTTTTTCGAATAGAAAAAGGAAGATAAGCGAAAACGGCACATTTTTGTACAAATAAATATCTCAATATTTCAGCCTTTTCGCTGTTCAAGTGTTTCGCAAAGAATTTTTTCTGAAATCTTTCCAGGCTGTGCTCTCTGACCCTGACCAGGCTGGTAATCCTGCGGCCGTTAGGCTCCGATCTAAGCTCGATCAGCATCGCGGTGAAGATGCAGAGCTCGAAAAGGACTCTGCGTTCAAACGAAATGTCCATTCCGACCGGTGGCATACTGGACACCGAGCTCGAGCTCCAGTTCGCCCTCCAGTATCCGCATTATCTCAAGAGGGACGGCAACAAGTTACTGATACTGTTACAGAGGAGAAAACGATATAAAAATCGCACGATGCTCGGATACAAGACTCTGGCCGAGGGTGTTATCAACATGGCTCAGGTGTGTATATGTAGAATGTACATTTCATGATCGAGTATGAGCGGGTTGAAACTCTTTGATAAACGTAGAGTTATTGGTGCACTAAAGGTGCATGGTTGAATTACATACGATGAGAATCGTTCAGTATCGACGGTAACTATCATGGCAATAGTTCAATTATTAAAAAGGGAAATTGGGGACGGGTAGATTAATGCATTCTTTTCATAAATGCTTCCTTATCTGGCACGATACTTTGCGAAAGAAAATATACGTGAAATCATTCTGTCCCCAGCCAGAACAGTGCACATTAAATTAGAGGATTGTCCCTATCGTTCACATTTATTTAAAAAGAAAAGACCAGCAATTTTTATTGAGCCCCGCCAGATACAGATTCAGGAATAATATATTTTTGCGAGCGGACATACTCTTATATTTTCACGCCGGATAGACATCGATTAGCCTATTAAAAAAAAATCAGCCTAGGTACACATTTGAAGCAATAGTTCTTTACTTGCTTTAGCCCCTCTGCTCTAGCCAAATATCCAGGTTCGAGCAGCGCCGTCACAAAAAGAAGTGACTTTAATCAACCCTGAATGCGTTCGCAGGTTCTCCAAAAGCAGATGGACTTGGAGCTGGAGCTGGTGTCCGACAAGGCGGAGAAATACGGTGGCCACTCGGTCGCATTGGCTCGCGTCAGCGTGGTCGCGTTGAGCTCGCAGCCAGTGGACCAGGACAAAAGACTGATGAACGATCCGAACGAGAGGCTCTGTCCAGAGTACAGCGACGAGGAGGAGGAGTTCAGTTCAGAGGGCGAGGCGGAGGGCAGCGATAGCGAGCCGACTCTCGAGATGCACAGGCGGAAGAGCCGTGCGAAGATTCCGGCGAACGCCAGGGTGCGTGAAAGCAATCAGTTCCGCTTTGTTACCCTTCCATCGTATCGAGTGGCTCTTCGGCTTCGATCGAGCTGGAAAAAGACACGTGCACTATGTAGATATCTCTTCGTGCGTTGCGTCTCGACGATCCGCCGATTGGATCGGACAACGTGGACAGCAGGAGCGTGTTGCCGTGCTCCGTCTCGTTACGCTTTTATTTAGTCGCGTGGTTGCAACTTGCAACGCGTTGAGATTGAAACGGATATGTCGCGATCGATTCTACGAGCTGTAAATGGCAAACGACATTCATACGAATCGAACTTCGTCTTGCTTCGGTTGATGCGATAGTTCAAGCTAAAATACCGAGAGGAAATGGTCGATTTTTTCAGGAATAATATCGTTAATAGTGTAGTGGTTAAATGTACTGGCAAATATTGGCGTTTGTTGAATACCGATTGACAACTTGAAGCTAAATTATAACACAGTTCCGTCGAACTTCATTATCAAACTCAATAATCAAAACGATCGTCAATTGAAAAGAGATTATAGATATAACTTGAATAAAAATATATACATCTTAAAAATGAATAGCGTAGACATAGTGAGGAGATATGCTTTCGAAGAATTCCACGTGGCTAGAAACGCAAGCTTGTTAATTATAAAGTGATACATCACAAGAAACTTTAATACAATCATTTTTATTAAACTATAGACGTGGTTCCTTCTTACAGCAGAGAAATCTAAAGCAAAAGTTCATAGCTCTCCTGAAAGGTCGGTTCAGGGTGTTCGAGGATCTGGATCAGGATCAAGAGGAGATCGGGCAGAAGCTTTCAGGTAAATCGCAGCATCCGCCTTTCCATAAAAGAACCAGGGGGGATTGTGCTTAAGTTTCACGGGCTTGTTATTATTTTGTAGACTCGTTAACAGAGTACGCTGGATTTGTTAAAGGCGGTGACATGGAGATCGAGGAACTGTTCGACGAACTGGAAGATCTGTCCGACAGCGGCCCAGAATTGGACACGATGTCCGTCAGTAGCACGCCCAAGCCGTCCTTGAGACCCTTCTTCAGCTCTAGTCGATCGCTCCTCGCGCCTCCTCATTCCGGTAAGCGAACTTCCGCTGTCGTCCGTGTAAACATGTTGCTCGGTATCGTAGAATTTGTAACACGTGGATCTCGATTGACAAATATGTACTCCAATAATCGCTTTGTACGGCAAGCGTTTACGTCGAGGGCGAAAAGAAAACGAGAGAGGTGTAACGTGCGATTGTTTAAAAAAAATCAGTGTTCTTATCGCTTTTATCGAAATAGTTGAACACGGTAAGGCAAAGCTTCCGCTGGAGTGTTAAGTAAACATATTTACGATTTTACTAGACACTTTTTACAAATTGGTATAAAACTCTTCATCTTTGAAATTCTTTTTTTAATAAACCCTTAGATTAAAAGTTAGTTACCACAATCCTTGCTTGTTTCAAGAAGTACAGAAATTTTTGCACATGTTGTGCCTTTTGTAGTTTCATATTTTTGGTTTAATAACTTGTAGGATATCGTAATGTAATGCCATGTTTATTTTTCATTCTTATTCCAATTTTTGTAGTTCGAGTTTTATTACTATCGATTCTAAATGGTTGGTTTTTTATTACTTTCAAGCGCAAAAGTAGTTTCGAGAACTTCTTGGAGAAATCTTTAATTAATTCTCATTTCTAATTAAATTTCAATCGAACAACTTTTCATTCAAATCCACTGAAATCCCATTTCGAGCCAGTTATCCCGTTTTATCGTCGTCTTTCTCGCACGTTGCGTACAATAATAATCAGCCATGAAGACGATTGTTAAGCAATTGAATAAGATATAGGGATGTAAACGTTTCGTTGCCAATACGGATTCAGATCTGTATAACCATAAGTGAAAGTCTGGTTGGTTGGCTTTGCATTGTTGCATGTTACGATTCGGTAGTAGTAACCAACGAGGATACCGGAAGCACTCCTGCGGCAGCAATAAGTCAACAGAACGCAGGTCAGCCAGCTAAAGAGAAACACCGTATCGGACACACAACTCCAGGTATGTGAAGGCACACAAGACCATCAGCACTTTTAAAGGATAAGTTAGCTCTGAATTATTTTATCTAATTACCTTCGCCTTCTCATTAAACAAGCATGGCTGGGTGAATTTTAGTAGCATGATACGTAACTTTTCTTTTAATCTTTTTTTACGACATTCTCTTTATTGCAACTTTTTAAAAAGATTGAAAGCATCATGTAGCTTTCTGTTACTTCTTTTTGGCTCTTTTTTTTTATTAATTTTTTGTACTGTAGTGTTATAATCCTAGGGGTAGTGCTTGGAATTCGAAACGAGTTAAAAAACATACTTCGTAATTTGCATAATAACGAAATTCTTTTGCCCGGAAAATATAATACTGTAATGAGCGCTAATAATAATTAGTGTTATAAAGCAATTGCCAGAGTAAATTGTAATTATATTCTTTTCCATTTTGTGCCATTGATACTTAACAAGTGTTCTCTTAAAGCAGAAAATAAAAATTGTCTGATCAATATATCAAAAATAATTATTCCAAGCACTGCTTAGAAAAAATCGATCTACTTTTGCCCTCCGTGCCACGAGTCTGAAGTAAAGGAACAATTAAGAGTGCAGGGATATCTCGTTTGCAATTAAATAATCACTCCGGTACTTAGATCGTTAACATATCGCAGTGTATACGCAATTTTGTAGATTGGAGAAGGAACTCCAGCGCTTGACCTCTTGCTAATCCGCGGAAGCTTGGTGTTTCGTGATCAAAGATATGAATTGGTAATTAGATGCCTTATAGTTTCACGATAGAACGTTCTTAGCAATAATCGTTAGATTCAACTTAACATCTTTTTCTTTTTGTAATGAAAAAGTTAGAGTCAGTTTCGATAATTTCGTTGTGTATGTGATACGACACTGGATTCGTGCTAGCAATGTAAGAATAATTGAAGCTAAAATCCAATTTTCCTCCTGCATATTACAACACATTTCTCTTGTATATTCTCTGCAACATCGATTTCGTTCTATTTTGTGTATCACATCAATAGTACGTTTAGAAATCTACTATTCTATTGTTCTTGCATCACGAAGTAAAGAGAAGATAATAAACGGAAAGGGTAGACGTTAAATCGCACATCTGTAAGAATAGTTACGATTATATTGTGTGTAAAAGAATGCGGTCAAAATAAACCTTTACTTATTTGGCATCTGATTTCTTTTGTAGTCATTTTTGTTCGTTTCCGCGTCTCTTTGAAACAAGGGCTTCAGTTTCTCTCGTCGGAAGAAAAAGCAGGGAAAACGCAAGACGAAATTGCTACGCAATGTTGCTTGACGATCCTACTCTCTCGATTCGAACCACGAGATCGTTCTCCGAGGGAGATTGTCCGTGTGTCTGTGTGCCTCTTTACGCCTTTCTGTACGCAGTAATTAAAAAAAAAAGAAACAACTGTAACACCGAAAACTCCTGTCCGCTGGCCTCTCTCTTTCTGCCTCTCTCTCTCTTTCTCTCTCTGTCTACACTTACACGTACGTATCTCTCCTTTTATACATACGATGAACTTTAAATATCTGTCTCTTTATAATTACTAACTTTTTATTTTCCGGCTGACTGGCATTACGATTAACACGCAACATTGATGACAGTCGAAATATCTAATATATCTAATATACATTCGATTACGAATGCCCGTTGCGTTTAGTGCATTTTGCGAAGAGTTTCGTGTGACAGTGTATCCTTTAATATTGATACGTTTGTCTAACTTCTATCTTGTATTCCGTCCTTATACAAGTTGTTGCAGCAATTGCGGTACATACATTTAAGTAGGAAAGATTTTTTTATGAGGAATATAAATAGAAATTGCTGAATAAAGTTTTTGCATTTGGAGGTTTCTTGACGGTACATTGGAATCCGGGTTATTAGCTGCTAATTCACGAACAGAAGAATATTCTTCGTTAGTGTACATTCATTGCTATTGTTTTTACTTGTCCATATTTACAAATGCAGCCAATTCCATATTTTATTCAGCACTAATTTTATTCTATTCCCCTTCATTTTATATTTGATTGCATTGGCCCTTTAAATGACAATGAAATAATTATGATATGAAATTTTTGTTTTAAATGATTCTCCAGAAAATTGAATTTTACGTACAAGCACTTTATGCTGCAATTTCGGACTATTTCGTCATTGGAATTACATATATTCTCTTCGGTTGTAGCACGATTATTGGAACACCTTGTGTATCCAAATCAATCGAACCACTGTGTCGATCAATTAAGCGCGTAGAGTACCTACCATAGCGTAAACGTACATTTGAACGCGTTATTAGACGCGTTCCGATCGCTCGTTACTTCTATGCGAGTTAATCTATTACACGATTTGTCGCGAGCATTATCGATCGTAAGCAGAGACTAATTTGTTTTAAATCATTGCACAACTTCTGGATAGGCAGTGTACCTTTTATTTATAAAATTTAGATAAACGTTCTTTAGGAGTGGTAAATTACTTTTTTTTTTTTTTAAGTGGTTCTAAGCCTATTGCTCAGAACAGCTGGAAGAGATTAAAGTTTTATTGGCTGAAGGGATGTATTCTTTGCCGGGCTCCTTGCGAAAAGTCTGTACGAAGGGATCGAATCATGAAAAATTCAGTGCCATCGCCGTTTTCCGATAATCCAATACTCCTAAGAAACTTTTCTCTATCTGGCTTTAGAGTTCTGCGCAAATTTTCACGCGATGCCGAGTATCCAAACATTTTTAAAAACGTTGAAATTAACGTTTGCAAATATTTATTCAGTTCTCCGTGAAGTAGGGTCGCGTGTAATTGCATAGCAATTGTTTCTGAAGTGTAGAACTCCTATTCTCGAGGGCAAACATATTTCATAAGGTATTCTACGAAACGTTACTCTACGTAAACGTAAGAATCTCAATCTTCTTCGCTGTCATGTTAAGTTGGTTGGGGAATAAATAAGGAAACATCAGGATAATTGAACTTTCCAAGTTCCTTTAGCAACTCCAATTTAATTTCCAGGAGACGAGCTACTGGCTTTTCTCTGTTCTTGAGAAAGAGAAAATCAAAGTCGAGCTAGATTGTACTTTATTCCAAATTAAAAGTACTGTTAAGTCTTCTCCAAGTGGTTGTTCTTTTGATCTATAAGGGTACACAAAAAATCGAATAGAAAAATGCTGCATTATTGGTAGAAAGTAATTTACACTTTCCTCGTGTTATTGAATAACCGATTAAAGAGGCAGTATAATCTTGATTATCCAGTAGCAAGATGCAAATTGTGCTTACATTAACGTCACAAAGACGTCGTTTAATTCGTTCGATAATTACATCACATCTTCTTTGCAATTAATTGTAACCGATCGAAAGCTTCTACGGAACTCATTTGCGCTATCTGCTGTTTCCGCAAATGTACTAATCAATAAGAAAGTAACATACAGAGCATACAAGATCAACCGGAAAACGGTGAAACGTGCGCCAGAATACACGAGCTTTAAATGGCAATTATAATGGTTTCGACCTCCTTTCGCAACCCCAAGTTGAATATCAACATTTGCCATCTGCATATACCGAGTCACTCTCTGCAAATTGTGTCGGAATTATCGTCCTTTACTTGGTTGTAAGAAACACCAATGTACGCTGTCCACTAAGATTGTACCCTCACCCCCTTTAAAACAGAATAATTTATAATTGAACCGAGCGACTTGAGGTTTTTCAAGAATATAGAAGGATTGGTTTACTACATGTCACTTTTTTACGAAAGTCATTCCTTCCACTTTCGTCTGGATTTATAACGAAAATTTAAAAAATGCCTTTTACAGAGTTAAGTAAGATATATACAATATACACCCTGAAAATTTCATCTAAATCGGTTAACATTGCTGTGAGATATAAACGTTTAAAGATCCCAGCGTAAGATCGTTCAAATTTCTAATAAACTCATCATCTTACCTTCTTGCAAATCCTCAAGTCGTTCGGTTCAATTAAAAAAAAAAGAGTCATTCTGCTTTAGGGGGGAGGGGATACTTTTGGCCAACAGCGTAGTTAAAGGACTTCGTGCAGGAAGTACTCAAGGTACACATAGGTGCATAGGTTCATATACCCAATAATTGAACTAATACATAGATGGTCTCGAATTTACGGTCGATAACGAACGTGATCGCTGGGACACGGTGCACCGCGACGAGGAGTAATGAAATTTCGTTGCAGAACGCGGCGTGGATAGGCAAAGCGACGATAGCTCCCGACGGGCGGACAGCGATTCGCACCCGGAGAATTGGACGGATCACGAGGCGAACGATCCACCGAATTACGTGCCGGGCTCGCCGCCGAAATCGGAGCAGCATAACAAGAGCGAGAACACCGACAGGCGAAGCAGACTTTTCACTCGCGACAGAGGCACGCCGGGCACCAATAAGTCTAAAAAGCACAGCCTCAGCGTGGACTTAAAGCCTCCCGCCGAATTGAATAGCACCGAGGTAGATAGAGACCGTTCACCGGTGCACGTACCTACCTGTGTTGTTTTCTTGTTCGCGATGTCCGTGGTTTGTTCGCCTTCCTATTGAGAGTTTATTTTCCGAAGTGTCTCCGACGCGTTTTATCGATCCCCCTTTTTTTCGCTCTTAGAAGGGCGGAGATTCGTGTTGAAAGGTGATTTTTACTTCTTCATGTTTCCACCCTTTTCTTTTAAATCGAAATACCATTTAATTGCTAGATTTGATGTGCTAGGATTATAGTAGAATGCTTTAATGGTTAGCACTTGAAAATTTGTATTTAACATACGCTGCATGGATGAAAAGTTGACGCGAACTAAAAACGTTTTAAGATAGACCTTTCTGGTGTACAAAAATAAGCCGGTCTTTGTACATAGACGTATTTAAACATCTATAGGCACTACTCGAAGCTGGTTAAGGTAAATAACTACGATGGAATGCATGCCAGTAAACTTTTGATAGAATATCGTGCAGCGAGTTTGTTAGATACCGAATAAATTGATAAACAACTTTCACGTAAAAGGGTTTAACAAAGCGGTACTGATTATAGTGTGCTCCGATTGATACCTGGATATAAGCTTTCGAAATAAGATAAATTGTTACTTTCGAGTATTCTCTCACTAACAAATGGGGAAAACAAACGAAACAATTTTAAATTAAATTAATTATCGAAACAAAAATTCGGAATGCAGAAGACAAAGAGTGCAATCGATCAAGGAACACGAACAGTAAAGTCGAAATAATCATTTATTTAAAAGAAAAAACAAGAGGAACATGACAGATGTTAGGGGTTGCAATTATTTTCGGCGAAGATGTAAATTCCCAAAACGACTGTAAATTTCACAGTCCAATTTATTACCCAAGGCAGTATTTAATTTCACTGAAAAACCCTCGTGATCCCGCCTCGGTATGCTTTGCTCGTACATCAAATAGGACGTGTATTAACCGAGAACATATATCGTTTTAGCCGAGGAAAGCATTGGTCGAGCAATTAAGCCGAGTACTGCCGGATGACAGTTTGCCAGACGCTGTGTCGTTGGTGTCCCTGGCTGATCCTGGCGCGGCCGTGCTGGCCACGAGACTTCAGGAGAGGAACCACAGAGTCCTCACGACCGCCTCTCCGGCGGACATTCGTGCCACGTTCACTTGCCTGGTCACGAGAATACAAAAATTGTAATTATTTCCTTCTTTGTTTATCCGTAGGAATATTGAGTTCGAAACATAGAAGAACATTGCGCAGGTAACTGATCGCAGCTGGCAATGAATTAATTAGTTGCGATTGAGACTGTGTTTATCCTAAACTAAAATGGAATGAAATTTACGCTGTTTCAACTGATAGCAAAACTAATTGCTTGACTTTGATGAATGTCTTGCTAGTTTAAAACAGGGGAAGAAAAGATTAAGAAATTAAGTTGATCTTCAAAAGTAAGGGTAATTAACTCTCGAACGAATCTTTTCTTTACAGCTGCAACAGTTCGGCAAAACCGCCAGCACCGATTAAAGTGGTGATTGCCGGTGGCGATAGTTTCGTGAACGCTGTTCTCCGCCACTACGTGGATCACCTTAGTTTTCGTCCGCAGAATTATCTGAAGTTCTTCGTCGTACCGTTGGGCTCTAACACGTTAGCGAAGTATCTCGGTTCGATAGACGCGAAATATTTGATGCTGTTCGGCGACGAGTGGAAGGAATTACTTGAAAGGGAGGGCGGTGGCGCGAGCGAGAGCGCAGCCAGAGTGTCGGAGTACTTGGCGACGGCCAGCTCAACCCTTCTGCTACCGATCGCCGAAGCCATGGTTACATACAGGTAGGGGATTTCTAAATTACCACCGTTTCTTTATTTAAAACTTTGCCTCGACGGTAGATTTGCCCAGTTCGTTTATTCGTGTCTCAAACTAATGAAATACAACTCTGCTATTTATTAATTCTATTACAATAATCTATCAAGAATCGTAAAAGACGCCACACGTTCCTGTACGTCCCAAACGCAATTGACGCGTAACCATGTAATTAAATCATGGAGCACTGTTTCAATTCGCAGAGAGACGGACGATAGTAGCCAAATCTTCATCCCCTTCATAAACGATGTCCGCGTGGGCTGCCCTGACAACAGTTCATCCGCGTCGGTCGACCTGGAAGAGAGCAACGTGACCATGTCAGGTTCTCCGCCCTCGTTACCACCCCCGGGGCTGCCTATTCCGCTTCCGGGTAGATTAACACCACCCAGCAGTCCCAACGTTGGCCAGCCGACGAGGGAGGGCTGGGAACCGGTTGAATTGCAACTTGATTATTGGAGCAAACAGACACCTGGCGAGAAGGGAAAGAATACCTTGAGGCAGGCGTTCAGGGCGTTGCACGTTCAGAGACTTCCGCCTCTAGGAGAGACGCCTGGCAATTACTTGTCTATGAATTACACCACGAAGGAGAAGAAGCAGAAAAGTACGCACAGCTTCGGATTTATTGTTAAACCTTTTTATTAACAAAGGATTCATGCAGGGTATTTTCTGAGGGACGAACAAACATTGCTGTAGAATTTCACTGGTACCACAGTCAATCGAACGGGGAATATAAATAATTTGCTTTTGCTTTGCTTCGGCCTTTGCCATTTTTATTTTATACGATCTGGCTGCAGGACGCGAGTCAATACCTGTGGCTATCGTAATTGAAGCTACTCGTTGCATAGAGTTTGTCAATACAAAGTCGGAGGAAAGTATCGTAAGGTGCTTCGTGTCTTTTACAGTAATGAGATTGGGCAAGAAGAAGGAGAAGGAAAAGGAAAACGAGCCAAAGAGTCAGACGGTCGAAGGCGTGACGAGGCTTATATGCTCTGCGAAGACGCACAACATTCCATTAAGAGGTAATGAGATATTCTAATTTATTAAGAACC
Organism: Holcopasites calliopsidis; assembly: GCA_023838395.1. Taxonomy (NCBI): domain Eukaryota; kingdom Metazoa; phylum Arthropoda; class Insecta; order Hymenoptera; family Apidae; genus Holcopasites; species Holcopasites calliopsidis. Next base: position 1,773,330 of record JALHAQ010000015.1, read on the forward strand.
TTATCGTCCTACAGAGTTAATAAATATTACGATAGAATCTATCGCGACAAAAGAAATAGGAACACTCTTCATTACTAACTCGTTCGTAAACTTGCTTTGTCAATAATACAAAATTATTTATAACGAAACTGTATTATTGGCTTTTACCTTTTTATTGTATTATATTTAGTGTATCAGAAAACGAATTTTCGTGAGCTGTTCGATCGATACGAATCATTTATACATTCTCATTTTACACCATTTTTATATTACTAGTAATACACAGATATTATTTTTCATGCTATTTTCTGCAAAAATCCTAAAAGAGAAAATAATCCTCTCGAGCATGTGTTGAACAATTTATAACGAATACAACACAGATGTAATAGTTTTTGTTTTATGAACAACGATTCTACGTCAAACTTTTCAGCTCGACGGAAAGTATTATGGTACAATTATTTAATGTCTGCTAATAAATTGTACGAATAACTTGTCCTTCTTCAGTGACTATCGACGGTACCGAGTGGTACGGCGTGAAATTCTTCCAACTGTCGGCGCAGTGGCAAACGCACATCAAGACGTTTCCGATAGCCTTGTTGGAGTACAGTTCTCAGCAGCAACCCCCGAACTCCACGTAAAAAAATTCTTTCTTCCCATCGACGGGCGGACGTTTTGCCGGATTTCGTTTGTGTTCATGGATATTGCCAATCAGGACCAGCTTAGCTTATCGCGCGAGCCCGATAACCGACAGATCCTCCAAACGGAACAGAGAAAAGCAAAGAAGAACAGCACAGAATTAGGGAGCGCAAGATCGGACAGCAGGCCACTGATCTGCTGCTTTAAACTCGATGCCGTTGGAGCTGTATCAGGCAAGTGTCCAAATATCCTCATTTCAATATCTTTCATTCGTTTCTGTCTATCATCGTAATGCTCTTCGTTCCAAAGTTCCGCGTCGCAGTCTATCACATTTTTTACTCCCAAGCAGATATTTTTTTTCTTTTACGATACGTTGTCTGCGTAAAAATTGCCAATAACACTAGCAGATACTGCTTCGAACTTAAGTTTGAAAAAAAAAAGCAAAGCGGTAGACACAGCTAACTACACATATCGTATTTAATATTAATATACATAGATCGTGATGACGATGTTGATGGATTTCGTTGGTTGTGCGGGAATGCAAACAGTCCGCGAAACGGGCACTCTCTCGAACACGACACCCGGGCGAAACAGCATAACGTCTGATAGGATATTCAATTTTTCCGTAGGAACGATACAAATGAAACGCGAATCGTTCGAATTGCATATGTATCCCCGTCCTCTTGTCCCTCGTTACGCGTATACATGTATATAGAATTTTTTAACGGACGAGCGTGGAAAGATCGATCGGTTTCGTCGCAGTTCAAACTGACGCATAAGGTCCGTGCTACGGATCCTTGTCCAAAAGATAGCGAGTGGACGTTTAGCGTTAAATTAATGTATTTATTTAATTGAAATGTACTACTATATCACGATCGCGTGTAATAATGATGAAAGGAGCAAACCTGCAAGGCGACGTTATCGAAAGAAGTCTGTGATACAGGCAGAAACGTTTCTCTTAGCGCACAAACCGTTGTTTAGAGAGAAAAGTCGAATGAGAGTTATCGAGGGTAAATTTTCGTTGAAAAGAGAAGAAGCGGAAAAGGAGACGGGTGATGAATGGCTCATTAGTTAGTATACTCCTTTTCTCGTTTAAGATTTCGACCGTATTTTTTGTATTCCATTTTATAGACTTTTAGCCCTAGGCTGCTGTAGTTTAAATACTCTATTTTCAGATTTTATTATTTAATACCATTATTCCTGTTAGGCGACACCCTAACTCCCCTGACTCCGATTATACAATAATAGAGTCTACTCATATCCGCGTATTACGAATTAGCCGTTAGGGAGGAAGAACTACGGAAATTGTTGGGCAGGGAAATAGCATAAGATTTTGCAAATGCGTCGAATCATTCAGGTTCAGCGCGTCGATGGACGATGCAGACACGATTTCACAAGAATCGCCGTTTAAAGGCAGAACGGAAACACGCGTTTTCCATTTCTACATTTTTTTTCGCAATAAGTTACGTACGTTCTTTTGTCAACCACGTCGCGTTGCAAATCGCTATTACTAAGCTATAAACCTTGTCCTTAGAAACAAAAAAAGAAAACAGATCATATCATTGAAGGGAATAATAGAAGCTATCGTTCGAAGCTTATTAAACGAGTATCTTTTAAAACGATAAGCAGTGTATGTACAGCAGTGAGATACTTTCTGCGCCCCCCCTGTTCCATTTTTCGATCTAGCTGCAAAGAGAGGAATAAAGGAAAAGTGAAAACGACAGAACACAGTTTGCCGTTTACTGTTCCCGGCGACTTAGCGGTCGCGCTGACTGTCTAATGCCAAATCGCGAATGAGAGTGAGATATAGACAAACGAAAAGAATTGTCCAGTGAGAAGACTTTAGAATACAGGCATTCTATACATATACCTTATATACAAAAGAAAATATAACGATGCCAATATCGATCAGTGGTGACGTTGCGGTTTCGCCAATGTAATATTATCAGTGAAATTTTCCCTGCGTCTATTATACAGACCTATATGTATGTACATGCTATAGTGCGCAATCATTCCCCTGTTTATCGCTAGTCCGCAATTAGTTTGTAACGCGTATCCAGCTGTGCAGGTCGTAGTCCTACGTTTTACATTTTTCAACGGCTGAGAGCGATACGATATCCGTTCGTATGAACCCCCGGCGAAAGTAGTCGACATCAAAAGTTAGCACGAGGCAGGCAATGCGAGGTGTACGTCACGTGTGAACGTGACAACGCGAACGGGAGATTCTATGCAATAATTCTCGAGGAGATGCGTCTTTCGTCGTTAGACATTTCATTTGACTGCAATCAACATCTCTCTCCGCTCCGCCTACGAATAGCCGCAGTAAAACGAGTAAAACGAATTCTATTTAAAAGCCGTCGGGAAGGGACGTCTAAGCCGGTCGTACTTTTTAAAACCGCGCGCACGGCACTACGAAAAGGGAAATAAGGTCGCGGGTAAACGCGAAGCTCTGAATCGAGAAAACTGTGCCAGCGGGCCGCGTAAGGGATGAAAGGCAAACAAAAGAACGTTGTTACGAGTACACGTTTCTCTTCCGCACCCTTGCGTACGATGCAACGCTAACTGCCTCAGCTTCGTCGAGCATATTCTCTGGATCGTTGTTCAATCATCGAACTTGCCATACGATGTACATATTTCTATGCATATAAATATTATAGATAACAGATTGTTAGATAGGCCCTCGCAATCTGAACGAGGCATTCTGGCAAGGTTCGCTTCGCACTTTTGTACGATAGAACCACTTCTCTGCTAAAGGCGCGTCGACGACGATCGCGAATTACGACAACGTCCTACGTTCGCGTAATCCGCTGCTCGGACGATCCTCGATATCGTATGCCAAAAGAAAAAGAACCACTCGCTAACGCCAATAAATCGTGACGAGCACAGGATGATCCGAGACACGTCGTTGAGAGACGCGCGACAATTCAGCATTCAAATGAGTTAGGCACGCTTCCGGTTCCGTAAACGCGACACGGCAAGGCAGAGTGTGACCGTAAAATGCAACGACTATAAACGCTGCTGGTTAGATCTTTATTACGTGTCTCGTAAACGTATTCGGTGTTTGATGCAAAGATACATTACTGACGGACTGGTTTCTGTTCTTTTTCTTTTTTGGGGGACCGCGTGAGCAATGTTACGTACGTGTCGCAATAATGTTCCTCCGATTTTTCTGCTTGACTTCAATTCCCTTTATTTCTATTCTCACGTTCGTTCGCCAACGAAGGCCCGCGTTCTCCTTTTTCCTTAGCCGATATCCGTTCGTCGGACTTGTGTAATTATTAATAAACAGAGACTTTGTACGACGAGGTTTTAGCCTTCTTCTAGACGTAAGGAGAAATATGTAGGCGATGATACGAGCACCGTGATACGTATTCACGATCCCTTCGATCCACCCCGACGTTCCGTTCTCTCTCCCAATCGCTCCGACGAAGAAGTTCCGCTGGGGAACTTGGGTCCGCGTGGATGACAGCAACCGTGTGCCCGTTACGCACTTTTAACGACGATTGAAAATTGTTCTCGATTCTAGTCAAATACGCGCGAAAGATCGTGCCGATTCGTTGTCTCCCGACTTTTGCCACGACCGTCGCGATCCAGCGAGACCTTCCCACGCGCCTCTTCTTGCTCGCGCGAAGAAAAGAGAAGAGAACGGATCGACGGGGTTGTCTGTCTTTAGCCAGGGATCGGATACTGCGAGAATTTCGAATGATCGTGAACGCGTACGCACGGGTACCGAGTATTCCTGTAAAAGCGTTTGCTATGATAATACCGTTTTCGTCAATGTATAGAGGAAGTTTTAACACGTGTGGGCAGGCAGGCCCAAGCTCAAAGCTTACAATAATAAAAACGGAGAAGAGAAAGAGGTAATTATTAATATAAATGCATATGTGCGTATATGATGTATGTATATCGACCGCGTGTTTTTGGTACCAACGATTAAGAAGAAAATCGGAAGAAGGGTGAAGTTCAGGAGATTCGATTAGGGTACACGCACGTTTCATTTCCACGAGGCGTTCGTTGGACGTGTTTATTGCGCTTACGATAGCCGATGTCTAAAACTTGTACATATACATACGATTGGATTGTCATCGGTAATATTAAAGCGTTCAATTGAAAGGGCTGCAAAACGTGTCCCACTTTTTCGACGATATGCATCGATCGAGTTGAGGGTGAGGAAAGGAAGGCTAGAACAATAGGACTTCCGAGCGTATCTACGACCACAGATGTTTCCTTTCAACGTTCTTTTATCTTCCGAAATGGAAAACGATTCAACGTTCGTTAGTACACGTCCGTTTGTTCGCAATTTTTTTGCCCGCGTGAATTCTGTAAAGTTTCGTGTTTATTACGCAATCACCGTACGAAAGTAATATCTTCAGTCCTTCGGGACTGAAGAAAACGTTTCACGAAAAAATGCTTGTTAAGCGTCGTTCGGTCATGAAGTCCTCTTGCTCTCGCGAATCGTCACCGTGGTAGAATAAAAAGTTTCGCAGTATCGAAAAGCGAGTCGGAAATAAAAGTGAAAGAGAAACAGAAGTGAACTGAGAATGTGGCTTCCTTTCGAACGGATATTGATATAAAACGAATACTCCCACGTGAGAAATTCTGCCATGGCTGAATGAGAAACACGAAAAGCAGAATGAGAGAGATGGCAATGGAAATAAATCTCTGATAAGTGAACGATAGCCTTTTTTTTAATTCAACTCCCCTATTCGTTGGTATAATGAACATGGAATACCTATATGTGATACATATTATTATAAACGTAATGTTCGGATACAGAATATCATTGTTATTAGTCTATTATAGAATAATTAGAGACGGCTTGTGTCCTGGGCGTAATTCGGTCGTTTTATACTGCTTGCGAACGTTGTGTGTGCATCGTTGTACAGAATCTTCTTTCATATGATAATGCATCTATACAGAGTACAATATAAAACAGCAAAATAGTTTGTAGCTACGTTTTATAAAGGAATATAGAATTATTTGTCTAGTGAATGTATCTATAATTGATTTGTTACTTTCGGACGCTTTTTCCTGCTTGAATGGAGAATTTCAAAGGAGTTGTTCGCGCGGGAAGATCGTTGATTCAACGACGAAACTGCTCAGTTTTATCGTCCAGAATAAAAAAAGAAAAATCGTTCGCAGACTTCTTTCTGGTATATGTATTTACAGAACAGAAGCGACAAAGGAGACATTAATAATTCCCAGTCGGATCTCAGGACACAAGTGAATATATTAATAATAATAATAATTAGAAAATAGTGGAAACTCGTGGTAACTCTGTATGTTTAGAGAAACGAAAGCAACATATAGGGGGAAGCTACGATTTAGAAAGATGACGAGTGGGAGAAACTATGTTGTTGATGTTTGTAAGCTTGAAATATAAGTGTAACGCAGTTTTCGGTGTTCTATTGCAATCCCATTGTACCTGTACCATTTTCGACAAATTTAATCTCCCGCTACTACGTTTTTCCCCCTCATTTCCATTAAACGTTGCTACTGTTTGTTAGATTCTCAGCAAGGGCAGGAATAGCTTTTATCTTATAGAATTCGTGATCGAAAGATTACAGATTGGCACACTTTACTCTCACTAATTTATGAAAATTGCTAGCACCAGCCGCAACCCGATACAGTCCTGTGTTGCGCAAGGATTATTGTACCTCTCAAGCACATTCGATAAAAAGAAAAAGAAACGACTTAGCAAGAGAGTAAAAGAAAGATAGACGAAACGAAAAGTAACATTAATGAAAACGTACATGTGTAAATGATAACATCTTTTTATATTTGTATCACGTTTAAAGCTAGATACCGACAGACAACAAATCAAGTAAAATACGCGAGTTACAGAAAAAATGAAACAAAGTGTTAACAATGATCACAATATTAATCTCTTACAACATAACACGATACACGTAAATATATGTACCACCTCCTTCTCCCTTGATTGCTCGTTCCCATTGCACTTGCCGAATCGGGCAGGTGTGATATAATATAAAGGGAGTCTCATCGATGTATCAGCGTTTATCAGTCCGACGAGATAGCATCGTTAAAACTGAAATTCTCAAACTCCTTTTTCAGAAAGCTTTCCCATTAACGGAACCAACCATCGATCAGAAATGTATAACAAATTGCGTTGAGTCCTTAAAAATAAATGTTGAACTCCGTTTTCGTTTTGGAATTTCACATGGAAAAGACTGTATCGCGGTAAGTAACGGGAAGACGTTGTTCACTTTTGTTCCGCTTGAAAATTCCTATTTCTCTACCAAGCGATTCACGGGATTACAGCAGGAAAAATACGCGGCCTTTTATTATCAATAGAACTATTGCGTGTGAACGAAATGATCAGGTGTATGCGCACCGATAGATACCGTTCGTATTTTTTTTTTCTTTTTACAAGAGTATTTTGATTACGACGATAGATCGGAGAAGCTTCACGGTGTGAAAAGAGGCACGGCGTACAGTATTATTTTCATCTTTCCTTTTTTCTTCTTTGTTACGAATGAACCTCGTTACTTTGCGGCACTTGGGTATAATTTCTATTATTTTCCCATTTTGTCTTTGGAAGGTTTTTGGTGTACTTGTTCATATTACCTTTCGAAATCGTATAGAAAAGATTCTATAAATAATGTAGCATCTATTTCGTGCTTGCTGCGCGCGTCCTTATACGACGAATTTAATAGAAAACACACTCGAGATGCCGCAAAACTGGAGAGACCAACCAGTCGTGAGGTATCTCCAGGGTTTTGTAGCCAGTTTTTGTTTCTCTCGTTATACATATATCGATATTAGCAAGGACTGTGTGTTCTTACTTTTCATATCGGTAAATACATAGTAAAACAAGCATATTGTAAAGAGTTCTACACGGTAAGATTCTTTCCTGAAAGCGCGTTGCTTTTAAGATATTCGGTATTGCGCGATATAACATGTAATAATATTTATATATATATATACAAATAACGAACATAAATTGTTAGTATATAATTGTACAAGCTTCTATATTATAGCGATTTACCATAGCTACCACAGTATAAACTTCTTTCACGATTTGCGTAACTTTCCACCAGCGAATTACATCCATCGATCAGTAGAAATAGAGAAATTTTTAAGTCTTTCCTTTGGTTTGCTTTCATGCAGCAGAATACGAATTTAATATTTACGCGGAATTGTAGTTTATGCTTTCGACAATATATTTCATGTATATAGTGCTACACTTTCTAGGCAATTTGTAATTTCATAAGTTACTACGTACAAGTTAGTAAAGCTTCACGGACATCTTTATGTAGGTATGTATAGAAATGATATGTAACAAACTTGAAATTAAACTGCACGTTTTATATAAATCGTGTAACTACGAATCTATTGCTTTGCAGGACTCGTGAACCTGATCTATCTTATACATGGAAGAATTAGTTATGCAAAGAAATCGTATTAAAACATAATAAAAATGCACGCCCATTATCTTAAAAGCAATGCGTCCGATTCGGAACAACACGCGAACATTAAGTTGTATTGCCTCAAATGCAATTGCGAGACTGGCTGTGTATATAGATTTAGTCTTTATTCACAATGCCAACATAAAACAAAGATCGATAATTATTAATCGAAAACCTACGATTCCTTCGCTAAATAAATATACTTAAATTCTTTTGTTCTGGCTAATGTTACGATTCCGATAAATCCTAACTAGTACACTTGGATATTTCTGCAGTTATTCTTTATAGACATTTCTTCTTATCTTTCTGTCTTCCACGTTTGTTCCTTCCACGCACGTGCACATGACCGTATTCAACTTTTTTTTTTACGATCAATACGTGCCGGATCACAGTACGAGCTCCGCACTTCGGAAACAACGAAAGAGAATCTTTCAAATAACTTTGCGTGGATATAAGTCAAACACATGTAATAAATCATTATTTACATTGCGTGTCGGAGCTCGACAAATGAGAATATCATCCGTTAATTATTTAATATCGAGTCTGGGGATCAACGTGCTCGCCGTCGAATGTCGATGAAAAAATGCATCGCAAGTCGAAACGCATGTTACTTTAAAGCATCGAGATTTTACAAGTAATCGAATTTCGTAGCAGCTGTGCAAATGTTATTTGACTTTGAATATCTACTATATACCGTAACGTGGATACAGTAATATCATAGCAGATCATTTCTGTCTTTCGCCGTGATATTTAATTACCTACAATTCTTGTACACGATCTTATATGTATGGGTGCAATGCCAGTGCCCTACCGCGTAGACCCCTCTGGCCACCAACGCCTCCCTTTGGTATCACGTATCCTCCGGCGTGTCTAGCCGTTCCCTCCTCCTCCAAATTGCCATTGCTTTCGATTAAATCGCGCAGCGGCCAACAAGCTAAATGACGCGACTTTCCGTGACGTGCTAAGACATGATATCCTTGTCTGAAATACGTAAAACATTATCGTGCATTCTTTCATTAAACCGAAGCGTGAATAAGAAAATTTATCGTACCTAGATGAAATTAGACCAACGAGTAACGCCCAATGGGCTTTATGGCCTCTCTTTAAGCACGGAGCATGATTGAAATCGGAATCATATGGAATTAATACCATCGCTCCATGCGCCAATGCATGCGTCAGTGTGTCTGGGCATTGCTGTAAATCTACTAAGATATCTGGCCTGTGGTCAGGTAAATATTCGGCCGCTAACGTACCCATGAAGTCCACGCTGTACACTTCTCCGTGCTGTGTAAAGCCCCTTACGCGAGCTTCAGCTAGGAGTTGACTTACGGAAACTGGCTTCGTATACTCTTGCGAAGCCATGGCAAGAGCCACCAAACCGCATCTGCGATGTATTATTCATTCATTAAAGCTTGTACGTACGTATATACCAAATAAGTTGAAACCTACTGTGGTCCATCTTGCAAGATCGGTTCGACTTGACAAAAATATGTGACCTCGGCATCTTTTAACTCGTTCCGGGATATAAGCTTCTCGATTTCTGCCTCTGCAGAGGTGAGGGTAATCTTGGCCCACGGAGGCAGAGAATCCGCATCGCTGACTTCAGTTTTTTCACACATAGGTGCCTCTGGCAAACTTGACAGAGGTGGAGGAGGCGGTGCCGGCATGTTTTTATGGTAACAAATGGGATACGAACAGCTACTTTGTTCGACTGACAAATACCTGGTCGCGCGCTATGATCAAAACGTCGATGCGTCCAACGACTATGAAATCGTGCACCTATGCTTAAGGATTTTCAATCTGAAAATTGCCATTTCTCAGTAGCGTTCTCTCTTCTCAGTGGAATGTCGGATAATGTTTCTTGAACATTGCAATCGTCCCGTCACTGTTTCCTGCGGAGCTCTGTACTGAAATATCATTGAAAAGACAACATGCAATTTGTAACGTACAAATCATAAATGGAAATTCTATTTGAAAATTGTACAACTTTGTACTATAATAAAATGATGTATCAAAATGTTAAAAGTCGTTCTCATGCAATCGTCCCAAAGCAAAGAAAATCCAGAATGTTAGAAAAGAGAAACGAAGCGATGTGAACATTAATTACGATGGCATTTAGCAGTCATTTAACCTTGAGGGATATTCTTTACGAGTATCTGTCATCGTCTCAAGTTGGCGTGCATGAAAAGAAATTTATAGAATATACTATCGTGGGTAATCATTTTGCGTACAATCGATCACACCGACGAACAACCGAGAGAGACTTCCTTTATTCGGTTTCCGAAATATATTTGTTCCTTCTTACGGGTTTTAAACACGAGAACGTAATACTCGTATGCGACGATTCTAATGGCAGCACATCGCACGGTCGACATTGGACGAAATAGCAGTTCACGATAAAATGTCCATTACTAAATAAGTGCCAAGGGACGACTACTGATCCAACGACAGTAAGATTAATCGCGCCAATAATTTGATTCGAATCGGACTAACAACCGAAACGAATCAGTATCTGTTTATCGTACCTATAGAAAACAAAGATCAACTGCAGCACGAATTTGACGTTTGGCACGTCCCTCCTCTAATCACCCTGTGACTCATGCACATGCATTATGTAATTCCTCGATAGAAATAAAAATTAACACTCGAGTGCATCGACGTGACGATGTTGATGGAACGATCGAGTGCACGTGAATTTTCGAACCAACGGCGGTTAATCACCAATGCGGGTGCAAATTTGATACTCTACAAGAGAGCTCTTAGGTTGTCAGCGCACTGTATGCCTTATTCACAGGCGTCTGTCAGGACAGAATACAGTCTGATGAGAAATTTCTCGTAGGTGCTATAGCTCCGGCGATAATTCACCAGTTTAAGAAAGTGCATTGTTTGACAGAACCCCAGTCACGGTAAATATATCGCTTATCCATTTTCACTGCGGCCCGAACTGAAACAGGTGCGGGAATTTCGTTGCGTGTCGCATGAGAACCGTGTGCTATCAAGTTACTGTCATAGATAAAGAACCTCGTGCGACACTGATAGTACCGTGTCTTCCGATTGGTGTCTTTTATGTAGTGGAGAACTATCGATGATCGCTACTATCGAAATCTATCGATAGTTTGCTTTTACTATCGATTTCGAATTAAACTTTTGCGAGAGAGCATGTATCTATACGGCAAGTTTCACAGTTTGTCAGCCTGACTGGCGTTTCGATACTATCGATAGTAGTGGTGAACAAATATCGATAGTGAACACAATCAATACTTTTCCCTAGTTAACTATAAAGTTAACTATAAAGAACATTCATTCAACTGTTTATTATTTATTGCACGCTAGTAACTTCCAACTTTCAACACCTATAACTATCGATAATGAAAATAAAGTATCGATATTTTTTGACAGTGATGACTAACGATAATTATCGATAGTTCCTCACCACTATTCAAGAAAGGTGTTTTTCCAAAATTTATCTCGAGTTTTTGACCCAACAAAATTGCAAAGCGAAAATTTTGGTGGTAACAACAATGTTACCACCAGTAGTATAAGTTAATCATAAGTAGTACAGGTAAATTGTCGGACATCAGACATACTTTAGTTATGGCTAAACAGCGCTGTTATCCATAAGTGAAGGTGACTGCCCGACACTGTACCTGGTCTCGGCAAATCTTTAACTTGTGATAGACAAAATAAACTATTGATAGTTTTCAATAGTGGTAACCATCGATAATTATCGATGATGTTATCAGTGGAAAGTGATGGAAACTTTATAGGAATAGATTACAAGTAGTAGCTTATAAGTTTGAATTTACAAACTTGTGTAATTTATATAAAGTTCAGTTTAATTCATTTATTAAAATTAATCTGGGATGTGAAGTTACATAAATTTCAAGAGCCATATATAAATGTACAGAACAAAGTATGGCGGCTTCCATGGTTAGATCCTATGTTCAATCTAGGTACATTATATTTGTATTTTGAGGCTTAAATACTATCGTTTCATGTATTAATCACACCATTGCTTTTTATAATAAATATATATATTCATATAAAATGGTTTTCATTACAATTGATTTATTCGTAATGTTACATAGTAACCATAACCTTTCTCAGCATAACCTCTCTTTGGCATTGCGATAATTGCAAATGTGAATACTTCCATCATTAAATGAATGATTGTCATTAATTTCTTATTATAATATAACATTATTAAATACTCGATTTGATGAAGTATAAGATGAAACTTCTATTTATTGTTTTATATATATATATTTCACTAATCTATTTACAGTCTATCGAGGCCGTTCGCTGAGATGATATGGCGTGAACAAAATGTAAATTACATTTTACAGACATTTATCGGCTCACATGTTCAGTATCAACGTTATCACATCACACCGGCTGTTTTCAAGAAACGAAAAACCCATTCGGAAAAAGTATATTGCTTTTATATAATTTTAATTATATTCCGATGATTGCTTAAGAAACAGCTTTATTTATATGAACTTACCAATAATTTTCAGAAAACTAAAGTGCTGTTCAAGGATGAAATGTTAAATGATCCTACGTTTCAAGTGCCCAAGAAAAAATCAGTGCCGATAGTAGAAGTATGGAACGGAATGACTGTTATGGAGTTAGCAGTCTCCGCTGGGAGAAATGTCGATGATGTTTTAGATGCTCTTCATTTTGTAACCAAGAAAAAGGTTTATGACGAGAACCATGTTTTAACGACTGGATTTTTAATGTCTAATATAGTTAAAAAGCTTGGCGCAAAAGCTAAATTAATAACAAAGAAAAATGGACTGCAAGAAAATGAAAGAGAATTTAAGGATATTATTAAACGGTAGGGTGACATTTATATTTGTTATTTTCTATCTGTTAATCAATAGCATCAGCTTTTAGCAGATCTGGAGAAATTGCTTATTCTATTCAATTTTAAATAGGCCACTACCTGATGAATCTCAGTTAGTAAAACGACATCCAGTTGTGACTATAATGGGCCATGTTGACCATGGAAAAACTACTTTACTCGACGCTTTGAGAAATACGTCTGTTGTGCACTCAGAGTTTGGTGGAATCACGCAACATATAGGTGCCTTCGATGGTTAGTATTAAATTAATACATTTATGTAATTGATAGTCGTGCATTGAAAGTTATCCTGAATGTAATTTAATGCGGTCATAATTAAATAGTGACTCTGAAATCCGGGGAACGCGTAACGTTTTTGGATACGCCTGGGCACGCTGCTTTCACTGCTATGCGCTATAGAGGGGCACACGTAACAGACATCGTAGTGCTAGTAATAGCAGCCGATGATGGAGTTATGGATCAAACTTTGCAAAGTATAGAAATGGCGAAAGACGCCAAAGTTCCAATTATCGTAGCTATCAACAAAATCGATAAACCTAATGCCAATATTGTAATTTTTTTAAGTATCGATTATTTCAAGTCAAACATCGATGTTCGCGATTCGTAGAACCATATATTTTTTTGTTTCACTGTAGAAAAGAACACAGCAAGAGCTTGCGAAGCAAGGTATTATAGTCGAAGATCTTGGCGGTGATACACAGTGTGTTCAAATATCTGCCTTGAAGGGAACCAATTTACCAGACCTGACAGAAGCTATAGTTCTGCAAGCAGAATTGATGAATCTAAAGGGAGATCCGGTCGGCTTGGTGGAAGGTGTTGTCATCGAATGTAGCAATCATATCGGTCGTGGAAAATTAGTCACAGCTTTAGTACGACGCGGTACTTTAAGGAAAGGGTGTTTATTAGGTAAACAGTGGGAGTAAAGTCCATTTTTATAAAATTGGACGATATAAGTTATGATTTTGTTTCCTATACTTATTCGATAGTCTCTGGAGTAGCATCCGCGAAAGTGAGGGCAATGTTTAATGACTCTGGCCGTGTTGTATTGGAAGCCAAACCGTCCGAAGCTGTTCAGATCATTGGATGGAAAACGTTGCCCAACGTCGGCGATGAAATATTAGAAGTAGATAACGATAGGACATTGCAAGAAGTTTTAAAGTTTAGGGAAAAAGAGCTGAGCGAAGCTTTAGCTATAGAACATAAAGCGGCTGCTGACAAGAGGGAAGAAAAAAGCATTAATGTAATATAAAAGTATTCGATAATCGTAAAACATCTTTTCTACATGCTATCGTTAAAATATGATGTATGTTTTTCTAATTGCAGGAATATAAGAAAATGTTGGGGATACAGTGGATGTTTGGAAGGTCTAAAGAGGTGATGAAAAAGATACGTGATATAAAAGTGGCGACCGAGAAGAAGAGATGGAAGGCGGACAAAATTGATGTGCCTACAGTTAACGTTATCATAAAAGGCGATGTGGCAGGAAGCGTGGAAGCATTGTTAGATATTTTTGATACGTACGCGGATGATAATGTGTGCCGTTTAAATGTAGTTCATTATGGTATCGGTGCTATCGCGGATTCGGATATAGAACTGGCAGACACATTTAAAGGTAATACGATTTTCTTAAAGAACCTTTATCATCGAGGATTTCTTGAAATTGCGTTTACGTATTTTCAGCAATTGTGTACGGATTTAACGTGACCACAACGAAAAAGATCGAGGAAGAGGCCAGGCAGAAGGGCATAGCACTTCGATTCTATAATGTCGTGTATAAACTTATTGATAATATTAAGGAAGAAATTAATAGTATATTGCCTATAATCGATGTTGAAGAAACATTAGGTACTAGAATTATAATAAAAACGGAATGTCTTTGCTTGGGACAAGCATTAATCTTTTTTTTTTACATAGGAGAAGCAACGGTACTGCAGAAATTCAACATAAAGGATGGAAAGAAAAAAGTGGTCGTTGCAGGTTGTCGTTGCGTGAAAGGCATGCTTTTAAAGTCCGAGATGTTTCACGTAATAAGGCAGGGTGAAAATATTTATACAGGTAAATATGTATGTTACGAGAACTCTGAGATAATTCAGCATCAATTTTATGTTCGTATTTTATTTCTCGTTTTACTTTTCGTGGAATAGTAATTTAATACTTCTAAGTATACACTTTTGCGTATTTTCAGTCGATAATAAGTAACATTTGAATTCCACGTTGCAGGGAAAGTCGTTTCAATGAGGCACTTAAAGGAAGAAATGCCGTCGATAGAAACTAATCTTGAGTGTGGTCTTAGGTTCGACGATCCGACCATAGAAATTCAACCTGGCGATATTGTTGTTTGTTTTAAAACGGTCAAACAGCAACAGAGGGTCGATTGGGATCCCGGATTTTAATTGGACATCGTTGTATTTAAACGATTACAAAGTAATTAATGCGCAGTGTAAAATAAAAAATGTACATCGTAAATTCTGTCTTCCTTCTTATATGAATTGGGAAAATTAAGTAACTCGTATAAAATGCATTTTTATAAAAACGTAAGTACAAATTCCTTCGTTATTGCTCACGCGATGCAATAGTACAGAGTTCTAATACTTGAATCGTTAAAACTTTTGCCTCAGACGAATACAAACAGATCATCGTATCACATTTTTTTCGAATCAATTCTACTATCTTCTTTTTCATCTCTACATTAGTTTTTCTAAAAAAAAAAAGAAAATGTAATATTTTATATTCTTACAAATTCATCGCGTTCCTTTTACATTAAACATTGCAGATGTTTCCAGCGCGAATTTCAAACGGTAGTCATACATCACAGTCCTGATCCGGTGAATACGAATTGCAGTTTACGTCGACGATATCGTTAAGAGGCGTAAGTCTCACGGAAACGACGTTGAAAATGCTGATACGCAGTCAGAACGCCACGCTTCTTCTTCTGTAAACGGCACGGGGCTGGTTCTTGATTCGCCATCACGATTTTCGTATCCAACGGGACAATGGGAGTGTTATTGTCCGGATGTACGAAGAATGCAATGGAATGACGACCCCGGCCGCAGTGTTCCGGCACCACGACTCGGTGTCTCAACGCCGGAAGCTGATTGTTCGTCCAGTTCGCTAATATGTCGCCGGTATTCACCAAAATAGCACCTGGAAGATGTCCCACTCTTCCCCATCGTTCCCCGTACGGTGTTTGAATTTCCAAGCCTCCCTCGCAATCCTGAGACCAGCACGAAAATTCAATTCAGATTCGAGTTTCAATGTGCGTGCAAGATATTTGCAATTTTGTATGCTTTGCGTGAAACGTGATCGTATAAATGTAAAAGTTATTCCTTTGGGAAAGTGCGCAAATGAAATGTAAGCATCGCCTTAAGTTCTATGTAGCTTTTTGGTTGTAACGTTACCTGTGCAAGCAAAGTGAAGGTCCCATAATCGCAATGTGCGCCGCAGCGAGCCAGTCCCGGCTCGGGTGCACCAAGGGGTGGATAGTAAAGAAGACGAAGGGTCGACTCGTTATCAGGTCCCAGCATGCGTGAATGCTTCGACAGCAGAAAATCGGGGGGTTGCTCTAGGCCCACCGCCAGAGCCTACAAGGCACAGATCACATACATTGGCCCCTATTTTTTACTTTACAGAGTACCTAATTGACGGCTGTAAAGCAACCGAAGAAACCAATCGCGTTAGTTCTCTTCCTGTCGGACAGATCGGTTTATAGGGTTACTTACAGTTAAGGCAGCTCGCTTTCGCTACATACGAACGGGCTTCTGTTCAAGAGCTTCCGAATCGTTATGAGCCATCCGCGTAGGAACGAACAGGAAGTAATGTCAATTTTGTAAAACTGTTATCAGTATCTTTGTTGTTTGCAACGTTATGGAACTCGGTCGACCCGATAGATTCATTGCTCAAGAAAACTTCGCATTCGACCTTTTCATAGAAATGTCAAAGCTTCGTGCAAGATACCATCGTACACGGAAATTTATTGAATAACAATTTCCCAAATTTATCATCAAAGTATTTCGCATGAAAAGAAATTGAGAAGCTAAACATAGGGAATTGGGATCTTGCATTATGATTAACGTATCTTTAGGTTTCACGTCGATAGCTAACGTAAGTGATTCATTGTTGCCGCGTATTAAAGTGTAGCATGATAAAAATGTTATTACAGTTAAAAGCATGGCAGACAGTTGCTTGAAATCACGAGCAAGTTCGTCGACCGCTGATCTGAAGCTGGGCACCTCCTCGTCCGGAAGAGTTCCTCCGCTTCCGGTCACATTGAAAACGTGTCGAACTTCCTTCTCATCGGTGTATCTGTGTTACAATAAAAAGAGGGATGAACCATCGGAACTAATGAACGTTCGATGCGACTGCACGGTAATCGTTCATCGCGACTGTTGCATCAGTTTAACTTAATGGAAGTAATTTGTTCGACTAATTAGGTCTAGCGACCGAGTGAATCATACTTCGACGGCCCCGGTTTCACGTATCCGTGATTGCTCGAAGTGTTGCGCTCGTATTTCACCCGCGCCTCTTCTGGTAGCTCGCAAAATTCATCCAAAGCCCTGTACGCGGCCTTCATCTGCAAAAACATTGGACAACATATTTTAATTAGCGTGCAATGCTCATGGAACTTTAAATATGCAAGAATAAAAGCTATTCCGGCGATTCCATTGTAACGGATCTGAATCGGAAAGGCATTTAAATTGCAATTGTCGAAGTTGAATTAAAAGGCACTTTGTTCGAGGAACAATTTATACTGCTCGACTTTTTGAAGCGCTTTAAATGATCATCATGATCAGAATGCAGACGCGCTCTTCAGCAATGCTCTTGAGTGACCCAACAGCACCTCACGCAATTAATGAGCGCCTTTAATGAGGTGCCACAGGTGACATCCCGAACTTATCGATAAACGCAGTGAAGCGGAGTTCGTCGTCATTGCGATGCGTGCTACTTTCGTTATCGTTAAGTCGCGGTAACGTAAATCGTAACACCGACTCACCGATAACTCTAGTTTAACGAAGAACGGAAATTATTCAGATACATACGTAGTACTCGTGCGACCGTTCGCGAAGCTTAATTCGTAACTTTCGCCTTAAATTTGAATGAAATAATTGAAAGAAAGAGAAACATTAATTGACGATGCGTTTCGCGGAACGCTGCACACTATTATTGACACGGATGAGTATTGTTTAAACTTTCAGTCTCACTTGAGGAAGAAAGGAATGGCCTTTTTATAGCACGAGGTAACGATATGCAGGCGGTCGAGCTGTTTTAATGTTGAAAACGAACGCGGGAAAGCGATTTCGATCGCTTAGGGAACAACCTCTGAATCTCTGCGAAACAAGTTCCGAGAAAACATCTCGACTTTCAAAATAAGCTCGCGCGCGACATGTTCCCGTGTCGCGTTTCGCAAACCGAGCCTGTTTTGCAAACGCGTGGTGCACGCGGTTCTCCTCTCTTTGTATCTGAATACAATCAAATTTCATATTAGGCAGAGTGCTTTGCATTTCGCAGTCCTCGCCTCGGACATCTATTTCTGCCAATGGCAAAAAGTCCACGTAGCTTTTCAATTATTAATCGTGGAGAGATAGACTCTCGACGGCGCATGGAGCGATACGATTTGACTTCCATCCACGTTTCTGATTTTATAAGAAGAGAAAAAACAAAGGAAAACTGAAGGAAAAAGTAAAAACGATTCCTCGGTGCCATCTGTATCCCGCTCTACGTTCACTGTGTATTCGTCCTACGACAATAAAATGGTAAATTGAACAAAATCACAGGTACCTACGGAACTGTACTTTCCCACCGGGAAATCGTTCGATTCCGCAAGTAAAATATCCACCGATCTATTCTGCCTCGTGGTCGTACGCTATTTGCCGCCAGCGGAGGATTCCTAACAGCACAGCGAACGGTTCCGCTGGTCGGTTCAACAATTTATTTTTCATCGCGTCGCAATTATGTGCTAGAATCAATAATACGAAGCAACGGTGAAGTTGGATGCGTTGAAGCGATTTCAAGGAATCGTATGGGTGCGTCTGCTTGGCCGCGTGTGCGTCCCCTTTTCCCCTTCTGGGTTGCTTACTCTCAATTCGAGTCGAGCCAAGATAATTAAAAGCAACCTAGATGCGTGCCAATTGAACGGTGCGCGCGTTTGATAACGAAATTATCGCGACGGTCGTGCAAGCTGCACGATGATTAAAAAGTCACAAGCACGAAAGAAGATATACCGAGGGGATTGGAGAGAGAGAGAGAGAGAGAGGAATGCAACAGAGGGTACAGTGAAGCTTAGGAAATAATGAAATGCTGATGTTAATTCCTCGCGTTTAGTTTAACGGAGGTGGAAGCTCAATGTTACACTGATTTCCCAAAATGATAAGATCGAAAATGTACAGATCGTACATACGGGTGAATATATTTTACAAAGATTGTACGGAAAGGAAAGAAACGGTTCGGTGAATAACTTCAAGTTCGGAGTTTGTCAGTTTGACACAAGTTGAGTTCGTTATTCTTCGATTACTAAAATGTTAATGATCTTATTTCTACATTTTTTAAATTTGGTCACGACGCGATAGAGAGGAGGAGGGGAATTTTTGAGGATTTGAGAATTGGTGGAAGGAAACTATGAGTTTTAATTGGTAAGAAGCGACTAGGAAGGAGCCGGGGGGCCTTTATCAAGTGTCTAGTGGAAGGGGCGAACTTAGGGGGTTGTCGGGTTTGGGTTATTCCCGACCTTCAGGTAAGAGGGTGGCATCGGCCTTACCTTCGGAAAATGCGGCCGACCGGTTTATGGTCTGCAGTTGGTTGACGAGATATGTACAATGATTTTACGATTACTGCGACCCAACAGCTGATAATTAAAAGCAACCTAGGTTCGTTCCGATTGAACGGTGCACGCGTTTCATAACGAAACATCGCGACGGTCGTGCAAGCTGCACGATGATTAATAAAGCCACAAGCACGAAAGAAGATATTCCGAGGGGATTGGAGAGAGAGGAAGGCAACAGAGGGTACAGTGAAGCTTAGGAAATAATGAAGTGCTGATAATTAAAAGCAACCTAGGTTCGTGCCAATTGAACGGTACACGCGTTTCATAACGAAATATCGCGACGGTCGTGCAAGCTGCACGATGATTAAAAAGTCACAAGCACAAAAGAAGATATACCGAGGGGATTGGAGAGAGGGAAAGAGGAAGGCAACAGACGGTACAGTGAAGCTTAGGAAATAATGAATGCTGGCTTCCTAGTCATTATCGATGTTGTAATATTCCTATTGCGCAATGTTTGATAAGGAATTACAACGGTATGGTCAATAATTCCTGACGGCACCGGCTGCAATTACCGGCCGACTTGTTCCCTGCGCTATGGCGGGGAATTTCATACGAATTCCGGTGCTTCCGTTTCGATCAACGCGGAGGATATTCACTTTGCGCTGTGCGAAATTTATAGACGATAACGTGCTTGTGTTGAGTGTATTTTTGAAAAGAAAAAGAAAATAAAGATCGAAGAAGAGTCGCAGACTAGGACCTTTTGCTCGCAATAGAAAAATCAATTTCGCGTTGTTGCACACGCATTGTTTGTCGGCCTTCGCTCAATTGAGCAATCGAAATTATATTCCGTGCAAGGTATCTTGCTAGATACGCGACTGCCATTGTTTTAGTAGTATTGTTTTTTTGTAGGTTAGTATTGTTTTTTCATTGTTTAGTTACTTTGCCTCGGGGAACTTATTGCGGATATGTCCAGAAGAAAAGACTTTTCGCGCTCCTTTGTATTGTGCCCGAATACGATTTCTATCAAACCTAAACGTGATTGAGCAATGAAAGTTCCGCTAATCTCGCGCGACGTCTAATTATCAATCTTTCACCTTTGATGAAAGGAGATACCTTTTAAACAAATATTCGTCATGTTATCGGCGATGCAGAAATATTGCACGCTTGTGGAGGGTTCCCTTAAATTTAACGTACGAATAAAAGCAATGTGATAGAAATAAAATTGTTAACTTCTTTAAATCGATAACTTCGAGCATCTGCCTACACCGTCCTGGATGTTCATCTCTTGGTGAAACATCGACCATTGAGAGGAGAGAATGAACGTGGACTGACGCATTGTGCCACGCGGTAGTAGCGTAACGATACGCGATAAATACACCGATGTATTTATGGCAGAGCACGTCCACACGTCATAACCCTCGCAGGGAATTATCTCGCGAGTATGTAACGAACCGGTCACGATGATAATGTCCTCCTTTTCTGATAACGCGTCTCGACGACGTAGCCAAGGTCATCTCATGCCAGATCCACTTTACTGTATCATCGTGAGACCCTTGAATCTGTCAGATATCTCCTGACCGAGTGGAGAACATCGGGGAATCTTCGCTGAATCGAACGATCGATAATCTTAATTTGATCAGTTCGTAGCGACCAGCTAACGCGTTATCGGGCCGATCTGCAGCCGGCTAAGCACGGGTTCGCGGCGCACGTGCTTAGAAGACCGTCGAAGGGAAAAATTCTAGTATTCTCTAGAATTTATACGATAGCCTAATTCTCTAGGATTCTCGATTCGAGCCTCGACGACTAAGTGGCAGGCGTCGTAAAACCCAGGTTTCCGAAAGGTACTTGATGCGAAGCTACCAGGCCTCCGCGGCAGGATGTCCCCCTTACCTGCGGCAATTCTCGAAGACCTGCCAAACGTGCAACGCCCGTATCCTTACCCTTAACCAATGCGTACGTCCCATCCGAAATCGGTAAAAGGCCTAGGGCTACGACCGTAAAAATCGAAGCAGTCCGCAAATAAATACGCTACGTCACGAACGCTGATTACTTTTGTCCGTAAAAGTCTGGTTTCATCGTAGAGCATATAATAACTCGCATTAGTACGGTACACAAATCGCGTAATAAATCAGTGTTAGGTGTATCAATTTATTGGTTTTCCGTTTCACACAGGCTATACGCGCGTCGATAGAATATAGGCTCTGGCCAACTATTCCTCCGAGTTCGATTAATTTTCTCCCGGTGCAATTATGCGAACTCTATACCTACGCTTTTCTTCGCACTTCGCCTTGACTCCTTTAATTTCGGTTCCACGCGAGACAGTAATTTTGTAACTTAATCGAGGACACGCGTTTCGTTACAAGGCGAGACCTTCTTGTAGTGTGTGTAACATGAGCAAACGCACACGGCCGTCGCGGTTACTCGTGCCTGTTTAACCAGTTGCTTTCACAATAGGATAGTCAAGCCTGTTTTACACGATTCGCGCTTAATTAGATACATATTAAATGAAGCCTGATCCGCTATTCTTCAATTTGCCCGAAAATTAAGTCGCGCAACATTTGTGTCGTTGGTACCGCAATGGGGATACTCGAGACTTCGATTCTTCGAACAATTCGTACGGGACAGTTAATTGAATAATTTATACGAATATTGAATAAAATGGTGAATGCGAATTGAGAAAAAAGGATTTACCAATTTCTGATTGCATGGAGAAAAATATTGATTGGGAACCATGCGGGATGCTATAATTAAAACAAAATCTTAATCAACGAACGAATGATTCAGACGGTCCAGACGAGCTAAATCTGCTTATCAAGAAGGCAGCCTTGAGTTCTTTTTTTCTTTCGTTACGAACAATTTTACTCTTCAACCGCTTGTATTTCTTTACTAGCTAGCGTGTGATTACGCGCGATCCCGGATGCGTGTAATATCCAGTAATTATGTACAATCCAGTATCGATAGGAATACGTACCTTGCACTCCGGAATGCCGTGGTTCACTAGCAAGGCCAGTCCTTTCTCGGACAGTGCTCTTAGGAGCTTCGTAGCCACTTGCTTCACGACAGCCTTCTGAGGGCATCTCTCTGTTCCTGTGAAAAATGAATAGGGACAATGAGAAACACGAGGAGGCAGGTATGAAGATACTGTAAAAGAATCTCTGCGTATGATGCATTGGTTCTCAGTACTTCAAGTACTCGTTGCATTCTCTTTGTATCATTCGAGATATTTCATAAAAATCATACTCTTTCGAACGATTCATTCGTTTTCGATCAAGATCAAATTATTTCTAAAATTAAACTATTGCACCCAAATTATTAGCTATCTCAATATTCGAATCTGTTTCGCTAACTTTTAATATCATCTCGTATCTACTGTAAAAACGCTCTTAGGAACTTCACGACAATGTTACGAACACTTCCCCAGTTCCGTTTATCGATGCATTCTTTCACTGATAGATTACTCATTGATGGACAAACAGTTATCGCCGCGTGGAATGCGAGAAATATGAAAACGATATCCCTCCTTGAAGAGCGGCGTTGACGAGGAGAGCGAGGTGACGCGACACGTCAAGTGTGCCTCGTCGCTTCGACTTGTTCGTCATTTTTCACGAGACTGATCGCTCGTTCGGCTAATCGTCATTGTTTCATTCGCGACACCGGTACAAGGTACTGAAAGGTGCGGTCGAATATTTTATCTAGGTCTGGGTGAAGCTTTCCGAAACTTTTCGATACCGTGCTAACGTGTCATCCACATTTTTTGCTTTCGTATATAAATGACCATCGGTTTTTCTAAACTGCGAGCATTTTCATCACATTCCAATGGTTCGACACTTAAATAATAATCTTATTAATTAAAATATAATCTTATCAGCCTGGTATTTCTTTCGCATATATAATAAATGATTTGTTTGCTCACATATTAAAGGCTCAAGCTCCAGGAAGATCGCGCAAATGTTTCATAAGGCCGCTCGATTATATGTTTATTTCCGATAGTGTAAAATAACTTTTGCAATTGTCTTTAGGACACGTATTTACCGCGAATGCGTGCCGCACAGTACCAATGATGATTAAACGGCCGCGGTGATAATTAAACGCAATTATTTACAGCGATCAAGTTTCCGACTGATGAGTCCGGTATTATATTTATGCCCGAACAGAGATAATCGTATTGAAACCGTGTGAATAATGCAATTTTTGCCTCCAGTGTGAAACTACATACTTTTCTATACAATTTCTAACTCAATAAAGAAACAGATGGTACACGATACGTAAGCTGACATTATACAATCTCCAGCAACGCGATTTTTAAAAATTTCGTCTTTACAAACATATAAAACATGGCTATTCAAATTAATTCCTTGTGCAGATTTACATTTTATACCTGTCCGTAATAACATAAATGATTATTCTTGAATTGCAATTCGATCGGTATACGATCTGTATTATCAACGAAATATTAAAAAAAAAAAAAAAAATTGCACACTGAAGCAAGAGCCGAGGTAGGATCTCGTTTTTCGCCAGATGCTGATAAGAAACGTTATCGCGAATTACGCACGGTGCGCGCTGGCCGACACGATCCTGTTTCATCGCCACGCGGCGACGATTGCTTTCTGGGAGCCTCTTCGCTCGTGAGAACGCGTTTTCACTTCGCGACACGGGGGATATTCCGTAAAAATCCACGAGACGGACACGTTTTGCCTCGCGTCAAAATTGTCGCTCGTCACGTTTCGCGTCGAAGAGCGCGAAATCGCGTCAGCCGATTTCGCGCCGGGTCATCGTACGCGAAATAATTAGCAAGAAATAATTACAGTCGTTTCGATCGTCTTATCTATTGATCATTGGTATAATAAAATCCTTGGTAGATCTCGTACAAAAGAGAATTCCATTTTCAACGTTTACGATGAAATTAATAGTTGAATTCGCAATTCCTGCTTTTTTTTTTTTAGTTACCTATCTTTCTGTTAACTATCGATACGACAGTGATAACAATGTGCACGAAGGGAACTACTGATCTTGTGAAACTCTTATTGCAGCAATTTGTACAGAGACCGAGATCGATAATTATCTTCGAGGACGTGAGCGCTTTCTCTGTTTTTTTTTCTCTCTGCTGTATTATCGGAGTAATGCTGATAGGAAGTGTTGGTAGTTGCCGCGAAATAATGCAGAAAGGTGTTGCGCCAACGTTTTAATAAAAAAATTCTGCCGTCTTGCTTTTAGTGCAGTCTTTCTTCGTTCACTCCGAATGGATAAATCATTCTAAGATTAAGCTGACGCGATTGCTGTACCGAAACGTGTTTCAGTTCCTGTATTTCTTATTCAGTTCGCTATTTCTGTGGTGTCCCGGGATTCGACCAACGAAACAAGAACAGAAGGGGAGACAGGAAAATCAGCACGGGAAGACACAAACAATTTCTAGTTTTTACGTATCTTTGCAAATATCGAAACTGAAAAGGAAACCGTCGCGAAGCTTTTAAAATAGTTTATGGATTAATTCGCATCCCACTGGATATCGATTTGTTTACTGAATATTTCAGAGGAACGGAATTACTCTGCAGGAAGTTCATTCGAGAAATAATCTGGATAAAGTGTTATCAAGCGATTGGGAGTTTTTATCGAAAGCTAAATGGTTCATATAATTCGCTCGCAACGCGTTTCATGATCCTTGAAATCGCAAAGTTGACACATCGAGAGATAGAAAATATGTATCATTAAGGAATACTCGATTATCGGTACAAGATTGTACGGTAGCCGGCGCGTTAAAAAAATAATCTCTATTTTGCAATTTACCGAGATCAAGTACTTGTTTCCTGACAAACTATTGTACCGCGTAAGCTTCTCGAAATACGTATCATATTTTACGCATATCAAATGCTCTTTTGATCGCAGCTCCTTATCGAAACTTTATCCATTATTATCGGGGAGAGGCAGTTTAATTTCGCGATTAAGCGCCGATGGCCTGAGCTTTCTTTCAAAACCTTTTTATCGAAGTCTCTAGGCTTACCAGTATCATGAAAAAGGCAATCGGAGTTAACAATAAGCTACATACTATGTATCACTTCAGAATCTCTATATACTCCCGAAAGCTTCGAAATTAATATGCCTACTAAAACGTGGGCAAGCATTAATTTTTATCTCCGCGATATTTGATGATGGCAATTGTTTAGTTCGTAATGGACCATCTCGAGGATAACGAACGCGAGATATTTGCATGCGATTTAACGAGTCCTTGCTTCGCTCTATCCGCGAAATAGTTGGGCAAACACGAAACTAAGTAGGATGCTAATGAACCGGTTAAGTAATGCCGGTTAAAACATATCGCTTCCATTGACTTCGACCGGAGTTCGAGGTAACGGGACAAACGATCCGAGGAGACGAAGAATTGTCACCTATACGCACTGGACCGTGTAAAGTTTCCGGACTCGCGTTTCGCACGACAGGTCCTCCAAGCGTGATATCGTTCAACCCGATACGGGAAAAGGAAACAAAGGGAACCGGAAGCAGGCCTCTCCGATTTCTATCTGCGATTTCTATCGCGACGGAGCAAGCTCGGATGTTGCGCTCTCGTTCCCCTCTTGTTGTTATTCAGTGCTTTCTATAAGACGATTCAAATTGGGAGAAAGCTTTCTTTTATTTCATATGGTTGCGGTTTACCTTTTCATTCTGAAGTGATCGATAAAATAGAATGAGAGCTTATTAAAGCTACTATCAATTATTATTAAAATCTTTATATTACAAAAATTATGAAGTTTTTGAAAGGATTCATTGCCGAAGGAAATTTCCGCATTGAATTTCGATGGGGAACACAGATAAAGGCAAGAAATTCTTCGTCTAATCCCACCATTTAAGACAAATAAGAACCCTACTGTGCATTTCCATATTTGACTAAATTGTTAGCATCGAATACAACAGTGTTTTCCCAAAACAAATACGATCTCGATCCGGAACGTAAGTATGACTAAGCCTTGGACAATTAGCGTTAGCAAGAAGAAACCACGTGAACCTTGTGAATGCCATCGCGGTTCGGATGGATTAAAGCTCCGATGGAGACGAAGGTCTTTCGTCACATGCCATCGTAAATCGTTCCCCCCCCCCCTCCAACTTCTGATTACACGTGATCATTGTGCAGTAAATCAATCGTGAAAGAATCCATCGCAAACACTTCTGCTGCTCGAGTTTTTTCGTCGCTCCGATTGATCTCTGAAGGAAGCTGGCTGGTTCACACTTGGTTCACGTGCGCGTACCGACGAATGGAAGGCGTACGGTGGTACCGAGAGTACCGGGGAAAAAAAAAACGTCATTGCCGGTTATTACGATCGGTTTCGCGAACCTTCGATTGTAAATTATCGCTCCCTCGTGACTGCGACAGCGACGTATCCGCGAAGCCGGGTAATTTACGAGTCTGAATTACTGTAAAATCTATTGTCGCAGCGTGGAATTATTGGTTACGATTCTCTTGGCGTTCCGAATGATTTGCTGCGGAATCAGTCCATCTTATCTCTCATGATTTACTTCGCCTTACGACGAAAGCGATGTATGCAAATACGTGTCTCGTGTGTAACGCAAGGAATCCTTGATATACAGTTTATTTAATGTATTAATCCATGAACTTAATATATGGACCATAATTAATTAGAAATATATATATATTACGTTCCATTTTGTATGACATATTCTTTACTGATTTATTCGCACAAGTTGTCCGGAATCGAAGAGGTTGAAATGAAATCTATGCGCAGCAAGAATATTTGCACGTTTCACTAATGCAGTTAACCATTCAGCTTCTATTCTTGAGTTTATCGTATTCCCGGGCCATCCAGTGCGTTTCATACAACAGTATAACGCGCATTCCGCGAGACCAATAAGAAATACATAACGTCTCCCATAAAGCTGCGGGTTTCCTGAAACTCGCGCAGTTAAACAATAAAAAAGAAAACGGCAGGCCTTAGGTACGTGCTTACAATACGCTCGAATGCAAACATCGTCAACCTGGCCGTATCGCGCTTTATTGTTTGCAAAAGCAAACGTGAAAAAATACGTATGGCTGCTGAAACATCTCGCGATATATCGAGAACGCGTATCTCTTATCCGTGCCGTTAAGATCGAAACGGAACATCAAGCAACGAATTTAACAGCCGGATTGAGAGTAAGAAATGATCTTTATCGGTTGAAGCGAGCAGATTGCCTTCTTGAACGGTGAAAAATGGAATATTAAAAGCCTAAATTGCGTGAGGAAATAGCTGTCAATTTAATATTCTTTAACTGAGACTTTTTGCAGCCTCTGAGCAAACGTAATATCTATTTGATTATATTACGATTGGCGAAAGTATCGGTGAGACTGCCGCCGGTCGCAGGAGAAACCAGCGAAAATTTTCTCCCGGTCGTGCGTTCCTCCTAGAAACTGTTCTAACAATAAACCGATATTCGAGTCGACGGATCGAGTGGGAACATCATGAAATTCAAGAGATCGCGAAACATTTGAAATATTTGCGATTCGCTGTCTGTAACTGCGCTGTCAGCGATTTCGATATCGGTCCTGTTGAACTTGAAATACTGTCCTGGTGTTATCAACGTGGCTAGACCCTACTTACTTGCACCTTCATTTTTCTACATTTAATATCAAATACGCAAATCTTACTTCATACATTATGTAGACACCGGTAATGTGGAGGAGACACGTGTGCAGTGAACGCGTTTCCGCGAATACGGTGAACTCACGCTGAAATTGCGTTTTGTTTAGCGACGCGAATTGCGCATTAAAGCCAATTAACCATACAGAAGCAACCGGTAATTGGACAGGAAACGCACGTGAAGGTGTTGATAAAGCTTATCGCCGAACTGTGTGTGCGCTCCGATGTGCAAATTGCGAAGAACCATCAAAAGGCACGTGAACAAAAAAAAGAAAGAAGAATGGTGTATCCAGGGACGGTGGCGAAATAGGAAGCAGGAGTCGCTTTCAATTGAGTCGATGATCATCGCAACGGGGCACACAGTGACAATATTCGTCCCAGCTAAAGCGAGCAATCGCAACGGATGAAAGTGAATGCAAAGATCGCGATCCACATCGTTCCCCGACGTTTCAACCGCGTACGAATAAAGTGACAACTGCGAGACCAGCGTGCAATAGAACACGTTTTTTCTGATCTGCTGCCGAGTTTCACAATTCAATCAAACAGGTTGCGATATAATTTCGATGAAATTGGCCCCGCAACTGTTTTGGGATCGCTACGATTTTATCGAGGAGGAAGAAATCTTATGTGAACTATCCAAAGCGTATCTGCTTTTTTTTAAATGTTTTCTCCGACGAGTCGCGGTATCGCTATCACATTCGTCTCTGGTCGATGCATACCGAATCCGCACTGGCCTCGATTAAGAGGCTCGGTTGAAAGCGTGTATGTTAAATTGAAGATCTATGAAAAAAAAAGTTATGTAAAAATTGTATACACGAAAGAGACGGGGAGAAAGTTTTTTTAAGTGGAACAGTTCTACTTTCTATTTTTTCCTGTTACATCTGCACATGTATGTACATACATCAGTGTACAGTGTATTCTTCGAAGGAGATTATATGCAGTCGTGTGTACAACGCAAAATTATACAATTAGGCGTGGTGAATTGACTAATTTATTGAACGGTAATTAAATTGCGAGAATGTTTGTTTAGTTAAAATATATAATAAGTGTAAATACGTAAACATTTTTCACTTTTTGCTCCCATTTTTTTTTTTTAGTAATACATATTTATCCGACACTGTGTTCATTGTCGATCTGCTGTACACGTTACCGTTCTGTTTCGCAACGTTTGCGCCAGGATTTCAATGGCGTTATCGTGGTTGCACGCGAAATGAGCCAAGACCGGAGTAATGCTATACGCGAGCCATAAACTTAACCCTTTCTCCGTTTTTTTTTTTACATAGAATCTGATGTTAATTCGCAATTTCCAGGAAGGACTGGAGGATGCAGCGTTAGCCTGTTCTACATAGATCGTAGGAACTCTCGGCGAATTCGGCTGCAGGTAAAATTCAGATAAGAACATACGCAATCCCAGCCAGCAGGCTCATCCTCTGTTCCCAATAAACGGTATTTACGTAACTGCAAATTTTGCAATCCGCTGGCTACACGTTTTCTCCGGACGCCAGGCGATTTCTCGCCTCGGTGTCCCCTTGCTTTTGCGCGTTCCGCGACTAGACACGAGACATTTTCCGATATCCATATGGAAACGTGTTTCGAGTATTCAAGGTGTCGCACAGAAATTACGATGTCCCGTAGAAGACTATGGACGAAAAAATGGAATAGGACACGACGACGATGCTCCTGTTCGCGTGGAAACGTTTTGAAATACGCGTCACGCTGTTTTTCCCGTTACGGACGTGAACACTATCGACCGAATTCCTTCGCGATGATTTGTGCGGAACGATTCAGCGTACGCTGCACTTGTTTCGGTGCAAAGAGCTACATGCTCGTTGTTCTGTACGTTCGAACCTCGTAGGTTTATACCAGACGACAAAGGGAATTGTTTGACGCGCGAGGCATTGGCGGAATAAATAAATATTTGCAAAAGAAGTTACGTAACAAAAAAAAAAATTAGAACACTGATTCTGGCTTAAATATGCCTAACAAATAAGCAACGTCCAAGTTCAACAATAGCAATATCGTTCAATAAACAGCTGAAGAATCGTGAGGAGGGCACAGCATTGCCAAGCGTGCACGCCACGAGGCATTTCCGCGGAGGCTGCTGATGCACCCAATAATTAATCCTAATGATGCATCCACGTAATAACCGAGTGAAAAATTCACGTTGCTTCAAAGGCCTATTCGCGAGCTCTGCACGTCACAAGTGTTCGCTTATCCATGTCGTTGCATATCGTGGTCACCAGGGATGGGCACGTGAACAACGTGCACGCGCGTGTAAAAAAAACGCACGTCCTGTTCGTTCGCGTCGTTTAATATGCGACGATGGTGTTAAAACGAACGCGAATAAACGTAACTTTCTTCTATGATGATTATTATTAGCAAAGGGAAAATGTAATAATTGCAATGGTTAAAGCCTTGAAGCTGATTCGTAGCCAAATAGAAGGTTACG
The DNA here is from genome assembly GCA_023838395.1 of Holcopasites calliopsidis. NCBI lineage: Eukaryota > Metazoa > Arthropoda > Insecta > Hymenoptera > Apidae > Holcopasites > Holcopasites calliopsidis. The sequence continues at coordinate 1,804,069 of JALHAQ010000015.1, forward strand.
TATCTTCTTTTAATCCATGCAAATAGATGCGTTTAAAAGGGGCCACGCGAATATTTTATCATTGAGCACGCAAGGATTTTGCCAAGGATGGACTTCCGAAAGCCAGAAGGGTAAACGCGATGGCGTACAATTATGCTTGAATTGTTTGTTCCGACAAACTTTATTTCGTATTCTTGTATCGGATAAAAGGACCAATTTGATTCGCGATAGTGTAAATTTGATGGAAGTTATTTATAACATCGTCGATGTTTGAAATTCTCCTCGGACAGCGTTTCATGTGTTAGAGCAACACTTCCGGTAGCGAAGTTTTACGAGCTAATGTTTTTTTCGCTAGGTATCAAGACTGGGATGATTGGTAATCGCTTTCTTAGAAGCGAGAAATAAAAAGTAGCTTCGGCAAATGCAACGTAATCGATAGTGTACATGTATCCTGATTACAGGGTCCAAGATAAGCGTTGCCGAGGAAAGTATTGACCACCACGGAGGAAACGTTTCGGAGAAGGTCGGAAGTTGACCGCGATAAATAGCGCAGCGACTGTTCGCGCAATGCGATAAATGTTTATAGGAATCTATTGCGATGAAAGGTAATGAAATCGCGAATACGAATCGAGGCAAAAAGGGAAACAAAGAATTATATTAATGATAACGGAATGAGAAGTATATCAATGATAAGAGAATATCTCTGCACCTGCTATGCAATTGCGATTACGAGCACCGATAACGCGTGACCATCCGTCAATCATAAGTTTTTCGCGTTTCGCGATGTTCAACAAGTAGCTACGGGTTCAATGCAAGCGTGCCAAGGTGTTCGCGCGAGTACTTACATCGTACAGCACGCACGATCTTAACACAAAGAGATCAGCAATGACTAAGAGGGTTTGGATAGGAATTTCAATTAACGACACACTGGCCGTCATTTACATAATCCATGACTAACATTGTCGTTGCAATAACGATACTACTTCCGCGTCGATCTCGATCGCGGGAACGCTATCACGAAATGATATCGTTCCTTTCGATCGGTGGTACCGCATGTACGGTTGAGTCGTTGGCCTGCTGCTCAGGCATCGAGTGTACGGGATACAGTAAGAGGCGACAGAAATTATTGAACCGAGCCGAATCGAACGAAGGGAAGGATGGGAAGAGTAACCGATGGAATGTTTCGTGGGCTCGCGAATTGAAACGCGGCCCTCTTTTCCTTTACAGAGCACTCGCGTGTCGATCCATTGCCCCCGACAGCGTGCGCTACGCACAGCGAGCAGCGGACACTTAAATCGTTAACCAAACACGTTCCTAGTCGCGAGACGGAGCTCGAGATATTTTTCATTCGGCCGGTATGAGATACACGCCGTTAATGCGAAGCAAGCTTCGCGGATCGGTAAAGTATCCGTACGCGACCCTGAGAACCAGATCGGAATCAATGACACTAGAATAGCGTGTACTTAGTAGCCCCCTTCGCTCGCGGATGATGGTCGCTATATGTTTGAAACGAGTTCGGTAAGATTCATTCACGATGAATAATGATTGTTTCTAACCGTGTATCGTCAATACACGGTTGATGTTTGCCTAACAGAATCGTTGCACAAGAGTCGATTCGTTTTATCAATATTAGCGTACGAGCGTGTTGTTTGAACGCGACGAGCCGCTGGTGTTAAGCTGTTTGGCCATCGTTTTAGTCCGCCGTGCACAAAGGGAATCGAGACGCGATCATTGGCGTGAAAGTGTTTAGCTGATAAAACAATGCGACGAGCAATCGGTAGCGTTGCGAATCGAATTGCGATAAAAGAACAGGGCTGCGTATCTATTAAGCTGATAAGTTGGTGCATCGCCAAATGTTTCCATCGTCTGCTATCGAACAGGTAAAGAGACAAGAAAGGATTCCGTTTGATATCGATACTGTCCTGATTCAATCGCGAATCGTTATCTGGATGATATCCCCCGTCGAAAAGTCAACACTTTCTTTATACTAAAACGAACTACTCACAGTAGAAATGACTACTGCATTAGAATCGAGTTAGAAAAAAAAGATGAAAAATGTCGTTGGGGAAAAAGTTACTGTCACAAATCATAAATTATTCGAGCAATGAAATGAAAAATGAATGTCTACGTTTAGCCCGTGGTGAAAAAAGTTTGGGAAACGGAGTCCTTTAGTCCCTAAGCTGTTAATGACCCTTTTCGTAGGAATAGCTGCACAGGCAGGCAGACACAGCGAAACACGAGACACCCTGTATAAAACGAGGAGGGCGTCAAGGGAGGGGCCCTTCTTTGTGAAACGGGCTCTGACCTCAACGGATCGTCGGGCCCGAGGTAGGCGCCTCCGACTGTGAACGGAGCAGCTCTACTGCTGGTATGCCTGGTGTCTGGCCTCGTTGCCAAGCAACCGTAAAAGCGTCGCCCTCCGAATCTTTTTGAAATTCCCTTTTACCGAAACGTTCCTTTCCGTAGAGCCGTGCCCGTGCGCAGCGGTCACGTTTTCCACGTGAGAAAGTAGTCGCATCAAAAATACACCGGCGGCGCGGTCGGCCAATCGTTTTGGTCGCGACGACGGTGTATATTTAGAAGAGCGGCATGCATGTACAGAATGCGATTCAATAAATTATAAAGTCAAGCATTAAAATGAAGTTCTCTTTACTCTTTCTGTTAGCATTTAACGGTCGGATAAAACCTGTTCTCTCCGGCTCGAAAGGAGCAGAGCTCGTCCATCCCTATTTAATTTTACAGTCGATTTTTTTCTTCTTCGCGTATAGCCGATTGATCGGCCCAATGTAGCCATGAACTTTTGCGTGAAGTCATCGCATAGAACGGTTGTTAGTCATTAAGAGCGTCGAGAGCGGAGCTACCATGGACTGTAATAATCATCCCGCGCATCACCACGTGTCTCGAGAATCGCGGGTTAATTTCGAATTTTGTATCGCGGCTAATTTGGTCGTTTCGACCTGTGACCTGAATTGCGACATCATTTCTCGTATGTAGTGCAATAATTATTTCACGCGAACGCCCGTGGCGCCGGACGATGGTTAATTTCAAAGATCTATCAAACGTGTAGGGAGCGGACGAGACTTACCCATGTGAGCGAGGTCGATGATCGGCACCTCGCACTTACTCAGAAGAGTTTCGCAAGTTTGGGTTACGATCGGAGCACTCGTGCAGCAGCTCATCTTGCTCGTGGCTGGTTGCTCGGTCGAAATGAGATTTCTATCGCTGTCCTTCTCCGCCTTCGTTCTCGGCCCCTTTCCTTCTTTGTCCAACTCCGGTCTTCGGCTGCCTTCGCAATTTCGTATCTTGTCCCCGATCTTTCCGTTCCGTTCACTCGATCGCTTCTTTTCCGTGTGTCGCCTTCTCCGACCGAGCGTCGCCTCTTTCCCTTTCTTTTTCTTTTTCGATTTTCCTCGATCACCGTGTGTGTCGCGTTTACGTTCGATGAAATAGCACACCGCTACGATACCCAGCACGGAAATATTTGACGCGCGTATATACACTACCACTCGCCACGTGCAATCTCACCCGGCCAATGCAGGAGATTGCGGGCAATTTCACTAAAATATCCAAGAAAAAATCATGCTATCACTGCACATCAATGGAGATTTCTCGTTTAAGCTACAGCTCGCTTGATACGCTTCTACGGAGGGGTGAAAGCGAGGCGCGTATGAACTTTGCGCGTTGGCGTTACCGGTATTCTTTCCAGGAAAAAAGGCACAAACTGGCACAGCTGTACGGCACCCCTAACGGTAGCCGTAAGATACGAGTTTATTGTGGGGTTGATGGTGCGGCAGGTAAATGTGTATATGATCGTGAACTAATGGGCACATGCTACAGTATCGGCAGAGTGGCGGATATGACCGACTATTGCGAAAAACGATGCAACTGCACCAACAAACGTAACTGTTTCGCGGACGCTCCTCGACTGAGCCGATGACGTTCGTGAACTAGCCGGACGCGCTCCTGTCAACCCGACTATGGCCGAAAAGTGTCGGTTTCTCACGAATCGCGTCACCAGCAGCCGTAAGGCGCACGAACCGTTGCGAAGATTGCCGATCGCATGGTTGCGGGCCATTCGAATGTTCGCGCGCTTGCATAAACGACGAAGCATCGAATTTATTTCAGATTGCTGCTTTTTATTCAAATGTTTTTAATTTTATTTACATTTGATATGTTTTGTTTAATATTATATGTTTCTATATTCCTGCATTATTCCTCCTGTATTATCGTTACGCTAAATTGAGATAATCATTCTACGAAACTTGAGATTTAGAATATAAAATACTGTTGCATGTATTATGGGAACAATGAATCTAACTTAATTTTACAATCTAGAAATGCGAAAAAGCGTTGGTTCTGAGAATCATGCTTACGTTTTTGCCTAGATATTGATTACGAGAGTCCAGCAAATGCACATTTTTTAAATGTAATTACTAAATCACGCGCGTGAAGCATTATCCACCATTTAAAATATTAAAACTACACTAAATTTTATCTGTACATAATCTGTAAGACGGTCGCTTACAAACCTAAGATAAGTCGTTCCGACGAAGGTACGATCAAGTGTAGTACCAATGCGTATTTCACGATGCTTTGACTCGCACTGCACTCCTGTGGACGATCTAGAATTATTAAATGCAAGATTCATCGGCCCCCACCACGCACGCGATTCTCCCTCATTGTCGCTTACTTCTAATCTTTGTAATTAGTATTTTACTGCTATCACGGATATGCAATTAGCGGCGATTTAACATTGTATTCTTGCTTTACAATATTGGCTCAATTTTATCTATTCTTTTCATCGAACTCTATATGATTACTTTATAATTCTGTACCAGCTGCTCCCCGAAAAGAAACAAAAAACGATCTGAGCGCACACCTTCTCAGTCCCTCGAGAACGTTCTTTTTTTAGGCAGCAATAAATCCCGCGAAACAATCGTGAAACATCATCCACGACAAGGAACGATCCACTTGGACGAGATTTACAGGTGAACAATGGGCGGACCGCTTATTCAACGCGTTTCATCGTCGCCCAATCATTTTTTTGCTATCGTGTGCTCCTCGTGGGCGCTCGGTCTTATCCTCGCGGCGTCCAGGATCCGAACGGAATGCTCGTTCGCAGGTGAAGAATCGCCCGGGGACGAGGATGAGTTCGAGTAGCCTTTCGCACCGCCTTTATTTTTAGAACGGAGGCACTTCATTGATGACACACGTTTATCGCCCCGTTTACGTTTATCGCGCTTCTTTGTTGCTTTCGTTGGCCGTGTTTCCCAGTTCGAAGGAGATGAGCTGGTGCACCGTCCCTCCGTTTCTGAGCTGACCGTGAAACGATAAGGACGTTCATTTGTCATTCCGTCGCATTGCTTCGAGAATTAACCCGTTTATCTTATCCGTCGGCCAACGCGACGCGGGAAACTGACGCGTCGCCGATAAGCGGCAAATTGGAACTCACCTTTAATTGAAATTACTTGCCGATTGATTTACGAGCACGGCCTCCTTTTGTTACGAGGAACGAGATCGTTATGAGGAATCAGCAATATTAATTACAAGTATTTCGGTATTGTTTATGTTATTGTATATGCCGGGAAATAGATTGATGGGTGGTCATAATTTCTACGTACAATTTGATCGATAAGCTTGCAATTACTTTGGAAGAGAAATCTATCAATATTGTAAGCTTATTGATTTTGTACAAACTGCTGTCTACCAATTATTATTACTTTAATATTCTCGATAAAATTTCGAATAATCGAATATGAAGAATAAATTCGTGGTTTAACGACCGCCTGTTTACCTTGTACCATCCAATGATGCACTGGTGGATCCACTGCTGAAGATGGTTGGGAAACGGTACATACGACACGTTCCGCACAAAAGCTTCCGTATGATCTATAAGAAAGTGTGCCCAATTAAATAAATCAATCGTTTCAAGCAATTACAGTGGAGAAAGTAGAATTCCGTATCGTACCTTGGCAATTAAAAAAGCTAGGAAGACTTGAATGATCACCAGCGTGCTGGTCATGACGTAAGCCACGATAACGATCCTTAGAAGAACAGGACTAACGATCTCGACGCAACCGTTCGTGTTAATAGTTTTAACATCGGCCTCGAGGATTTGCGTGTGCTGGCACGGTGTCATCGCGCGTAAATTGCAACAACTGAACGGGACGCTGCGGTCTCTGTACTCCTCGTCGGAGATCGGTCTCTGCAGGGCCATTTCCTCCCGCGGGGCGTAATCCGCACCCTGGATCAAGGAGCACGATTCTCGTATCCTCGCCTCGCAGGACATACTTGTTCACACTTGTTATACCGTGTTTTGAGTTACCCGTTTTTGAATGGTGGATTCACCTGCCAGTCAAAGAGGAACCAATCTACGTAGGAGGTGTGGCCGCAGCACTGAAAGATGAACTGTATCTCGTCGACCGCGTACTTGTACGAAGCTGCGCTCACGTACAAGTGCATCGAGCTGTTGAAAATCTCGATCAACGTCTCCTGTCTGACGCTTATGTGATACCCTATGGAGACTAGGGTCGCCGCGTTCATTATGGCGCAAATCGCGATTACGATCAGCAAACATTTCAGCGTTTGCCTGGTTTCGGTGCAGCAACGCGGCACCTTTCGCCTGAGAGAGAGAGAAACGCATAAGAACATTAAAACTGAGAGCCTTTAAAAGGACACGAATGTCCCGGAATTCCCTTCGGTTTATTAACGAACTTGAATATCGTTCACTTACGCGCGTATACTGCGCACAGTTATCAAAGCAGTCGGCAGACCCAGGCTGACGTTCACCAGGGTGAATATGACCGGTCGCAAACCGCCGGCGAATCGTATGATCTGCCATTCGGCGAATATTTCCAGGACCAGCACGAAGAAACGTTTCGCCTCGAAAATGGCCAGAGTGACAGCGACGCCGTAACCGAATCTCACTTCCCATCCGCAATTGCAGGGTACTCTTGCGTTTCTCTTAAACACCGCGTTGCTCCTCTGGCTGCTCCCGTTGCTCGACATTCAACAATTTCACCAAATTATTCTATGCGTTTCGCTTTACCGCTGCCTCGTTAGTTTACCTGTAAATATCTTCTAAAGTCATCGGTTTACGGACAACTTTATTTGAGAAAGCTGTACTCTTAATCACGTGTTCGTGTTCGCGAAGAATTGACCTCGGTATTCGGAATGGTAAAGAAAGGGCGAAAGTTTTTACGTGACATGTTCAACGGAGATGAGTCGAAATACGATTCGACGGACAGGTTTATGATAATTTGTCGGGAAACATTTGTGCAGTTTCGTGCGAGGAAAGAACACTCACCAGATGCCATGACGCGAGAGATAAGGCAGCCTTTTCTAAAATTATGGAGCGGTGCGCGGAAAAATTACACACTCTTTAGGATTTCCGTGAAAACGGGGATGGCGCGTTCTCGATGGGTCATTGTCTTTCATTCGGGACTATGTTCAATGAGCATGAGCTAGATTTTTAAATATGCATCGCAATGTTATGCCGCACGATGCCGGAGGGTATCTAATGTACAGTTGTCGAAGTAAAGACAAACATCAAAGTTTGAATTTCGTAGCTCACTGTATCTATATTTACATCGGACACTAAGTACAAAACTTTAAATACAGTTTTATAAATTACTTATTACACACCGAATCGGCCGACCTTTCAGGTACAAAGAAATTCATGCCGAATACATGCTCGTATTAGTACTTATTTTCTAGATTGAGCCTCGACTTCTTAGATTACTACTCGGTTCAGTTGTCGAACACTGCAGAGTCCACAATATTGATTGTAAACGATCAACGTCATACTACACCAAAGTATGTACACTTTCGGCAACCGAAATATGGTAACTATCCCCTTCCCGATTGATTACACGATCCGCAGCTCAGAAGACGCGGTACGTGTATATATCGACGTAAGATTGTTTGATGCCGTATTTCCAGAATGCCAGGAACGGCAAGTTTTCGGTTAAATAGATCGCCAATCGCATTTGCGTGTTAAAGAATGCCCTGAAGAAGCTCGACCACCAATACATGGGCGGCAGCAAGTATTTGTGTACCATTAATTGAAGATTCAATATGAATCTACCGTACAACGATATGTTTGATAGATCTGAAAATATTCGTTTCGCTTAGTTATTAGTTTAATACGATTATCTAAATTATTCAAAGAGGATACAATTACCTATTTTCAACGAGTGGTTATTGTTGGTGGCGCTCGAAGATGCTAAGGTGAAAGTGAAAGCAATGAAAGCGTTTGAATCCAAGTAAGGATTCATAGGCCAGACAGCGTCTATTAAAATACGACTCATCTCGTCGAAGTCCTTGTCGCCGCTGGCAAACGAGGGTAGAAAAATTTCGTCCAGAAGTCTTCTGCAAAGGATTCGCGTCTCCTCGACGTTTCCGCTACAGATGTTATACCTACAAAATTTGTTTCTAATAATAAAGGAACGTGATTGAAATATTCGTGTTTTTTTTTGTAATTCTAGATTTATAATAAATATTAAACGATTGCAAAGACTGCCTCGGCAATTATTTGGGACGCGTACTCGTCTTCCATGCCCAGCATGCTGCCGACGACTCTCCAGAAGTGAATCAGCCCCTCGAGTTCCTCGGAACTGTATTTTACCCCGAGGAAGTCGCCGCTCACGAGGGTGAAACCCATGAACCCGAATTGAGTCAGCGCCATGTCCAGTTGCGAAATTCTGTCGAGGCCAGCCTCGAAACTTCTTCGAAAAGCTACGCAGTGCTTTTTCCGCACGATTTTCAGCGACTCGAGAAATCTGCACACGAGTAGAGAGCAAATATTATTCCGGAATCTCTTTGTTATTGAGGATAGCGATTCTCATGATTTTACGTCTTCCCGCATTCTGGCTACGTTTACTTATTTCCACTTAGAAATTCTTCGATATCGGATATCTAAACATTTATGAAGACCAAATTGTAATATTGTTCCTTCTCGTGTAAAGAAATGTTTATCGTAGCGTTTGCGGCTGACGAGGAGACATTCGAATAAAAAGTATCGACGGTTTACATATGATGATTGAAGCGGTACAATTTTGGGGGATACGTAATAGCAATTATGTAAATCGAAGGATTTTGATGGCGCACGTGTCGTCCGTGGCATTTCGGATTTTCCCAGCCGCCAGATTATTCGTCTGTGCGTCTACACAGAGAGTATATTCGGCAAGATAAATCGATTAAAATACTGCCGCTGCACGTGTCCGACGATTCTCTGAATGCCAATGAACGACGACCCGTCTACGCCGATCCTTCTCAGCGGTGTATTTCTGTCCTACGCAGGATATATCCAGGGATTCCTTGGAAAATCGGAATTCTCGAACGTGTTTTAAAAGCGTCTATCGCTAATAATAGCCGCACGCGACAAGAATAGAGGATTATTTAAAGAGAACTGTACATATTTCTATGGTGTTTCATGTTTCCAAGAAATCGGTCTCGCTATTCTTACGAACGAGCATGAAAATGTATTTGATTTCAGCTTTCCTTTTTTTTTTTTTAAAGTATCATTCTCTAATTCTAAGATAAAAGAATATTTCGTTTATCATATTCACTCACTCGTTTTCCACGCCAGGATATTTTCTGTACCAGACCCAAGTGTGTAGAACGGTGGATATGTATCTCCGGAACGCGACGCAAGGCGTGCTACTCTGTCTGGTGAACATTAAAACATTTTTGATCGACGGTATGGCAAACAAAGATAGTAATCCGCACAGTTTGGCAACCATCATAGTGAAAGCGTTGTTGGAAAACATTCGCTGGCCGAGGAGAAACTTTTTCTCATCGAAGAACGACGGAACTTCCGGTTTCAGCCATTCGAACTTCATGTAACTGTTTGCTCCTTCTTTGAGGAGCTTTTGCAACTTCTTCTCCACGACATCTAAACGGAGAAATAAATAGAATACCTTTTAATTTGGATTCTCGCTTTCGTTTCCATTCAACGAAATACACTATGGTATTTTCGATCTGTCCGCTAATCTGAAATTCATGTGAAAGTTGGACGCTGTGCTTCGGAGTCTGGGACGTCGCATCTCTTCTCTCGTATATCGCCGAATACACAGTTCGTGTATAAGAATTAAGTTGTTCTACAGCTTGAACATTGTTCTAAAGCAGTTGTAAGAATTGGGAAGGTTTGTAAGACATGCCCATACAAGTGAGTCCTATAACACGTGGGTGATCTTACGTATCAATAAGGCGAATTTCATTAGGTATTCAGAGCCATCGTAAGTGAGTACAAATGTGCAGTAGACGCGAGGGGAATAAGAATACCGACAGATACCTCTTAATGGGATTTAATCGAATACATTTTGTCCACTGGTACTCGGCCCACTAACGATTTCATAAAAGAAAATGTTGGGAAGTATTGCTGGTTTATAGTTTGCCGTTGCTCGCGTCGAATATTAATGTAGATCAACGCTTTTATTTTCTATGGTTTACAACTAAGTTTCACAAGACAGTTCGAGGACCACAGGAGTCATCGAATTCGTATCATTTGATGCCACGGTCGTTTGAAGATCGTAAGGGCTGTCGAGATTATGTTAGTGGCGCGTCAAGGTTGCTCGATAATTGCGCGTGTTCGATGAAGATTAATTATGAGTCGTCATACACAGTGTACCAAATGTATAACGTTAAAAAAGCTTTTTTCCTTCATTCCTCGTGCATCACGTTCGTTATTTATCATCGTATTCGCGAAGGATCGCGAACACAGAATATGATTGCTTAAATCCCGTTTGACAAGAATTAATAAGCCACATGTAAATTATCGACAATGAGTCAATTAAACATATGCATACGTCAAGGAAATGCGTAAAACGGTTTTGACATTGTAGATGTTTGTTTTACGTTTCCAAGAGTGACGGGAAAATGCTGAATAACGTGTCGTGATTCGTAGGGTATTATGTAAAATAAATCTTGCGAGAGGCAGAAAATTCTAGTCAGCGATTATTTGCCATTGCGAAACCTCCTTACGAGTGTCCTTCATAGAATTTGTGGGGACGGCGAGGCATGATCAAGAATTCGCTTCTTTGTTCCACTGTACGCTCTAGGATCCAGAAATATGGAAAATCATCGCTCGATCAAAAAAGGGGGGCACGGTTCAATGACTTGTCCAGACTAAAAATGGACATCCGCGTTAGATCGCTGTATCTTTCATTCCTAAATTCCCCGAAAGCATGTAAAAAAATATTAAGATTATATGATTTTTTTCATTGACACTGAAACTGCTAAACACGATTCATTCGTGTGGATGTCCATCTATAATTAATAAATACCAGAAATACTAGTAAAATTTTATTTTATGATGCAGAAATCGTCAAGTAGCTCTAATATCATTTTTAAAAGTATTTCTTTCATTTCGTGCAAAGCGTATTCAAGATCCGTAAATGGTTTCCTTCATTTATTTACCCGAAGCATCTCCGCCGAAGCGATTATATCTGTTCTAAAACGAAAGCTACGCGATCTAGCTTGGCGCGTTGAAGAAAATCTATGTCACCGCTATCTTGAATTTCCTAATAAAGAAACTGACCTGCCGAATCCACTTGCTTTTCCAATTCCACAATATCCTCCACGTTTTTGCTCATTTTGTTCTTCTATGCGAGATTCACAGAAGCAGTCCTTTTCACTTAAAACGCATTTACACTTAAATGCACTTTACTACGGAGTGCCAGCGTTCAACCGTACAAGTTGGACTTGCAAAGAAACACGTCGACGGTATTGCGCGCAGGCGATAAGTGAATAAAAATGACAAATTACTGTCAACACGTGAAACTGATATTTTACTAAGAAAAAAAAAACTAACTTTATCTCCTTTTGTTCTTCATCACTCTAGTTATGAGTATCACAGGGGAATGAAAGAGACAAGTTTCCAGCGTACATCTTTGGAGAAAGGTAAGTCTCCTACCTTTCGCCTGCTCCTTCCTTCCCCAAGTTGTGCAACGCTAGCTACGAATGTATAGGTGTAACAGTGCAAGTGGAACGCTTAGAACTTAGAGGACCTTCATGCTAAAGATTTACAATTAAACTTATTCCTCAAATTAGGAGTTTTCCGCTAAATTTGCTTTTACGTTTTTATTTGAAATGTTTTCAAACTGTCCGTTACGCCCTTAACATTCTTATGTTCGAGCGATTTTATAAAATCTTCCCAGGCTACCTTTGTACTTAATATTTAATTCGTTATTTATACTATGGCAGTAGATTAGACATTTAACTGCAACTTCATCAAAACGCGATGCTGGAAATACCGTAAATATCGTTCTTAGATTTGTTTCAAAACTTTCCCGTGATTACCGACACGGTGAAAAGATCGATGCGAATTTATCAACAGAGCATGGATCATTCGCCTTTGGGACTTAAAAGTTTGGCTGCGGTTCGCGCCAAACCGAAAGGGAAAGTGACTCACTTTCGCTTTCCTGCCTGACATAACGTGGTACTTATACTCATATGTACGTCGAACTCGTTGTAATGGCACTGATTACACTATTCAGTGAAAGTTGCCAATATATTTTCGACATTGTTATTTCGGCTGCTCTACACATGTTGCATGCGTCTCAATTGAATAAGAAATTCGCGCGGCTTCGATTATTGCTGCCAGTGATGTCATTGTATAATGTTATATAATGCTTGCCAATTTCATTTACACACGTATACATTCTAAAATAATTGCTAAATACATTGTTTACTCAATAAGCAGAATTGTTGGGATATCTAGGATAATGTAAAGAGGAGAATACTAACACATTCTGAAGGAGTGTCTGTATTTCGTAAACGAAATGTTCAAGGCATTTCATAATCCATCTTCATTCCAAATAAGGGCACTTAAGTACAATACAAAATTAAGGGCAAACGATGCAAATACAATATGCATACATACGGTGCATATGAAGCACCCGAAAAGTGGCGAGAACTTGAAGTAAGTTGCAGATGCATAGCCATGGCAATCGCGTATTGTGTATTGATACCTATTAAATGACCTGCGACTACATTGCTACGTGTTTGACGTACGTTGAAATTTACTGTAATTATTGCAATAGAAAATTCGACAGGTCGGCATTGCGACTACATTTAAAAATGCTCGCGGGCAAGTCGCGGCTGAACAAAATCGATTGATGTGCGATCGCATGGTCGATCCTCGATAAAAGAGATATCGGTCAAACGATAGTCCCCCACCACTATTTACTCTTTATGCTTGTGAGGTTACGACGAACGAATAGTATTCAATATTTATCAACATTCAACAATGGAAAATTCGAGGTATCCGTCTGAAAATATTTTGTGCCAAGCTACCATGGAGATCAACGAGCCAGTAGTTTTTCGACGTATATTACACGATGCAACAGGTGAATATTCTTGGAAATTAATCGAATGGAATCTAACCGAACTTGCTGAAAAGTTCGGCGAAACTAAATTACCATTTCGTGTCGGTTATAATGCTAGATTCATGGTAAATTGTTATCATATCAATCTTATTTTACATTTTCTTGAACATAGCTGTAACAAATTTTTGGATCTCGTATCTTTTTTTTTTTCAGGGTCCACAGTGGGACATAAATGCTTCCACTCTTTCAATGACACTGTCAGAGTTCATTCGATATTTAAACCTGCATGAAAGTGATAAAAAATGGTATTATTTCGATTATAAATATATGCATGAATGGTTCAAAACTAAAGCAGATATAATAGATTCAGTGAACTGGAAGAGATTTGGTATCGATAAGAATGGAGAGGACTCCACTCTTTGGATTGGCAGCAAAGGTGCTCACACGAATTGCCACCAAGACTCCTATGGATGCAATTTAGTAGCCCAAATTCATGGAAGGTCGGTTATATATAACATTTATTTTTTTTATAACGTAGACGATTATATTATATTCTTATTATTTTTCAGAAAACAATGGTTACTGTTTCCTCCAAGTTGCAGTAATTCACTTCAACCCATAAGAATACCTTACGAAGAGTCTACAATATACAGTAAATACAATTTCTTTTGTCCTACCAAAAAGGAGGAAATTAATTTATTAAAAGGACAATGTAAGCCATATATAGTAACCTTAGAGCCGGGAGATGTATTGTTTGTTCCTCCTGGTTGGTGGCATTACGTTGAGTCATTGGATTTTACCGTCAGTGTAAATATATGGTTGCCAGTATTGACGGATAATGTATCAAGACTCAAAGAAGCTATTGTTAAATTATTAGTTGCCAGAATTGGTAAAGATTTACCTTGTGCAAACGATGAAGGTCCCTGCTCGTTATCCTACTGTATGAATTTGGTAATGTATAGCATTGAATAATTTCTAATATTACAAGCTTCGCAAATATCCTTGTATGCAGGGACTAAAATTTGAATTTATTTGACAGCTCGATGTTGCTCTTAAAGAATGCGAAAAGGAGGAAAACACAGAATCACCTTGTAAAAAAGTGAAGCCTAGTACATTGACTGCCAAAGACTTAGCAACAGACTATCCTGTTTCTGTAAAGCTGCTCCATGAACTTGATAATACAGAATTTGAAGAATATTTAAGTACACAGAGAGAAAGATTTCCCGAGGATTGCGCTGAATTATTAAAGGACAATTCGTCTAAAATTAACATCGAAGAACAGGACATGCAATCGTCTACACGACAAGTGTCTGAAAATATTGTCAATGCACTGTGCCATCCTGATGTTATTAATAAAGTTACGGAATTACTGCTATTATAGTGATATGTACCTTAATTTATGAATTATTTATCACAGTCGTTGCTTTCCATTTACCACAATATAACACAAAATATTTGCAATGTAAGTAGCCTGATTTTGAATCTGACGTTCCATGCCATTGACGCGTATATATTTACCGCTGTCCGTTAGGTTAGGTTGCTGAGTATTGGGCAGTATTGGTTAAGTTGACAGGTGGGAGAAGTCTTACATTGTTTGGTTACATACTATAAATGTAAAATTACGGTCGATGATAGACTTGATGTGATTAGCAATGGGTTTGTTAACGGTGCTTAAGAAATTGAAACAGAAAGAAAAGGAGATGCGTATTTTAATGCTGTAAGTTGACACATTTCTCTATCGCTTTGTATTTTTCGGTTAATCAGGTTAGAATATTGTGTTATCATTCATCTTTATATACGTTATATGTTTCTTTTTAATAACTCGTGCGTACATGTCGAAAATTTATAGTTCGTTTTACTTGACTTAACTTATGTCTTTATTTTACGATTTATACTATTTAAAAATACCATTTTAACCTTTTATAAATCTGGCATACTTTCAGAGGTTTGGACAATGCTGGTAAAACAACAGTTTTGAAAAGGATCAATGGTGAACCAATTGATACAATATCACCGACCCTTGGCTTCAACATTAAAACTTTAGAGCATCGTGGATACAAACTTAACATATGGGACGTGGGCGGCCAAAAATCATTACGCTCTTATTGGAGGAATTATTTTGAATCTACCGATGGTCTTGTTTGGGTGATTGATAGCGCGGACAGAAGAAGGTTGGAAGATTGCAAAGTTGAATTATATAAACTTTTGCAAGAAGAAAGATTGGAAGGTGCTAGTCTCTTAATACTCGCGAACAAGCAAGATTTACCCGGAGCATTATCTGCAACTGACATTGCCGAAGTTTTGGAATTACCTACTATAAAATCTCATCACTGGCAAATATACAAATGCTCGGCAGTTACGGGAGAAAATCTTGTGGAGGGTATAAACTGGATCGTGGATGATATCTCTGCAAGAATATTTTACATAGACTAAGAGCAAGAGATGCATCATATTTGACAATTGCTAGCATTATAATTTTTATTTTATTACATATTTATTTTTTACTTGTTAGAAAGCAAAGTAACTGTACTTTATTATTATAGTCAAAGCATTATAATAAAGTTAAATGTTCATATTTGTAATATATTTGATTACACAAATTATGCACGATTATATATTTTTTGTTATTACTCTTTCTAATCCTCTGTTTCTGCCTGTTTTCGCATTCTCAATCGCTTCCCCTTACCTTTCTTCTTTTTGACCGGCTTTTCTGCCGGAGGTTTAGTATCGGGATAGTGCGTCATGTAAACAGATTTTAATAATCCCTGATCGACAGTAGTACTCGTAGCAGCGAATTCGCTTATCAGTTGCTGTATCAACGTTTGCGATAGCTTCAGTCGGAACTTCTTTATTAGCTCCGTAAATTTACCTGCAGCGTTAATCAGCGGATTCAGTAGAAAGAAACATTACAATTACCATTACTCACCATTCGTAATGGGTTCATCGGTAAGCGTTAATACGAAGTGCCCGAAGTTTCGTCGCTGTCGTTTCTTCTTTGGCTTCATCGCCTCGTAATTAGCCCTTCGTAAAAGTATCGCCTTCACATCCGGTCCTTGGAGTTTGTAATTACCAAGTATTCCTCCCAATTTAACATCAACCCACGGCATGATATGCCGAAGGATGTCCAATTTCTTTAGGATGTCCTTCTTTGCCCAAATGTTAGTGAGATCCAGAAGACGCAGTGCAATCCCGAGTGGGGGCGAACCGAGCTTCTCCGGGGTAATTGCTGCAACGAGCTTCAACGCACCTCTCGCTCTTATGGGGTTGTTACCTAAATATAATTCTTCGAGCGCTTGATTCGTTGAGAGACCTCGCGCGATCGCTGGTGCGTCGTCGTCGTTAAATCGATTCCCTGAAGATATTAAACCATATTCTTCATTTCTGCGTTAAAAGAACACCGCAAAAATTACCGTCCAAGCGCAGAACTTTCAATGGCGAGGAGCGCATCAGAAATTGCCGAAGATACGGAATACATTCTCTTCCCAACGCGTTCCAAGATAAGTCCAGATCGACTAAGGTTTCATTAAGTTCGAGGCCCTTGACCAGCTCCTTCCATGCTGCGTTAGTGTACAAAGAATTCCACGATAATCGTAGATGCTTCACGGTCTTCGAACCGGCGAGCAATCTCTCCAGATCCTCGGCGCAGGACTCATCGAGATGATTATTGTTCAATGAAAGAGATTCGATGCTTTCATTGTTTCTAACCGCGTGGCTGATATAGCCGAAACCCTCGTTGCGAATGTTACAACCGGAAAGATCCAGCGTTTTCAATGTCGCGTTCAAAAAGATTCCATTCTGAAGCTTGGCGGCACCCTTCGGCCCGATCTTGCATCCTGATAATATCAAAGTGCGTATCACGTTGTTTTTCAGGAGCAGGGCGTTCAAATGATAGCACGCGTCTTCGTTTAACCAGTTATCCTGCGAAACGATTGTTTCTCCTCTTTTTCATTCTGACAACGAACGTGTCAGGGATCATTTGAAGGAGACATCGATCTTACCGTAAGATTCACTTTCCGCACGAATGGATTCGTCATTAGAGCCTCGCAGAGAGGCCTCATGACCCGCGAATCGATCCCGTAGTATTGCAAATTAATTCTATTAGACAGCAGCATGGTCTCCAAAGATTGTATAGGCTTAATACCGGCTTCTTGGCACAGGTCATAAAACTTGTCTATTCCATCCACCTCGTAAGACGGTCGTCGCTCTTGGATGGTCCAGAACGCTGGTACTAAGCCGGGATCGTCGGGTGCGGGGTACATCGTGTACAGATTTTGCAATTTCAATTGGGAATCGCTGATATCTATATCTTTGAGGCAAGGATGGGCAGAACTTTCCGTAGACACTTCGGTTAAAGGCTCGGACACCTCCTCGGGTGTGACCAACGTTTCCTCTGACGTGTCCCTTTTCTTCTTTATCTGCGCATTCGACGTCGACGCTTGCCCTTACCATTTAACGCGTATCAATGACTTCTATTTAATAAGAACGTTTACCAAAATCAAATTACACCGATCAAACGTCGCAGCATCTCTTTGTCCGCTGCCATTTTCTCGGCCCTTTTCTCGCGATATTGCGTTACCAGGTCCGCGAAGATGTCTATCTCAAGCGATTCTCTCTCCTGCTCCTCTTCGTCCTCCGCTTCTCCTTCATCTTGATATTCCAAGTCTTCCCACTCGTCCTCGCAATAGTCCGACAGATAATCCGATATTTCAGTGACATTTTCGTGATCACTTACTCTCTGGAAATGCGGATTCCTCGTAAGGAACTTAATTATGCTGCTCGAAGAAAAATCGTTAAACGCTTGCAGGCTTACTTGGGGCGATTCTGTCAGCTGTAGCGTTACATTTTCCGTGGTTCCCATCTCTCAATTTATTTCGATCGATCTGTTTTGATAAAAGGTTCGTAGAGGACCGACTTCAACTTTTTCTAATCTGAAGTTATCGGAAGTTACACACGAACGGCGGACTCGAAGTTGCAATAGCTTGGCCCCCCGTCGTGCAACATTAATTAGCAATTAATATGCAGCTTGCAACAAGTAAACTATAAGAGAGATTGTTGCCCGGTAGTGTGTTCAGTCTTGGTTCTCCGCTTTCTCGAGGTGTTTAATACCGTACGGCTGGTTCACACGGGCCAAGTTACTCGGCGAAGAAGTCAGACCGACTCATTTACCGGGTATTCGTCAAGTGGCTCTTCTAGGGCCATTGTATTGTAATTTCGGCGGATCGTTCATTCAACGTTCGTGCGGTCGTACGTATTACGCGGCTCGTGTGTCGTGGTCAGGATCTCGCTCGATGGCCACCGGCCATCGTCTCGGCCGCGAAATTGTCCACACGGGGGGGCTTTTGTTAATCTCAGACGCGCTTTCGATGGTAACGAATGATGTATCATCCTCAATGAGACGATCCATTATGCGGAGTCCGTGGTCAGTTTGCCGGCACAGATATTTCCGAATCTGTCGGCAAAGTCCTCTGTTTATGCAATAATCGTGTGCGGATAATTAAGAAAAAAAATTCCTTACTCGTTACTTATTGCTGAAGTATCTGCGAAGCCATTCGGAAACAATTATTCGGATCGCTCCAAGCTCTGAATATATAAGAATGATTTTTCATTCAGAAACATCGGAACTCTCTCCTTTATTATCGCCGCTTAATAATCGGTCAATCTCTTTACGAAAGTGTGTCGATTATTTAACGCGATCTGCTCCAAAGCAAACGCTTACACCGTGCCTTGTTCCTGCTTACGGTTGTTAGCCGGTGGCAAGTGCTCCCGGAAGGCACGTCCACCTACGATTCTGCGTTCCAGGTGATTTGAATGCAACTTGCGCGGACGTCGACTCGGCCTCTCGCCACGTGAGAGAATTCGTTCGGGTGAAAGAAACGTGAAACACAGACGGCGTTAAAGGGTTGTACTTTTTATTGAAACTTGCTCATCGTCGTCGTCGTTGTTTACGTTGTCGTTGCGGGTAAACTTAGGCGAAAAAGAAAAGAAAGAAATGCTTGGGACCGGAGGGAGCTTAATTTTATTTACACGCACTCACACACGCTTCCGTCGCGCTTGTCCGACACGGGGCTGATCACAACGCGTGGATTATTCATTAGCTATCTAGACCGGAGACCGGGGACGTTAGATCTTCATTTGAAAAGACAACAGGAGAAGGAATGAAGTTTGTCTGGGCATTGATCGAGCGTCAATCAGAGCTACTGTCCACGATCTCTCAACAATTAATACGAGGCAATAAAATAAAAAATAATATAAAATAATATAATATATATATATATTTATATTCTTCATCGTTTCTATATATTTTGTATAATAATATAGATTTCTTTATAAAATAAACTATCTGTTATAAAAAAGGTTTTTTTTTCCTTCCGTCACAAATTACGCACGCGCCTAATTACGGGCTCTACACGATTTCGTCCTCGCAGAGTCTAGTTTATCGCGCGTCGCAGTGCGCGCTGGAACGATATTGAAGAGAAAAAAAGAGAAGAAGAAAAATTGCACATCTAATGGGGAACGTAGGTGTAAGGGACATTCGAAAGAGGGGGGAAAAAGGGGCGAACGTCTGGATCTATTTACCCGGGATTATTTACATGTAATCGCTTCAATCACGCTTCTTGTCGATCGCAATATGCGCCAAGTACGTAATTCTCATCGTGAATTAATACACGATTTACAATCGATGAAACATCTTATGTAGATATACGCTGTTGGTGATTAAAAGAAAATATTAATATCATGATTTACGATCGAATAAAGTTTTACGCGTTTAGTTTTGCATCGCCCCTGCTAGGCGATCGACGATTTCTTCAAAAGAATGCCGCTGCATCGAATAATCTTACGCGCGATATTCTCGCCTGCATACACCCTTCTCGTCCACCTTATGATTATCACAATAATATCGTCCGACAGGAACGTCCCGAGGCCTGCGTTCTCGCACAGAGTAACTCACCTACGGGCTATAGTTCTACCATGCCTACGGTGGCTGTCCGCGGAGGCACGCGACTCTGCGCCTCAGCTTCGGATCGCGGGGAAACATTACAGTAATCGTAACGCGAATACAACGTCGACGCTCAATATCTTAAGGCTGCTCAAAGGGACGACAGCGTTCACAGGTGATACAGGCTTAGCGAGATTAATAAGTACGGGCTATTTACATATTTACAACGATAAAACGACTCGGAGTGATCCGTATCATCTTATCCCCCGTCGATTATTGTCGTGGAGTAGCGAGGAGTACAGTAGATTAGAGAACGATGCTTTATACGATGATTACTTTAAGCGATAAATCGATTCTATTAGGAAGATTTCTTACATTCAACAGAAGTCTATTAAAAAAAAAAAAAAAAAGAAAGAAAAAAGAAATGCCACTGGTGATTCTGCTTTTCTCAACCCTTCTGCATCTACTTACATCTCCTCTGCCTCCGTATTGCTGCGCCGGACAGGAGATCTCGGTCGAGTAACAAACTGGACTTGCAATTTTTGTATAATCCGATTTCCCAAGGAGAACGATTCAATTAATTGACTTTCAAGTATCTTCGCTAAAACCGTCCGCAGAGACATATTTAGCATTCGAAATTCCTTTTACGCATCATCTTTAACGAATAGATTTTTCTGTTTCATTCACCCTTGATACCGGTCGCCCAAGTGGATCCGCGTTCTCCACCTTCAAAGGGAAACTCTCACGAACGTTCAGAAGTCTCTCGCGTTACACGTGAACCGTCAATACTTGATGAGGTCCCGAGGTTTGGCTGGTGCCTGGCTGCTGATGAGAGTACGTCGGTTCCTGTAGTCTAGGCTTGCTGTACGGCTTGTGCGGTCCTTCCTCGTACGTGAAGCTGGCGGTATTGTTCCTCGCCTCCGCGCTGGGAGGCTTGTACAACGGGGGCAGACGGTGTCTACCCTCCTCGGACACCATTTCTAAGCTTTCCTCCGTCGCGCCCAGTCCGCCCAACGGCGCCCCGGACAGTGGTCTCACCACCGACACTCTAGGCTCCCCCTGATCCTGCTCCTTCAAAGGATTCGCGTATCTCCTCAGGTTCTCCTCGTTCTGGAGGTTGTTCGACTTCTCGTCCAGGTCGCTACGATGTCTGTGCAGCGAGGTCTCGCTGCTGGTCGTCGCGGTCAAGCTGGACCTTTGCCTGATCGTTCTTAGATACCACAGCCCGCCGAACAGGGCCAACACCAAGATAGTCGCCAGAGACCCTCCCAGAACGGCCACGTAGCTCCCGGCGGTGCTCGAATTCGCTGAGCTAGGCTCGCTGAGCAGGGCCGTCTCCACCTTGACTTCGAGCACGGAGGCCAGAGCGAGAGGTCTGCCCAGGGGTCGGCTGAGAGCTTCGCCGAGGTCTCTGGCCGCGTCCGCGGCCGCCTCCGAGAAGATCGTCACCTCGACCGTGTCGTTATCGCCGGGCTTCAGATCGCACAGAAGTACGACGGACTGCGGTCTCCTTGGATCGGCCAGGAGCTTCCTTAAACGTCTGCACAGGATCTCCACCGACGTGCCGATGGCCAAGGTGTCTCTTCTCAGTAGAATAGTGAGCCTGGAACAAGTCGGGCCGGGCGTGGCCTGTCCGGGCCAGCAGGACGGCGGCGCGGGTAACGCGGGTGGTCCTACCCTTCTTCCGGTTTCCACCGGCCGACACTCGCCCCAGGCTGGACACGGCGGCGACAAGCAGCTCTCGCTTGGGCTGGGCACGCAGACCTCGTGCGCCAAGCAAGAGGTACCGTTCAGACAGTTCCCGGGGCCGCACCAGATGTTGCTGCACTGGTTCTTCCCGTTGCGACATTCGCAGACGTTGCAGTCGTCGTCCCAGCTCGACACCGGGCAACCCGGTCCACCCTCCGTGCGGATTTCGCAGCGCGCGCCTGTTCTCCCCGGCGGGCAGACGCACGAATAGCTGGCTATGCCGTCCACGCAGGTGGACCCGCCCGAGCAAGGGTCGCTGGCGCATTCGTTTACGTTTATGCGACAGTCCGGACCGGTGAAGCCCGGCGCGCATTCGCATCTGAACCAGTTGATACCGTCCACGCATTTGCCGCCGTTCAGGCAGGGCAACGGTTGGCAATCGTCCACGTCCCGGCGACAGTTTCTGCCCTCGAAACCCTCGCGGCAGACGCATCTGTAGTTCCCGTCGGCGGTGTTCACGCAGGTCGCTCCGTTCTCGCACGGACTGCTGGCGCAGGCCGGAGACGCTATATGGCAGGCTGCACCTTCCCATCCTGGTGGACAGTGGCAAGTGAAGCCGTCGCCGCGATCCTGACAGGTTCCCCCGTGACGGCAGGTACCGGGTTCGCAGTGGCCGG
Organism: Holcopasites calliopsidis; assembly: GCA_023838395.1. Classification (NCBI taxonomy): domain Eukaryota; kingdom Metazoa; phylum Arthropoda; class Insecta; order Hymenoptera; family Apidae; genus Holcopasites; species Holcopasites calliopsidis. Next base: position 1,826,679 of record JALHAQ010000015.1, read on the forward strand.
CTCGGAGGGCGCACGTTTTACCTTTCCAACCACCTCTGCAGATGCAGGTGAAGTCCGCGACGCCGTCCACGCAGGTGCCGTTGTTGCGGCAGGGGGATGTCGTGCACTCGTCCACGTCTGCAAGATAATCATACCGAGTTTCAATGTTACATATCTTGCACGCGAGAAAGAATTCAACGGATGCATTTCTCAAACTGTAAGATATTTCAATTATGAATCTACGAAGATTCACCTTGATCGCAGAGATCTCCGCTCCAGCCCTCCCTGCAGATGCACTGGAAGGAGTTAACCAGATCGACGCACGTGCCGCCGTTCAAGCAAGGGCTGCCCCTGCAATCGTTGATGTTCTCGTGGCAGTGCATCCCGGTGTAACCGGGATCGCAGATGCATCTACCGCCGCTGCATCTGCCGCGACCGCCGCACGGAGTACCCTCGCTGCCGCAACCGGACTCCTCGTCCGTGATACCGAACTGCGGATTGTGCGAGGCCGGTTCCGAACAATTCTTCCCTTGCCATTGCACGGGGCAATGACAATAGTAGTCGGTCTGCGTGTCGAAGCAGGGCGCGGAGTTTCTGCACGGGTTGGGGCTGCAGTGATCCTTGTCGATCTCGCATTGGTGACCGGTGAAACCGACCGGGCATACGCACTCGTACGCGTTCACTAGGTCCCTGCACTCGCCGCCGTTCTGGCAGGGCTTCGAGGCGCATTCGTCGATGTCCACGTCGCAGTCCTTACCGGAGTAGCCGGGTGTGCAACTGCAGTGATAGTCGTCGACCAGGTCGATGCACAGGGCGCCGTGTTGACACTGGCCGACGCAGTCGTTGATGTTCCGCGTGCAGTTCTTCCCTGTGAAACCGCTTCTACAGCGACACCTGAAACGCAAACAATGGGAAAGAATAAATACGATAGTTTAAGAAAAACTTTGAAAGATTAAAAATTAAAACATAGAAAGCTCCTCGTGTCTCAGGACTCTTTGAATTCTTATCCGCCTTTTTAATATCACCCCTTAGGACTCGCTTTCTTATCTATTATCAATCATTCTAATATAATCTAATTCTTGCCACCCTATTCTCATTCACTCGAATCTATTGTCCAATAGTTTCTTTTTCAATTATCCTAAATTCCTACGCTAACGTTCTGTCCCTAAACTACCATAAATTTTAGCTCACCTGTAGTCGCCGGCAAGGTTCACGCACGTAATGGAGTTCTTGCACGGAGATTCCTTCAGAGCGCACTCGTCCACGTCAAACTGGCAGAGCGTCCCTTGCCAGGCTGGCGGGCATTGGCACACGAACTCGTTCCTACCGTCGACGCAGGTACCTCCGTTTTGACAAGGCTGCGAGGCACACTCGTCGATGTCGATAGCGCAATAAGGGCCGGCGAATCCAGGAGCGCACTCGCAATGCGCGCTCTCGCCGAGTTCCCTGCAGGTAGCACCGTTGGCGCAGGGGCTGGAGGCGCACGGGTTGTCGACCTTCTCGCAGGTCGGCCCGGAGAATCCGTCGGGGCAGGTGCACTTGTATTGATCCGGCGCCGTATTCTCGCACGTACCGCCGTTTTGGCAGGGCTCGTGCGTCCCGCAATAATTTAGATCCTGGTCGCACAGAATACCGCCCCAGTTCGTGTCGCAGATGCACTGCCAACTGGAGCCGTTGCAGTAGCCGTGCTTGCAGCCGGGATAAGGGGTGCACTGATCGCATAGCTCGCCGCGCCAGCCGTGCCGGCATTTGCACTCGCCGCTCACGTTGCAGTGGCCGTGGACGGGGTGGCAACCCTCCTTGCAGACAGCTGGAACGATTCATTGGTTGGTCAGTTCGATGGAGAGGCGTAATTACGCGACGTTCGAAAGATTCGTTTAGTAGAAGAAAGGGTTCATTGCTTTGATCGAAAATCAATATTCTTAAATTCCAATTCATCTATTCATCCTACATGTATCATCCTAACATCGGATTCCTTATATTTCATCGCGAAATAACTTCCCGTATCCAACTCTCGCATCGAGATCTACGCTTTATGCCGAAACTACTGTCTCCTTTCCTTTGTCCTTCGCGTACTGGCGTTCCAATAACGTGGAAAGACGAGGGACCACCAGCGGTCATCATTCGGTCGACTTTCCACAGGGATAATCTCGTCGTAACGAGCAATGACTGGCGGTCCGTAACCCGGCACAAAAGGCATGTTCGTGAATAGAAGTTAGAACAAAAAGAAAGACCATTAATCCGCCCACAGAGCCGCGAAAGTGTCGGTTTATTTTCCGACGGCAGATTCGGCCCCGGCGCGGTCGGATTATACGATCACCGGCGTTTAATATATCTCCCCCCCGCCACCCCGCTCCTCATATAGAAGCATTGAGTACCCTTCCAATTTGAAAGAGGAATACGCTCGCCTTCCTCGCACAGGTGGCACGATGACGAAATCCAATTTGGTCCACGGCCGAGAGGTACCGTATCCCTGGGAACGACACTTTCGTCGTGGCCTGCGACGGTGAAACGAGGGAAGGAGAAAATGAAACGTGACAGAGATCCGTGGCAGGGTCCGGAGCAACTCAATTAGCCGGGGGGACAGAAAGACGGATGAGAAGTGACAGAGAGAAGGATTATCCTTCGGACCATGAAACGAAAACTCATGCCGCGGCGACACGCGTACACACAAGCATCCCTTGGATTTTTTTTTTAGCCGGGGCACTAACTCTTTACCGTTATCCATCCGTGACCTCATAGACCAGGGGGAATCGCGTACTCGATCCGATCCATTCTGGACTAACCGGACGCTGATCATATTGCCTCGATGCATTCGACTCGGTACGGAATCTACGGAGAATCTTTCGACAGGAGGACGAATGAATCGCCGGACATCGAAAATAATAGATAGCAAGTAGGAGAAATGTTCAGAGTTCGCTTTCCTCTTTAAATGTAACAGGATAATTATTCAGCATTTTCGTACTTTGTATTTAATAAAAAAAAGAAAACAAGTATATATCGATCGTTTCGTTGCGAAATTAATGTCTGCTTCTTTGAATCTATTCCTTCTACAAACCCATCAGGGCGAGCCATCAGACGTTTCTCACTACCTGGATATCAACCGCTGTCGGCTCAAATCTAGGACATCCTACGCTTTCAAAAGACCAACAGCCCACAATTTTCCTTTTTTTTTTTTTTGACCCCAGCCACGCGAGAGCCCCGATCACGACTTCCAGTTGCATATTTTACCTCGTCCACTGTGCGCATGCATAAGAGTTTATAACGAAGCATCCTCTCGCATCGATTCGCAGAGTCATTAATGATTAATGATAGAGTTTCCCCGCGCCAGCACGGCCAAGCGTTTATGGATATTTATGCGGGACGTTCGTAGCTGCACGTAACGATGCATTCGGTTGCTTTCCTTGCATCCACTCGGAAGAAGATCGATGCCGGTCTATCGGGTTTACAGTTGTTACGCGGACGATGGGAACAACGTAGATTTCCCTCGCGGCCAAGCCGCGGCAGAAATCCGGGGGTGGCTCGAACGGACGGCTGGTCGTACGAACTCGGCGGGGAAGCAACAGGTGGGCACGCGTGAATTCGAATTGCCTCGATTAAATGCCCGCGTCGAGTGCTTCTTTTTGTACGTACATCTCCTCGAATGTCGCACAGCTGTAGGGTGAAAGTTGTTTGATTCATTGCGCGCACTGCTCGCGACGAAGTTTCGTTAAAAAGAGGGACGAAAAAAAAAAGAAGAAGCTTCAATCAGGCGAGTCACGTGAAATTTCGACGAACTTCGTGGACTATTAGCACGCAGAGTAAATAATAGAACTTTCACCGCGGCTAGCCCCAGCGACTTACGATATTTCGTTTGTACACTGTACGTAATAACGCTTCGCGTACGGGTACCGTTCTCTGGTTGTGCCAGCGACTATAAATCTAGCCAGGAACACGTCTACAGTTACACCGACTATGATATTTTTTGTTAATCCGCCGGCAGTAGGCGAATTAACCCGCGCAATTCATCTTCGTACACCGCGGCTTCTTTTATTCTCTCATTCCGCCGATCCTGGTGAACGGGAACAGATGCGCGAAGAATCGGATTACAGGTGAAGGTTCACGACTTTCACGTGGAGCGCTTTAACCGTTTACCTTTGCCATGGGACGAGCACCGATAATCTCTCCATAGAGAGGCCAACGTCTAACTTGTCCCGCACCATTAGTTATAATGCTGTGCGAGATTCAGCGAGCGAAAAGTAATAAAGATTATTCGCGAAAGCGTTCACCATCATACTGGAGTGTCTCTCTCGTTCGCTCAAATTCTGCTTATCTGCTTTAAACATTGCAAAGACTTGTTTAAAAAATAAATAGTACAACAAAGGCAATTCGATTTCAATCCGATCGTAGAAACTCTTCGGTAAGAGTCTTTTAAATAAACTCAACTAAATTTTGCCACAGGTATTTCGTGCGTAAGTGTTCAACAATGATTTTCTCGGGGGCCAATACGTGTTCATTTAACGAACTATTATTTTTTCACGCGGCTTCGAACACGATCGTCACTCTCATCTCGATTTTCCATTCTGGTAAACGAGCGGCGGGAACGATTTTGCGATCGTGGTTCACAGCCGCGAAAAGGGGTCAAATGCAAACGAACGTTCGCGTAGTGGAGCGTCCAGAAATACGCTATCCAGCTCGCTCTCTCGACGCGGAACGGTGCGCTGCGTGACGCGGATGGCGCATAGAGCTCGTGTGAAGACGATGCACGAGTGAAATTCTCGTATTGACCTTTCACAGCGTGACAAAAATGTCGGAGCCAGTTCTCCACTCTTTCTCCCCTTCGTCTCGCGTGGTGTAAACGGCCGAGATGCTCGTCGCTTCACGAGTACACGATTTCCACCGATGATCCCCTTAATTGGGAACGTTTGTCCGTTTCTCCCTTGCGCTCCGATGAAAGTGGAACGTGTTTAATTGCGATAACGATAATATGATATCCGTTTGCACATCATTTACAGCGGAACAATTTCGTGTCAAGGGAGCGCGACGCGATTCTGATAAAGTGGTATTTAATTAAGAGAATTTTCTGTTCCTTTTTTCTTGTTTTCATCTGAGATTAACGAAGGCGAACGTTGATAACTTTATTGATAAGAAAGTAAGAGGCGTGAAGCAAATGAGACAATCTTAAAGTTTACAGTGTCAAGGGAAACTAGCTACGTTTCCAAAGCGCAGTCATTCATTTTCCTATGAAACTTGCCTGGATTGCATCCCTAAATGGAAAATTGGACTGTACAGTTTTACAGAATATGGAAATAGTTATCAATTTATCATAGAAAATTCTAATAGCACGTACTTCGTCCTACTTTCTTCGGTCCGTTCTCATAACATCTTTTTTGTTTTAATAACTTTGTCAGCCTAATGGATAATATACTTAGCAAATAGCAGGCAAGAAATGGAATAAATACCACGGTAATTGAACGGCTTAAGTAAGCATCGTTAATAATATGCTCGCATAATGGAGAATAATTAGGTCTATTGGCATATCTGATTGAAGGACAATTAGAAATGAAAATAGCTTCAATGAAAGGCTAATATTAAAATTACTCTCGTTTCGTGCACTATGCTTCATGATAATTAAAATAAAACTATGCATTAAGCTTAATCTTTCAAACAAAATTTCTCAGGTTTCTACATTAAATAGCAGCAAGGTATTAAATTACGATTCTTTCGCTCGTCCTGTCCTGATTTCCGTGAAATCAAGTAATGCTCATTCTATTGCAATTGCTCATTACGACGACGTATTCATTTGAATTTTAGCAAACCAATCGGAACAACCCTAGCGGCTCGCAATTTGCCGGGCGTTTCGAAAACGATGTTCTCAAAGGAGTGGCGTATAGGTACTATGAGTCGGATGAGTCGTACATAAGCGGGAGGCGGAAGTAACGATTAAGCAGCGAAGAAAGAGCTGGCGTATTAGCCGGACCGGTATTGTACGATGTGATCTGGCGTGATTCTGTTGCTACCTTTATACGATCGTACGACATGCGTCTAACGTCCGCCAATTGAGGCACGCTTTGAGATAATTCGCGTGTTTCGCTGTGCCGTGCCGCCTCTTTGCATATTCGACCCACCAGACGTCTGAGAGACTGGTGCTTTCGACCAACAAACGCTCCACGTGGGACGCGGCGCTCTTCGTTAAAACAGTAAACTCGACGATTTCCCATCTCCTTGGCGAGATAAAGCTTAAAAATTCTGATTAAAAAATGGAAAAAATCTCAAGTAAAATCGAGGCACGGCTGAATAATTTGAATTTGGGGCCACTCGCTTCGTGGCAATTGCAATGTTAATATATTGCACTTGCCGTTCCCAGCGAGCATCTCTTGCGTGTACAGAAAATGAACGTCCAGCGGATTTTCGCTTTCCCCTCGCGGCTTTGATGCGCTCGAAAGGACCGCGGTGGGAAACGTACGATCGGTTCAGCGGTCCGTTCAGGCGCCCCGTGGCATTTATAGTCGGAAAGAGAGAGGCGTAATTGTTTTTCGGTACATCCGAATGGTCAGTTTCTCGGGATTATTTATAGCAAAGAGGCGGCGAAGCCGCGTGTCTAATTAATCAAATGTAATAGTACACGTAGAAACTGGGAAAAAGTTTCTAACGTTCAAGTCGCATCGACGCTGTATTTAATTTAAGAATCCTTCTCGTATCCTGTCTACTTTACTATTATCGTGAATTCGAATCTAAAGCCACTTACTACTTTTTTTTTTTATCTCACCCGGTCGGCTAATGGAATATATCTTTTTTTTTATGCCACAGGAATAGAACCGAAAAAAGGTTTGGCATCTCGGATAAAAAACACAAGAAATTGGAGTCGATCGATTCACGGTGGCTCGTTAGTTTCAGAAGCAACCATCCGTGAGAAAAGTGTGAGCCGAGCAGGGCTCGAGCCTCGCGTTCGCGACTAAAAGTACGCGCAACGCGAGATTTCACGCTTGGAGGATCGATTAATTATTCCATCGGTAACGGAGGAGCGGGCGAGGGAAAAAGCCGGGGAATCGTCGAGCAGCCGATATCCCTTGAAAAGGCCTTGCGTGACGCTTCGTTTCATACGTAACGAGATCGCGAGACTACGACAAAATCGTGTTGCTCCGCTTTTTGCCGTGTCTGTCATTTTTTCCTTTTTTTTTTCAATACAGAAGTATATCCTCCTTTTTTTCGCACCGTGCACTCTCGGATCGCGTGTCGTTCCGCTCGATTACGACAAGGCACGCTCGTCCTTCGTTCCGTTTTAAATAATTTCCGGTAGTAAAGTTCAGCGCCGTGTAACGCGGTAATTGAATAAACCGGAATTTAATTTAACGATGACGCATTGTAAGGGGAGCTTAATCGCGGGACCCTGTTTACTATAAATCCGTTTATTGTTCGTTTATGAAGCGTTTAACATAACTCGCTTCGCTTAGTATGGATTCGGAGTATCCGTTGTAAATAGACTGCGTCCTTATGAAACGTGTATTCGTCTCTTTTACCAACTGCTCGGGAAAGATATGGATGGAGTTATTCTTGCGCTCGTCGTATGTAGGGCATACAATTCGAATGGTTGCAGGAAATATTAATAGAAGAATCTGGTGACTCACCAATCTCACAGTCGGAGCCCTTCCATCCCTGTATGCACACCTTGTCGCCGTTCTCGTCGCAGGTGTAATGACCGAATATGTCGTTCCTCGGCCGGCAGAACTTCGTGCAGGTCGCGTTGTAATAATGGTCCGCGCACTGGACCCGAACGCGATAAGCCAGATGAGCATTCCTTCCTTGATGATTGAGAGTGTGCCACGTTGGTCCTGGCAGGACAATGCCGCTGTAACTCGCTTCCTCGATCACGCCTGCGCTCGCCTCGTCTCTTGCTTGCAGGATCAGCGTGAATTGCCTCTGCGAAAAGGAGGAGAAAAAAAAAACACGATAATGAAGCTGAGAATCCGCTAGAATCTCTCCTCAAGAAGACTATATCGATTATAATGAATTACTTTCTTTTGCTATCTGTTTTAATTTATCTCGAAGCGTTTGTTCCATGATCGTTGGTTGTAATTAACGTAAGAGGGGAATTGTCGTAGATTGAACAAATGTAAATCGAACATGGAAGGATGACGTCACGCTCGTCTAGGACTGCTTCAAAGGAGGAAGAAGAGGTGGTTTGACGAAGCCAGCAATTAACCCTTGGCCAGCTTGAATAATTCCTCAGCGCGTCCCCTAAGTGGGACCTTCCGCGATGGACTTTTTGCAAATTCACACACAGGGCTTCCTGACCTTTCACGCTCTACGATATTACGACACAATCGAATTTATCGATTTTCGCCTTTGCCTGTCGCATGCAGATAACAGCCAATTGCATAAATCATCTGGCTATTTTTATCTGTAGGTCAAGTACGCGAACTCCATTTGATTACCACACGTGCGCTACGCTTATTCCATTCATTAATTCTTTTTTTTTTTCTATCAAACCGTAAGTCAATCAATGTTAGACATCTACAAAAGATTGAACGCAACGTTCGATCATTTCGCCCCTAACAGCGAGCCACCTCTAAGCTTATCGACGATGCGGTACAGAAAAAAAGAAAGTAGCAAAGCTTCTCGACAGGACGCGACCACCAGAGAAGCGGAGCCAGCAGGAAGTGAAACAAATGTCCCATCAAAAGGTGGGCACCGTGTCTTCGATAATTACCGATCCGCGTGTAATCAGTGGCTCCGCATAGATTTTTCACTAACAGCGCCGTACACCGCTCGTAGTCCCGCCGCAGATCAGAATAATTACACCATAGAGCGTGCATGCTTTCGTTGTGCTCCTCCCTCGTGTCTATGCGGCCCTCCGCGAACGTAGCAACTGATTGGTACCACCAATCAAGGGCCTTGAGTGACGGCCGGCTAATGCAATAAATAAATTCCGATCGCGCTGTCGCGGAAGACAGCCGGCTATCTGTTCGTCCGGACGCAACAGGAACAGAAGCGCGGGTATAAGCGAGCGAGCCGAGAGGGGTCCCAAAGGGGTATGCATCCAGGAGTCCACGCGGACGATAGAAAGCTGGAAGTGTTGTTCCCGATGGAACCGGTCCCGCGGAGAAGAAGAAAAAAGAGTTTGCGGCGCATCGGCGATCTCGCGTGCTCGCCGCTGTGTGTGCACCGGTTTAATGAACTCCGAGGATCTTTAGCCGGTTAGACAATGAGAGAGGGTACCGGCCATCTCGAGCTTTTTAATTAGAACCGCAGGTGTTTCGCGTGATCGAGCGGCCAACGGGGCGGCCCGCTTCTTGGAAATGAAAATTAAGCATTTCGTGTATCTTTCGATAACGAACGACGTCGAACAGTAGATATCTCTCTTCAACCCTGCGCGCATCAGGATCGTTCGTACCCGCGCTGTCCCTCGATCGGTGCTCGCGGGGTGCCACCAGCCACGAACGAGGCCCCCGCGACGCGACGCATGTGGGAACCACGTTGTTCCCCCGCTGACCGATTCCTTTTTCCGCTCGGGTCTGTTCAACACGCTCGCCTAACCGCTCGATCGTGACCGAACTGTCGATCGTCGAATTAGCGAGAGAACATTGTACCCCGTTGCCGGCCGAAATGCTTAGACAACACGGCTAATGTCACGCGCCTTTCTTGCGGACAAATGGCTTCCTAAAGCGGCGCGACACTTCCACGCCGTTGGAAATCACCGTTCTTGCCGTGCTCGCCGGATTTGGAAGAGACCGATCGTGGAACCTGCTCGGTGATTCCCGGCGATTTCCAGGCGCGCACGTGAGATGGTACAGCTTGCCAGGCGAATACCGTTTCCACGTTCACGCTCTTATAGACGTCGCGCTGAACAAATTCGTGTGCGAACGCGTTTGAACGTTCCCAATTTCCGGATATCAGTAAGGGGCAGCGCGTTTTCTCCGCGCGAGCGTACTCGCTCTATTTTTTTTTTCTTCTGAGCGAGCGCGAAATTCCGCGTTGCAACCTGGCACAGTACAAAGAGCATCCTTGTGGCTAATCCGCTAGCACGGTCGGACGTCTCGTGCTAAATGTAAAGTCGGTTCGCCGGTCGCCGCCGCTACCTAGAGAGCAGATGAGCACTAATTGGTGTTAATTGGTGGCTCGCTTGGGGTCCGTCGTTCCCACGCCCGCGACTTTCATGCTCGCCTTTTTTTTTTTTCTCTCACTTACACCTCGTACATATATTCTAATTCGCTCGTCCGTCGCGTTGCTCTCCAACGCGCTAACTTATGCGCGTGTATATTCGTCGCGTCCCGCGGAACCGGCAGACGTTCCCTATTGTCCGGACAGAGGCGGCTTAATCGATATGAGTCAGCGGTGTGCACGAACGATTAACGATCAGATCAAATTTCTATTATTCCGATATAGTTTCGGACGGGCGACGGACGATAGACGTGATAAATGGAACGATGAATTTCGATACGTCACGGTAACGATTCGATCGATGGCTAATAGAAATTGACAGCCGAACAAATTCGGTCTACGAGGAAAATGGATCGGCTGTTTAACGTCGATTCAGTATATTAAACGCCATACGACACCGATTAGTCACTTCGTCATTCTTGCTTTCGCTCTTTCGATCTTACCCCTTCTTTTGACAAGAGAGATGGCTGCGAATCAGCGGATGATCCATTCTTTCTCATCTGTATTTTACGAATAAAAACTATATACATATAAAGAAAAAGGTTTAGATGTTTATTTCGACTAAACTTATTGTAATACTCTGTTACATATCAAATAACTTGGGGTTCCAGTTTAAAACATTCTATCTGCAGTATCTGTTTAGTCGCTGACAGATACATTTCTTAAACACGAAAAAACCGATTGATTAATTTCTTTTCCCATCGCTGGAGGGAAGAACTTCTCCCGGCGAGTATAGAAGATTCAAGAGATCCAAGAAAACGCAGCGGTGGATCTAGGAATTCGCGTGGGTGACCCGCACGAAACCGCATTACGAGCAAATTTCCCCTTTCACTAGGCGGACCAACGTTTAAAGAGCGCAGCTACGTCCGCGGATAGCCGTGTAAGAAATCATCGAGTGCATCGTTCAACAATTTTTACTATACCCCCCCCACGTTTCGAGGTAGCAGTTTCGTGAAAATTGTGGGACCCTACCGGGGCGAAAAGACTCGACATAAGTCAAGGCAGGCACGTAGAAGGTGCTCGAGGAGCCTCTATCTGACGTTGGCTGTCGTTTTATCAAGGTGTTCGCCGACGCGTACACACGTCGATCGTGTGGCTCGGTAACTGAGCGTAAGCACTTACGTACGCCGAATAGAACGCCTCCTCCTTTCTCTATGTCAGGCAACGTGCCTTTGGTTTCGCGGAAAAGATCGAACGGGCGCTACGTGAGGACGCGTACCAAGCAAGCGGCGAATCTGCAGCACGCCTGTCGAAGGCTGGAGAACCTTGGTGCTTCATCACGACTTTCTTCGAACCCTTTCGCGCGAGCTTCCTTACTCTTTCCGATAGATTTTGACGAGACAGATTTTGCGTTTTATTCGCCTTTAGCTGGTGCAGGGAGTGCACACTCGGTTGCGCGCGTATTCGAATTTCGTCTGAGATTTACGCGGCGATTGCGCCGTTTTATTTCGTGAAAGTACCTTACGTAAACTCGTTGCAATGTATTATTCATTACACTGTATCATTTCGGCGCAATATTTCACGATACCATCATAAAATGCAACAGAACTCCACGAATACTGCACTCAGAAATGGAACAACTTTTTTTAAACTCCTCGATACGGATAAATTGATCTCCCGACTCGATAAATCTTTGTCGGTTTTCAGAACTCTGAGATTTATCCTGCTCGATTTGACGAGATCTGTCCGTCGAGCGAGGCTTGTTAAAAAAAAAAAATCCGGCAACCTAAGGGACCCTGTCCAAACTATTCCGGCCGGACGATCCGTTCCGCTCGAAAGCTGCATTCCAACAGCCCCGCCGTTCAATTACTTTCGAAATCCGTTCCCGGGGAACGCGGGGCATGGACGAGACCGAAGAATCCCTTTGGAATTCCGACTTTTGATCGCTTTCGAGTACCGCCGGCCGCGCTTACCCTTGACCCTAAATCTACCGCGCAACGAACGAGAGGGTACCTCGAGGTCAATCGTCGCGATGCGATAAATCCGCAGAGATATTCCTCCCCGCTTTTCCGTCTCCGCGGAGACGGAAAGGACATCGTTCGCGTGGTAGGTCACGGAGCGGTGGGCTTGTTTCTGGTTCCCTGAAAATCCCAAGACCGAAGAAGGATGTTTCGTGTGTAGACCGGGATATCCTTTGCTCGTCCTCGCTTCCCAATTAGCCTGCAGGCTAATAAATCTTTGCGCGACCACGGGCAGAACCGTAGGGTAGAAAGCGAGTGCCGGTACCGTGCAGCGGCGGCGGAGGAGGGGGAGGAGGAAAAAGGGGGCCGTTCGTGAAGAGGAACCGAGGGGAGGGAAGAAAAGGGGGGATCCACGACACTGGGGAACGAGGAGAATCTTCTGTCGTGGTAGCCACTGTTCACGAGGGGCACAAGGCCAAAAAGTCTTGGTACGATGTCGCGACCCGGCTCTCTTCCCGCTTCAAGGCTCAAAGGAGGAGCTCCTCCGAGAGTCGAGTCGGTCCCTGACGGTGGCCGTGTAGAGGTACATCTACCTGCATCGCGGGGCATCCGGCATTCCTCGTGTTAAATGCCTCTCGATCGACCGAGCCGTGCCATTTACACGTATACGAGCCTCTTCTTCTGTTCGGATATGAATATTGGATAAACTAGGATTCGAGTAAACAGCGGGTAATGGCAAATTTTTAAAACGGGATGTTAGAGATAGAACCCTTTTTAGTAGCATCATTTTTCTGTGGTTTGCACAATTTTTCTTTTCGTCTTCTCCTTAACTCTGAAAACAGATGAAGGAATCTTCCTCTAAATGCAATTGCATGATTGGAAAGCTTGTCCGATTATGATTAATCATCGATCTCCCCTGATACGTAGCACAGATCCAAAAGGACGGTTCGCTGAATCGAGTGCACACCGAACGTACGAGCGCACAATTTGTAGGAGCCCGGGAAAGATCGTTAACATTCTAGCATCATAACTCTCCCGCCCATAAAATCATTCCACTGCCCTAAACATTCGTATTACAATCTCCTTTCGTGCGCAGCGCGGGTATAATGGCCATATTTCAGGCTGGGAGGATGGCGCGCATTCTTCATTCAAAAATTTGCCTGTAAAATTCGCCGACGTACAATATATCCACACACGCACACACTCCCAGCGCAATAACACGAACGCCTATGCACCGTGTCGGTGGACGTGCGCGTGAGGTCGCGGCAAAGAATCGAGGCTGTACGTACACAGGGAAACCGCGGTTTGGGAGGCATGCCGCTGGCGAGGGAAGAAGAGGAACAGGACGAGGAGGAACGTATCTGCTCCGCGTGGTTGCAAGGAAGAGGAGATGCACCTGAAGTTTGGTATGCGATTCTCGCGGCGGGTTCGCACACACGACCTAGAGGCGGCCCAAAGACTGCGAAACAGGAGGTGAAGGGGAACGGAGGGAGGAGAGAGGAGGACAAGCTTGCAAGGCATTGCCCAAACCGGGGCGACAGTTTCTCTACTCTCTTTTCTCCCTTTCCTCTCGTCATTTGCATATACGCGAGACCGTGGTACACCTGTGTGTTGCGCTGCTGCGTGGTCCACCCGCTGCTGGACCGTATACACCTGACCAATAAGTGTTCACCGACGAGCGTAAATCTGCGCGGTGAGCCTGGTTGTTCTGGCTCCCCTGCCGCGTCAACGAGGGCAGTCTCCGTTGGTCCGCTTTAATCGATGACTTTCGCCGGTCTCCTTTCGCCCACGGGATCTCGGAATAATTAATAATTCCGCTTGTCGTGAACCTCGGACGAATTATGGGGACACGGGGCGGAATGATCGTGGCGCGGTGAAGAATCTAGATCGAATTCAGTGTCGGGGAACGCGGAACGTCGGTGATCTCTTGGATATTCGATAACCCGAAGTTTCGTGGGACCTTCGCCCCGACGCGAAGAAAAGAATTTAGCTGCTCGCACCGAGCAGAAGTGAAGACAGATCGATGGTCGTGTTACTCGGATCGATGACTGATAACTGAGGTTCGTAGCCGTATTCGAGGAGACAAAAAGGGGGTGAAATAGAGAGACAAGCGACGTCCGATCAAAATTTTTCTACGCTAATTGCAACCCGTTTATGGCGCTCAAACGCCGGCCGTTCATTAGCGGGATATCCGCGAGGCGCGTGTTGGGGAATTCGAAAAAAGCAGATGAAACTTTTTCATCTGGCCGGGCAGTAAATCTCTTTCGTTGGTCGACGACCAACAACCAGCAGCCTGATTGCGATCCCCGCGGGCGACCGAGAGCCGGTGGAGCGATTTTGGTGCTGTTCGCTTCGATTAACGACCGGTCGGTGTACACCTCTTGACAAATCGGTCTCGCTTCCGTATCCGCGACGCCGCGTGATTTATACGCCCTTAGAATCGAACAATGCGCGCCAAACGTAAAATCTTTTTGCAAACGACGGCCCGATTAATAACTCTATCGGTGTTGCCCACCCCGCGCTCGGGCTTCTGCTCATTTCAATTTATAAAATCGGACAGCGATCGTGGGTAGTGCGAACTTGGATTTTTATGATGTACAGGAGGACCGAACTTTTTATGCGCATGTTGAAAGACTTCAGATTCTTATCTCGAATATTAATGCGGCTCAGCGTTTCGGTATCTCCTTCAATTTTTTCATATATTTCACGAGAGTTCTACGTGGACGGGACCAATTGCTTCGTACCTAACAAATTTTTTCCATCACCATCGGTGAAACGAGGTCGTCTGTGATGCAATGGAATGCCGAGGCGAGAGAGGTGCGACGAAGTGTCAGGGATTAATACAATTCTAATACGTATAAAGGGACGCGGGGGCTAGGTAAAGAATACACCTGTTGGAATCTGACAATGAGTCACGGCAGTTCCCCGCGGGGTTTCGAGGCGTGTCTCCGTCATTCTCGTTCCCCGCGGTTTTTGTCCGCCCTCCTCGCGGCGAGCACCATTTACAGCCAATTATCGTTTATCATTACACGGACCATTATCGAGGCTATAATTATTAGGAATTTATCACGCGCCGCGGGGAACGCGGGGCAATGTTCTGCTACTTTGTTCCCGCTGGATTCTCGTACTCAAGCGAGTTATCATCTCATCTCTGTCCAGTCGCACTGCGATTTTCATTCAGTCGATCGTTTAACTTTCCCGTGCTAATTGTCATCGGCGTTGCCTCTATTATGGGGCGGCGGTTTAAACACGGCGACAACGTGGTCCCGTTTGTTCCGGCCTACTCCACACACGTCGATCAACGTTCAACCATTAGGCAAGGCGAACGGTAATGACGAATTTGATTAAAGCGTGAGAAAGTTCCGTCGCGGGGGTGATTAAAGCGGCTAGACTGATCTACTCGCCCGACACCGCGGTTTGGAACTCGATACATAGCGCCCCGGCTAAATTGAATGATGCCGTTCGACGCGTGACTCGGCCGCTTGATCGTCGCATCGATCATCCGACGTCCATCGGACGGACGTTAAAACAACTTCGCCGTGATGAATCGGTAATTTTATCCTCGAATTCTATTCGCGATTATGTGGGTAGTCTGTGTGACGTCTCATTTTTTACCAATGATAATTATTCGTTATTTCTAATTCACGTGCCTACACATGCGGCGTTAGATACTTTGCATACAGAACGGTCCGGACTGGTGAGTCAATAATTCTTCTCTGGTAGGAATTAGAAATAAAATGTATGTATCTCTTTTTTTTTTATAGAACGTGATTCCGATTGGCGCAATCGATTCTTGCTCGAGCATTCCTTCCTTTCATTGCGATCAGAAGATAGTTGCCATTGTAATTACTGTGCCATCCAATCTGTATAGCCACGGAATGCTTTCCCGAAATAAATCAGAGATCCTGTTTGTTTGGCTCCGGATTCGTGTCTGCGCGTTACTCCACCGTACGTCTGCATCGCCTCGGACAATCCTCCAATTGAATCATCCAGCAGTTTTCAATCTCACCACCCTCGAGCACAAGCCAACACAGCGTGCCGTGGTCGCCAATTCAACGGACACAATGCCCGATGCGTTCCACGTGGGCTCAGCAGCCGTAACGTCGCATCATTGATAGAGGCGCCCACATCGTTGGATTCACCAGCCGCGGATATTGTGCCAAGAATAGATTTGTCCACCCGTTCCTCGCGGCGTCCACGTATCCGCAAGCGAAATCGGCGATGGTAGTCGCGGTCCCGAGAAGGCAACAGTGTGGGAAAGAGCGGAGATTCGCGATGAAAAGATCGTGGAGCCTCGAATCGAAGACAAAGATGCCTCGAGGAACACCGTGATGAGGAGGATATGCACCACTGGAAAGGTGTGACGGGGTGAAGAGAGACGGAGAACCGCGACTGGAGAAAGGAATGATACCGAACCTGCTGGAAGACACACATACACGAGGGCAAGGATTGCGCAAAACCTTGGCGTACTCTCATCTTGCGGATTAGCTTCCTTTGCCACTGTGCTACCGCTGAAAAGGCGGCTGTGTTTCCCTGTGTGCCCCCTCTATATAGCCTTTGAAACCGCAAATAAAGGGAAAGCTGAGATTTATATTTCCTTGTTTGTTTCATATTTTGCATAAAGTTGTATCGAATGGTGAACTTGTTACCATCAAAACAATAGTCCTCTTCTATGTACAGCCTGCATAGAATACGAATTGCATGGATTATGCAAGCAGAATACTGCCGAAGAATTTAGCGATCATCGACGACTATTGTGCAATGACTAAATGAAATAATCGAGAAAATTTTCAGTCAGAAGAGAACCCGGCACCGGCCGTGGTTTTATCAAACTACGGTCTCCTACTCTCATCCTCGAAATCGCGGCTGAAAGCCAGCCGAATGGATTTTTCGGCGGAACCGGGAGGGAGCCCCTCGGTTTCGCAACAATACAGAGGCCGCCGATCGCTTCGCTGGAAAAAGACTTCCACGAGGCATTGTATCACGGCGTCGATCGAAAATTTCCAGCCCGATTCCTTTGTCGATGCAGGGGCGCGCGAGAGCTATCGAATCCGAAGGATTTCCGGTCTGTTGCTCCTCTATCGACCAAGTTTGTTACGTAGAAATTCCAGTTTGGTTCCAGTCGCTTGGCAACACCTCTCGTCCTCTCGAGAAATTCTTTTTTGCGCCGTCCGTTATCTGCTTGTTCTAGGTGGTGCTTCCTCTCCGACGAAATTCAAGAGCGATTCCACATAAATCACGAGATAATTGGACCAACAATTTGTGAGGTAGCAGGAAGGGATTTTTTCCTCTTCAGATACTTGAAGCATCTTAAATTATTTGTACTTCCCTCCGGCAGTGAACTTGTGCTTAAAAAGGACAGCCGTTGGATCACTTTATACAAACTCCCTCGCCGCTAGCGATGACTAGAAGTCGCTCTCCAATTATTGCTCGCTCCTCAAGAGGCACTCGCGTCGAGGAGCACAGCAATACGTCTTCCAGTAATTAAAAAGTCGTGAGTCGCGTAGCAGTTAGGGAGCTGCTCCCGGCAAATGTCCCACCCACGTAACGTGTCGCCAAGCTTCTGTCGTCCGTAATTACGTCGCGAGGAACGACCGATTTCGAGCGTAGGCCAAGAGATCCTCGGAGGACCCTCGAGAGGCTAAAGCATGACGACGTGTTTCCTCCGGTGAGAGGTAGCCGTACACATCGGTCAGCGTGCTTATACACGTCAAGGGTCCTCCATCGGAAGCTAACGGACCGAATAGAGGCCACAGGGGCTCGCGTGTATTCGTGTGTGCACATGCACGAAACTCGCGAGGGCCCGCATTCACACACACACACACACGCAAAATATCGGTAGTGGATTATTTGAAGAGCCGGTAGTTCTTGTTTGTATATTTCATAACTCGCTCGTGAGGCTCTGAGAGGACCCATGCGGGGTCCGTTTCCCTCGAGGGCTACAAAGGGTGGGTCCGGGGCATGCGTCCTTCTGTGCCCCATCCGGAGAAGGGGGCATAAACAGAGACCCTTAAATTACTTCCTTTCCGTGAAGGATGTTTCTTTCTTCCCCTTCGCTCTGTTCTCCCCCTTGGTCTTTACCTCCTCTCAGCGTCCAACTTCACGGCTGTGTACGCTTCTTCGAGCATTTAGCGCTCCCCCAGCTAATTCAATTATGGGTCAGCGTAATAAAAAAATATATGGAAAGCAAATACACGTGGGTATGCGATGGAATTTTCGAGGGGAAACGTTAAGCACGGGGAGCAGACAGAACCGAAGAGATTTGCTGAACGAGTCTCGCGCCTCTTTGTTCCTGGCTCCTCTGGTAATGATTATAAAACAATTTTCGTGGCGCCAGTCCGGAGCAACGGTGGAACATGACTTTCGCCACTCCCGTGAATGATTCCGTCATTATCATCTTCCGTTGAATTAGGATCTTTTTTCGAAACGAAGTTAGGATATTTGACTGCGTTTAGTAACTCCCTGCGGAGCCCTTCTTACTCTTGGGAGAATGTTCTCCATTCTTATCAAGATTTTGTACTCCATCAATGTTTAAGAAGGGGATTCGACTTTATTTTGTCATTACTGTACTTACCGTCCATCGAAAGGTGAAATGCAGTTGCAGGGTGACTGGTTCGGTAAGGGTGAAGGTGTTCTGGCCGAGGGCGTGACTAGATACGTTTCCAAAGCTGCACGAGCCGATGGCAGTGACGTTGGACTGATATTCCTTCAGGCAGAGCCAGAAGGCTGTCGAGCACGGTGTCGTGCACGGTGGTAGATCACCCTTTCCTCCTCCATCGCCTCCCCCGCCGCAACACCTACCGTCCACCAGGGTGCCCCTGTTGTTCGTTAACGAGAGGATCTGTACCTCGAAGAATCCGCTCGCGTTCGTCGCCTGTCGGAATATACAAAACGTATTTAATATGAAAATCGTATTCTTACGTCATTAGAAAACTCAGACATCAATTTCTACAGTGGCTATATTTACTCGTCTTTGAAGTTCTGTAAGTTCTTCTCGGAACCAGCACAACGTTAGCCATTAATAGAAATATCTCTTGTTGGAATAGCAAGTCGTTGGATCAATCAACGGAAATGAAGAATTTCAATTGAGAGAAAGTACGAAATTTCTAAACACGATATTAGTACGGTTTATAATATCGCATCTATGGAACATATGCGCAAAGCCCGTTTTCAATCTAGAAAATATATCAGCGAAAGAGGTCTCAGGCGATTCGCGAGGCTTGCGTTTCGATCTCTGTATCCATTACATTCGCGTCTGACATTTGGATACACTAAACTGCTTATTAGGGTCCGTCGTTGCGTCTGGTTCAAACCCGTCGCTGTCGTTTTTCCCTTCGATTCCGTTGCGAATTTATCGGGTTCGTTAAGAAAGTTCCAGCAGAAAACGTGGCGCATTAAACAGCACGATTCTGCTCGGACCTTGCTAATGGATATACGGTAAAACAGCGGGATTATCCAGCTGGTCCGTGGAGCCGCAGGAGGTAAAAGGAGCCCCTCGAGTGGCTGTTACGAGTGCACCGCCTCACGTTCTGAGGTGAAAGAAGTCGAGCAGTTTCGAAACTATTACGTACTGAGCTCTATCAATTTTTACATGCTATTTTTAATAATAATACTTCATGTTCTCTTTATTAATTATAATACCGGTGCAACTCGATCCCCTTTAGCAATATTTTTGAAACACTTGCGAAATTTCATTCGGCCGCATGCAAATCGAATATCGTTCACATTTCCCTAACGCGAATCGCACAGTACAGTAGCCAATCTGCTTTCCCATTCACGGTCAAAATTGCACGTGAATCGCGCAACCAACGATGCCGCAATCATCGTAGATTTATAGCTCACACACTCGTGTATACGCGATTAACAATAAAGGTGAAAAACACCCGGCACGAAATCTCGCCTCGTTTCGACGGCGGATAGTCTTCCTTTCATCGCGGTTGCGAAACGTTCTCCATGTGTACGCGCGCGTCGCCCATACACCAACCATCCTCGAGTGCACCGAGCACGTGCATTCTATGCAACCACGTATGCACGTACTACGTAAACTCTCGAACGCATCGGTGTGCGAGCATGCACGGACGTGGTCCGCGGTTCTATGTAATTACCGTAAGAGTAAGATCGAAGGTAGAAAGCGCAAAGTATCGTCTGCCTGGCCTTTGCTTTCCGCGACGTGTTTCCTACACTGCATTATATAAACGCGAAGTAGTAACGTCTCTCGCGAGTGACATTTTCGCTCCGTCTGAAAGCGAGCTTCTGCGGTCTCGCGCGAGCGGCGAGCAGGAGGGCTGCAGGGAATCGCGCCAGAACGAACCACTCGGGGAATTGAAGAGTAAATCACGGATAATGTCCGGCAGAGGAAATAGAGGAGCCATCAAGTCGTGCTCGGCCGCTCGATCGTTCTCCAGGGGGACAATACAGTTCCCCACCCTCCGGCGGGAATCTTCGTTAAAACGAAACGTGCCCGCGCATTATCGTTACCACCGACCATGCACACATACTACCCCTCTGAATGATGAATCTCTGCTTGGAATATCCACCGTTCCCCCGAACGCGTCGCTTCGTTCTCTGCAGAGAATTGTCCTGGCTCGGATAGATTCGACCGGTTAAACATCGGTGATACTCGGCAAGCCTGGCCAATATCCGTTAACGTATTCGCGTCTTTCTTTAGCCAGGGGATATATCAATCGTGCAAAGAGCAGAGAAAGTCGTGGGCCGTAAAATGGGCAGCGCGCGCCTTTGCCCTGGGCCCACCACCCTCTGTTTGGTTCCCCCGTTCCGCGATAGACCGTCGTCGACGTCGTTTTTACGACGTTGGACGACCGCTGGTCCCAAGCGAAATTTCCGTCCCGTGTAACGTGCACGGGTGTGCGCGCGTGTGTTTGACCACGCGGCGTAGGTACGGCGTAACGACCGTGTCTCCCCTCTGTACGTTTTATTAGCCGTGCATACTTATTCTGGTGGGCTCTCGCCGGTAACCCGTTTGCCTCCGAAAGCAGCTGAAAACCGTGAACGACTGTGACTACGAAGCCAACGGGGAGCCCGAAGCGGAGGCAGAGGCGCGGTTTGCGCGGCAAAAGTTTGCACAGTCCGCTCACGTGCCGACGTGAAATTGCCCGGTGCCCCATGCCATGCCACGGAGATGGCTTTCAAGACCGGCGACGCGCCGACACACGGAAGAGCGAGGCCTTCTTCAAAACTGGCATCGGCCGTGAGTTCGATGATACAGCGGATGGGTATCGTCGGGGAACGAGGCTGGAATTTTTAACAGTCGATCGACTGTTCGCGGGGACCTCTTTCTCACGCGGCGGACAAGCGACCAGCTATGCGCGACTCTGCGTGATCCGGATTCGTTATGTCGGATCACTTTAGACGATTAGATGTTTTGTATCCGTCGGGCTTCGTTACCAAGTTGTTTCATCGAATGCCGCTTTTAATTGTGATTTCATTTCAAAAACAAACCGAGAACGCGGAGAGAAACGTTTCTCGTCATTGGAAATGAAATTCCTGCCGTGCTTTTGCATCAAAATTGTTAACGCTCCCTTGTATATTAGCAGTGTTTATTAAACAAAATTTTAATACGATTAAAAGAGCGTTGTGGCCTTTGATTATGTTCAGCATTGAAAAGGGGCACGACCTGGCGTTCTCCAACGTGAATGGGGGGATAGAGTCGCGACGCGGGGATAATTCAAGCCTCCCAGAGCTGTCGAGAGTTGTAATAAAGGTGGACACCTTCTATTAGGGTCCACTTCCCATCGTGTATGCCATGCCTTTAGACCCCGGAACAATTACTTTGTTCGTGCTGCTCGCTTTCACGGTTATCAGGTCAATTGTGCGAAAGCTCATTTTTCTCCGCATCGTGAAATCGATTGTTCGTTCAGGAACATTGTTTCACACATGCACGCTTTGTAATTGTAAGCCTTGCGTAATCGATCGTTATCCAGCGAATAGAAACGTATAATGGCATTTAAGAGATATGAACGTTTTAATAGTTCCCTCTTTTATATCGCCGGTTAGTCGCTTTGATAAATATCCCTATCGCGGACCATCGATCGTCTCCGGTAATTCCGTACGATTTATTCGCGAGATTAATTCACGCACGGGTGGATACGTTTAGTTATTGTCAAATCGATCGTCTGGAGGCCAATGTAGGTAGTGAAACAGCGGCCTTCGCCGGTGCAACGAGTCGAAACGTCCACGATTTTTCGTGTCCGGTTCGTACGAATACAACCTACGATTGCCGTGGATGGTACCGTAATATAGACAGGCATTAATGCGGTAACCGGTTAAACGCGCAAGGAAACGACAAATAGAGTTGCCGCTGCATCAGTCATTAAAGCGTCGACTACCTTCAGCCTCCGCTTGGAAAAACCTCGCACTCTTTCCAAGCATCGTCTGTCTTCGAAGTGGGTGAGAAACTGCGTTGCTTCTTCGACGGAATAAAAATTATAGTTTCAGGAAATTGGATCCCCATCATTACCACATATGCGTATAGCAATGTTATTTGTTGGTATCGTAGGAAAGAGTATGCGTTCGTTACTGAAACTTTCCACGACAAAGAATGTCGCAGGCAAAAAGCTCGGGGCTCGAGCTAAAAATACTGGCAGGTTGCGGGACCACTGCCAGGGATCCCCATACAAAAGCGATCGCTCCAAGAAACAAAGGACCAGCGTGGCGGACTGTCGCGAGATTGATTTCTGGACACCTGGTGCACGAGGCGGGCGAGCGTTTTACGCGCGTTTTAGGACCCTTCCGAGAGCGTTGCCGTGGCCGTCGATGCGTACACGCGGCTCCGCTCGTGACTCGTTACGGGTATTCCACCAGGTGCCCCGACGCGCACAGGACGAGGATGAGTCTTTCTCTTGGCGGTGCCGATTCGCAGGGGAACACGGCCTTTCCTTTCCGCATAGCCAAGGTGCAGCGAGCCGTGCCACGCCTCGGCACTCTTAGTCTTCTCCGCGTCGAACATCGCGGGAGTTAATACGAATAACTCATTCGACCGAAAAAACGACCGTGGAACGCATGCACTGAAGAACAAGACTGCCGTATCCTTTCCGCCGGTTCTCATGGAATTTCTGCGCTGATCTAGCTGGATATCGACGGAATCCAGTTTTCCTTGCGCCTTTTTTCCTCACCCGGATTCCGCTTGCCTATCGTTGTTTCTCTTGCGCTTTCGGAATAATCTTCGGATTTTTATTTACTGGCGTTTGCGCTTAATAAGGATGTCGTAATTAACAATAATAAGTCCCTGATAAAGTACTCGGCGAACGGCGATCTTCCGAGGACTAACACGATAATTATTCGTATCAAATAATATTGCGAAGGATTCGAGACGATATTAAATGGATCGGCTTTTCTAAGAAATAATTGAGCTTTCGAAGAAGAGCAGGGGGGGATGATAAGGCGGAGAAGGATCGTCGAACAAAACGGGTCGTAAGCGTCTCGTAAGAATGGAATATCGATAAAACCGTACCGCTCTTCTCTCCTCCCTTCTCTGGCCAAGTGCTCTTCAATCGGGGCGGCTTAATAACAGGATGACTCTCAAAAGCGCGGCGATCATAGGAGATAATCGAGGGTGAATGGCGTACGGTGACGTTTGGTTGCACGCGGATTAATTGTTATCAGCGATCTCATTAGCCTCCATGAAAACGGAAGGGGCGGGTTCGTGTGTACGGAATACGTGTAATTATGTAAATGCTTAATTAGAACTGGATGCAATTATGTAAAAGCGGCTGTAAATGTGTACTTTAATATCTTAATTGAAAATGCCAACTGACCGGTTTTCTCCGAGCCGGATCAATGAATGTATTACTTTTAATCGGCCAGCGATGGACGCTAATTAGAGCGAGCTTTAGTCGCACTCGAACCACTTTAACAATAAACCTACTCTCGAGTGTACAAATCATCCGGTGACTGGGACAGTGGACAAAATCCAGGTAATTCTGAGGACGAGGAAATCGAGATTCGCATAGTTGATTGAAGTGAAGGGAACGCGGTAGTTCCGTTTAAACTAGTTCACCATCCAAAGTCAGCTTTCCAAAGATGTTATTGCTCAGACTTTTGACACATTACTATTAATGCCTTGAGCCCCAGAGAACTTGCAGTTCATATGCATATCAATTCAGAGTGTAAAAAACTTTGAGAAGTAACTACATAGAGAGTTTTATAACAGTGATGGTGGTCAACCACTTAATCCAATATCCGTCCGAATCCCGACATCATTCTTCACACCCGAACCTAATCAACCCGCAACGTCGTATATAACAGATCGATCCTTTCATCCTCGGTGACCATGGAAATCTTGGTCCGTCCAGAGAACGATGCAGACAGAGAAGAGGATCAGTCGCTCACGTGAGCCGCGTCGAACCGGAAAAGGAACAAAAACGCGGACGACTCCGGGGTTGCACGATGGGGTCTCGGCCCCATCGAAGGAGAGCAGCAACAACGCAACTGACGCGAGTTCGCTTACGAAAATCGTCCGGGCCCCTTTCGTTTTATCTTTGAGCTCCTAAGTCGTGGGTAGTAATTACCGGTGGCCGCTACCTGCCCCGCCGAAATAGACTCAGGGGAGCACCATTTAATTTTACACCGCGGGCACACGGACGGAGGGTGAATCGTTGCCCCGTCGAATACCGCTCGAATCCTTACTCCTCTCCTCTGTGCATTCGTGCACGTACGAATGCGCGTGTATGCGTGGCCGCCAAGCAACCATATATCTCTCTCGTTCCGCGGAGAGGCCTATACTTAATATTATTTGCTACCCGCTCGATCCCATCGGGTCGGCCGGCCGCCAGATCGACCACAAATTACCGAAATAATTAAAAACTGTTAGCTCGCGTGGGAAGTCCACGCTGTGGTCCCTCGACTACCGATCGAAAGAACAAGGATCACGATGGCGGTTTTAATCGCCCCACTGTTAAGCGTCCATGGAACCGATCGAATAAATTAACACGACCGGTCGTTTCTTTTCATTTCTACGATCTCACTATTTCGCGACGGTCGAGCTTGCTTTTCGGGCGAAAGTCCTTTGCCAACTGAGGCACGCTTGAGACAGGGAGTGGGTGCTGTCGGAGGCGTTGTTTTTGGCGACGTTGATTAAACACACACGCACGCTAATCGTTAATGAGTCTTTTTTTTTCTCGATAGTCATGGAAACTGAAGGCGCGGCTGTGTTGGTTGTCGCAAACAAATTTCGGCTGTCACGTAAGTTGGCAACGTGATTCAGCAGTTAGTGCGGCTGGTCAGCGAATATTTAATAAAGTTACACTGCGATAACGATCGCCGGAGTTGGCGATTCTGTAATCGCAAAAAATTTCTTTCATGAAAAGAAGCGAACAGCAAACTATTTCTGTGCTCGTACTTTTGAAACGCTTTAAATCTAAAAAAAAAAAAAAAGAAAACTCGACAAACAGCTTTACGCGGCTCATTGCATGCCATCGTTCATTGTGTTCGCTAAATTACGCTGCAGGAATTCTCTGCGTACACAGGGGAGCCCGACACAATTTCCAGCCGGCTCGAACCACCGATACCGCGACGGGGATTCAATTTTTACCGGGTCGTTTATCGGCGTCCTCTCAGGCGATTTAAGGAATAATCGTTGCGTGGGTGTATCGTGTTCCCCGTGGGAAGAAGCATGGGAGCTTGTCGTCGCCGCTGCTAAAAACGCCAGGCCGTTATCGATCGGCTTTTGTTGGCCCGGTCAAGGATGGATGAAACACGATCGAAGAGAGCAAACCCCGGCCCCGTCCTACGTGGATCATCTAGTTTCTTCAATCTGATCCGTCTACCTGGCGACGGGAACCGAACGAACGCTCGAAGCAATGGGAACAGGTGCGAGTCCAAGACGCTCGGTCGCACCGGTGGGATTCATCGGGATGTAGGCGTTTAGTCTCGCTCCTATTAGCTAATACGCATGATATCCTAAACTCCGCGGATAGTTCTCGCTAACAACCTGTTTTCCCAGGTTCCCGGCTCTCCTCGTCGCCGCCTTTAATCGACAGAAAAAAAAAAGAGCACGGTAATTTATGTCTCCGTGTACCCGCCTCTCGATCATAATTCAACGTCTATCGTCGAGCTGACCGATCAAAGTTAATCACGCGAAGGGCGGTGAACGAGAGAAAGAGAGAGGATCAAAGTGTCAACCCGACGATGATCGCCGCCGCATATATTCAGGTGTAAATTTCGTGAGCAATTTTCTCTCGGATCTGCTGCTCCCTTTTTCGTCGTATCACGGTCGTAGTCGAGAAAAACGATGGAGTTGCCCGAGGCGGTGTGCAGAGCTGATCGACGAAAGAGACGCGGTGGATCGAGTCTCTAATCGGCCGGCCGTAGATCCTCCGACCGATCGGCGACGATTACACCCTCCGCAAGCACGCGTGACAGTGGCCGGCTGAGTACACGAGAATCAAGTGGCATGACAATGAATTAAAATGGAAAATAGCCTCGATGATATTGGATGGGAGAGTTGACGTGTACGCTTTAATCATAATCGACGACGGCGCGTTGCTCGGGCTCCCTGAACGGGAAAAGGAAGCGACGAAGGAATGTCGATGCTGGAAGGCGTCGATGATATCGTGTGCGGCGACAGAGACCAGCTGGCTAGTCCGGCGAGATTTTTGGTGTACCTCGATGGGAACGATGTTGGCGAAAGCGAAAAGAAATCGGAGCATCCCTGGTGACGAGAATTATCGTGGAAACGGATAGACTCCTTTTTATAAAGCGATATATGTATACTCGGTAAGATTTCGCTGCTGGACGAAATTTGTCTGAGATATTTGTTACAGAAGATGAGCAGGATATGTTTGGGGAACGGGAGATCTGAATATATTTCGGAGGTGTCGTGAATATTTAATAATTCGTCGCTGCTATTTTGTCACAGCATCCCGTTGGCAGCTGTGAAATTATCATACCCGCCTCGCCAAGATGATGAACGATCTACGAAGTAGGAAGCTCACCATAGAAATGCAAAAGTCTACTGGTCACTGTAGACGCCGCAGTAGCTTTTGTCTTGAACACTTCCGAACGGCTGTGTACTGAAAGATTCAATAGAAGAGCCAGAAATTTTAAGTAAAATCAGTCAAACAATTTTTCATTCCGTCAGAGGGGGGAAAAAAGAGGCCTTTCAACTTTGTCACGTGTCGGTAAACGAATTTCAACGTCAATCAAAAATGGATCCCGTTCAGCACAAATTGGCCGAAGCCTGGCCAATGCCCATCCGAACTTGTAAACTTCCCGGCCAACCCTCCTGTCTGGCTTTCCACCTTCGATCACCACGCGTCGAGGATGTTGGACGTTCTCGAGGGGAAAAATGGCAGGCACGCACCTGTGCATCGCGGTGCACGGGATCGGAAACACACGGATCCACAGGATCGCGACCGTGGTGCACTACCACCACGGGACGGCATTATCTGTCTATCCGGAGAGCATCCGGCGAGCCAAGCCTCGGGGCTGATTTTTATAGGAGGCTCGCGTGACCACCAGCTAAACGCTTCGCTTTAACCCGCCCAGATCTTCCACGGCAGCCCGTCTCTCTCCCTGTTTTCACCTCCTTCCCGGTGTAGTCAGCCCCTTTGCTCGTCACTCTTCCTCTTCGCGCTCGAGTCGAACCGTCGGCTCGTAGTAAAGCGAGCTGCACCACCGTTCGCGTGGATCGAGCAAGATCTCCTCTTCCTCATCGTCGTAACTCTCGGCAGCCCGCGCGCTCGCTACTCTCAAGTCGCATCTCGATCAGCGGTTCGAATAATTTATCGACCCTCCGTTTTCTTTTTCCACCCCATATCACCGACGACTAGCCTCTGGTTATTTGCATTTCTCTTATCCGGCACAGACATCGAGGACTTTCCTTCAACGGGACACTTCCGCGAGCCGGTCGCGTTACCGCCGCTCGTTCGTCCTTGCGTTTCCACCTGTTCTCGACACTCCCGTCGCGCTTATCATTTCCGTCACGCCACCGTTCTCTCCCCCCTTTCCGTCTGATTCGCGTCACGACGAAACCCGCGTGGTACACGCGCGTCTATCTCGCGCCGCATCCCATTGCGCACACCTCCCATTCCACTAACGGATAATTGACTGCGCGGAGATAGAACGGCGCAAGAAGAAGAGCGACAAAAACGCGAGCGGAGCTCGTGGTACGAGGGCGAGCCGAGGGAGAGGAGATCGGTTCCCAGGGTAAAAGCGGAAGCGGCGCGCTAATGCGCTAAACGGGTCGTCGTCGAACGCCGCGGGACATGCGCCTGTCTTTTTCTCAACCCTTTCGCGCGCGTGATGGACTCGATCGTTCGGCCGTGCGTTACTTCTGCCGAGGCTTTAATCGGAATGCTCGTTTTTCTACGGGGCGTTTCAGAAGCATAGAAACTATGCGGGATAGCGGGGCGCGTAAAATGGTAGGAAAATCGGTCCAACGAACGCACGCCAGGAAACGAAGGGCTTAACGGGATGACGATTAATTATTCCCTGATCATCGCGTATCGTGGTTCCTCCAGAAAATTGACTTTCCGGCACGCGGATATTCCGCGTAGCGGTAGTTAAGATGTTAACCTCCGCGTAAAAACGCGTTCCAGCCACGATTTGTACGCGCTTGCACGACTTAATTTTCCTTGACAGGGTTATTGAGTTCACTCGAATGGGCTTCGTCCCGTTGGCGTTGATTAATTGCAGCCAGGTTTTCTTTGCGCTCGCGGTGTTATTTTATTCGAATTACCAGTACGCCTATCTTTGCGCAAGAAGCCCTCTTCCTTTTGTGCCCGCGCGTGCAATTTACCGATAATAAATACCCAGAATGGATCTTCAAGCATCTCGCAAAGTACTCTACAAACCTAGAAGCGTTTCAAGGCAATTAGTCCGACACCAATTTGCAAAAGCGTATGAATCCTCAGGGTTCTCGATCCCGATCGTAACTGTTCGAAGCACCGGTGCCTCTGTGCAGGGTCAGATTGAAGGGAGAATAAAATTCGAAATATATGGAAATTAACAGGCGAGGATACCAAGAAGTTCATCGACTGCGAATCGGGGAGGGATCGTTTGTTTCACCAGAACCGCGTACACAGGCGTGACCGATCCTCTCCGCGCAGTCCTTCCTCCCTATCCGCGAGCTTTTTTTTTTCTCCTTGCCCCGAGAGCCGGCTCTCGATCCATCCTTCGAGCACGTTTCAAGCCGGATAATTAAGACGCGCCGACGCACGGGGGAGACGATGAATTATAATCGAGTCGACCGAGTAAAATCCCCTACCTGTACGGGCAAATCCGATTTCGCGTGCGCCATTCGCTTCTATGTAACGGGGGTTCACGATAATTGCCAGACGCATCCCGTGCAATTTCCCAGAGCTCTAATAGACTGACCGACGTTTGTCGACGAGCATCGAGAATTCCATCGAGACTAGGGGAAAATTGCGATGGGTAAAGGGAGGACGGCGAGAGAAGCCTTTGTTACGCTGGTTCACGTGGTGCATCGACACTTTACTGCGAGCTATTACCAAGCGGCATGAAATTGTTTTTAATCTCGGAATGCTCGGTGCTGCGTCGGGAAACGAGATACGTGAAATCGGCTAATCCGATTCGACTCGTGCCTTCGTTTCTTCTTCAATACCGACGGCACAGTTGTTATTAAATGAAATCGGATTGGGTCGCGAGTTTCTGATCAATACAGAATCTTGTAGAATTAAGTACTATGATAAAACAAACACTATTTTGGTATTGTAATTCTCAGCGGTGAACAATCTATAATCCTACATCCCTTCAAAAAATTTCCAAGGATGAACTGAACAATTATGCCCACACATCCACGCGGCCATTATTATATCACATCCTCCGCACCCCTGTCTTTTTCCCCAACATAGAAACGTGACATTAAATCAGTCGTGCATGGTCCGAGGGAAAGGAGAGGCAAAGTGACAGAGGTGGTTCCTCGGTGGCCGAGGTATCGGTTTCTCGGAATACTTTCGGCAAGGTTTTTTTTTTCTTTAGACAGCAGCCACCACAGCGCGTTATAACGGTAATTCTGCCCCCGGACTGTAATTGAAAGAGAGCAGAGCGGCGGCGCTTAATTGCGCTAGGTCGAAATCATCGAGGGAACGACGTAGAAGCGCACAGCTTCCCGCGCGCGGCTCTTCTTCGAAAGTCATTTGTAAGGGCCTCTCTCTCTTTCTCTTCTCTCCCCGATAACCGTTGGCCGTTGCGCCAGCTTTTCGCTCGCCCGAGCTTCAATTACCCTAGCCCTCCTCGGGGTTGCTTCGTTTCGAACATCGAGTCGTTTCTTCTTGGACCACCGTTTCGGCGCACTGGAGTGGCACACGGAGGCTGTGTTTAACCATCAACGAGATTGCGCTTCGATGCTTCCTACAGGGGCACCGGTTGCCCTTGTCTTTTGCGAACCGCCGGAAATCTGGAAGTCGTTTCGGTCGAGTGCCTCAAGTGCGCGCGGTATTTTCTCGAGAAATTTCCCGCTGAGGATTTTCTACTGAACTCTAAACAAGATCTAATTTATCTCGACGCAATTACGGCTGTCTCTTTACGATCTGGCGAGTACAGCTGTCTCCGAAAGAATTGACTACAATCACAGTTATTATGCTACGGCAAATGATAACATCATTAGACGCGAGTATTTCCTTCTTTCGAATTATCTCAAGCAAAGCAATCCTAATTCGATGGTCTCCTATTAATCGTTCCATTTCGTTATTAATATTCTAAAAATGTTGCAATCGCGTGACAGATGACCGAATACATCTTCGAAAAGGGGCACGTCGTGGTCCCGGGCACACTTCCTGAACACACAACGCGTGCACGAGAGCGTGTAATAACCACGCAGGAAGATACAAATAAGACCGTCCGTCCCATTACACTGATGCAACGTGTTATACATTTTTCGTCGGGCAGCGCGGCGCGGACAATAGCGTGATACACGGTGCCGCGGGTACAATAATACCCGACACAGAGAGAAAGGGCGAGGGAGCGGGATACGAGGCGAAGGCAGATGATAAGTGTGGGTGACGAAGCAGCATCGGCGGAAAAAAAGGCTGCGGTAACACCGTGAGTATGTATCCGCTTGATGAGAACAAGCAGAAGGATGCAGCGTGCCGCCCTCCTAGCCTTGTGCAACGGCACACACGACCGGAGAAGCGCGGAACAGGCACGAAGAAGAGAGAAGGGACCCAGGAATACGCGTAGACGAGCTCCGTTTTCGCAAAGTTGCCTGTACGCGTGAAGCTAACGCAATCGATGCAGCGCGAGACTGGAAGTTCAACGCTCTTATAGATAGCTGTTTGTGGTTCGTTCGCGGCTAATTTACGGTGGAAACGGCCCACCGGAAGGGACCATCGCACCGACGACAGGACAGTTTGGGTAAACGCGGCTTTTTGGAATCTTTCGCGCACGGCTCCGTACTTGAAACAACTAACGACGTACCAACGAGTGTTAACTGTTAAATTTCTACTTTACAATGGCTAAAACAGCGGAGAAGGTTACGCATTAATCACCCACTTCAATACCCGACAGCCTTCTAACTAGTGAACGTCGAGAGGGAGCAACGATGAAAAGAGGAAGGAACAACGGGACGTATGGTGCATACGTCGAGTCAGCCGCGGGTGGACTGTCTTTACGCGTTCATCGAATTAGCGTCTAAGATAAGTTAATAAACCTCGTCCCAATGATTCATCGCCGAGCCGGTCGCTACTTATCTAATCGTTCCACTTCGCGACAGTTTGCTCCGCTTCGTTCACCCTGATGCATCTAATTAATGTGTAATCGTTGTTTCTTTTTCTTTTTTTTTGTATCTAGCATCGATAACCGTGTACACTCGATTCGCGGACGCTCTAGCTGCCGGTAATTACAGCTTGTCGTGCTACGCGAGCTTATCGTTCAACATCGGCGGGCAATTGCTCTGTCTCTCACGCTTGATTATCGGCCCCGTCCTGTTGCACTCGTTTTTCAAGCGCAACGTGATTCGATGTAGGTACTTTGGAAGAGATATACCAGGTACGAGACCCACCTTGTTGAGTACAATTCTAAGTAGCTAAGTGCACGGTATAATGCTAGACTTTTTAATTTTAGATACACATAGACTTTGATACTAATACATCGGGATGGCTATGTTCTTGCGCAGCTCCTCGAGCCAACGATGCCTAAAATTCTCGAGATTCTTGGAGAAAAGTTGCAGAGAGGGGGGAAGATGTTCCCCGTCGGCTCCATTAAACGCGCGACAACGTGCATGCCCGTATGAGTCGAATACGGAAGAGAATCCATCCAGAGTCCGTTGTCGCGAGTAGGGTAAGATAAAACGTTATGCGCACGTACCTGTATGAGGTGAGCAAGGAAAAGGACGTAGGCGGCGGCCGCCCTCATGTCTTTCCTCGAGGAATCCCTCGACTACCGCATCACCATTCCCCGTGGATCACCTGCACTCTTCTCCAGCCACTGCTAAAAGATATATCGAACGATTCTGTCGTAGCTGGTCAGGCGTTTCTTTTCGGTGCTACTCCTTCGGGGCTCGGAGAACACTCTTCACAAACGACCGACAGATTACAGATCCCTCCTCGGT
Source organism: Holcopasites calliopsidis (assembly GCA_023838395.1). NCBI lineage: Eukaryota > Metazoa > Arthropoda > Insecta > Hymenoptera > Apidae > Holcopasites > Holcopasites calliopsidis. Next base: position 1,859,226 of record JALHAQ010000015.1, read on the forward strand.
CGATCGGAACACTTCACTTCCTCGATGCTTATTACTTCCGGTCCGCGAGCACACACCCGAATACTTGTACGAGCCACTACTGTTGATACGATGAATCTCACGGTTCTCCACTTGTCGGTACAACCATCGTATTATGCTGGGACGTATCCGAAGACACTTGTTTCACACTGTTTAACACTGATCGTCGTGGATCGCTGCTTCAACGAGTTTGACAATCTTAAAAAGTATAACGCACTTCGGGTTTGTGGATAACGATAGAGTTTCGATCCCGCGGATCTTCACGGTTATCCCACGAGGAGGATCGCCAGCAGCGAGAGATCGTCTCGCTTTCCAACGAAGAGGATTGCGGGACGGGCAGGAAGATGTTTACGGGCACTCTCGCGACGCGACAGGTACCTTTCCCTCGTACGGGCTTTGCCTATGATCGTGCGATATCGGTAGGTCGTTACGGAGTGCTTCTTCGTTTTTCTCCTTTCTCTTCGGCCGCCTTCTCGCCGCGCGCTCGTTTCACCTCGATCGGAGGGTAATTAATCGCGGCGAGCCGCGTCGATGTTCCCGCGACGTATCGCTCTTTCCTCGGTCCTCCGCGAATCGAAACGACCCGCTTCGATCAGTTTCAGACTATCTTCCAAAACGCGGGGTGGTCCGAAACAATGACGCGGTCGGTTTCCACCGGTTTTACATAGTTCTCGAGGCACGTGCTCGCCGGTAGCAGCGAAATTAATGAAAAACTTCCGTCACTGTGCACTGTTCAAAGATTCAAGTCACTTCGCCGTTCCGTAAACCGTGATCCGCCGAATCAAATATCCGAGAGGGCACCCCGAAACGGAGAGTATCCGAAGATCAATCGATCACTGGTATCAACGATCGCGCACAGGTAATCCATGTACTTTCCAGTCGATTCCACTGTGACAGTGGTACAATCCAATTTGACCGTAACAAAGTACCGTCCGCGCGGGGGATGTTACGACCCTTTGCCTCCGCTGCCAAAGTGGTCGCGATAAACACGCGCGTCGTCGAACTGTCGCCGTGTACGATATCGGCGTGTGTCTCTCCGATGGGGAACAGGTGTGTGAATCGAGACGCACACACGCGAGAGCGTGTCCTCGTGGTAGGTACGCGCACCTTTCTACCGGTTTGCTAGCGTGCGTGTGCACACTTGTGTTTGTAGCTGTGTCGTGCACGCTGGAGCACGGAAACGCAGCACGTCCGCGGGGTACACGAGTCGGTTGCTCCGGGGATACTGAGTCGGAGCCGCAGGCCGGCCTGCGGGCCTCCCCCTACCCCGCGGCTCACGACATTCTCATTCGCTCTCTCTCCCTACCCTTCGTTAGTCCTTACCCCTCTAGTCACCAGTCTCTTTCACTGTTTCTCTTTCTTTCGCGAAATGGTTCCTAACCCCCGAAGGGCCTCCCTTCCTGACACCCTCCACCCCCCCTTCACCCGGGGAACGTCGACGACTCCCACCATCACCGGGGGCGGGGAGGGGGGGCAGTCGCTCTTCACCCCGAACCATGCTGATCTCTCCTTTCTTAACTATTTGTACACGTTGGTTGCATGGCCTCTCTCGCGTATGTCCAGCGCGCACGAGTGAACCGCGGACATGCCCGTGGTGCACGCACGCACGCACGCGGACTCCGGAGATCTACCTAGTCCCGCATACGCGCCGTCGTCTCGGTGAATCGGCTTGTGTAAGAGGGAATCGGCCTCGCGCACGAATACCGATGCGCCTTCCTTGTGTGTAACACCTATGTATACACGGGGGATAGGGGATTCTGTCACTGTTCACCGGTGCTGCCTTTCTAGAAGGCATTACACGATCTTACACTTGTGCCCCGGACGGTGGATGCTGGTCCCTTGCCGTGCCGTGGAACCGCGAGTGTACGCTCTTCGGTCGCGTATATCTTGCAATCGGTTTCATCGCCAGCGTCCGTTGTGTATTCTCACCTCGCTCGCCGTGAGTAGATGGTACCAGAGATCGGGCTGCGTTTGCACGGCGCATCGAGGGACCGATGCGGCGGGGCTCCATTGGTTCTGACGATTTCGTCGCACCCGGCATCGGATTCCCAGGCGGGGGCAAGCAGGCATCGAGATGTTGCAACGTTACGCGGGGACGCATCCAATTTTCGTTCAAGTTCGAGGCCATCGTCGGGAGTCGACGTTATTAAATTTACGGTTACGCGAAGCATAATCGCACAAGGGGGTAGGAAGAGGAAGAGGCCGATAAAATTATGTACATTTCGTACGATGAATAATGGATAAGTGGCTGTCGCGTGTCCACCGTCATTATCCGCCGATCCAGGCCACGGTACCCCGGGATTTCCATGCGAAAAATGCCATCGGCACGGATCGTCATTGAATTTCTGCCCCTGCTAGCCTCCGCGTATATTCGCGTGTCGAGTTATCGCGCGAGCCGAAGGGCTGGCGAGTTAAACGGCGATAAATTATCATCGGCAACGGGGCCTTGCCCTGGACGAGCCTCCTTTCCAGACGCGTCTCGATATTACACGAAGCGGGAAAAGCCAGCCCCGGAAACGGGGCTGAAAGATATCGCGAATGCTCCGTTTACACGCGATGCACGAACGATCGAATTGATTTCCGCGCCGCGGGAACGCTCGATCGCGTTAGCCTAATTTCGATCGGCCGAAAACGTGGGCATCTATTTCCATCGTCGTTCCTCCGTTCGACGAAGAAAAACGAGCGTCCGTTTAGCGAGCCCCGCGGCGATCGAAATTAAATTTTCGCGATCCACCCGGCGCTGATCTCTTCCACTCGTTGCACACCGGCGCGGCGAGGTCAGCCTGAAAGAACCTGTACCAGAAGGGAAGCAAAAGATACGGGGGCTCAACATCGGAGTCTCGGACGGTTCTCCTCTTCGTCTATCCTTCGGCGCCGGTCGGCGAGTTCGAGTTCGCGGTGCTCGTGGTAGCGTGCCAGTATGGTGCACCGTGGTCCACGGATGGACGGATGAACGGTCGTCGGTAGTAGTGGGATACCGTGCATGCACGGTGGTGCTTCTTGGTCCATCTCTCTTTCTCCTCGTCCTTCTCTTGCACAGCCTCCGCGGGCCCTGCGCGTACCTGCTGTCCTCCTCTGTCGTCGTCTCTCATCCTTCATCTTTCTCCCGTCTGCCTACCGCAGCCAGTGCAGCCCCGATACCGCCGTCTCCTTTTCCCTGGTATATCTCCCCTCTTCTCCGAGGGACTGGCTCTACTCGAGGGCCTCGGAGAGTTAGCCAGCGGGCATCATGGTGGCTACACCGTTGGCTTCTCGCGTCTCTCAAAGGCTTGCAACAGAGAGTGTGCCCCCCCCGAGGGTCAAGGAACTCCCTCGGGAACAGGTTCACCTCCCGCTCCCCCTCCTTGCCCCTAATGCTCCCTCTTCTCCCCCTATCGTTCCGCCGTGGCTCGATTCCCTCTTGCCCCCTTCCACCTTGTGCCGCCCTATGCCCCCTCCGGTTCGTACCTTAGGGTTTTACTTATTTTCTCTTATTACCGTCGGTGGGCATGTGGCCACGCTTAACCGTACTCACACACCGTTCCGCTCGTCGTTGGTATACGCGCGCGGATTTCTACGCACACGGTGTAACGCACACGATGGTCCAGCTCGGGGCCCGTCACGCTCCTCCGTCCCCTCCGGACGCTTCTTCGTCTTCTTCGTTCTTACCGTCGTTGGAGCTGCTTCCTCTATCCCTTAGGGCCCCTTAGGTACTCCAATATGTGAGCACATTATTACAGCGGCAACAGAGGCAAGCTCCGAGGGGGAGCCGAGGGGTTTCCAGGACTGGGAGGTCTCGAAAGGGGGCTAAAGTCGAGTCGAAACGCACCACGCGCTTCTGGACGAACGGAGAAGACGCGCGAGCGTACACGCAAGGGTGTTTAGGTGCAGCCACCACCCGGCTGGACCAACACTCCTCGCCCTTTTTCCACTTTGACTCGTTTCCCTTCGCCCTCTTCTTCCCCCGTTTCTTGTTCCTCTTCTTCGTCTTCTCGTCCCAGGCTGGTCGCGTCTCTCGCCGGATACCAGATTCCACCTGTGCTGCCTGATACCTTGCCCCGTTGCTGCTGTGTGCGCTCATCCGCCTTGTCTTCGTTGTCTCCCTTCGTGTCGTGAGATCGTTTTCGAATTCGTCCACCGCCGTGCCGGGGAGTTCCCGGCCCTTTTCTCGCCAACTCGAATCCGAAATGAGAGAGATTACTTCGTGATAAGGATGACCGGAGGAGGCTTTCTTCCTTATTTTCCGATCGTCTCATTTAATTGTCATTTCTATATGAGCCTTTATACTTTTTCATTGTTCAAACTGTTCCTTTCGTATAATCTTGATCCGTCCCGAGCTCGTTACGCAGCGTTTCCCCGCTTATTTCCATTTCGATTATTCCGGCGGGTATTATCCGTCGTGGGTCGGTTTACCGAAAGGCCTTCCGCGAAATTAAGGCGTAATGGATACACGACGGGATACAAACCGCGCGAGCGCATATAAGCCAGAGGGATTTTAATGATCTTTCTACAGGTATTCGTCGGTCGGCTATAGATACCAGATTCCAGCTGGACCGCTACCGCTTGGAGATCCGCCGCGTTTTCTTGTCGTCGTGGCTCGACTCCACGAGAGCTTCTTGCCTCCGGCTTTTACTCTTTGATACGTTGTCGTAAAATTACTGTTTCCCGTTGACTGGCGTCAGAACTGTTACGCGAAAACTGACAGCGTAAACGCTGGGTCGAAAACGTATCGCTCCCGAATGGCAGCAATCAGGAACTGCAGGATTAGAATACATGATTCTCCGCTAATTTGCTTCGAGTTACCGCACTTGTTAATTTTGTAATATTCACGTTATTCTTTACTCAGTGCGGTCGCTTAGTATTAAACATTCGTACGCCAATGCGATTTCACTTTGCGCTGCAAATGTTTTATTTGAAAAGGATTTCGTTTACGATGGAACTTTTCAAATTGAACGAGTAAATAGAAGAAGCCGAATTTCACTTCCGCTCGTAATTCACGGAACTGCTGTTCTCCAAACGGGAGGGACAGGAAGGAGTGGAATTTCGCACGCCGGGGGACTGGTTGATCGGTCCGCCACGGAATTTGCATGCGTATCACGAGGCACGAGGAAACTCGGTGTTCTCCCTGGTTCCGTTAACCGCGAATACACGTCAGGTGTCCTTTTGACACGGCACACTAATTGCTCCAGCTGAAATCACGAACCCGTTACTACATAGCCACGAGTTAAAAACCGCATCCTGCGGCTTTTCGTTTCTCGTGACAATCAGCGTACATCCTACATTCTCTCTGAATTAATATAGTATGCATTGAAGGATCATTCGCACCTAGGCGAAACTGAGAAATCGATTCTTTAAAAATGATTTCAGCTACGAGAATATGTGGAAGGTTCTCAGGGTATCGACATTGCTGGAAACTTTAAACACGATCTTTTCTTCAAACCATCGATCGCATTGCGAAGGAATTGCAAGGGTAAGCGCCTACCATGCAAACGCTCCGGTCGAAACGGCGCAGTTAGTATCGGTTCGATGGTAACGATGTAATGCAGATATTTGGGTCGACCTGTATCGGAGTTTCACGTGTTAAAGAACCGAGGCCTAAGAAGAACAAACAGCGAAACGAAGGTAAAGAAAAGAAACCTTGCAGACGGTACGATACTAAACTCCTTCGACTAACAACGTATTAATCTTCCTTAAAAAAAGGGAAAGGTGCAAAACGGAGGAACAGTTGCACGAATAATAATTGCACGCTCGATCGTTGTTAAAGAATCGTTAAACAGCGACGACTAATAACAGTCGCGCCTTCTTCGAGGAGGACCAGGAAGAAACAAGGGGTTAAACAGAATCCTTCCACAATATATAATTTCTTCTCTGCGGTATATTGAACGCTTCTTGATCTGTGCTCACGCGAGGACATCGCGATTTTATGAATCAATAACCCACGTGGTCCAGCTAAACGTATTATTCAGTAAATTGTACGTTCCCTTTGTCAGTCGTGTGGCTGGTGTTAACTCGCGTCACAGAATCGTACGTATTCGATTAGCAGGATGAGTTGCACTAATATGGAATTTGTACCTAATATGAAATACGACGATATTAAACAATCCTGACAGTTACATTCATTGGCGGTAAATGCAGTCCGTTGCGCTTGGCGTTTACTTGTATTACTGTGAGCATATGCTGAGATTACAAGGAAGCACGTACTCGCCAAAGAATATTGAAGCGAAAGCGGTACAATTTTTTTAGAAATAGGAACTTCTAAACTGAGATTATACGTAACCGGGTATTATTAAGGTGCTATTCTTTAAATAAGGACAATTATCAGCCGGATTACTTATTTATATGCTACTTCCCTTTTTCCAAAGAGTAAACTCGATATAATATGCTATTCGATGTTAGGCAAATACACTATTACATATTAGGAATACGATCAACCGAACATGGGAAATGGGATCCTCAGTAATAATATGAAACATTGTCTAAACCGTCGTTATATTTTTAATTTGTCTATTACCCGTCAAAAGAGTTTCAAGTTCAAGTTTGTGCGAAAGCATTTTTAGAAGGAAAAATATGTACATGAAAATAAGTATTCCATATTGGGGCAAGTCACCTTAATGTCGTTTTTAATATCTGAGAAATCAAGCTTGACACGCGTGTTAAAACGTGCACATTACACGTTCGACGTCCATTCAAAGCCGCCAAAACGTCGTCCTTTCGAAAAGACGCGTCTCGGGGGACACGGGGAAAAGTGGAAGGATCCTCGTTGCGGTATCGTACCTACCGTTAATTCCGCTGACGTTGTCAATAATCTCGGATGCCGAAGATGTACAGATAGACGATGGTCGGATAAAGCCGGAGATTTATCGTCGACGCGGTTTGCTTCTTCGATAAGCGATACCCGAGAAAAATCGGCCGGCGGCCTCGCTAATGCGCATCCCCACGAAAAAAAAACTCGCCTGGGGTCCCTCGGACGGCGAACGGTTTGTTATTGGGTGGTCTCTTGCGCGTGTTCCGCACCGCGGCTCCCATCGCGGAACGCGATGCCACAAGCGGAGAGACGCCGACGACGACGACGTCGTCGTCGCGAGGGATTTCGCGTGCGGCGGCAAAAAAAAAAGTTGTAATTGCACGGGATTCGACTTTCTTCCTGTTTCGCCGTTAAAGGGGGGCGGGCACGGCTGTTTGGCCCGTAATAATCGAATCACGTCGATGACGCTTCACTGTCCGTACCGTGTGGCTTGCCGAACAGTGATCGTTCAATTTCCTGCACCTTGTCAGCAGCCAACGGACGGTGACTGGGCAACCGAAGGGATCGCGAAGACGCGCTGTTGCGTTCCAGTATCTGCGCACGGTCGACCAGTTCGATAAGGGCAGGCTGCGAGGGTTAATTAATGGTAAAAAAAAAAAAAGAAAAGAAACAAGGGACGAAGAGATAAGGGAAGAGGTTTCGCGGTGTATGCGTGATTTCGCGTTGCTACGGTCCCCTCGACGGGGAGGTCCGTTGGCGAGGCCACGAGCGAGTATGCATATTGTGCTCGTTAAACGAAATAATCGCGCCTGGATCGGAGTAAAAATTCGGGTAAGGACCTACCTATCTAATCTGGCTTGCTGGTCGTGGTGCAGCGATCAGCGTCCACCGGGTTCACCGGTTCCCAGGGCTCGGTCATTAGGAATTCGACTCGGGAGCGCGTCGTTCAGATATTCTTCGTTATCTCGCCGTGCAATGCTCCTCGCTTTTTGCTTAAAAAAGAAAGGAACACGGGAAGGGTGGAGTGGAAAGTCGATCAGCGAATTTTAATTGAAGGGTTAATGAGACTGGCTTCGAGCGAGGGAACGCTGAATTCGTCTAGGCAATTCGATGCGATGTTTGGGAACACAGGTTGAATCGGGATTGATTTACTGCTCGATAGAAATCTTTGGCAGTATTTGAGATGCCAAGGGTTTCATAACACATGCACGAAGATGCACACACTAGAAGTAACTTACATTTCGGGAAGGCACTCGTCCAGACGCCAATCAAAGATATTATTAATAATACCCGCTACTATAGCAATGATTACTTAACCGATACAATTATTTCTATAAATGTCACTGCCATTAACGATCTGAAACGCGCTGGTACAAGATCCAATTCTGCCAAAGACCATGCGAACGGACGCACAGTAATCGGCTCGCGACACAAAAGAATCCAATTTATCGGAGGCAGTAGAGTTATCCAGTCTCTCCGGAGGGAAACAAAGGGAGAAAGAGGTACAGCAGCATCGTTAATTCCAACGGGGCAGCGATCGATCGATCGTTTGGGCCGGTTCGTCGCCAGCGGTGCCCGGCTTCTCTTCTCCGTCGATCCGTTAGTTAAAATCCCATTAGTCGCGGAGATCGCCGGTTTTCTGGAGAAGCCGTCCGTCCGTGTCAACCGTGTAGATGCCACCGGTGTGATATATTGGGAGCGAGCGAGGCTGGCTTTTTAACGAGCAGCCGAGTGTCGTGCCTCGTGGGAGACAATTTTCGGCCTGCCCTGGATCAACAGGTGTCTCCTCTACCTGTCGCCGCGTTCCCATCTTCTATTTTCAGTTTCGCCGTGAAAGTTAGGAAACGCAAACTCTATGGTTAAACTTCATGGATATTACACCTAATGTGTTCTGTTACTTTTGCGTTACAAAAAACAGCGTGCGTCGATTTTCTTTCTATTCCGCTATTAAATACATTTTGTGTGAGTTCATAGAATAAATCCGAAGATAATTTTCTCTTTCGTCAATTATTATAGTGCCGCTATTATTATTGCTACGTCCGACACTTGCACATACAAGATACAAGATGCGCTTCAGATATGAAAGGAAAGATAAACATTTGTTTTAACGAACCAAGACGTTTCATCTAATCCCGTGGCCCGTCCGAAAATAATTTGTATCCAAGCTGAAGGAAGCCGGGACCAGTTCTGTTTAAATCCAGACCGAGATTTCACTGAACAGTTCACCCGACAATTAACCGAGAAGAGCAAGTCAAACAGTAGACAGTAGGACAGGCCTCGGCAATAAGAAAGTAAAGAGAAAGCGATGCGTCGCGAGGAGGCGAAAGCATGACTGGCATCAGACTGCTGTAGCCATTACGCTCCGAGGACTTCCAAGTCCTAAGGGTGCTCGAACGACCAATTCGTCACAGGGAAAATCGTCTTCCGTTAATTATCGAACGCTACCCCTAAAGTTCGTCGTTCACAACTTCATGGACGTCTCTCGTGAAAAACTCCGGAGATGCCTAATTGTAAGTGGCGCGATGGATTATTAACGACTCGTGTTCTTCGTTAAGGTATACCCAAAGCAGATCGTACTCGATAGAGAGCGAGGTCCAAGGATTTCGTGTTTCGTCCGTGGAACCGAAGATTTCGGATCAACCATGAAAAACTTGAGGGACAAATGGAACCAGCCTCTTCCGAAAGGCTTGCAAGAATTTTCCAGATACGTTTGCCGATGTTTTTCCCTGGCTTCTTCTCGCGTGCTCGTCGATGTCGTATCGTGTCGTGCGAGTACGAACGGCCGCGGGAAATTAATTTTAAAGATGCCTGGAATATTCGAGAGAAAGTGGCGATTACAGCGAATTCCACAGTTGTGGAAAATTCGACGCGTCTTGCAGGCGGCGGAGAAGCTCGGTAAAAGCTAATGGTCTGTGCATCCTGTAACACGTAGGCGCCACTAGGCTCCTGGGAATCCTTGCGATACCCATGGAATATTGCGCGTGGAAAATCGGGAAAGATAAACTGCACGCATTCATGATAAAGAAGTATTGAAGAAACATGGACAGTTTGAATATCAAAATTTCGCTGGCGAATAGTGATTCACGAGTTAGGTTTCACCGTGAGAGAATCAGTTCGATAAATTCCTTACGTCATGACAATTATGCTTAATCCATGCTTCAATTGTTGCTTTAGAATGCGTGGCAATGAATAGTTAAGATAAAGCAACTGTCTGCACGGGAAAATGTAATTTCCTCGGAAAGCGTAAAGCGCTCCGAACTGTATCGACTCGCGCGTTACACACAGTGCATGGCCGTCCGTGAGAAATTCCGCGCGGTGAATAACTCGAACCGTGTAAAGTCTCGACGATATTATTTGTAAGATCGTTTGGTCCTTTTTCATTCCAATTTCCCTGCGCCGCGTTTGGACTTTGGCCAATTAATAATGGATTCCCTTGGATCGTGGATAGCGCCAGGGTGTACAGCGAGACCGCTCGGGGTATCGCGTGTGTAATTTACAACGAGGGGGGGACACGGATCAGTAGGTAACGAGCGGAAATATTGTTACCGTTCCAGATTAAAATCGCTGAATCCCAAGCAACGGGACGGCCGTCGGGGTCGGCGTGCGAGGAGTCCGGTATTAAAATCTCCTCGGCTAAACGCGATGGGTTAGAGCGCGGCCGCGAGAGAAACGTCGCGATCGCTCGTGAAGATTGCCGTAATCTCGCTTGAGCAGCCGATTCCAGCGTGCAACGGTGTTAAACGAAGCTCTATCGTCCGGTGTTTTAACGCCGGCTGACGCTGAGGCGTTTGGCACATCGTTCCTCTATTCCCCGTAAATTCCCCTGCTGCTTTGTTAAAATACAGGAGACGTCCGATTAAATAACCGAGCCTCGTGATTAATTCACCGAGCTGCCCCGTGCAAAAAAAAAGCTGCCATATAACGTCGATACCGGTATATACGCTACACGGCAGGGCAAGCTGCGACGTTTATTTCCTGGATTCGTTTCGTCTCGATATGTGCGATACAAGGGGGGGAAAAAAACAGTTTCGATAAAAAAATTACCTTGTTCAATTTGTATCCGCATACGCCGAGGGGAACCATTTAATTCACTTTTATTAACGCTTTACCCGGTGTTTAAGGGTATTCGATAACGAAACAAGCGATTGAACGGATTGAGAAGCATCGTAAAAGGAATCGTATCGAAATAATAGTACTCTATAAACGTGCAATGTCCTGGTATCAACCGCGGCGTAAAATAATTTATCATGTTGTTACAGCGCATCGTGTGCAGCGTATACAATACATGTAATGTATACCGTACACATTTAAGTGTTCCGTAAAAGTGTACGTCAAAGGAGGATGATCTTGACAATGCTGACGTATGGACGGGAGACGATCCTTCGCGGTATTTACCGCACGATGTTTCTTTCGCCGTGCAGTTTCTGAAAACGAGGAAAGTGCTGCGGGAGAAAGAAAAATCGGCTGGCATCGGTGACGCCTAAATCCTGTCGTGGACAGAAACCGCGATTCTTATAAATGCCTTTGGGGGTACGTGAGTGGCGTATGTATCGGATCGCCGGCGACTGGCATCAAGTACCAATCAAAGAATCCCATTAAATTGCAGGAATTTCTTGCCAACCGGCTCCTCTCTTCTCTCTCCTTCTCCCTCCCCCGCTGTTTCTCGATCGGTGCAGCATTCGCGGCGAGCAACTTGCGCGCGCGAATGCACACGGCCGCGAGTTTTATTATCCACGGTGTAGAAGTTTTCGAAAGCGGTTCCACGGAAAAGAGTACGCACGTACGGGGTTCGACGAGTAAAGGACTCTCCGCTCGGTTCGTTCCGACCGCGAACGGGTTAACAAGAGTACCGGTTAATAAAGATACGGGGGGGAAGCATCGTGGCTTATCGATGCGGCAGAATAGTTGCGGCGTTGCGTGTCCTCCTCGGGAGTATCGCATCGGCGATTAAACGCGCGAAACGCGAAAGAATCCTCTCCGCATAGTCGGCGAGAAGTGTTCCATTAAACGGACGATATTTCAGCGGAATGACGCGCTGCAATAAAGTCGAACGCTCCTTATCCTTACCGTTTCGCGCGGTACAGAATGCTGTTACGCGAAGGGGGCGCGAGAGCTTTTCTCCCCAAGGCAGCCACGATATGAAGAAACACGGACGAGGAATGTATCGGGCACGGGTATTTAATTACAAGGACGTGTCTTTCCGACCGCTAATACGCGTCGGGAATAAAAACAACCCCTCGAGCTGGACTTACTGGAAACGAGTCGCGGTGCATTTTTGCCGGGGTAAATCATTTTGCCGGCGATCATTGGTCCGAGATTTCCAGCATTAATGCAACGCCACAGAACTTTGTTCGTCGCTGTATCGCGGCCCTAGCGAAAACGGGCGACCTTCGCGCAAGCCGGAGGTGGTCGCATCCCGCGGACATCGATGTCAATCGCGAGGTACGAGGCACGAATAAAAGTCGCGGGGTGGGGTCGCGGCATTATTCGTGACGTTTGCATTGACGCGACAGTCGTCAGAATCCGCGAGCACACGGCGTCACCCCGTCCCCCGCCGATCCTCTTCTCTTCTTGTCTTCCTCGTCACCGGTTCTCCATTCAGTGGACCACTCTTCACGGTCTTACGGCGGTGCTCACGCAAAACGCCGCCACGTGACGGGCATCCGGATCGCCGATGACCGATGAAGATTCCTCCCCGTGCCCCCGCCGGACAGGATCGGCGAGTAATTGCTTCGATGCCCGCCTCGGAACACGGTGCATTGGCCCACGCAAATCTGGTCTTTGTCCTGTCCCTGGGGAGCCGGCCACTGTGCCAGGTACCGACCTGCAGCCTCAGGTGTACATATAAACCTCTTCGCGCTGTTTGTGCACGCTGGGACAAGGTGTCGAGAGCTCGGGGGTCTCCTTGGAATTGCGTAACAGCAACAGGCTCGAGTTCAACAGAACAAATTTACCGGCCGGTCTAATGGTACACGGTGGATTTTAGAATTTCAGATTATATTTTCTAATTAACCGAGCCTTAAATTAGAGATCGCAGCCAGATGATTTTGAAGATAACATTTCTGTGAGCCGATGGCATTGGAACTGTTCGCTCTTTCTTTCCTATCTCGCATATCTAAACTGGAATATCTCGAATATCTCTATGGCGAGCCTACGCATGGCAAATGTACAAAATACAGCTTGTTACTCCGCGGGCTCTAACCGTTTGAGGGCTTGACACGCGTCTCCTGTTTCACGTCCGATGTTCGAGCACCCGAAACATCCGCGCGTGTATTACTTTCTAATGTCACTAACCGATAACGGGCGCTGGTCCACCGTGATGGATGAGGTAATTCGTTACGTTTATAAGACGCCCGGGGGAAAAGAAGTTCTTTTACACGGTATTCCTCGAGAGCTAAATTGTGACCGGAAAACGTTAAGGCGCTATTCATCCTTCTTTGTGACCCTCCGCGGGAGCCGATGGACCTTCAATAGCGGTTAGTCGTTGGTCTCAAAGATGCCCGTGTCACCAAAAAATTACACAACGCTATTATTAATCCAAGCGTGAAAAGGCAAAGAGAGGAACGAATTCACGGCGGTGCACTTATCGGTACGGACAAATCTCGGTACCGACAATTCCCCTTTCGATTTCGTTCTGTCGTTGATGATCCATCATTGTAATCGTCTTTATCTGCTTTCGACGAGGAAGATGTACACGTCAAGCGTTTGAAAAATTTCTCTATCGGCCGCTGATGGAGTTCGCCTCGTCCGAGCGTCGAACGCGGAGGAAGACATCCCGGTTTTCACCGGCTGGAATGCTACGTCCTCCTCTAGGATCTAGGATCCAGGTGGAGCGTTTTCGACGCAGGCTAATATGATTGATGATAGAGACCGGCGAGAGGCGTTATCTGCGATCGATGTCAAGATTGCGATCGTGGCTCGTCGCGAATTTTCAATAACGACCAGCCTCCCCGATGCAAATGGCATTGCGGCTAGGTAATAGACGCACGCATAATACGCGGGAGAGGTAATCGCGTTACGCTCCGCGATAGAGCGGAAAGGTGGAGCGTGCGGCGATCGCCGGGATCCCATCTGGGAAGGGAACCGATGAAAGGAAATAGCACGAGGCCGCCGGTGCTCGTGTTTGCGGTCGTCCCCGATCGCGGACAGATTAACCCTTTCGGCGGTGGGGTGAGAACGGCGTGGCATGTGCTGAATACACACGATGTGGATTATTAAAGTAACGACGAATTAAGAAGTGCACGGTAAAAGGGATGTCCGTGCCTATCGATGTGTTATAAGTTTCAAGCTTTCTAGAAGATCTTAAAAGACGCACAGTGTCCTCGGAAGGGGCCCGGTCCGTCAGAGCCTTATCTTTGTTCCGTACACGCCGGGGTCCCGGCAATCAGGGTGGGTCGTGTCCGGTCCCAAAAAAACGTTCGATATAGGACGCAGGCCTTATCTAAATATATCCTCAGGTGGAAACGGACCAGGACAACCGACGTTTTAATTAACTAATTAACATTCCTGGTGCCGTACCATCGTGCGACCAGTCCCCGCTATCGTCTGAATCGCGTCACAGTCTGACCAAAAAAGTTCCTTCCATGTTCGAACAGTGTCCCTGGTCGCCATCCGTTTCCTCTCGTATCCTCGTTGGAAGAACGTCGCCGAGTTCTCTTGAATTACCGCGATGCTGGACAAAGAGACACCCCGTTCAAGTGACTATTTCACACCGCCGCAACAGAGAACAAACGCGGAGACGGGAGCTAGGTAGGACTCTCAACGCACAGAATTTCGTGCCCCTTTAATTCCATGCGCGCGAAGCCGCGGAGAAAGTAGTGAATACCTTTCCCGTGGGTCTGTTCTTTCACCTGTCATAGGAGGCGGAAAGGCTAATTACGTTCGGCTAACCGGATTGCATTCCCCGGATTAAGAACGGGGGATGGAGGGAAGCTGATTCGCCATCCCCGTGGTGCCACGGGGCTCAGGAATTGTTTCAATTCGCACGCGATGTCGCAAACGTTTAGGTGTGAAATCGGTCACGGCAGGAATTCGTGCCCGCGGAAAGATCCGTTAATCACCCTATCAGCTTTGGACGTATTTCAATTTTAGCAGAGTACGAGATCTAACAATCACTTATTACGAAGTGAAAGATGGTACAGCGCCTATTTATTTTAAGGGAAGATCGATTCGAGGAAAGGCGGTTCGGTGCTCGTTGCGAATACAGTACTTCGTGCCGCGCACGATTTTACTACAGCACAGCCCTGCCCTTTCCTTCTGTTTTCGCCTTCGCGCTTTTACAGCGGAATATTATTATGGACGCCGGGCGATTTACGAGTGGCATCCGTTGCCGTAAAAACCCTTCGTAAATTCGCGAAGGGACAAAGAAGCTGCCGTATAAAGTTTACTGCTATACCCGCCGGTGCTCTCGTTTTCTCCCTTGGTACACCTGTGCGCCTGTTTCCGGCGCCCGTATAATCCTTCACACGGACCGACGCTGATATAATTTCCGGGTAATATCCTCAAACGATGTCTGTATCAGCTTAAGTGATTTCCTTTTCCTCTCTCTCTCCTGCCCCGTTGTAACCCTCCTGCATCCGTTCGATCCTATAAATCCACTTGATCCCAGCTACTGAACTTTGTTAGCGTTAATTATTTCAAAGTATGCACATAGTAACGCGGTAACTGCAAGTGTTCAGCCTGTCGTAAAAATAAGGATATTTATGAGTCTGCGACATTAAATAGTATAGCTATTTTACATCCTCCGAGTAACTATCGATAACTATAAGCCCAGTGGAATAGTGTTGCGTCAGTGAATGAAAAAGTTAATGAATCAAAGTTTATTTCGTTCGTCCATAACAGTGAAAGGTGGAGTAAATTACAGAATATAAGTTCGCTTAAAGCATCGTCGAAAAAGAAAGAATTCAATGTCCCCCATTGAAAGACCCGGGGCAGAAGAAATATTCGCCCGACGTCATCCTTAGAAATTGATACAATTATGCCAGACAAAACCGCCCGGGTTCTAAGTCTCCATTCTTTCCTCCATTTTATTTGATTTATTTCTTCTTTCTTTTTTTTTATTGACGGGGCTCGTCGTTGAAGTTGCCGGTATTAATTAGAATCCCCGAAACCTAATAACGGAATGGCGTTAATAACAATGGCCGGATCCTTTCCACGCGCGACCAGGATTCAGTAGAAATTAATATAACGCCGCTAACCGAGCCCATAGAAATCCGACGTGGACGATCGAAGGCGGTTTCGTAAGGTGGCGGCGAGCTACCACTTTTTCTGTCAATTAATATTTCGTCACGGATCAGAGCCGGCTAAAAGGAGCGTCTAGAGGCCCCTGCGGCTTTCTTACGGAGCAGCTTGAAGGCGCTCCGCCAGGCCTCGAAACTGGAATACACACGTCGAGCCTCGATTTTCTTCTACGAGCTGAGAACTCGGTCTCACGACTTCGCCAGAGTATCCTGCTTTCGTCTTATTAGAACGCTGACGCGGATTACAGAACGAGCCGCTGCGCTCTACATTTCTCTTCTGTCCCACAATATGCAGAAGACTTTTAATACACTTTACACCTTGGAATTAGCGGGGAATATTTACATAATATTAAAACTGAGATAATTATTGCCGCTGTATTAATCATTTCACTGCTCGCTACTTTTACTTTTATGTAGATTTTGGTCTACTGTTTATATTGGGGACGAAAGATAAGTACGGTGCTGGATAATTTATAATAACTGATCGAAGCGCCAAAGCAATTACTTGAACCAAGACCTGCGAAATTAAGCTGGAAACGTCGAACGTAGAGAATAATCGGAATCCGCGCAACGATATTACGATCAAATTCGCATGTGCACGTGATCGAATAATAAACGAGATTACCGGTGCGCTGTGCAACGTGAACATTTCGTTCCTAGCAACCGTGATAATTTGTATAAGACTCGTACGAATTGCGGCGAATCAAGACATCGAAATTCCGATCGGTTGTTGCTTCGTATCGCGACTTTGCCTGCTACCACGATTTTCCGGAGCAAAGAGGGAACGTGTGTATCACCACGGACAAGTGGCGTAGAGCGTAGTTGCGCGAAGGCGGTACTTTCGACGCGCTTCGCTGCCCACCAATTTATGAACCGATAATGGGATATATTATTATTTACGCGTAATTACCGCGATCCAGCGAGCGAGCAGTTAGCAAACGCAAACACCGAGCGCTCCTGTATGCACGGGTAAACGATTTCGAAAAATGTCTTGCGCCTGAGGAGTATTTCGCGCGTGGAATCCCGTTCATCTTAATCGATCAAATGTTGTGCAGCGTTTGCAACGTTTTGATAAAATACGAAATTCCTGGCAGGGGCATACTAAATTCTTGCTTTGCGTACATATTATCGAGCCAATTGATCGGTGGCGACACGAATCGATCATAGAATTTAGTACACCTAACGATTCGTGAGATTCAGCACTGGGTATGATGAATATGGGAACGTTAAAAAGTTCCTCAGATGCATTCTTAATTCAATGCAAGAATTCGGGCTCGAAAGTATTAGGCACGAATCGGTTGTCAAATATTCTAAGTACTCCTTTCAAGATTTTCGGATACCGCGTACTTCCGCGACCTCCTTTCTCAAAATTTCGAAGCCAGCACCTTCAAATTTCCTGAACTTCCTTGCCACGCTTCTTCACCAGGAATGAACCTGCGCACGTAATAATGCACGAAGAGATTCACTTCGGAAACCAATGATGTGTCCGCATTGTTCGAAGACTCAAGCACTCGCTATTTCACCCGCACATTCTTTTCTCCCACATTTTATTTATTGGCGGCGGCTGATACTATCGGTTCTTATTGGACGAACGAGCAGACGGATGATTGTCCGGTAGCAACTATCGCCGTCTATTAAAATCGCTGCTCAGTTTTGTGCACGAGTATCTTGCGCGAGTCAACCGTATCGTTCGAGTCTAATCAAATTGGTAACATGTAGTGGCTCGCTCTTCAGCGTGGCGAACCTCGCTTCATTGCACAACGCAGTTGGAGAATAACGAGCGAAACGTTTCCACGCGCACAGCGTGTCTATAACGAACGAACCACCAAGGCCAGGGGATAGCCTTCTGTACACTCAAGGATACCACTCGCCTCCTATCCTCTTTACGCGACTTTAAGCTTCTGCCCAGCTGCATTAAATCGCCCGACACGTTAAGGTGCGTCCCCGGCCGGAGTTCGCGAACTGTTCGCGATGACAGGGTTAAAAGGGACGTCTCGTCACCGGTGAACATTTCATGAACACTGTTCCGCGGACGCTTCTTTTTACAGCTTGTCACGAGTGCTTAGAGCGCAGCTTACTTACACCTGCGGGCTTGTCTAGGGTGGAAGTATCCTCTACGCGTATATCTAGGTAACAATATACACAATACTTTAGTCCAATTTCAATTGTTTAACTGTGACGGATTGGAGGATCAAAGTTATATCGATTATTAATTGGACTATCATTGTAAGGATTCCAATTTGTCAAACGAACTGCTTGAGAGTTTCCCTCCGGCGCAAGGGAACGCCCACAATCATAATCATCAAAGCCACGCTCGAAGGTTCCGTATCGCCCACGCCAGAAGCATCGAAGCCGAACCACTAATCATGGGTCCCTCCTAAACCCTTCACGGTAGCTGTTGAATGACCGTAGGTCAGCCACCGATAGCTTTATCATTGCCCTGTCCAGGCAATTTGTAATCCCGAGATATTACCCACCTTGTCTATCCCGATGCTTGAGCCGGCACTCCTATTCTAATGCCCCGACGGAGAGAGGCAGAGGGGAAGGCCGCGCCGGAAACGAGACAACGGGGAACGGACGGAGGATTCACCGAGGAAGCGGCATTAATCTCGTCAACGTTCAGATGCAGAGGAGGCGTTTCAGCGTAGGAGCAGAAGAAAGGCGGAAAGACACCGCGGTGAAACAAGCGAGTCGAAGCGACGGGAGGGTAGACAAAAAGGGTGATCGTTCGTGTAAGCGAGGTAGCGTGCCCCGGGGCCACGAGCAGGTTGGCGAGCCGACGCGAACGGGGTCGCCGGTTGCAGCGAGCGCCACAAGCTTCGCCAGCGATAGCCAGCGACCTGGACGACAACAACAACAACGACAGCACGCGGAGGAGCTGGTCTAGGAAAGCTGGCGGCAGCCAGCGGCCTAGTCTTTATGAATGCAGTCCTCGCCGCGTTTACGCCGGTAGCTGCAGGCGCTTATAAATAAAGGTCCTCCTCGGGGAAGAAGGAAACGGTGGCTGCGGTGGAACAGGTGGATAGACAGAAAGCAGATCTGCTGCGTGGCGAGCGCGGATTCAATTATTCCGCGATCGCAACGCGACTGGTTGGACATACCCGACCGGCTCTCTGTGTGTGCTTCTGTAAAGGTAGTTTTGTTATACCGGCCACCTAAGTAGGACGTCGTCGTCGCTGGACACCCGTGCAGAGCGGGGCACCACGGGGCTGCGCCTCGTGAGAATATGTGCTTTATTAGCTGCGATGGGCGGAATGCTTCCGAAATCATATCGCGGTAAGCTGCATAGAGTTAATTAGTCAGGTGTATACAGCTTACTGGATTCGGTAAAAAACAATGTATTCCTGCTTTTTGGCTTTTCTCATCGTTCTTAAGAACATAATGACGATTCAATTGTTCTGGCGATAGCAACTGTAAGATCACTCTTACTATGATAATCAACGCCACTTGGCATTCGTTTGGCAATCACCAATACGCTTCGGACAAGTTCAATAAATTACTCATTCGCTGCTTCCAAATTACTGGATCAAGTATAAGGGTACGTAGCAGTGGTAGCTGCGTTGTTTAGAAGACAGCAGCAACTTGGACGGTGGATATACGACGGAATGCGGCGGGTTTCGCGTCGCGGACCAACCGCGACGGTCCGTTCGCTGAAATAACGAGTACGCATTCTTCGTCGCAATTTTCTGTGTCACGAAGTCGCGACGGTTTCGTAAGGATGCCGGGCGAATTCGCGCGATGGAAAGCGATCGGCCGTGCTCGCAAGACCTGGTATCCTTTGGACTGTCGTTATTCCCGCGCAACGATCGTCGACCATCGTTACGTCGTCCCCTCTTAACGAGAGGCGTTAAAGGCTTTTAACGTCCTCTCTGCTTGTCGATGAAGCACGAACTCGCTGCGTAATGGAAGATGATAATCCTGCTTGGAAATCTGACGACTGATCCGTGTGTACGCCCGTTCGCATTTCCCGTTGATCATCGTGCGGCTGGATCGGAATCAGTACAATGGAGAAACGATATCGTCGACGGAATACAATGATTTCATATAAGAAACCTTTATATCCGCATGTTTATTTGGAAAGATCGATTAATAATAATTCAGGATACATTGGTAGGGAATATTAATGACGCTATACGCTTCTCATTAAATTTATCTCTGCGACGCGCGTACTCTCGTTGTATCGAGAACGCATCCGAATGTCGCCCAGATGGTATACAGGGACGAATGCTAATTTTCCGCGACAAATCGATCGTCGCTTCGTCGCGTTATCAATCGCCAACCGGGTCGCGGATGATGTTCCCGTCGGCCCGGTCGGCCGGTCGTCAGTTTCGAATTATCGCGATTCGCCACAGCGCATCAGGACTTATCGTTTCGCGTGTCATAGCCGGACCCCAGCTTCGCCGGCGGATAGCGCGCCATTAGCACGGTGTCGGAACGTGCGCGTGAAATCGATTCCGCGGTGATACTGTGCGTTACCCGTTCGCCGAGCGGCTAATGCTCGTCTCAAAGGGATGACCGAGAGATATTTTCAATATTATTGTAACGCGCTGGGACGAGTATTAAATTAACAGCAGCAAATTCAATATTAAGGCAGAATTAAAGCAGCTTAGTTTGAGCAATACTTTGAGTATCTTCAATATTACTTATAAAGATCACAGAGCATCATTGTCTCCTTTATTTTTCTTTTTGTAGTAAACGTCAATCTAATCGAATACTCCCAGTGAAGCGAATATGAAACAATCCAGGTCTCCCTAATTCTCGCCACAGATTTACCGCGTTCCCCTTAATTGCAACTCGTCTTTATGCTGGTCGCGTTTGCGCCAGTGCCATGGGCCGTGCGAGCAAGATCACCAGCGTTTCGGGGACGCGTTATCGGGGGGAAAGAACGCGGGAACGAGGCACGTATAATTACGCGGAAAGAATCGAAGCCGAGGCTGAGACGGAGCGGCCCCGGTCCTTTCGCCGAGTCGAAGGATCAAAGAGGACGATAGCCGCGGACGGTTCCGAGGCTGGCTACGACCGGTCCAACGATGCGTCACGGTTTTAACGGGGGAACAAGTTCGGGTCCGCGTCGAACGAAGGCGTTCCCCGGCGAATTTGCGTGGAAACGGCTCCGCGTGTATCGGCGCGCTACGGACCGAGGATAAAAGAAGGTGGTAGCAGCGGCCCCCCCGTGGACGAGAGCTGACTCTTGTCCGTGTGCGCGGAGAAACAGAGAGCACTGGGGAAGCGGGATGACGACGAGGAGGGAAGACGAATGCACCGGCGGGAGGAAGGAAGAAAGGAATCGGTGGTTAAAGTCAGACAGGTACGCTCTCAGGTAGCAGAGACTCGGGCCGCTGCCTCTGCTCCGGGTACTCTTCTCTCGGCCAGGCAGCCTTGAGCCAGTGAGACTGGTTTCTGTTTTTGCTTCCATAGTTCTGTCCTTCGAGAATCTTCGGCTGTCCGTCTTTCTCCCGCTCGGCTCTTTCACCGATTCCCAGCTCGCCGTTCGCCCATCGTCCTTTTTCCGCCCTTTCGCCTCCGATTCGATTCTTCTTTCTTCCCCGATGTCTCTCGCCGTGGTCCATCCGCGTTTCTCCCCTCCGCGCGTTCTGTGCCGTTTCCTCGCTCGCCGCTGGGACCGAATCCTCGTCGTTACAGGCGCCCTCCCCTTCCGGTGATCTCGGGCACGAGTGACACTTCGGACAAGATCGAGCGAGTTTGTGATTTGTGCTCGAATTAGCTGGGGCCGACGCGTCCCGATAGGATTCGGCACGGTGCGCCATTGCGACGAACGGGAGTTCGTTAGTCGATCGAGAAATGATCATTCTCAAGATTTATACGTATAATTAAAAAGGTCGTAGATGTGGCACAGTGTCTCGAAATGTTCTTCGTTAAGTTTCATAGGAACCCGATGCGTAAAGCGACACCTGATGTAAACTTTTGCTGCTCATTAACGAGACAATTATCAATGGTACACGCGGCAGTCAATAAATATCGGTTTCATGCTCGATAAATTCGTGCATTACGGTCGCTTTCGATACGCGTTCGCCACGTCCCGCGGTTGTTTCGTCGTATTTCCGGCCGTATCTGTCGGCGGGGTAACTGGCAGTAATGAAAACGTCCGCGACACTAAACGCGAAGATCCCGGCGATCGCCGTAGCTTTTAATTACGGCGTGCGGTTTTACGAGTGAGCCGGAATGGATCTAAAAATTCCAGACGTTCCCTCGCGGCTCGTAGATGGGTCCTCCATAAAAATTTCTTCCGGCGAGGTATGACCAAAGCCTCCTCTCGTTTACCTCCCTTCCACCTCGCCGTCGTTTACGTTTCCGTCCCTTGAATTCCGTCCGACCGTCCTTCTCCCTCTTCCGCCTCGTTTCTTTTCCTTTTCCTTTTCTTTCTTTTCGTCCCCGCCTTCACGGTCGTTTTCGTTGTTCTTTTCACTCGTCGCCCCTTTCCGAGTGAATTATTCGACGCCATTAAAAAGCCGGGAAAGATATATACAAGATGATGTCACGGCGTGCAAGGTTAATTCGGAGATGCCGAGCCCGGCGTTGCCTCATTTAAGAAATCAGCCTGATTTATACCTGCGTAGATTAAACGGATCTACGTGACGCGAAACAGGAATGCTCGTTCCCGGGGACGCTTGGGACCCAGGCAACGCGAGGGGGGCCCGCTCGTAGATCCTCGGCCTCCTAGGTGTCCGTGTAATAAAGACATCCCGACCTTATTAAAATACTGCGAACAGGTAATGGCTCGGTAAAAGCGCTCGCTCCATTGTGCTCTCAGAAGAACGGTTCAGCATCGTGAGGTGATAATTATAACAGTTTCATCTTCGCTCCGCTGGCTTCTCTACACATGAAGCAACAAAAGTTTCCCGCTATTTTGAAAACGGAAATGAGATCGGATGAATGAAGCTGTGCTTTAAAACGAATCGCAAAATTTTGATATACACAATTCTAGAAGTACTCAGAACTTACAGATACGACGGAACATCTGTCTCCACGTTTGAATATCGATCCTATTTGAATCCGTATTTATGATGAAAGTCTTGACGAGGGCATAACTCCTCGAGTCTTTCGCAATTTTTCCGCGCGCAACTCGAGCCGGAGCATGGACCACGACGGGGCCACAGGTCCGGTGGCGCGATAAAGCGATTTCTTCCCTCTTCAACTCCGTCCCGTTCCCCCGCCGTTCGCTGATCCCGCTCCTTCGCGGCGGTACACGTCGGACAGGTTGGAACGAGCCGGGACTGTACACCGGATCGGGACTCCGTAGCATTCCAGAGTCGGCTTCTTCGTGCACCACCCCGGCGTCGGACAGCGAAGAAAGAGGCGAAGTCGCGGCGGTCTCCACCGTTTCGTAGCCGGAATCCGTTCCTCTCCTTCCGTCGCGTACAGAAGTATCAATGGGGTCCGGAGACATTAACATTAAGTAACAGTACCCGCTAGCATACTAACTGCCGTATTATCGCCCTACCTGTCCCTCATTCAACCTGTGCTCCGTCATCGCAATCAAATACCGCGCCTTCGTTGGACCCGAGACATGATACTCTTCACCACGGAGGTTCTCGTCCGTTCGCCGATGATCAACAGCTTCGAAAGTTGAACGGGTCGATGCACGAGACAACGCGGCGGCTCGAAAACGCGTCGAAAACGAAACGATACATACGCGTGGAGTCCTTCAGGGGGACGTTCAACGTCGAAACTCGCAGCTTTCATTCAGGATTCGCTTGTTGCCTCGGGGAGGAACAGAAACGTGTGATTCGCCGAATTGTCCGATGCTCTTATGCCATTAGGTTCTTTTTTTTTGGCGAACAATAGTAACGATTGGCAAGCAGAGATTTCTTTCGAAGGAGCCCTTGGATCGTTTGACTGCAGTTCGTTTTTCCTTCCAAAGAAAGGGTTTTCAGGGGTTTTGACAATTAACGTTATTTGTCAGAGATTCCAGCCTGGCATTATATTTAATTAGAATTATATTCGGATGGTTGGATTGTTACAAAAATTAGAATAATTTTTTTTATGTATTATCACCAATGAGAGTCGAGAAATGCGGGATTAAAGAATATTCATTAAAATGTATTATAGTTCGGTGGTAGAGCGGCGATCGTAATTGGAGAATGGTACGCGATCGAGAAACGGAACGGTGTTATTTCATTGCTTGCGGTTACTTCGGGGAAGGAGATAATGGAACATCGCGACGACACATCGGGAACGGACGTGAACAGAGTTCGTGATTGCTTCGGGTTCGCGGGTAGGTAGGTATCGGTGCTCGAGAAAATTACGACCGTATCATTATACGTTGAAAATGCAGCGCGGGTAAATGACAATTATTAAATGCCTTTTAAATGTCAGTCCCGGACATTTTATTATACGTACGGGTAAAACGTTGTTGACGGGCTGAGAAGGCGCTTCGCGTTTTGATAGACAGAATGGATATTATGTTCAACCTATCCGAGCTCTGTTAACAAAGCCTATCGCTATAGTTGGACCGTTTGAAATATTCTGCTAGGTAGATCATTTTTAGCAGCTTCGCAGTCGGCTACGATTTTTGTACAGTCTTCGGCAGTGAAAGAAAAGAAACGGAATCCATTGTGACACGAACACGAGAGAAATGAGATTTATATCGCAAGTATCAAAGAAATATAGTCGAGCTTACGATGAAATAATGTGCGCGCAAAGATGTTTAATGAGAAAGCAATTAATGAATCAGAATGAGAAACGAGCAGAAAGGAAAAGCTCGCCGAAGGATGAGTTAAAAGCAAGTCGACGTTACACGTAGCTGCGCGGAGCAACTTTCCGTGTACTTTTTCTTCCCGTGACACACGGCTGACCCCTCTTTAAGAATGTTGCTCACCGTAACCCGGCTCCTCGGCCTTACCCGTCACGATTATTACTTATTGCCGATCTCAAGGAGATGCGCATTGTTTATGGCGCGGAGAGATTGGTCCGCGGGATGAAGCGATCGTGAAACGCTTGTCGCGGGGACGGCGTCCGCCGCTGGTGAGAGAGGAAGAGAGAGCCGATGACGAAGTAACTCCGCTGCAAAGGATCGGAAACTTTTCTATTTTCGTCCACGATGAAAATAATGATGACGACGACGAACTGCAGCGAGGAGAGCTAGCTTGGTAACTAGCTGCGAAGCGGTGAAGCGCAAGGGCTTGTTGCAGAGTTGGGGATTACTTTAGTTGCACGGGATCGGCCGAGAATCGTCGCGTTGGACACGACTATTGGTAATTCTTGGACGGCGACTGTAGCTCGTAAATGTTAATCAGATGGAGAGGTCGCTACGTTGATTACGGAGATGAAATTTCATTGCGATCTTCGCCGTTAATTGCGATGTCCTTCGTGTAACAAGAGATACTGTGGTAGACTCGCAAGAAAGGATTATGCAGTGTGGAAACTTACGGAAGAGTGAGAAAGAGTACGCGTTTTTCGATCTTCCAGTTTGCCGAAGGAAAATATTAATCATCGTAACTGAGATTTCGCGAGAGTTCCACGAACAGTAATTTGAATAGACTCGACCGCGTGTTACCCTCATTCCCACGGAATTCATAAACAATATCGGTTTCAAGGAAGTCGGAGCCGCGGCCGTGAATAAACAACAATGACGTTCATTTTGCAGGGTCGACGCGGTACAACTTCCGGAACACGAAAGGGTAGCGAGAACATCACCGATCACTTTCCACCGTCGCGGGTATCGGGACCGATTTATCGAATAGGTGAAAGCCCGATGTAAATCAGGGGAAGCTCGACGCTTCAATTAAGCAACTATTTATCGCACAATTACCGCAGGATCCTCGCGGCAACGTTTCACTCGAACGCTCCGCTGCGAGGGGTAATAATATCCGGCGGATAAGTCGGTCGACTACCGGTTCCTCGAGTCGCGCGATACGACTACTCACTGTGAAAAGTAATTCAAACAGAAGCCAAACACCTTTTCGACAAAAACCGCAACCTTCGCGTTAAAGCGGCTGAAGAATCAAACGCAATTTTGCGCCAATAATATTTGTCATCATCAGCTTCGGATGATAACCATTTTCATTAATTATCCACTCAATCGCACTTTCTCTAATGTTTCGCCGCGTAAACTCGTATCATCCGAAATTCAGATTCGTTTCCTCTGCAAGCATTTCATCTTCGGATTTCCTCTCGGTGCAACGAAGTACGGGCAAACAGTTTTCAGAAGAGGATTCCAGCGGTGAGACAAATCGTGGCAGAAAAACAATGTTGAATTCGCTGGAAAGTTTGCAGGATGGGGATACGCGGTGGCACGATAATGAGGCTCGTGTCCCAGCCGAGTGCAAGAAATCGAACGAACGATACCCCGTCATACATACGTAATGACAACGGCTATTATCGGAATATTCGTGGACCGCGAACAATTCAGCGATAATTCCGCTCTAATGACGAGGGAAGCCTGTCCGGATTATCGCGTGTGTCGCTACGTAACCCTGTTGGACGCGCGGGGAAAAAAAAAGGGGTAACACGGTGAGCATACAGAAGCATAGAGACACGCCGATCGTCGAGGTTGCTCCTAATACGAGCTAATTGGATGCTGAGTTAATCATAGTTTCTCTACCTTCGAGCCGAGCCGCCGCTGTTCCGCCCAATTACGGCGTCGGTCGGTACACGGTATTAATTAAGTTATTTTTAACACCTGCTCCGGCGTGTTACCGCCGACCGAGAGGGACGCGGTCTCTCATAGTTGCGCCACGATTTTTCCGCGGGACAAGTAGCGTCCGTCTGTGGGGGGTAGATTGAAAAACGGGGTGAGCTTTCCAGGTAATGAGGCTAGAAGCTCGCTCGCTTCCGGGATGCGTCGCGGCTGACTTGCAGATACGGGCAATTAGTGCAAACGCAACAGCTGCACGGATTAAAGGGCCAGATATATGTATTGATAAGTATAAACTGATCGTTCGGGTAAGACTGCGTTGATTTAACAAAAAAAAATTGACAGCGTATTCTTTATAAGACTAAATTTTTCACGTTTTCATTGATGTCGTTTAAATGGTCGACGTGATTTCACTTTCCCCTTCGGTCAGACTCGCCAGAGTGTCCCCCGGTCAGGTCGCGATCATTTCCTCGCCTCGCCAGGGGCTCCGAGCAAAGAACGGATGAATTCACCGGTTGATTCGCCCGAGCTGGATCGCGTTGGGCATGGTTTAACATCGGATGGGTGACTAGGAACTTTACCAGCCCCTAACTGAATCTGCGAGTCCCTGATGGTGTGATTCTGATAGGCGCGAAGAAAAATCGGGTTGAGCGATCTCGCTGTCGCTGATTACTTCCGTTCAGGGGGAGAAAAGCGATGCAAGAAGTTCAGAGGTTCTTAGACGTTCAACATTTCAGTACTGACATCGAATCACGTTCTATTCCATTTTGTACTTTGTATTTATTTCATTGTACAGAGAGACTAAACATGTCATGAGAAATTCTGAACCCCGCCCAGTTATAGTAGGACTTCGATACTCCGAGGAGTCCCACATGTTCGAGCCGTGTAGCGCAGTATCAAACGTACAGTTACTCATTCTCACCACTGTGCCCCTTCAGAAGCTCGATCCCTTTAATTACTCCCGGCATTGTAACGTGTATGCGCATCCATGTCGTCAATTGTTGCGGTTTTCGCCCATCTCCCACCCCTTCAATCCCTCCCTAATTGCAAAGCAGAGAGGATTTCACAGAGGAGCGACACGAATCTCTAATTAGAGTCAGTGGTTCTGTTCACCCGACGAGGAGACGCGCGGTTTTCCAGCTTTCTCCGGCTCGTTTCGCGGCAAGGAGCAAAACGCGCGAGCATGGACGGGATCACGCAGGATCTCCGTCAACTGGCGGGGTGGGACACGCGGGAAAACGAACGGCCGGTAGTAAAGAGAGCGAACGAACGATGCAGCGGTCGCGATCGCGATAAGCGAACCACCGTGCTATCTCCGATAAAGCAACGGCGTGATAATTAACAGAGCCGTAACCGGCTCCACCCTTTACGCTTGCTTTAATCGTGTCGCCGCGGCTCGTTTACCGGTGACGATCGGCCTGCTCCGAATTGCTTCGCTCGCGCGCGGACTTCGTGAAACGGTCGGAATAATAACGAGGCTGGATCGCGCGGATAAAGGATACTCGTCGGGGACGTTGTTACCGGAACGAACAGCCGGCTCGTATACACGTCCGGCACGACACGAACCGCGCTGAAACGTAGGCGTCGATCTCTTCATTTTCCAACGGGAGCTTTCGTGGTGCATCGGCCGGTTCGCGGAACGCATGAATACTGCATTCGGTGGCGATCGTGAAATTCTGCGGCGCGAGATCTATCGGTGAATCGGGCGCGAGGTAGTTGTAGCGAGAATAGATAGACCGAGGAAATTGTAAAATGGAGATTTAGCGAGGGTTGGTATAGAATTTCGTATTAAGGAGATAAGAGAGAGGCTTGCGGTGATGTCTTAAAGAGAGAACGAAGAGGAATTTGGATAATATTTTGGCGCGGCTTTCAGCTAACAGTACGACTGAATCTTTTACATCTGACGAATAAAAAATCCGTTCATGGTAATCGTCCATTGTAATAAACTCATCCTATCCAACAATTCATTTTTTCAGAACGCGTTCAATTTAATTGTACGAACTATCACGTTTACGTGTATCACAATGCATCCATGTACGTATCCTTCCTTTAAATCGCAACGCTGTCAGTACCCTTTGAACCGCGAGTACCGTGCAATTCCGGAACGACAGAGAGCCCGCACAGGCGCGCACGGATTTCCGTTTTCCCGACGATGATAGAACCGCTCATAGATGAAAGGCCAAGCTTAGTCACGCCAGTCATGCAACGAAGTACGCCGTATCTGAATTCGCTTCCCACACTGTTGCAGCTTCGCGGAACGGTTTCTCTTTCTCGGGGTACGTGTCGTGCCGTAGGTGCTGTCCAACACCTGAGCCGTTACGTGTCGTTATTGGGTCTTAATAGGTGCACCGGCCGTTCCCCGGGATGCGCTGATTATCGGGTTACTCGTCAACCTACGCCCCGTTCCTGGTAACTCCGCTCTGTTACGCGTGTCTGCCAAGAGCGCAAACGGGCAACCGTTTTCTCGGCTGGTATGCGCGAGAATTGCCCAAGGGAATCATATACTCGGTTAATTCACGTAAGTTTAGAGGTATCTACTTGGTGACCAGTTCTTGGAGCTATTTGGATGACTAGCTCCACGATACCGTTCGATTCACGAATGGCGAGCGAATTTTTGCACCGCCGCAGTTTCAATTAGAAGTTCGTCTATTCTGAATTAAAATGATTTGATGTCAGGGGTTACGCGTGTGCTTTCGAGTAACGCTTGATACCGGGGCTCCCGTTTTGCATCCCGGAATACCTACGTGCTCCGATATAATCGCGGATCGAGTCGCCGGATACCGCAACGCAAGTTGCTCTATCTGTAGTCGATTTTTGATCGCCGCTGTTCGAGTTTCTTTTTAATCCAGTGGCGATTCAAATATTATTTAAGTCTATAATAGCTATTAGTAATAAATAAAATAGCATTGCATTCGTTCGATCTCTTCAATACCAAACCGTTCGAACGTGTTTGGAGATAATTCGGCGCACTGTTTCAGTAGAACGAGTAGCTGTATGGTCAGACACCGAGTTCACCGGTTCAACCTTATGCAATGCCCCTACTTGGTAATCGGAAATTGCTCGATCGGCGCGAGGGGTAACGATCAAAGACAGCGGTAACGCGTAACCGCGGAAAATTTATCGAACGTCGGCGCGGCGATGCAGCGCGGTGATAAAATTCACGACGGATTCAACGGGCGCGGATGTACATATACATACGCGATAAATATAAATCGCGGTTTTGAGCTTTGTGCCGCGACGCCGGCATCCAGGTATCGCGATTCCTGTTCGCCAAGCTGGATGTTCTCCGCGGCCAGCAGATACGATCTTGGCGATCGAGTCGCCAGATATTACCGTGGCCTTTCTAAGCCGAGCGTTTTCAAGCGTTGCGCGCGCGCGCGAGTCGCGCGTCGGGTAGCAAGCCGCGGCCTCGATCGGGTTTCCAATCGGGCCCCGATATCGACGCCCGTCAAATTGCCCGTCCGATAGACCGATCTGACAGATTGCGCTTCAGGCTTATCCGCGTCAAAATGGATTAAGTTACGCGCTGCCGTTGATTCCAAGCGCACCCTCCTCATCGATCACGACCGGGATCTATGGGAACTTGTGTATCTCTATTCCGCGCTGAGATTGTCTATCATCTAATGGGGGTGGTTCTCCCTGTAAGGCGCTGGGATCTATCCAAAATTCATCTAAAAGTATCCAGGATCTGTTTCACCATCTTCGCGCCGTCATTCCCATTTCGCCAATTGCCTATTTGCGATCGCAGTGAAGTGAAAGCAACGACCGCGTTGATAATACGATCACGACGCGGTCGCAGGCATAAAGCGCACCGCGACTCCACGCTCGTGGCGCGTGATCTCGTGAATCGGTACGACCCGTTCGCAGCTGGAAAGCCTGGAATCCTAGGCATCCGAGCGTACGCCACGGGAATACTAAGTTCGCCTTCGATCCGCTCGCGAATCGCCGCGAGCCGTGTCGGGACGGCCGCAGATGCGTCGACGGGGCGCAACTCTCGACGAGGCTGGGACGCTCCCGTGTTTCGCGCCCGCGGGATCGTTGCACCGCCGACGCATCTGGTCCGTGGATGAAGCAAGAGAGAGAGAGAGAGAGAGAGAGAACGACGGGTCGCAGCTTCAATGGGGGAACCCCGTGGCACGCACCTGTGTTCATTTTTCAGCGGTGAATGAGCGCCCTTCGCCGTTGGGGCCGAAGCAGGAGCGAACACTATACGAGGGCTGCGAAATCCCTCTTTTAAAGGGACACGCACGGCCACGCATCTGTCGCAATCACCGGGGCCATTGTCAGCGGACCAGAGGTGATTTAAATGGGGTACGAGCCGGCTACCGACCCCTCGCATCCACGCGCCACGGCTTTCTAAAGCTGCACTTCCGCTTTTAGAGTTTCGCACCCATTGGCGCCGGTTATCATGGCGCAAACGCGATATTGCCAAGTATGGAATTCTTTCTTTTTCAATTGAAAGTCCGTGATGCGGTGCGGGTAGATTTCAAAGGTGTAAATAAAGAGCGATTACAGTTTTATCTATTCTTCTACGTTGATCAATATTCCAGGTATAATAATTAGCGTCGGGGTGGATAAATTGATCTGTGGAAAAGGGTCAACGACGCCAATGGGTCGGGGGGTTCGCGCATGATCCCGCACGCGTTCGGTGTCCACGTGCGGCTGCTTAGGACGGCTCGTAATCCGAGAACGGGAGCGTTTACGCGGTCATCCGCCGCTTCTTTTTCTTCGCCGGCTCTCTTGTCGCCGAACCCCTTTCGAACCCTTTCTTTCCGCGCGTACCTTCTTTTCGTTTTCGCGACCCAACACCGGCGGCGCCAAAATGTAAAATGAAACCGTGAGCAGGGTGAAATGCTTCAATGGTCCGGCTGCGTGTACCTACGTCCGCGAGATCTGCTTATGCGAAACACAGCATCGCGCTAATGTTTCAGACGCCGTGTTACGTAGACATCCTAGTTCTGCCGGCTTGAGTTACTGCCTCGCGAACAATCGCAGGATAAATGGAATAAACGGCGGATTAGAGAATAAAATAGCAATAAACTAACAGTCGGCGTTCGGCACTTGTCCAATTCTTTTTTAACAATAGGACGTTTCTGATGTTACAAAAAGAAAAGGCCCCCGAGGATACTTTAACATGATCGTTGCGAAGTTGAATTTTATTATCGGAAATGCATCGACAAGGATCATGTACGATGTTTTCGCCAGATGATCTCGATAGCGGGGAGTAACGAGGGACTTCGACGGCAGGCTGCCGTGGGGCAGTTTAGTTAAAAGGGGTTGACACTTGGCCAAGGGTGATGAGGACACTTGTTGTCTTCCCACCAGCGACAGACGGCTCTTTTCCACATCCTGCCGCGGCATTGATCGCTCACCCCTCGAATATAAACTGATGCAGCATCATGAACGAGCTCTTGGGGTTGTTCAATTATCCAGCGTCATATTTCACGGCTTCCGCTTCAAGTATTCAACGAACGACGAGGCGAGATCAAGCTGGCTTGAGTTTAACGAAAGTTGACGGTTGCGCTTATTACGCCTGGCTGAATCTTTTTTTTTTAGAGAGATTATAGAAACTGGAAATATAATTTTACTAGAGTTCGATCAGAGGCAATACTTTTTATCTACTGCAGTCATTACGTATTTAAAGTAGTCTTCATATATTTTCATAGAATACTAGATTATTCCAGTAATAATTTATTGAATGAATCGCGGACCATTGATTCAGTTTCAAATTTTTACTCGATGGTATCGGTTTGCTAAGAATTATGCGCAACTGTTGGATGTTAATCGTAGAAGAAAAAAAAGCTCGACTGCATCGAAAGTTGCAACCGCTGTGTATTCCGAGGCATAACAGATTGCTTCCGCAGTGCTCACCGCCAGGCAGCGTAACAAAGTTCGGACGAGCGTGGAATCGGTTCGTACGAATGCCGAAGCGATCGAATGGGGAAAAAGAACAGGCGAGAAGGAGAGGTAAAGCCGTGGTAAAAATAAGCGTGCTCCATGCGTAACGGAATCATTGATCGATGCGGCATAATCCGGATCGCACCGTGATCGGCGTAAGCCACGATTCGCGATCATTAATTTTCATCCAGCTCGGTCTTCACCGGCGCGCACGAGTCGAAATCTATCAGCCGCGATTCACGCGAGAAAACGGCCGACGTGCTTTTGCGCTGCACGAGAAGTATCTAACCGTGTTAACGTGATGATGATATTTTACCGGGGACTTGGATCCGAGTCGGATCGCCTGCGTCTAAGCCGGACGGATCGCTGATCGATCGGTTCGATTTCGACGGAATCGTACTGCTACAAGATTATTAATTACTACGAGAGATAACAAGCACGATTTCACCTGAGCATGAAACTCGCAGCGACGTCGATGGATCTTGCCCGATGCTGCATTAAATGTTCACTGAAACTGTGAAGCGTTCGCTAACATATTTGATCATCTTTTATTTGCGGAAGAACCTTCGTGTGCGGATATTAATTATTAACCCAAATTGAACTTCTAACGAGAGGACCATTGAATTTTTATCGCCAGACTTTTTATGTACGCCCGCAATCAATCACAAGTTCTACCGAATGCTTCCTAAACATAAATCACTTTCAACGTTCTAAATTGCCCGGTCCATTTCGATTTGGCGCGTTCATTTTAAAGCACCGTGATTGAAAATTTAGAGAACGATACTGGTAGCAGGAACGTGTATCAAGCGCGCAGAAAAACTTCAGTTAGCGATGCCCAGTTCACGAAATGTTTATGCAAAAAGATTTTTCATCCGAACAGCGCCGATAAATCCTGTCCAGTGGGATAAAGATAAAAATCATCGAACGATGAAATTACCGTTCGAAACAGATTGATCCTATTAATGTTCACGAAGGTGTACGCGGATGCGTGTTACGCAATTACCATCTTACGCTCTTGCGCTGTTCGAAACGGCAGCAGAGGTACCCGCTGGAGGTCTAATCCAGAACGTGAGATCATTTAGAATCGAGGGAGCCATGTCGATAGTACGCAGGTATCGAATTATTAATTAGCCCAGCCTCGGACGTGGCTTAAGCTTGCACGTATCTTTAGTCTCGGCTTACAAAGCTCTCCGAGAAGTCTCTCTCTCTCTCTCTCTCTCTCTTGATCTCTACGCGACTTATTCTGCATTATCACCGTAATGATCCATAGATCCGACGTTTCACCCGCGTCGAAATATAAAATAAAATTATCATTCATTCCATTTTATCGATTCTTCAGCGAATGCATCGCTCGTTAATGCACGGTTTTGGTAACACGATAAGATCTGGACGAGTTACGACCGAGGTGTTTCTGATTGCGAACCAACGATCGTTAATTATTCTTGGTCGATCAACGGCCCCCCGATAAAAGAGATTACGTCGAATGGAATCATGTCGGAATCGACCGAAATAATGGTAATAAATGATCGACAAATCATGTTAATGCAGATGTAAGTTTATAAATTGCGCTGGACAACCAGTTATCGCGACCCCGCGTTTCTTCTCGATACCGTTCATTCGATCCTGCCGCGGGTCCTGGCGGATAATGCAAACGGAGAACGAAGGACATTCCACAAGATTCATCTCTATGGAAAGTTTTATCTACGCAGAGAAAGTGTTGAAGTTACTATCAATTATTATAACTATCTTTATCAATGCAACTGTGTAAATGCTTGTTGAAACTTCTACAGTTTGTACAATTTCCTTAACTATCTCGTTACTATCTCGTTACTCTGTACGTTAATAGTAGCAGCGTATGCATTTTCTTATCCGTATTACAAACAAGCCTGGCAGTACGAGTGTCATGGACGGAAAGGCGGCAGGATGCATCCGCCAGACCCTGCCGCTCGCGATCGATCTTTATTGCATCGTTCGATTTGCACCGCGAACCGAAAGTCACGATCCCCGGGGTAGATATCTTCGCGTGAAAGGTCCATCCGCCGAGGGGCCTACCTGGATGACTCGATGGAGCTCGCAGGATCCGATCCGCGAACGAATATGCTCGCGTATGAATACGACTGGAGAGAGAGAGAGAGAGAGTGTGAGCGAGAGGGAGAGACGAGGAGTTCGCCGGCGGGGGTAGAAATCAGGTAAAGAGGGCTCGCGGGCTAATAATCATTAGTCGGAGAGATGCGGGGGCAGATATCGATTGGGGCAATCACTGCGGCGTCGGATCAAACGGAAGGGTTCAGGACCACGAGCCTGCGTGCAGCGATACCTGCGTCACGATAAATCGGCGAACTCTACCACGGTGAAATGTTTTTCACGCTGATTCTCTTTTGTGCCTGCTTAATGGAGCGTACGGAGTGTCCGTTTCAGGCCTGTGGGTGATCCGCATTGTTTTTCGGATCAGTATAACGGGGATGGGATCGATAGATTTTCGGACGTAAGCGGTATTGTCGATGCCAGAGAGGGTTAATTAGTCTCCTGCAGAGGTGTCCTTCGTTTCCTTCCAACAGACTGCAATTAAAAAATTCTACGATCTCTCATTTTGTTACATTTCCGTGGAAGGACTCGTAGATTCCCAGAACAACGTTGCAAACGCTAATAAAAGTAAATCATTCCTTCGACTCTCAACGAGAGATAAAGTTTGATCGGCGTTCCCTCGTCCCGAAAACGGGTCCCTCCAGTAAAAGACTTACTCACGGTCCGCGAATTTTACGATGACACCAAGCAACCTCCCCACGGTGGCTGCGGGCATCAAGATGAAAGGCAGAGGGGACGTGGTAATTAAGCTTAACGCGCAACGTCTCGCAAGCCGCACCGCACCGGCGAACCCGACCGCGCGGTGTTTCGCCGTGGGTTTTGCCGCGGCTGCGTTCTGCGGTTTACCGCATGTCCAACACGACCTCCGAGCGGTCTGCGCCTCCATCGCCCATAAACCATCATTACGCTAGTATATACAAGCGTATAAGAGGCCTCGCGAGATGGATCGCCGCGTCTTCGGCCTCGCGGCATTCTTGCTGAAATCTCTGCTAATATATTTCCAGTGAACCGTGCACGGTGCCTCCGGCCGAACACGACCGTGTCGATCGGAAGCGGTCGCTATTAAATTGAATTTAATTCCCGATCGCGGCAGTCCTGACGGGACCGTCCATTTGTTTTAGAGGTAGGTAGCCTTTAGCGGTGAACTTCGGACAGAGTTGTTCCCTTCGATGGGATACTCAATGGCCTGGCGAAAGTAAGCTTTCACGCGGTTACTTTTTTCAGCGAAAAATTTGGCAGAGCGAATAAAATCGTCGGAATCGCGGCGAAGCCGTTCCATTCATCTCCGATTCAATGTGATCGCGTCTCGTCAATTAGGATCATCGAATCTTAACGAGAGCACGTTGGCGGGGAATGACAATTTTCACTTAATACGGGGGACGAAAGTGTCTCATTATAAACCAGTTAGTAATTATTATAAATCGATTTACGGGGGCTCGGGATCGCGGTGAGCGGACATAATAAAGGAAACAAGCCGATAACGGCTGTCGATATCGCGTTCGAATGCGCCCGGTAACCTGCCTTAATAACGTAATCGGTGATCATTTTCCGCTTAATGGTATACAATACGCGCATGCAAAATTAACGCGATTCCCGTGCAGGCGGACGGTCTTTTAAGAGGCGGAATCCTCGATAACATTGAGACCGTTAACGATCGACGTAATTAAATGAAGTATTTATAAGGCGCGCGCGTTGATACAGATACGTACGTACTAACGAAACGAAGGGAGTAGAGTGGTGGTTACCGGGAGACGGTCGGGGATAATTCGATTTCTTATCAAGCGATGTTAAGCGGTTCTGTTGATTAAGTAGACGACAAGAAGAGAGGTCGACCTTCTTTTTCCCTCGCGCGCACACATGCATATTCTGTAATAGGCGTAACAGGGGACGTAATAAAACGTGTTTGCCGTAACAGCTCGAGCGGGGCTGGCCGACTTATCAATTACAATAATGGGACTATTAAATAATAATGGCGGACATGTTAGGTGCAAGAGCAAGAGATTTTATTGACTGCAACTTTTATAATGAGGAAGGCGTTAGGCGGCTGCTTTGAATTTATAGACGATGTAGTACAAACACTGTGTCTGCCCCGGGCCGAGAACTGCTCTTCAATTTTGCAACACCGCTGCTGTGCCCTTTCGTCTCGCCTACGATACGTATATGCTCTCTTGTTCGCCTGATTCCCATAACCGGTGTTTTTTTTTTATACTCTCCATATTTTTCCTCCCTCTTTGATCCCCGTAGGGGAGAAAATTGGAGCCTCGCTGAAATTATTCTCATCGAGATTGTCGACGAGAAAGGGGATCAGAGAATAATGAAAAAGAAAAGAGCATCGAGATTCGCGGTTAAATTGAGACGAAACGCGTGTCAGTCAATTAGTTAAGAGCAACGCCTCGGTTATTATTGTGACACCATCGGTACACCGGCTCTGTATTTACATTTACTCCTCTCTCAATTAATTTTTCGCAGTTACGTATGCGCCCGTTTAAAGGGGGAGGCCGAACGAGCGCGATCGGCGAACGCCTTGAGGATTTCTGTGTACGGTGACAACCGGTTCCCCGTGATAAAATGAAAAGCGACGCCGATCGACCGGGCCAATTATTAAACGAAACACCTTAACCGTGGGAGGCGATGGTTTCAATAAAACGGACGTAATCGAGCTGCGAGAAATTAGCGAGGAACGCGGCCAGATTTCTGTCGCTCCTCTCGATCGTTTTTACGGGTCTCCTTATAAGTCGGAAGATACAGATTCCATGAGCGAACACACTTTGCACCGAGCTACGAAAGAAGGAATTCAATTCTCGAAGCGATTCGATACCCGAAACCAAACTCGACATTGGTCCTTGGACACGAGCGTGTCATTTATTCTATTAATACTCGTCTACCCCTTTTCTTCCACTTTCGCAATTGTTTCTTTTTTTTTCGCCGATTTCGTCTTCTTCTTTCCTTGCCGGTTTTCTCCTCGCGGCCTTTGTTGTTCCCCTTTTTATCGTCACCTCCATTTGGTCGAACAACAGAACGGGCCACGGTCGGAGCGATTCGCCTTTCGTGTTGCGTTGATTCCACGGCGTTAGGCACGGGAACGGGCCCTTCTTGGACCGCCTAGCGTGATCCCGAATGCCCGCAAAAAGCGCTCGCTATAACCGTGATACATGCTACAGATTTAATTGGGCCGCCGTATACCTGGCCGCATTTATTGTCTGCTCGTCGCGTTCGTGCCAGTCGACGCCACGCCAAAGAGCAGATCCTGGGAACTTTTTGCGCAATTTTCCGTGGGTCGCGAACTTTGGATTCTCCTTTACTTGTGACCCGATGACGAATCCCGTTTCGGGACATTCTAGGTACGACATTGATGGCTTGTCGAAGAGCTACGCTTCTTAAATTGTAATTAGAATTACAATCCAACGGCAAGGAATAGAAATACATTGTAATACTTCTAACAAAGCTCCTCGCGTGTACCTGCTGTTTGCATTAGTAAGAACTCATCGTTAGGGCTGCCACATACTGCATTTCCATTTCGCGCTGACAATACATTTTAATCAATCAATGAAACGTCAGCATTATCCTCCCCCGTCACACGGAGAAGCAAGACGAATTCAATTAAACCGCCGACGTAATGACTTTGGAACCGAGCGGAACAAAAGCATCGGGACTGGAATACGATTTTCCGTTTCCGCTCCTTTTGTTTGCAAAACCGCGCCGCGTTACCTCTCGCACACCTTGAAGATTAGCCTGCTGTCTGGCGAACGTCTATGCTGTAGCTGTGTATCGCGTGGGCATCCTCCTACGTGTTATCATTCAACGAGAATCGGCCATATGGCGAAGAGGCTCGAACGCGGCACGCAGCGGCGCTTATTGTGTTACAGCCACTCATCCCTGCCGTGAATATCTATCGAGGAAAGGTGGAGGTGCTGTAAGTACGTATGTAAGCGCGAACAATGATCCCTCGAGCTCCTACGAACGTGTTCATCGAATTAGATTCAATTGACTTGGGCCGTCGCGGGGCGTTCATAAATCATCGGTAAGCTGTCCGAGGCGGGGGGAGAAAAAAAGGCAGGTAATCCACGAACGGAGTCGCGTTTAAATACGGGAGAATTAATGATCCGCGGGCGCTAATCCGGCGCGCGATCGCGGTTGCTTAACGGGACGATTAATTAATCGCCTTGCAACGACGCCGTTCGAAATTTGCCGGCCGCCTCTCGGCATCGCGATTCCAACGTTTCGCCGAGGGACTCGATAACACGGTACAGGGAGTTTCACGTCAGTTACAATTTGGCGACCGCCGCGGACGAGATTTGCGACACGCGAAATCCACGATGCCGATCCCTGTCGACGTATTGCTCTCGCCGTTTTTAGCCCGCGGCATCCAGATAATTCGTGATTAATTAGACATTATATGCGTTATTGATGGGGAACGGCGGGGTCGGTGGGACGCCGAGCAAAGGAGTACCCTACGCGCGAAACACAGGCGAAGGGACGAACGGACGGACGGACAGACGGACGAGCGTTACAGAGATCGGATCGGGAACGGTAGGTGGTCCATCGAGGCTCGCCAGCGTCCGCTCTCCTCCGTACGGGGAGAGAAAGAGAGACCTCCGGCGTCTCCCCGTGAGCTGCCGAGGCTCTCCTCCAGGTATCTTCTTCGGTCTCTTCGTTTTTCGATCGTTTCCCCTTTCTTCCTCCCCCCCGGCGTCGTTCTCCATCCGTATCCTTCTTTAACCCTTCCTCCTCCATCAGATTCGTTCCTTCCCTTTCTTGTCCGATCGCAACCCTCGCCCCCTCTCCGTTTAGCCTCGATCAGTCACGATAATCCGAGTTCCTCTTCTCCGCGGCACCTTCCCTCCCTTCGAACACGGTGTACACGGAACTTCTCCACGTCTACCAGCACATATACGCGCACGCCTCTCGACTACTATCAGCCACGCGGTACAGGATGAGCGCGGGGAGGAAGGTATACGTGTGTACATGAAACTAGAGGGTCGACCCTGGCCTGTACAGCTTCTTCGTCGACGATCGTCGCGGAACGATCAAGACGGAAAGAGCAGGACCACCGATCGAATCTCGAACATCTCCCTTCCTCCTATACCCTACGCGGGCAACCAAAATCTTCGTTCGAGATCCACGATGCCCGAGGCGCGACTCAGGCGTGTGCGCGAGCTCTCCCCCTTGACGGACGGTCCTCGTCGCGGATGCCTTCCCTCGGAGAGGATCCTTCCTGTCCGACTGTGACCCCGCGGGTCGTTACCTCTCCGCTGTGGGCCATCCCGGTGGGCCCGTTGACGAGACACGACCGCCCCTGGGACGCTGGACGCAACGCGCGCCGATCAAAGGAGACGACCAGAAACGATCGTCGAAGTGGACTCCATCGATGCGCCAGAAAGAGAGGCTCCGCCGTGTTTTCGTGTGATTCGACGGTGAAACGACCACCGGTTTGGACAGCTGTTTCGCTGGGTACAGGCTGCCGTCATCGTTGGCACGGATCGGATGGACAGTTGTCTGTTATGTGTTCGACGATGATTTTCATGGCATTCATGACATTAGTTCGCGGCGATAGTGGAGTCGATTACTTGCTGGGATATGGGCGACAGGGGTGTATCTTAGGATACAGGCTTGCTAACTGGTAGAATGATTACCAGACCTTGTATGAACTGGAAATGTCGAATTATTAGACCCTTTATGTTTTCACATGGCATAATAAATTGATGTTGAGGATTGATTGGGAATATTAAGATGAAGACAATTGATTGAGAATATTATCAACGGCCAGGTTCATAAATCTAGAATGATAGTCGAGGTAGCGAGACGCATCGAGGAATTCCATTTTAGCCGGAATCCCAGCGATGCGCTCACCGCTCCGGCTGAAAGAATCGAACGCCGCTTGTCTCGCGGCTACGTCCTCGACCCTGTTTCATGCCATTTTCTTTCCAAGTGCACAGGCATTGACATCACCAACCACTCATCATCGTAATAATAATAAACGAGACAGAGAGAGAGAGAGAGAGAGAGAAAGGGGAGAATGACATGTGTGCAATTGTTTAGAGAATAATTTTATAAATCATTCTTTAATTCAACTATTGATTGAAAAGGGGAGTTGCAATTATTTGATAACGAATGATAATAGATATTTGAACAAGTAACAGTCTATCGGATGAGAGAGTCCGCCGATTAGTGTTTATTCCATTCGCCTCTGTCCCCTGTATTTATCTCGATTGAACGACCGCTCGGCTGCTAATACGATAATTCTTATCGAGCGCCTCTTTCGGATGAACGAAAATTGGGCCCAGCACGCCGACGGGACGCCGCGCCGCTAAATTTCGGTCGCCGTTTCGCGTTACTGCCTCCCCTTCTTTCCGTGCAACACGGTCCCGGTAATCGCGAACCGGCCGAGATCGTGGTATTACTATTTTTAACACGAAACCCATGGACCGGCGATGTAAACGGACACTGGTAGTTTGCTCGTTTAGACACCGAAACGGGAAAGCTATCGTTAACGTGCAGGGAACCAGGTATATCGGCACGAGGGGTGAACGATTTAACTCGATACTCACATTTTGGGGAGAATCCGACCTCCTGGGCCGTAGGTGAGAGGGCGGAGAATTGGCGGTGAAAGTTATGAGTATATTTCGTTCATAATAGTATTAGACTTTTGTAAATGCTACTATTGGAGAGAGCAGCGTCGTAGGCACACGTTTATTTCCACTGCAATGAATTTATATTTTGAAATATTTTCAGCAAAATATACATTTACATTGAAGTTCTTAAATATGTCAATTTCGATTTGAATTTTAATTTTTATTCAGGCGTGTTCTTTATTTAGGAATGTTCTGTCTTTTGAATTTCGTTCGCGGTACTAAGGCTGTAAATTCGCCATCTGTCAGCAACTGAATTTCCAATTTACCAAGAAGGTCTCGCATAATTACAGAGAGCACTGAGACCTCGCGTCGTTTATTCCTATGCCATCCTATAATCCAGCACACTTACCATCAGCATCCCTTGACACTGTCCATAACAACGACAAAACATTAGTGTCATCTCACGTAATTGCTCGTCATATTAATCAGCGGACACTTCCTTGCGGATAAAGCTCGAGGAACTCTCGATCGCTTCCCCGTTTGAAATACGCATTTTCACCGAACCCCCTCAAGTGTTGTTACGATGGACACCAGTTCCAGAGAAAAAGGGGTTTCCAGTAACAACCGAATCCGTGTCACAATTACTTACACACATGTCTCTGCGGATCTCCTTGGCTCGTTTTCCACGTGGAAGTACATTATACGAGCATGAATCACGTTGGTAAGTGGCTGAACATTCACACTCGCCGAAGGATGGGAAAAGCCGGTCGGCTGCCGGTCAAAGGACGGCTCTCTCGTTAGAGGAATGCCTGATCAGACGCGTCTTCGGAATTCCGACAGAGATATTACGCTTATCGGTCGCCTCGCCAGTTAGAGTGAACGATTGCTCAACTATTATTAACGATCCCTGACAAAAGCCTAAACACTTTCCCAGTTGTCTACAAATGTCAGCGGTGACAAAAAACTGTCGTTCCTTCCTTTTGCAGTTTACGAATGTGGGACTGACTGTGGAATGTATCCAGCGATTCTGCAAGAATGTGAGTCGAATCCCGTTGTCGATGCTTTGAGTACTGCCGTTTGTGAAATTATGTATTTTTCAGTGCTTGGAAATTCTTGTAAAGTAGCACTGCAGTCTTGTCGGATCTCGTACAGCGTCAACTTAATAGAACACGCCAAAGATTAGAGCTTCTCAAGGAAGAGAGCTAATCCCTTTCAGAACGAGCTGCTTGGAGAGCAGCTATCTCACGCAGGACTCGTAATTACCCATTCATCGTTTCCATCGACTTGTCCTCCTATTTCGAGGACTATTTCCGCAGATTTTCTACATTCCTTCGTCGTGAACCTTTTTTCTCCCGATCACGGTACTCCATCGATCGTTTCTCAATCGAGCCGATTCCCACCTCCTTCGGTCGCTACGTGACGGTTCGGTCCGCAGCCCCAGCTCGGCAACTACATGTCGTTTGTCTTTGGCTGGCATCGTGGTAATTACGGAGGAGGGGCGTTGAACCCTTTTCGCGCAGTTACGTGTACGCCAAAAGTGCCGATTGTTTTCGTGAATTTACACGTGGACAAGGATCCATCAGTCAATGGTGAATAAACTGGAACGATATAAATTAGTGCTTCGATTACAAGCGAGGTAAGAAAAAAGTACAAAATGCACATTTTACGTGAGAAGCCAATCAATGTTTCTTACACATGAATTTTTTGTATTGGAAATTCTTTTATGTTTATCCTATTTTTCTGATGGAATACGTTTTATGTGCTTTGCTTGAGATTAAATGCGCTACTAACGACAACTTATTTATATTGTTAATAATAATTCTGGTTCGTTCGACTAAAAACGGCGAACCTGAGAGCCACTGGTCGCAACCCAGCACGATGACCAACGACGCTGGTAGATCCTTAATGAGGCGTCGATTAGATCGTCCCGATAACTAGGATCCGGTGGATCCACGGACCATCGTGATGACGAATCGTGAAACACGACCTGGAGGATATCTTTGAGACGCAAAACGACTATGCGAGAGCCTGCTTGCTTATGCGTATATAGTAATCTCGCCCCGGCTGGACCGCCACGAAATTTGTCCTCCTCGGTCTCGTAAAATCATCAGGCCACGTATATCGGGATCTGTCTGTGGTAGGTGAAACGTTGAAACAGGGCTTGGAGCGATCGGCGGGACAGGATTAAACGTGACAGACCATTAATTGCGTTTATTGGAACCGGCGATCGAGACGTCGCGAGGATGAATCGTCGGGGAGGTCTCGCTTGAGGTCAACGACGGAATCCGGGGGAAAAGAGGATGTCAGAGATAGAGAACAGATACGGGGAAATTTGATGAAATAAACAAACAAATAATATACAGAAGAAATAATTTAGAATTCTATTCATTGTTACTCGAATAATTTCGAACGCGAAGTAACGTATTTCATTAATATATATATTTTACTAAACAACAGCATAACGAGAGCAAAAGATAAAGCCTGCGACTTGGAAAAGAAATTATTTGCATTTTACATACGGCGGTATGCGTTTTAATAAAACATGTAGATAAATATAATACTATGTTAAAAACTTGATGCTAATAAAGTGCCGGCTCGTTCCCACATTTTTATAGAAATCTTCGAACAATGCAAGCTACTTTTCGTGCGGGATATAAATTTTATTTAAGAGCGGCGATGAAAAGATGGGTCAGCACGGGGACCGGAACGGGTTGGGCTCGGTTCGGCGGGTTTTACGAGCCCGATCACGGCGCTATTAGTAGGAGTCCTTTTGGTAGCAGTGTCGAGGCCTGCCTACGGTCGGTTTCGCGTTTACAGGTGCACGCTATTCGAGATAGTCTTTACACGATCACTCGAATAAATTAGACAATGCCGCGACGGTGGGGGGAGAACGGGTTTCGAGCGGCGAGGAATGAGATTGATCATTCGAGTTTCTCTTCATTACGCTCTGCATCCGATTAACAACCAGCTTGGTACCGCTCCGAAACATTACGGAGCAAAGGAAACGCGTTAATCGTATGGGTTTAGAAATGGGAACGCATTGAATGGTAGCGACGTGGGATTCTAAAGTGCGCCGAGATAAATTACGATAGATTATTCCATAGTTATGAATTCTCGTAACTGGCCGGCTGGAATGCGGAGTCATTATTCAAGTAACAATATCGAGCTTCTTTGCTTTCCGAATCACGAAACACCATTTCTTCTTTAAATGTACAAAACAGATAAATAATGCACAAGCTACAAAATTAACTAAACGAAAAACGATCGACGCTCTTGTTGCCGAATTAAAGAAAGAAGAAATTCCAGTTGTTCGCGCCGGACCCCTTTCGTCGACTTTAATCCAATTGCGGTTACTGTTATTGACACAACAGCCAGCCACGGGAAGCGGAGGCAGCTCCGATACCGATTTCGAGGGCAAACCGATGGCTGCGGATGGACTGGAAGATTGCCCCCCCCCCCCCCCTAAAGTAACGGGAACCCACTCGTCAATACTCCGCAA
Organism: Holcopasites calliopsidis; assembly: GCA_023838395.1. Taxonomy (NCBI): domain Eukaryota; kingdom Metazoa; phylum Arthropoda; class Insecta; order Hymenoptera; family Apidae; genus Holcopasites; species Holcopasites calliopsidis. The sequence goes on from JALHAQ010000015.1 coordinate 1,903,858, forward strand.
CCGTTCCATCGATGGCCGAGTAATTGGCGTCGTAAAGAAGCGGGCGCGAAAGACTCCTCGAAAAAGGCGCCTCCCGGCTGTGCGGAGGATTCGTGATAAAACAGCGTGAATTCCGTACGATGCGGCGACAAGCTGGAGGCGAAGCGACTGCGTCTCGTTCGAGGATTAGTCGGCAGGAAGAAATCCGGGCCGGATTTCGATCGGTGAGTTCTCACGAGGCGAGACGGTGCCGGCACGTCGATCGAAGGAACGAGCGTAAAACAGGGCAGTAAGAAAGTATCGGGGGAATTATAACTGTTTTGAAAATCGTGTCGACGAAATCGTAATTTCTGCAGACCGTCGGATGCGCGAGGAATAAAGCAGAAGGGAAGGAGCGAGATCTTTTTGTCCGGGGGCGCGATCGGTATCCGGGCTTTAATCGAAACGATATTAATTAAATGTCTGCACGTACTTCCTGCAAGTAAATAAAACAATTTCCGATTTCATTTGCTGGGGTTAATATGGATTAACGCTGATACCCTTGAGAGAATCGCAAGGAAGAAGCCAACGACCTGTACAAATCAGTATTCTCCTCGCGCCGCTCATTACCCTTTCCGCGCAACCAAAAATTCAAACGCCAGCCAGAAACTAAGGAGATAAAACGGCAGATAATCCAAAACGAAGAAGATCTGTCGGATACCCGTTGTAATATTACTCACGTTGCCTCGACGGAAGAAAAAAGGTGTTTTAACTAAACGTTCAGGGCGGCGTATCGGATACACCTTTACCTGTACCAACCTGTACCTGGCCGGCTGTCCGACCGGCGGATGTTTGGTGTCGGGGACCAACGAGAGGCCAACGTATATACACGGCGAGCCGCGTATCTGCGCTAGAATCGTAAAGGCACGAGTTTTACGAGCCGTCCTGTGAAATTAATACACGTGTCTCGCATTCTCTCGAATTCGGTGCCGATTATGTACCCGGAGACCTAAACTCGAGTCATCTCTCCCTCTCTCTCTCCGCTTCGAACGATGCTTCAGGCTTTTATTTATTTTCCAAGTTTCGAGTTACCCTGCGCTTCCCTTGTCGTGGACGCTGCTAATTGATCGCCGACTAATCCGAAATGCAACAGGCCCGGGCTGCTCATTACCGTAATGAACAATAAAAGAATACCGGGCGCGTAATGAGCCACGTCTCGTTGTCCCCGGTGGCTCGGTCCACCAAGGGTTCCGAAAGGGAGCAGTTCGTGGAGAGGGTGGAACGGGAGCGCGGCAGGCAACCGGCTGCATACGTTGACCGACTGAATAAACGAACCACCGATGTGGCTTCTTTGCCACTGCGCCGGGAACGCGTTTGCTCGCTCGTCGGATACGTTTTCAATTGATCTCTGCGACGTCTGGACGTTATCGTCTCGTATCGACGCGATCGCTGGACAGCATCGATTCCCTCGGTCAGCGAGATCCAGCTTGATGACTTCTTCTAGGTAGGACTGCGGAATATAGTGGCGAAGGAGAAGTAGCTGTGAAATCTACGCCTCGCGGGATAAATGTAACACAAATACTTATTGCCGCAATGCATTAATACAAATTTACGTCATTTATATTTGCTCGTTCTGGATATGGATTCTTAATGTCTACGGATAATTACGGACAACAAGTGTTTCGTTTCTGTTAAACTTTTATTATATGTACATGGAAATTAATTGGTGTTGATACTGCTAGTTTAATTTATCATTAAGCGTCCGCAATTATCTCGTTCTCCCCTAGTCTTAATCTATACACAACAATACCGTGTTTTAGGCGTCCGTCTAACGAAGAAGAGAAAGGATAGTATTTTTACGTAAGTGGCCGATCGTCGGATCGAGGATCGTGGTCGTACCGGGTCGTTTCGTTAATTTTCGATCGGCGAAGGATTTTATGCCGAGCAACCATGAGCAGAGATAGAAAAGGATAATCGTGCAGAGTATCTCGGTGCTCTGTAGTGGCAGCGATGGTATTTTATTGCTATCAGATCTAGAACAGATACAGCTGTTTCCGAACCCTTTGTTAATCTCGCTGACCGATGATTTTGTAATGAGACCGATCGGAGGCGTAACCGTGCCGATCGATGACCGTAATTGTCTGGGACGCGAAATGTTCTGACGGTTGCTGCAACTTTTCCATCGTGCACGGACTTGCACAGATGACGAAATTCATCGAGACTTCTCTGTACCCCTACGAATCTTCGCGTCGCGAAAATTTCATTGATAAGACCTATAGCAACTAAAAAGAAGAAAAAAAAACGGGAGCAGTATTAGCAAACTTGTCAAGCGCGCGGAAGCGTTTCGTAAGTACCGCAACGTATGTGTCACGCCGTTCATTGCAACAGTGCAAACGAAGCTCAAGAATCCCGTTAGACAATGGCGAGACACATTTCAAAGAATGTAATGTACCCACGCACGCGGTAATCCTCGAAGAGATATTAAAAAAAAGAAGCGGATTTCGCAACGGATTATTATCAGACGCGCCTATCCCGGCTTCCGTTCTTTCAGATTCGCCGCTTTTCTTCGCGATCAATTCCCAAGATTGAATAAACTCAATGGCTACGGATAGCCGCAGTTGCGGGAAGCGAGTTAACAACAGGAGCGTTCTTCCTAAAAGCGAAGAAAAGGAAAAAGATACTGTGAGTTAGCTCGACAATGTTCCACGATCCCACAACGACGACTCAATATATTTCAACGCGCATCGTCCTCCAAGTACTTGGAATTAATAACGCAAGAACGCGCGGCGCGATGCCTTGACACGCATTATCGTAAAATTTTGTTCGTAATAACACGTCAGAGAAAGAAAAGAAAAGATAACAGCGAGTACAGGACTCACGATCAAATTTCCATCTAATCGTTTCATCGACCCATTCCCAGCATTCCTACAGGCACCGAAATATCTTCTTACCTTTACCCCTTAACGGGAGGACGCGTTCATCCTTATCCCTTTATCCGACCTGTCTTCGAACGCATGTTAGGATTTAGCGGCGGCTACGATCGTCTCGTAAAGCTTCGGCTGGTAAACCACGTAAGCTCCTCTCGTTAACCCTATTACGCCATGGATCGGGACGAATAAAGCGATCTCCGTACAGAACGCTAGCTGATAACCCTCCTGTAGCCTCGAAAGGCCCGCAGTGGAGAAGCTTCGCGGATATCGAGCCGACACTGATACGCAGATAGGTGTACAATGACGAGGCTGCTTCGTTTTCAGCCAACTACGTACGCGTCTATTCGTGGATGTTGAGTATAAGATGGTATCGGAAGCTCCCGCTGGGCCCACATGATGCATCGATCTTGCGTACCCCTGTCTCAACCCCGTCCGTGCGTTTGCCGCAACCATCGTCCGTATCGGTTCGCTCGAATTCCTAACTCGATCGTAAGACGGAACGACGATTCCAACACCGGTGGTACACGTATTTCGGAATCACGAGTGCACGAGTCGACGACGAATCTGGAATTTGGAAGCGGGTCACCGTTGCCCCGCAGTACCATGTTATCACGGCGTTTCGATCCGATGAGCGATTGACTGATCGATGGGCGACGCGTCGTAGTGATATCAGAGATAGATAAAGCCGCTATGGAGCGATTCGATTGCGGGATTACGGAAAGACGTCCAGAAATGGTGGATAACTAATGAATTATAGAAACGTGGGAAACTGGGATGTTTAGAAACAATTGTGCAGTACGTACAAATGGAAATGATTAATTTATGGGGACGAAGTACAGAAGATATTAGAACGTGCGGGAATTGAAAAATGTAAACGTACGGGCATGCCGTTCTATAAAATGTACAGGGATGATAATTTGATTTTAGCTTCTCTGCTGGAAAAAAATATCAATAGAATAATTAGGTAGGTACAAAAAAGGTTTCATGACCGTCACTAATCGTGATGTACATGCGTTCCCTGTTTTTAGAAGTTTTTCTAGACGCGTGCCTCCTGAGGAAGTCACGCATGATCGGACCTGTTAATGGCACAGTAATAGCCGGGTTTCTTCTACTTTGAAATTAATATCAGCGTCGAGAGTCGTGATTGCGTTCTATGATCTTCCACGTAGACGGTGGTCCCTACGATCCCAGAAGCACGTGAGCCGGCGTGACACGATGAATTTGCCACGGGTTTGGGTCACGCTACATGCCTCAGACTACTTGCACCAGCTTTTTTCTCCGCCGCCTCCGTATTCCCTGCGGATCGTCTCTTCTCACCTCGGCTATCCGCGGCGGCAAGCACGTGCGATAAATTCCTCGAATCCAGTCGCTTCTTGCCAAGCCCGCGGATAACGCGTCGCCGAGATCCTCCGTGAAACCGCGACGTTAGAACGAGTTTGATTAAAGACCAAGAGCATCGTCCGAGGAAACTTTAACCCTAGATGATTGCTGTTTTTTCAAGCGAACAATTTCTCGGTTGTTTCTTACGGACTGGAGGAATCTCGATTTGAGGAGGAAGACACTGTCTACCTTTCCGCGGTGTTAAACGTTGCTGTTCAGAATGAGAAAACTTAAATACAAGAGTTCTGTTTCCCTTTCGATTAATAAAATAATATCAATTGACTCGTATCGTTCTAATTGAGAATCTAAATATTTCTCTTTCTTAACGAGATGGGTATTTAAAAAATTGTCCACGCTTTTGCGCGAATGGAATTTCATCGAGCAAGGCGCTCCATAAGTAAGGAGAATTTGATGTTTCCATTCCCATGATCTCTATTTAAAGTATTAATCGGCAAAGAAATAATTCCTTGCGATTCCATCCCCATCGTACACGAAGAAAACGCTAAACTAGCCGACTAGCCGTGATCAACGGTGGCGAAGTCAATTTCGGAAATTGAAGTCGCATAGCGAGCACGGGGAGGATATATTGGATATCAGAACGGCGCGGCGCGCCTAATGAGCCGTGCAATCGTCCAGACACGATTCCATTTCCTAGTTTTGACCACCAATTAACAGCTCTCCTCTCGAGCGTGCTGCTTGCTACCGTTCCGTCTTCCCCTGGCAGGCATTAAATTCCAATCACCCATGCTAAAGAGGAGGTTTGCCCCGCTGTTAATCCGATATTCAAAGCGACTTTCATAGAACTGGCTGTAAAAAGAAATTATAGAAGCGTCTCCCAATTTGCTCGTGTTACATTCCATATATCCATGGACACTCTCGTGGCGACGATCAAACGCGCCACGAACCCTTTCATCCAGAACAGTATCGTATCGTTCCAGCTTCCTAGGTGCCCGTTACTTTGCTCGTTTAATAGCGACGCGGCTCGCAGACGTAGAGACTCTGTACGCGGCGCGGTGGATAGTTCATATATTCGTACGACTGTTGCATCCTCGTTTTATCACTGCGTTTCATTGCGGACGGTCATGTTAAACCGATCGAACGTCCCCGCGATTATTCGAACGAATCGCGGAGACGCGACGCCGATTAATGGGGACGGGAAATTGCCAGCCGAGATTCAGGATACATACGCTCCGAGCGGATCGCGAGAATCGTAAGAAGCGTTAAATCAAGCCTGCTAAGGATCGTCACGCTTTGCGGAACGAGATGAACGGCTCGAAAATCGTTTTCAACCGGCTCGCTGTTTCTTCGACGCGAGGACGTGGACCGAACTCGTGCCCAAAGGGGTATCCTGGGGGGTGGGGTGGGGGGCGGGGTGGACGCGAGGAGGCAAGAAAGATGATGAGGGAACGGGAGTGAAGCTGGATTACAAAAGAGAAATCGAACGTGAACAAGGACATGCGCGAATCCGCGTCTAATCACGAGTTTAACGCTTTTTATCGGATCCACGGACCTTCTTTTGACGGTGTCGATGATTTTCCCACAGTCAGCTGGATAGAATCGTTGTTACTGCTTTTTCGTCTACTGCTCCCTCTTCTGCGAACAGTTCCATTTTATGCGATTTTGCGGCGAGCCACCGAAACGTTGTAGCCAATTGAGAAAAAGGTATTCCGAGGGTAGTTTGCGATCGCCGGACGGCCCAGCTTCCGTCGAACTACTGGATTAATTAAAGAGAACAAGAGTGTGATTAGAATTAAAGTGAGAAACCGTTGTCCCCGGCAATGTTAGATAAAACTACATCGCTTCGCGGTCGCTGGAGTCGACGATCGCGTTACTGTCGAGACGATCACAAACAATCCGTAGGTACTTTTTCATCAGGAGATCCGCTCTTCTTGCTTGCATTCATTTGTTCGCATGATCGGTCCTGCGCCACCTCGATTTTATCCCGATCGCGTGGAAACGAACGTTCGGCCGACGACCTGTTTCGAATTGTACAAATTCATCTTGGTCTTATTTTTCTTCGGATTAAAAGTGACGCGAAACGTATTTTATTAGATACAAGGGTGCCGCTAGGTAGGGACATTCAGGATCTAGAATTCTATGAAGATCCACGGCTGTTGCGCGTGTTGGCGCATTTAAATCTTGGGATACGGTGGCAGAAATTTTATGCGATCGCGTGATCGCGCCTACCTCCAACGTTTTCACGAGTCCCGCGCAACGGAATGGTCGGCTTACTTATCGCTATTAGAATTACCATTTCGCGCGTGTTAACCGAAGAGCCTCGACCTAAGAATTTTTTTACTGCGCGCCAAGAAACATATCTTCATCGTCAAAGTGTAATATGGATTTTAATTTATTATCATTCCAGCGCTCGTTTTACTCGAAGCTGATCTGAAAGCAGAAGGATCGGACGTTTAGTAGCGTGTACAGGGAAGGGGATGAGTGCCGAGGGCAGCAGCAAGTAGAATCGGAAGTTGAAGAGGCACCGCAATTGTTCTCCACGGCATTACCGGACAGGGAAAGAACTCTGATACCCACCACCGTATTCGTGTTCGTAGACGCGGAGCCACGTGAGCGTATTGTGTTCAAGTACACGTTGCGAAGGACCCGCGAGCTGTGTAACACATAAAACGGCCGCATGAACGAGATGCTATCGGCGTTGGAGGAGGTTCCGCGTAATCTATCCAATTATCGTTCGATCAGAGCTGTATCCCTGGTTGCACCAACCCCCCAGCCACCGTGTAGCGGCTGACTTTACTGAGAGGAGAAACGCGAGGGGTGGCTGTAGCGGTGGTTCCAGTCGAACATGATGTTCAATACGCGTCAAACGAATTACGGTTGATCCGAGCGGTACGACACGGGTTTACCGATGCTTTGATACAACACCCTGTCACCGGGCGTCATAGAGTTGTCGCCGATTTATTACTTATCGAGCCAGATATCGTTGACTTCTTCATCCCGGCCGATTTACGGTGCGCTCCTCGTAGGGTGGGGTCACCGAAGGTTGCGCAACTCGTGGCTATTGCACGGCCGTGCTTGGCTTGCACACGATTGCCACTTTAAGTGCGCCATAATGGCAGTGGGCTCGCTAAGAAGAACGCGATCTTAAGAAACGGCTCACGGTGCCTCTCGGCAGGGCTCGCCGTTCTCCGTCTCGGTCCCGCCCGCTCTCTCGCGCGGCTGGCCGTCTCGATTCCTCCGGGAGGACCCCGTGGATGCGGATCGCCGTTGGGCCTTTCACTGGGGGCCTGCGGGCTACGGGTCGCGACCTCAACGTGGTCCGCTCCCTCTTCCCTGCCCTCCCCCTGTCTTTTCTTCTCTGCCTGCTTCACCTCTCCTGGACCTCGCCTCCTCTCTTTCTCCGGCTTTCCTCCTTTTCTTTTTCTTCAAACATTTTTCTACCTCCCTCCTCCCGTACCTTTTGTGCTTTACCTAACCCAGCTACCTTCGCCTACTCCTCTCCGGCTTCTCTCTGACGTCTCGTTGCCACATCCCCCCCCCCCCCCTCCGTCCCGGTTGCCGGGATCCCCGTGGTTATCTATTCTTAGTCACTCTCGTTAGACCGGCAAATAGTTGACCCATGGGAGTTCCCGATGTCTTAAGTTCCCCACGGCCGGACAGATATAGACGTACCGCGCGGCAACTGGATCGATTTGGGTTATATCGACTGGTTCGGTTGGACGATCCCAGATTGCGACCAGGTGCTGGGAGGAAAACGGGTTCCTGGGAACACGGAGAGAATGACGCGCTCCTCGTGCACGCGCGAATCGTGCCGCGGGTTCGCGACGTTCCCGCGAGAAGAAGAAGCACCTGTCCTCATTTTCGTCGCGAGGCCATACGTACGGTGTGCATCGAGCGATTCGTGATCACGAGCTCCGCGATCGGAAGAGCTTAATCATGCGGGGACTTGTACATACGGGACGCGGTAGTGTGCACCGCGGATAGAAGGGGCCGTTCGTTTCTGCAGGACGAATCATCTATCCGGCAAAGTAATTTCATTTACTCGCGACTGCGATTAATCTACGTTTACCATGTTGGTAGCCGGTATTTAATCGCTCGTCCATCGATGAACCATTCCCGATATTGCTTGTAGAAAAAAAAAAACAAATACTGCCACCTGTAATTAACATCCCGCGAGCCGAAAATAGGAATTCACGCTCCTCCGCTCTAGGATGAGAATTTTCTCCTTCCAACTGCGCTACCCCGGAACACCGTATAAATTGACACTCCTGTTAAATAATTTGTTACGATGCTCGATAGACAAGAGACAAGAACGCAATTAGACCGCGTAACGAGCTTGAAGATGCCCGAGAACGAGCCTCGCGATCCCTCGAGGGCAATTTGTTCAAACAATTCCAACGCATCGGATATATTAATTTCACGCAGGCAGGAAGGGTGGCGCGGTAATTTTCAAATTACAAGTTGCCCGCAGGCGAAGTTACAGGCTCTGGATACTGCGTGGCGTCCGGGCACCGGCCTTTAAGATATCGTCTAAATAATAGTCTAATGGATAAGGCATATTCCAGGGCTGAGGCTGTTCCTCGAAAGACTCGCAGCACCGTGGTTCCCGCTGGCCACGATAGCCAGTCCATATTCCCTTACGACCAGCTTCATGCCCCTTTAAAGTGTGTTCTAGAGGCACTAGAAGTGGGTGCTCGGCCGTTCTCCACCGGCGAACCGCCTCGTCTCTGGATCCCGGGCCTTGCACATCACCGGCCACGGAGAACGGTCGTTGGCTAACCCGGTTCCTGAAGATTCATCCCGTGTGTCTCGTGCCGACGTGGCTGCCTCTTATGTTTCCTGGTAACGATCTTTTCCGATAGCTTACACGATTTAAACGCGAGCTGCACGTGCATACATACGGCACCGTGTAGCCGCATAATTTTCAGGAATGCATTTACGCGGAGAACGCGGACGATCGTCCGGCGGAAATCCTTCCGTTCTTACATAGGAAAAAAAAGGGCTAGTTTCGTGAGGTGTCCCTTCGAATCAAAGGGGGTTGTTCAGAAATATTGTATAATAGCAGGTGTCAAAGAGTCTGTCACTCTGTTCGAGCAAGCAATTACTTCCTTTATTCTCATTCGTGGGTACGAAGGAGCTCGGTGACAGCCAGTAGAGATCATAACAGTTACGAGGAATCAATATTGAATCACCATAGGAAAGAGAGTCCTGTGGTATTGCTGAATACCACCGACCGATCTAAAAGAAGATCAAATATTTCCCATTCTCCTTTCTTTACGCTAGACAGTTATTTCTATCGCATTCTTGTCGCGGACAATGGCTGAATCTGTCAGCCCGCCGGGATTACCGAGCCTTCGCAAGTTCTTAAAGCGTTTAAAAAATGAAATCGTTTAATTGAAGTGTTGCCGAGAGGGAAGAGCGGCCGCAGAGTTCGTTTACCCGAGTAATCCCGAACAAGGTCTCGCCTCGGAGGCGAGGCTGGTCGAATTGGCCTTGAGATGGAAACAGCCACGTTCGTTTTGCCGATATCTCTTTTCCCGGCGTTCCGACGAAAACGATTGTTATACGTCCGGGTTAACCGGCCGCGCGGGGACCGTCGTAAAATAAACGTCAAGCCTAAACGCAATTACCGCCTCCCCGTCTCTCGAACGCTTCAACGGCCGCTCGGGCTGTCGTCATGAGCTACAACGTTCCCTCGTTAATTCTGTTAATTTGTGGTGCAACCGAACAGGAATCTGGAAGCGTTATCTTCCACTGAATTTATCCCACGTCCGTTTCTCCGTCTACGACTTTCCTCGTTATGAATGGAACGAGCGAAGCGAGGCGCGATACGCGGAATTGCGCAACGATTCCGCATCGCCCTATCCCTCCCGCCCCAATTTTTCTCTCCGCGTTTCGTTAAGGAATTACCATACAATGGCGCACGTACACGCGAGGGAAGTCTGCGAATCGTAACGGGTATTACGTTTATGATGTTGAACGGTGTCAAGCGGTAAATAATAGGCGGCTAATTTGTGGCAGCCATCTGACGCTCAAGCCGGCGCGCGTATACTTACGGTTTCCGGGCGAGCAAGAAATCGCGCCGTCCGATAATCATCTGCCGCTGCTATCCGGCTACGATCACGGTCCGTGTCGCCCGACCGATACGGCTAAATTAGTTCTGGGAACGCGATTACATATCCGCCACCATGCAAATTGAAACAGCATCGAGGGTTACGCCGCCCGTGTGCGCGCACGCGGTAGGCCGTGTCGCGGTTAATGAAATTTTTCTACACCAATTATTATAATTAACAAGACGCTGTTTGGTTAACGATGCCAAAAAGAATCACGCGAATTGAATCGTTCATTCGATTCCCGGTAGCGAGTATCGATTCTAGACGAAGGAAGTAATTAAGATTCATAGGCTTTTATCCGTCGAATCAAAGACACTGCGATTAATTCCCAAGCCTTGGGCAATGCAATTGGTAGCGATGATACCGAAATGGCATTCTGCTAATCGTTCACCGGCAGGATCCCGAAACCACCCATGGCTCTTTCATCGTGGCAGAGACACGCAACGGAACAGATTGAGGCCCGCCGGGATGTTTGACAAATTTCGTCTAGCGCCGCGGGAGAGTGGCCTCTAATATCCTGCAGCTTTTGATTCTTCCTCGTTCTCCTTCCCATCCCGTTCCCTTCCAGCTTGTTCTCAGTTGGAGAACAGTTGGTCCGCCGCCGCCGCCGCCGCAGGCGATCCTCTACTACATTCGTTGCACGACCACTTTTCTCCTGCCCTCCGTGAGGAACGGGTCAGTGTGTTCGTCTCTGGGACGTGAGCGCATATGCATGCAGGCTCGCGAAGGCTCCTAGCGTGCGGTGCAGACTAGCGCGATAGGACGGAGTGGGATAAGGCCTTCCTCGACTGAAGAAGGTACCGCTATCGACCTCTGACCTCACCGGGCAAGCGAACGAGAGTCCTCCTTGCACCGGGCACCGGTAATTTTGCCTTCGGCCCTAGCTTCCTGGTGCTACTCGGATCTAGATCATCGAAAATCGGCGACGTGGCTCCTCGGTGCCGCGAGACGAACCCTGCCGCTTCACGCTCCGGACGAATGCATTAGCGAGATCGAGCCGACGATATTCGAATCGTCGCGGATTCTAGGATATACACGTTTCCACACGATTCCGATCGAGAGGCAGATCGAAAGAGCTGATAGTCCACATCTGTCGTTCCAGTGGGAACGGTCTATGGAGAAAGCTCGGGCCGGAGTAGAATTATGTAAATAGAAATGGATCACCGTAAAAGCATCCTCGTTAAGGAAAGATCCGGAGCAGAGTGACGCAAGTGAAATACAATCGAACACAGAACTGCCAATCTACATACTTCTAGCATTTGTATCAGATAAGCCCTCGAGTATTCATTTTTCGACAACATACACACAGGACGCAGGTTCCGGATCATTTTGACAGCGGCTGGACCATTCGCGGCGATTTGCTTAGAAAACGGGGGAATCAAACGAGACGGAGGGTAAGGCGATCCGCGGACCTTTCCCCGTGGGAATGAAACATTTACAAAGTAGCATCGCAGCAGAAACGCTCGCATTCCGAGGTAAATAGCGAGCGAGTCGGCCAGTGCAACAAAAACCGTCGGACGTTAGGCGAATTCGAGATGAGAAAGCCCGTTCCTTTCGAGAGGGAATTATTCAAATTGCCGATGAACCCGCCGGTCGGAACGGTGTGTTCCGCGGTGAGTACCTACTGTAACAAGTACGTAGAAGCCGCGCGCCCAAGAGCAACTGGAAACGAGGAGCTGCAGGAAATAATGTCGTGGGATTGTTTCGTGCGCTATTAATGATTTCATTTCGCGGCTACTCGCGGCCACGCGTCTCTATGATTTCTAAAAAAAAAAAAAATCAATTAACTGATGATTATCATCGAGCGGACGATATACACGTGTTGGTTCCGTCGATCGTGAGATTCGAATGAGTGAATGAATGAATGAATGGAAATGACAGGCGTTTAGAGAACGATATTTGCATAATCTACTTGAAGGATAGGCGTTCAGGCATTGACGTGACTGGCTAGAAACATAGAAAATTACGTTCTTAAATAATCACGGAAATAGATTTCAAGCGTTATTAATTGCACCTGTACTTACCTGTCTTACGATTACCTAAGACCGATCATCTAAGCTTTCGCCTAGGATTAAAATTGGAAAGAAAAAAAAAGGATGATTTCCCGTCTCCTGATTTCCAAACTTCAGTGATCCTTTTTATGAAGATATAAGAACGGTTCCATTTCGAATCGGGCAACCATCGAATTATAATAACGTTCAGCTTTTTTACAGGACAAATCGAGCATGCCTCCAGGTGTCTTTTTCTTTCTCAACACTCCGCTTACCCGTTCTCGCAGTAAAAAGTGTCACATTTTACAAAGCGGAGGAAGCCAGAGTCGCGACAAAAAAGATTCAATAACGTTCCAAATATCACCACGAAGATAAATAGCCGTGCCTGTAAAGCGCAATTAGAAACGTAGAAAAACATGTAGCATTCGATGCGCAAGCCCTAACGAACCCGCTTCCCCTGACTAAGTACGATCAAATTAATGCCCCCTGGGTGTGGTATTTATTTCCGGTCATCCGGATGCCAGCGACATTGGAGAACTGCTCGGATTCCCAGGCGAACAAGCAAGAAACGCCTGACGATCCCGTCCGGAAAGTGATCATCGCTGATTCGAGTCGCACGATTAAGAACGCCGTTCCCCGTCTCGCGAGCAGAGAAGAGAAGCTTCAAAAACGGGCCGGTCGAGTGTCATCGTTGCCAGGTAGAAGATAAAATCGGCCAATCTACACGCGGACCTTTTCTTATCCTCTCCCTCTCTCTCCTTGCCTGTCTCTCGTTCTAGGGTGAGTCGATAAAAGGCGTTTTATACGAACGTTACTCTGTCCACACGGTTTTGGGGACAGCGAAGAAAAGGCAGCGGAGGAGAGAGGAAAAAAGAGGAGGAAGCGTGGTCCACGAGCGGTAGGAGGGAAAGAGACGTTCGTTCGTTTTAATCGCTAATCGCCAATTACCTGGAGCGTCCCGCGGCCGAAACCCCCAGAAGCATTTTAACGAGCCGCCGTGTCGCCCGGCCCGGAATTTCACTTCTGCTCGGTCGGCTTCCAAGCGTCCTCCGAACCACCGGGGGCCGCGCAACGTCCACGATATCTCCTCCTCTCGGCTACAGCAGGCCCCTCTTCTTTGTCGCTCTTCGCGCTAGCTTTGGACGGTGTGTGCGTGCGCGAGCCCGTACCAATTAGCGCATACTTGGGCCCACGGTGTTGTTCGGCTGGCCGACACCGGACGCTTTCGACGGCCGGGGCAGAAACCGTGGAATGGGACGAATCGTTCCAAGGCCACGCTTTTGTCTCGGCAAAATGAAAATGCATAAGGGATGAGAATGCGCGGCGTGCGGTGCGACTGCGTGCAGCTAAATACCCGGTTCAGCTTGCCGCGGAGCAGACGCGGTCGGGTAAACTGGCGGTCGGTTCGCCTTCGGTATTAGCGGAAAGGAACGGTGGAAGATGAAGTGTCGATTTGTGACACTGTCCATGGTAATGACACGTTGGGATAGCGGGGAAAGGGTTCGCGACGAGACTCTCCTTCGGATCTTCGTAACGGTTCTTTTCCATGGCGCGGGATTAAGTATACACCGCTGTGGGGATCTAAGTAATAACTGGCAACGGAATTAGAGGCGATGGGATACACGTGACCGTGTACGTCTACGCGTTTCCTTTTTTTTCTCTAGAAACCGATAATAGGATACCCGTAGACGCGAAAGGGGATTACAGGAAGAGAGTCGTCCGATGCCGCGATTCGTATTCCGCTCGTACAAGGGACGATCGATTGAAGTATTAATCCGCGAGGGAATCCGCGAACTAGTTAACCAAATTTCGCGACGTGCGCGCGATCCGATTGTCACGTGTCCGATCTGTCATTCGCATCCGTACCGTCAACCTGAGAAACTCTCAAACGTCAAAATTCCCGCGTACAGATCACTGTTCCATCTCCACCTGCAAATACACCCCATCGATCTCTGATTCTCCACGAGACCAACCGCGTCCAACATGTCCTGCTTCGGTGGCCACGACGAGCAGATCTACATGGTCGAAATCCTCATCCGCGAGCTGACGCTGTCACGTGGCAAGCTAAAGGACATCGGCGAGCACCCGGTGTCGGTGAAGATCAAGTTCCTCGATTTCCCGGTGCTCGAGATCACCCGCGAGGACTTCTACTCGATGAAACCGCCTCCGCCTGGCGAGGATGGCAGCCTCCGGTTCATGACAGGCAGGAGCTGCCTGTTCGTGAAACGGCCGAAGGACCTGGTGAGAGAGTTACAGTCGACGACGATATTGGTCGGCGTGTTTCGTCTGGGCGACACGTACCCTATCGCCGAGACCGAGATAATCGTGCCTGGCTGCCTGTGCGATCAAGTAGCCATGGCCCAGAACGATCCCGCGAATCTGCCGAGACCGTTCAAGGTGAAGGGTAGCTTCAACCTGTTGGATCCCGGCGAGAATCCGTCGGGCACGTTGGAAATGGAGCTGCGGCTGTTGTGCTTCGGTAGATCGATCACGACCCATTACGAGCTGCACCCGCGTTACTTCGCGTTCAGGAACTCGAACCAGGAGCGGGAGTTCTGCGTGAGACGTTTGGTGCCGCCCGGTCATCGGGCGGAAGTTATCGAGAAGGACGTCTCGGTGTATCCGGACAGAACGACGCTGGACGAGCTGAAAGGGAAAACGTTCGAGAAAGCGCCGAACAAGGGGAAGGGTAAGAAGAAAAGGAAGAAGTAATCTCCGCGACGATCAAATGAGACATTCACCTTGCCAACACGTTTTCGAACGGAGCCATACATCATTTTGCTACTGAATTCCGTGGGTATTTCGGGTCGCCATGGCAACTGTCCGCGATACGTTAGACGTGCAAACGAACTGCTCGGGTACGTCGTGTCGGCGCGGGTTAAGTCTGCACGCTTAACGGCCGTAAAAACGACCACAAAATTAATGGCGCGTTTCGGCTAGACGCGTCCTCCCTCCAGCCGATCCCGCGGGTTCGCGACGCTCATCTAAATTCTCGTGCACCGAACACCGAACAGGACCGAACGGGGAAATGGCATTGAAAAAGCGGGCCGCCAGGTCCCGCGGAGAGCAACTTTACATGCTCGAGGTATTCATCGAACAGCTGTCTTTCAATTCCATAGTAACGGGCGACGTTGATACGAACAATTTGATCTTCCGCGTGAGATTCAGCGATTTACCAGTGTACGAGATAAACGTGCCGAGAGAAGCCGTTAGCCCGTGTCGCGAAACGGACGGAAGTTCGAGCGATGATCAATTTGGCAGATCGTGCCTGTTCACCAAGACGCCCAGCCGCCTGATCAAAGCAATCCGATGGTCGTCTCTGCGCGTGGAGGTGTACGGCAAGGATGCCGCGTCCTCGAGAAAGTGTCTCGCCCCTCTGGGCACGGCGAAGATCGCTTTGCCTGCATGCATGTGCAACCAAGTGATCGCTGCGCGGAAAGAAACGGACGGAATCGCCACGCCGTGCACGGTGAAGGACGCGTTCGATCTGATCGATTCGCACGGGCAGGTGATCGGTGGCGTGTGTATGATGCTACGATTATCCTGTTTCGGGAGTCCCATAGTCGAGCATTTCGCTCTGAGCGGAAAGTCCTTCGTGCTGGACGAGTCGCCGATGCAGAAGTTCCTCTGCTCTTACGCGGAGAAGGGCAAAGCACCGTCGAAGGGCGAGGACGATTCCGGCAAGCGGTCTCTGAAACGACCGGATTCTCCGCCCAGAGTTTCGATGAACGATCCGGCCTTCAAGACCCTGACCTCGGCCGAGAAGCTCAACGATCCGACGTATCGGGAACTGATTTATCACACGTATCCCGACGAACCGACTTGCTGTTGCTCGCCTAAAGATCTGTCCACGCATCCGATGAAATGCCAATCCGGCTGCACCCGGCCGTGCTGCATGAAACTGAGAAATCCGGATGCTCTGTCCACGCGGCCCGATGAAAACGGGAAACGGCCGGCGACGAACGATACGTACTGCGTGAACAACTATCCCACTTTACAGGGATGCTGTTCGCGCAATAATGCCGGCAGATTGAGGGGCGGCGGTGACATCGAGCAGATTTACGTGGACCCCACCGGTTGCAAGTGGATCGACTACGATACCGATTACACCTGGTACGAAGGCGGGCATAATTACGAAGCTCGACTCGAGGGCGGTGGCGGTGGCGAGAAGGACATGTCCAGCTGCAGTTGCTCGGGTAGCCCGGTCCCGGTTCCGTTGACGAAATCCTCGTCCCAAGCCAGGGACATGGTGACCGTCTTCGACGCTTGCACGCCGCGAATGACTACCGCCGGGCCGACCCCGGGATGCGTTTGTCCCGGAAAGGACTCGTCCATGCCCAGAGGCGCCGCGAGGTGTATGAAGAAGCCGTGCCAGGGGATAGATTGCTTGATAAAGGCCTTCAAGGATGCGCAGGATTTTGTCGACTCGATAGGAAGAGTGCCGGGACTTCAAGGCCTCGGTTTAATGGACCCTGCGGAAAGCCCTTACTTCGGAAGGGATATCGATAGAGACTACCTGTTCACGGAATCGACGGAAAGGAGGAAAGCGCCTGGCGGTGGTCCTCAAGCGGCAGGGGGATCGACATCGCCCGTTTGCACCGCGCCGTGCGGCATGCAAGCGTCGAGACCCGCGTACGAGGCTCCTCCACCTTATGGACTCGCGGTTCCTCGGGGAGTGACCGTTCCGCCTCGCCTGGGGATCGTTCGCGAAGCCATACCCGTGCTGCCGGACGCCGGGTCGACGATCACGCCGCTGAAGCACAGGAAGAAGGAGGAGAAGAAGGAGGAGAAGACGGACAAACAGAAGGAACTGGACGCGTCGTCGTCCGTGCCGACGGACGCGGAGGTGGGCCCTTGCGGTGAGCCGAAATGCAAATCGAGGCGGAGGAGGAACGCGGACAACGGCAGCGTGAGCCACAGCGCCACGTCCACGTCGACCAAGTCCCGACCCGGTCTGAAGAATGCCGCCAAGCAGAAGACGGTCCGCAAAGGGAAGCAGGCGAGGGCTACATCGAAGCGTCGTAACCCGAGTCCGGGTGACACGAAAGCTACCCAGAACGTTGCTGGAAAGAAGCGCACCGTCAAAGCAGCCGGTGCGGGACCCTGCGGGGATCGCGATGTTACGGCGGCGCCGGCGCCGACGGTCACCCCCAGCAAAAGAGTGATGCGATACGTGTACTTCGTCGGCGATTATTATCCCGGAATTAATTACGGGCACAGGAACTGTATCGATCTACGCATGAGAGTGCCGGCGAACATGGGCTGGCTATGGAACGCCATGAGCCCGTCGGGGAAACTGAAACCGCGAATCGGATGGAGGCCCGGAGCGATCGGTCGCTACCTGTACGAGATGCTGCAGGACGCGAAGGAGAGTTCGTACGCGCAGGAGGAATCGGAGCGCGGCAGAGGGAAAGGGTCCGATCGCGGTAGAGCCGGGACGGATCGCGGTAGAGGCGGCATCGATCGCGGAAGAGGCGGAAGAACGGGCTCCGAACGCGCGAGATCAGCCCCATCGCGGAGCAAGAGTATAAGCAGAAGGCCGAGAACCGGAAGAACCATGAGCTACCAGGGCATGCAGAAGCAGTCGAAGATGGAGGGCGAGGAGGAAGGGCCGGAGCCTCCTCCGACTTTGCATATTCATAGAAAGGACGGCACCTACTACGTGACCATGTACCCTATCAGGCAGGAAACGTCCAAGGAGCCTCGTCTGTCCGAGCCGATGAAACCGCTGCAGTTCAAGATCGTGAAGAACAAAGAGGACGCGTCGGACGACACCAGCTCGACGGCGTCCGATATGGAGATCGAATTCTCGCCGCCGGCGGTGACCAGCAGATACCGCAAAAAGCCAAATGTCATTCACGTCGATACTCAGGTTCGTCAGCAAGAGATTCTGGACGCTTTCAAGGATCAGGAGATGAAGAAGAAGAATAAGCGGGGCAAAAGGGCGAAAAAATGAAATGGATCATCGTGAGTGTAGATCGCCGAGTAAATGAGTGGCAGACCTTTGAACGATTGCGTTTGTAAATTTAATCAGGCGCAGATAGAAGTAGCTGCGAAACGTTCAAAGATATCAGTGGAAAACATGATTTTCCAAGCTGATTACGAACAAACAGGCCTTTGTCACCTTATCTGACAGATAGCGGAATGATTTACTATTTCCATATTCGGCGCGTCTGACGCGCTTTTTGAATGCGCGCTAAAGATTGCGCGCTTCAGTTTCGTGTCGAGCGCGGCATCTGCAGGTTCTCACCGCGCAAGTTCGTCGAAGCATTACCGACGGGAGTTAAACGCAGCCGAAGTTTGGTCGAAGATCAGTTCCTGCAAACAAATGGATGTCACCGCGCGTGAAGAGCAAAATGAGAACGTAAGAAAGAGGATGCTCGATGTGGAGCAATTGCGCGTAGCGGATTGTCCATCTGACTCGCCGTGGATCAGACCCGTCCGGATACACTATCAGCAAGATGGCGAACGCAAGGACTGGGACGTGGTAAGGGCGCACGACGGTGTCAGTATAATTATCTTCAACACCAGCCGAAAGAAACTGGTGTTCGTTCGGCAATTTCGTCCAGCGTTCTTCTACACGTTTCTCCCGGAGAAACGTGGGCCGGTGAACCTCGAACAGTATCCGCCAACGTTGGGCTTGACGTTGGAACTTTGCGCCGGCATCGTGGACAAGGACAAGCCGCTTGTCGAAATCGCAAAGGACGAAGTGAGGGAGGAATGCGGGTACGAGGCACCCTCCGAGGACTTTAAATATGTCATTACGTTCAGGTTTGTCAATGGCAAAGTAATATTTTAATTAGACACACTTGCATAATATGTGAAGTTAAGAAAAAAATACTGTATGTTTCGTCTTGTGGCTTTGTAACGAAATAAGTGAGAGGTCAATTTCGTCCTCGTGCGGTTGTCATAGTTGCATAAATTCTCTCTGTCTTCTTATTCGCGTCTAAAACGTGTCGCCCTTGAAGAAAATAAATATTTTTCCTCATTTATCTTCTGGTTATTCATTCGTTGTGGATTGATTATAGGTACGTCTCGACCTCAGTTTGCAAACACACACTCTACTATGCGGAAGTTACAGACGAGATGCGTGTACATCCTGGTAAGCTCAACTATAAATAGATAATTTTCATTGATATCGCTTAATCTTTCTTAGCTTCTCTAAGTGCCAAGGACATTCGTGCATATAGTAAAATTAAGTTCAGTGAAGCTGAATAAAATTTTTTTTTAAAGAACTATGTCTCGTATCTATAAATTTGAGCAATTCGTCAAATTAAAGGAGGGGGCGCAGCATCTGAAGGGGAACTGATCGAAGTGGTGGAGCTAAGCGTTCCAGAGGTAAAAGAGTACATCGGTAGAGAGGAAGTTGAAAGTCCCCCGTGTTTACTGTATGGTATAACATGGTTTTTAGCTAATAAACCCGAACACTGTTGTTAACTCAATCGAATACCATTTAAAGTTGTTCAAAAAAAAAGGAATTAGACTCTAAATAAAGGGATTATCCTTTAACTGAGTTTATTTACAAATAACATTTATGTACATAAGCGAATGTAAAAGTGATGAATGATTAAGACTGGATGAATTTTCGTAGACCAATGTTAAATTAATGTTCGGCCTCGTCTTTCGTGAATTGGGAGCTAACCCAAGCGAGACCCCATTTCAAATTCGTCAATAGAAATTTCAGGGCCTTGGTCCATTGTTCCTCTGAATTAAATTGTATTCTGAAAAGAAAGATAGAATAATTAAAGATTTAGAGCAGGCAAAATTGTTCCTATTTAAAGAAGATAAACGACCGTACTTGATCGAATAAGAATTTCCCGTCGCGGAATCTTCTATTTTACCGCGATCCATCCTATACGGGAGGCAAAATCCACTGTCCCCTTTTTCCACTTGTTCCTTAAACTGTTGTAGACAATCGAGGAATGCTACCATTGCCGCGTCGAATTTTGTATCCCATAAGAATTTAAATCCTCCGCTTCCGTATAAAGGAAGTTCCCTGTGTTGGTCTAAAGCTTCAATGTAACTATGATTACCAAACGGCACCAAGCGAAAGCGTTTAAACGTCAGGTTCATCTTTCTAGCTAGAGCGGTCAGCAGCAAGGTAGTCTGTCCCCAAGCGGCATTTATTTCGCTCCAATCTACCGGCGCGCTTGGCAATCTGCCTAAACGGAAAGAATTTATAGTTCCGAAATGTCCCGAGTGCCAAATATGAAACGTGGCATTAAAAACGTTCGTTTTCTTCAGCCTCTCCAATTGCGAGGCTGCATATGCTAGTTGACACTCCAAGCTAAAATAAATATCGACGTTAATAAACGATAATATAAATCGACGTGCGTTAAGAAACATAGCACGTGTCATTTGTTTTACTGCGAAAACGAACAACTTCGCAGTACGGCATTACCTACGATACTCATCTTCCGCGAGTATAAGATCCCTTTTATGCTTCGAGTATTCCTTCCAGTACCTTTCTTCTTCGCTCTGTAATCTTTCCCTTTCCCTTTCTTGTTCCGCTATGGCATTTCTGGTTGCAATTTCCTCTTTCCTCAGTGCTTCCAGCTCGTTTATCATTCTTTCCTCTTCTGATCTCACATCCTGTAATTCTTTTGTGAGAGTCTCCATTTCTACATCCTCGTGGCCTTGCTGCTGCTGTTCTACTTCCAGCTTCTTTAGGTATTCATTGTAATCCGACCATTCCCCTTCGGTCATTCTCAATTGTTGATCCATCAACAATAAAAGACTATCCGTACATTCGTCGCAGAGTGGATGATCGGCGGAGCTGCTACTGCTAAGTATGTCGAATAATGTTGCCCGTACCTAAGGGAAAAAAAAATGATAAATATTGATTACGAATGGTCTCCAAACAGATTATTTACCTTTAAATGATGACTGAGGCTTTCCGTTTCCCCAGAGTCCCCGACTAACATAAATCCATTAGTCCCATTTGCAGATTCGGTTAATTTAAAGGGTGGTACCAAATGTTCCATGCTTCCACTTTGTGGCTCTATCTCTCCTACTACTTGCTGTTGTATTGGAACTATTGGGGAAGATGAGAGAAGTTCACATTGCTCAGATAAAAATCGTATCATTAATTAATATATTAGTAAAACAGTAGAATAAATCAGCAGCTGATCGAAGTATCCAAACGTAAAATCTTTAAGACATAAATAGTTAATAAAAAATACATCGAACAGCATAATATAAAATTTAGAAGGCATGTGCGGAAGTAAGGGATGGGCGCCAATCGTATTATACGCCATGTATTTAGCGAGTGAGGATATTATCATTGCTCTTTTAGAGATGCATAACGAGCAATGAGACTGCTGACAGAATCGTACAGTTCGGAATAGAAATTACCTACGTGAAAGTTCTGCTAGTGTATGTTCCCCGAGATGATAAAAGCTTGGATCTAGCCTGAGCGGCTGTAGACATCTCTGACACGCGAAACTCACATTAGTTTTCATGTCAACCATTTTTACGCTTGGTTACTGAAAAGTAACTTAAGCTTGCTACGAACTCATGCACCACGTTATTTATAAATACGCATTTGACGCTTGGAAGGCAGGGTCAGCTGATTCTACTTCCGTAAATCCCCGCAGGAAGGCGCTCGAACTTGCGCCCTAAAAACTTCGACAAATCAGGATAGACAATACATTCGACAATCGTCACTAAACTTCCTAGATCGCGGAAGAAGATTTATGCGCCATCTACCTTGCACGTGGAAAGAAATTGTTTGGAATTTGAAACATTACATTACGTAAAACTAAAGAATAAATTGTTAAAATTCATTTGTGAATATTACATTGTTATTGGTCTATATTATTTTCAAATTACCTTGTAATGAGAATCGAAGTTATCGAGTTGAACGATCATTTAGTTCCGACTATTGTTCATAGGTGATGCTAATAGGACTGCCTATTATGTGCTGCCCCCTGTAAAGCTTGATACAAAAATGTAATTTGTAGTTTGGTGTGCGCCGCGGGCTGAAACGAAACTTTGCTCCGCTTTTTGCAACATCGAAAGATCTTAATAACTCAATTGCAACCACATTGCAGGCAACAATGAGTAATTGAGCTATCTATCTCATATCTATCTAGAAATACGTATGGTAAAGACTTATCATGATGCATTGCTTTGTATTTTCAGATCACCGCCGGACTTAAGCGGCAAAGATTACTATCCGCCATATGCTACATCCGGAGCTTCGATTTCCGTCAGGGTAAGTGCACTCAAATGCTTCCCTACTTTATTGCGAAAATGATACGCTTGCACGAAGACTTCTTGCGCGTTACATTACCGTCTCGCCAGATGTAATATGTAATATTTCCCCGTACACGCATAAATATCGGGAAATACGGAGGAATCAACAGGTAGCTTCCCGGCTACGCGCGTCGTCCTTGCTATATAACTTTAAGCTCAGGGACATTTATCATCGTGGCTTGTTAACTCGCGCCATAACAATCGGCGTTTCCTAGATGCAATTACAGTAAACTTTCGTGCAGCTTTAAGGAACCGTGTCTACTTACGCTTCTCTAATAACAGCCGCGACCTCTATCCTCATCTCGTCTATTGGTCACAATGAATTATTGTGCAAGTGTTTCGTCAGTTCCCTCTTCACCGTGATAGCTCGAGTACCGCGGCGAATCGCTGATTCAGCTGTGTCAATCGTTTCAGTCACGTTCATTTTGCTGGGTTGCTTTTAGACGTATCGCATAATAGGCAATTTAGAGTTACCTAGGTATTTGTAATTTATATGCTATACCTATGATACGCCAATACCGTATCTCGATGGGAGCTCTAATTGAATTAAGCGCTTTTAGGTATTGATACTTTTTTTGTATTTCAATGAGTACCATAGGCTTTTGAATTATTCAAATCTTCTCCGTTATCGAGCAGCATCCACTTTCCAATAATCTTTTATTACCCCCCTGTTTCGTTGCAAGTTCCGCATAGCGTCACGAGCGCGGTATCGTTGAACAAATGGAGTTACATAATATGACCGAATAGACATCCATCGCACTTGCATCGGTGTAGCGGGGGCACGTTGTGCGTTCAAACTGGCCGCTATTATACCGCGCGATTAAGAACGAACGGTAAGCAATTACGGTGGGACGGAAAATTGTGACTACCCGGCGAAGGGACAACCGTGGATACTCGCCAGATCCGTTTCCCCGACATTGATAATTGCCGGTCGGCCAATTATCATTTGTATCTCCGTGAGTGTTCGAGCAAACCTGTTTTCAGGGCATTACGTGCGCGTTCGGGAATTGAACCGCGATCTCGCTGCTCGGCGGTTCGCCAACGAACGGCAACCCTTAACGTGCAAGATAATGAGGGCCACTCGCGGTTCCGCTTATCGTTGCGGCGTATCTCAGCGTTTGAAAAGAAGTCTCGCACGAAGAGAGAGAGAGGCCTTCGCGACGCGTCCTTGGCTCGCAACCTTGTCCCGAGCTTTCCTGCACGGCTACCAATGTCACCGACGGGAGCTTACGATCGGGGCGGCCTGCTCGATCGCGTACCGCCGCATCGCGGGTAGAAACGGTGCGTCGTGGAGCGTGGGCGGAAGGGTGCGGGACAGGCCGACCACGAGGGGGTTGGATGGACAGGTACGAAAGGTGAAGAGGAAGGGAAACATGCCGCGTGCAGGTTGAAATAAACGTGGAAGGAGAGGGCAAAGAGGGGGGGAGAGCAGCGCAGGATGGGCGGCGACCGTTTCAAGCGGAGGAGTGCCGTAAAGGCCGATAGGAGCGAAGGCCGTTGAGTTCGAGAGCAGCTGAGTGAAGCGCGGGCGTCACGACGCCGACGGTATCGTGTGGCTGGCCTCCGCCAATCCGTCCCTCAGCGGCCATGTTGCTCGTGTACCTGGGGCGGAGCACCATGCTCGCCGTCTTCTTTTCACTTCTCTTTCCGTTCACCTCCTTCGCGACGACGCATGTCCTCCGCTTCATGTCGTTTCTACCTTTCCTTCCGCACCCTCTTCCTTTTTCTTCCCCCTTGACCCCACCGCCGCCTGCCCCCTTTCTGCATCGTGCACTCCCGTGTAACTCTTGTTCTTCTTGCTCGTGCTCGCGTTACACTTCTTGTCGCCGCGCTTCTTTGTGGTTTACTGCTCGGCCACCTTCTTCGTGGGGTCGATCGTGCACCAGCGACGCACCTGTGACCGCTGACGTAACGACGCTGGTATCTTGACCGCGAGCCGACCCCTTTCACTCGGCTACGAGCTAGCGGTGGAGAACGGCCCGGAGACGGTCCATAGTTGGACCACCGGCTATCGATAGCTAGCGATAGCGATGAGAATACATTTATGCAAGTGCGTAGTATATATTTTACGCGTTTATTACGAATTCCTGACATTGTAACGTCCGTTCCGAGAATCCCCCAAAATTTCGATTGCACGGAATCCCTTGTGCACAGAATTTCGATTTTGCGTCAGAAGAATGATATGCGAGGATGTGTCCTCTGTTTCGCTAATTCCTGGAATTGTCACGTCATTTCCCGATATTTCGTGGATTAAAGTTACATGCGATTAGGACATTCTTTGCAAGCTTCTCGCTTCGGGATTCTGCAATTACACTTCGTCCACGTTGGGTCTTTGGGGAGTGGAGGTGTTAAAAAGTAATGCGTCGAATTTCTTTTATTAGAGATTTCTCGAATAACTTCGATGTGTACAAATTAAAACGAAAAATAGTGATATAATTTAACTGAGAGCTCCAATATGAAGTTCGCTCGATTATCGCGTTCGACGCGAGTGAAGAAATTGTAGAATCGGAAAGTATCGGTGCATCCCTTTAAACGCCTACCGATCGCATCGCGCAGAGTCTTCCATTGGATTCCCCTCACTTTTTCCACGCGTCAACTCGGGTAGCATCTTCCGGACATTCCCGTGATTGGTGTTCACTATGGCCAAAGTGAATTATTTGCAGCTTGGACACGCGCAATTATTAGGATGCGCGGGAACGCTCGGGTCTCTCCCCCCTTGCCCGTTTCGCGTCTAGCTAGACGGTTGATTTACGCCGCGTTCGCCGGCAACGTTTTCGCGTCGCCGCGCCGGGCAACTCGCCTCGGGAAAATAACAGCTCCATGCTTAACGCTTCGTTTTACGATTACGCGAATCGCGTGTAATTGCCGGCCGCGGGCCCGCCGGCGCGATTGTATTTCGCTCTTCGAATGCCGCGTCAACTGTCCCATAGATCTTCGGCCGGCGAAGGAGTACGGGGATAATTGCGCGAACCGCGGTCCCACAGCGAAAACCCTGCAATTATAGTACCTGAATGGTGTACGCGTATGCCGGTCGATCCGCCACCCTTGGAATTCCCTTGCTCGTTACGATGTTGCTTACAAATCAATTAGTTCGACGCAAGACGCTCGTCGGGCAGATCGAAACCACCATGTCCGATTAGAGATCTTTTTTCTAGAGATCGCTTTGCTTGAATCGTGTCCGGCTTCGAATGCAAGGCGGTCGTACGGCAAAGCAGATTCGGCACCCTCTAAGCGAAACGAATGGGAATACTGAAAATACTTTAAATGCCGCATCGGGCGTGTGATGTTTAATATAGAGGGTTACTTTACGAGGACGTGCAAGACGCGATAATGACGCAAAACATGTTCGATATCTGTCGGTACAGAATTAGCCTTTCCCGACGTTTGTCAACAGAGATAATGTAATTAAATATTGTTCGATTCGCGATGGGACTCTCCTTCGATGCATCAAGCGCGAGGCATATTTTTTATTATCGTACATTTACATTCCAAAAACTAATCGATTCGACACTGTACCGTATATATTTCGTCCCATCCATTCGTGATACGAGCGTTCATCATCGTTAGTCATCGAGATGTCTAATTAGAATTACAAAATGGCTAATTCATGCGAACTTCATCCGAGTTTCGGCCTGAGATCATTCTTAATGTAAAACATCGTTTCTTAAACGTACGACCTCACGATCCAACGTGCGACCGATTCGAAAATTCGACGGCTAAGAGAGCGGATCCCCGACGTTTGCGTAACCCGACAAAATATACAGATCGAATTCGGAGTGTGATTTGTTTTCTTTGCCGTTAACAAATTTTGTTCGGCCGTCCTAGCTGGCTACCGGGCCAAAATTAACATTTTTCCAAGCTTTCTCGTCCGTTCGTACACGCGTGCAGCGTTATTCGCGTGGGTTCCCGTCGACACGCGCGTCAAATAGTTGGAAACTGCCGAGCATCTATCTTCGAACTATTATCTCCTGTACAACTCATCTGTTTTTCCCATCAGCCAAATCGCGATTCCGCGTGAAATCGATCTATCTTTTTCTCCGTTTGTATGGAAACTTTCATGCATTCAAATGCATGACTTATGATTTATGCGAAAATCGTACTTCAATATATTTCAATACTTCTATGCCTGCAGACAATTTATTATATTAATCGTATTACTCATGCGGTCATTCTAAGCAGCACTCGAGCCAGTTAAAGGAATCCATTTAATCGTGTATCTATGTGATCCGTCGCTTTCAATTATCCTAATAACTAAACGCAGTTGGAGAAACAACCCCTAAATAGGGATGAGTATTCCTCGATGCTTTCGAGCGGTGAATGCAAATCCAAAATAATCATAGATACCGATGCGATATGTTTCTCGTTTAAATTAATTCGACCAATCGAAAGGAATTGTTCGTTGGTAATTTTCAATTAAGAGCCACGCAGTGATTGCTGTGCGGATTTTAAAGTGTCACGAAGCACCTGTCGTTTGTATCTATCCCCGATATCGGTGTATACGAGCGGTGGCCGCCAAGTAGTCGTTCCTCTTTCGGGGCATCGGGTTTCAGGGATGTGGAAGCCGGGACTACCCGCGGACGAGAGCGGTAACGGCAGGGGTCGGCAAGCGCGGAGTGAGATCCCGGTCGATCTCCTCTCGGCGGGGATGCTCCGGATTCCGAAAACGAGACCGTGCTCCCCGTGGGCGGATCGTGGCCCATAAATACTTTGCGGTGTAAACACCGGTCGCCGAATATGTTTGGCCAGCCCGTGGTCCGGCCACGGATTCGACCGTCTGTTGTAAACCCTTTGGTTAAATAAACCGTGCCGCGTTCTTACCAGTTCGCGTTTAGTACGCGCGCACGTCCTCGCCGTTATCTCCGGACCGCGAGCAACAATCGCGTCGCGGATTAATTATTAATTCCATCCCGCTGCTCCGGACCGGTCCGGCGGAGTCGCGTTCGAAACCAGACGAGATTTGCGTGGATCGTCCGGGATCGAGATCGTCTTATCATTGTTCAGAACGGAGACGCGTTTAGAACGGAAGATATCGATTTTATGGAGTGCCTTAGCAAGCGTATCGAAAGCGCGGCGGCGGGGAATCCGGCGGGTAATTTGTTCGATGGCAAAGTCGGAGCGTGAATTTTATCTTCGCGATTGCGCGATGTTGTTTGATCTGTTGAAGCCCGGCTAAAATCGGCGATAAATCATTTTACTACGCAATTTGATAATCGAAATTCAGGCGATCATGCGACGCCTGTTTGCGTACGTCGCCGCTCGAACCTTCGATTTATATAATCGTTTATCATCGGAGTACACAGGGGTGTCTTAGAACTATTGAATCGAATCTAGGGACGTCTTTGCATTCTATCGTGGCCGCGGTTATTATTCAATTAAAAGAGCACCGAGCCTCCTTCGTCTCTCGCTCGTTCGAAGTGCTGGGCGAAGTCGCGATAGGTTCGCGCGATCAACAGAAAATTATCGGGATATCGATCGCGATCGGCGATCTTTCGCCCGTTTTTACACCGTTCCGCTGAACGCGGGGTGCCACTGTGCTGCTGGAGCCGGTGTCGTTTTCACGGAGAAATCCCAGCCGAGCTGTAATGCACGCTAACGAAGCATAAGATCGGTGAACGAGCGGGATCTTATTGCGCTCCCTAGTATTCCGCTCGTTTCGCTCCCTCTGTAAATTGCGCAGGCGATCGTACGGGAACCCCGTCGTTATTGCAAGCAGTAGGAATGGCAAATAGAAAATTGTATATCAAGAAGAGCAATGTGTTAAGATTAATCGCGGAGTTATTGAAGTTACGAGTGAATTCTTGAGACATCGCGAATCGTCGCAGCGCGCGAGGATCAAAGTTTCGCGAGCGTGCCCCTCTCGCGACCGCCGATCGGTACCGGACTTTAATCCCTCCTTAAATCCTCGGAAGTGTTCTCCGGAATTCGTGTCGGCTGCATCAGAGTCAACTGAATCGATGATAAAGCACCACGCGTTCCCTCCCGCTGGTGACGCGGCTCGTGCATACGACCACTTAACACGTTAGCCGAACCGTTCTGTACGATGGGGCGCAATGTGTATGTATTCTCGTTTAAAGAAAGCCCCCTCTCGCCCCGAGGTGCAGTGGGTATCGTGTTCGGTTACCGCGGGATACCTGTTCGGAGTTAAGTTAAGAGGCGCTGCGTACCGTGCGGTTGCAGGCCGCGACTCTAATTGCGATACCCCGTGTCTCGTATTTGCATACGCCCGGGAAAATATTCTTCGCGGGCTATGACGCTTATTAAAACGACCCGCGGCTACCTCGGAGTCGTGCAGTTCGTTTGTTCGAACGAGCGAGGAGCATGAAACTTGAACTGCGAATTTTATCCTGGCAGAACGCGCGATCGCGGTGATTCCGCCGCTGTTAAAGCTCCGAGGACCGTCCCGACCATGTGTCGCGAATAAGCTGCGAGACGCGCAACCTGGGTGATCGTTAAAGTTCCATTTATAACCCCGGCCAAGTGGTGTACAGCTTGGCGAAACAGAATGAATGGAGTTGTTTGGGCTGATCCTCGAGGATCCGATGACACGGTACTGTCCGCCGGATCGTGGGTGTATCATTAATCATCGTTCGGCAGAAAAATAAAGTACTCGGACACGATGACGTTATGAGAATCGGGCTTTCACTGATTTTCCAAGGGACAGCTGAAGAATTCGTTTGCGCCGTTGCAACAAGCGTTTGGCTTCTTAACGAGGATGAAAAATAGTTTCGATAAACAGTAAACTGGACTAGAGATGACCGATCGAGTCACTTCAGGTGTCGCAATTGTAATTTTCCGTCTGCCTTTCCATAACTCACTTCTGTCATCACGATTACCCAACTAATTACCAATTCCAAGGAAACGTTCCAGTTCAATTGCCCTTAAATCTGTGCAATTACTCCAGGTAGCTTAGCATTTGCCCCAAATGCAAATGAACCTCATTACAAACGATTACTATCGCGCGTTGCCTTCCCTTAAATTCTTAAGTACCGCGATGGGAATAAAATTAACGCACGGAGCTTATAACATAATCGTCAATGTACAATTCTCTCCACGCGAGCAGCACAATGTTTTTCTCCCATCGACATTTCCCTTGGGCGAGCCGCTATTTACCCTCGCGTGATCGACGTATCAACCGAGGAGAAGGAAAATCGAAGGAATCCACGTTCCACGCCGGCGCATCTGACGCGAGCGAAGGGATCCACGAAACGTTCGATGAGATTCAACGGCCGCTGGGGGAGGTTGCACCCCTGACAGCAGGTGAAACGTTTCCACCGCGTCCGCCCACATTTGACGGCCGCTGCGGCTTACCTCCGGCCACTTAAACCGAAATCTTGACCGTAGCCCGGCACCCATCGGCCACGCCGAAGGTAGGTAGGTCGACCTCGCGCGGCTTTAAAAAGCGTGTCAAGGGGTGGCCCACCGCATTTTGCCGGCTATTATTCGTCCCTGCGGGTGATCCCTACGGCGCTGCTTTCTCTTCTCCCTGACCCTTCCCCCATCCTACCTTTCCCGGCCCCGCGAGCTTTTTGTTTCTTTTCCCTGCCCCTGCCGCGCCATCGCCAGGACTGCTTTTTCCGCCTGTGTCGGTTGCTTGCATTGTTGTATCCTTTTATGAAGTCGTGCGCCCGCCTCGGCTACCTCCCGAACGCGTTCCATTCGACGTATCGCCGTATCTCTGCTTCGTCGTTCCCTTTTTATCCACCGTGCGCCTACCACTTGACGCGAGATCTTGCTGGAATGGTATTTCTAATGCCACGCGAACCCTTCTGGTCCGTATCGTGGAGATTGGAAAGAAGGTGGAAATTTGGGATCGGTGGGAATTCGTCCTGAGGAAGATCGGTGTAAAAATAGAAGTACGGATCGGTGATCCGAGGGGAAGATTGGCGGATTTTCTTTCAGCGGTTTGGAAGGGAACTTGGGCGTATTCTTGTTGGTACAGGATGGTGAGAAGGAAAGATTAGATCATTTGGAATGTTATAGCGTACATTGGCAATAAAAGGGAAGGCACGGTAAGATTTAACATTTTTCGATATTTTCTCAATCTTTCTGCATAACAAGGAGAATAGAAAATAATATTTCATTCTTATATCCGTGGTATCATAGTGCCTGAATATGTTTTCGGAACATTCCCAGATTATTCAGCATTGCAGTAGAGTCATCTTTGGCTCAATTCACCGTGTCTTCATTTCCAAAACTTTAATTTACACTTGGACCTCTTGCATTTGAATCCACATGGTGGGAAGTAGCGAACGAATCAGCGATTCGTTGCGATTATAGACATTTAGCTGAACAGGCGGTTCTCCGATCTCTGCTCGACCGATGGAATCCGAGAAACGGCAGAAAACCGAGGAAACGTTCGGTATAATGAGGGAAGTCGGAACGACAGAACTCGGGATCCCCGTTCCGAACGTATTCCGAAGCGAAACCTATAATTACCGATTACTTCGACCGAGGCTTCATAATTCCTTAGGCGCACCTGTTGAAAACACATCGTCGCGATGCCTAGGAATTCCATACGAGTTCCTCCACTCGGTAGGAACGCATACCTGCTGGCGCGCGACCGAGACAGAGAGAGAGAGAGGGAGAGAAATCGAGAAATTATATTTGGCCAGCCACGGCGAAGGAATTAACGCAACAATCTGCTCACGACGCGTAAATAATGTTGAATCGCCGCCAGATATCGGGATATCGGCAATTTCCATATGTAATTTGGAGAACTATTAATTATTACGAGTAGAAGATAATCGGACGGAGAGTCTCTAGAAAGAGGAGTGTTAAAAAAGGAGAAAAATACTCGCTTAATTCGAAGGCAATTTATGTTTAATATATTCCTTTGCATATTGCATATCTTTCGTTAGCATGCTTTCGTTCTTTCTTCTTTACAAACAACATCCTCCAATTTGTCGTATTTCAAGCGACGAGACGTATCTCTGCTGGACGCGTCAAGATTCGTCAAAGAGGCAGGGACCAGGACAAACTTCCTTACCTCGGCTATTCTGGGATTCCACGATTTTGGGTATAAAATAGAAAGCAGGGGCGGTGGTTAACGTCTTGTAAACGATAGGTAAAACGGCCCACCTCCACGGGGAAATCCTCGACTTTATGCCAGGGAACGGTCGGCCTTTTCCAGGTAAAACCGTCGTTGAGAGGCGAAAGTTTGCAATAAGGGGTGAATTGCGCGTTTACAATGCCTCGTGGCCGACTGGACCGTCCGCTGTTTAAAGCGGTTAACGGTGCGCCATAATCCAATTTATAATCCGAATTGCGACCCACCTAATCCCATTATAAAGTCGCATTTCCGAGGGACATACGTGCCACGCGGGCATCGACCATCGCTTAGGTACCAGAGACGGTTATTCCGTTCTGCTCGAACTTTCTATGCTTTTTCGTTGAACTTTTGCCGACGTAATGTTCTTTCGCCGCGTTGTTTCTTTGCTGCCAGATAAATAAACGTTTTAAGTTATTGTTAGCACAGGAGAATCGGTCGAAAGGTATATCGGATGGTTGACTTTTATGTTTTCCACTCTCTGAGGCTGAAAATCATTTGTCCTAATTATGTAGGAAACTGCTGTACGTTTTAATTTCTTAAGCAACAGTGAAAAGTAACATTGGCAGCCTTTAAGCGATGCGAAGGAAAATGTATGCTGTCTATATCAACTTTATTTAGTTTAATTTGATCGACTTGGGTCTATTTCCTCCTGCCAGGTATAATATCCAGCGAGGGTCCTCAACTTGTTTTTCATTGCGAGCAAACAAACGTATGCAAACATTGCTCCGCCTATAGAGATCGTTCGGTTCTGCAAACGTTGCTATATTTGGTACCCTCGAATTTAGGGGATCGAGAGAAAGAGTGCTTTCGCCATTACTCATTCTCGGGGTTCTGTTTAAAAATACCGTGAGCGTGAAATACGGATCGAATTGAAAGTCTTCCACCGTGGAGGACGAGGAAAGACAGGCTGGGAGGGGTTTGTCGTGTTAAAAAAGAAAAAGGAATAAGAAAACAAGAAAGGGAAGAGCGAGCAACCCTTGGTACGAATCACGCTCGGGCCAAAGGGGAGATCTCTGACCTGCGGACGCATGACTCCCCGAATGTTCCAGAGACAATTAATCATAAGATGGCTGGGAGGAACGCTCGTGAGAAATACGAGACAGCCCCTGTCGCTTCTTGTATCTGGTCCATCAGCTGCGTGTTGGCCACGCTCCTGCAAAGTTCGATCCGGGGTCGAGAAGCGGTAGTGAAGCTGGAAACTGTAACAGCGATCGTGAATTGCAGATTCGATGGCACGCGACTTTTGTGGTTCGCTACATCGTTTAGTAGCATTCGGGCCGAGAGAATGATCGACAGAATCGTGAGGGTAACCAACTGTTACAGTTTGGTTTTGCCTAGACGTTAAAGAGGAAAGGGAATATGCAGGAGATAAAACACTATACCTTCCAGATCTATGAAAGCATCCGTTATTGGCCGTGCATGGAATACTCAAAGTTTATTCAGTAACGAAGCATCAAATTGTATAAAACGTAAAATACACCTGCTGCTTCGGAAAGCATCGAGCAGTTATGTATTCCTAGGCAAGCAGGATTTCCTCTGATTAGTCGCGCCGTGGCTGCAACGCGCTTTTTCCACTTTGATAGTCCTGTGAGCAGCTTGGTACCGGAAACGAATCTTATCTGCGGAAGGCGAAAGAGCAAACAGCAGGATCGGTGAACAACGCGCGCGTTTCCCTCTGCTGTTCAAACAAACCAGGCTTCTCCACGCTACGGTGTCATGAATAATCGGGGATCAACGGTGTGACTCGCTTTTTCTTCCTTTCGTTCGCTTCTCCTTCCAAGCATAGCCTTGTATAAATATGTAGAAGTAAGACTCTTCTACTTTTTCCCTGGGCCAGAGATATATCGGAAATTGCAGTACTCCTCGTCTAATAGAACAAAAGTCAATTTTTCCATCCGGCAAGTGACGCGAACCCCAGTTTCCTCCGCGCAATCCTTTTACCGTAGCCCCTTGATACCAAGCTCTATGTTACCACGGCACAAAGAGATCAAGAGTCCATCCACTCGGGTCGAAATTTATGGACGCGTGGTCCTTTAATAGAGACTTCGAGAAAGTCGGGCCCGCTCACGGATGCTTTCGTCGTAATCTGAGGTGAGCAGGCATTATGCACTTCGCGTGCCGCTGTAGCCACGCAATACACTAACCTGGCGCGTTCTTTATACTCCGTTTCGGCGGCGCAACGAAAGAGAAGCGACAGCGAAATAATTTCGAACGGTGCGTCGCGTCGCGTCGCAGCGTCGCGTCATAAAAAGGGTTGACGGTTGTATATCACCTCGAAAAGAGGGAGAAAGTGGCGGACAGAGATGAACGCGGGTCCAAGGTGGAAGAGAAGCGTGGCCGTGTTCGACGAGGATCGGTGGCGCGATTTCTCATGTCTCGAAGCCACAGGTGTACCTGCGGGGACAAGATAATAATTAGTCCCGATGTCGGGACACCGATACTACTCCTTTCTACCCTTCTCCACCACGGTCGTTTTTTTTCCGTTTCTCCGCTCCGGTGTCTTCCTTCTCACCGTGGTGTAGATAATAAAGCGGAACCACGGACGCGGAGTCCATAAATGATTCCGACCACGCGTTTCGGTGGCGGATAGACCGTGATAATTGCTTTTATTTGCTCGACCGGCTAATTTCACGCGGCTGTTATCGTTTCCGTTAGTTGGCCATTCTTTTCTCTTTTAGCCACCGTTTATCCGTGACGAAAATCTGGGATAAATCGTTTAGATGTACGACGGGGAGTGGAGTGGCTCGTGCGCAACGTTTTGTGGCGCACGGAGAACAAAAAGTATATCTACTTATTAATCGGACGGTATTGATTGAAAAAGCCAGCAGCAGGGTGGTTGCATCTCGACGCCAGATCTTTCAATTTCCGACCTAGAGGCTTGGCCACTTTATTAACTTTATTGATTCGAGTGTACGCGTGTATAGAATCACTTTGTGCTTCGCCTGCTATTAATGGAAAATTCAATAATGAAATAAGACAGAGCGTTAACCATAAATAAATTAAAGGTACAATGTTTCATATGCTATTTGAAAACGATTTTTGTACAAATAGTATGATTTTGATTAATCTCGTGTAACGAATAATTTACCTGTTTCATGTTACATCAATTTAAATTTCATTGTTCTCGTATACTACTTCAATTTAATTCTCCGTGACCGTATCAGAATATTTCCTCACGATATCTCCCGCCATCCCTGTACGCTTCAGCCCTTAAGAAAAGGATCCTCGCTGAACGAACGAGGAACAAAAAGCGTATGCCAATTACCATTGGTCAAGACCCGCATTGTCGCCAGGCCTGGCCGAAAGGAGAGAAAAAAAAAATGGCAACGTTTAAAGCCACGGTGACAGAAGTGGCGGATTTCGAGCATTTGGGCTCGCATCTCGTCGGCTTTTACGACCGGCTCGAAAGCGTTCGACCAGCTCGTAGGAGCACGACCCGCGACGAGCAATTGTGCCGCGTGAAAGAAGGGGCTGAAAGTGTAGTTGAGTTTTATTGCATTAGCGAGGAACGGACCCCGAGGGGAAAGGAGCGTCGAGTGTACCGTTTTTATTGAGCCGCGCCTCCTTACAATGTTTGCATACACGATTTGTCACGGCCATTGCAACGTCGTAAATTATCGCGGCGACAATCTGCTGGCAGGACCGGGCGGAAAAACGCCGCGGCACCGGGAAAGGGATAACTTTCCTCTCGTTGCCCCATTGTAGGACGCGCGTTGCTCGAGAGCGCCGGAATTGTTGCGCCCGACGAGGATTCATTGTGGCCCGGCTCTTTGTGGCTCGCGTCCAGTTCTTCTCGCCTCGTTTCAATTGACACGGATCTGTCCGCCGCTTCTCTCGCGTCTGTCTTGCGGAGGGTAATCGACGCTTGGGAGGATTGTTTAAGGATATCCGGTCGAAATGGCATTCTTCTCTTTGTGTATTTTATTTATTTCACTTCTAACAGTTGGCCGCTTTCCCCCTTTTGGTTGCATCAATGAATATTCATAGGACGCCTTTCTTTCTACAGCAGAGCAATACGCATAATCCTTTTTTCTACCGCGTTCAAACGGAAAACAGCAATGTGCCGTCACCTATCGCGTAAACGATCTTAAACTATGAATTTCATTTGGTTGCATTTCAATCTACCGCTGTTAAATTCTCTATCGATGAAGAGTGTATTGCCATAGCTGCGCCGGTAATTAGAATGGAGACACATATCCTTGAGAATATTATATAGATCCGTGTGAATCCGTGTAAAATTCTAGTCCACGGCTGGATTCATTGGAATGAACTCCGCCGGCGAGTTTAGCCCCGTGTAAAGCCGAGTAAAATAGTGCTTGAGATAGCGAATAGGAAAGAGCAGAAAGTTTATCGCGCGCGTACCCCGGCCTCTATAAAGAATATTCAGTTGCAACAGCGCGTACGCGCGCCGCTGAAATAAATCTTCAGAAATATTTGCTACTTATTAGTTAAAGCGCTTTCAAGATTTTACTATGCGCTGCGGAAGGTTGAAACGACGGATCTTACGGATTCCTTGAAAAAGAAAATGCACTTTCACGAGAAACCATGGCTATAGCGAATATTGTAACGCATACAAAAAGTGCAACAACAGCGTCGGAGGTTTCGAAAAAACTGAGGGGAACATTCGATTTCCAACGAGATAACTATTTCAGATACATGTAATATGTAAATAACCTAAATCTCGACATCGTTCTTTCGCGATCCGATCAACGCATTGCCATTCTGTTTTCGATTAAAGAAAAAAGAAAATTTTCAACGACACAGGCGAGTAGAAAACCTCCTATCTCGACCTTCTTTCGCGTGTTGCACTTCCTAAAACTCCTAATGAAAAATTAAGGACCACCGAGACAAATGGGGAAAGTCACGGACGAAAGGCAAAAAGAGTGCCGCGTGGACGAAGATGTAAAGAAAAATGAGGGAAATCCAGTGGGGAAGGAAACTCCGGGGGAGAGGAGCGACGGTCATCGAAGCATGGAACGCCATGGGCATGGGATCGCACGCATGCGTCCCGTCCAACCCAGCGGGTGGCGGTGTGCGCTCCTTTTTCTTCTCCTTTCCCTCCCTTCTCTCCTGCTTCCTCGTCCCGCTTGTTCCTCCGGTTCTTCGCTGCCAGTCAGAGAACTCCTCGTTTTGCCGCGGACCCTTTCTCCGCCGTTCGTTCTCCGCGCGCGCACACACACGGTTCGTCCGTATCCTTCGTTTCGTCTTTGGATTTCGGCCTCCCCTTTTAAATAATTGTCCCGCCACGGGGAAGACGAGACGCGGCCTCGGAACCGGGGGCCATCCTCCAACGAGGGGCGGAGGGGGGGGGGGGGGATCGAGAGATGCATCGGTAGATGAATCCCTCTTCCAGGAATACGTGAATCGCTGCCCTGCCTCCGTGGAACCCGCGCTGCTCGTTGGAATTCTTCGAGTATTAAACTGGATCTCACCATAGTATCTCGCCAGAACGAATGGACAGAGAACTGAAACAATTGGGCTTGCGAGATCAGTTCCGAAGATTTATTACTTTCACCTTGGGAAATCCCAGATATTCTTACTGCACATGGTCTTCCGGAAAAGACAATGTCAAGGGTCATACAGTTATCCGAATTCTCCAAGTGAAAGCAAGGAAGAAATATTCGAAAGAACATACCGCTACTCGATGGGCGATCAATGAAATGCCAAAGATCGAGGCGGAACGACGCAATTATGAGGCTCCAGCGTATATTTATCGTTCAAAATACCGAACTATTCCGCGACGTGAACTCCCTTACGAATTTCCAAAAATATTCGACCGTTGAATCGGATGGAGCCGAGGTGTCCTTACGAGGAGGATCAAAGATCGACGGGTCGCATTCTTCGTGGCCGGAGACGAAACGGGAACGAATCGAGACGTGGAAAACGTAGGAAGAATGGTGACCCCGGCGAGGTAGCCCGCGCGAGCCAGACAAAAGGCGAACAGGGGCTGGGGGGAGGTAGAGGCGAGAATGCGATTCATTGGAAGCGGCGACGGGAACGGACGAGGACAAACATAATTCAGAATTATCCCGCGAGGCGGTCCCGTCTCACATATTTCATCTCCGGCGAAGGGGTTTCGCCGGGCCGCGGGGGTGGCAGAGACGAAGATCCGGGCGGTGCAGTTTTCTCGCGTGTCCACACACGCGGCCGTGCGTAATCTCGTGATTGCCGAGGCGCGTTACGCGGGTACACGCGAGAACCGTTCGGACAGGAGCAGAGTAAGCTCGGTCAAAAAATTCTGCGCGGCCAGTGTAAATACGCGCGTTCGTCCGGTTGGGATCTGAAATTCTCGCCACGAGCACCGGACCCCCATCATTTATGGAGCGACGGATGGCCCGTTAACGCGTCATCGGGAAAAGTCGCAGAATCGCGCGTCTCTCTACTTCTACTTCGAAGAGTCTTGCGAAACGCCCGCTTCGTTACATTCGTTACCCCGCCACAGCCGTTCGACGCGGAACGAAGCTGCATCGACTGATTAAGCGTGCGCGCTTCGATCGATTCAACTGGCTTCAATTAATTGTACGAAACACGGCCCGGTCGGCGCGGAATGTACCGCGCGGAAAGATCCAAGCGCAGATAGATGCAATTGTATAATGCACTCGCGTCTTATCATTGCACGCGACACCATAGGTAGGTCGACGTCGATCGATGGCTGACGCGCCTTAAATCCTGGCAGGTGTCGGCAGCACCTGTCTTCCTACGACATCGTTGTCGCTGCTGTTTCTTAGAGCGACGTCCACTTTGACCTCTTCGACCATTTCTTTTCTTTCAACCCCGACGCGCAGCTGACCTTCCGTTGACTCACGATCAGATTTCGTTAGCTTTATGTCGTCCGGAATTCGCGTGGCTGATAAAGGGATCGAAGTTGGGCTGCGCAAAGGGCCGGGGGGGGGGTGGTTCTACTCGTACACCTTCGGCGAATTGTATTTCGATGGTGCGAGTTAACGAGGGACGAGGATGTAACGCGATGCAGTTGCTTCACGAGATACATGATATTAACCTCGTTCCTATTAACGATGTTTCACCTGCGAGGATACGGACGTCTGGGCGACTCGGCCCGAGACGGAACCGTTTTAACAAATGACATATTTGTAGCAACATCTGCATCCGAAGAAGCGTAGGCGGCCGCGCCAATGTTTGCGTTCGACAGACGTGTCGACGTGACGCGCCCCCGCGTCTATTTTCATTGCTTCTTAATTATGTTTTCTCAGTTGTGAAATGGCTCTATAATTATCCGTTGGCTCGCCGCGAATCGGTCGCCAACTGGTATAATCAATTACGCCAGGCTATCAATTAACCCATTACACAACCGTTTACTTAAATGACACTGAATTATATACATAGTGCGCTGAATAGTTTAAGAACAGCGTTTCAACAATGAAACCACAGTTTCCTCGGGTGAAGTCGCGGGCAATTATCATCAAAGCCC
This sequence comes from Holcopasites calliopsidis, assembly GCA_023838395.1. Lineage (NCBI taxonomy): Eukaryota > Metazoa > Arthropoda > Insecta > Hymenoptera > Apidae > Holcopasites > Holcopasites calliopsidis. The sequence goes on from JALHAQ010000015.1 coordinate 1,942,923, forward strand.
GCAGCTGCTCCGCGTATAAAACTTTGTACCCTGTGCGCGTAATCTTAACGCCTGATAAAGATGCGGCAGAATTTACAAACGGGGTATCAAAGGGTTGGCTATCTGCGGTGCAGCTAAAGGTGTACGTGCCCGACAAAAATGTAAACGTTGATACAGGGCTCGGACGAGCCTCGTCCACGATGCGGCTTAAGCAGGGCGAGAGTTTAAATACGGCAGCGGAGTTTGCGACAGCTTTACCGCTCGCTGTAAAACAAATCCTAATCTCTTGACGTTGCTACCGTGCCACTATCTGCGCCCACTTGTTTGCGCTGCGAGCGGCGGAGGATTGGCTCTCGTGTGGGGACACGCGTTCACGAGTTTTCGAGCCACTTTTGATAAAAACGATCTGCGCGTACAATTTCAACGGGGCTGTATATGTTTAATCTCGCCACGGGAGCGAGGTGGGGGGCGGGCAGAGAATGAAAGGAACCGTGAAAGGCTGGCAAACAGTCTCGGAGGAAGTGGTATCATCTGGTGGGCGAACACTTTCGGAAATGTAAAATTCATGATGGTCGTTTCACGTACGTTTCACGAGCGAGTATTTACTTATTGGCGCTCTTGCGGAATCGGAGATTCACAAATTTGCTTCGCCCTCCTCTTTCTCACTGCAAGTTTCATAGGCAGGAAAAGCGATAAAAAAAAAAGTGCGAAACCGAAAAGTTCGAAAACGAAGTAGCATCTTTACGCAAATCCAACCGACGGAGATCGGGCCTTTCGGTGCGAGTAAAGCATTCCCGAGACTAGTTGCATCGGACTCATGCAGATGAGCATAAGCGGGTCCAGAAACATGGAACACGGTGAACCGGGGCGGGATGGGATATGGACCCGTTCTCCCTGGCATCGGCTACCAAGATGTTTATGCAGATGAGCAAACTCGGAGCCCGAATCGTCTTCGTCGTCGACGGATTCTGGCGCGATCAGGGAACGGACGGAAAAAGGGAACAGGTCGTTTCGCATAAATATCTTAAAGGGACCAGAAGCGAACGTTCTCCACTAGGAGAGGGGGGAGGAGACGGAGCAAAGGGAAGATTAAAGGGGGCCGGAACGTTCGATTTCATGGACGTCTTTAGAGACGAATAATTTCGTAAATCAACGAAATCGGCACGGTGGAATCGAGGCATCGCGGCTTTACATCGGCCGTGAAATTAGGATGGCAACGTTATCGTATTTTTTCGCCGCGATAACGGCCGCGCTTTCGAGCGCGCACTCGGGGAATTATAGTTCGGTTTACGACTTTGGTTCGTCGCGTTTCTCCGCCGATATTAGCTTCTTCGTTTCGTTGCGGTCGTTCTCGGCAGGGTTGATGCTCGGCCAGCGATCGGACATTCATTATCGGGCGGGACTTATATGGACTGTACAGGACTGTAATACGGTAATCTGTATAGATTATAGTTCGGGGCTATTCGGTGGTCCTTAATTGTCTTTTAAAGTGTCATTCGAAGGAGAACGTAAAATAACAGTTTCTACAAGTCGGTCTCCACATTCGGCCGTGTTAACATCTCTTTTATAGTGATTATTAAATGAAACGCACGATAAGATGCGCGTACTTATTTCTGGAAGGAGAACATCACGTGTGTCAATTATGATCGAATAATTTTATGAAAATAATTACGATTTTACAGTCCCGCTACTTTCTTCTTCATTATAAGGGAAGGCGACGTCTCCGTCCATAGAAATGGTATGTTCGTCCCTTAAACTGATATAAAATCCGGAAGGCCGAAGGATCTTATCCCTCTTCATGAGGAAGGACCATCAGAAATTCCGTGTGCTCGGTGTCATGCCTTACACCCGTCGTCCGGCCCGTTAAGTGATTCAGCTAATTACGTCGTCCCTGTGATTCGGTCCTTCGCCTTTAATCACCCTAATCGTCTTGTGCTAATTATTCGCGGGGCGATTAAAGAGGAAATCTCGGCCGGGGCATGTGCACTGCTTCGTTCCCGTAGTTTTGGTAGCGAGGTCAAACAGAAAATTAAAGAACGCGGATCTTCTTGTTTCGGCTTTTCCTTGTTTACTAGTTTAATAACGCTTTGATCATGCTGCTCCCAAAATTCGCAGTGAAATATCGATTTATCGAGCTTCCAAATGTTTTACTTTAAACGTGACGCAACATTCGAAGCTTCTGCGCGAGCGTCCTCCAATAAGCGTTTGTCGAACGGTCGAGCATGATGCGAAATAAAACGTTGAACGATATTCTCCGGTGAGATCACGGGTCGCGCGACCATTATCCCCCTGGAATATTTGAAAAACAAAAATCTGGACGGGCGAGTGTCAACGGAACGATAGCCTTCGTCGTAGGCGCCGACCAGGATGCGATTAGCATTTTCCATTTGCATATTGACGGGATTTCGAAAAGTTATGAATATTTTACGATCTTCACCGGCGTGAAACAGACCTCGACGTCGATGACGATGATGGCGCGTGCAGGCTCATTGGTCCATCTGATAACGTTATCGTGTAATCGGCCCGCGTATCGAATGGAGATAGCACGAAGAAAACTCGTGAGAACGACTCGAAGGGCGGAAGTTGATAAGCTTGAGAGTAAGTTTCTGCGGATACCAATTGTTGGACCCAACCAAGCCTGTGGTGGGCGAGGATCGATCGTCATATGACGAACGTACGATAAGGTTGAACTCTAGGGGTGGAACGATGACCCCTTCGAAACCCGTCCAGTGATAAGGGTGGCGAGGAGTATCGGCTGAGTACGAACGGTTTCGTATCCAGTCACGAGGTGGCAGCGCGAGGCCTTTTAATATCGAACAGAGGAAATTTCATGAAAAACAGAATGAGAATTCTAATGCAGCTTTTTAGACATTTCAATTTCGGTTTGAATTGGAATCAACATCTTTAAGCACAAGGCGTTCAAATTCGACAGATGTCGATTTGATGTGAAATACATCGAGCATCGAATGATTAATAATTCAATAAATAAAATTCCGCTATTCTCATTTCCAATTGAGCCGCGAATGTCGCATTCTTCATCAAACCAGGCTGGCACCTTGTGCAACAACTCTGTGACGCTATCGCGAGTATCGAGCGCAGCAGCCCCGTTAATCAGAGCCGAAACCGAGACGGAGAGGTACGAAATTCTGATTTCGTCGCCGTGGAATTCGAGCTATCCCGAAATTGACATCGAGCCGCGTAGGTGCACAGTCGCACTCGGCCGCGTAAGTTACGAGGCGGTCCGGTCGGCGTGACTGCCACCAATCAATGTCCCGATTATCGGTAGTTTCGGAATTTCATTATCACGACCGTAAAACGGTCGTTATTTAGAAAACTTCCGGATCGCCTGGCAAATAGAGTCATAGAGGGAGCGAAGATATTTATGCGAACGAGCGGGACCGGCTACCGCGAGGGACGATAATAATTAATGGACACTTGCTCAGTGGTCGATCTACAATATCGCCGACTGGCACGCGGCGGCTACCGATAACGATCCATCACGTCCAAAGTGAACACTGTTCCTCGATGTAGCGGCTCCAGCAGCGAAATCATCGTCCCGAAGGGAGGAACGATGCGACGATTTAATAAAAAAACAGACAGGCTTTTCAGCCGGAGAAACTACGGACGCGTTGAAGGGTCGCAGGGACCCGGTACTTTCATCGAGAATTATAATCTTCCGTCCTTACGCTCTGCTCGTTGCCCTTTGTCGAATTAGAAAACAGTTCCAGCAAATTCAGATGCCCCAGTCGCGACGCCGAAAACGGCATCGGTTCGAGGTAAACGGTTTATCCTATTCACTAGCTAACGTCTAAGAACAAGACTGGGAAAGGGTGGCAAACAGTCGTTGAAGGGCGAATATAGAGGGTCGAAGGGAATACGAGGTGGCCGCAAGGTGCTGCCGTCTGTTGGCGAACCTCCGGAGAGAGGTGGACATCGAGGAGTCCTCGAACTTTGACTTTTCCCAAAGAGAGTGAACCAGCAACGGGTTATGCAACGCGTTATCGAGGCTGCTGATGCCGTGCCAGGCGAATTTGGTGAAAAGCAGCGCGCGATTATACTGACCGGTTCCGAGGAATGAATATATGCAAGAATAAATGCATTTTTTTAGTCACTATAAAACAGCAATTGCAAGAGTTGCGTTCTGCTTTCGAAACAGCCAATGTGGAAGAATCAGTGACAATTTCTCACTTCGCGGTACCGTTTAACTTGAACCAGCCCTTCAGCCCATTCCTTTCCAGCACGGACACATCGATTTATTTCGTCGATACCCGGCGGTGCCCGTCATTTTCCTCCCTCCTAGCCGCGATAATGTCGCCTAACGAAGGAACCCGCGCCACGACAAATCAGAGCGTAACCAGAGATCGTGGCAGAAGTCAGCGGACGCCGAAGGCAAGCAAACCCGTTTCCCCGAAAATGATTCCCGCGACGCGGTTGTCCCCGTGTACGCACTGGCTGGGTAACCCGTCCCCGGGGCCCCGGGACAGTCGGTCCATCCCGATCGAGGAATTCCTCAGGTAGAAAAGAGATAGGTCACGCGGGGAGCACGAGTTGCAGCCCGGCCGGAGCATATAGCTCCTTTTTTTTCTCCTCTGCCGGGGCGGAGCACTGTCCATCTACCTGGCCGCGACCGGGGCACAAACGGCATTCTAATAATAATCTATGGGAACCCCGCTCAACGGAGCATCCAGGGGGAGGTGGGGCGGGGGTGGCGGTGGCGGTCGAGGACCGAGGATAGGAGAACGATACAACGCGAGGGTACGATCGGGTGAAGGTATCGGGGAGGGGTAGAGAGGAATTAGAGGGGCTTAGCCCTGTACAGCCTATTATGAACGCAGCGGGTGTGGGTGGACACGGATCGCGGCGGTGGATGCGGCCGAGGCCTGACAGCAAACGGAGGGGAACGGATCCCGGCATTTTTCTGGCGGTTTCGCCGGCTCCTCGGCCACGCTGAAAGCGGCTGTCGATATTTAATGCGATAATGTCTGATCGCGTGTGACCAAACGTCCCCCCGTTGACTGACTGCTACACCGACCGACTGACTGACTGATGTCACGACTCGTGGCTCCCTGCCCCGACGACCACGGCCGACTCTCGTTTCGAGAAACCTTCCCCCTTGGGCTTCCGGGGCCGGATCTTCTTCGTTGCATCACGTTTTTCTGATGCACTCTCCGTTCGCCCCGTGTCTCGCCTACTTCTTTCGCCGTACGTCGGAAGGTTTAACGATTTTATTACCGACGCGATTAGATATCGTCCTGTTTTTGCCGGGGAAAGGGTAACGGGTCTCCTTGCTGCTGGACATTGTTCTTGCTGTGTACATTTGTTTTGTTCCTCTGCGATCTGCTTGGACGAATTTACGAGCTGCGAGTTTTTACGCGGACCGTCCGCTGCTCGGGTGTGTCTGAAAGTGTACGCCGAATCACAGATCATACTCCGACATTATTCTCGCGATGAAACAAACATTCGCGAATATTCATTTTCCGTTCGTCGAATAGAAAACAGTTGGGTCAACGATACGACAGACTTCGATGCAGGCTGAAAGAGTATCGGCCTGTACCCTCAGCGAAGGGTGGCGATAGTAGTTCATCTTCCAGAAGCCCGTAGAGGCGTTTTTACTGGCCGAGGTTGGGCCGCGGTTGCAACGAAAAGGGCTGCACGGTATACGTGCGGGGTTTTAAAGAATGGTTTCCCGCGGCGCATCACTCTTCCTCGCCGGTTAAAGGCTACTCCCCGGCCGGCTCTCCGCCGTTTTATCGGCGGTGTTTACACCGGGGCCCGGACGGATCTTTTTCGGGAAGAGAACGTCCGCGACGTGTCCGTGTCCGAGAAGAACGATCGTCCTACCGCGGCAGATAACTCACTTGTCCAATCGCGTCAAAACAAAGGATCGCGTCACGGGCCCCGACGAGCCCCGGCAAAAAACTCACGTTTTCAGCGGTTCCCTTGGACCCTCGCGTTCGTCACTTTCGACCCTGGCCCGCGTGCAAATCACCCTATTCCACGTTCAGTTAGCTTCCGGTCGCAAGGATGCCAGGAGACGATTCGTTAGAATAGCTGCAGCATTTTTAGAGGATTCGTAGAAGTGACTAGGATTGTTTTCTCCCCTGAAAATCATTGGTTTAAATAAGGGGGTATATAAGGGGGTCGGTATTGAATGTTACAATCATCCGAATGTTCCAAATGATCATACTGGTTGCAACCGTGTGTATTTTAACATTTTGCAAAATCTTCCGAGACGATTCGATATCCATCGTTTTCCACCCCGATGCAGGAAGCCACCATCCCTCGCGTCATCGACTGGAAAGGTATCCGAAGTTCTCCGAGTCGCGAAGTAACCACGGCCCTCGTGCCGCCATAATTCACCCTCGCGTAATTACAGGGTGTCTCTCGTTCTCCATCCGTTGCTCTTTCTCTTTCTCCCTATCAATTTATCTCCCGGCTTCCTCAACGTTTACCAGTCCTCTGCGAAGTCTCTGGCTGCGGGGTCGTTTATCCAGGGCAGGTATAGGGCGCGTGTCACCTGTTCAAAGACATCTCGTAAATAACTGGGAATAACATCTTCAGCCTGTTAGGAGATGTTGTACACGCGCCCGATGTTCATCCGCGTCGATCGATCGGTTCACGACGACCGGCGGGATCGTTTGTGGCAATAACGCGGGCTCTCTGTCGTCGAAAGACGTGCGCGATATGCCCCTTTATTTTCGGCTTCGCGGGAAATTACGGTGAGAGAAGATTGCGGTGTTTGTACACGCGTTGTCTAGGTACATCGTAGTTCGATCTGATTACACGTTATCGGCTCCGTCGAGCGTCGAGTGTGTTGCAACTGATGATCGTTTCCTGACACGGTGAGTGGACCTCTGTAAAATTACAGACAGGTGCGACTCGTGCAATGCGTACGTAAGTCGATACGCGCTTCAGCGCTTCGAAACTACCCCCCGAGTGTGTTACCACTCCTAACTCTCGTTGTTCAAAGGATTCGACGATCTATAGCCGTGCCCAGAAATCGAAGTGGACCACAGCATCTGTATCATTTTTACGCTAATTTACATCACTAACAACCAGACGTTTTCTCGTGTCAAATACGTGCGAGAGCAGAAATGACAAACGGATCTCCGCACAGAATGCTCGGTTGCTTAATTCGTTTCAATGAAATATCCGTTCGGCTGTATACAAAGTGTTGAAAAGTCGACTCACAGTCGGCTCATCGTGCTGTATAGGACAATTGAGCCGTAACTCTTATTGATTTCTCAACCGAGGATAATTAATAACACCGCGAGAGTTCGGTCGAATTGAAACGTTGTAGAGACTCACCTACGCGCACCTCCGACCTCTCCGTTGTCGAATGACAGTGTCAGATCGATGGATCCGTAAAATGCCGGGACGGATTGTCTAGGAGAGGATCGGGACTGGTCTCAATAACCACGAGAGCGAACCAGTCAGGATGAGTTCGCTCTTTCGAGACGACGAGAGCGAAGCGTTAAGTGGTTGTCGAACGGGGATCGAACGTTTCTAAATAAGAGGGGTGCACCGTGGATCGTTTCGAGGATCGGTCCTCGATGGATCTTGATCTCAGATCGCATCAACACCCGGCGAGTCTCTGGCGTCACGATTTTCTGGCAATAGTGTGTATCGTGGATCTTAATTGTTTACTCTTACGCTCTAAATAATCGTTATTAAAGTTTTTCGTGTTTCAACGAATCTATGAATATTTTACACCGTCAATGAGCAGGAAGAGCGCAGTGAACCGCAACAATAATTGGATAGGATTGAAAAGAATAGGTGAAAGGGTCCCGCGATTTTCTCGTTGTCTCTAATGAAGATTGAAACCCGAGGAAACTAATTTGCCGAAGGTCCAAGGAAGGGTCACCCTTGAAAACGCGATACACCATAGACAGCGGGCACGTTATCTCGATCAGAGGGAAGGGAAAAGAAAATCGTGGGAAAACAGGTATCTGTCTTCGGTGTCGGGAAAGAATCCCGCGCGTTTCACGTTTAGTTACGTGGCGGAGAGCACAATTGCGTTTATTATTCCTCGTCGCCCTGCTACACGCAGAGTTTCTATGCATTTGCAAGTGACGACAGGGAGATGTGCAACGGGGGTTGGGATTTCTCGCGTGTCATCACCCGCTTGTGTTATGTATATGTATGGAGATGCGTGTATGCCCCTCTACCATTGTCTGGCACGAACGCCGTTTCGATTTTTCCTTTCTCGAAAAGAAGGCTGCACGGTTTCCCGCGACGAATTCGTTTCAGCCCCGTTCGCGTGTTACCCTGCTGACACGTTTACGGCTAGCGATTCTAATTTCTGGCGTTCGCATCCGGTGAAACAAGTTGACAAAGGAGAAGAAACTATCCGATCGGCATGTTGCACTATCTTCACCGCTTCTGTGCATCTTTTATTAACAATATACAGAATCACTCATTGCTTTCCTAAACAGTTCCGGCGCTTTTTAAATAGCAAATGAGACTGTTATCGCTGCCAGTATCGTTAAGACGCCAGTTATCTTATGTACCCACAATCACGACGCGGATACGAAATTTCGTCGGGCGTCAGGTAGCCCGGCCGATATGACGTGGTCGGGTCAGATGAAATGTATAAGTATATTTCACCGGCGTGAAAAGGCGGGCCCGCCAGTGGGTGAACGGACAAGGGGTCAGGTAATTCGGGCCTTTTAGGAAATGTATGGGCCGACCTTACGTGAAACGCGTCTAACGCGGTCCGCGTGATCCGCACGGCCTCCGGTCGAGATAAGGTAGCCTACGAACGGGGCATTACCGTCACCACAAACGAACGGCGAGTGACCTAAAGTGCTGGAAGGCCCACGGGGGACCCTTTTTCTCTTTTCCTTTTTACTCGTCGTACTCTCCTCGCCGTTCGCCAGTGGCTTCCTTCTTCTTCGACTCTGGAAGATGGAAAGAGAGGAAAGCGCAGAGAAAGAGAGAGAGAGAGAGAGAGACCGTTGGCCACTTTGACAGTGGCCCAACGGACGTAATGAGAGAGGATGGCTTGCATACTGAACGATTCTCGACCGTACATCGAGATTCCGATCTTGCGGCGTGTACAAACAATAACGTGGCCGCCGCCGGATCGTTCGTCATTTTCTGTCGTAAATCAGGCCCCGCGCGTGCTCCCGTTGTAATGCTGACGGATGTCTTGTCGCGATGCTTCGCTGCTGCCCAGCGAGACGCTGCATAAACGGGGAAAAGTAGACGAGAACGTCGATTCCGATGGCTCTGGCATGATCTTTAAGCTGCGAATGTTAATGCTTGGGCAAGCTAGCGTTGAAAGCGTTAGTGATACAGAAAGACACAGAAAAATGACTTACTAAAGTGTATTTCTAATTTTGGGAACAGCCTGGCAATGTACACTTTCAATTCCACCATTCTCCCAAGTATTCTAATTCGTCGCACAGTCGTTATTATCTTTCTTCAATAATAAGATTCTTATGCAATCTGCGATCAGTATTGTCCAAGCTTCATCGATGATCGCACCGATGCATCATCTCTCAGACGCGCACTTTTCCTTCTTCCCTTCTGCACCCCCGGTTGGTTCAAGACACGGAGTGAAAGGGGCAGAGAGGGAGGGACGCGGAGAGAGATCTTTGGATGACGATACCCGGGCTAACCCCAACCCTCCGGCTGCTATCCCGTATGCAGCCGGCCTGCCAGTCATCCAACGGGGGTTTAGTCACACTGGAATTTCGTTGGAGCATATCTGCTGGACCGGGTCCTTTGCCCCGATCGAGAGCCGCGTTTTCGGCTCGACCAACGCGAGCGGCCGCTTCGGAACGCAGCGAGCGACGAAATTCCTTGTCCCTCCGGCGCTCCTTGGAATTCGCCGAGTTCCGCACGGGTTCCTCTCTCTCTCTCTCTCTCTCCCGTCGCCCCATCGTCGATCGTGTGGCATTCGGGACTCGTTAGACCGAACTATTCCGTTTTGATGCGCATCGCGATTGCCACGCGGCCACGGTGTGGTGACCGAGGCGAAATGAAACGAGGGTTGCTCGATCTCACCTCAACGTTTGATTTACCCCTTTCGGTATTCGACTGGCTCGCGGCGGGATTCCTGTGTTGCTTGTCGTGTTGCTACAGATTTACCTTTCGCTGAGTTGAATACGTACAATTTTAGAGTCTTGCCGAATGTAACTTTTCTATACATGCAATTGGTGATAAACTTAACTGACTTTCATTGAGGTTTAATCAAGTTAGTGGCAGTCGCGTTAAATTGAACTTTATTTAATTACGAGTAGCATTAAATCCAAGAGTATAGAGATTGAACATTGCGAACGTCAATTAATCCCAGCATTGCAGCAAGATGCCCTGAATTGAAGATCTTTTTGCTAAATCGGCTGTCCGGCATGCCAGCAATAAGCAGCATCACCTTTGCTACATGTTGATTCTCACACGAACGTGACCGCCGTGTCAACTATATCCTGCAGAATTTTATCTGAATTTCCATACAGCCTCGTCGATCGTACGACCTCGGTGGCCAATAAAGAATCGCGAGCGTAACGAGGGAACAATTAGCCGTCCGTTGATAAGGAAACTCCGTGCCAGCGATTATTATTGGCCGGAGAGTAAGAGCGGAACGAGAGGCGAGGTGCTCGACGTTTTGCAAGCTCGTTACTCCAGCATCGAGATCCCGCGAGCTCGCGTTTTTCGCGGGACTCGTTTTAACGCAATTACGGCACGTATCGGGGGGAGATTTCGGTATCGCGGAGGAGCGTTTAATGACGAGATCGGATTCTCCGCGGGCTCATTCCCGATGGTAATTTATGCCGACTCCCGCGACGCTCTCGCTCGCGTCTCTAAGACGCCCACGGTAACCTCGTTGCCTGTCTATCACTATTATCGCGAGCGCAACGACCGTGAGAGGTACACTCGAAAGATTCCGCGGCTAGCGAGGAAGGACGCCGTGTAATTATATTCCGCTGCCTCCGCCGTGGAAGAGCTCGTTTGTTCGCGCACTACTGTAGTCTCCTCTGTTTCGTGAAATTCGTTGGATGTTTCGGGATCGTAACGATTGTCGAATACCCGTGAACGAATGCAATGCGATTTTACTGTTTTAAGAGTATCATAAGTTGGAGCAGCTTCAGTGATGTTTTAATTCCTGCAAAATATTTCTTGACGCTCGACAATATCATTTCTATTGTTCAGACTGAACACTTTGCTGTGCGTAATTCACTTCTAATGGTATTGTCGGAGTTGAAATTCTACCGAGAAGCTTCGGGACTGGCATAAACCACCTGGCAATATTTTCGTTCTCAGCTTTTTCCCCCTAGCAGGTACTTAAATTAAAGTAATCCCTTCATTACCTTTGTACCCCACTGCCCATCTAATTTTCCACGCGTTATTTCCACCACGTCACCTTTCAAAACACACTCGACCATTCAGCACCCGGGGCTCCCTTTTCGCTGCCATTACTCACCTTCAACCCGATTCACAATGCGAGAGCAGGCTGGCAGACGCCAATGGTCAAACGTCAACTGTGCACAATTATCGGCTTCGCTCATCGGCCCCACGAAACCTGGCGGATCAACGCCATCGTGTATAAAACACCGTAGCTATTACGCTCATTTATTTAATAACTCGTGGCAAAAAAAAAAAAAAAGAAGGAAGCTTCCCAACGGGGTCCTATCGATGGATAGAAGGTTCGGAGAGTCGGGTGGTTCTCGCTTCGCGATAGACGCTTTCGGAAGGGCGGGATTAATGGGGCGCGGATACGCGTATATACCGAGGGGTGTCGCATTCACATCGGGTGATCGATCACGGTTTATCCGACCTTAGTCCTGTTATAATACGGCACCCCGTATACGGATACGTGTACGCCTCGAGCTCCGTGAGGAGATCACGCGTGCGAGATGATAAATTCCTGAAAGACATCAGTCACGGTGCACCGGGGTCCACCGTGTTTACCATGAATAAAATTTGTATCTCGATGCTTCGAAGGGGCATCGTGACTTCCGTGGCCGGACAAATGCATAAGAACCGTACGGAAGGATGCAGCGCACTGTGCCAGGAAGATAAAAATATCCCCGTGCTTCGCTGCGGTAAAATAATTAAAAGGGAATGAATGCTTTTATAAATTGCTTTTCAAGCATTTGTGCTGCTAGACGAAAACTGAATACATATCGCGATATCGAAGTGGGCGAAAAAGATCTTGAGGAAACTGTGATAACACATTTTTCACCCCTTTTCGCCCACTTAGGGGTTGATTAGGACAATTTCCTGAAATTGCTTTTTAAGCGTTTGTGTGTGGGTAACATTTTGAAATAAAAACCAAGTGGATCTCTAATCGGGCCGTATAGATATCAAGATGCCCGAGAAAATATACCTTACCCCTTTTTACCCCCTTAGGAATGGAATTTAAAGAAATCGCTTCTTATCGAGCTGTCTCTCCGAATTTCATATTTCTAGGTTCAGCCGATGTGAGCTGGACGATGATGAATCAGCGAGTGACACAAAGATTTTATATATACAGATAAACCAGGCCATTGTTATGCAATTGTAGCCACTTGTACCTGGGACGTTTTTATTTGAGCCCTAATTTATTAAAAAATTCTGATCAGGACTGGAGAAAATTGCGTTCGTTTATAACGCTAATGTTAGCCGGTAGTTCTAGCACTGTTATCATACAGTGCATTGCACATGCGCTGCTTGTTTCCTATGTTCACCTCTTTAATTGTTCAGCTTGCAAATATTACGCTACTTACGTTTAATTGACGGATAATCGGAATGCACGGTCATCAAAGTACAGATGAGTGCATTCAAGTGTACCTTTTTGTTTTACGTACACACATGTAATCATGCGTAATATACAGGCCATATAGTTAGCATTTTTACGAGCCTAAATTAGGTTCATGAATATGTGCATTGTCTGGCGGCTACACGCGTAAGTCACAGTATCGGGAACAATGCAACATTAATTTCCCTTGAAAGAGAGGAGTCCGTAACACACCGCAATGCGAATATCTCTACCGATACAGGGGGCAAAGGAAACTCTACGGAAATTAATAAACGGATTCTTTAATGGCACGGCCAACTGATCCACACCGATTCATAAAGTCACGCGGGCGGTCGTCGTCGACGCGTCGAATCCTCGGGGCGCGTACGCTGTGTCGTGAAATCCAACCCGCTATTAGAAGACCATTTACATGGCCACTAGACGTGGCAAAAAGAACAGCGGCATCGAACATCTAGCTCGACCCGACTATCCGCAGACACCGGAGATTTCTTGCTCCTATGTTTCCCGGAATCATCGTGGGAGAACTGGGGAGCAAAAAGAAAGAAACCGAAACGAGAATGGTCAATGAATACGTACGACAGGAGCACACTACTTTAAGCGTAAGACGCGAAACAAATAATTACGTGCCGCTAAAAACGCACGTGTTGGCCGCATGCGGCTCGCGGCCCATCGGTTGCCGATCCCTGGAGCAGGGCGTCAGTAATATGCAAACAGGAATAAATTGTAACTGAACGGTGACGTTCGTGGCGATCGATTCCCCGCCTGTTTCGGAATGTGCAAGGAATATATTGTACAGGAATATTGCATTATACTTCAAATGGATCGTGTACGGGTAGCGCGGTTATGAATGCTTTCTTTTTCATTTTCTCTTCTATTGAAGATAATATTTCTTATTAGAGATTGCCGCGTTCCAATAATGTTTTGACCCAGTTTATCACATCGATTGCAAGTGAATGTAATTCGTACAACCACCACACGCTGCTTAAAGTGTAGAGGACACTCGAAAGCCCGTGATTATTCTTAAGATCGGTATTTCAGAACAGGGGACACGCGATCCCGCAGGATGCACAAGCTATCCATCCTGTACCCTCGCCTGTGGCTTATGGTGAACCATGGCCCCTGTTTACTAACAGACATTTTTTCTCACGGATCGGAGCGCGTATTCCCATGCACGTATGGTGGAACGCGCGAACCCACGAATCCCGTGGCCGAATACCATATAGGCATAATCAGGCGCAAGTATTTAGAGTGTCGCGACTGACTGTCTACTCCCACGTAAATGAGCGAGCGAAGCGCGCCTCTACGCTTAGGAAAAAGGGTCGGTAATTCGAGAGGCATAATCGGATAAGTGTCTCGTTTCGCAAGCTTGACAAATCACCGAGCGATGCGCGCGGACGAATCCTCCTGGCCTCGTTACGGAGGATCAGCTGTTTTTATCCCTCCTCCCTCTTCGTGCCATTCCCCCCCGTGAGTGGCGTTTGGGAAATTGGCGCAACGACGCCTTGCGTCGTAACCGTTCCCATTGAGCTGGCTGCTAATTAGCAATGCGTCGAATCGATGACGAGACGATCGTTATCCGGCCGTTGCGCGTCGCAACTGGCTTCACCTTAAATGTCATCCTTTTTATTTCAAGATAATTGAACGATGTTTTAAATGTTTATTCGATGGGGTTTGCGTTCGCTGCATAAAAGCGGCGGTGCGCTCTTTTGTAAGTAGTTGGGCCAGTGAAATGGGGTATAGAAGATTTGGTACGTTTCCAAATTTCTTAAATCGAAGTTGGCGATACTCGTATCCAATGGCAATAATAGGAATCGGCGGTTAAACGGGCTTCGATTTAGGTGGAAAGAAGAACTTAATACGGTTCAATTGCAAGTTCCTCCACGTTGTTTTCATCAATTGTCCATGCATTAATTCGATAATTCGACAATTAATTCGAACAATGAAACATCAAGATACACCTGATACAAAGGTTCGAGTGTAGATATTTATTTTCTTTCCATCCATTTAGAGGTTCGACTTATCTTTATTTCACTAATTTGGCCTCGTTCCTCTGCCCGTCATGAATACGTTCGAGAAAGCAAAAGTACGCCCGGGAGGAGGCTGGCTTTTCCCTCCAAGTTGAGTTTTGGCTCGCTGCCGACGGATCGAGCGAGAATCGCCTCGGATTCGTGGTTTAACGCCAGCCGTACATTTTCTCGAGTTCGTGAAAAGCGGCTGATAATTTACGAGCGCCAAAGGTTTTCGATAATCCTGGGCGAGCGCGACGAATCTCTCATCCGGGGTCGAATGAAAAGTTAACACAACGGGTCGCATCAAACGTTTACTCTCGACTCTATTATATTTGCAAAAGGGATCGTGCAAGGTAGTAGCGTTACATAATTGGATAGAGGAATCGTAACTGATGGTATAATTATTTGTTAACGCGGTTACAATGATCCAAGTTCACTTGCACCTATAGTTTCTAAAGATATTTTACAACGTACACTAGTGACCCATAAAAGACCAGGTTAATCTTTAACTGATCAACACCATGGAAGCAGAAGTACAATATCGTACTCTTTCCGTGTTCAGATCTAAATCTTGCATACCCATAAACACTGGAAGTTACAACAGGAAGAGAAAAAAAATGCAATTGCCCAAAAGGACAATGAGTTCACGCTTAGAGTATTGCACCCCGTGCCTCGAAAAGTCAGGTCAAAGGGTTAAGGGATTACCGGCCGAACCTGTAAAGACCAAGCTCGTCGGCAGGCCCGAAAATGTTTCGCGGAAGACGAATAATTGGGGTAGAGCCGCGGTACCTACACGTTTCGTCGACGACTTAACGGTACAGACGTCGACATTGTTATACTCGGGGGCGCACAATAGAGGAGACAGTAGGGGGTGTTTCGTAGAATTAACGCGGGGACAGTGGACGGGTTAGGTCGCTGCAGCCCATTGTACCAACACCTCGGTACTGTATTATACCCGGTGTACCGTTCGGAAACGCCTTCCATCTTAATATAACTCCATTTCCATGAAGCGCGCACTGCTCGTTTCGTTACGTAATGATCGATCGATCCGGGTACGTGCACCGGCCGCTCTCAAGAAAGTTAGTAATCGAGTAACGAAGAATCAAGCTCTGACGGATGAGATTTCGTTTGAAGGATTCGCGATTGGGGTCGATGTTAGCGCATTTCGTTTCGTAACAAAAACAGAAGAGCCATACTGCTCCAATTGTGATAACTATCAAATACATATTGCAAGAATGTCCTTTGTTCGACAACGAAAGAATGTCTCAACGATAGAAAACATTCAGAAAGAATAGTATCGTTCTTGGAACACGTAAAAATACTCATTAATACATAATATACAATGTTATACCTATTGCATACTAATCATGTATCTACCTGCCTTAATGTGACTTAAAGTCGTCGCCAATGGCTCCTAGCTGATGCGATTTGAAATAAATAAATCACAATAATAATTATAGTAACAGTAAGAATAAAACTGACGATGTTGGCGTTCGGTGAGTTAAAGTACAACGAAAATCGATCCTTCTTTAAAAGCGGATATCGTAGGTCGGTTTTCATGGTTTTCCCAACAAATGTGAAAACGTGGCTCTTACGTTACGCAAGAATCGATCATCTTCGGGTGTTACGCGTAGTTTAATGACTCGTGGCCGTTTACCCTGCGAAGGGTCGAGTCGCGCTGGGGAGAATCCCTCGTTACTATCGACAAGCTCGGTTCCATCTCGCAGTGTGATTTATTGCGAAATAACAGGCTCGAAGTGTCCCGTGCCAGGTAAAGCCCCGACATCCCCCACAATGTTCGGAACACCTACGAATTAACCGGATAAATGGTATTTCCAGCGAGAGGGAAACTCGCGCGCGACGATCGTGCGATTTTCATCGACGCCGGCTTGTGTTGTATCAAAAGATCACGCTGGATCTATTCTGTGCTCTTAGACTTTTTCTAATTATGGAAGGCATCATTGAATGTTCGTAGTTGTACGGTCTGCGCTTTGGAAATATTTTTATCGCGGTATAGGGTAATAGCTCAAATTTAATAGCCGCAAATTTGCAATGCATACCTGTTTACAAATGTCCATCGCAGTAAATGGACTTATTATACGGGCAACTCTATAGTAATTAGCATGCTAGGCTACTTTAGTAAAGTGTCATGTAAAATATACATACATTACGCAATTCCTCGTATGGAGGAATTTAAATTACTCCTCGCCGTCTTTAAAAGGGGCTTTGCGAATAGAGAATCCCACTCGCCTACTCGTTGCACCTGGCTAAACGATCAGTCTCGCTCCCTTATGCGAGGCCTGTAATTATCCTATTTTCACCGAGCAACGTATTCGTCTAGATAATGAAATACGCGCGCTTCGTTAATTGAGATTCAATCTAGTCATCCAATATTTATGATACGATTCTTTTCTACGCTCTTCTTTCGGCTCTGCTCCATTCGATAGAAATTCGCACGGCTGTAAAAGTCTATTTAGCCGCCCATTTGATTTATTGCCACGTGTCCAAGAAACAGAAATGTATCCCGTGCATTATGCAAAATAATTAATTGACCGCGAAGCTGTCGATAATCCAAAGAAGAGGAATAATAGAGAAACTGCAAAGTTAACAGCCTTTGGTTTATTAATGCAGGGAATAATCGTTCTTCGCTTTCTTAAAACGTAATCGTGTTGAATTATCCAAACGATTTGTCCACCGCTTCGATCGAATAATCGAGGTCACTGTGTACCTTGTATAATCCACCGCGGTGAAAATCAGCCGATGAGTATCGCGAGCAAAAATGAAACGTTAGTTGAAACAACGCTTTTACTGATAAATACAAAAAATGTTTCAATTCAATTCCGTCCGGATAGTTACAAATTTCCAAAATACTATTTTTTAATTACCAGTAGTTAATGACCGACTAATCTCCTCGTTGTACAACTTATAATATTAATGAAAAACTACGATCAGCTGTTATTGATGAAACTAAATAATGGAATATTACCAAGTCCCTGTCAAAAATGTCGGCGTCGTGCGTCCGCAGAAAACCAGCGGCGCGAAATAAGAGAACGAAACGATAAAAGGAAAAGAAAACTCGAATCCAGGAGAAGATGAAAGGAGGCGGCGACCAAACGAAGAAGCGAGAAGCGCGCGCGGTGTCCAGGCCCAAGGATTAGCGCAAAAGCAGCAACGTCTGGCCCATCCTTTAATCCGGCCGAATATTAACCAGATTCTCGATCCCGGTCCTTCCATATTTCGTCGATGACGGCATTTCTCACTCACGACCGTCTTGGACCAAAAAAAAAGAGTTGCCGTGCAAAAAGAAATCTGTTAGAACATAAATTCGGTAGATCGGAAAGGATCGAAGAAGAAGGAAGTGAACCGATGCATCTCGATTCCGCGACGATGCGCGTGTACGTGCCAGTGTCGCGAATGCAACGATGGCCCATAGGGACCGGGGCGGGAGGGGGTGAAAGTGTGCGCGCGGGATGAGAGAGAGTCATAAAATCGAGCGAGGTGAACGCCAGGAGGGAGACACTGAGTGATGTCGGTGACAGCCGCCTCTCTGCCTCCTGTCGCTATTACTCACCGAACGCCGAATACCATTCAAAGTTCGAAACCGCACGTTCGCGACCCAATTCCTGCGTGGAGTCAGCTGTTCGTTCGGTTCATTCAAAGCCCGATCGGCCAACGCCGCCGGCTGGCCGTCCCGCGACCAGACGCGTTGAATTAATAACCAGAGAATATTTAACAAAAAAAAAAAAAGAGAAAAAGAGTAGAAAGAAAAAGAGGTATGCAAAAAGAAGCGAGCCAACGCGTGAAACGGTGTTTAACGAGAGAAAGCCCGAGAGTTTTGTATATCTCCCATCGTCGAGCACCCCTTTGATCGGGTGATGAAAATGACAGTGTCGATCGCCGACTGGGTTCGCTCTCGCCCTGCCTTTTCCCGCGTTCGTTAACGAGCAACACGGGTCCGACGGTTAGCGTTTAACGGACCGTCGTTATTTGTCAGGATCGTCGGCCGTGTTATTTAAGACGGCCGAGTAAGCGCGACGAATTCCTTGCCAAGAGCCGCGAGAAACGTACAGCGGCTATTCTACTATTTCTGGCGCGATGCGCGCACCGCTTCCCGCCTTGGCAGAGTGGCTCGAGAAATTTGGATCTCGTTTTTCCGGGCTTGGAAACTTGAAGCAAACACCCAAGTTTTTCAGTTGCAAATCTTTGAAGCAATTACTGTTGATAACTGTACAGAGGATTGGGGTTGCATTGGGTACCGTGCACTTTCCTAAGGCAGCAAACTTTAATCCTTATTTCACGGAAGCCACGTACAGCAGTAAATGCGTTTACAGTAGATTCTCTATAAACGACGACAAATCGGTGCTCCGAGATCGTCACTTATCGTGTAGAAGGAGCGAGATTTGATTGGTAGAATCTACGAGGCGTGGCCAAGGTCTCGACACTTGTTATTGCTTCGACGACAGCGATCAAACTGTGGTGGGGATAACTTTCTGTCACTTACAGTGTACATCGGAATACCGTCACTTATGGAGAATCTACTGTATTTCAAAATTGTTTCATCACTTTCGCTGAGTCGATCGCAGTATTGAAAACTGCAGCTCGTTTCCCTTTTCGTATTCTCCGGTGGCGCGTCGAAGTCCTTATCCTCGCGTTCGTCAGCTTTTCGTCTCGGTCGTCGTCGTCCGTCGGAGGTCTCGTTGGTAGTGGTGTAGCGATGGCGGAGAATCCCGTGGTTCGCGGTCCCGCCGTCGCGGCGCTACATGCGCGGCGATGTGGTGGGGATTATGGGTGGTGCCACGAGAGCCATTGGTCGCAATCGGTAGGCGTGTACGCGCGTCTCCCACTCCGCGGCGTAGCGCGGCGCTGATTGACAGTTGGCGAACGACTGCGGACGGCGCAGGATCTAAAACCGCGCTAGGCGCTGCTCTCCACGCTCCGCTCTTCTCTTACCAGTGGATATAGCCGGTTGCTTTTTCGTGGGGGAAGAACTCGAAACACGCATATTCCCGTGGTGGCTGCCTTTGGCCGGCGGCCCGCGCGCAACATACACACACCGAACCTTCCACCTTCTGTCCACCGGAGTTACGAGTGGCACACGCAGCAGTAGTTACGTATAGGGAGGAGGGTCGCCGCCGTCTCGCGGACAGCTCTCTCGCGCGTCGCGTCACCTCTTCTCTCTCCTCTGCGTGACCGGTTCGTTCGTTCAGTAATCGCCGCGAGGAGGAACGCGCTTCTTCTTCCGCCGCGACAATCGTCGACGACGCGTTCCGCCCGTTTTCCACTCGGTCGCGTGGCCGAGTATCAGTTTTCCATCGGACGCCCGGTGTGTCGTCGTGCGTCACCAGCCCCTTCGTTAAACGCCCGCGACCCGACTCCTTACCGGTTCGGAGTTCTGACCGCGAGCAGTGAGAACTGTTTCGAGCCCGGGCTCCATTTCGGTGCACCAGTTCCTACGAGGGGGCAATTCATGCCGCGCGCGATCGACGGCCACGCGACGTGTTAGCCGTCCGGCTGTGCTCCGATTCAGTGAGAACGAAACGCTGACTTCGCGCCGATACTCCCCGGTGCGTCGTGTGGAGTATTTAAACGTGTTCCATATCAGTGACCATATACCCTTGGTGTCCTCTGTGTGACAGTGCGGCGAGCATACCGACGCGCCCAAATCGGAGATCGTTTACGAATGTAGTGGACAAGAGCAGCGAGATCGTGTGACGTCGTAGTGAAGAGATACATCGTCGGTTCGTAAAACGCGATTTTACCGGGAATAGTTTTTGTTTTTTTTTTTTGTTTCGTGCGTACGCGGAATATAGAAAGATCAACGAGGGAACTACGCGACGAGCCGCCAGTCATCGATCCGAAACAGCGGGGTACCGAAGAGATATACCAAGCGAGAGGTCACGCGTGTGTATAATGTCGCGATACTGACGCCACGGGGAGAGACGAGCCTCTCTCAGCTTGGCGAACGGAACAACCGCCGGTGTGTGACCGGGACGATGAGGAAGCACGTGTGTCCGGCCGTAGCCGTGGTCCTGCTGCAGCGTTCAAGCGCGCGTGCCGAGCTCTGCTGACGCTCGCTCCGACTTCTTCTCGCCGTGACAGAGAGCGCGTCGTGTCGCCGGTCGACTCGGATCGTCGAGGACCGACGGACGCCCGCACGCTTCGTTAGCGTCCAATTTTTACAATACCACGAGTCGTCGTTGGCAAGGAGCCACGCCGTTGTCGGAGAACGAACAAGGGAAAAAGGGTATACACGACAGTCTGTCCAGCGACGGCAAACGCGCTCGCATCGTGTGACCCATCCCCGTCGCTCTGTGCGTTCGTCGAAGCGATAGAAATCCTTAGTGCGACGAGAAGGAGACGCGCGAACCGATCGCCGGGTGCACGGGCGAGTTCGAGAAGTGCGGGTGTTGTGTGAAGTGTCCGAGGTTACTTGCTTACACTGTGGGAAAATACAGCCGCTACGGTGGCTCAGCACGCAGAGTTCCCCGGCGCGGCCAGGGCGTTCATGGCGCAGCCAAGGGTACGTCGACGCATCGATGATTTTTTCTACTAATTTAGGATATCGACGGTCTCTCGCGAAAGTTTCGTTCAGTAGAACTCGACGGTGACGAATAGGTACTGCTTCTCGGTGTGCGGCAGATTCACGTGACGCACGCGGTTGCATGAAAATCGTTTCCCGTCGGCGGTCGTAATCGTTTCCCTGAAAAGTCCAACGTTCTACGCGTGGTGCCGCAGAGTTAATGGCTGGCTCTCGAGACGTTCGGTGCTTCGCGGATCTAGCTGAATCGCGTTCGATACCGGCAACAGGAGCCTCGATCGTGTCGTCCCAGTAGAGTACGCTCGGTTCCACTAGCCTAACGATTCGTATACGGACGGTTTGAAAGGACTTTGCTGTTTACGTCGGACTTCACTCTGTAATTGAGCAACTTGGGACGCTAGTGGCTGTAGTGCGATCCGTACGATCGAAATTGTAGTAAGAAATGTTTGGGTGTCGCGCAGGAATATCGATTCATAAGCATTTATTTACTTTCATTCCACCATCCGATCTAGAGACTTTAACAACGCGCGACGGAAACGAATAGTATTCCGCAATGCCTCGGACGAAGTAGAAGAAGAATCTGAAGCTTTTGGAGTAGAGACGAGTCGCGCGCAAGTGTTAGTGTCGTCGATCGGAAACCCTTGCCCGTAGTGAACAACCCGAAACTATCGTTTTACGTGAACATCGTGCTCAGCCCGATCGGAATAAAGACGCACGCTCGAATCGATACGCGTGAGTTGAACGCTGCTGGAGAGAATACCAGCGTTCGGGGAATTCATTACGATTCTTGTCGTCGGCTGGAATTTTGATCATGCGAGCATCATTCCAGGCCACTTCTCGCTCGAACGAGTACTCCCAATGTTCGCTTAGTCGTTCGCTCCGAATTTCGAACTGGAGCCGCGCTCTCCGCTGTCCGTCGGACGTGAAGCGATACCCGCTTCGAAAAGCCGTGATTCTCTTTATCTCTAGCTTCATAGGCTTTCGAACGGAAAATACACCTCTGCTATTGACATTAGAGGTCTTCCTTTTTATAGTGAATATTTATTTTTGTTTAGTGAAAAACTCAATGCAGAAATTTTCGAGTAAACTCCGATCTCGTAATTATATTCGAAGTGACATCTGTTTTCTTAAAGACAAGTTGTCAAAAGTCCTCCTTCGAGCGTTCAATCAATGTACCTATCCTTCTAGTGCTCGACACATAAAAATGCCTACCGTTTACGGAATAACAATTTTCTTCGCCGCGATAACGGCAGATGTTGTGATAGCATTTATCTGTCATGTGTACGCGCGAGTCGATCGTCGTGTCACCGTTTCGTCTACGATAATATTACTCTCCCGAAGGGTTACACGGTCAGGTTGCCCGTGACGTTTCTGGAATTCCGGCGGCGCTCACGGTTTTATCGTTGCTCGCCAAGTGAAAACGGTATCGGCGTCGATAAAGAGCTTTACGAGATCGCTGATAAGCGGCGATCGCTCGCGTGCCGGCCGATTTTCAAATCACGGAAACCCACCTCTCGTTCCGGTCGTTCTACCGAAGCGACGCGCGACGGTTCTTCTCCTCTCCTGCTGCATTTCGACAGACGACGAAGGGTGTTCAAAATTCATACAGCAGCCATTAGATAATTCTTGCTGCATCTGACGAGCGCTGTCCCAGAATGTTTTATTACGTTTATGTCACATTAGTCGGAAACCTTGCAGTTTGACGATTCGAAACTTTTACACGCAAGATATAGTTATTCGTTAATCGCGTCGACACACTTTTGAAAAGCGACGCAGAGCAGGCTTCTGTGCGTTTAACCGCGAGTATGGAAATGAATAGGGGTCGCGAATCAGCCACAGGAAGGAACCCGATGCATCCATGGTGTCTCTTACGTCAGTCTTCTTACGGTGATGCACGTTCTACAGCTGAATTTTGCAGCCGGTTCCCTCACCGAAATTCTCGAGATCGCGAGGGCGTCTCGCGTGCAAGCCTCCCCGTTCCCCGTTTACAAGTTCGGCTATCGCGAAAACGTAATTCGCGCGTCGCGTCCGGATCCGTCAAACTTTATCTCCCCATATTCGGTTCCGTCGGTTTCGTGCAGTAATTTTATAGTGCGCGCTTCCCAAATGCGGCTCGTTCTACTCCAACGATTTATATTCGCGCGCTCTCTCCGTTTCTATCATGGTTGCGTACTTCTCCTTGGAAACCGTGTGCGAAATTTCTAACAGATTTTCGAGCCTGTGTCCGGTTTTCGTTGAACACCGACGGATGCGAATTTTTGGGTCGGAGCAGCGATATTACGTATTTATGGGTGTCCATCGATCACTCTAACTCTCCCGATCACCGTGGTTATCGGAGGTCTTTAGCCTTCGCGGATTAAAGTCGTATCGATTTCTCGTGCGTTCCATTCCGTTGTCCTCGACGATTTTTTCCACTTTTTGTTTCGTCGGTAGGTCTCCGTCGGTCTTTGTTTTTTTTTGTTCTTTTGTTTCGAAGAACCTTTTCGGTAATAGGATACGATCGGGACCGGAGGAAAATGTGGCAGCCCCGGGATGAAAGTTATCGAGGTCTATCTGTCGTCTGCCGGGTTATTTTCGAGTGAAATTCGGCGGAGGTCTTCGAACACTGTGCCTACGCGCTCGTATTGCTGTCCCCGAGAAACGAGAAAATATTGGGCCGCGCGTGCTGCACACCGTCGTATTTTTGTATTACAATTCGAAAGCAATCTGGGCCGGCGAAAATGAAGCCGCGCTGGAAAATGACGATCGCTTCCGAATCCGAGCGCTTTCTATAACAATTCGCACCGTGCAACGCGTTTCCAAGACCTTGCTTTATTTTCACCTTCAGCCCCGCGTTTGACGGCTGTCACAGCGGTACAAGTATAGACGTTGGTTATTTTCGTGTATCAAGCACAGGGCTAAGGAGAACCCTCTTCTTTTTCCTCCGATAATGAACTCCATTACGAAAGTCAGACTCATTTTCGTCAGCGCTCTGCCGCCGGATAACGTTACTCCGTTCCACGTTTCACAAAAAAAAAAAAAGAAATGCGGTTCATTTGCGTTCGGCGCCCCTATCTTCCAATTATTCCCGACAAAGTTCTACGGCTATTTTAATCGGGGCTTCGTACCGGATCTCAGGGTCGACGGTTCGAAGGTTAAAATCGACGCGCGCGTCGAAAAAGAGCCGCGCGGATAAATCGGACGATGCACCCTCGCGATAGGCGAGGCGCATGGCGCTGTACCCGATGCACGCTCGTACGTCGAAACGTTTTCCAAATGTCGACATCAATCAGGAAAGTAACGAACAGTCGCCGGGACCTTTCTCTCCGGTCTTCTCTTCGTCGACTTCTTTCTCCTCCGTCCCGCGGAATCCCAGCCATGTTTCCACGACGCGAGCCAGCACGCTACCGAGAACGCGTCCTTTAAGGCACCATTCACAACTGGTTCCGCCCGTATAAATTTCCTCCGGAGGCCGTGGCACGATTGATAATCGATATTTACCTGTGGAACGCTGGCTGCCTCCGAGCTGCTATCGATTCGAGCAAATCGTCCGGGCGATTCCGAAATCTGTCGCTCGCGTGACGTTTCAGGGAATTCGATATTTCGTTCCTTGTATTCAAGTTTCGCGGAGGGAAATGAATATTATTTGTAGATATACGTGTTATCGGAGGGCATAATCGCTTGTGGTATTGATCGACATGCGAAAGGGGTTGTACTTCCTCGTCGTACTTACCCTCTTTCCTCCATTGATTTATATCGTTCAACTCGCCTTGACCTATCCACTCGTAAACGATCCGCGTTTCTCGCACCGCTGTGAATTCTCCAACGAATTGATCCCGCATAGCCGCGATCTATTGGTTCCTATCCGCCGAGAACCGCCAACGCGATTATTTCTCGGGCGATCCGCGATTGAATTTTTCATGATGCCTGTTCGGATCGTTCGATTAGATCGAGTTCAATATCATGCTCGGCGTATCGCGATTGGCGATAGACGTTATTTTCTAGGAACAAAGAAATATGCAAAATATGCCGGCTTTCAATCAACGCTGTTGCAATCGCAGTGGAACGCGGGAAAGAACGCCCGTTACCTATTCGCAATGGCTCCTGCGATTTTCTCTTACATCGAGTATCGTTAGAATTTCCCGCTATTCGTATTTGTCGAATCGAGCACGGCGCCGAGTCCGTAAGCTCTTCAATCGCGTTATGAATATTTCATCGCGGCCGCAGCTGCGCACCGCGGAGATTCATGCCAAATAATAATTTGCCCCGAGGCAGCCGGCGTAGTTTACATGATGGAATCACCGCGCCGCGGGAAGCGTTAGCGCCGGCCGAACTTTTGCATCTCTCGAGTTCGCCCAACGTCGCGTAACCCCTTTCTTTTCTCGAACAGGGAATCGGTGGTTCTCTCCGAACGGCTGCGATTCTCGTTCGATGCACTCTCACTCTCTCTCTCTTTCTTTCGCGTTTAAGATTTATCCTGCTCGTTCGACCCGTGATATCATTATACGCGACTTCACCCGCGTAGCGAATTATTGAACGTCAGATTATTCTTTACCCTTTCCCGGCGACGGAATTCATTTTCCACTGGAACACGCCATTTCACGCGTCTCGCAACGCTTTACCTTGGGAATTTCCTTGGTCGGTGGAAAAATCAAATCGCTTTGGATTCCTTCTCTCCTTATTAACAATTTTTTTTTTTCGTTAAGGAATTGAATTCTTCGCTTTGGTGATAGAATGGCCTGACAATTTTACGGATCTCCCATCGTTTCGCGTTTGGCGCCTGTGCAACTTTTGCGTAAACAAACTCCGGAAATTTACTCGAGTCATTTTTACACGATGGAGCGAGTAGAATCGTTGGTGCCCTCTCAGCGTTTCCGCGACGTCACCTTTGCCGACGCTTGTAATTAAAGATTCTCGATTCCCGTGGCACGTCGCGTTCCCGTTCGTTTCGAGACCGACCCGATAGCCACGGATAACATCGTTTTTCTCTCTTTTACCTTTTGCCTCCGTATGCGTGCCTCCCTTCTTTTTTATTTCGCCGTTTTTGTTCGCCAGCGCCGGTAAAATGACCAGTTCTCAGACCTGACGGCCGAGTCACGTAATTAGCGATAATAATCGACTTGCTTTCGTTTCCACGGTATCGTGACAGGCTTACGCACGATGCGACGAGCCAAGAAAATCATTGCCTTCCTTGTTCCTGCCCGGGAATCCCGAACGTATCCCGCGAGTACACGGGGTGAATTTGTTTCGCGACATTCCGCTGGTCCGTCGACTTTGAATCCGATTCTCCTCGGCACCAGCTCGCTCGCGAATATCGTGGAATTCTCTCGATTCTTCTGTTTGCCCGCGAAACAGTAATTGGAATTAATTTCTTTGGCAGCGTCGAGTTTGTTTCACTCTCACGATGATCCTTCTGCAATTAAGCCGTTCTCCAACGTTTCGTTAATTGCGCTACCCAGAATTCCATCATGCCCGCTAATGTATTTGATCGAAAGGTATTTTTTTTTTTATTTAGACAGTGCGTCCTAATTTTTCCGCGGAATCAACTTTCGTCTCCTGACGTTTTCCTTCCACACGCGCACGTTGTACTATCACCTGTCGTTCGACCAAACGATCCGCTGCGAAGCAAAGTGGAAAAGAAGAAAGAGCACGATAGCGGTCTCGCAATAAATTTCCACGTGCCTCTAAGTATCTCTGTAAGCCAGGAGTATTTTCGATTGCGCGTACACCTCCCGGTTGACGCGGCTGTCTCTCCCGGAGGGCGGAAATAAATTCCGCCTATTTTTGCGCGGAACAGCCGACATTCCGCGGCTACGGCACTTGTAACAAGGACACCAGCGGCTTCTATTTTTAATACTTTAACAGCGTGAAATCGATGTACCGTAGCAATGTTTTGTTCGCCTTTTTTACTTGCACCGAAAGCAAAACCGCGCACTTTCCACCGAGTGCTTTTTCCGCGGCCGATGGTGGTATCTTAATTGATGCGGGAATTTTATCGCGATTATCATAGTCTGTTAATGCGGGATAATAGTGATAGCGGATAGTGCGAAGGAGCTGCTTGTGAGGTGAAATATGTTAACGCGGCGAGGATAACAGGAAACGCGTGCGCGTCGCCTCTTCATCTCTGTTTAATCACCAATTATGAAACAATTCCTTCGTTTCTTCGAGGCGTGAGAGATTTTTGTTTAAAGCTTCGCGTACACGTTTGCACAACTAAAAAGTTCTTGAATACATATTTCACCAATACCGAGTGCTTTTTTATTCAGAATCTCATACACCTGCAATTTGGACAGATTATCATTCGGTTAACTTTCGTATAACCATAGTACATTTCCTCCAGGTCGATAGCATTCTGTCGAAGCAGTTCTCTCGAACGTGTCGAACATCTTCCAGGTGGAGGAGTAGGTCGCGCGTTAATTACAAGCACTGCACATATGCACGCGGATAGGTGTATAGGCATGGACAAGATCGATAAATCGCACTAATTTTTTTCTCTCCTCTTCTCGTGGTTTCAGTATGACGATGGCGGGCTGCACGGGAGTTACCTCGAGGGCGGAGGTGGAGGCGGTGGTGCAGGACTGTACGATCCACACGGGAGTGCCCGTGGTGTACCGGGCCTCCATCACAGTCCGCACCTCGGGGGTATGGGGCCTGCACACCCCCAGTATCCACCACCACCGCCGCAACCACCCCAGCACGTCCTCGCGGCTGCGGCCGCGGCTGCTGCATCCGCGGTACCCGATGTCCACAAACGCGACAAGGACGCGATCTACGGGTAAGTCCAATTTCTTTCCCTCCTCCCTTACTCTAAGCACAACGTTTCGAATTCATAGCTGTTCTGTTTTTCTAATTAAATACTCGAGTGTCACGGCCCACGGTCAACTCTAAACCGTATCCCGAACGATTCCGACGGTAAGGGCGCGAAGTCCATCATCGTGCTCCGACGCCTCACGCGCGGTGCAATTAAAGCGCTCCTTCAAAAGCGGATGGGTTAAAATCCATTATCGGAAAGGGGGTCGGTCAATACGTAGAGCGAGCATTTAACACGACACTCGCGTTAATGTACCCCCGGTGGCCTTAATCTGCCGCGCGGTGTACTTCGCTGTAATGCGTCGAGGAATGTACGGCGTTTTCAAGGGACTTCGATGAATCGTGATGCATGCGCGATTTACATGCAACGTCTTTCCTCTTTGTTCTCCGCCGCGTCACTCCGAAAATGGAAAATAAGCCATCGTCCCGGTGTCGTTCTCATATTCAAAGCTTAAAGAATTTCGCTCGCCCCGGCAAGCCGTTCATTTTCCCGAACTCTCGTTCCGCGGAAAACTTTTCTCGAGCGCGGATAAAATAAATGTCGCATGCGCGTGTACACTCGCGGCTGGATGATTGACGAGCGACCAGCTAAATTCAGACGGTTTTAGCCTTTCTTCTTTTCGTTCGCAAAGCTGCGGCAACTTTCGATTTCTTTGCCACGGCAACCGCTCTCCTCGTCTCCGTAGCTGTTTGCTACACGCTTGCAAATTGTCGCGGTGGTCCACACGTTTCTGCCAGCTTCCTCTGTCGCACGTTCAATAATCCGTGCAACAAAATATTCCACCCTGAAATTCGTGCCTAGACAGGTGTTTTTCGTTGGCAGTGTCTCGGTAGCGATCAACGTATTTCTGCTGTCAAGTTTAGAAATGCTGATTTCCTCCCTGTCCATGTTTTCCTGTATTGGAGATCTTGTAAAATAATTTAAATAGACCGGCGCGCGGCGGAGAAAGGCTAAAGGGCAGCAAGCGCAGACCGAAATATCGCAAGGAGACGCGCCCCGTGCCACGCTTCCAGCCAGGCAGAAACTCGTCAATTGGCCGTTTTACGAAGCGGCTCTCGGCCGTGTTCCGCGCGTGATTTATAGCCGCGAGATGGCCCGATTTCTGGTATACATCCTAGAACGGGAGCCTCATTATTTCGTGCACCCTGTAATTTGTCCACTCGTCGTGTGCCCCGGCGAGCCCGAGCGAGATTCCTCCGCTTTCTCGGAACGGGTCGGGCAGCAGGGGCCGTTTCCAAGCGGCGTTTAGCAGCCCCGCTTGTGCCGTTCATTTCCTTGCTCGTTGATAAACTCGTGTTTACAAAACCGATCGTGTGTACGCTGACCAGGCTGATTGAGCCGTCCAATCGGCCGGACGTTCAACAACGGTTACAGTTCTCACCGCTTGGGCTATCGTTTCCGCTCGCGTCGGCGTTGAAGTCGCCGACTTAAATGTCGCGGCTACGTTGTTCGATCGAGACAGTTGTCCGCTTTGCGATTGAAAAAGAGGATCGCGTGGATCGCGATTCTTACCAGGTTCCGCCGATCGCGTGGCAGAGTTTTACGTAAGTCTGGCCCGGCAGATCTACAGAAGAATCCGCGTATCACGACCTGCTTGGCTCCTTATGCAAGGAGCCACGATTGGCCGAATCATTTACGGATCAGACGTTCTATCTCTGTTTCTCAAGCACCCACTGCTTTGCACCTTGTGCTTGCAGGAACTTTATTTAATATCTCATTTTATTGATTGGCGATAGTTGGCGCGTTAGAGCGAGGTTCCAATAGACGAGTGTCTAATGAATATGAATGCACTGTTTAATGAAATTGATCGGTAGGCGTCGGGTCGTAATTACACTTGTTTCGTCGATCGATCGACGCGTTTCCCTTTCTGCGGGGCAAATGATTACGCTCCGGCTCAAGAACGTGTCTAAATATACATATTTTATCTCGATATCTAGAGGGAATCTTTATTCGGTCGAATAATAGTGTTTCCATGAAGAGGGATTAAGTTTTTCTTCTCGGAGACAGGGGGAACAGCTGAGGGAACCACCTGTAGAGATTCCGATGAAGATTTGCATATCAAGTAGGACCGCGGTTTTTGGCAAGTAACGTGATTGATTTTCCGACCCGCGGCTTATTATCGCTTATCATCAACGACGCCGAGCGCTCGTTGTTTTTTATTCAAGTCCCGATAAGAAGCTGCACGCGAACGCGATATACAGAGTTCACTTTGACCAAACATCGCTTGGTCGCATCGAGCGATGCATTTCGATACTTCTATTCGTCGCCTTTCTAATTTCGCACCGTACTCCGATCGACGTCTCTTTCATGCCCTCTTTAACTTCTGCAAGAAGAACGACGCAGGTGATAAAAAGGTGCGTCTACGAATGAGACGGATCAACGGTGGAGGACTGTGTATCGTAACGGGGCGAATCCCAGCGTGAAATTGCCGATGGCCGCGAATAAAAAGGGTCGCGCGGGGCTAGGAATCGAGGGCGGAAACCGCAAGACCGCAAACATCCTCCGCGTCCAGCAGACAATCATATCATTACCCTCTGCGGTCCCGTCATTCCGACACCTCGTTTCGCCCCGTCATTTGTCATCGGCGTTGCACTTTGCTGCACCGCGACCGCTTAAGAAGCGTGCACGCTCCATTCGTGCTCGCGGTTTTCCTGATTGCACGAAAGACAAACCGCACGTCCCTTTTTACGATAGAAGCTGTTCAGCCCGCGTTTAATTTCACAAAAGGATCGTACAGCTCTGCGATACATTGTTGTCTGATAAATGATTGCAGCGTTAACGAGATGTTCAAAGGAGATTGCCGGTTTATTTGTTTATTATTGCACGCGCTGTTGTTTGACCGGCACAGGTAAAAGGACGTTTTATTGTTAGATCTTTCCGGTAAATTGACCTCTGACAATCAATCCGTGTACGTGGTGAAAGTGATTGTTCATTTTCTGCCCCTTTTAAACTGCGTAGTGGTAACAGGTGGAGAAGCGGGTAACAATACCCTGCAATTATTGTACACGGTTCTAATTGAAAAACTAGAGTAAATCCCTCGGCTTAACAGTCAATTAGTGTAACTTTGTTACTATAGAAGAAAAAACGAAGCTGCTGCTTGTACGATATTATAATTATGGAAACGATGAGTATCAAGCGCACATTTTATACATTTAATTATCAACAACTCTCCGATCTAGAATGTTACAAACCCAACTATACTACACCTTTTCATTCGAGCAGCTCTAATTAAAACGATATGATCTCTACGAGACAAAAAAGGCTCCACTCGTTTCCTCCTGGCCAATAAACGCTCCTGCGCGTGCTCCGATAATCGTACGCTAATACACGTTACACGATAATTAATGTCGAGACTCCACGGTTCGTCTATCAAGCTGGAACAGACGAAAATAGGGAATAGAGAACGGAGAATGCGAAAAAAGTCGAGTATGTTCTCTCATTCTTGCGACGAAACGTTTTCGGAAATGATTGGGACCATACGAGGTGGATGAAATAGAAGGAGGAGGACAAAAGGGAGCACGCGGATAATTTTTCTTTTTTTTTTGTTGCCACGGACTAGACGGTTCGACCGGTGAGTCGTTGCTCGCGGCGGCCGCGTCAATTTGTCGAAATTCGTTCCGATTCGTTTTATGTCTGCCTCGCCGCGAGACGCGACCGGCTACCATGCGTACGCAATACCTCTGGGCCGTGGTGCTACCGCAACGGTAACCCGTTCCTTCGACGATTCGTCTCGAGGCCTCTGAGGACGCGTGAAAATCCTTTCATCTCTGTTTCGGTTGCGTCGAAACACTGGGGCCGTCGATTTTTGTTCTTCCTCTCGCGGTCGTGCCACCGAGAAATCGTTCGTTTCACTGGCAATTGTTCGGCGATAATGGTAGCGTAATGGAGAGATCAAGGCTGCCATAAATTCTTGGACCTTTTTTGCGGAAAACTTCAGTTATCCTTCGAGAGCGATTATATATAATTCAGCGTAAGAAAGAATCGAGTGGCAATTGTAGAAATATTTCTAATTCCCAAAGATTGTTGATCGTAATAGTTCAAAATGGGAAATTCGATAGATTGTTGATAGCCGTTGATCTTCGCGCGCGGTTTTCCCGAAGCGTCGAAACGCTCGCGCTTTAAATCATCAGCCCGGTTCACCGATTGCAATGTGTGGCGTTGCACTTTAGCGCTAATCTTATCTTATCCGATAATTCTCCTAATATCACCGTGGTCACGGCCGACGTGTAACACGCTCGAAATCGCCGGCGAAAATATTCTCTTCCACTCCGCGGGCCAGATATCGGAATGTTTATATTAATTAAGCCGCGTAATTGAAAACGTGACGCAGGATTTTTATGGTAGCGCACGTCGATCGAATAATATGCTCGTCGACTGTGGCGTTCCTGTTTTCTTTTTTGTTGCGGCTTGCCGAGCGCGCGAGGACAGTCGTTCCCTCGCGCAGCAATTACTCAATTAGAAAAATATTGCCGCCGCTGGTGGAAAAAAAAACGAAGTCTTGCGCGAGATACGATGGAGGCGCGTATAAACGTTGATGGACTGGATCGAGCCTCGAGGGCAAGAACGTTATGCGCTGTGTACCGTCGGACCGCAGAGGGTTCAATTTTACTGAGAACTCCGCTAATGAAAGAATTGTATTATTTTTGAATGAGCAACCAAGAAGCGAAATTCTCAGTTGATAATCGCTGATGGATGTATTTTATACGTTGAAGATAATTGTTATTCGACTGGTGATTCTTTCTTGTTGCAGACATCCTCTGTTCCCGCTCCTCGCGTTGATTTTCGAAAAGTGCGAGCTGGCGACGTGTACGCCCCGTGAACCGGGCGTCGCGGGCGGCGACGTGTGCTCGTCAGAGAGCTTCAACGAGGACATTGCCGTCTTCTCCAAACAGGTAAGCGTTTCTAATCGTCGACACATCGGATGCGCGGCGAATACATTTTATCGGTTAAAATCGTTCGACTTGCGTTTAAATACATTCTCGAGTTGCGTACAAAATAGTGACCGAAGCCTCCGTTTCTATTTTGGGGGACCAGGTCCCCTTGCCTGTAATTCGAAAGCCAGAGAAGGGTCTCCGCCGGTCCCCTCACAGTTTCCCAATTCCGTCGAGTGTCGCCGAGCGGCTTTCGTGAGAGAATGTTCGAAACTGTAGCCTCTCCTAGGGCCGGAGAACAATTTCGGGCCGCTCCAAATGAGTCACGATTGTCGACGCATTCCGCCCTTTACCGACGGAATAGCCTTAGCTGGGAATTATTTTTAGGAATTCCGAGCAAGCCGAGTAGAGACAACGCCGAGAATGGGCGACGGTGGCTAACCAGTCGGAAGAGGACTACACTCCCTTTCGCGTTGTTCCTCGCGCGGTGGTCCCCTCTGTTCCTCTATGTTCTCTCTCTCCCTATCTATCTCTCTCTCTCTCTCTCTCCGTCCTCCGCAAAATGATTCTTCATCGGTCTCGTTCTTGGCACTCTCACCTGAGGCGAACCTTACCAAGGACGCCACACGCGTAGGTAACCGGAGAGCCCATACGCGAAACGATTCGGGACTTTTAAAAAACACATCGTTTCGTCATCCACGGTTCCATGGAGGAGAGAGAGAGAGAGAGAGAGAGAGAGAGAGACTTTGGCAAAGGTGCGCAATAGGTCCTTTCGGGGGCACGTTCAGGTAGAAGTGTTCCTTCTAGGAAGCCTATCGATTTCGTCGTCCGAAACGAACAAACGATTTCCTCCGTTGGGGGAAAAGCGGTTTCCGCAGAGACACGGAATCGCCGCGGCGGGATATTCGCCGGGTGGAAACGAAAGCGGCGGGGCGATTAAGTCGAGCGGCGACACGTCGCGCGTACGATAAAAATGTTGCCTTGGTGGCTCTTTGCGTTTTAGTCGATGCAAACGAATGCAGCACATTTAGATTGAGGGATATCGGCCGCCCGTGTATATCGTAGAGCTAGATAGCGGCGCTGCTCGTGGGTTATCTTTGCATAAAATTGCACTTCTGCCCGCGGCCAAAACGTTTCTTCGTTTTTATCCCTGCGGCCGGTGTTAATTATTCCGAGCGGACGGCTTCGCGGTTCTCTTTCGCCGCTGCCAAGAAGGATCGTCGGGCGAACGTAATATCTAAATATAGAGGCGGCGGTAATACGGTAGCGATCGGCTCGAGCTACGCTACGCGGGTGATAACGATAACAGTTAAGCCTCGTAGATAGGTGGGAGGACAAGGTGCGAGCTGACCCCCGCGCTAATTCAACGCTGCGTCGTTCCGAGTTCAACCCGGGGATTCGAAAACATTTAAATCGCTGAAAGCTTGTTCAAACTGAAGAGCCGCGCGCTCATCACAGCGCAACGGGCGCGTTCCTTTTGCTCCTCGATCGTTTGGAACCCCCGTTAAATCGTTACCCCGTTCTTGTCATTTATCCGCGGCGTGCCGACATTATGCTCCGCTCGGGACAAGTCGAACGTACTCACGGACTTGCGAAATTGGCATGACATTTGCATCTTAATAAGGTAGCGCGCAGGATCGCACGGTTGGAACCGGCGGTGAAGGGGCGAGGTAAATGGAAGAAGGATACCCGAAGGCTTCGCGGCGTTTCTCCAGGACTGTGAATTGCACGCGCCAAAGCGGAGCGTTCCCATTCTTTCAGCGGCGGAGATCCGCCGCAAACGTGTATCTCGTTGACGTTGGTTCGCGCGCGAAACTCGTATCTCAGCCGCGCTATCGTTACGATTGATTTCCTTTTCGTACCTGGTGGAAATCGTATCCTTTTGCGGGAGAAGATCACGAGAGGATCGTTAGGGGAGCTGCGAAACATTCGAAACGAGGAAGCGGTGTCGTGCAGACGTTTGCTCGTAGGACGTGTCCTGCTAATTCAGAGATCGCGCACCGCCGGCCCTCCCACGAGCGGGATAAACAAATTGTCGAGGTGGACAGCCGGTTACCATCTCGCGTTCCCCTCCGGCCATTCTTTCCAGGACAGAGATAATGTATTTCGATGTCGCCGTCCGTAACAGCGTTATGAAATTCTCCGTGGATACGCATTTATCTTTCGCTGCTCCTTCCCGCTTCTGCGGGCAGACGCATGCCGTTAAATTCATTTCGCTGGTCGTTCTGTCGTCACCGTGCAGATCACACCTGCGATTATAGGCAAATCCAATACCGTACTCGCCCACGCGTTCTTTGCTTCCCATCGATCTGTCGTCACCGATGACTAGAAAGGTCGTTCTAGAACGACGGCGGGAGTATACACGCACACCGGCCGGTACGCGTGGAAAGATAAGCAGGTGACAATCCTCTTGCGGCGGTTTCCGAGGCGTGTCGTTCGAGAGCCCTTTTACACCCCGTCGATACTCGCCGCGACGACAAAAGGGGCCTCGGCGCGTGTGCATGTACACCGCGGCTTATTATTCGACCGCGTTCCGTTCTCATTGCGCGGCAAGAGCGTACGGACGCATGTGCAGCAAGCCCGGTCATGAGACGCGGCGCAATCGCAGTGTCAGTCGCGTCGCGTCCACCGCTGCGCTTCCGAATCGTGAGAAGCGACGAACCGTAGCGAGAATACGATGCGGCGGGGATCGAAGAAGGGGTGCTCCGAAGCCGGTGGAGAGCGCTGCTCATTTTCTGCCATTGTAAATTGATCTATTGAATGGGGCCCGGGCATTATCCCGTGCGGTGCGGTCCGCGCGTCGTGCGTGCCCTATGGGTCCTCGATGCGCGCAAGCAAACGCGCTCCCTTTTCGCAGAGTTACCTTCGAGCTCTGCCGGTCGACTGGGGCGTAGCAACGCGCGTCGCGTCCCGCTGCGCCTTGTACCCGCTTTGTTGCGCGCCTTTTTTTTTTCGTAGCAGATGGATCGACCGTCGTCCCAGTTTTCGTGGCTGCTCCGCTTCGAAAATTCCGCTTTCGACGTCGTGGCGTCCCGTCGCGTCGCGGTGCGCTTCGCTGCGTCCGATGAAGGAACGTCGCGGCTCTTTTTGCCGTCGATCAAAAAATCTTTGACGAACATTTTCATCGCCCCCTCGCTTCGCGTTGTCGTGTTCACCCTTTCGCGTAGATACAGGCAGCGATGGGTCGCGCGGGTCGTCTTTGGGATAGTCGAAACGGTACTCGGGAAGTGGGGAACGCGGACGCGCATAGGGCCGTCGCAGATTTCGGGACGACGGAATCGCGTTGGGTCCGACCGTAAAGACAGTAGAGAAAGGTGGCGAGAAAGGAAACGCCGGGCCGAGGACCCGTTGGGATTTATTGGTACAATTAGAATGCACCTCCGGGGGTATTAAACCGTCGTAAAACGTTAGCCCCCGTACGCTCTGACATCTCGAGGCAGCCGTGTCCTCCGAGCACGCGCCTACCTGCTTTCCCACCTCGAAGGTGCGCCCACTGTTGCCTATGAATATTATGCACACCTCTTCTGACCTAGGAGACTTTTCCGAATGCTTGTTCCAATGAAGACTTCTAACGACAATTTTATTTGCCCACGCGCGAATCGTAACGATCCACGCGGTGATAAGGAAACGATCGACGTTCGGGGATCGGAGCATTTTTTCCTTTACCCCAAACGCAGTAAAGAAGCGCCGCTAAGGCGGATTTATTAACAACGGCGATAAGGGTACCGCGACATCTGTTTCGTCAGGCGGCCAAAGGCGCGTTCTCGCGATCGATGCATCGACCTTATCCGAACCACCGGTTTTTCTATTACGCGAACGTCGGCTCGCTCGTTCGATCGTAATCGCACGATTTCACGAATATCCCCGGCGGAGAAAAATTTAATAGACTCCCCGCTTTATAGTCAGCTTTATTGGCCACTTCTGAAGCGATGCGATTAAACGCAATTACAGGGAATTCCATAACGTAGAACGATCCGAGGTTGCGTCGCCGACTTGTCGATGCTTTCGAAACGGCAGGCGGTCAATCGATTTCGAGTTAATTAACGAAACGAACCTCCTCGGAGAATGCTATGCGGTCGCGCTTGTATTCTCCGCCTCGTGCTTTTTTTCATTGGACGAACCGGTTCCGTATTGTCATCGACGAAGCTTTTCTATGGCTCATCCATATGCCGTTCCATCACCTGGCCCTCCCTCCCGTGCTTACCACCCTTGCTAATCGTTATCTCTCCATTTGTCTAGGATGACCTTTCGGCGCTGCCGATCGATCTCGCGCTACCATCTATTCCATAAGATAATCCACATTGGAGTGTATTTTTAAACCACCTTTTTCTTCGTACACCGCATTAATTGACCCCAATTGTTTACAACATTAAGCGATTGCTCGTTAGAAAAACCCAGCAGACGCAGTTGCACACTGCTTTTTTGCCCCACAATTAACCAGCCCGTCGCCGCCATAAAGAGAATTCCGTTTTACAATGCCTGCCGTCGCGTTCGTCGGATTAACTCCGACTTCTTGTACGATTTTCGCACCGTTCGCCAGGTCCCGAACCGATCTTCCTTGGGCTTTTTACGATCGTCCAGGTCGCCCGACGAGTTTCCCGGGGGAAAGTCAACAAGCGTCGAAACACGAATATTCCTCCCTTCCTTCGGTTCGACGTTCAGGCCCACGTGTATTGTTTTCACCGCGGCTGCGTGCCTTCTGTCCCCGGGAACGCTTCGAAGGAAAGCGCGCTCGTCACTATTTCCGTGGGACGACCGATGCGAAGGTGTCATAAAATTTACACGGGGTGCAATTCGTTTTATTGCGCGGACGCCACCCTAAGGCAATTACCCGAGGACTGTTTCCATTCCAAAAAGGACCGTTGATTCCTCGTCCTGTTCATCTTTCGTCGAATCTCACGAACGACCTGACAAATCATTATACGATGCGACCAATGTTTTCCCCGGGCCGGAAGGGAGTTTTTCGGTAGCTCGAAACCGACGGACGGGGAAGCGGAAGCCGAGCAGAACAGCTGCTCCGCATATCTCCCGACAGGATCATCGCGCATCATGAACAGCTTTCCTAAACAGACGTGTACCGGAATGAGAGCATTTTCCGAGTGGGTACTATCGCATAATATTTTTATCTGAAGCTCGACGGAAAAGTTGTATTATACGTGGCTGGCTGCGCGGACTTTCCATTGCATCGATACTTTTATCTCGTTGCTCTCTTTTTGAAATTATT
The DNA here is from genome assembly GCA_023838395.1 of Holcopasites calliopsidis. NCBI lineage: Eukaryota > Metazoa > Arthropoda > Insecta > Hymenoptera > Apidae > Holcopasites > Holcopasites calliopsidis. Next base: position 1,981,076 of record JALHAQ010000015.1, read on the forward strand.
TTTCCTCACGCCAGACGGAAGGATTCGTAAGATTCTCATTTTATTATTACATTACACAGTTCTGATTGAAATAATCTTGAGGATGGAGGGAATCGCTTCCCATGAATGACGCCTCTGTCGGGGTGATCGTATTTTCGTTTCATTCACGCGACAGAGTGCGATAAATATGGACGATCCTCGGATATTTAACGAGGAACACACTGTCACATTAATAGCACTCGTATTGCTTTATACATATGCATCGGCTCAATTAGCCGTCACTCACGGCTCCCCGTTCTTGTCTTTCTCTGTCTCTCCCTGATCAGCGCGATCCTCTCGCCCCTAGTAATCCGCGATAGAAGGTGCAAGCATTCGTGTAGATATCATTCGTCGCTGCTATAAATTACACCGGGCCGTAATAAATTCCCGCGACAAGGAATAAAATTCGCGCGTGGACATCCGAGGAGAATGAAACGGAACGATACTCCGCGGGCGCAATTTATTGCCGATGAGAGAGGGTACACCTGAACGCCTTGTCGTTCCGAGGATCGTAGAAAAAGCACGGTGGCTCGTCCCTGTGCAAGAACTAGTTCCCCCCAACGAAGAGCTGACAGTATTTTTGTGCGGTTTAAGAGACGCCTTTATTATCCATATACCGGATTGCAGTCTTCCCATTCAGAGTTCAGACTCATGAATACGCGTGTCTCGCTCCCAGAATTCTCGAGATCTCGTTTCGAATGAAGCAGCACGATCGCCGACCGGTAATTCGATTTTTTTTTCATTCCTCAAGCGCTTACACTGCTTTACGAGTACACTTTGAGCGCCGAGGGAAAAAATCATAAAGCAACGTTCCAATCAAATATCGGTGTTCCGGCTAATCTGCTCGCGGTTGATCCCACGAGATCGATCATTGCCTCCGTCGAGATTTGTCCTCTGCCTCGTTTCTTCAGCAAGAACTCGTGGGTCCAATTAAAAAGGGTGGCCGAGCATTGCAGTCTCGTCGAACCCGATGCGTTTTCTTTCCATTCCGATCGGCATTACGCGGCGCCATGAAAATGCTTGAGAATCCCAGTTCTTCACCGTTTCCGTTCCTCTCTCTCTCTCTCTCTCTCACGCTCTCATGCGTTTCTCGTCGGACTGGTCGCGGCGAATGGAGGGAATTCCATCGCGTTCACCGACGCATTTCCGTTTCCATACGTACGGATCGAACAGTGGGGGTCCAATTAAGAGGAAGCATGCGAAGGAAATCGTTTAGAGCGCAGGGAATCGTCGGCGGTCGAGGAAGGAAATAAAATGGCGTGGAGGGTACGGGTTCGCTGTACGGCGAATAATCGAAAGGGAGAAAACGGGACGGAACGCGTCTGCGTATACGCCGACCGAGACACGGATCGGCCCGCACAGTTTTAATACCGCAATTACCACCCGGCTCTAATTATTAAACATTCTTACCTGGTGCGCTCGTGTGTTACAGATCAGACAAGAGAAACCCTATTACATCGCCGACCCGGAGGTGGACTCGCTGGTGAGTACATATTTCCTTGTTTGTAATGTCGCGGGCTCTCCCCGTGAGCCGCGAACGATGATAACCCGCGCTTTCTTCATCCCACGTTTCCATTACCTTTTCCCGTTCCGTGTACACGCTCGTTCTTATGTGCCGATCGTCGAGGATCAGAACGAAGCTTTCGTGCTCTTTAAAATCGTGGTACACGTGTGCCGTGTACCTGCGTAGAATTGTCGGACTGTAATTGAAAGAAAGCAACGGCAGCGGAACACGTCGCTGCGCCTTTGTTTCGCCAGCCATTCGAATGGCAGAGACCTTCGAAACACCGGAGGAAGAAATATTTCAAATGACCCTTCGCGTTCTCCGATCGAGATAACGGATAGTGGGCTTTTTAAATAACTCCGGGTGTATTCCCTGTCGGACGAGGCCGCGCGCACCGCCATCCGATGCTTCGCCCCGCTCGAGCGTCGTCGACCCGTCGTTACAGATTCCTTTCGGAGACCGTCGTCCTTGCTCCCCTGACCATCGATTTTTATTACCTCCAACGTTTCACCGAGAAAATGCATCATCGAACGAATTAAAATGCACTAGAAAATTTTCAAACATTATCGAGGATGACTTTTATTGATTTTAACGAGATCCAAATTTTCTACATCCCTACGAAGAATTCCAACCAAAACTACTTTGCAATTTCTCACCGTGAAATCCGTGTCCAGTGACGGGCAACCGTTACATACGCGCGCGTTGTCCGCTGCGCGGAAAAAGGGTGTCGCTGGTTTTCGAATATTCGCTCGTAACTCAAAATTGGATATATCGAGCGTGTTAATGGTGAACCGGTGTCCGCGTTCGACTTTCTCTCTGTTTCTCGTCGAGCTCGCGCGCGGCGGGTAGCGCGGAACGGCAACGCGAAGGGACGGAACGAGGAGGAAAACGGACGGCGGGGATGCATTTCGTTGACGTTGTTCGCATCGTTGGCCTCAATTTTTCAAAATGTCACGCTCGTTATCTGAGCTGTCAGGACGGCATCGGTCCGCGCGCAAACATCCACGCGAAGGTGTATCCAGGCTCGCATCCCGCGTCACCGTGTTGTCACAACTGTCGTTCGGGTCTCGATCCGCTGAAACAGAAAAACGAAGGAAATAAAATCGGGGGGAAAAAAAAGAAACGCTCGAAACGAAAAAATGGGCAGGAAAAGGGGGATCGCGGAGGACGAGAAAATAAAAACGAGGGAAATAAATATTACGTAGCTACATACGCACGTGTTACGTGCGAGCGGGATCGCGTTATCGTCATTGCTGCGACGAATTATGCATCCGCGAACGAAAATGTTCACGCGAATCGGAAAACGCGCGTTTCATCTGAATTTTAAACGAAAGCAAGACCGGACGTTTCGTTGCCTGTCGCTGCGCGCTTTTCATTTTTGCATGCTAAGAATTCGATTTCTCGCTTCCGAAGGCAACGCGCGTTGGTTCTTGTGCAGCTTCCAGGCATTCAAATCTCCTGCCGTAGTCATTAGCTTTTCGCCTGTTTCGTCGTTACGATTAACGTCGTCTAATTTCTCCCAAGGTGGTCCTCTAATGGGATCCATTAATAGCACGGCGAAAGGATCGCCCGGCCAGAAAATTTGCTAGCAGTGCCAGGAAGTTAACGAGCGATAAGTATCCCCGAGGATCGAAAGTCGCGATCGCGAATCGGGGCTCGGCTCTGCCGTTCGCCATCAGAAGCCGATGGCGTGGCTTCATTACGCCCGTGGCAAATCGCAATCCTACGAGCAACGAGCTTCTATCGTAACGAACAGGCTGGCAACGTCCGCGGTTTTTGCGGTTCGCGCATCCACCCTGGGCCCCCGTGTGTTTCTTCTTCGCCCGTTCCTCGGGCTCCGTCGCCTTTTCTTCCTTTTCTACAAGGGCCCGCTCCTGTCTTTTCTTTTTTCTGTTCCCTTGCGGGTTGGTCGTCGAAGCCGGCTTCTTGCCGGGATCATTTCAGTAGAACAGATAGTACATCGGTATAATTTCTTACGCCGAGGCTATAGGGGGGGTTGCGATGGTTTTCTGTTTTGATCGGAAAGGTCGCCTGGAAACGACACGACGGACACGCCGGAGGGAGCGGGCACGAAAGGACTCGAGATGGCAGAAAATTCGACGCAGCTGTTGCGGTGGTCCCCTGGAAAGCGCAGGGCAAAGAAAGGAAAGCGAAAGGAACCTTTCTGCGGGTTCCCAGCACAAAGGAACTCTGTTGCGCTCTTCGAGTGTTTCCGAAAAATCTTTACCGAGTCGCTCGGTCGAATATTTCGAACTGCAGTTTAATCGATCGTCCCAAAGCAGAGCTCCCCTTCCGAGCATTTTCGCCAAATTGAACCGCTCCCCGGGAAATTTGGCTGAGAATAATTTTCACCCCAAGCAGTTTTTCCAGATCAATCTGTCTTTACTCGAAGGAACGCACAAATATGCGTTGCACACGTGTGTGCGCCTAGCGATTTCCAGCGTTCCTCTCGCTTCTTCTACCTTTAACCCTTCGCCGATAAGATGCAAAACGGGGTCGGCAGTTGTTACACACATAGGAAGCGTACAACGGCGGTGGAGGTAGAACGTGTAGCGCAGACCGTTCTGTCTCTCTCTCTCTCTCTCTCTCTTTCGATTCACCGAGGGTCAGGGGTTTCCCCCGGGGTTAAAAGCAAGGAGCATCTTCGTGTTCGCCCTGTGCGATTCTCTATTCCTTCTCCGAAATCCATGTTTTCCTCTGCTCGCTCCACGTGGATCTTATCTGCGTTGTTCCGACCGAACGAAAATATCCACCGTCCTCGAGGCCTCTTTTTAAACTGTCCCCCGGCACAGTCCAATCGTCCATCGAACCCCGAAACTTTCCCGTCCTTCGAGCTACATTCGACAATTCGTTTCGCGTAATCTAGATCTCGATCGAAACGGACGAATTTCTGTTCGTTCGATCAACAACAAGGCTTTTAATATCGTCTCTTTAAAACTCTGGAATTAATCGATTTTCGAGCCTCCTTCGCGCACGCGAGAGATCGAAGTGCCGCGTCGTGGGCGGACTAAACGGTGGCCCTTCTTCCACGCCGTCGTAAACGAAACGAGGAAAGGAAAGATGATCACACGTCACGGTCTTTCGCCATGGAAGAGAGCGAAGCATGCGGAGACGCGAGTTATACTTGGAGCAGCGCGTTCGGGAAGGCCACCGCGAAGAGAAACGGGGATCTGTTTTCGCGCGGCACGCACTTTAATAATACCCCTCCCCATTCGCATGAGCGAGAAATGAGCCAATGAGATGCTAATTGCCGCTCTCGCGTTTCGAGAATAATTACTGCCACGAGGGTACTTAACTTTCTGCCGGACGTAAACCGCTGGCCGTAGGCGTCCTCTTTTTGCTCGCATCGAGACAAGGCACGCGAATGATACTCTTCGCGCGGAAACTTTCCTCTCTGTACTCATGGAAATCACTGTTATTCGAGCATTTCCCGATTTTCGGAACGCTTAATATATCAAGCTCTCTCTCACGGTATCCCTCGAAGAAAGCGTTCGTCGCGTTTCGTGTCCGCCTGAAAACGGTGTCCTCGCGCCTTGGCCCCCGACGGTTATCAACGCCGATTGGATGAGGTCGCCATAAATTCCAGTGGAGTCGTTATTTTCTTTCCATAGGAGGCTGCGCTACGGAAATTGTTCAGCGATCCTTGATTGTTTTTACCGAGTGCGAGGAACTGAAAAGTATCCATAGGTCGGTCGCGGTCTGTGAGACCACTGCAAGACGAAGGCGCGCAAAGAAGCTAATCACGCTGCGCGGAAAACGCGTATATCGTCGAATGAGAATCACAGAAAAAAGGACCAAGCGCGGCGTCGATGATTAATGGTTAAATAGAAAAGCGATCCAAGACTAACGTGCAATAACACGTAGACAAGAAATGAAGAAGGTTGACCAATCCGTTGCTCGCAGCATATTTGCCACGATGCGAAGGATAAAAAAAGCTGCTGGTTAATGAGAAGTTAAGGTCTCGGGTCTCTCGTGTAAATACAAATAATCGTTACCTTCTGGGGCTCCGCTCATTTTCATGCGACATGCATTTTCAATTTCAACGTTCCAATTCCCTTTTGTTTTTAACTGGCCGCGGAATAATACGAAGATCGAGAAAGTCGATTAGCAACACGATCTCGAGTATGTAACGGTCATTACCGGATCAATAAAAAGATATCGTAGATTGCGTGCGCGAAGAAAGAGCGCTTAACAGCGCGGAAACGAACGCGGTGATTTTCGATCGGATGATATTAAATATGCTCGGAATCGGTCCTCGGCACGTTGGGCGAGAACCGATGATTTCCGCTGGGAAATCTTTTATTCATGCGCGCCCCGGCACCGTCTATCAATTAGTTACACGCCCGGTCCCGATCGGATATTTATTAATAGACTTTTCATCCGGATCGGGGCTTAATTAAAGTTGCATGCGAGATTCCCGAACGCGGACTTGAGCTGCGTTGAATCGATATAATTCCAATTCGTTGCTTCCTCGCCAGGAGCTAACGATACAGGGCTAATTTCCACTCGTCCAATTTGTGGGATTTCATCTTGAACGATCTGGTTCGATCGTATCGAGTACACCGCGGATTATCGAGAGAAGGAAAACGTTTCGAACGAAGAGTTAATAATCGAACGACGTTTCCTCGGAAATTGAGGACCGTTCGGTTCTTAATCGACCCGCGAACGAGTTCGACAAAGTTGCGTGCGTCTGGAATTCCTTTCTTTTTGCAATCGGCAGCCTTGTATATTAATAACGAGACAGGCTCGGAGACCGCTCGTTTCATTGATGGTTATTTATACACTGCCTTAGAACCAGTCCGTGCTGCTTTCCTCGCGATCATTCTTTATTACACTTTTCACACCGTTGGCCGGCCATATAAATCAAGTTGGCGATGTCTTAATAAATGACTCGCGGAGGAAGGAAAGCGGAAGCGATTGTATATTGCAGAGATTTCTCGACGACGCGGTGGACGCGAAGTTGAAGAAACTTCGTTGCGGATCGAAACGTGGAAACGTCGGAGTCCTCCGTTTCATCGACGTCTTTCCGTTTCGTGTCTGCTCCATTACCATGAATAAATTGCGTTCAGTGGGCACACCGACGACGCCACGGCCGGAGAGCAACCTTGCGTCGCGAGGCGAACCCAATAAAAGCGACAAAACGCGCTCCTGTTCTCGAAGAGCCGGTACAAGAAGAGAAACAGCGCGGTAACGGTACCCCGCGAGCCAAGGATATCCGAAGCTGCGCGCCGCAAGGATCGGACCATCGAATCCTTTATGCCTCCTTTTTCTTTGACTTCTTAATATTCATGCCGGTGCGTCGTCCTCGGAGTTGCACGAGTTTCCTTCTCCACGGATTATTCGGAAGATTTAAATGTTTCATTTGTACCCTGATTGATACAGTGGCAAAAGTTCAGCATGTGAACGCGAAGGGGAAACAAAGTCATGGAAAATTGCGAGTTCCCGATGGTATCGCTGGAGCATGGTATTTATTGCGAAGAGGGGAAGCGGCAAACAATTGAGACGAGAGAAAACTGACAGGATAATAAAACGTGCCTAATAGCAGCTATTAGAAGACCTATAGAATAATCCGATCGATGCAGATGATAAAGCGAGCTTAAGCCCATGTTTAATTACTTTATCAATATTGAAGAATATCGAATCAGCCGAGAAACGGAGTAAATTAATGGCGGTGTTTCAATGCAAAAGTATTTGCCCGATGCGAGATCGCTTAAATCGTCTCACGCTCGTGTGCGCGTTCGATTATGGTTGATAAGCCCGGTGAACGATTCACCGTGTTTCACGTTCTGCTCACCTTCCTGCTGGTGACGTTGAAGAATAAGTTCGCGCGAGGCCTTATCGACGCGCGTTGCGAATCGCGATGAAAAATGCATCAGGAATACCGCGGCCTCGATTGCATGCAAATGGACGGGTTTTTCTTTTAAAAACGACACCGGACATCGTGGTTCGGAGGAGAGAAGACCGGCACACGATTTTTAGCAATACTGCCCATCGGACGATCGTCATTCGGAATTGGCTGCGTAATATAAAATCGCAGACACAGTAAAATATAAAACATTTTTTATATCCGTTTGGAATGTTACAATCCTTTGCGCCGAACGCCTTGATCTTTGATAATTTGACTTTTGTAAAAGGCTTTGGCGCCTCGTTCGGGTTGCGGCTATGGCGAGAGAAATACTCATTTCGAAAAATGCCAGGTGCGTTTATTCTCGCTTGGTTATCGTAAATCAAGCGCCGATTAACGTAATTGCCGGCTTGGACGGGCGCGCGTTCGCCCCGACCGTATCTCTACGGTCTAATCTGTACTGAATGGGATATTGAAAATTTGCGGAATCGACTAGAAAAAACAGCGGCTACCGGTAGGGTTGTTGCTTGCATTCCGAATAAATTTCCATTCCCGATACATGCTCGGTTTTCGTCTGTTCGTTCGTTCCGCTAAATGCAGTTACGCATTCTAAACGAGTGCTGAAGTGAAACAAAACGCGACGTTATTCTATCTTGCGCTCGTGGTATTTCAGAATTCTGATCTACGAATACTTTCCAAACGTGGCGCGTACTCCAGCAACGCGAAAGGCCATGGCTACTGACCGTTCCGTGGAATGCAAGCTGTTTGCTAGGAAGAGGACGGGGTCTAATACGTTTATGAATCCCCCGACGTCTTGGCACGGCCATGGCGCGCGTAACCAAGTATTAAGATGATAGTGCGTCCTGGCACGGGCCGTCAAAACGGCGGACTACCGTCTTAATAGCCCGAGATTTATAGTCCCGGCGAGTCGACGCAACGTCACAGCCGAAGGAGAAAGAGATGCCCGGGCCGTCGTAACCTAACCCAAGCCAGAAGTCCTGGGGTAGAAAGAACGACCGCGAGGTGTGGGTATGCGTGTATAGGGACACGGACGGGAAGAAACACGAGGAGATCCGTGGAGGACGAGCAGGAGAGAGGTCTCCTTTGCCGTGGCGAGAAGAGAACCCAGTCGAAAGAGAACCGGCGCAGGGGAAAAGGAGAAAATCGAGGAAAGGGATGAAAGAAGTTATAGAAGTCTAGCCTGGGTGGTCCCTGAAGAAAGAAGAAGGAAAGGGTCGCGGAACAATTCTCTAGGAGGGGCAAAGCGACAGGGAAAAATTTCGATTTTGAACGCAAAAGTCCCGGTGAGATTGAATTGAAATATTTTGAGACTGACGTACAATTAGGATAATTGGGACATTTCTAGGAGACTGATCGCATATTTATTTTTCGGCAAATCTTTGCCAAGCTCGACGCGGAATCGAGCGGAGGGGCGGTTTGTTTGCCGATGGCAAGTATCGCGCGGCTTAACAATATTTAAATACCGTCGCGCCGAACGTGCCGGAGGGTCGTAGATAAATCGTCCCTTGCTTGCACAGCGCTCTCGGCTACCGTGTACCGGCAGCTTCTTCAACCTCTTGTATACACAGCCAGGGAAACGATGTTCCTCGTTCTATCCGAAAGTGGTCCCTCCTCGAGGCGCCCACCTACGTTACCTCGGACGTGTCCACTTCACGATTTTCCTAGGAGCTCCCGAAAAGCCTGGTCACTCGTGTTTCTTCCTTAATTATGTGTCAACACTTGAGAAAGAAAATGTGGTCTCCGGGAGGGTGGAGATTATCTAGCACCACACGGTGTGTATCGAAGTTCTACGACTTCGCATTAAAATTATTGCGAAATTAAAATTGCGCATCAATCTCGCGTGATTCTGCAAGAAGGGCACGATTGCGCGAGGTGGCTGGTGACGAAGGTGGTCCGAACAAATGGCCAATGAATAAATCACACCCGATCGTGACAGCGGCCAGCGGGGATCGATGCTTCGAGATTAATTACCCGAGGGTTTGGGGAGGAAGTGGACGACGCCGGTGGCATATTAAGGCGTCGCGAGTATTTTAGACGAAGGCCGGACACACGTTCCACCGATAGCGAAGTCGCGAATCGACCAAACAGAACTCGAATCGGGCTTGCACGGTAAGGGAGAGAGAGGCGTGAGAGAAGGAGTACGGCTCGGCTCGTAAATCACTGGACATCGATAAGAGTTGTCGCGGCGTCCGCGCGATGTCCCTCGTTAATAATTGATACAATTAACGACCATTCATTAGAGACGCCGCTCGTGCACGCATATGGATGGACGAAAGGCGAGGATGCAACGGCGCGGCGAGGTGCGCCGTCACGCGATTCACTTTGCGCGCGCTTCGTGCTTGCGCTTCGAAGATAACTCGCTATCGTTCCCTCCTCATATGTATATTCAATGCTTCGCGACGCTATCGGGCCGCGATGTTTCGTCTATGGATATTCTTGGAGCTCCTCCCTGTTCATTCTTCTATGATAAACTGGCCGATACAATAACGCATTAAGTTGCTGCATAAATAGATGCCTACACAGCGGAGAACGTTTTAGGAAAAGCTTGCACTCGTTTCTGTTATTGGAAATTATCATAACAGCGTAAACCGGTGATATTGAGACGTTCGCCGCAATTTCTTTAACCAGCGTAAACAGTTCAATGTATCACATTTTATTGATACAACGACTCATAAATTACTTCGGCGACCGCTCGAATTCACTGCTAAAGACGAATCTCTAGCTACCTTCGCGGTATAATTTGCACAGTTTTATTCGATGCAAAATATGCTGGCAGTGTTTAACGATTCATTCGTTCGCACACACGCACACAGTACAAGCAGGGATCATTCAAGTCCACTTTGATTCCGTGGAGGAGAATCGCGCGGCGCGATTCAATTAGCATCAGTCGATGGCTGGTTTATCGGTTACAATTATTAAATCATCGAGGCTCGTTTCACCCGCAGTGGCCGCGACAGGAGGAGGCCGTGTAATTTATTTCGCTTCTTTCGCCTTTCGCGCCGCTTATCCATATTTCTATTTAGTATCACATCGGTCCGCGCCGCGTCACCCACGAGATTTACGACGTCGTAGATCCTCCCAGCCGGCTGGAAATTCTGTTGGAATATCGGCCCCGTATCCGTGGATCGCGTTCTCTTCCTCCTCTCCTTCCTCGTTCCTCTCCCTCGAACCCTTCCCCCGCTTCGACCCGTCGATCGTGGCGCGAGCGAGTCGTTACATTAATTAGCTGTTTTCGCGCGATAATGATCCGCTCACCTCGCGAGCCGTCGAGTTTATGCATATGCAGAACGATTGTATAAATTGGTTCGAAGCGTTCTTCTTCTTCAAGACTTCTTCATTTTGACCACCTTCGCGGATCCCTCGTTTTTCTACCAATTTCGTGACCGGCGATTAATTAATAAGGACGCCGGTCGGCAAGCGGCTAGAGGATATCATCGATGAAACCGAGAGAAATCGCGCGCAGTTTGTAGGTGTCGAGGCTGACGGGGTTCATTGGCGCGCAGATTAATGGGCGTCGTTGTCGCGATAGCTAATTTGCGGCCAGACCGAAGATGACTTTTAATTAGATTGCTACGCGTCGTGCCAGCAACTCGAGCCACTGCACAGCCCTGCTTTCTTTATCCAAGCCGATGGACGGCGCGCGGTTCTTCTTTTCCCTCGCACGCGATACGAATAACAGGCTCTCGTACGTTACCCCGATTGGAAGAACAGCTGATACCCAATTATTTCGGCCGGCGTGCCTAATTCCGAAGCCTCTTGATTCATCTCGTTCTCTTTAATTCGGGCAAATTAGTTAGCATTAAGGGAGTACAGTGGCCCTGCTGCCGGCAATCGCCGAACTCCGCGCGATCGACAAAGATACACCGCACCACTGTTTCCATGAAACAACAAAGAGAACATTACCATCAACTTTCTTATTAAATAATTGAAATTAAGCTCCTCCGAGGGACGCGTACGTTCCAACGGCTCAGAGGGTGACAAAAACTGGGAGAAATCAGTGTCTGTGAATCGCAGAGTCCGACACGGCGCATATTTCGAGCAGGCATCAAATGCGCGAGAGCGCACACCGGCGGGAAACGGGTTGGCAAGCGAGAAGAAGTCTCGAGAGACGTTTCGGAGCGCGTGTGCGCACGGGGAGAGCCGCGACGTCGGGCGTCGCTTCCGACTGCGTCGAGCCTGTCCGCTTATAAATAACACCATCTCCCCGGTTTCTTCCCTCGTTCCGCAGTTTTTCCCTCCTGCTGCACGCCCCCCCCCCCCCTTCTGATCCTCCACTCTGCTGCGAGGCTAATTAATATCACGTGATGAGCGATCAGGGCAAAAACCTCGGGATCGCGAAGAATGCGACGGAATAACGCACGACGTACGAAGACGGTACAGAGTTGATACTGTGCTCCTGATTTCGACGAAACTTTTCGACGACTCGCGTCGGATCGCCGCTCCTCGCTTCTCGCAGCCCGTGGCGTTTGTAAGGCAAACGGGGGGGGCTAGAGAAAAGAAAACTGGCACGGATAATGGGGACGAATAAAGAGGAACGGCCGCAGCCCTCGGCTTGTATGCAGAGCAAAACAAAACCGTGGCGGAATATAGTGGACACATTGTGTGCAGAGAAACGCGTGGTGGCGAATCGACTGCTACTCGCCTCGCACCATCTCTCGTCAACCCGGCCACTCGAGCAGGGCTGCAAGTGCAAGTCCGTTCGTTACCGCCGCGATACCATCTCCTCTTTTTCTGCGCCGTGCCTGCGCTTCTTTTATTTTTCTTTTTCACCTCGCGTATGCACTTTGACGCCCTTCCTTTCCCCCTCCGCGATGCCGACGCCCGGATACGAGAGCTTTCGGAGCAGCATCGTTGCACCGCTGTGCAGTGAAATTTGCTTGGAAATATTCCATATTTCCTACTGACAATCGCGCACCACCAACGTTAAACGAATTCCATCGTATGGATTGTTAAATGATCGTAGCTACAACATAAGTAATCATTGAATGCGTAATTCGTTAAACGCATGTCGAGCGTGTCGACGAAAAGGAAGCTCGTAAAAGCGACCAACGACTTACCCGTTATCGACGCGCCTATTATGCGACGTGCCTTCGATAAGCAGAAACGTGGCGCGCCGCGATATTCGATCGGCAATATTCTAATAACACTTTGCTGCTTTGGAACACGCGTCGATTAACCCTTCACTTACAATTACGCGGCTCGGTAATTGCGAGTAACGAGCACCGTGGCGATCATCGGTTTTCTTCCGTCCGTTTATTCTTCGTTCCCCCGCGAACGAGACACTTGGATCGCGCGTTTAATTACGCCGCGCCGATCAGCGCGGCCGTGATCCAAGCTTTTACGCGCCGTTTTAGCGAAGCGGGTCCCGATTTTATAACTCCTGCACGACCGTTCGGGCCGATATGTACGCGGGATGCATAATGTTGCCACTTTTCACCCCATCAGACGATTGACGGTGTCCAATTCGTGCTTCTTTATTAGGCAGCGAATCGCTGTTATCTCATTCGAAAGCGTGCTGCTGATATTCCTCCTTCATATCGCCCGTCTTTATCGTATTAGGAAAAGAAACCTCAAATGGGCGCTAAAATGAGATACTTTATTTATTTTTTTTTTCGAAGTTCCTCGCGCAGAGTTTACACATTGCTCCAAACTTCCAGCGATTTCTCATAATTGCTCGTATCGTTTCGATTTACAAATTTCAAATAAGTTAGGCCTGCCGACAGCCTTTAATTGTCATATTACTGCCTCGTCGTTGAACAAAAAATTCCAACTTGGATAGAGTGGCTTATAATTTCCTTCACCGTAATTTCTCTGCTCCAACTTCGATTTGTCCATTATCATACGACCAACCCTCGGCGATAAACTTCTTAAGCGTTGCCTGCGCAGCGCCAATCGCGTGTTCTCCATCGCAATAACTCGTCCGGAACATCTCTCCGCCGTAACGACCGGTGGCTTTCAGCTTCCTCGACTTCGCGTTTCTCTCGGCCTTCGTCCCTTCGAAAGTCGCCGGCTCGCGTCCCGTTCCATTAGAGGCTGATTGCGAATTGTTCGTATCGCGGGCACACTCACGTGCGTTGTCCAGCGTTCGATCGGCGTGCGTGTCCCTAAAGCGTCGGAAAGCGCGGCGAGAGCCAAGAGGGACCGCTCGCCAGCGCGCAACCCGCTCCACTATCTGAGGGGGGGAGGCACTCATCGCGGCCGCTCCGTTATCGGCCCCGCGGAATCATAATGGACTATAATTGCATAAATATAATGTTAATTAACAATTAAGATTTCCGCTTTGCCTAATTGAATCGCCGCTTCTCGGCAGAAGCCGGGATCCGTTTCCCCTGCGCCGCGCGGCGGCTCGCGAAGCGGCGAGAGGAGGGAAAGGCGATTGCGCGGGTCGACTTCGAGGTGGCTTTAAAACGTAACGCCGTATCGGGAAATTATGCCGATGGCCGTGGCTCGTGTATGCACGCGCGTTCGATACTACCTGGCCGCGAAACGTGACCGTGTGTCGCATTTTAGGACAAACGTATTTATTATGTGTACGCGCGGCAAACGGCGATTTTTCGGAGGTATAAAGAAGAGGAAAGGCGTAAAAGGCGAGCTGGAAGTAACTGCTGGAACAGAGAACAGAATGGCATCGGTACGAGGATATCCTCCTCGTGGAATCGCGGAGAGGGAATATTACGAGATATCGCACGCTTTAGCAATTATCAATTAACAAAATAAAGCAGCGAATAAGAAGAACAATTGTTCTGAAGAAAATCTTCTCCTTCGTCTACTTCGATATCGTCACGGTTAATGAACTGAAATAGTAGTGCTCGATGGGAATCGATCGCTGGATGCCACGCGGAATTTCGAGGACGCAATTAGCGGCACGCAATAATAATTAATTCCTGTTAATCCTCGCGGATTGAATCCGCCAATAGTCCGGGGAAATAAACGGGGATCCGATGCGAGAGAATTCTCGTCGCCGGTTGAAAACGAAAGTCACCGTGTACCGGAACCCTTTCCCTTCTTTCTCGAGCCTTCGCGTTCATCTTGATATTATCGAATTTTCTAAATTTACTTTCTTATCTTGTTTCAGATGGTACAGGCGATTCAGGTCCTCCGGTTTCACCTCCTCGAGCTCGAAAAGGTGAGTCGGAATAGCGGATTCAGTTCCCTTGATTATTCATTTCTAACTCATCGATATCAATCGTCAAATGTTACCGATTAAAGATATTCGAGATCGAAACGTTGACACGTTTAACCGAACTTCCGAGTTGAAACGGCGACGGTCAGCGAGCGGCGTGTTCTCGTGCTCGCTCCGATTGCCAAGATTACCGCGCGTCGTGGTAGATAAGCCGTTTGTAACGCTTGAAAAACAACAGTCACGAGGGGAGCGCAATTTTCCGTAATTGTAGTGAAAGCACGGGAACAACTAGTCGTCGTTGACGTTGTCCACGTTGTGTACACCTCGACGGTTCCCTCGCTTTGGACCGAGTTTCCAGCGTAAGTGGCGTCATTTAGCTGTCCAACGCCTGCTAGACAAAACCCAGTGCATACTTCGACTTTTGCTTGCACCCAACCAAACGGCTCTCTCTTCCTCTGGCGAGTTTGCAGTGATTTTTCCACCTCGTCACGTGGAGTACACGCATGCTGTCAATAGATCCTCGCAGCGCTTGCATTTTGGTTTTGTTGATCGGTACAAGCAAATTAATCGATAAAGGGAACGGATCGATCAGAATTTTATTAGAAAAGTGTATATCCTGTCGCAATCGTCGCGGCAGCTTCGAATGATTTCCCCTTTAAATTTAATCAAGCCGAGACACAGTATGCCCCCGCCTCGGATCGTTCCCAGCGGACCTGAAAAAAGTAACAGGCATCTCCGGTGTCGCGATTCAATCGGGGACACGAGTGAAACAGCGCTCGGGATTAATTGAACCGGGCAGGCGGTTAATATTCCGCACGCGTTCTCGCGTCGTTACTCCGCGACCACGGTAAATAAATATTGCATTAGAAGAGCCGTGCGTTTCGGCTCGTTTTTCCATCGCTAACGATTGATAACCGTTCAGCCGGCCGCGGCGTCGAAGGGAAGGGAGAGTGGAAGTTTTCAGGGGAGCCGTTTGCGCGGCCGAAGAACACCGGGGCGGGCCCGGTTCGGCCAGGCTACGGCAGTTTTTGCAGCGATATTTTATCATACGAAATAGCGGACATCCATCGCATTTCCATCGAAATGGCAGCTGACGTGGCGGCAGCCATTGGCCGGCCAAGGGAGACGCCGCCGTCGATGCGCCCCTCGTGCTCTCTCTCTCTCTCTCTCTCTCCCTACCGACTGGTCCGCCCGGATCGACCGGCCGATCCTGCAATTTTATAGCAATTTTCCTCATTTGCCGCGATTACATTATTATAAAGACCGGGGCTACCTACCGGCGAATATGGCGCGCCCTGAACACGCGGGCCCAGTTGTCCCCCCTTTCTCTTAGCCGACTCTTTCGTGTGCAGTGCACCCTGTCGTTACTTCTTCACGAATTCCTCGCAAGCAGAATTTTAAGAACGCAAGATCCTCTGATGTTCACTTTTTTGTTGTATTTTCATGAAAAACTTTTGAGAATGATTTAACGATCGGATTTGATTTAGAGATCAAGACGCCAAACGTTTATTCCTATTCTCCGATCGCACTCATCTTTTCCCTTCGCCGAAATTCGAATTCCACGAGCGTTGAACTCGTCCGAGGTAGATCGCCTCGGCGATATATCGGGGTGGGTCTCGAAAAGCGCGACAAAACCTGGCCGCGATTTGGCACGGTGTACGCCGCACTGGCATCGACGGTAATGAAGATTGAAACGTTCCCGGTCCCTAGGGTCCTCGGGTACGATCCGAGGAAAGTGGAATGCGGCGGACGCGCGATCAAGAAGATTCCATAAATATCTACGCTCCGCGTATCAAACGGCGGACAGAGAAACGACGAGGGAGGGGGGCCGCGATGCGAAGGGGGTGGAACGGAGAGGAATCGGCGATGCCCACGGTGCTGTGCGCTTCGTGCATTTAACATTTTCAAGCCAATCGCGTATTAGCATAATTACATTTTACCTGGGACCCGTTCTCTCTCTCTCTGTCTCTCGATCGACAACCGTCATCCTTGCTCTCGCGCATCTTCGAGTCACTCTCTCCCCCCTCCGCGCCGATCTTTTCTGAACCGCGACTGGCCGGTCCTCGTCTTTCCGACAGGGCTTCCTCTTTCCGTTCCTCTTCTTCGTTGAACCTGTGCACTCGCGGCACACACCGCGTTACACGCCATCGCCGGTTAGAGAGCGGTAAATTTCTTACGGGGTATTATGGCGTACCCGTGCACGCCAACCGGAATTCATACCGGCGCAACACACGCGGCCAACCCTTCTCCCCCATCGCTCGCCTGGAACTGGTTCTTAAACTTATACCTAGCCCGCTAGGGACATCCGCGTGCTTACCTCCCCGTGGTTCGCCGCACTTTCGAGGGGTGGGACGCATGGGAGTTATCTCGTTGCGTTCGGTTCTGTTATTACGAGACGGAATGAAAATTGGAGCGGTCATCTTAATCGCAACGAAACGTTCCTCCTCCGTTCTCCAGGAAGCGCAGACGTCGTCGACGGTCGGTGAAAGCATCGGGGAACCGTTCGTGGGTACACACCCGGTATATGGGTATCCTGTGCGTGCCGTAAGGGGTGGTCAGGTTGTGAATCGGGCCACGGGAGAGGAACCGAGACAGACACCCCGAAACCTTCATTACCTTCGGCTTCAAAGGAGCCCATTGTGCCGTAAATGGGGTTCGCTCTGCGCTCCTCTCCTTTTTTCTCCTTTCCTTTCCTTCTTTCCTCGCTGTGTTCCTGCGCGTACCCTGGATCCGTTCCATTCTTTGAACCGCTTGCCTTTCCGAGAGCTCCTTCTCTCTCTCTCTCTCTCTCTTTCTCTCTTTCCCCGTCAACTGAAAAGGGGGTGAGAAGAGGGTACGGCGGATGGAGGGGGGAGACACTTGCTGGTTCGTTCCTTCGTTTACGTAAATTCTCCGGTAATTTCGTGACAGAATGAAAGGGGAAACTGCGTACACCAGGCGTACCCTGGCCATGGTGGCAGCGAAGGGAACGAAAGGGGGGAATTTTACCGGTGGTATAATGTCGCCTCGTGCGGAACCTCCCCTCGCGCGATCGAGGGGGAGGCGAAAGGGGACAGAGAGGGGCCAGAGGGGACAACGGGGCCCGTTTAAGAGTCTTTGAATCGAGAACTCGTTTCGGGGGCCCGCGGCTCCGTTCCTCCGCGACACGCTTCTTCTCTCCATCCTTGTCGACCGGTTCGATTCTTTTGGTCAAGCGAAGAGGCCGCGGAGAATTTACCTGAGCGTAAACACTCCCGATGGGGAACACTTTTTTTTTCTTCGCGAAACCAGGGATTCTAGAGCGCGAAGAGGATCGGTGAAGAAAAAAAAAACAATCCGGCGAAGCTACCAGATCGCGAAACGACAACCCCGTTCGCGAGGTGATGTCGAATGGTCCACGAAATGGAAGTAATCTCGAGTTACCGTCGACGACGATGCGAAGCGGTCGCGAATCAGTCTCGCTTCTTAGGGCGGAGGCGTCTTCCGGGTAACGGCGTTGACCTCCGGTGTGTCGCGTGTACCTCAGGAACACGAGAAGCGTTCGCGACGAAAGCGATACGCGAGCGAGCGCGCGCTCGCTCTCCCCGCCGGCTTTTATTTCGGTTCCCTAGAAAATTCATGCCCGCGGCTCTTCTTCGCGGAAATTAAATACGCTGCCCGGATAATTCCGTCGATGGTGGAACTTTCTCTTCCACGCAGGACTTGGAAGGTTGTCTGCCACGTAGAGGAGGAAACGGCGATCCTTTGAGACACTCGATATTTTCCATACCCTTCCTATCACAAAATCCGAGAACCTCGGTCCCGCTTGGATGAATTAGATGCCAAAGAAGTGCTGCGTATCCTTGGAGTTGGGAGGGGGGGGGGGGACACTGTGTCAACCGTGCGAACCGGAGAAAGCATATGATATATTTGCAAAAGCCGAGGAACGAGGCAATTGTAGTAATTACCTCGACTAATTGTTCTGAAATATAATTCTCTCATCGCGGAAATTCGACAAAGAATTCCGTTCTCAGATATGATGCGTCGTTTCTTCCGAAAATCGAGATCGGCCTTCGGGTACCAGTTGGATCCAGTGTCAACCTGGTTGGATCATCATCCGCGGTGTAGGGTGACGCGATTCAAAGGGCCGATGGACGGCAGAAACTCTCGTTCGCGGTGCATCGTATCATGTTCTAGATCATGAACGGAATACTGGAGTAGTTTTGGAGCATCGGTATCTGTATCTCGAGGATGTAGCATGCTTGACCTTTGTATGAAGTGTCGATACTCTGCGCGGAAGCTGCGATACGTTTCGAACGAGCACACATAGGCCGCGTTTATTCGAATTTCTCGCGACACAGGGGTTCCGAAGCGATTTTTGCGAGGGGGGTCACCGGGGTGTGCGTGTACGGTCGGTAAAAAAAAATGGCTCGATATCCGTGTTTCCGCGCGGCCGCTCCAGCTCCGAATACACCGCGGTCGTGTAGGTGAACGGTTCTCGGCGAGAGTGGGCCCCTTTCGGCGATCCGACCCGGAGGAGAGAGAAAAAGAGAGAGAGAGAGAGGGAGAGGGATACGGGGCCCGTTTCTTTTCTTCGGTGAGCATTGTCGGCCGGTTCGACTCGACTCCCGGCGGATCAAATTCTAACCAGTCCGGCATTATAGCTGCTGTCCTTCGAGCTCTCCCGCCGCCCCCTCCCGCTCACCCTTTCGGTACCCCGCGTTAAAGAGAGTCTAGTCATCTCGGGGAGGCATTGTGTTACCGCGTCCCGCGGCACGGCCGCCGCTTCGGAGAAGATTCCGTAGAAGCCGCGTGTATGAGAACCGATGTAATATGCTCGCGCTCACGATTTTCCCATGGAGAACGAACGGGACGCGAAAGAGCTGGAAACGGTGGAAGAAATGTCCCGCGGAGAACAGCGGCGTTCCGGGGTATCGCACGGTGGTCCCTCTTTCGAAAGTGATCGGCATCCAAGTTCGATCAAGTATCCCCCTCGCGCACGCATGATAAACGCGTGCATTGTCCACGGTGGTTGGCCACGGACGGTGCCGCCTACGGCAAACATGGCCGTCTTCTCTATTACATATAAATGCCTAATAAGAGGAGCTGCGTGTAAGTATCCTACTAGGTGGATAAGTCGCCGGCGAGGCAAGGCAGACAAGGCAGGGAAGAAAGCGCGCTTAGTACGCGCGCCTTGCAACGAGGAGGGACGGCGACGCGCCCGGCTCTCGTCTACTCCTCTCCCGTCGATTTACATATAACAAGATAAAAGCGTTTTTTATTTGCTTTTGCTTATATAATACATTTTTTCTAAACCGAATCCAACGACTCGGTCCATGGACCGAGGAGGGGCGAGGGGTGGGGGGGGGGGGGTTAAGGTTAGGGGGATGGGAAGAGGATGAACCGTGAGGTAGAAGACGCTGGAGGACCGGCTATCCTATAGGCCTGTCAGGCCTCATTTGCATACATAACATTCTGGTCGACTGGACACCGGTCAGACCTCCTCGCTTCCTTCTCGCTTCGCCTCGTTATCGAAGATGCAGCGCGTCTTGCCGCATGGAGACCGCTTCCACAACCTCGAGATGCGACCAACTACCTCGCCCGGCCTCCTCCATCTTTGCGTATCGATACCGGCGCTCTCGTATCGGCATCCCGCGGTTCTCTTGCCACCCTTTTGCCTCCACGCGAAAATACCGGGTGAACGTTTCGCCCGGGGGCACGCGAACGTGTCTTCGTTTCGCTGAAGGAATATAACTGGATCTCTTTGTCGACTGAAGTTATGTCTCGAGTGTCTAATAAAGGTTGTGTTCCATTTCCCCCTGATTCCAGGTTCACGAACTCTGCGACAACTTCTGCCACCGGTACATCAGCTGCCTGAAGGGCAAGATGCCCATCGACCTGGTGATCGACGACAGGGATAGCTCGAAACCGCCGGAGATCGGGAACGGTCTGGACGGTGGCGGGCCGAGGAGCACCGCGGACAGCACCAGCCACACGGACGGAGCCAGCACGCCGGACGTCGTGAGTACCTCACCATCGTCAACGTCTTATTATCCGCACGACGCGATCACCCCTCACCACCACCACAACCATCACCACCATCACCAGAGCCAGAATAATAATAATAATAATAATAATCACGCCGGTATCGGCAGTACCGCCTCTACCACCCCCTTGCAACTGAGCCAAAACCAAAGCCAAAACCACCACCCTGCGCAGCAGTCGAACACCATCACTACTACTGCTATTACCCCAAGTAGCGCCGCCACAACTCCCAACTCCCTAAAGCGTACGCACCAACAGATGATGATGGCAGCCGCGGCGGCATCCGCGATGGCCACCTCGCCTCACGCAGCCGCATCCGCGCCCCCGGCGCACGCGCACGCCGCCCTCGCCGCCTACCACAGCAT
This sequence comes from Holcopasites calliopsidis, assembly GCA_023838395.1. Lineage (NCBI taxonomy): Eukaryota > Metazoa > Arthropoda > Insecta > Hymenoptera > Apidae > Holcopasites > Holcopasites calliopsidis. The sequence continues at coordinate 2,001,955 of JALHAQ010000015.1, forward strand.
CAACTCGGCCGTTTATCCGTGCTCGTAATAGACGAACGCGAACTTCCGTGCCGATACCGCGAGACCTTTTGTCGTCTTACCAACCCCCCCTTTTACCACCACCCTCTGCTCTCCTTACTTGCGACCCTTTCACCGATCTTTCTGCTGTCTGACGTTTCTTCGTCAACCGGAAGAATAGCGCACCCCTCGGTGACGATGCTCTTTTCTGGTCTTTCGTCCACCAGACGGTCCTCTCTATTCGAAATCGAATCTCGCTGGAGTGTCGCGTGATTTCATCGATCTCGTCAGCCTTTCTAATCACCGGCTTATCCGTCTTATCGTGCGTCCACGTTTCGACACGAGATCCGATGCGATCGTTGCGCACACGTCCCTGGAGGAGTGCCATCCGCGAGCTGCTCGAGGATCAGCTGTTACCCAGCACGCAAAGCTCCGGCGTTCTCGCCTCTTCTTTTCGTGTCTCGGGGGAGGGTTGCAAGGTTGTCTCGGACGATAGGCAGCGGATTTTGTTGGACTGGCGCTACTTGTCGGAATTCTCAGTACGTTGCTAGCGAGTGTCTGCTGCTTCGAGCGATGGACTGGAGAGCGTCGCTCTGGCACTTGGCTGGCTTTTGACTTCATTCACGTTTCTTTCTTTCCGTCCACTTTGGCAGCTCGAGTCGGGTCGGCTTGCTTCGTGCGTACATAATTACACACATTCTGTAACGTTAATTCTAACCCCATCGCGAGGACGCTCTAAACGACCGTCGTGTTCTCATCGAAATACTTCTGAAAATCGACCACTCTCAGCGGTTTTCGTTTCGTCGCCTCGCACGCGCGGTCGATTATGTAAGATCGCCGCGTGTAAGCAGCGAGGAAGAACGCTTCTAAATTCGTCCCGAGCCAGACACCAGCCGTCCGATGACATCGATTTGCGGCTAGTGTTCCGCTTTCAAAACACGTCCGGGGGTATCCTCGCCCCTCCAACATTGAACCAGTCACGATGAGCTATTATAGCCGGACAGGATCTTATGCAATCATCGATTCTGCATCGCGTCTTTGCCCGTTCTGGGTCGCTTGTGCTTCTTCCCGCGGTGCACGCCTGGCCGCGTCTACGTGGCGAGATCACGAGACGTGGTTTCGCGAACCGCGGGCCCCAACATTCTGTACACCCATCTCCCCTGTTCTTTCCCTCGAAAGGTCATTCGCGGTGCGGCGGCAACGCGGTGCGCGGATTTCGCGAACAAACACGGGCATTATAGCGAAGAAACGGCCGCGTAGGGCGACACGGTGTGCCGGAGAGGGTTGTTAGGTGAGGAAACGCGCGACCGAAACGTTTAGGGGTAGGTAGGGTCGTCTCATAGGTACTCGCGCGGGTTTCGTCGACGCTTGGAGTTCGCCGAGTCCGATGTTTCTTCTTAGTCACTTACCGCTAGGGCGCAAACGGGAATCGCGTCGGCGAGTGACCGGAATTCTTTTCAGACGAGCGGAGCAGCGGATTCTTTATCAGTTCTTTCACTATTCTGCTGAATAAATAGCATCGCGGTGTTTTACGTTCTAACACCCCCGGCCTTTCTGCACCGGCACGTAGAAGGTCTGGCGTATCGTGTTTGGAGAAATGAAGATCGATGAAAAATCGGGATCGATGAGGCGCGATCGTTCGTGATTATCGGTGCGATTCGTCGCTGAACCGAACAATTAATCGTGATCAGGATATACGTAATAGTGTATAAGGCTTATACGCGTGACAAGATGAATTTTGTGTCTATTTTTAAACGGAACTTGTTCGAGTTACTTCTAATTTAAGAGTCGAACGCGCGCGCGCGCGCGAGCGCAACCATGAGCGCAGCGTAGAGCGAGAACGAGCGAGTGAGCGTGAGAAAGGTGACGGACGAATGAATCCACACACACAGACACGTTCGTGAAAATCGTTTAGCGATAGTAGACGTACATAGTTTGTAAACTTATTCGTGTAGCTTTCGGTTAGCGATTGCCGGGCGAATCGAGGGTGATTAACGCTGATTCAAGTGAAAAAGGACACGAAGCGGCGCGATCTGTACGGCGATCGAGCGATCTCTCGCGATCATTCCACCCTGCTTAAGATAGATCATCTCTAGATCTATCGAAATAGACGTCCAATCTTTCGTAACGATATCGGACAACGAAACTCAGTCGTTTCCGCATAATTTTAATGGTTCCTCACGACTATCGATCTATCCCCTATCTTGAGCAGGGTTCTTAACTCTTTCCAAGGGCCGTTGAAAAAAAAAAAGAAGGTGAATCGGTGAGCTTGATCGGAAGAAGGCGTATTTCGCGATGGAAATCGGACGAGTCGCCTGTGAAACAGCGAGCTAAATCGAGCGATACATTACCCTGAAGTCGTACGCGGTCGAACTATCGTCAGCGACGTTACACTAGGTCTCGGTACTCGTAACTAGGGAGTTGTGTGAGGTACTAGTCCTGGCCGGCAGGGCGCTCGAGGTCCACCCCCCAATCCCCGTACTTAATTACCCTTGGACTCTGCTGAAATTGGAGACGGTGAAATTTTCTGCATACACCGATAGGATGGGAGAATCAGAACGAGGCGGAGGGACCGAACGTGTCCCCAACTGGTGCCCGACGTATGCAAAGAGCGAGCCCCGCGAGCTCGCCGCTCCTTGACCCTGGTGTTTGCATTTTCTGTACGCGAATCGGCGCACAGACGATATCACTTGACACTTTTACACGAATACTGTATACACTCGTATATAGCTACCGGGTACATACGAGGTGCAGCGGCCTGCACTAGGACGGTACACGAAACATTTGGCACGCGCGAACGTTCGCGAACGCATTCGCGGGTGAATCGCGCCGACACTTGACAAAGAGACAGACACACGAACACCGGCGGAGAGGAAAGACGCGCTGTGTACGCGTGTATACAGCGCGGGGAGCATGGTAAGAAAGTATTGGCCCCCGGCCACGGAGGTGTACGTGACACAGGGTGAAGGGCGCAGGGCACCAGCACCGAGGGCGGAGAACGTTCCCCGAGTCTCCTCCTGGTTCTACCGTTCAGCGAGACAACTGTGACCCGATATACAGGGTCGATCGGATTCGAATCAAGTATCGAGAATAAAAAGTGCAAGCAATAAAACGCAACTTATGATACTAACATGAAAATGATAAGCAAGGGTGTACGGAGGTTGGAAGGTGGGCTTCGGCACCGGTCGGTCGGAACCCTAGTTACGAGTGCCGAACCTAGGGTCGAGGGACCTACTGGTCTCTTGGCTTTTCTTTGCCCCCCCCCCCCCACCCACCCCCCAGGAAACGACACACGGTGGATTGTCAAACGACGAAAAGTTGAAACGGAGAACGCACTTACCACGCGATCTATGTTCTGAGATTGTTCTCCGATGTTTCCCATTGATAAATTTATGTATGTATATGTGTACGGCGACGCTCAATATTTTTCTTTTTTTTTTTTTTACATACTTCTAATTCGTTTTATTCCCGCCTCGCGTTGTTCTTTTTTGCTCGCAGCGCGGATTTGTACATTTTTCAACGTGCATTTTTGTGATTGTTCTTGTTTGTTGCGTCTTCCAGTTGAGAATGATTTTTGGATCGTAATCGATCACCGCGTAAGGCGAGAGAGAGAGAGAGAGAGAGAGGGAGAGAGTATACCGACGTTCTTTGTAAACGTGTTTTAATTAACGCCGATCGTGTAGAGAATAATAATCGGTCGTTGATTCTGCGATACGCACGAAACGCGATGTTCTTCTCTCTGTTTTTGTACTCTTTTTCGCGTTGTTCTCTCGACAGCGACGGCCTCTCTCCGAGCTGGTGTACTTATTAACGAAGAGAATAAAGAATGCTCGCTCGAGGATTCGCTTCAATTACGCTTATCGAACGATCGACCGGACGCACGTCGTACGCGCGGAGCGTCTTCTCGACCGCGATCCGCGAGACGAACCACGCGTAAGAACGAGATGAGACCGACGTGAATACAGTGTGCCATAGGTGCAGAGCAGGCGCGCTCAGACTGTGTACTTAATTATCGTTAATCAAAAGAAAAACAAAAGAAAAAAAACCGTACGAATGAGCTGCTTCGATACGAAAGTACGATACGCTTTTTAGCGCGCGTCGATCGGCGACAGTCGCTCGAGAGTGCAAACCGCTCTGTTACCAGACAAATAATAAATCGTTAACTAATCTAATTGTTTCCATTGTGAATGCTTAACTCCGATATACCTCGGTGTTCGTCTCCTGCGCTTCCTTATCCGGAAGTCGTTCGAGCGTTTTCACTCTCGCGGCAGCATGGATCCCTCGCGCGACCGTAGTCGGATCGTTCCGCAGGGATGCTCGGTCGATGTAGCTTGCGTCTCACGTGCTCTGTACATTTCATTATTTTCCACTGGGCGCGGCCGGCCTCGACGAAATCGCGGGGACCTCGAGGTAGAAGGCGAGCGATCGGTGTACACGGATCGATTCCTCCTTCTACGCTCCCCGATACGCGCCCAGTTGGAAAAGGGTATTCGATAAGATCGTTTGTTGAGTAGTTATCGCGTATTATACGTATTTTCTTTCTCTCCTCGCTCGTCCAATAGCATTGTACGATCCTCTTTTCTTGTTTCGTATTGTTTCGTACGATTGTTAACGATTATCGAGACGTTTTTATGTAATATAGATGCGCAAAGATGAATTTCTAAATCACGTACGGCAATTTAAAGGGACACACGTATACGCTCGCGCAAGAGTCGTGCACACACACGCGCACACACACAGATACACGCGTACACACTCTGCAACGGAGAGAACGCGCACACGCTGTTTCAATTAACCGAGAGGTGCGTAATTATAGAACGCACGCCGGGAGAGACGAGCTCCTGTACACACGTCGACGTACGGACCTTTTGTGCATGTATGTGTGTTTACGATTACAACTTTTACCTAAACGTAGGCTTAAGGAACTGAATAATTCAACGAGACTCGCGGAGTAAAGAAGTGAAAAAAGAGAGGGGGGGGGAGAAAAGTTCGCCCCCCGCCCCCCGAACAATTGTATACGACTAGCATACACTAATAGCGATAATATATTTACCGATAATGATACTTGTTTAAACTATTGTCTCAATCAACGTATTTTCATTATGAATAAATGTTAGCCTTGTTGAGTTAAAAAAAAAAGAAAACAATGGACTATAATGAACAATATGTTGCCTGGTAATTTCCATCAAGAAAACATACCGACACCGCCGAGATCTCCGCTCGAGATAATCGAAGCTCCTTTCCCTGTGCATGCAGAACACCTTCGTGTCCTTTTTAATTAAAGCGTCAATACGCGCGGCCGACCGCGCGTCATCGTTGCTCGTCAGATAACGGGGACCGATCGCCGCCGCCACTCTGCTCTCACCGGTCGCGTCGTGCTCGTTTCTGTGCCTCGTGTAATTGCGATCGGTTTAATTAAATTCGCCCGACCCGTCGAGCTCGAGCGCGAGCGGACGACGAGACCGTGTCCCATCGGACGCGCGACGATCTCGGAACGCCGGCACGCGAAGAATCGCGACGATAGGATGATTCGCGGAACGATAAACGGCCGTGCGGGCCGTCAGGCTCGCGATAATTAATTAAGACAGCGAGGAAACGGCGCGATCTTCAGCGCGAAACACCGACAGAGGCGGTTCCAGCGTTTCGGGATCAAGAGGACCAACGGGGAGGACACCAAAGGATATCGATCGTTGTATCGGGACGATAAAGCTGATGATATTCCCCGGAGGAACGGCACGCCGGACGCGGCGAGGGAATATTAGGAGAAACTCGGCCATAAATCTCGGTTAACCCTCCGCTAATAAATATTTAACCCTTTAAATTTGCAACAACCCTCGGCGCGTGTAGCGATTTGCATAAGACTTCTATTTCATTTACACATCGCATAATTGAATATTTAAATTCAATTGCCCGCCGTTACGCGCTCGCTGTTCCGAGCCGCAAAACTGCAGTAAAACTTGTAACGGGGCCACTTTCCATCCCCGAAAGCCCGTCCGTCCCCGTTTCGAGCTCGGCCTTCTTCGTGACCCGAGAAAAGGCTGCGCTCCTCTCTACCACCCCTCCGGGCGTGCGATCAACCCTTGGAAATCGCTTCGAGAATGTTCCTACGCCCTCGGGGACTCCTGGGGGGGGGGGGGACGGACGGATACTTACCTTGGCGAACCTGTACACTGACCGCTTGTTTATCCCTTTCTAAAACAGTTATTTCTCCTCTACCGAAAAATCATCCCGGTCGACTGAAACGGTCTTAAGTAAAGTCCCCGAGACGTCGCGGATGATCGCGTTCCTCTGGCCAAATTAAAACCAAGCCTCTCAGACCCTCTCGACTTTCTTCCATTTTTTTGTTCGCCCTCGGTGCCCGCGGTACCGTCGCTAAATATTTTTAGAAGCGGTTTCATCGGGTGACGAGCGTATATACGCGCCACGTGTCGAGGCTCGTTCGTGTTTCGTGGTGAATGTCCTCGCGCCTTCTCCTCCTCCTCCTCCTCTTCGTCGTGTTCTTCTTCAGCCTTCCGCGACCACGATCTCTCCTCGCGGACGACGTCTGGTGCCATTGCACCTATACGGCCGTTAGCACTTTCACGAAAGGGATTACCATTGTCACGTTATTCATGCTAACGATGATCGGCCGAGATCGGTCATGACGATAATCGCCGTGTCACTAAAATCGAGGAGGCGGTCATTGTGAGCGACATACTGACAGCATAATAAATTATCCTCCTCTCGCGTACCCTGCTCTGCCTCTTCCGTCTGCTGCCCGCGCGGTTTTCTCGCGTTCTCCAAGCTCTTTTCCGGTTCGCGTCTTCCTGTTCTTTTCTTTAACGCGGAGGATCCATAGGCGTACGTACGCGTAACGCGATACGAAGATGCACGCACCTACACCCCGCGCGGCCATAATCGCCAAGACAGAGGCTGATTATATCGCGAGAACAGTGCCGTTCTTTGCACGCTGTTCATCGCATTTGTTCAACCGTGGTTGCTCCGATCGTGACCGTGCAGAGATCAGCGGTGATCCCCTTCGATTTATTGCTCGACAGTGTTCAGAAACAAGTACAATGATATCTCAGCCGCAACAAATTTAACCATAATAGTAACATTCGTGGACTCTCGTGGAGCGTAGCCGCAGCGCAATTTTTCCATTTTTCCCCAGCGACCGCAGCAGCCGCGAAGGAAAATCCGTCAGGTCGGCCGCAAAACCGCGGCGCGCAAACGGTTCCCACATTCGCGCGATCACGAGGAGAAGTCTTCGAAGGTGCGCGCGGCCGTGACATACGCGCGTCCGATACCCATGCCCGTGATAAGTGTAGCGAATCGTCGTTCGACCAATTGCAGCACGTGGCATTGCTCGTTTCAGATGCCGTCCATGGTATCTGTACGCTATTAAAGCTCGCTGACGTCGTCGACGTCCTCGTCATGTAACAGTCGCGCGTGCACGGCCGTCAGTTAAGGACGTCACGCGACGCTACTTGTAAATCCTCCTGGCTCTTGGAAAATTACCGTTCTCCAAACGCCAGTGCGTATTATACGCGCGTGTCTCTTTCGCATAGACGAGACAGGTTTCGCAGATGGATCTCGTCACTCTTTCCCAGTTTTCTACTCGCGGTCTTCTAACTCTCGTTACACATTAATTAACGGGCAGCTGAATAGAATTGTATCATTACGAGGACACGTAGGATTATCTATCCGGGATTACGTAAACATTACATAAGCGAATATAATCTAGCATCGGTGACTAACAATGAGGAAACAGGTTACAATCGGTGACATAATAGCTAAGGACAAATCCTATTGCCTTTCAATTATTCCGCTGTTCATGCAATGGTAACGATATAAAGGCATCCACCGTGCAATCTCCGCTCGAACCGCCACCCTGTACGGCATAGTCCGGGGAGCTTGCTCGAAAGCTCGTAGCATACAGCTTGTGAAACGCGAGACAGCCGATAATAACATCGCCGGGCTACCAGCTACGTCAGCTGGGGATGTATATTTTCATAATGTAATATCGTTGCGCCACTTAGGGGTTGGGGCGGACCTTCTTTTCTGGAGGGTGGCCGTGGAGGGAACGCCACGCACAGCGGGCGTCGACGGGACGCGCGGGGGCGGAAAGTGCATGGCGAGGGTGTTTTGCTGGTAATTGGTGCCAATTTAATCCTGCCCTTCGCTCGGCGTAGCCTGTATTAACGGCGAGGGAGGAAACGGGACGAGCCGTCGACGACGAGGGAGAGGCCGATACGGAGTTCGTGTACACCCTTCCCACGCCACCCCCCCGTTCCACCGCGCACTCACACGCGCCAAACGCCACGTGCTCGCGCGGCGGGACGAGGGATGAGCGGCGGGAACTCGCAAACACAGGCCTGTGCCGGTGAGAGGCCGCTAGGAAAATATAATTAACGGTAATCGCTCGCGTATATGGCTCGGATTAACTCCGGAGGGGAAGCTCCGAGGGGCAGGAGACAAGCCCTGTGCGTGAAATTCTTCGGGGTCGGCGAATCGAATGAGCTTTCCTTTGGGATTACCGGTGGACGCCCTTTGTTCGTTGCGGCCGCGAGCTTCTCACGGAAAATTGCACGTCCCCCGTCGATGGAGAGGATACTGTGGTATCGATAAAGTAATTCGGATACGATTTTTGTGAAACTTCGAATACACCAGAATCCTCGGAATAGCTGCAGGCCTCAAGGTCGTCGCGGGCCATGAATCCGAAACGACGGTCCCGTCCATTGTTCCTCCGAATCGTTTTCTGACTCCGAGTCCCTGACAGAGCGTCGCACAAAGCTCCCCGCGACCCGGCGGGACGAGCCACGACTCGAGCCGGCGGAGGAGGAAGGGGTGAAACCGAAAGAGCCGATGCGGGAATAGCGGCATAAGCGGGTCGCGATGGCGGGATGCGAAGCGAGACAAGCTTACACGTTCGATCCTCGCGACGCAAAAGGACAGACCAAAGGCTGGCCAGAGGAGAAGAAGCGGAGGAGATGCCAGTGGATCTTGTATGCAAATTCCCTCGGTGCATCTCCGTGGGATCCTGGCGGGATCCGTGGAGGATTAACGGGCCGGCTCGCATGAAAGGAAGAAGACGAAGAAGAGCCGGAGAAAGTGGGAGAGGGCGTTCTCTCTCATCCCCCTTTATGCATCTCACTCCTGTCCCTTTCTTCCCCGCAGCGGGGGGATCCGTGTCCGCGCTGCCGGTTTGCTCGTGCTTCGTCCTTCGATCCGCTCGGTTCCGACCGCCAAATAAGAGAAGCGTTCGCTCGCGCGCCGCTAGAACGGGCCGCGAAAAAAGAGAAGAAATCGCCGGCGTCCCGCCGTTTTCAGCCCGGCAGAACATACATTCCGGCCGTCGGAGCTTCGATCCGCCTGTCCCTCGATCGCATTCGCGCGGAAACCAGAAAGCAGAAGCGGAGGGTGCCGTTCCCATCTCCGTTTCTTTCGTTCTCGTATCTGGTCGCGAGCAGCGCCCGTATAGAACCGGAGGCGTGAAGAATCTCGGTATGTCGACCGGCGGTCGTTTGGTCGAGAGCGGAGAAGAGTAGGGAAGGAGGTGCGAAGGAAACTATTTACCAAAGATTTTTGCTCGAAACGAGCCGTTAGATATACGATCGCGAAAGAACCGCGTGGCTACGTGAGCCGCCTGTACAAACGGGACGCGCGCGGATGCTTAGGCTACCGCGGCGAGACTTTATCTCGTCATAACGACGCAAGCAGGGAACGAAGCAAAGGGGAGAGAAGGCTCTCCCGAATTTCGCGCGATTTTCTTCCAAAAGAATCGTGTTCGGTGTTCGGACGAACATGCCTGTTTTTTCGCTCGCGAGACCGTAGATTCCGCGGCTGCGCTCACCGTTCGCCCTGGGATCTTTCTGGCTACGACGTTTCACGCTCTCACGCCGCGCATTCCGTTCCTCTGCTCGTCCTCTTGTCGTCCACCGTGTCGCGTCGCTTTTTGTGCACCCCCTTCGGGCCGAATCGAAGCTCGCCACCTCGCGATCACGTTTTTCTCCCTCCGTTCGATGTTCTTCCCCCTTGCTGGTTAATCGAACGTGCCGCAAAATTAACGCTCGCGACAAAGTTCGCCGCGTCGTGCGTGCTCGTTGGTATTCCGTCGAGCGTGAGTAATCGAGCCTGTTCGCATAAATCCTATTAGAGGATCAGAGGGTTCGGCTCGCCGTTCCGTGCGTGCGAACACGCGCGTCACCACTCGAATCCGCTCGCCTCGCGTGCACCCCGAGGATCGCGGGGACGTCCAACAAGACCGAGTCACCGGATGCGTCCGGGTAAATCGAGCGCGAGAGCGGCCCTTCGCCTTGAAGATCCTACGACTTCCTGGCTCGAAGCTCCGTTGAATGGGACAGTCACCCGATTTGCCGGCGATAAAGGGGCCGCGGGGGGTAGTTTTAGGATCGTTGAAGTATCCTCCTCTCCTGATTAGAGCGTCGCAGCAATTCTTGTCCCCTTTTCTCGAAACGTTTAATGGTAGCTAAACTTTTCCGCAAGCGCGATTGATTTAGTTTAATAGAAGACGCTCTGAGAATCGTCCGATTGAAATTTTTGAAGGTATCTCTGCGTAAAATACGGCGTCCGGATTAAATTTCAATAAAAGAATTCTTGTATCTTCCGTGTAGATATTTTGAGAAACTTTTAGCAGAACGTAATTATCTCTTCCACTCTACACGTCATGTGTCTGATTCTCTTAAAATCATTTGACATTTTACTGCTATAACTGCTGTTTTTCACAGGTAGCTCGGGAGATATGTGGGCGCATGAAGAGATCATTGTTTCGTGGATGGAAAGGATATTTCGAGAATCTAGCCATCGCTGAATTATTCTCGATGGCACTCCGATGTTTTCTCTCGTCTCCCGAGCGATAACCGTAACCGCGTTTCCCGAGCCGCTCGCTCGCCGGCTCGAAGAGTCATGATGAGTTCGTTTTTCGACCTCGGCCGGCTAAATTTAACCCGGTCGTCGCTTCAGAATTCGTTCCGCGTGAAAAAGGGAACGCGTGCCGCCGAGGCATCACGAAAAATCGACGCGTCTCTTCTCCGCTTCGCTTCGAAATCCAATATACTCGCCGATTAAACGAGCTTCATAAGCACGCTAATTTATTCTCCTTCCCGCCGCGATCACGGTTTCCCATGCTTCGTTTCGCGATTCAGCTATTCGGACCGATCGGATTCCGAGCGAGTCGATCGCCGAGATAATCGGCGTGACACGGGAGCTCGACAACGCGCCGGGTGTTAAGTGCTACGCTTGCCCTCTGCGTAGCGCTGTCTTGTAACACGTCAGCGCAGCCTGCTTTCACGGGTGGAGTTCAGGCAGCGTCGCGACGCCCGTGTGTCAACCGGCTACGTTCGACAGCGGCGCTCGTTCATTTGCATTGCGACGCGTCGCAGCGAGTAAAAGGAAAGGGTCGAACGATCGAACCCGGCGTCGATCGCGACCTTAGCCTCGTGCTCGCTTTCGCGAATAGACTCGTGAACAGTTGCTGTATCCCTGCCCTCCTTCGTCTCTATTCTTCAGGTCACCCAAAACGGTTTCGTCTTCTTAACTGAAATAAGTTACAAGTGTAATCTCCTGCTTCTTTTTTTATCTTTAGAAAGCAATTTTAAACCAACCCCATTCAGCTAGCCCATGTACCCCCCTGTCTCCAGATTCTCGTCACGAATCCCGTTCGCATTTCCCGCGTGGCCACGGGAGTTCAGCTCGGGGAGGGAAAAGCTCTGGCGTCAATTGCCAGTCGGGTAATCGTGACGAGATCGCCGCAGGAGTCGCGCGGGGACGTCTCCGTGGCGATTTGGCGACAAAAGGGCGAGCGAAACGCGTCGCGTCGCGGTGAACGACGGCAATCAGCGTCTCGGTCGGTCCGCGTCCGTCGCGTATTGAAAGACGCGCCGCTGAGAGGATCAGTCAGCCGTCCTGGTGCGAACCACGACCGCATCGCGACACGATCTTTTTCTTTCTGTCCGTCGTCGCGTGTGTGGGCGTGGGGCTCACCCCCTTTTTCTTCCTTTCCTCGGCCACGAGAGAACTCGTTCCTATTGTCGTCGGGGCCACGGAAAGGACCTTTTCCTACGGCGGATCCCGCTTATCTGCCCAGGCTTATCTACGCGTGTTCCTCCTCTCCGCGCCTTCCACGCTATCTATGCGAGTTTCTTCATTCAACGAGATAGAGCAAAGTGCCTTCCTCTGCGGACGAATCTCGCTTGCGCTCCAAAAAGCGAGCATTATTATACACGAGGTTGCTAGGATCTTTGCTTCTCGAACGTCGGCGTCGTATCTGAATAAATTAAGATCCCGCGCCAGTTCGTTCCTCGCTATTAGAAGGAACAGCTACGAGCGATAAAGGATCACGGGCTCTCTCTATCTTCGAGTCAGCTGTTTCCCACAGAGCTCACGGTGCATCGCGGGGATGCCATTTGTCATTCACGAATAGGCGCTAGATCTTGGGTGGTCATCGGGCCAAGGGACGGACAGGCGTCGAAGCCTTTTGCCTTTGCTTATCTACCTCGACAATGGACCAAGTATCTCTGATTAAGCCGATAACTTCGGCCCGTTGAGTGCTGCTCGCTCCGTCCTGAACGGAGTTACAGCGAGGAATTCGTTTCGCGGCCCCGTCTAATTTCTACAGCATTCCGGGCTATCGTACTCTTAAAGACACTTCTTCTTTTTATAGTTCTTTATTGCTCCTAGAAATTAGTTATTTATCTTTCCTTGCCAGGCAAATCCCACTTGGGCGGGTAAACTCCGCAAACATCTTCCTCGTGTGACGATAAGCTAACAGTCGACGACGTTACTCAACCGGTTGCGTGTGTCGAACATCTTATTATGAAATCTGCGTCTATCCACTAAAGATAACGAGATAACGGTGAGCCGTAAGAATAACCCGTCGAGATCCCGCAGTTTGCTCCAAATATCGGGGCAACAGTGTTCTGTGCTCGGGAAAGATACTCGAAACGCGTCATGACCTACCTGGATCACTAGGCAAACAAAGAATCCTTCTATCTGGCGAAACCTTGTCATCTAATTGCCACGCGTGTATCAATGAAAGTTTCTTCAAATTACATATTACACAAAAAGATTTGGTAGAAACCTGTCCGATAGCAAAGTGGAGAATACTTATAAAAGTTTTCCCCCATTAAATGTAATTTCTCTCAGAGCCAGGTAAACGGTCGACGGTGGCAGGTGCGTGATCATCTTCCATCGTTTGATCGCGAGTGGCGACGTTTCGCTAAGTGCTCGTTCGCGTGACAGAGCTTAGGATAAACTTAGTAACGCGAAACTTAGAATGCCCGGCCGCCTTCCCTACGGACGAGCCGCACACGTGCACGCACGCGGTGCTACGCCGTGCTCCTTTCCACCCTTTCGGCCGGTTCGACGCTCCGTCCGTCGTTCGCAGATCGCTCGCGCGATTTCCCTTTTTCCAAGCCGCTTTCGCGCGACGCGACGCCCGTCGACTACGAAGCCGGCGGCGGCTCGTTTCATCGTCTAGCCATGCACCGTGAATCGTAAGCCTCCGTTAATCGAGGATTTATACGCGTGCCGCGAGAAGCGTTGACCCTGAGATCTATCCTCTGGTACTCGAAGAAGCTGCGAATGAAATTCTATTTTTTTTTGTTAAAGAATCATGCTATTTCTTTGTAGGCAAGAGATATTTTGCAATAGCCCATCGCTAAATTTTGTATGTCACGCTGAAAGTGGTTGATCTAATGCAAATCTCGAATACTCTCGGCTCTTTCATCATCGCGGCTAAACGTCGGATACGCAGTTGGCACTGCACAATTGTCGCCAGAGATTTATATTACGAGCATTTAGCGTGCTCCGGCTTCAAAGAGCGATTTCCTCGTCTTCCGACATCCTTGACGAAACTCCGAACGCAAACTATTATAGATCGGCGGACTTTGCGTCGGAGCAACAACGAGCAGGGATTTTCTTTTTTTCATTCATGCACCTTCGACTCCGAGGTGCCTGAGGTGAGCGAGAGAGTACAATGGGCGAGAGGAAAATATGAATCGTTGCTGTAAGATAAACACGACCGAGTACGCCGGTGCGGATTCATAAATCTCGGATTCATTCAGAGCCTCGCGCTCTTCCATTCATATCTTGGCGGCGTTGTTCGGAGTCTCTCCCCGTGTGATCGATCGGCTGAGCCTTGGATCCTCGGCGTACGGACTCACGCTCTCGAGGAGGAGCGTCGTACAGCTTTGTTGTTCTTTCGGATTATTGCACTTGCCTCATCTTTGGCTACGTACAAATCTGTGTCGTCGCCCCCCTTTAAGCTCTCCTGTCCAAATGAAGTAAATGATGCGCGACCATTTTTCACACGCAAAATGTATGTTCAATCCCTCGGATTTTAAATGAAGTTTAAGAGCATACATATCAAATACTTTTCCTGAGAACTCGGCGGACTACTTGGTGCTATTTTGAACATATCTGGAATCCTTCTGACAAAACATGATATACCAAAAGAATAGGTAGACGGAGACCATCGAGCGAAACGCTGGGCGAGTATACGTAGATGTCTATATGGAAGTGTGACATCCCGATGGTTATTCCTGGCTGCTTCGGCGTCTGCCCTCTATTAACGTGCTCGCGCGTTCTCTCTCGCTACTATCCTTTTTCTCCCCCTTGCGCCAAAGGGGGCACGTTCGGTCGGACGGCGACGGTGAACGGGGGGTTGTGACGTCGAAAGAGGGCGAGAGGAGGCGAGAAGGAGCTTCTTGTCAGAAATAGTGGCAGTTCCCTGTCTCCGCCCCGGCCACCGCCGATATCTATTCCGGAGCTGCAAAACAACATCTAGCCCTGTCCGACCAGCCAATCCGCTATCTCTAGAGCCGCTCGTGTCTATCGAGCTTCGACCACGCGGAAAAATATTGCAAAGCCCAGGGTGATAGGCGCCTTCGGTAAGACGATTCGCGGAACTCCGTACATCGTAAGTGCCAGCGATGATCGGCCACGGAATCGCCAATAACGCGGGCACCGTTTAAACGAGACGATACAACGGTGGCGATAACGGCAAACTCTTCGGGCATTCGCAGGCGATCGAGATAAAGCGGCTTCAATCAACAAGCAATCCGATGCCTCTTAATTACGTTTAATACGCGACGCAACAACGCGCGAGCGCGTGCAATTAAGTTGTTATCCGGTAACACGGGGAACGCGAGTCCGCGCGCCGCTTTACGACGTCCGCGCTCGTAATTCAGTCGTTTCGTAGCATCTGATTTGCCAAGGTATTTCCCCTTTTACGCGCGCGCGCGCGCGCGAGCCACTCTGACGCCGCAGCTGGCATCGCGTCCTCTAAAAAGAAAAAACCCGACGCTGAAAGCCGAGAAACTCAGCTAAACAGAGGGTTACCTTCTCTCCACCTCTTCTTGTTCCTCTTTGGCGAACGCTGATGCACCTTTCGGTTTCCGCGTGCGGGCGAGCAGCTGTACCCCGTCGGAAGGAAAGGTTCCGAGGGAAAAAAAAATAATACCGGCGACACGGCGCGGATTCGCTAGAATCGGTTATGCGATCATGATTTTCCGATGGGGGTTGCAATTCTTTTAGATTCACCGTTTAGAGTCGATTAGTACGGTTTGTGATAGTTTTTTTTTCATTTTCCCCGCTTTGATCCTTCTATCTGTGTTCCATCGAAGGAGAATGGCGCACGCCGTTCTGTATGCGAGGTCGAGGTCGCCCGACGCAGTTGCCCCGCGCCCGAGGAATCACCTAGCAGCGCGCGCAAAGAGAAAGCAAACGCGGGGGTTAACAATGTGGGTAACGCGGCGAAGGTTGGGAGCGTCGTAAATCAAGGGAACGAGCCATCGACGCCTGTAAAGTCATCGGGACCGCGATCACTTCTATCGATGCCGGTGCGGGAGGACAGATTAGGCTGCGCGGTCGGAGAGGAACAGACCCGATTCGTCGTGTTCGAACATCCTCCTTTACCGCCTGTCTAAACCCTCTAGATCCCTTGATAGGTCAAGTGTGAGTTTGATCGTCGATTCCGTTTCGCCTCGAGCAACTTTACAATCCGCTCCATTCTGTATGTCGCGTAACGAGCAGCGACGCGCTAGACGACAAGGGAGACACACGCGGCGCGCGACAGTACGCAAACGGGAACCTTGCCGCGCCAGAAATCGGCTCGTTTAATTTTATCGCCGGAAAAAGGGAGTTCCGCGGCGCGCGGCGGTAAGTATGTTAATGACTCGTAGGCGACAGCCTTTAGATCTAGACGTCCCTCTGAACCGCGCGTCCAAGCTCTCGCTGCGTCTGCCAGCAAATAGTTCACAGCATCAATCCCGACGTCTTATTATAACGTTATTAAAATAACCGGCCCTCGCCAACTCGCTCCGCGATTCTCCTTTTCCTCTCACGCATCTTTTGGCTCCTGCGATGCGACTATCCTCGATTCGGTGAGCGCTTACGTTTCCGACACCCTTCGAGAGAAATTCGTCCTCGACTCGTCATTATTTTTCTGCGAATCTGCGCATGTTTTTCTATGCCGCGCAATTTCCAAATCGATCCGACCCGCCCGTTTGGCGTAACAACCCATTTCGCAGCAAGAGCAAAGATTTTCCAAGGAACGGCGGGCGTTAAAGCGGGGTAATGATTCGCCCTCGTATATTGCCACCCTCGCGAAAATCTCTCTCTTTCATTCAGCGAGAGCCTCCCGCCGTCCCGCTTTTTTTTTTCTTCATTGAAAAATATTGCAAATTTCCTGCCCTTTCGCGCGACACCCCGGACACGCAATCAGCCGCGAGGAGATAACTTCCCCTCCGTCTTTGCCGCGAGCGTATTTTTATCGTGTTTACGAGTTTATCGACGTGTCACGCGCCGCTGACATGCGGCTCGTTTGCTTATTGCCCGAACCAGCAATCACGCCGCGTACGACAACTGGGATTCGTATATCAGATTTCCAGCGAAAGGGTTGCAAAGGGAAGTTACTTAAAAGAGAAAAACACAACCACCCCTTGTGACGGTGTTTGATAAGTCGCATAGAGTAATGGACACGCGATCGAAGAATCAATCGAAGAGGCAAACGAACGCGTGTACGCGTTTTACGTGACCGGTGCTTCGCTGAACGTCTCCACTCGGCCCACGAAACAGCCGTGCTTCGGGGGGTGGTTTCCAGCCCCGGTCTCGCGAATCGTTTATCCCGCTCGTGGCGGAGCCTCCTACACGCTGGATATTGTATTACAGGCTTGAATATTTAACGAGACCGGGTGACACTCGGCGCCGACGGGGGATAAGAACTTCTGGAAGGTCTGCCTCGTCGTTCACTCTCCCCCGGGCGGGTGGTGGTGTATAACCGTTGCCCTTAATTCTTTTTCCCCGTCGATTTTCCCGATAGGCCAGGGGCGAATATTCTCTGCTACACTTTCCCAGCAATCGCCGCGATAGCGACCTCTTATCTTGCGCGCTACGTGTCGCCAGCTTTACACTCGCCGAGACCCGTCGATGTCGCTAAATTATTCATTCAAACGAGGTGGTTCTTTCCTAATGCGACCGCGTGTTTTCCGCCCCTGTTACGTTTTCATTTTCACCGTTTCACGCGTCACGTTCTCGCGGCGAGCACGGGGCCCGTGGAATTTTTGTAGTTACGCGTTAGCAAGCTTAGAAAAGTCCACGACTATACCTTTAATTTACTGTTTTGACGACTCCGTCCGGGGGTAGTTTCCACGCTCCACTGTTATGATCCGCCGAATAGAAAATCGAAGAAACTGTCGTGCAGTGCAGCTTGCGTTAACTGTACGGGAAAAGGGAATGGCTGTTTTTATCGGCATGAGTGTTGGTAACGAAATAATATTACTGAACCTTAATTAAGATTTTAATAAGGGTATAGATATGAGAGTTCTCCGGAAAATTGGCTTACACGTCGCTTCTACAATAAACTTCATACCTCATTTCATTTTCCCCGATTTATTTCTGCGGACAGTTTTATAGGATATCGAGGTGAACCTCGCCCATGTAACTTTGTTACACATTTTTTGCCCACTTGCCGTGGTATCAGTGGAGGCGGGTGTCGCCGAAGTCGATGTCGCGTCTTGTAGCGTTGGGAAGCGAGGAATATCACAACCCCTACCTGAAATACCCGGGACCTCTGCATCGGAGGGACCTTCGTGCAACGCCATAAATCACCCCGACAAATTTAATTATCCTGCTGTCTACGATAAAGCTCGGCGCGCGTCCTCCTTGTTGTCTAACTTCACCTATCTCGCAAGCCCTCTAAGCCTCCGGCCGCCTCCTTTGACCCGTTTCCTCCTGCTTCTTTGCGGAGGATCCGCGGGAAATCTTGTACCTATATATTCCCCGAGCCTCGAAACCCGAAATGCATTTTGGTAAATTGGAAGGTGGGCTCTTGGTGTTCATTTTTTTTTTAAGTGTAAGATAGAGAAAGACGGAAATGGAAATGCTGGAAATATTTTGCCGCAGCAGATATATGATGAATAATTTTATTTCGCTAGGTTTATTTTATTCTAATATATCTTTTCCCGAATCTGTGCTCTTCTAGAATAAATACGAATGTAACGGTATAGAATCACAGAATAGCGCGCCCGACAAATTCCTCCGGCACAGCACGGAACGGTTTAACCAAGGATTATTATTATTACTATTATTATTATTGTTTATAAGTTCTCCGGCTAATGAAACGTACGGGGCGGAACGTGACTCCCGACTTCATCCCCCAGATTACACGGGGTATCTCGTTTATTCGGGTATACTCCGAGATTATAACAACTTGTTGTCCCTTCGATTAATCGAAATTCACGTTTATCCCTTTCTTGTAGTCTCCGTCCTATCTCCGCTTCTTACGACGGGCTTATCGAGATCGTAGATATCGGAGCAGCAATTTACTTCGGTTTACGTCGATTGCCTTTTACCCCTCAAAAATTGAGACTGCGCTCCGTCGGACCGCAGAAAACACTTTCTATCAGAATAAAGATTACATTGATTCTATACGGCAAAAGACAAATCATAAAGCACACCGATAATTGTTTAAAGAATTCCGTTTTCGATTTTCACCTAGAAAGACATGTTTCAATTCTACCCACTTTTATACAAATCGCGAGGCGTAAAGTTTCTACCACATTTCTTACGCGACCCCGGCGCGGTCCACAAGTAGGCAATGGATTACCAGCATCCATGGTCGCAAAGATTAATCGAAATTCACGTTCACCCGCGCGCGGGTGTCCACGCTCCGCCTAACCTACCTTCCGGCTGGAGAGCTTACAGAGATCACTATTAACCGGGACGGGATGAAGCAGGGCCGATCGGGTTCTTATCTGCCCCCGTCGCCAGATAAATTTTCCAGGGTCCACGGATTAGGTTCGTGCGGATAGTACATTCTGTTATCGGCGCCGCTGCAGCGTCCCGCCACGCGCGTCCACCGTCGCGTTTCCGCGCTCAGCGTTCGCCGGACACGCGATTAGAAGCTACACGTACCATTTCCTATGGCTGCCGTGACTGCTATCCGTACGATATATTTCTACCCTGAACTCTAATTGTAATTATCCCGTTGAACAACCCAGAAAACTTGTAGAAATCGGTGTTGAACTATTCCGACGTATATTTTTATTGTGAAGTTTTTAAGAAGCGACGTAAATTTTTTTTATTACGGTACAATTCTGTCTATTCTAGAACTGGGTAATTCCGCGAACTTTGCGCCTCGAATCCGAACAATCGCGCCTAACGAACGCATCGCACGATTCTTCAACGAAGAAACGAGAGAGCGCACACGGGTGGGACGCTTTCGCGCGGGTTTCCCCGCGCCGATTCCTCCTCATTGAAATCGTAACCGCCTCCGCCGCGAGATCGGCATAAGGCAACTTGACCGAGCCGCTGCCTCATTGTCCTGGCCGCATTATAATACAATTTTCAGTAGTTGAAGCCGAGGCTGCCCCGGTGCTCGTCAAAAAAAAAAGAGTAAAAAAGGGAAGCAAACGGAGGGAAGAGAGAGCACACAGGGATCTGTTCGTACGCACGCCGACCACGCGTTGCATATACCTGTGTTCGTTGCCAGGGGTATAAAGTGAACCGGTGGCAGCGAGCACAATGCGCCGTATCAAACAAAGCTGCTGCGCGCACGGGACTTCCATGGAGAAGTGTGGGTGGGTGCGCGAGGTGTAGTATTACTCATTCAAATGATCCTCTCCAGAACTAGCCGCCTCTCTTTCCCTCCGCCCTGTGCCCCGATAGTTTCATCCCCCACACCGGCATTCCCTCTTTCTCTGCCTTCTTCCGACCGGTACGCGTCTCTCGCTTCGGCAACCCTCTCCTCCGCCCTTGCAGTCTCCGCTCGTCACGATGCTTTCAATCCGCCAGCCAGGCATTCACATATTCCTGCGCTCCAGTTAAATAAAGAGTCCTGGCGTTTACGGGCCTGTTGCATGCGCAAACACGCCACCGCGATAGACAACGGCGTGTGCGTGCACGCACGCGTGTGGAGGCACAGGTACGAGGAGGGTTGCCGGCAACCCCTTTTGCCTAGATCTCGTTTCGAGAGCTTCCTCCCGCGTCCATTGTACCCCCAACTTTTACCCCCGCCGTGCTTGGTATTATTCGAGTCATATATCACGGTTCCAATGATTTTTCGGGACCACCTCTGCACGGTGCGTATACTGTCGATGAGTATTCGCGAGATCGGGGATAGGATTCGGGAATGTTTAAAACAATTTAGACGAAGATAATTGATCCTTTTAGTTGCTTTTCTCGAAAGTTCGACTGAAGAAATGTTGAGTTCTTCTCATTCATTCCTCCCTGCATAAGTTCTCCTCTCGGCATCCCTTAATCTCGATGATTCTTCATCGACTTCCGTCACCGCCGCAGGGTTCCATTGACATGGCCGTGTCAAACCGGACACTGACTTCGTCCTCTCTGTCGTCACAACACCGACCTCGGCCAAAGAGCTTCAGCCGTTTCATGTCCTTCACGCGAACCTTCCAGCCTCGACCGTTCTCGCGCGTTCAGCTATTTCGCCGCGAAAAGCGACTCTAAACGGATTTCCCGGTGCACCGTTCTAATGCCATTGTGCGGAATCGTTGCCTGCGACCCGCCGCCCCGGCAGCAAAGTGTTTCTCGATTCCCCACCCTTCTTTTCCCTCTTGCGGGATTGTCAACAGTTGCCCCGGGTCGCCGGGTCAGGTTTTGTCGTGGAGCGTCTACCCCCGTGGACCTTTGTCGAGCGGAAAATTCTCGGAAGGATTCGAGGGAAAATAGATGGACGGAGAATGGGCCCCGAAACACCCCCGCTGCGCGTCCCATTGTTCGGCGCCGCGGCTTTGGGCCCCTTCTGGCCGGCTTTCCACGCTGCTTTAAGCCGCGCCCGCTTACTTCTGGGTTACCGATTTCGGATCTTCGAAAGGATTTTCCGGGGCTCGGGCCGATCTTCGAGGATCGTCCGCCGTCCGTGGTGAAACGTCCCTCTTCTTCTTCTGAAAGGTGGACGAATTAGAACAGGGGTTCGCTGTGACCTTCTTGACTTTAAAAGGAATTCATTCTTCCTGTTTCGATCGCTAAGATAGCGTGAGAGATTCGCCTGGCACGCGTTATAATAAAAAAAATGCTAGGGATCGGAGGTATTTAGGTAAATTTCTCCGATAAACCGGAACCGTTCTGCAAAAGACTCCCACAATTTCGTAGCACCGTGTGAAAGACGTGCACCGAATGCAGGCATTTTCGCGATAGAACGATCAACGGTGTAAATCGACTGTGGCCCCCGTGGATTTCGTACGAACGCCGGATTATTCGACGGGTTTGCACACAGCGATTATAATACAGGGTGGTCCATTGTCGGGCGGAAATTACGGAAACGCAAATTGGCCGGTGTGACTGTGACGGGTGCAGACGCGGGCCACGTGCTGCCGTCGCCGCCGCTGCGGTTCTGTAATCAGTAGCACCGCCGCTCGAAGGGGGTTGAAAGGGGTCGGCGAGATCGGGGCGGATTTCTAAGCCGTAAGCCCTGCTATTGAAACGATCAAACCCGAAGGCTGTGTGGGCCGTGTATTTCGGCAATTACGCGTTAACGATGCGAGCCCCGATACGAAATTGCCTTTCTCTAATGCTCGATCTTTGCATGATAACTCTCTTTTAAGTGAATCGCTCTCCGTCGCGTCGGACGTGTCTCTGTTGTTTGAAACGGCCGCTACGCATGACGCCCTTAGTGGGGAATAATTAGTGAGACATTTGGTAAATGAATTGTCAAACGTGACGCCGTCTATTTTCTCGTGATTAAAGATTGATACAATAATTCGTTCCCGTTGCCGCTTATTAAAATTCTGCGACTGGTTTAAGAACCAAAGGCATTGCGAATGAATCGTTTCCTCTAAAAACATATTATGCGCTTCTTATCGTCAAGAGAACTCTCCATCGCACTTGCGCCCATAATTTTCGTTCTCGGCACCCCGTCAATGTTTGCAAGCTTTCGACGAATCAAAGCTAATATCCAAGCCATGGGCACAAATTTGGGAAAACATCGGTGGGGTGTTCTCACCAGTTTTCCCGGCTTTCATCCCGACGGTATACACGCGAGTTGTTTGCAAAAGTCACTAACAGACGAGCAGGGCGGCGCGTGGAACGACGTCGCGAGCGATTCTCTCACACGGGGTGGGCTCCATTGTCGTCGCCCTTCGGTTTCTCCGCACTTTTTTTTTTCAGAGTCCAGCCCCTATCGCGTCGCTCGAGTTCTACCCCCGTGAGGGGGTCACCCCTAGTGTTTACGGAGCCACCCGTAACGTGTATCGTCGATCGCATTAACCCGGAGACTATGAATTCGAGAACGCTTCGTAATTGTTATCGCACCGTTGCGGCGACAGCGAATGACTTTCTGGCTGTTTCGCTGATTTTTGACAGTTTTTAACACGCGAAGATCGAATCGATCGATTCCTTCTATCGCTGCCGGACATCGGATATCAGTGCATTTGGTGGATCGTGATTCTCGACGAGATTTTCGCGAACTTAACCGCCCGTGACCGATAAGCTAGGAAAGTCAGAGATACCGTAAGCCCCGCCGCTATTGTCGCCGAGCTATCTAATCGAGACTTTCGATAATCCGTAAAACCATAAGAGAGTAAATCCGTGATCGATAAGAGAAAGTTGGACGCAAGAATGGATAAAATACTCGATCCCTTCGCGACAAAAGCGAAATGGGATTCGCGACTCGAGAGATCAGCAGTTTGAACGGTCTGAGTGTCTGGGCGAAGTGTAGCTATCGCGATCGGCTGATTAATTTTGCGCGAGCAATCGACCAAAATGTAACGCGAATTCGTATCGGCTCGAAAATTTGCGCGCTGTTATCTTCGAAACTCTTCCTGGTTCGATTGCAACGAATATCGCGTTCGATTTCGTATCAACGAAGTTTTGTTTTTCATCGGCGGCTAGACGATTAATGCAAATTTACTTCGAGCTCACGGGAAGCTTGAAGACACCACTCTCGAGCACGGACATCGGGCGGGGTGCGCTGGGCCAACGGGGTACGAAATTCGGTTCGCGAAGTGGCGGCGGAGAGACGCGCAGAAGCTGATTCAATCATGATAATACGTAGAATGAAATTTACCGTCGACCATCACGCACGTAGCCGGTACGTAGCCTCCGAGAGGGTGCTCGGTAGCCGGGGGATGCACGCCACCCCCGACTCTGCCAATCTAATAATACCAATTGACTCGAGCGGCCGACGAATGCTCGATTTGCGGTTGTCCCTCGTCTTCTTCGCGGTCTACGCTCTTATCCTGTTAGCGCCGCTCGAAAAGTGGACGGGATCTGATTCTAGCTCGCGAGTCGAGTGCCACTTCGACGAGGAAGGGGTTTTCATTCGATTCGAATGCGTTTCTCCGGAAGATTCGATTTGCGGGGCGTGAATGGATACATGGCGTACCGGGTTAAACGAGAATTTCAGAATCAACCTCTCTTTTATCGTTTTTAGTTAGCGACCGTGACTAATCGAATACATAACAAAAGTACATACATACATGGCGTACAATGCAATGTCATTATATCATAATACTGTTTTCAGGACCAAGTTGGTGGTCCCCTCTACGTCACAGTTTGTGATAAACGCCAACATCTCTAAGGAAGCAAGGAAAGTTCTTGCAGTGCTTTTAGAACTACTTACTAGATATTATAATGGACATACTATAATACAAAGTATATTATATAAAGTAATGTATTGTTATACAATACTTTATATAAAGTACAGATTACAAGTTTATGCTCTGAACATTTTTATTAACATTTCTGATTTCTCGAATCTGAAACATCGCAATAACTGGTACATTTTATTGCTTCGCGTGAAGATTGAGACCTCTCGCGCTATATTCAAGATTTGTAAGATTCATCTACATCCCGAGGAAACTTTAATTCCATCGGCCGAGTGTCCGTTGCACCCTCTTCTTCCGCGTTTATGCACCCTCGGCGCGTTCTCGACATGTTGCTCGCATTGTCGCCAGTCAAATGCGTAAAACCCGGGGGGGGGGGGGGGGGGGGGTAACGGCGTATAGGCGGCATGCGAGCACGGTCCTACGGCAATGCCAGATGGGTGACTGATGCGACCAGCGACCCCGCGTCAACGTGAAGCGACGAGTCGGGTGACAGGATAGACCGGCCGCGGGACCGAGTCGAGGGTCAAGTCGACTGCGATATTACATTTCCCGTCGATTTATTCCAAACTAACGAAGCGCGACGCAGAAACAACGGGCCGGCAACGCTCGTCTTTAACGCTTTTGTTCCTAGGCAGTGAAAGGATTTGACGATCGCTTCTCGGTTAGCAGCGGCGGGGGTTGTTGGTAAACGCTGAAAACGTTCGGACTTCTGCAAATTCTCCGCGTAGTCAAGCCCAGCTGCACCGTTGAAGAAGAAAGAGTGCAGTGCGAAAGCACTCGAGCGGGGTTACATTCGATAAACGGAATGCAGCGCGCAATATATTGGCAGAGCCCGAGTGGCGCGAAAGGCGACGCGTTACACGCTCCTCGCTTCCGTGGTTCGTTCCACGACCGTTCTTCCCTTCGAGTGTCCGCAGCTGTCACGGAAAAGTCGGTTGCACCAGCAAACATTCCTTTTTTCCGGCTTGGGGCGCTCCTTTCATTGTGTCCCGGCGGCGCGGTGGATCGCGAGCCACCGGAGGAGAAACGATTCCGTTCTGGTCCACGTACGATCGTCCCCGGCTAAGGGAGGGAAGAAGGTAATAATAAAAACGAGTTCCTCCCCTTCTGCCGACGACGTTACATTCGACGAGGTAACACCTTCGGATGTACACACATATTCACGTCGGCCAGAGGGTTACGCGAAAGAAAGGACCACCGCCCCACTCACTCGTCCTTTCTGTCGCGCAAGGGCAGGTCGGTTCGATTCAACGGAGGATCCTATGGCCCATGGTTACCCGTCGTTTCTGCGGTACCCCTTGGCACAGGACGCGAATAATGACGTAACAATGGCTGCCGGTGAGTACACTACAAAAACAGCGGCCATTGTGAGGCAGCGGGCCGATCATCCTCTCACCGCGTAAATGTGATTACACGAGCGTGCAGGCGGTGAGTCGCTCGGTGCTTCAGGCGATTGACAGTCATCCTCGTTAATGGTGTTTTTAAAAACAATATCCACGTGCCCCCCCGTCGCAGCGCCGGCAGTCAAGGGTGCTTCTGTTTTGCTTACACGCGCCACCCCCGACCGCAGTGGCGCCTAGAATTTCTTTTTGTTTTTACTTGCCACAGAAACGATGAGCAATCATTCCAGTGGATAAATTACAAAGA
The DNA here is from genome assembly GCA_023838395.1 of Holcopasites calliopsidis. Taxonomy (NCBI): domain Eukaryota; kingdom Metazoa; phylum Arthropoda; class Insecta; order Hymenoptera; family Apidae; genus Holcopasites; species Holcopasites calliopsidis. Next base: position 2,027,661 of record JALHAQ010000015.1, read on the forward strand.
TGATGATTTATTCTTGGAGTACCTTTCCTTCTCCGGTCTGTCGAGCGACACTGGAATCTACGAAAATCGAACGATCGTACCTCGAGCGAGTTCCCGCTTTCCACCTGTCGCCGGAAAGGAAAGTCGTCCTGTCGAGGTCGTGAACGGCCCCGCGTCGGCGGCGGCGGTGGTTCTCGGTTTCCGAGATAATCGACCGGGCCGAGCGGAACGCGATGCATCACGATTAATTACCCAAGCAAAGCGGCGCACCCCTTACGTCTTCATTATGTAGGCCAGCTCGTTGCAGGTGCCTTTCACGGCGATCATTCCCTTTCCGCGAATGGGAAAACAACCGCGCGGTTCGGAGCAATTTCGCCGTATTCCGATCACGTGCGGCCGTACTCCGGCTTGGAAAATCGCGCCGATAAGCCGCGACCCGAGACAGAAAGGGATCCGGTCGGCTTCGCCTGAACGCGTTTTAATTAGCCGCGGGGCTGCTGGTTTAATTAACGCCTGTGTTTTTCCTTCTCGTTCCGCGCGGTGAAACCGACGATGGGAATGCCCGGCCGTTTTCGAGCATTCATTGTATCGGTTTCGCCTCTAGGAAATGATCACGTATCCTCGGTTAGTCACCTTTTGGCTGCAGTTTTCTTTCCTCGACCCTATGGACTCGGATTTGCAAACGTTAAACGAGGATTCAGAGACTTCGCACGATTTGATACCGATCACCGTATAATCCCAATTTCTTCAATCACTTGTAATTACATGAAAGGCAACCGCTAATCCAAGTGTGGAGAAACAGTTTAGAACGCGTCAATTTGACGCGTTTCAAATTTCATGTTAAAAGTTGCAGAAGTCATAAGCATTATTTTCAAGCAGCTTAGATTAACTTTAATCGATGTAATAATATCTACACACGTCCTAGTTCATTTCTTCCCAGGACTTTATAATTTCAAACACTTGTATATGATATACCTGCTTTTTACAAAATTTCCATGAATGGATGCACAGAATGGCCCGTAAACTTAGTGTTAATTCCACAGCTGTTTTCATCCCGCATAACCGCATCCATTTCATAAACCAATAAACCAGCATAAACCAATATAAATGAACAATTCCACTCTACTTCATCGGTCCAGTCGTATCGGGCAGCAATAGATTAGCAATGATTTCCCCAGTTTTCCGCGGGGCGAGCACGTTCACGCTCGAGGAAGCCGCGGCGATCGCGTCGATGTAATTTCCCATGCACGGTGGCCGTAATCTTCGTTCTGCTTCCCGCTCCTTTTCCTTCGACATTCGCGTGATTCAAAGCGTCCGCGGTCCCGTGCGCTGTGCGATCGGCCGGCTGCTGAACTCAGCCGTGTCCCGTTTCTGCCGCTTTCTGCCCGCCAGCCAGCAATCTCGTGTCCGTTCCCGTGACTTCAGGCCTGCCAGCACGTAATTTCGACCTCGATGTCGCGAGTTCCGCGACCGGAGCCCCCCTTCGAGCGGTCTACGGAACGGTGACTCGCGCGGTTTGCCTCTTGATGAGTCTACGTCGTTGATTGCCGCGAGTTCGTGTAGGTTTTAAAGTAGGCGATCGCAGTTTGTCGATTCCTTAGGATATTGGACTATATTCGACAATAATAATCCTGTTACGTATTATAATATTTAATCATCTCCGCATTGCATTCTCTGCCGCACATTCATCTAGAGGTTCGCGTCTTGCTCGAAGCGACGACGATACGACGGTTTTCTCTCGAAGGGAGATTACGGTTGTTCGGTCGCGGATGATATATTTTTCTTGGTGGCCGGTATTGCCGTGTAAACCCAATAAAGAGGCACGGAACAAGCGGCCGCACACGACGACGAGGACGAGAGTAGACGCGTGTTCAGCACGCGCGAAACGCGAGTCGAAACGATACCGTTCCGTGCTCCGAGGTTCATTCGGTCCCGAACAATAAAAGGATTCCTGCGATCGGACGTAGAAGAACGTTTCCACGAGGCCGGCCGGCCCGCAAACAAACGGAGTCGAAATTTCCTCTTTTATAACCGGTGCCAGAGCGGCTCACTTCGCGGAAGCCGCCGCTTATCGGCCGCTCCCGCTTCTTCTTCTTCCTTCTGGATCAACAAACGCGCGCCGCGTGTCGCGGCTTTTGCAGGCGCCCCGGCGTTTGCTCCCCGATTCTTTTTCGTCGACCTTAAACGAAGCGCGTTTCTTCGGTATTCTCTTCACAATTCCGTTCTGTAGCGAAGGTAAATCGTTGTTCATAAAGATAACGGGGAAGAGACTGTACGAAAAAAAATTGCGAAAAATCGTTTCCCCGGCTCCTAAAACCTCTCCGATCGATCCTTCATGACAGATCGTATCGCGTGCATCCCCTACACCGTTCTCCGTGCACCGTGTACCACGCGCGGAAATTAAACCGAGATATCCATCGGCCGCGTTTAATATCAAGGACCAGGCTCGGAAAGCGGAAGTGCGAAACATCAGCACGTTTCAACCGCTATCGCGCGTCGAGATTAACGAAAGCGTGTAACGAGCGGTGGATTTCACGCGCGTGTACCCCGTCGAACGAAACGCGTGCCCCGGTTCGAATGTGGGCTGGCCCGGGTCGGCCTATCGGCGATAATAATAATAATAATAATAATAGCGGCACGTAAAAAGCGTGGCATGGCGGGTGTCCAGGCCACGCGACCGTGATTCCTCACAATGGCCTCGGTCGGAGGCCGGCTGCGAAATGCACAATATCGTCAAATTTCATTATCGGCGCAATAATGCGGCCTTAATTCGCCTTAGTCCAGGCCTGCTGCTCTCTTCGCCCCGTATCGCGGTTCGTTGCTTCCGTTCCGCGTTCAATGGACGCGCACCCTGGGACGTCTCGGGGGATACGCGGGTTGTTCCGGCTTTCAATGAACTAGTATTCGATCCGGGGTACTGCGCGCGTGCCCCCCCCCCCCCTCCCCCAGCCCCCTTCTCGCTGATCTTTTCGGTTTTTTCTTTTCTTTTCGACTGAGTAGCTTTTGGCATGATTACGGTTTGCGATCGGGTAAGGTCGTTGCACGGTCCGACCATGCTGCGCGCGTTTATCCGGGTCGCTTAGGAACGGCTAGATGCAGCGGGCCACCAAGGGACGAGGAACGGAGAGAGACTGCTGCTGGCCCCCGTACACTTCTGTACACAAACACGCTGTCCACCGCTATCGGCCGCAGAGATGTTTAATGTTTCGAACTGTTTGAGAATAATATTTACACGGGGCGCGCGCGTAGGGCCTTGGACGGCTACTTCCGGTTTATGATCGCGCGCGCACAGCCACGCTCTTATCGGCCGGAGCATATTTTCCAAATGGTCATTGGTTCATGCGTACGCCTGCCCAGTTCGGGTTGCTTCGATTCCCCCCCTGTTAATCTCTGTGCCCGCGAATTCGTTCGCGATTATATGTACCCATTTGGACTCAGAGGCAGGATCAGCTGCAGGATCAATTGTTTTACATCGGCTTCCGAATGATCTTACATGGTCGAGTTGCTCGCATTGAAACTTACGCATCGCCGCAAGTGGTACAGCAGGAACATGTAATGAAGAATGCACGCTTGCTCCGTAATGAAAGTGAACAAAGTGTCGACTCATGAATGAAACATTGCCGCTCGACTTGGTTCACGTCCGTTCGCGATCCAATATCGTGCATGCGTTCGAGGGAAACCGAGTGCATCGATCCCTCGAAAGAGTCCCCTCCCCGTCGATCGAAACGAACGCGCGTGCACGGAATGGCAAAGGACTCGTTTCCCAGCGTTGGAGTCGCTGGCCTAAAGGTAAGCCACCTACGTGCAACCTTCACCTACGAAACGCAGGCCGGCACGCGAGGCAATGATCGTACCGTTGCAATTACCCGACGTGACTTGCATTCCGCACCCTCGCCGCCACAATGGCCCGCCACCGCTCTTTCTTCGTGTCCGTCAACGTGACACGGACGGTTCTCCACCGGGCATGAATTTTCACAAGCCCAATCGGTGACACCAATTTTTCTCCCTCCCCCGTCGATCGATCGACAATTTCGCATCTGTATCGAAGAAATTTGCGCCGCGTATCGACTGAATACAATATTCCATTTTCCCTCATGACATCAGTTCTACTTTTTTAACAAGTTGTTACGTAATGGATTGATTTATGGGAGATTTGCATCCCTTGCCGCGCTCGTCGGAACTGGCCATAAATCCCGGTCCTACTGCCTACAACTGGTATTCAATAATAAAGAATCTTCTGAATGTCGCTAACGCGTTAGACATCCCGTGCTCAAGGATCCCAACAAGCCACCGTCCTTGGTGGCCACTAAATCATCGCAGGTGTATCCCCCGGATCTCGTTCGAGTTAACGTCGACGACGATCGTGGATCGGAAACAGCTGTCGTGTGACGACGAAACGAGTGAACGATAGAAAAGAAAAAAGAAACGAAACGAGGTGGGCCTCGCTTAAGAGGCGACGCTCGGTGCTTATAGCCAAGAAACGAGCCACCATAAACTTTATCGTCACGGCAGAAGCGAGAGAACCTTACGAGCCAGAGCGAAGGAGACGGCAGAGAAAGCTCTCCTTCTCCGGAGGATTGTCAAAATAGCCGATCTTTATGTCGCTTTTATAGCCGCTTGACTCGCCGCGGTCGTTACGAGCGTGAAATCCAAGCCCTTCCGGGAGGGGCGGACGCCGGAGCCACCCCCGGCACTCCTTCGTTGCGGGGACCTTTTCCAAAAACCCGTGGCCCGCCCTAGCGTCGCGAGGGCCTTTCGAGACACATGGCGAGCAAACGAGGGAAAGACTTTTACCCCACGGGGGGCCCACGTGGCTTTCCAGCGGCGTGCGTCCTAAGGGTGTACGGTTACCGGCCCCTGCATCCCCAGAGGGCTGGAAAATATTCCGTGGCCCTCCTGGAACAATATACAAGAAATTTTTAGAGGGGCGACCCGGCTTGCTACTAATTAAGACGATTCCCAGTATAGCTTTTGCCTCTTCGAAGCCTTCGGACGAAACCGGACGCCCGTCTTCGACGGTCGCGGGGACATTTGTTATCGCGAACGTTGATCGTTTTGTCTTGACAAGCAATGAGCTGGGGTGCGTAATATATTTCCTGGGATCGTAGTTGATTATCGGTAATCGTGCATGGATCTTGGTCGTCACGATTTATGCGCTTCTCAGGCGTTCGGGTCTTGTATTAGAGAATTAATCATGTAATAGGCACTTTAAGATCCTCGTTGAATTTCAATTCGTGAGAAGGAACAATTTTAATATAAAGGAGAAGATGTTATAATTATATTTGTTGCCGCGTTAAATGTCAAAGGAACTAAAGACTTCACGCGAGAGACCTTAAATCTTCAACGCTGCCCAACCGCAGAAACCTTTCTCAAGCAAATCCTCAGGGTGTAACCAGGAAGGCGCGTGGCCAACCTCCAATTATTACGCGCGGCTCCTTTCAAGCGGCCGCAGAGGACTGGACCATAAAAAATCTTGTTCGTGGCGGGAGCGCTATCGGCCGGCGGCCGGAAACGTTCTAATTTCCGACAAACAGCACCACTTTTTCCCTTGGCCCTTCCGCTCGGGCGGTATCGCCTCGTTGTACTGGTTTTTGTCATTCCCAAGACCGTCTTACTACCTGTTATTATCGCGTGTCGGTCCACCGGTGAGAACATAAACCTGTCGACCGACGAAGAATCGTCTCCTTCAGCTACGCCAAAAAATATGGGGGTTTAATGTTCTCCGATTAAGGGAGATGTAAGGTCGGTAAGAAATTCTAGACAGTCGTGATAATGACGGCAATTAGTTAGAAGCGTGCTAATATTAATAACGTAGTTTATATTAATTAGAAATTGAACAGTTATTACGGAATTCTCGGCACAGAAGTGATACTCTAATACGAAGCAACCCCTTTTGTAAGTATTCTACGGTTCAGAAATAATTTCGCTTTCTTGATAATTACGTCCAAGTGACTCTTTCCACGATTCAGGAAAAAAAAAAGGAAAGATAACGCAATGTCATCCACAGAAAATCGAACTGAGTAAAATCGCCACTTTCGCGTCCGCTTTCTCCGCGTTCGCAGCGGAATCGCGTAAATTTCGCGTGTCACCGAGGACAGAGACAGGGTTTTCGCGTTCATATTCCACGGTTAATAACGACCGTCCGCTTTATCGTGGTTTCTCCTCGTAAAAGGCTGCACCGCAAATTCGATGATCTCGCCGCTCTTATCCGCGCCTCGGCTCGAAACGCGGCGATAACGAAAGCGTGGCTAAACGGTCGTTCGCGATCAGGTGGTTCGTTCTTTTCGCAACAGGGCGGGCCCGTTGTTCCTCCGTTCGTTCGCGACAGAAACGGTAAACACAGCAGGCAGGATAAGATCCGGCGTAGGTAGCCAAGGGAGGGCAGGTGTTCGCGACTTTCATTAGACTGCTCTGTCCGCGTTCGTTCGGTATGAAATTATTTGCTCGCGAGCAGTGTCATTTCTCTTCATCGACTCCACGCTTCCGGTGTTGTTCTTTTCTCGGGCTGCTTCCGTCGACGAGTGCTTCCCACGTGACACACGTGTTCTCCACTGTTTGTACAATACATTCTGGACGTCGGGCCGTTCTAGATCGTGTTCTGCTGTTTTTTTTGAGTGAAATTGGTCGAATCTGGCATGGTGGGTGTATTTCTGTAAAAGAAAGGAAACGATTCTTTTCGCAGATATGTTAATTACTGCAACGAATGTTCAATCAGGGAGATCGAGAGAGTTTTATTTTAGAAGATCGAAATAGTTCAACATCTGCGACACTAACTGAAACCGAAACTACATCCTTGCCGCCGGTACTCGAATTAACAAAAATCTCAAACGGAGGGAAGTAAATCGTGGCTCTTCTTATTCCCTTTCTTATCTTCCTCCTCGACTGTTCTTGTCTTGATGGTCAAGCGGCCAGTACGCCATATCTTAACGATGTAATTATACATTCCACGTTTGGCGGCGCAATCGCTTCGGACTTAATTGTCGATCGCATTAAAGGCGCAACAGTTTTTTGCGGATTCTTCGAATTTGCACGAATCGTCCCTCTCCTTCGCTATCCACTGTTCCCGCTCGACGGTGTGCAGGCCTTTTACAATCCCCGTCCATATTTGTATCTCGTTGTGGCTCGTTAATTCACGAGGGTACGGAGGGGAACGGGGAACCGCGGTGGAGGAGGAGGGAGAGTCGAGAGCGGGCCTACGCAACGCCGGTAATCGGGAATTAATTAAAGTTTATGTTGCCGCTGTAAACGTTTATAACTGTCGGGGAGGGGACCAGGTGTTTTATTCCCGGCGATGGGGCACGTGCCGTCGACCGAGGAGAGACTCGTTTATTACTCTCGCGTCTCCTTGTCCCGCGAACGCGCGCTTCTTCCGCCGCGCGCTGTTGGATTATTTAGAAAAATCGACTGACCGTCATCTTCGACGGGCGCAACAGGTTGCACGCGACATCGCGACCCAGTAGGCACGAAGTTCAACTTATGAGGGATGCTCCTCGTGTTGTCGATTTAATCGGTACGGAGCAGAAACACGATTCCTCGCAAAGCAAATTCACGAGATGTATAATTTTTCAGAAATGGCCCACTCACGTCACGTCGTGCGAGCTAATTCTCGCGGCGATTCTGCAAGCCCTAATCAAGGCGAGGCTAAACTCGGTGGTACGTAGCGCGACGAGCCGCGAGACGATGTTACACGCGACCATAAACGTTTCCCGGCTAATATTGAATTATGATAGCGGCGGTGTAAGTACGTTCAATAAAATATGAAATTCCGCTGGGTAAGAAGGGGCACGGTCCGTTTATCTAACCGCTTCCATTAAAATCCAATTGCCGAACTGCGTCGCGTTTGCCCGATAACAGTATTTAATTGCACCGCCGTGTGGTCGGTCCTAAAAAAGCTCGGTAATTAGAGAGCAACGACTCCTCGTAGACGAGCCACGTGGCTCGTTTACATACGCGCCCGGTGGATTAGCCGAGGATTCGCTGCCGCTCGCTAAACTCGTGCGATCTCTTATCGGTGTTCTCAATACCGGTTGCAACACCTTTTAATCCGAAGACACATAGCCGCGTGTAATTAGCCTTCGTCCTCTCTTCCTCTTTCACTACCGATGCATCACGTTCTGCCTTTAACGAATAGCCGGTTGCAGTAAAAGAGACAGACGAACGCGTGGGACAATATTGTTTCTAGTTTCTCGAAATCCCTGGCGTTTGGAGCGATCGTGGGTATATACGTATATTAATCGCGCCGCGACAATCGAGATTTCACGGGCAAACACTTTAGCCCCTGGATTACGACAGCTCAAACGATTCTGCGCTTTGTATCGATCTTACACGTTCCACTTGAAATTAGAAAACAAAATTACAAAAAGCGATGAAGGAGTAAGCATTAAAGGGATAGTCGGAGCAAGGGGAAAGGGTCAGCGAGTCGCGAGAGCGTAACTGGTATTCTCGGTTAAGCGGGAATGGGCGACGGTTCGTTAGGCAGAGCAGTTTTTCAGGGCTGGCACGAAGGAGTTTTTCGAGGCAGCTGCCGAGCAAGAAGGGGGCACCTTCTGCACGCCGATCCTCTTCCTTTCACTCTCTCCCTTTCCCTTTTCTGGTTCGTTCAGAGGGTCGACATATGGACATGCACGAAGGACGACGTCTCCTCCGGCGCGCACGCGAAAAGCGCCACGGGAATCGTCTGCGAGATTCGCTTCCCTCGTTAAAGCGACCACAGACTTTGCATACCGCGCACGCTTCCTTTTCGTTCCTCTTCGCCGGGCGTTGAGCTTCTTCTCGTGCATTCGTAAACCGATTCGCTCTGTTATTGGAAATTCTGTGGTCAATGGAAGTTAGAGGCAAAAGAATGTTCCTGGAACGCATGGAAATGGAAGCGGAGATTCTTTATCTAAAGCTACACACTCATAGTTTCCTCGCTTCTGTCCGTGTATAAATTAGACACCTTAGCGACTGGTTCGCACCTACGGAATCCCACCGGTACAGCTACCTGGTTATTTAATAATTAGAGCAATTTCCATGAATTATGCTTAATAAGGCTGCTATCGATAGATTGTAATTCGAACGTCAGGTGAGATACGTATTGGAGCAAACACTCTCGTTCCTTCTGCACCCGATCCCACGTCTGTTTGTAATCCTTCAGAAATGTAGAAAGTGTCAATAGTTTTGTCGAATCTAAACTATTCTTTCATATCCGAGAGAGTAGGGAGTGGGACAATAATTAGTAAAGCATACCGGACGTAATGGAGAAGCGCAGTACGGCGGGAGCCTGGTGTCACTGATTTGCATAGGTTAATGAATATGTTAAATCAATTTTGCAAAATGAGCGGAGGCCAGGCGTAAGTGGGCAGCAGTCGCGATAGCCTGTTATTATTGTAATTGCCACACGTGTAAAACCGCGTGTGGAAAATGAGCCTAATGTGACGGGCGTGGGCGGTATGTAAGCGTTTGGCCTCTTTGACACGCAGCATGACCGTTCGTGTCACTTACGACACGAAGCATTCGATGTTTCGTGAATGATCGGATGTTGAGAATGAATCGTTTGGTCATTCGGCGGTCGACCGCGGAGTCGATGGTAATTAAATGGAAACTTATAGCGTCGAGATTAATTAAATTGATGGTTAGAAATGTTCGCTCAACATCAAATTAATAACACACCTTTAATTAAGGAATATTTATTACGGTAGAAAATTTCCTAAAAGTATTTGGAATTTGTTTCTCATCAATGGTGCCAATGGTCCGATACGATACGAATCTTTCCGACTGGCCCAAATCTCATTCCACCAGGGATACAGAGATGTTTTTCCAATAACACCGATTGTTGCGACTACACAAGAAGCGCAAATTCACGCATATTGCTGGAAATTGGTTAGTGACTAATCAAGCGGCTCGATTAGAGGGTCGAATCGGTGGAAGAGCGTGGTACGTTTTCAGTAGAGTCGCGTGATTCAGTCGGATCGATGGATCCTGAACCCAACCCGCGGGGTGGTTGACTCGCTTCCTCGTGAACATTCATTAAATCACGACACAAAAACAAACTCAAACATTCTAATCAAAGTTATTCGCATTAGCGACTGGAATAGATTGAAGAATGCTAATGATTCCATAATGATTATAAATAAAACAAATTCAAGGTATAGCGACCTACACGGTATGGACACGAGCGAACCGTAAATCTGCTGCACGCGTCATGAGCATTACATACAGGCCGAGCGTACCATTATATCGTCATTAAATCGTCGTTGTTGATGCCTCCTTTTCGGTAACGACCTGGCTCGTTTCTAGCCGCTGGGGGGGTAAACGCGGCGATACGGAAGTCGCGCGCGAATCGCTCGAGTCGATTGAGGCTAATGCAAGAACCAAAGGGAAAACGTCTTTCACGGTCTCCGCTTGGCATCATCGCCCGCCTGGGTGGCACGGCTCGAATAAAACTCGCGTCTCCTTTTAAACGAAACAACAACGCGTTCGCGTCGGCCGCGAGTCGCGCGAAGAATTTTACGCGACACTTTCGTTTTACGGCGTTTTAACGGCTGCTAACTTCCACCACCGTGCCGTTACGTTTCGCTGCTTATTTTGCACTTGTTACTCCGGGCCCTCGTAATTCTTCTCTCATTTTTATCGCGCCGCGTAAGAGAGGACACTCTCCTGGAAAAATTATTGCGAGATGCGAGTCAGGGTGTAGGAAATTTATTAAAAAAAGAAAAAAAACGGGGGGAGGGGCGGGGCGGAAACGGACTACCGCACAGAAGCTAACAACGTATATCGGCCGCTGTAGTTACATTATTTCAAACGATCGGGATCCCCGCGCGTTCGCGGACACTTAACGACGAAATAAGACGACGAACCGACGCGAGGGGGGACGGCTAGGAGCACCGCGGTAAAGATAAAAATATCGTGCGATTTCCAAGCCGACGTCCACCGGTCCCCGTCGCATCAAAAGCGGCGCTCGCGATTTGGCTCTTTTTTAATTGCGCGCGTCGCTCGATCGAGAGCGGCGAAATAACGTTCCCGGGGGCGCCTTAATGAGAGGGAATGTTAAAACGACCGCGCTGCTCCAGGGCCATTTAGCGGCCAAAAATTGCGGAATACCCTTGCGAGAACGGCCGGCGTGGACCTCCTCTCGCGCGAATCACGCTCCGAAGATACGTCGGAACCGCGTTAATGCCTTGCCCGTTTCTTTTTCTTTCTCCCTCGTTTACCTTGGCGATATTCAAAGGGGCGGAGAGGAGGTGCACCGGTGATAATTATTTAACGAATTCCGTGGCCCGCCGGCGTATCTTCTTGAAGATGTTAACGCTCCCGTGACCGCCCGCGTATTATTATACACTTGGCACCGTTTTCTTTGAACGATAAAAAAAAGAAAAGAAGAAAAGAGTAGCCTCTCTATATGACTCGTAGGAAATCGAAAAGAATGTCCTCGGGTCTTTTAGTATTCAATTTTCGTTCGCTTGTATAACCCAGTGACCGACAGAGGCGAAATCGCCGACAACTAATTCGAGGCCAGAGGAGACGGATGCGGAGAGTGCGCGTTCACGACAGCAATGAGAGCCGAGACGAAATTGGGGGACGCGTAGACGGATGGGCGGATGCGTTGAGTAATGTGCTTCCGGTTATTGAACACCGTCCAAAGCGCTGACGGGAGTTTTGAAGTTCCGCTGGACTCCGGGGTATTCGCCGGCAGACTCCTCTGGCCAACACCTGGAGCCTCCGCCCGGACCGTTTCGAGCCCGGGAAACGTGTGCACCTCGCGCTCTGGACTCTGTCCTGATTAAACAGGAAGCCCCGCGGTCGAAACATCTGTCGATATCGCTCTATTTTCGAATCATTTGCAGGGTTGAGGAGGGGGGGTAGTGGTAAATAAGGAAAGAGGAAAATTTTCATTACTGCGATTCGAGCGATCGAGAAAAAGTGGGAAAAAGGGGGTATCGGTTGAAGTGGCGGAAAGTGGAACGTGAATCGAGGAACGTCGAGATGGCAGTAAAGAAACGCGCGCGTGGTTTATCAGAGTGTTTGCTCAACAATAAAAGCCACCGGCTGCGGTGTTGTAACGCGGCGAGCCGAATTATCGGCGTGTCGTAACAATTGCTGCGGGCTGATCCCGTGGAATTTTCCCGCGGTGCATCTCTATCGGTGTGGTAATTTCCCATGAGGGAGACTGGCTAATTTTAATAAACTTACGAATAAAAGTATTCTTATCGGAGTACGAGTATATTACGTCTCGCGAGGATGCTCCCTCTCTCTCTCTCCCCTGACCCACGTTGTTTTTTATTAACCGCCGATCGACCTTTACTTCCACGCTGACGTACGACCGCTTTCAACGACCGAGCAGTTACGATCGTCGGTGCAGCACTCGAAAATGTCCTCTTTCTCCTCGTTTGCGCTTTTTCCGCCTTGGGCGAAGCGTGTGTAAGCTAGACCAACCCATTCTTCTAAACCCCCCCGTGCTAGATCATTCTACGACAAAGTGTTGTTTAATGCGGCAGTCTTCCAGAAAAAGAAAGCTGACCGGCAAGAGAATGCTATAGCTAACCGCTGTTCCACTCGGAGGATATATACGTATAGATTCCTCTTAGCAGCGAAGGAAAACGCGAATTAAATGCAGGGTCAAGTGAAACCTAGCAATCTGTCGCACGATGCACTTTTCTATAAGGGGAGAGGAATTGGAAAGCGTGACACGGGTCCGTTTGAACGGCGTGAATATTGTACCGCATGCGACATTGGTTTCATTCAAAGATGCGGACGTTGGACGCTGAGGATAGGGATTGAAGTTACCCCGGTCCACCGGATATCAGATCGAATTGATATTCGCGTTTGTGCACCTGTTGGCGATGCTTACCTGCTCCGCTGCTGTAAAAGAGAAGCTCCGTCGAAAAGATACCCGAGCCACCCGTACTGGTCAGCGCATTATGATAATAACGCGGCAGCGAAAAAGCGCAAGAAGGCGCAATGGAGCGAGCAGGAAACCCCTTTCTTTACAAGTGGCCGCTACTTGGCACCGTAGACAATGTCTTGCCGGTTTGTTTCGATAATTCGGAAATCGAATTTAAGAGAATCCACGGAAGATTAAACGAAACGAACTGATAATTCTTTCTACTGCGTCGGGCATAAGCAAACGGGGAAATCTTTGAGGATGTTCTCACGTAGGTCGGAGTGGTGTGCACGCTCTCAATTACCGAGGGCGAAAGCGGAAGTAACCGCGGGTCTGTTGGTGCGAAGACGGTCCATTCAGTCGTCCCGTTGCGACACGAACGCGAAACCCTCGGCCGCTTGTTCCTTCCTATAACGCTGCACGCCTCGAGAACTCGACCGCTCAATTACGGCCTTTATTATTAGCGTGCTACTCCAGTCGCCGCTCATTATGCGCCGCTCTTCTGCGATAACGAAACGCACGGTCGGTCAATAATGACCGTTTATCTCGACACGGAGCATGACTGCTGTTTCGATCGGCGGGATCCAACGGCACTTGTTCGTGCTCCACGGAAACGGAGCATTGAACGGCTCTAAGTGATTTCTGATTTCTGCTTCTGGCAATACCCTAATAGATAGTACGTCGCAAATAGCGTAACGAGGCTTCGTCGATTCATTAGAACTAGTGCTCTTTACTTAGTTCGCTTTGTGTATTGCTCCACAAATTACGTGCAGCGCTTAATTACGAAGCAAACTATAAATCTAATCTATAAACTGCTACCGATAAAATACCATGCCAAGACAAGCATGCTTTACGAAATTTATAAAGTGCCCCGAGAAATACAACTTTACCATCTCCTTTACGCGTCCCAAAAGATAAGAGCGTCACGTGCCACGAAAGAATCGGCTTCGCCGAAAAGCGTGCCCCCGCGAATCTGTATATTTGATCACTCGTGGTGGATAGACAGCGCGAGCTCCTCCGGACTGGAATCGAGCACGGGCATCCTTTTCGTTCGACCCGAGGTACGCTTTCATAAGAATTTGCATCGCGAACTCGGTTCGCTTCTCGGGTTTCCTCGTTAAATATGGATGCATTTCGCGTGCACGGCTCCATATTCCGCGAAAAGGGGGGAATCGCGATCTCCCTTGGTGATGCGCGATGAAAGGAGGGCGCGTGACACGGGTGTGCGAATATAACCCGGACGAAATCGACTGACAGACGGCGAACCGCATGTCACGGCCTCTCCGGTCCACCTTATCGCGCCTCTGTATCAGATCCACCCCCGCCTGAGGGTTGCGGTTTCGCTGACGTCGCCACCGAGCTTCGTGGTTCCTGCAAAATTCATGCTCGATGGATTCTATCGGTGGTCGGGTTTTCTTTGTGCGGTATTTTTTTGGGGGGGGGGGGATCATTTTGGCCGTGGAAAGTATTTCGGGGAACAACCGTTAGTAATCTTTTCTAAAAAAACAAAGTTTCCAGGATTTCGAATGATTATTATCTGAACGATTTATCGCCAGGCTTTTTAATTGAACTTCCTCTTGTCCCAATTTCGTCTCTAGTTTTCTCAGGAATAATTGCCGCATGAAAAGGTGCTTTCACGGACTGCCGAATTTTCGAACACTTCCCGCCGCATGCGTACACTGGTGTGTGTCACGCTGTGTCTATGCGAACGCGTTAACATATGTGGGCAGAGTGGTCGCCTATCAAGGCTTCGTCCGTCCGTCTCGTCCCGCTCTGGCCCTCTCTTGCTCTCTGTCCATCAGTGGTTCTCACAGTCGCTTGCTAACGACTAGAGAGACCATCGACCGTCGTGGGCCCTTATTTTTCGCTAATGAACGTGTATAATAATAGCGGGTAGGGCCGGGTGCCACTGTTCACGCTTAATGCGATCGCAGTTTGCGATAGGATGCTCGCCTCTTGGCAATCGTTAGCGGATCCGCTCGTCCGCGCGCGCGCGTTCACGTGTGATAGGAAATTCGCGAGCCCTTTCCTTAGAGCTTGAAAACATAATCATTACAGATTACTGATAACCGCCAAATTTCGTTTTTTTTAATACTCGGTACAGACTAAAGAAATCCGAAGTTCAACCACGGCGACCGTTCGCAGAAAATCATCAATAACGTTCTCATTACCGCGATCGGTGGGCTTTTTCGTCGATTAATGAAACAAAAAAAAAGCCAAGGAGCACGGACCGCGAAGGCCGTGGGGAAGGCTGACTCGCGATAGAACAGGGGAGAAAGAGCTGCCAGAGGTGAAAGGGAGGATGGGGAAGGTGGTCGCCTTATCCCGAGGGAGACGAGGGCAACACGGGAAACCAATTAGCCGAGGAACGCCACCACCGTGCCACTAGATATGAGTCCGAGCTGCATTACTCTGCAGATCGAGCTGCCGGTTTCAGCGCGCCGTTACCGCCGGTCTGGCTTCCGTTATCGATACCTGCGAGCCCCGTGGACCCGTCCTCGATTCGTGTGTCGCTTAAAATCCTCTCTTACCACCGGGGCATATCCCAGCCACGGCTGGCGTCGAGATATGCGACTCTACGCGGATCGATCTGTTACGTTCTCTCATCTGTCCCTTTCTGTGTGCGCGTGTTTTTTCACCTTCGCGATATTGGAACCAGCTAGGGCGATCGTGGAGCCTGTTACGTCGAAGAGATTCTCTGCGCCAGTGACGTGGGCGTGCTATTCGGTCCCGTGTTAATCCTAGATAGCTAGCTCGCGCAATGTTGCGCGAGAGCAAAAAACTTCTTTATGGAAACTTGTGGCTGGCCCAACCTGTTTTTCGATATTTCGAGCGGCGCCGCGTTGTGAATCGCGAAACTCGAATTCGAAAGGAGCGATGCAGAGGGATCACCGGGGGACGCCAGTTTTTTTCAACGAGCATAATCATTTGGGAGTCTAATTTATACGGCGGCTAAATTAAAACGAATGCGTCGGCCGGACGCATCTGCAAATCTCAGCGGGTCTCGGCGAGAAGCAGCGTCTCGCTATGCGAGGAAAAAGGTGAACCGTCGTTCCTCGTGGAAAAAAGAGAGAGAAGGCTGTATTGTGATTAGGGAGGAATGTTGATTAGATCCATCAGCTGGTCGAGTGTTGGCCCTCCTTCCTTCGCTGAACCTTCTTGAAACTCTCGCCTGGGACAAGGGCCTGTTTCGACTCACTGGACGCTCTTATTCGACTCGTGTGAACTTCCTCGAAGAATTTTTCTCTTCACGCGAAGCTCATTCAGTCGATACATTTGACGCTGCTGAAAGATTTCGGATTAGAATCGAAACGCTCCGTGCGAAAGTAAATACGCATTAAGTCTCTTTCATTATAAAGGGTCTTTAATTGTAAAAATCCTTCTCATTAAAGTTCGGCGGGCGTCGAACGTGGGGCAGGTTCGCGCCGGTTTTCCGGTGATAGCCGCAAAATTAACACGATGCAATAAACGTCATCGACAAGCTGCTCGTTTTGAAGTAATTGAGCCCTGGATCGACGTGCGCGTGTCCGTTTTATTATTTATAATCACGCTTGCGGTCGCGCCGATAAAATGGCATTGACGGATCGTAATGACCACAGCGGATGAAACGTCCCGACCACAATATTCTTCTCGAGGAGAATTTCTGCATTCTTCAGAAATTGATTGATCGAGCAAGAAACGTTTCAAAGTCGTAGCTTCGCGGCTCCCTTCGGGAGCTAATCCACGTTGGCACGCGCGAGACCAAGTAGCGCCGAGAGTCCGCCGCCCCGACACGGTCGCTCCTGAATTCCATTACGTATGGGAAATGTAAATATAATTGTAGCGCGCTGACATAACCGCGAGATAATCCGTCGACCGGAGGCGCTAGCTCCGCAATAAATCGTAATTTATGATCGCCGCGGACAGCCGCCGATATCGTCGAGAAATTCAAGAGCACGAAGCGTACCGGCCAGCCTTCCTGGAGAACGCTCTCCTCTCTCTATTTCACCGCGATCGTTTCGCCATCCGACGCTCGCTATCATCGTGGCCGGCCTCCTCGCCCGTTTCTCCGCCTCCTCCTCTACGGCCGGCCGAGAAACGACCTAGGCTCCGATGAATCTTGGCCTCCCGCTCGATAGACGCACGCTTGCAGCAGCTCGGACCACCTCGCTTCTTCTTTCGGCGCCGGCGAAACTCCTCTCCGTTGCTCCACCGTTCGTACTCTTTTTCGGTGCCTGCGTCTACGAGTTTGCTCCCGTCGCTCCGGTTGATATATCCGTCCTTTGCCGTGGCCGCGACTAGTACGGGACGCCTGGCCGCCTTTCTTTCCGGGAGCACCAATAAGTTAATTGCGCGGAGATTTACGTATCTCGCCTGTAAACCAGTCAGCGAGACTAATGTTCGGCCGCTAATTACATAATTACACGGCGTTCTGTTACGAGCAACCAATTAATACGCGGGTACAATGACTCGTGGCGCGTAAGTCATCGGCACGTGATCGCCGTGGAGATAGCGACGCATCGCGCGTCGGTACTTCGGCAATCGGGATTACGATTTATCGTTCGCGCACGCGTTACACTCGTCTACATCGGATTTGACGCTTTTAATCGCGCGTCTCCGCCAACGTCTCGCCGTTTTATTCTTCGCTCCGCACAGAGACGGACGGAGGACAGCAGCGTTCTCCATTCGTCGACGCGGGGGGGGGGCGAAAAGGGAGTCGCGGCTACGCTAGAGCGGGGGTGGAATATGAGATGCGGGCAAACTGATTTATTTAAGGGGCAACCCAGACATCCGGTTTGTCGAATTACGCTTTAAGAGTGCCCGTAGACGGAGTGACAGATAAAAACGGAGCTGGACCGATGGGACGGAGGGAGGAGGCTGGACAACGAGGTGGAACGATACCGGCGCGTAGCCCGTTAACCGTTTATCATTGCATCGACACGAGTCACGCATCCGGACCCTTGCCTAGCCGTTTGAAAAACGAAAAGGACCGATCAGGCTTTAGTAGGAAGTGACGTCAGCGGCGAATGTTCACCTTCAAACGAGGGAGTTACTTAATGGAGTCAAGTAGAGCTTACTTTACGTTCCTATTTTCTCGGACGAAATAAATGCGGTACAATATTTCTGCACTTTCGTGTAGCCATTTACGTTTACGCGACGAGGCGCGATGCGATCGATTCGCGCGTTCCCATCTGCCCGGCAAGCAGATCTTCGTCTCGTAGGTGACAATGACGAGCATCGCCCTTTGTTTCGTACTTGCTGTTAGTAGGAAGCGATGCAGCGACAACCGATGCATTATTAATGGCCCCCTTCCCTTGTCACAGCTTTTGTACTCGCTACTTATAATACATCCTCCGCGCGTCCGGAACGAATGATCGCGCGCGCCCTCGCGACGAAAATTAAGCCGTCCCCGTCGAGGGTTATGCGAAATTAATTGGAAAGTGTAGGAACGAATCGTTCACACTTTTCCAGCGGACAATTCTAAATCATCGTTCACGACAGATCGAATGGATGACTTCATTCGTCCTGCCGAGAGATCACTAATGTTATCTATCGCTGTATCATTCATCAAAGCAACGATCCACCCACGCGATACTATTGCTGTTACCATCGTTACCAGAAATCGAACGCCTCAGCTGAGAAGACAATCGTTCAACGCGATCGTTCCGTTGCCGGATCGAAAGATTTCCATTCGGCAAAAAGATATTCCACGGGTGTCGCGTGGAATCTCAATGGTTCTCCTCCTTTATGCCCAAGGCGAATCGCGTCGACGAACCTCTCCGCCGTTCTCCAGTTACCAACGCGTCCACTCTCGGTCCCCATCCGCCGAGAGTGGTCCTATAGATTTGACCGTGTAACGATTTTAACCAGATACAAGAGCGGGACCGATCGGAGGCGGGGCGGAGAGGGGGAGCGTGTTGGTACCATTATCACGAAGATGATGCCTATGACAGCATGTGGGAGTAGCTGTCACTCATTGTTGCCCCGGCAGACGTGATATATCCAGACATTTCGCGTCGCGATACAGGCCTGCCTGGAATTCTTATCCTACGACCTCGGGCCACGATCGATACCCGGTGTTTCGCGTAAACAAGTGCTCTCTGCACAGCCAACTATCGGAGAAAATTTTACTCGCAGACGGGGTCGTAGCGGGGAAAATGCTTGCACTGCGACGAATCAATTAAAAAAAAAGACTGTGTCTACGCGTATCGCATTGAATCGTTTAGAATATATTCCTGCAGCAGACGTTGAAGTTTGCCTATCCTGACATTCCCGGTGTCCAGGCATCCGATAACAATTCTCGAAAGCGCAGCAGAGCACGCGGTACCTCCGATTGCTTCTCAAAACAGGAAAGGACACATTTCCGTTGCACACCCGAGCAAGGTTAAAACCGAAGCAACGTCGCGGGTCGTGTTTCGTTCGCCATACAGTGCGCGCCCGTCTCTCGACGCTCGTAATTAAAATCGTGTCAATAACGAAGCGAGAGCGTTGGTCGGAATATGAAACGGGGTGATTAGGGTCCGTTCACGCGAGCCCGTGGGCCCGTCGTCGGGCATTCATCGCACGGGGACGGGCCGGCAATTTGCCGTGAGTATTTTTTCCCGAACGGGCTGCTTCGCGGCACACGTGATTATCGCACGGCCTACACCCGCGGAATAAGCGAGCGGCCGGAATATTCAACGGTTGGCGCACGGTCGATTCGTAGGACTCGCGCGTCGCCGAATCGTTTATGCCGTGGGCATTTTCGAGGAGTGGTACGTGTGCCCTGCCTTTAATCGGGATCGAAATCGGCCGCCGCGACTTCGTCAATGGTATTCCGTGGAGACGGGCAGAGAGCGGGTATTGCGCGCGTACGCTTTAAAGCAACCCCTTCACCGGCGAACGTGACGCGTGTGCAAGGCTTGAACAAGCTCATCGCGACATAGACTCCCTTCGAGCGATCGTTGTCGTGCGATTCTTGTTAATTACGCGAACGTGTTGAAGTGTCGGGATGCGTGATTTTCACCGTTGCCTGTTATTTCCTACGTTGCAGAGGCCACCCTCCTCGTCGCTTTCGTACCCCGGCGCGGGTGGTAACGACGATGCACGCAGCCCCGGAAGCGGGGGCACGCCAGGACCTCTCAGCCAACAAGCGCCAGCCAGTTTGGACTCCTCGGATCCCGGTAAGTGAGAACTATTTTTAATAGTATTTACTGCAGGAAAGGCTGGTTGAATTTTTAAATAGATTATACCTGTGACGCGCATTTGTAGTGGATAGAACGGAGCAGTCCGGAATAATTGTTTTATTTCCTCCGTTGCCAGTCCATGCGACAACGTTGTACTAATCAATACCAATTACGGAAGCTTTTTAATAATTGACAAAGCTACAAAGAGACAGAGAGAGAGAGAGAGAGAGAGAGAAGCGACACGATGAATAGCACAGAAATAGACGGCATAAATAGTTGATCACGAACTTGTTCGTTCAATCGGTCATTAACGAATTTCACATCGATGGCGCGACGTTTATCGCGTGTTTGCCGATCGTTGGAAGATGTACGCGGTCGAAGGCTCGTGTGATGGGCGTTAGGATCGATCGATCAGCCAAAAGCGAATCGAGTGTCCACGCTGAAAGAGAACGGGTCAATCGAGGCCTGGCGCGCTAATGACAATATCACGCGACGAGCAACGGCTTGATGACAATCAAGACGCGACTCGCCGGGACCCCACGGACCTTCTGCACACCCTTCAAATTTCACGTACACCGACATACACTATCGAAGCCGTGGCTAGCGTCGGGGCTAATGAGCAATCCGCCGCATTGGCGTAATGCTCTGTCTTCTTTTTTTTTTCTTTAATACAAGAACACGAATCAGAACGTATTTCTTCATGCATTTGCGTTTCATCTGGGCATCTGGCATTCATTCATTTCTGCGATGTTACTTTTGGTTTGCTTCTTATAACATAATCTAGTCAGAGTCTTTCGCGGTGCAATCCAAATCTGTTAGCCAAATTATAAAAATAATCGCCTTCCCCAGAATTCATGCAAGTGTACCCGATTGTCCCGATTCCCCCCCACGGTAAACAGGAAAATGGAGAATCGTTCCATTTCCGTCCGAATTCACCGCAGAGGGTGGGCACCTTTTTCCTTGATTTTCACCCTGGTCGAGCAGGAGAGAAACCAGTAGAGAACGAGCAGGATGAGAAACGTTTCGCGGTCGAGAGTTGCGCCAATGGTTAGCGGTCGGGTTCAGTCAGTCACCGGAGGGTGCACAAGTTCACGACACCATCCCATAAAGATTCATTAAGGTCCGCTGTCCCTATGTATATTCGCTGTATGCCGTGGCAGGCGTTATGGAGCCGCGTGGCGTGCCAGTTCGCTCTGTTTGCGTGTGTATCTTATAGGTGTGCTCCTCGTGCTCATCCTCGCTCGCTTTTTCGGCGTAGCACGCGTGTATACGCGCCACAGTCGAAACGGTTGATCAATAACAATCAAAAGCGCGCTTCGGCTTGATCGTTGAAGAACGCTCCGGGAAACGGAGCCGCGAATTCTTCAAGCTGCACCGTCTTTGATAGTGCTTCGATAAGGTGTCGTTCATTGGGCCGAACGTTCATTTCAAACGGCGGGGGAAAATGTAATCGCGAGAAGTAGCTTTACGATTCACCGATGACGTCACGGACTCTTCTCGTTAAATAGCCACGACTGCCGCTCGCGTATTTGTCAGCGGTCTTTAAAATTCCTCGCACGAGAAGCGTGAACCGGTTACGTGACGAGATTTCGATCCGGACACGTTCGACCTGCGACTTGTGCACGGTATTAATTAAACCGCGTTAAACGGTGAACGCAACACCGTCGAATCAAACGTCCACGCGTTTCGCCACCGGATCGGCATGGAAACGCTCTTTATCCGCGGGGATATCTCGCGCGAGTTCACCTGGAAATATCGCGACAATTGTCTCCGCGCAACGTGATCGACAATGGGATCGCCATGAATAGGGTACAGACGATTCCTGAACGTCGTTGCAACGAACGGATCTGAGCGTAAATGTCGATCTAGTCAGCGAGATTTGTTCGCGAAGGAAATCGTAACAAGGTGAATCGTGTTGCGAGAGCACGGGAAATGTTTCATTGCTCGATAATGCTGCTGCAATCTGTAGCTTTCTCCGCGATCGCGTGCCGGCAAACGGAAGTCGCTGACTCGTGGATGGATATTATAATTTTCCCTGAAGCAGCGAAATCGGGGTTCGACGTTTTCATTTCTCCTGTCGCGAGCGAAATTGCATAGAATTATGCTGCTAGTTTAATATTACGATATTTATTTACGAAGAATTATATTCTGGCAATCAAATTCTTTCCCTGGTTCAACAAGAACGTCCCAAAGCTCACGGAGAACCGCTGTCAGACTGTTCAACGAATCCGATGATTGTACTAGGCAAACGAGGCAGCCTGCTGCATGCTATCTTCTCGTTAATTCTCAATTACAATATTCTCTATACCTTGAAACGAGCGGCGGAATCGCGTCTCCGTAGAACCAAGACTATATCACTATACCCTTCCGCCGAAACAAATTTGACAATCTCCATTGCCCCCCCCCCCCCCCCCCGATCCTCGACATTTTATGACGGGGTTACGATCATTTTTCGCCAACGGACAAGCATCCTCGGTCTCGCCCACATGGCTCCGAAGGATAGTTTAGGGCAACGATTCACCTTACCAACAACACGACACTGTCCCAGTTACCTAACGTGTTCCGATCACTATCTTTGCCCCATCGAAGTTGTCACCGTGGGGCATGGCATTTGCTCGCCGCCCATCGGGGGCTTTTCTTCGTCGTTTCGACCCGTCTGTCGGCCCTTTTCGTCGTTTCCCTCCCTGGACCGTAGGCTCGTTAACGTGCCGGCTTGTTTGCCGTCAGATATCATCTTCGACGGTCCGGTCTTCTCCGTTGCGTTGGCCTTGTCCACGACCGCGGAACCCCCTGGCCGGGCCTAATTTCGCTGGACACAACGGAGCCCGTCTCTGCCTCGTGTGCCATCTATTAGTATTCGTCGCCGGGCAGGGCCATCGACTGTTTTCGAGATGATTTTCGTGTCGCGGCTGAATTACCAGGAATCTAAATTCAAACGGTCTCTTCCCTGTTTTGCCTATTCGTTACCTAAATTAGACTTTTATGAGCGCGATCAAATTTAGAGTAATAGATCCTATCCGTCGATCCGGGCGTGTTTCTCGAATTCGATGGGACAAGAGAACTGTATCGTGGAGAATTTCTGGAGTGGAAACGTATTGGGGACTACTTACGCTTCGAACCGAAGCTGTCCGGATTGTAATTGGAAATCAAGGATTCCCGAAAGCTTTGACGAGATTATCTTGGTTCCACGAGGCATCATCGATACGTACATCGTCGCGTCGTGTCGAGACGGAATGTTTTTTTCAGGACACGCTGGAAACGCATGTCACCGTCACGTGGGAAGAGCACAGGCCCGGGCATTAACATATCGTGTCGTAATCGCCTCGCGGATAAACACGTTCGTTCCGCCGTCGAGGCTAGAAGAGATTCTATCTCTCGTTTAGCCGGCCGATCGTGATACGTCCTCGATGAGCGAAGCATTCCTCGGACGCTGCGAACGGACTTTCGATTCCCGCTTCGTTGCTCACCCTGGGAACTCGTCGACGCGTTAGCTTTGGTCCCGTGGCGGTCCTAATTATTAATTCCGCCAGCGTATAATCGCGATCATATTTAACGATCCGCGATCTAAACGGGGAACCCATAGCTCTAAACGGCCCCCATAAAGGTTCCATCAAATTCTTTATCACTCCGACCCACCTCGCCGGCTTCTCGACCGTGTGTATCGTTTTCTCCTGCTATCGCCGACTTGAAAAGAAAAAAAAAGTTAGATCGAGCCCCACGATTCGGCGGGGACGAGACCTGTCAGCGGAGGTCCGACGTCGCCCGTCCGGTCTCTCCCTGTTCCGCCGTCCCGTAACAACCTTCCCCGAGTCGCCGGACTTTTCGTGCTTCTCGAGATCCTTAATCGACGGTTCGTCGACACTGCTCTTGCCTCTCGTTGCCCCTCCACGAAAGAGGGAAGAAACCAGGGGACCAGATATCCTCCGGTTTCTGACAACTATCTGGTTGAAGAGAACGAGCCGGGGAGAAAGAAGTGAGGAAAGAGAGAGAGAGAGAGAGGATCGAAGGAAGAGAGGCGAGAGATACGGCAACGTCAGGAAAGGGTGAGGGGGTGGGAGCGTGTTAAAGCATGTACGGGGACCAAAGATCACGGAGAGGATTCCTGGAAATCGGCGCACGTCGGAGAGGGAGGAAGATAGAAGTAATGAGGCTGATTCTCTGTTTTCTGTGTTTTCAGCGAGCTGTGGTATCGGCCGGTTATCGGACCGTGCCTTCTTTTTTTTTCCCTCCTCCTCTCTGTTTCCCCTCTGCGCTCCGTCTTTCGCCCCCCGAACGCTTCACCGGGGTCCCTCTTTCTCCCGTTCGCGTTTCCCTCGCGCGGCATAATGAGGCCTTCATGTCGTGAACTTCTGCGGCTTGTACTCCCTCTCCTTCTTGCCGGGCCGGCCCACGGTGTCCCGCGTAAAGCCTCGTCGAACACGGGCCCCGGGAATACCTTTTGGCTCCCTTTTCCCGAGCTCACGCCTCGTATTTACCTCGAGGAGAGCGCCATCGATGGGAGCGTTTTACGGCGGGTCGCGAGTGGAACGCGTACACGCGCGGAAAGCTTAAGGGGCGACAAAGTGGCGGGCTAAGTGTCGCGGAGGAATCGGCGATAATCGACACGTCAATGAATCGTAAAGCTCGCGTCACCGTGGCGGACTATCGATGGCTCGCCGGACGGTTTGATAGCCGGCCGCATGACAGCCAGCGAAATTCTCATTAATATTACTGTTTACTATGCCTTTTAATCGCGGACGACTTTCTTCCCGCGGCGCCGCCCCTCCTCGCGTTCCTCACGTTCGCTGTCAGGGTTCATTGATTCGAATAATTCTCGCGTATCGCGCTTCCTCGGTCGGTTCTCGGTAAAACGTCGGTCCATGCTGGTGAAAAATTCGCTTATCGGACACGCGAATCGACCGCCGTGGATTCCTCGGCGAGTGGAGCTGGGATTCATTAGCCTGGGGAGAAGGCTGATGCTTTTGCCATTTCGATTCTTACTTCTCTGTCCAATCGCCTATTAGAAATTACAATCGGTAAAATATTGTAACAATGTAATATGTAACGACGCAACGAAAGACAACGTTCGAAACGCGAATCGCGATAAATCTCGTTCGGCAACGCGTTTCGCGGATCCGGATCGGCCGGTGGAGCGCGATAGCGCGAGCTTCGCAGGTCGGTTAATAAAAAAAAAAAAACGGCGACGGATGAAAAAGCGGCGGGGTAGGTACGGGAGAGGATCGCAGGTGAAACCGGCAACGGTCGAGCGCGGCCGCTCGATAATACGGCCATC
Organism: Holcopasites calliopsidis; assembly: GCA_023838395.1. Classification (NCBI taxonomy): domain Eukaryota; kingdom Metazoa; phylum Arthropoda; class Insecta; order Hymenoptera; family Apidae; genus Holcopasites; species Holcopasites calliopsidis. The sequence continues at coordinate 2,052,919 of JALHAQ010000015.1, forward strand.
GATAGCCCGGCTAGATTTGGCAATCGCACGTAATTGCACCGATATTTCACATAAGCGGCTTAATTGATTTTTCTCTCGATGGCTTGCCGGCCGGCCGGGTCGGCTCGCGCGAGCACGAGCGAGAGAGCGAAGCGCGGAGGAATCGTATTTACGACTATTTTTAAATCAGCCGGAATATACGGACGTTTATTAGGATGCCGATGAAACGAGCCGCGCGAAGGTAAATATTCGGAAATTTGCTGCTCGCGAACACGACCGATAAATAATGCAGCCCGCCGTGTATTTAGTTTTGTTAATTATTGCCGCAGTTATCTGCACGCTCGCGGGACTGGGGGAGGGGTGTGCGAACGGTGCACGATACATCGGAGTATCGATGCGAAAAATATCGTACAATTAGTCCGCTGAGTATTGAATTTATTGAAAGAATTTTCGCTCGGTGGGAAGGGGGTTGAAATTCAGCCCCTGGAATTACCCGCTTGAGAAAACCGCTTCTTCGATTATATAAGTATGTTTCTCCATTTCTTTTTTTAAAGCGAACGATCCTGCGCTTATTAAACTTGCACGACAATATCGCAATAATAATTTAGTCTAATAACGTAATTCAGTGTCCATCCGAAATGCCTTCCGCGAACCGTATTACCACGAATTTACGGCTCCGACACCGCCAAACCAGACCCCGTACGATGAAGGCCGAGGATGGCGGCCTAAAATGTCGAGCAAGGTCGCGTATAAATTCGCGGAACGCCGTCCAATTTCGTGTTAGCGATTTTTGTCCGCTTTGTTGCGGATCTCCGGTTCCGAGAAAGGAAGCCCCCCTCCGGTGTCCCTTGGCGCGTGTAGCGTTGATTAACACACAATGTGACAGCCGCCCCCTTCCTTCCCCCCGCCCGAAGAAAAAGATCCTGGATCTCGCATGCGTTATCGATTCATCGGCGAACATCTCTGACGACACTTGCACCTGTGCGTCCCACGACGCCGGCGTCGGCCGCTTTGATCACCGTCCACGTCTGTTCGCGGCCCCGCGATGCTCACCGTGTCCTTAGAAAGTGTAATACTCGAGCAAAACGCTACAAATAATAAAGCAGGCTTTTCTTCTGCGACCAGACGTATCACGGATCTTTATCCACTTTTTGCTTCGCGTTGCAATGATCTTGTACCAGGTGCCTAGATTTTTCGTGCGGCTTCAAAGAGTGTAAGACGTGGGACTATTGAAGTATTCCTAGAGGGGTTGTTTTTTTACTTTCAATATTACAGATGAAGCTTCTGCGGTATTTAAGAGACCCTATTATTTTCTAAATTCTTAGCATTGACTGGATCAACATATTAAGTAGGAATATTAAAATGGTCGGAAAGCTCGTTTCTTCAAGCTCAAAGATTTCTGCTGCAACATGCTCGGCACATCTCTAGCCTTCTCGCAGCGCCAGCAACGGATCGAGCGAATCAAGGCTGGCGGGCAATTTTTCACCGCGACAAAGCGTTTTCTAATGACAGATGAACCTTGGCGATCGAGAAGGATCACGCGATCCTCGCGGGGACCGGCTATCTGCCTGTATAATTTATTCCGCTGCAGTTGAGCACCTCTGGCCGACAGCTGTTCAGAGCATGTAAGATAACCCGCAGCTCCGTTTCGCCTCTCTGCTCGCGTGCGTTGCGTATTGACGTAGCAGTTTGGATTCTTTCAAGTCGTCAATGCCCGAACGGCCGCCGCCGCCTAGCTCCCTTTGATTGTCTTCTCGGAAGCACCGAGACTCTTTTTCCCTGTCAGCCGGTTAGCGGATCGGTCACGAATTACCGTGAACGTCTGCTCGGGCTGTTGGACCAAAGTTCTCCGAAACGCGGAGACCGCGAGAGCGGAGAAAGCGAACGGAGAATCCGGAGATCTGAATCTTGCCGTTTAAAAAACCGGGGTGAGAAACGTAACGCGGACACCCGGCGGGAAATGGATGGCGAGCTTGCTGATTTAATTACTCTATAACTGGTATCTATTTCCAATGATCGGATTGGACAAGAAAATGATTGGCGACTTTTTTTTTAATCGCTGCTGCCTGTCACAACACGTCGATGTAAATTGTCAAGTAAATGACTGATAGCAGTGTTTAATCATATCTTGGTATATTGATCCATTCACTTCGGTAATTTTTAGTACCGAGGGAAGTTTTTTTTTTTTTTAGTAAGAATTTCACTCCTAATCACCGATCAAGAAACACCGATCTCCTGCATCCTCGACGGATCGAAAATTCTATTGATAGAGGTTCCAAACCTTGTAGCTTTGAATCGCAATAAAAAGAGTTCCGTCGACTCGTGTAGTCTATTTTCGCGCTCGAGGTGCGCGCTTTTTGCGTATCGCGGAATAGCATAGTCGAAGATTTGTGTTTTATCGTACACTAATGAGCGGAGCGTACAAAGTGACGCAGACGCTGGTCGCTATTAATACAATTAGCATAGCCAGCTCTCGCGGTCGGGGTTATGCAATATTTTTTTTCCTCCCCCCCCGAACCTCGGTCGACGCGGAGAAAACGCGAACGCTGTCTCGTGCGCGCACGCGAGTTTTATATGGTAATTAGGGAATCGGTTGCGAACGCTGGAACGTGATTGCGATCGCGGCCGGACCGCGGTCTCGAATCTCCACCGCCTCGCGCTCGCCGTGCCCGCCCGATCCACGCTAATTAGAGTCGAAATCAGAAAATTGACCGTCAGGCCGTGTCGGTCCGCGTTTCCCAACCTCCTTCGTTCCGTTCCCCTTCGATCGGCTAACGATGAAAATGATTTGCTGCATCGGGAATGCCGGCCAATTAATTGTTCCTTGTAATTATGTTGTTGCATTGGCAGGCTGCAACAGGAGCCTGACGAGAGTTCCGTTGGAAGTATTTTGTTGCGACGTAGATTAGAATTGTGCAATAGTTCGGCGAGAACTGCGTACAATGGTATTTCACGGCGGAAATCTTTGCGTTAATCTTTCGTGTGCTCGAAGTGAAAAAGATCATTGGTTAATACAATTATCTTGCTTCTATGAAAATTGCATCTCGGATCGATAGGGAATAATGTGCCGATATGTGTACAGAGAATTATACATTCTATTTACGCCATAGCTATTTATAGATGAAATGGAGCGACTTCGATTTGAAGGAATTTTAATAAAAAGTGTGGATCCTCCTTTGGGATCAATTTTAATTAGCAAACCGATAAGACAGACATTATGCTCCCATACATATTTCTAACACAAAAGTCGCCTGCGCGTAGTGTTCAAGCAACACAAACTTCCCCCCGCTGCAACAATTTAAACATCCTCAGATATTTTCGACATCAGCTGCTGGATCGGTCATACTGCAGCCTCCGACTCGCCAAAGTTTTAGCGAGACATCTTTGAACCGCGTGCACGTTGCTTCGTATCACAGTTAAATAAACAAGTTGTTCGCTCTGATCAGTGCCCCTCCCTCCCCTCCGCCCTCGCTTCTCCCTTTTTCACACGCCTCGCGTCGATATCGTTACGGGCAAACATGCAAGCGTGGCGCGAAACGCGAGTGACAATAGAGGCTGTTGCAATTGCGGCGACCGATGATAACGGCGACTGGACCGTGTCAACGCTCTCCCGTCTCGTTGCACAAGAGGGAACGGGCCGAGACGGACGTTGATTTAACGATTTCTTGCGGTGGACTTCCTCCGCGCGCCTTGTTCCACCGCTACGAATAGTCAGGGATTTTTAAAAAGCAGCGCATAAATCGCGCCGGGCCTCGAGGGAGTCCTCGCGGCACCTCGTCGAAACGTATTCTTTCTGGAATTTATGTTCGCGGCGTGGCAGTGAAATCTTGTCCTCCGGACAGCATCTGCCAATATCTATCGATCCGTTTCTATCTTCGAGAAAATTGTGCCGACGATTCTGACGGGAAAGTGGGTGATTGCCCCGGATGCGAGAGCGTGGCATTATCGAATTATTATTTGCTGCGCGAGCAATTCGATCGGACAAAAGTAGTATCTCATCAGCGTCGCGGAAGAGTACTTTTCAAACCGTTTCACGATGAGAAACGGATTGTTCGAAGTCTGAAATATTCGGGCAAGTCAATCTGCTGCCGAAGAGACAACCCCCCAAGAACGGTTCCTTCAGTCGGTCGATTTCCGAAGGACCGCGCCTCCCGAGGCGCAAACAGCATTTCGTTCTAAGAGAGTCTGAGTCGCTCTAAGCTTTTCCGCAAGGATTCACCGGGCGGGCAGGCTTGAGTGGCCACCCCCTTTCGCCATCGTTCTTTCCTCGCTGATCTCGCGTGTTTCCCGCCCCCTCTCGCTGTTCAACCAGCAACATTCCCCGACGCGGAAAGAGCCCTATCTATGCTTCCATCTTGTCTGCATTCCTCAGGGTATTACTCGGACGGGCGTAGCACGACTTTCCACGAAGCTTCCCCGCGAAGTCGACGGTCGTTCCTCGTTCTTCTCCACCCCGCCGCTACCTCTCGGCGAAGCCGCGGCTGGCCCGCATACTCGTTCAAATCCCGACGCGGCCCCGGGAACAGCGCAAACCCATTACGGATTCATCGTGCGCCATTAGCTAATTCTTCCCTGCTCCTAACGTCTTCCTTTCCGCGCCACCCTTTTACCGTCCCGCTGCGGTTTCACTCTCGCCTTGGCCCGCGTTTCCTAGTATATCCCTCTGTCTCTTCGCGACTTCCCGACGGTGGTTCCCTCCCTGAGGAGTTCTTCAGCCTCCAGGCCCCCTTTCGGCGAGCGCTCCTCAAGGCTTCCCTCGTTCTTGGAAACGAGTGATCCGACGATCCTTAGACGGCGAACCCTGTTGTTCTAGTTCACGATTATTCGGCAACCGACTTTGGCGCTAATCTGACTTTGCGGCTTTTTTAGAAATGCGATTTCCAACAGAAAATTGTACGCCCTTCACTTTAGCGTGCGATCGAAGCACCGAGAATGAACACGATTCGCGAAAGCGGTATTCCGCGAGGCGAGAAAATGGCTAGCCGCGGGAAGAGGAGAGCTCTCGGCTCTCGTAAATATGCGCGGCATCGCGCGAGTAAACCCGACTCGTCTCGGGACGCACGCTTTAGCATTCGCCGGAACGAGCGAGGACGTGCCAGATTTTCCATCGCGTGTACGGCCATCGAACAAAATTGCTTCGCCCGTGGTAGGAAAGATCGGCGGCCCGAGGGTGAAAGAGAAGAAACAGGAACGCGTGGAGCGAGAGGGTGAACGATGGAACGAAAGTGCAGTCACCCGGAATAAACGAGGAGGAGACCCGAAGTTGTTGGTCGAAAGTTCCACAAACGGGAGAGAGGGAGAAAGAGAGAGGCTATAGGGGTTGGGAATGAGTTTGCGTCGCGGCGGTGATGAAACTTTGCCGTGACGAGAAAGAGGGGTTGTCACGCCGTTCGCCTCTAAAACCCACCCCTTCGTCCGCTACAGCCGCCATTCCTGCTTCCGCGAGGCGTTTCTGCCTTTAAACGAACGACCGGCAACGCTCTCGATTTTTCCTCGAACCGCTCCGTAGTTGCTTGCTTTGCTTTTTCATCGGCGGATCGATGTCCTTCGAGTGCGATCTCCGCCGGCTTTTCACGGAAAATTGGCTATCGACTCAGTAGCCGTCGGGCTGATCCCTGATTGGTCGTTGTTCCCTTTTGTGCTTGGAATTGGGGATGCGCTGAATTCATGATACTCTATACTCTAGCCGATTCACAGTGTTCTATTGTGTTACAAATTAGTGGATGAACGAAAGCTGTTTGGGAAATTATTCTGATCCCCTTCGAGAAGAAGGAAGTAATTATTCTTGGGTTCTTCAACCTCATCGCTTTATCGCATCGGAGGATAAGCTCTTCGCGAGACAATCATTCACCGCGGAGCATGGTCTCGAGGAACCTTACCCGTCCACGATTCCATCGAATAGAGTCGTAGGATAGCAACCACGTGATCGCGGCGGAAGTTCCCGGCGTCGTTGACGTCTCGAGAAGGACTTTACGACGGACCACACATCAAGTTGAAAGGGTGAAGGGATCTCCTCGGTCATAGTGCACGGATGGCAAGACGGGTATGACATACTTTTGCGGGACGCTTGCTCGCGTGCACGCTCGAACACGCGCGAGTGCGCGTCTGCGAGCGTCTAAATATAGAGCGTGACTCACATCGCATCGAGAGGAGCGAAGAGGAAAGCGGTCGCGCAAAAATACAGAGACCGGAGTGTCGTCCTTCTCCTCTCGTGACGAGAGACACAGTCGCGAGAGTATTCTGCGTTCACCTTCGTCTTGAAACGAATGTCTATAACATTGTTCCTCTATCATCCGTGGAAACGTTCAAGCTCCGTCTCCAATCGAACCCTAACAAGGGTCCTCTTAATCGCGAAGGAGTCTCCAATTGCACCCTCGAACACGCTCGATCAGGACCTCAAGGAGGCTCGAAGCGGAACGGTGTCGTTCGCCGGCCGGTAACCTAATTCGTAACTCAATTCCCAAAGGCAAGAGAGTGCTCCGGAATGGCAGTTTCTCGAAGTCAACCGACGAAACGAGATCTACCGACCGGTCGGTGTATCGTATAGCAGCGTATCGCGACACGGAACGAGGACAAAACGAGCAGAGAGGAGTGTCGCGTGGGACGCGCGTCGATATTCGAAACGTCGGGGAACGAGTTCCCCGCGACCACGTGGAGGAACGGAAACCGCAGAACGATTGAATTCTTGGGGGATAAAACGCGAGCCGGACGCAGCAAGGTGCGGAGGTATAAACGAAGGGGTGGGTCGTCGCTCTTCGCCCTGCTCGTTGCGCCGAACAGACTTCATTCTTGGTTTACAAGCGTGCGGTCTGCAAAGAGGTTGCCACGTTGTTAAAATAACCGCAGTGCCTCACCGTTCGAGCAGCTGTGGGCTTCGAAAGGGCGTGCGAGCGCGATCACGCATCGCGAGATGCGCGCTAATAGAATCGTGTTTCGGGTACCGAGGGGGTGGCATCGCGAAACACGCCTTTGAGCATATTGGGATACCGAGGCGTGCTTTTGTACGTTCGTGGATCGAAGGAGATTTTGGAGAATCATTGCAGGACTGCAGCGAATGGGATTCAAGTACCGAAATATGTAATATCTCCCTCTAATCGTATCGATTCTTCGTGGTCGTGAATAGATAAGCGTGAAGGGTCATTTCCTCGAACAGTCCGTTCATCGCGGATCCGCAGAAAACAAATTGTTCGCGTTTCGAAATACGGAAGGCGGAACGATAACCGAAAGACAAAGTTCACACCCTCGCCTCCCGCCCGTGATAACATCCGGTATCGACCCGAAGATAAGCCGTTGAACGCTCGGAACGAGCGAGAATCGAATCTCGTTCCGACCAACTCCCACCGTCCTCTCCGTATCTTATAGAAAATCGGTTTTCACCAGGAAGCAGATTATACAAATAACATACAATATTCAATTTGTTGTTAAGGAACAGTCGGCGAAATGGTTCGCGAGCACGACGGAAACGGCTTTCGTGGAAGCGTTATCGGGCATTGATAAAAGATTCAATTAAGGGGAGTAAAGTGTACGTCGCGTATCTGTGAACTTGTAAAATATGCTTTATAACTGTAAACACATGTCGGAGTTACGACCCGTCCGCTATCGGCAACAAATATTCTATCGAGCGCTCTTAGTTTCACAATTCCGTAAGGAAGTCGGAGAAACGACCAATCTCGCGTCGATTGTTCTTGCTCCGCTGCACGGGCTCGAACTCGGAACATTATTTAAAATCAATCTCTCTTCTTTGAATAATTTAGAAACGCGGTAACACTGAATGCGACCCGTCTCTCGATATTCTGAAAGAATTTATTGAAGAGGAAAGTTCCAATTCCGTCATCCAACAAAGTACCAATCTTGCTCGCGGTTGCTTTAGAACGGCGTGTGTCTGGGGAAGCTTGGAAAACCGCAAAGTACCGTCGTAAAGACTGGCGTCGAGCGCGCGAGTCTTCGGCAAAGGGTTCCGAGACACTGCCGTTGAGCGAGACGAGAAACACCGCGGCACGCGATAGAACGGGCCAGAGAATCCGAGAAACCAGGGTGTCTCTCATGGGCCGCTACTTTTTGCCTCTTATTGCGCGCGTACGGCGTAAACGCGATGTCGAGAGTGGCTTTATCTCGTTAGGGTTGCACAGTTCAACTCGAAATCGGCAGAAGCGCTAACGAGTCTCGATACACCATCCGGACTCTGTCGCTTTTCGAAAGGAAACGACACCGAAGGGGCTCTTTTGTCCGCGCGAACGGCCTCCGTCGACGGACGCAGCCTTCCTCAACCACGGTCGCCTTCGTTGCGGTTTTTCGTACGACGACGCCTTCACCCCGGTGAATCTGTATTAGAGCATTGTTGACGTTAGATGGAAATTACAGTTTGCGCCGCGTTTCGAGAAACTGGTGTGGCCCTACCGAGATTGCCTTTTGCTTGCGGTGCGGAGAGGGTATGCTTTTGTGGTTAGAGGAAAAGACGGATATTGCGGACTGAATGCGGGGGAATATTCCTGTGGGCGCAGGCCGAGCTTGTTTTTGGAGCAGCTGTTACGGCCGTGCTCGGATAAACTCGCTCTTTGGGGAAAGAAGAATTTGGAATTCCGTTGGCTACTCTATACTAAATTTCACATAACTTTAAATTTCTTTACTCTTAAATAGCGTGAATTTTGTTTGAAGATTTCCATTTTGATCCAATGTAACGTTATAAGTTCGCAATTTCTAATAGAGGAATAGGAGAGGGTAGACGTTGGTATCGATTACACGGGGACTTATTACGCCGATCGTAGGACTGGTCCGGAAAAGTAGTCCGGCGCAATGAGGAATGCCTCTAAACTCGGTAATAATGAAACTCACTGATGTGTATGATTGAAAACGCCGGTGAAATGGTTCAGCAAGGAGGGTCGACGTCGAGGAAGGGACGAGACACGCCATTATCGTCCCGTAATGCTGTTACGTAATTGCGTTTCCCTCCATGCTTATCGCGCTATTTTTCGCGAGCTTCTTCGGGACGAGCGACTTCTTCGATCGAGGCGAATCAAGCCAATTTGAAGTTCAATGTTTAGGTTTACAAAGAAAAACGTACCCACACCCTTCGGTGTCCTAAAATCGACGGAAATAAATCGAAGAAAGACGGTCTCAGGCGGAAGGATCCCCGCGTGAAGAGAGAATTTCATTAGTCACCGGTCTTTTTCGTGAAGCTTGTTTCGTCCAGTGATTTAACGCGCGACGGAGAAAAAAGCAAGAGACGTCGGTGGTGGTCACGGCTCGTTTCCCTCGATTGATTCGTGACAAGGCGCGAACGAATGGACGCTGCTAAACGCTTTCGCGAAGAATCGCGCGAGTAAACGATGTTTTACCCTGTTTCGTCTCGGAAATATCAGAAGTCGCACGCTTTTACGCTTCATTTAATATCTCGTCTCACCTTTTTGGAACGTAAAACTGTATTGCCACGAATGCGCGCCGGCCAGACGGATTTCATCACGCGACGATTAAAGCACTCCGATCGATGAAAGATAACTAGCAATTGAGTTCCTTTTTCATAGTCCTTTCACATTTTTTCCCGGGGGACAATTTGCTACCGTGGGTAGTCGGAGTGGAAAAGCAGCGGACGAGATCGTGGTGACCCCGTGACGGATCCACGCCATCGTGATCCGTCACATGCAGATCCCGCTCTACTGCTTAGCTAGCCACGCGGTCATCTCTCGCACAACGCGGATCTCGATACAATAATAGGGGAGCCGCCACCACCCAGTCGGTTTCTGGCCACGCATCAGCGCTCTCTTTAAAGCGACCTGCTTCTCCTCTACGCTCTCTTGTCTGGCCCTTTTTTTAGTCGCTCGTCCTCCCCCTAGCTCCGGTCGAGGTGAATGGTTTTCGAGTCGAGGGTCCGCGCCCGGCGATTGGGGGACAAGGTAGGACCAGGGGGTTGGCGATACCCTCGCCGGCTAGCCTCTGTCTGGCTGCGAACGTTGCATTGTGTCACTTCTTCATTCATTTCTGATTTTGCGGTCGGCTTGCGTGGCGAATCCGCAAAAACTCCTCCGTCCCTCTCTCGCCTCCTTCTGCCAACGAAATTCGGCCTCGCCGTTGCATGCCCCCCTCGTCGCGGATCGTTTCCTCCTCTTATTTCTCCGTTCATCCTTCGACCGTGGTCTGCGAGCGCGTCGCTCTCTGTGAGAAAGTCTCTCGATTGTCAGACGATTCCATTTGCGGAACTTTTTGTTAATTACTATTTAGTACACTTTTGCTTTTCTTGGAAACCAATTTATTGACTACTTAATTATCCCTCGAGATTCTCTGGATGGTCTGACCGACGACGTTTCGCCCGGACCATGGTGCCGTGGCGATGGAACGACAAAGGGAAACGGAATCAGGGCAAAGGGAAGCCAGGAACGATGTTTGTTGTGTCGAGTAATCGAGCGTTGCACGAGTGGATCCCGCCAGGCTTGCCTTCGCTGAGAAAACAAACTGCGAATCTGGTTCGAGCTCGATGTTTCTCCTTCGTCTAAATCGGTGGAGAGGCCCCCTCGATCCTGAAAGGGACAACGGGCGCGGGTTCACAACAGGATCGTGATTGGGTCCATTGAGGGTTTTCGAGTGTACAGATCGCTGTCCCCCTTTTGATCGTGGGAGACAACCTTGACACTGCCACGAAATTCCTCAGGCCCTGGCTGGGAATAATCCCTTCTCCGGAATTTCATCGTTCCATTGCACTATCATATTCTAGAAAAAAAAATTATCCTTCACCTTCAAACGCAATCCGTATGTCCCGCAAAATTCAGATTTGAATAGAAAATAATAATTTGCAACTCCTGCATATTTGTAATGATTAATTTGGTAGCTCCTGCAAAATGTCTTCATCCTAAGAAAAAGGCTGATTCCTCCTACACTCCGTACAAGCGGAAAATCCTCGCGCGTCAGTGCTGCGGTGTTCACGGAAGCGTGCCCCGGCCTCGCGCAACCCTCTCTCACCCTGAAACGCCGTGATAAGAATGAAACGGCCGGGTTCACAATGAAGGTGTCGTTGCAGGAAATTATACAGCAGTTAGACGAGCCTGCTCCCTTCCCTTTCGCTCAAGCGACTTCGTCTCTGGTCGCGAGCAATTGTCTCTTAGGTCGGTATTGTCTTGAACGGAACTCAGCCTCCTCTATTCCTGCCGCTCCGGCTCGCTCTCCCCGGGGGCCTAACGAACCGCTTGTCTGACACCGTGCGGCACAATGAGAGATCTAATCGCGGGTAAAGTACTTAATATCTTAAGGACGGACGAGAGAAGCCCCGGGGGTGGTCGAGCCCCGCCGCAGCATCCCTCCTCGTTGTCGATGGAAGGAGAGACGCGCGCTCAAGATTCGCTTAGCTTACGTCGGTCTGCACGGTATCTGATGAAGAGGACACCTTCGAGTGACAGTCTCGGAAACTTCGGGGAAGTCACAGGTGTCCGGGACTGCGAGAACAGATAATCATGCCCCCTGACCTTGATCCAGCGCCACGAGAGTGCTGGAATGAAGGGAATTCTCGGGGCCCCTAGGGAAGATAATCGGGAGACGAAGGGCCGCTTTAATTATCGTAACGGGGTGGTTCTTGTATCACGATGCGTTTTGTTTAGAACTTTGATAAGGTCTTAGATAGGTCTATAACTTCTTGTTGGAATCTTCTTTCGCAATTAGACCTACATACTCGGCCGAACTGGAAGAAATCGCGAGTCAAGCATCATTCGAATCGCGTCCCGGTGTAATTAGCCAAGGTTTAACACAAAGGAGAAACCAGCGAGCGGCCCCCGATAGCCGCGAAGTCATCGACCACGACCCGGCGTAAGAAGCGGAACCTCCGGGTAAAAAGGCGCCGGATGATCTCCCTCTGATTGCGCGAGTAGATTGCAATCACGCGGCCGCGAATTCATCGACAATAAGCGCTTAATGATCGCGCGGTAAAGGGCCTTTTTTCTCGCGCGGTTAATTACTCGCCGCGTCCTCCTTCGCCGTTGCCCTTTCTCCTCCCGGGCTTCGCTGGTAGAAAAGGCAGATGCGTCGCGTTGGACGACGAGCGGAGGAAAACGGTGACTTGTAATATCAGGACCAACGGAGACGCGTTTCGCGGAGGGAACGCGCGGTCGAGCAGGACGGAGGAGGAGGAAAATAGTTTCGCGTCGATTTCTTCGGCGGTGTACACCTGCCACCCGGCAAATGAGCCCTTTGTCTCTCTCCAGTCGCCAAGTCATTAGGTGTGCGCCGGAGGCAGTCGCGGCTTTAACTAGTTGACTAACCGAAGGTAATAAAAAAGCGAAACAGCGGGGGTAAAATGAATCGCGAACGACGAGCCCCGCCGCGGTAACGATGATCTCGTTGCTGACGCCTGGACCTAATCGAAATCGTTGCCCTCCGCCCCCAGCGGGATTGAACGGCTACCGGACGCTCGTTTCGCGAAGAATCGTAATGATCGCTTGGACTGTTCTCGGGTATATTGTTCTCGAGTATATTGATCTTGAGGTTCAGCCTCTGGTCGCATCAGAGTTGCATGTCTGATGTTCAGTTAGCATACATGGATCGCAGCTATACGGGATAAATTTCTTTGCGAAGGAAACTAAAACTTTTTAGCTTCCTTCGAAAGCATGATAACGAAACGCATACGCAGTACAAATACTAAAATTGCCTATTACGTATCAAATCGAATAAAAATGCTCGGAAACACGATTAAAGTATCCAGCGTGCAAAAATAAATGATGGTTCGTCACAAAGAGAAAACACGTGATAAAAAATTCGACCTCCCTGGTCCTTATCAGGGGCCCCAGCATCGCGAGAGAAGAAAGCGTTCCCCGTAAGTGCCTGCTACGAGGTCGTTCCGATGGTATAACGACTTGTGTGCCTAATATCGTAACCATAACGATATGCCTCTTCGCGAGGAGCTACGAGGGTTCCGCAGGGAAAAAAAACGAGGGAACGTCGTATTCGGGATGCGTGCACATCGTCGCATGTGGCGTGCCGAAAAACGGAAGGGCGCCCTGTATGCAAAATTTCGCCCGGTTCTCGACGGTTCTTTCGTCCGGCTGCTGCTACCACCACCGCGGCGCAACTTTAAAGAGTTCCCCCCTGTTTTCTTTTCCCGCGCTGACACGATTTGCAATTCAACGAACACGCGTGCGTACAAGCCTCTCGCGATGCTCGCGGAACACGCGCGAGTTTCGCCTCGGTCCCGAACCAAAGGCGCCGCATAATGAATAATAATCGGATATAACGCGCCGCGATAGAAGGTTACGCACACCAGGGGGATGCAACTCGCTCTCATTGTATACTTGTGCTGGATGAATATTGTCGATCCCGTCTGGCAATTTCTTTCGGTTTCCAGCTACGACGACGACGACGATGATCGTCTTCGCCTTCCTCCCTTAGCTTGTCTCCCGAGCGGTCCCCGTTTTTATTGCTTTCTTTTTTAATATGCCACGAACGGAGACACCGACCGCGATGGTATGAAATTGAAGCTTAAATATTCTATGGAGTGACGACGCCGCGAACGAGGATGTCGTGCCTCTCTCTCTCTTTGATACAGTTATATAAAACATCTTTACGGGGACGAACGACGACTTTATATTGCCATCTCCGCGGCGAGTCATCCACCCCACTGAGAATCCTAACTTTATTAACGGGACCGGCCTCGCGCCCCAGGAGAACCTGGCTAAGGTGATTTCTTGGTCGGTTACCCTCGCTAGCATAATCTTCCTTCGGCAGGCTCTGTTATTTTTCGAAAATTACAGCTTCGTTCTACCGTTGCAAACATTCCCGGCGTCCTTTCGCGTCATACAATATTTTTCTGTAATAGGATTAAATAATTGTACATTTTACAAACAAAAGGCAACCAATCTATTACACAATTCACCGTTAAATTCGATACAGTTTCTCCCCTTTGCCCTACCCGGGGCGGAAATTTAAATCAGCCCACGAAGTCGATTAACGCGACGCATTCTAAAGGAGAAGACCAGAAGGGGGTGGTTTGCGAGAACCTCAATTTCACGTAGCGCGATTAAAGTCTGCCTCTGGGGGTAGAACGGAGAAAAAAAAAATTCCCCCACAGACCACCTCCTCTGCCATTCATCGGCTCTGTTTACACGGGGGCGCGGCACCAAGTAATTTCTTTATTTCTTTCTCCGGCAAAGAGTGCAAGGGCGTGGAACCCTCCTCTTTGTTCCGTCTTTCCTTCGCGCCACCATTTGTTTTTATCAGAGACTCCCGAGGGACGTTAACAGCCACCTGCCGGTACGTTGTCCTCCACACCCTCTTCTTTCCACCCCCGCGTCTCTTCGTGTTCGCTGGGACACAGCGGAGAGCGCACGCGGTCTGCGAAGTTCCTTGGGGAACCTTAGGCTGGAAAAGCTCCGGGAAAAGCCTTTCGTTGAGAGACGAGCGCGAAGGGAGAAAAAAATGGCAACGCGCGTCACACGTCGCGCTTCCCATGATTACGTTATTTTCTTGTGATTCGCATTTATTATTCACGAGACCGCGACTCGACGTGCCGCACGCTCGCGTCCTCGTTTCCTTTTTGAAACTCGGCTGGCACTGTACTCGGAAACGGTCGAATGCGGTGCGAAGTTCCCTGTATATCAGCGAAAGGGGGTGAATAAATGATTGGACGTAGCACAGAGTTCTACCTAAACAGCCACCTCGTAATCGTCTCTTCGCAAACATTTCAAGCGAGATGATCGAAAACAAGACGCGGCGCGTTTGGCTTGCCCTCGGGATCGACCAAAACTGCTCGAGAATATGTAACCCACGAAGTTTCCACGCTGAGACACGATGCACAGGCGAATAATGAACGAAAAAGGGCCGCTATCGATGTTAGAAATTAAAATCTCCCGCGCGGCTTCGTCGATGCATTACAGAGCTCTTGCTGCAGCAAAGATACGAGGGGGTAGCTTTAGTCAAGGTCCATTAGGAAACCCCCAGGGCAACGAAGAAGCGAATGCTCGTCTCTCTTCCATGGAGCTGAGAAGAAAGAAAAAGATGGTAGAGAGACACGGTTGCCTCTATCTCGAGAAGTGTCACCCATGATGAATAGTTGGCATGAACAAAAAGAATGCTAACCGCGTCCCTCGGCCCGAGCCCCGGTGACGAAACCACCCTCCGCGACCCCCGATGTCGATTTTCCGGAAAGCAAGCGCGGCGCACGGGGTGGGGGGGGGGCGGAACGAAGCTAGAGCGATACCATCTTAATTAAAAGTTGCCAATTCATTTCGACCACTCTTGCGCACCCCCGCGAGCTGCCCGAAAGATTCCACTGGACGGAGAGCCGGCTTTTGTCTCGCTCGGAGGAAGGAGAAAAAAAAAGAAACCCTGAGCACGTTGGGAGATGATAATAAGAAGTTCTCGTCCGCGAAGGAAATTAAGTAAAAGCGGCCACCCTCTTTTTTTGGCGTCGTCCACCGGGGAAGTTCCGCTCCACCCCCTTTTGTCTTTTCTCAGCTCGCTCTCGGCTCGTTTAAAACCGTGTCCGCGAGGGGGCTGAACTCGTGGCAAGGGTTTTTAATTCCTGCCAGTTGGATCGTATTGAGAAGCGATAAAGAAGGACGTGCTCTTTCCGTGTTATCATTTGGGGTTCTTCCCGGTAATACTTGGGGTGAGGATCGGATTGTACGTTTGTTAAAGAGAATATCTCGTGGCTTCTTATTGCGGCCAGTCTTGAGGGAACCAATTATTCCGAGATTTGTGTTCTTCGTTTTAAATAGTAAGGAGATTATTTTAAAAAATATGAGAATGAAATTGAAACAGAAATATTTACAAATATAATGGTATCCCTAGGAAAAAAGATCTCGTTGTCTGACGTAAATCAAGCTTAACAGCAACAGCACCTCTAATTCAGCAACTCAATCGTAAAAGCTACTATGCTATAAAAAAAAAAGATATAAAATTCGTTATGACGAATCGTAGGTGTCTGTTACATCACCGAACGCTAGTTACTTCACTCTTAAAATCATAAAGAGATTTTTTAAAGAGGACAGCCACGATTCGGTGAGGTTTGCTCGCCAGAAAAGAACAGCGGCGCGTGAATAATTAAGAAATAGCTGTGACCCGACCGTTTCTTCTTCCCCGGAACCGTTTCTGATTTCAGCCCTCCTTGTCGTTTGTCCCCGCGCAGGTTCTACCTGCTCTAATTACGGATTTTTCGCCGATGCCAGCCACCGGGTAATTTAGATCCCTAATTTATATAAAATATCGCGCAGCTAATGAAGCAATTTGAGGCTGTCTGCGCGGCTAACGTATGGAGTCTTGCTCCTCCGTTGTAATGGAGAGAAGTCGCGGGCGGTTGCGAGGGAAAGGGTGAGCTTTACTTGCAGGGCCATTACCACGGCAGGCATTAACTTTCCAGCTGCGTTTCCCCCTTCGGGTTGGAAATTACGTTTTCCTTCCTACATGTTAATATCGTGTCTGCGTTTGCGTTCATCGACAACAATCTTTCCTACATGAAAGATAAAGAAGATGCTTTCTCAAATTCATTATTTTATCGTCGCGCGTTTTTTTTTTTTCTGCTGAACGCAGGGCACTCTCGCCGCTTTTGCCGGCTCGCGTAGACCATGCGAGTCGCTTAATTGAGAGCGAAGCGCGGGCGCAATTCATGCGCGTGACAGCGTGAATTATTTATGCACGCGTGAACCACGTGCCGTCATTGACGAGGCCGTCACGTCGACAGGCCGCGAAGGAGTCGTTTAAACCGAGAGGTGCTCGGCCGCCTCCTGCTCGTGACGTTTCCATACTTTCGAGTGCAGCCAATAAAAAATAGCCTTATCGCGAATATCCTCCGATTCCCGATGTTCTGAGCTTTATTACTTAAAAAAAAAAAAAAAAAAATACGTCTCGGTGGCAGGCTTCTTACGCGTCCGGCCGTCAGATCGAGTTTAACGCCCCATAGACTCCGGTTATTTGTATTACACTCTACGGCTAATGGAGCACTTACAGCGTAGCTATAGCTGGACAAACGCGCGAATAAATCGACGCTCGCGAGAGACGCTCTAACGAGACGGACCGGCTCGCGTCACGTTTACGCGATACCCGTGCAGCCTTTTACGACGCTGCATAATTCCTTATTTATAATTCCATCCCGGCCACGGGGAACGACCAATTATCGCGGACGGATCGAGTTCTTCCGTAAATCTGCCGGCTGGTTAATTGTGCCTTCAGTTTCTTCATAATTCAGAGCGGTAATCATTATGCATTCATTAGGTGTGGTAGTTTACGGTGATTCTTTAATTATTCGAGCTGTGCTTCGATGGTTTGGAGCAGGCTAGTTATGGACAATTTAACAAAGACGTTGAAACCGTTTTTGTGGGACTTGATATGATCCACATTATTCTCCTTAGCGTCGTAAATCTCATCTCATATAAATTGTCCCGGGAAGAATATTAAAAATAAAATACATTGCGCTTACTACACCCGCTATCAAAACTATCTTCCCATTCTTTGCAATGCAATTAGATTCTTTCTCGAAAAATCTCAAATACATCCTTCGACGCCGAGTACAAAAATTCCTAGCTCCGAATTACCGTTCCACTGACCCGGTTCACCCGGAGCGACTACGCAAGGCTCGGCGGCGCGCGAGATAGACCGCGCACGGTTCATAAAGCAGCGAGTGGGATAGTTGTGCGGATATCGCGAGCGTAGCAGGTTGCTCGTCGGCGAAAGCGTCCGCTCGTAAACTTGATCCCTGTATAATTTTCAATCGGCCCACAGGATTTTGACGACCTCGTCACGGGGTGCGCGGCGTCTCCTCCCTCCGGCCGACCGACTCGAGATCCTTCTTCTTATTCCTGCTCGCTTCTCGTGGGGGATCCCCGAGATAAGGGGTGGAATGACGAGGTCGCAACGACCGGTAAAAAGGTGATCTCGCCTGGATAATGCCGGCAACCTGGAGGGGTGGAGGAGGTGAGGGGGGGCGGTGGGTGGAGGTGCTCGAGAAAACCGGAGGCGGGCTCCCTCGGGCGTCGGGAAACGTTTCGCTGCCTGCGGAGGCCGTAAAAAGACAATACCGTTCTCGCACCACAAAAGAGTCTTGCCGCCAAGTACCATTGGCGGGGTAGGGTAGCACGGGACACGCGTATGCTCGCGTGTTTCTTCCTCTTCGTGAATAGTCGGAAGATATCTGGCTGTCTCCTTCGATTCGTCCCTCGAAATCGGGGTGCCTCGCTGCTCGCATCAGCAGACTTGCCGCGACCTCGAACGAGCCTACAACGTGAACTATAGGCCCGTTACTTCCCCCGATCTCGAGGATGAATTGAATTTTATGCTCCAACGATTTATTTACCGATACTGCTTCACGCTGATCCGGCCTGTCTTTCCTTTTGCATTTGAAATAGACTGTAGTACGATCGGGGAGAGATCAAGCAAAATAAAATAGATCAAATGCTATTAGACGGTGTTGTTATTCATTCGAAGTTAGAAAGAATTGCGAACTCGACTGGTAAGAGTATTTGCTTAATTGTTTACGGTGAATAATTTGTATCTGTAACTGAGAATTTTACATTAAGAAGAAACCAGTGTAAATGGTTAGATGATGGATAAGAAAATTTTTGCAAGGCCAAGTTGCACTAATTAAATTTAGACTCGTGTCCCGTTCGAGCCGATTACATCTCTGGCTTGGCGTTTCACGCGGCAACGGAATTTATCTTCGATCGCGTAACTAACCGAGTAATTCTCTTTTGTTTCAGGTAAGTGTGAATGACTCCGTTCTGACTAGCGTGGAGGCTCGCGGCTCGCATGAATCGTGAGTAACCGGCTTTATTACAATTGAGCGTAACACGCTGACCGCCGCGCCCATTTCACCACGATTGTTCTCTAACTGTATACGGTTCTCGAGTTATAATACCAGCGCGCTTTCACTTGTAACTCTAAACGTAACACAGGTGACGCAATCGAATTGGTATTACATTTATGAACATTCGAATGTTTTTAAACAAGGTTAGCACTATAATTAACGAGTGCAGCTTCGAAGGCACGCTGTGCGCGAGAGCGTTCGGTAATCGAGAGGTTACCCTCGGAACCGAAATCTTCGGCCCCGATCGTAATTCTCCCCGGCGGTAATGGCTCAAAGAAGCGACGGCGCGATCGACTTCCCGTCGAAGCCCTAATGGCAGTCGGAAATTAAAATGCGATTCGAGGACGGCGCCCGCGTTTCCCTCGCCGCGGACGGCACCCTCGCCCGCCAGAAAGTCGGGGGTGGCTTGATCGCATTTAACTTGGACGCTCATCCGTTGATTTCATTAAACGATAACCGGCGTGCAACTTTAAACCGGGCCGTGGAGCGCGGACGCATACGAAATCACGACGCCTCGCTCGGGGGTGGTTCCGTGGCGCGAAACCGGGGGGCCGTTCCGAATACCAGAGGCAATACATTAACGACCCGTAATGACATCGGCGCGAGGGGCGGCCAGATAAAAAAGACATTAGTCATTCGGTGTCGCTGTAATTGCATTTAGACTCGACCGGCAGCGATTTCGACACGCGTACATATCACCGGTGCTTTAACGAAAGCTCCAGGTTCTTTTCCTTTTTTTCTACCGCAGATTGATTAGATGATCGTTCATTAATTGCTATCATTGTTAGAGAGAATTTGTGATACATAGTCTTCAGATGCGATTACGTTGTCGCCACTGAAAAACGCGTGCAGCTTTCGAGTTCGCAACGATATTCACACCGGCATGATGCGCACGAATGCAAGCCGGATCTATCGATCAAACGAGGGAAACAGCCGGCGAATCCCCGGTACGTTTCCTGAGTTCTACGGCTAACGACGTTGTTAACGGTCCTGTTACCATTATTCCGTCACAATCCCGCGGAGATTTATCGAATTCGGCGGCTGCCGTGGGTGTGCGTTTAAATGTTAACGACGTCGACGCTGCGCTCAGGTGTCGCGTCTCGCGTGTAATTGATTCTACCCACACGGGATTCTGTCTCTCCGACCCGCGGGAAGCGTTAAGAAGCCACTGCCGCGTTCAGGTGTACGAGCAAATCGCCGATCTGTTCCCACGTTTCCTCGTTCGCGTAGATTCCAACGTTTCGAGACGCGTGTGGGACGCAGATCGGTTGTTTCATTTACAGTTGCATCCTTTATGTTGGTCATTTGAGTTACTCAAAGAGAATAGATCCCGTGTATCGTATGGAACAGTTGATGGAACGCGGTCGAACAATTATTACAAGCAGCTGCCAATTCGTTATTGATTCGCAGCAAAATCTAATTGAACGTAGGAAAAGTTTTTATATCCACGCGGTGTGACCACCTTCCCTGATTCTTCTCTGTCTCTCTCTCTCTCTCTCTTTCTCTCTGCTCGTCCCCGGAACTGTTGCCCGCTCTCGAGCAATGGAAAGCCGGCTAATAAATTATCACACTCTGGGCGGAGAAGAGAATCGGAGTGGCGCGATCCGCTGCCTCTCCGCTTGAAACGTGACTATCGCGGTGCCGATTACAGCGTATAACGTAGGTCGATGTTAATTTAATTGGACGGCCGATTCGCGTCAATACTCATCGATTTACAGCTTTCGTCGTGGCCGGCCCCGCTGCGAGTGTTTACGCTCCTCCTCGCCTTCCTGGATCCTTCGTTCACGCGGCAATGATTTATCGTCGACAAACAGGCGCGAGATACGTTTCAGCGGTCACTTATCCGGCTAATTACGATCGCTTATTTCGTCTGGCAACTCTTTCGATACTCGTTACTCTTGCCTTGGTAGCCCGACGGGGTTAATCCGTTGATATACGAATTCACTTTTCCGGAATATACGAAGCTCGATTCGCGAAGCACGATTCTGTGGGTCGACTGGATTACGCACGGCATGATTATGCGGAGGGCACCGCGACGGTACGTGCCTAGCGCCGTGGAAATAAGTATTACGATGGGTGGACTGTGCTTAGGAGTTACTTAGAGCCAGATAGATCTTAATCCAGGAACAGAGGTACCGTTCCGATTGAGGTATTAACTTCCATCATTCGTGGGATAGGCTACGAGGAGAGGAACGCGCAAAGTATAAGGGAGACGGATAGATAGCGAATGGAGAAGACGTGGCGCGAGTTTGGCACGGTGCGTTACCAACGAAAGCACATACATCAGGCTCGCCGGCTAATCTGATTCCCCTAACAATGTGCACGCGTCGGAATCTTCTTACGATTCCCCTTCCTCCCTGGCTTACACGTACTCTCGTCCTTATCTCGCCTCTGGTTCGTTGCCGAAAGACGTCCGAGAAGGAAGGAAAGGTCCAGGCCACCGACGTCGAAGTCTCCCCCCGCCCCGGATGTATAGATTTTGGATTTGCCCCCGACGTCGGTCCAACGGGAACCAATCTGAGCGCAAACCCGCGTAATCTCGCGCTAATAACCGCGATTTATCCTCCGACCCCCCCTCCCTTGGTGCCTGATTCGCTGTTGATCGAAGCGTCGATTAGAGAAGCACGGGGGTTGCACGAGTGTTCCTCGACGAGGGGCAAGTTTCTTTATCGATTGAAAATATCTTGGAAGCCAAGCAGGGATTAATTGTAACTAATTTCGCTGGCGATTGAAAGGAATAAGAATCCCAAAAGCTGCAGTTTACTCGCGTAGGACGACTCTCACGGAATCCTCCGTGATTTCTCCTTTCGCCGTGGCCGGTTGAACGATCCCACCTTTGTGTCGTAAACGTAGATTAGATTATCGCGCGTAGGAAACCGGAAATTGTTGCGTCCGGAGGAAAAACGAGGCTCGAGGAACAGTCGCGCTTTTATTGTCTCCGGTTTCTTGGCCGTGAAAAGAGCCTTTTCATTAATAAGGGGTGATTCGACCCACCCTTTGGCCCTCCATTTCCTCTTCTCTTTCGCTCCTCCATACTTAACCCTCTACCTCGTGGAAGAGTTGTGGAAGCTGGCGCAATCCGAGATAACGGCCAGGTACAAATATTTGGCCGGTTAACTGGCTCCATGTTTGTCCTGTTAGCCCCGTGCTCTTGGTCGTCACGGTGCTTGTTGGCCCGCTCGTCGTCGCCGCCGACGACTTCCTCGTGTGTATATTTCTGCGACGCCAGGGATGGTACACACGCCGCGACGATAGTCCGCTCCGGGAGAGCCGCGTGGGATGTGTACCGTCTGGATAACGCCGATGGACGTGCACGACGCTCCTTGCCTTTTTTGTTTTCTCTCCAGCGTGTTAAGAGGCAAACTTAGGACCCGTTTATCGATCCTCCGAATGGCTCCTCGAGGATGCCTCGGTCGATTAGCGTTCTCTTCGCTCGGGGGAATCTCGTTTCTCGTGTCGCTCGGGTCGTTTTAGATTAAAACATCGTCCCGGAGCGCGTTCGAGGTTTCTCGAGGCGTTCGCTCTCCCGAAATATTGTCACCGCCGGACAATTTACGCGCGGAGGACAATGGCGAACGAAGGGGAATAGATAGGGGGTGCGGTCGTTAAAAAACCGACCAGCAAGTCTAATAGCCTACGTGTTTCGCCCGCCTCGAGTAGCCGGCAAATATGTTCAAACACGGTCGGGCAACACTTGGGCGAACCGTCTGCCGCGGGTTAAGCCAACACGACCGCGATGCCAAGTGCTCTTCATACACGGCCTCGTGCCTCCACCTCGTAATCCTGTAACGTAAGGGAGACGTGATTTCCTTTGGCAATCGGAGTGGAAACGGGAGGGCCGCTCGAGTACATTCCCATTACAAAATCGAAGCTTTCTCTTACCACGCCAAGCGCAAAATTGTCTACTCGTTACCTCGCTCTTATACACGACCGTCATATTTCTTTCTAATCATAGAATAGCTTCTCGCGTAGCGGTATCTCTTGCGTTCAATTGCCTCTCGCCGGTGACACGAATTTCTACGATTCCTCGCACAATTAAGCCGTGTTCCAACGCGAGTCGCGGAAGCGGTGCGCGGCTCGTTCGCCGCGGGAGAACGACGAGAAAAACAAAAAGAGTCTGGAAGCCCGTGCGCGAAGGCAAGGGTCCGTGTCGGTTCTCTTAACATGGAAACGTACTCTCCACACGCGCAACAGATTTCATCAAAACGCGAACGCCGAGCCGGCCACTTAAAGCGAGCGCCATCGAGCCGCATGCCTCGCCATCCCGTACCTGTCTTCCAGCCACTCTCGACGAGGAAGTCTCGTAAAGTCCCGCGCGGGTCTCCAGGCGTGCCTGGTTATCGCACGTGCTACATTCTCACCGCTCCTCGTCGCGGAACGACGATAATAATTAAGGATTCTCGGTGAACCGGGATGCGTGCGTATACGTACGATGCTTACCGAGGCGAGAGAATACTTCTCGTCGTACTCTCGCGACAACGGAATTGCGTTCTCTGACATCCCGCAGTGGCGTAGCAACGAACGAAAGGTCTCGCGTTTCGTTCGAACAATTTCATGCAAGTTTTCCAGGATTAGGTTTAACGTCATCCGTGTGAAGTTTGGGCCAACGTGGGCTCCCAGTATTACGGTATTACAAGCGCCTCCCCGTGGCGTTCTTACAGCGCTGTTCATATATGCTCTAGGAAGGAACAGGCGTTTAGCATACTGTTTACTTTGAAAACTTTGCTCTAGGTCGAAGCTCGGCCAACGCGCCTCACCGGGACCGTTTTACCCGAAATTTACATAACTTCAAGTTTCTTGAGAGGCAACAGAGTGCGGCGCGAGTGAGGCCGAAGCTCGAATCCTTTCGGCCGAGCCAACCACGAATTAATTATCCATTGAATCATGCGCATGTCTCGTAGAAACATTCCAGAGGTCTATTTTGATTCTCTCCGATAGTGTTGTATGCTATTTAGTATCACGGTGGTAACGCCGGTGCAAGAGAGTACGCATCGTGTTTTCTCTTACCGTTACATTCGCCTGGCCGCCGAGAAGGTGAGGAAGAAATCGCAAGCCATGCTGCCTCCCGGTGCTCGTTACCGTTCGCAAGTTCATGCCAGCGGCCAGTTAAGGTCCGTGGTCCGCTGGATGTTCGCAGCTATAAATTCGACCGATATAAACATGGACAGGGGAGGAGGAGGAGGAGGAGTGTGAGAGAGGAGGGTGCGCAAATGATTCGGGGGCAGTTAAACAGAGAGGTGTGCCTGAATCGGCCTACCTTTTAACGCTCTTCTCTCGTAGCCACCCCTGCGATGAGGCACGCACGCGGCCCATTATGAGGAACACCTTGGCCTCACGTCCGTGGGGTCGTTTTGATCGCTTCGCGAGTTATTATTAATTGCTCGCTGTTTTCCCTTCTGGTTCCTTAAGGTTAGCCCGCGTAAATGTTCGCGGTACGAACCCCTCTCAGCACCCGATTAATCGTAGTTTCGCCCTTCTGACATTTTCCGATGTTTAAAGTAGGACGTTTTCTCCAGTCAATTAATGCACGAGTATCCGAAGTCACCGTTAGCGCCGAAAAAGCGTGCCGACAATCGCGGAAGCATTCTTCGGCCGAGGAAGAGGAGTAAAGACGTGGGTGGATAGGCGCGAAACCCAGAGTCTCGAGGGTATAACCGCAGCCACACCCCAATTAGGTTCAGCAGAGACGGTTTACGGTTGTAGCAGGGTCGGTATTTATGATGAGAATATCCGCACCTGTGGTGACACTCGCCACCGAGCGGCCAGCAACCCCTCCTGGAGCAGATCGCGAGTGTTTTATGGCGCGCAGATAGCCTCACGCACACCTTCCTTCTCCGGGAGCATTAGCTACAGCCAGGTGATATATGGCGCGTATATTGCTCTTGGTGAACGGCGAACCGCCGCGCCGCGAGCCACTCTATCCCCGTACGAACCTTATATCCGCGTCGACGCTTATTTCTAATACCCTTTGCCACCGTCTTGGGCTGCAAAGTCTTCGCGATGGGAACGGGAATGCGCGGTGGCGAAGGGGTTGGCCGAGGCGAGAACCTTGGTGAACATTTCTGTGTCACGGTTATGCCTCTGCCGAACAGCGCCTTGTAGGAAATTCATTCTCTGCTATTTTATGCACGAAAATCGACAGCTCGATATTCTTTTCTCTGGCCGTGCAGCAATCTTCCAGCCTAGTAAACAGTAATTAATTCCATCGACAGCTACGTAACACCCTCTCTCCCGTAGAATTCGCCGAGCCGAAAGTAATCAGCCAGCGTGGCCCGTCGATGAATCACACGTGTCTCCGTCCGCGTGGGGTCCCGCTACAAGTTGCGATTCGATTTCGCGTGCCCGACAACGAAACGGCCTTCGCTAAGGAAGGAAACAGTGAGGAAGAGGAGCGCGGCAGCGTCGCTTTCCATCCGTGTTTCCACCAAGTATCAGCTCCCGATACACGCTTTAATCGTATTCGAGCGCAATGTCGTGGAAAATTTCATTGGAACGGCGGTGGCGGCGTTGGAGGCGGAGGAGGTGGAGGGCTGACAGTGGGACGAGGCGAGGATCGAAACAGAATGGATCCTGCTGTGACTTTGTCTCGACGTTGCCGGGACCCCCAGCCGTGTTCCGGCGAGACATTTGCATATTCGCCGAGCCGCCGCGGCTGCAATCGCGACGCCGCTCGAATCTTTTTACGAGGCCGCGAATTATGGCGTCACGATACCGTGCGCGGCTACGTGTCGCTGATAAATGTGCATCGCGACTCGTTGCTCCTTGCCCGCGATATCTCTCGTCCTCGTTTCGAGCCGCCGCTATTTCTGTCCGGAGGGATCGTTGAAGCCTCGTCCCGTCTCGCAATCGTTCTTATCGCGACCGGAGCCGGCAATTTCTTTCATTCGGATCGCATGCTCGCCGGTCTAACCGCTGCAGATCTCGCGGATTAGTTTCCGTCGAGCGGGATTTGGAATCTTTGGATTTATCGTTGCCTCGCGGTGGCGAAAGCTTCAAGGGAATCGGAGGAAACGTATATTTCGGACGTAATCGCCGCGTCAGGGTAGGATCTCGTCATCAGGAGCGCGACGCGGAGTGTACCCCAAGAATAATGGAAGCTAACAATTCCAGACGCGTCGCGAGAGGAGCCTTTTCTCATTATTCGAGCCGCGTACGATTTGATGTCGTCGTTACACGTCGGAGCAATGAGCGGCAAAGGTGTGGCCGACTGGCAGAGGTGCTTCCAATGTCCATTCGTACACGCGCCTTTTATTTCGTCTGCGACACGCGCGCGCGCCGCAGAGTGCCTTCAGTTAACAGAAGCCTCGGGGACTCGTAACTTTCATCTTTAACCTAGCCGTGAAAGGGAGAGCTCATTATGCGGCTGCAGCAAACAAAGTGTAGCATCTTCATTTAAATGATCGTTAATAACAAGAGGAAACGTGTTGGACGATACACAGGATGTACTGTAGCCTCTTCCTTCGCGCCTTGGGTTAAACAAAACGGGGCGCGGTGTGAAGTCCGAAGGGGACGGGAAAGGAGTTGCATCTGTTCGAGTTGGGTCAGGCCGGTGCATTTACATTTACAACGAGACTGATTGAATCTTGATTGAAAATCCTCTTAATTAACGACACGAGTCATTTAGTTTATTGCCGGCGAAACTGACCGCGCGCGAAAGCGTTTTAACCTTCCACGAATTGCACCTTCATAACCGATGCGAAGCAGAGGCGTTCTCGAAAATAGTTCTACCCATTGAAGGCGCCAAAAAAGCGTCACGACGATCGCGCAGCTATTTGCAATGAGAGGAACGCGCAGCGGCGAGATAAATCTGACCACGGGCGAAGCGTCCCGCTATGGGAGCGCATTCTTCCGAGCTGCGCCGGCCGCGCAAATATCGATCCATCAACAACCGGCCAGAGCGGGGTGAACGCGCAGCGCAGCCACGATCCGCGCGATTCCTTTTGGATCGGACCATCGGTCGATCGATCCACGGAGAAGAGAGGTGTAACTGCTCGTCGCACAATTTGCAGGATCGCCGATGCCTCGTGCTCGCCCCTCCGCGCTCTCGGCGGACTGGCCAGGAGCGCGCAAAAAATCGCTCGTTAATTGGGATCAAGACGTAACCCCTCGAGCACGCGGACGTATAGGGACATGGCGCGGTAGCTGCACGTATTCCACAGGTACCAGGACGGCTGCCTTCTGTGGATCACGCACACACATCGGTCCCCGCGTGGCTCGGCGCTGGTACGTAAGCGCCGCGCCGCTGCCAAGGGAAATAACAAACGACGTGCGATCCTAATTAATTACTTGTCCGCTAATTACTGTAATTATATGTTGCCACACCCGCCCGACCGCCTGTTTCTCTCTCTCTCTCTCTCTCCCCCACCTCCACCCCCCTCGTCGTTCTCTCTTTGCCCGGCTTTACCGACCAGGCGGCCAGAGGGAGGGTGGCAGGAGGAGGCGGAGGAGGTGGATTTGTAGCGGCGCGATGTTTACTTTCAGCCGGCCTACTCGCGGTAAATCTGCTCGCAATTTCTCTCGCGTGCCTTCGGCCGTACTCCACCGTTTCATCGTTTCCCAGCCCGGTAGCGAGATAGCGGAGGATCGGCCACTATGAATCGGTCACTATGAATTAGATACAGCACATTTGGGCGGGCAACTTGAGATACGTCGCGTGCAAAATATTGAGCGAAGAATGCTGGAACAGATACGGATTCGTGAAAAATTTCGGAGCTAAATTGGCCCGTCGTGCAGCGCTCGCGGCAAGAAATATGACGGAGGGTCGCGGGGCCGATGATCGGAATAAAGGATCGAGGGCGGTTGTCCGAGCGACAGGTGACACCGGCAAAAAGCCACCGCCTCCTGGATTACGAAAGGGCCGGTGCGCGGGTTTCGTACTTGGCCTGACGAGAGACCGGCCGATCTCGGAAGGGAAGCTGGAAACAATCGCGAGGCGAGCGTCTCGAGGAGAACGTGGGACGCGGTGTGCGAGCATAGCCGCGAGTTGCACGGAACATGGGATGAAAAGGAAAAAAGACCCGCCTGTACCTGTGTCTCCAATTAACCGACCTCCTGCGACAAATTAGGTCGCGTCCGCTGTAACGAGCCTCCGTGCCCTCGTCACTGGTGAACTTGTGACGAACGATCCTTGGATAGATAAGGGAAAGATCCTTTGGAGGATCAAAGGAATTTTTGTTGGGATACAGAGAAGCTCGTCGCGAAAGCCTTAAAAGAATACCGGCCTTCACCGGCTAATGCTAGAGAAAATTAATGAACGTGGAAACTTGTATCCATCGGATTTTTTTGTTAGCCTTACGAATCTTGATACTTGCAGAATATGTCTCTTCAAAATAATATTCGCATTTGTAATAATCTCGAAAATACTGACTCCTCTGTCGGAGGAAATAGGGCATGCTGACACGGCTCGAATCGAAAGAGAGACCGAAGATCGGTCCAGGCACAGACAATGTGGCACGCAGAGCGTCACAGTCGCGGCATTAACGTCTCGGTGGTGTGTATGATTGGGATGGCAGATGTCACTCGTTATGTAAATGGCCGAGTGTTTACGAGGAGACACCTCCGGTAACTAGCTCTCTCCACTCGTAATGATGCGCTAAAGATGCCTTTTGGTCCTTTTACCTGCCCTCCTGTTCCTCGTATTGCCTCGTACCATCGCCTCGGCTCCTCTCGTTCGTCAATACCCTTCGGCGAACAGGGCTGATTGCCTTTGCCGGTCGGTCGCGGGCAAAGTAATCGGCAGTGAATTCGATGGAGCCTCTATTCTATTGCGCCTCGCAAGAGGTTCATTAAGCTCCCTTTTCTCTCTCTCTCTCTCTCTCTCTCTCTCTCTGCCACATTTCGAAGTTCAAAGTACCACTAGGTGAAGTGTCAGCTGCAGTGCTATTTCCGAGGTGGTAGAGTTGCTATTGCAATCCTGCAATTGTGGTACCTCGATGACAGAAGAAGCGGATCTTTAACTCCACGTCGACTAAATTAAATCACGGGGAAAGTGGCAGCGCTGTGTTTACTAGCTTTCAATTAATTCATTAGACAATGGATTAGAGTTATCGTATTCGGTCCGAATATGTCATCTATCTGTATCATCCGGTACAAAAATACGTAGAAAGCGTAGATCGCTCGATGTAACACGTTTCCTGAGGTTAATCGAGTAACTCGATAACTGCATTACCGTTTCACGAAGGTTAAAATTAATCAGCTATTTATTAAATCGGCCTTTCACTCGCGGAAGTAATTTCATTAAGGCTCCAAATACCGTTCCGGTTTTGAGGTGGAATATTATCGGATGCTCTTTCCGCAACAAGCATTATTAACGACTCCAGCGGATGAATGATTTAATCGTATTTCACGATGTCCCACCTATCTCGTTTTCTCCTTTTAACAAGGTTTATGCTCAACCTTCTTCTCGGGCCCTACTGCTAAAAGTCTCATGTTAATTATCCAGGGTGGAAGCGATTCGAGTGATTCGCTTCGCTTCTTCGAGTCGGCCAGTGGCAAGGTCGCGTTGGAACGGCTCCTTGCTGTCGCGAGATCATATCTGCTCGATGACGCGGACATACTTCGTGCAGCATCTTGATCTTTTCAATACCAAGCACCGGATACTTCACATTTTTTTCGATTACCCTTGAACAACGTCGCCACGGACAAAATTATTTAATTAAAGCACGAATACGTCCAGGGTATACACATAATAAATGCTAGAGCAACCCTTTCTCAATCATTCCCAAGGAAGTAAACTTGCTTCGACATGATCATCGTGCCAGCAGCGCAAGAGGAATTAACCCAACGTCGCGGTTCGTGTCAGAGAACAACCAATAAACTAGGAATTTTCAGATAAAACACGGAATAGAAAGGATTTTATTGGCGGCTGCGTGGCTAGGACCATAAATAAGTCCTCGTTCCGTGTAAATAGCTTCTCTCGCTACCAGATACAGAGACAGAGAGAGAGAGAGAGGGGCGGGGGGGAAGAAGGAGGCGGCGTTCTTTTCGCTTTTGCGATATCTCCTTGTTGCGAGAGTGCCACGCAACAAGAGGCCACAGGACTTTGCGTCTAATTGCGTTAGATAGCAGCGGCCTTATTAATAACCTCTGCGGCGGCGGAGGGATTATCCCTCTAGGAAGATATCCAGGAACGAAGGAAACGAGTCCTGCACGCGGCGTGAGAGCCGAGAGATAGTGGACACGGCATTTCACTTAATGATAACCCGTCTCCTTTCGCTCGTTCTCCCCGCCTCCGTTCTCCCGCGCCTTTCTCGAACCGGAGGATCGCGAAAAGACCGGACTCGACTCTTCTTCTTGTCCCCGGTTCGTCTGCCTGTCCTTGCTATTATCGTCAGCCCGATCCGCTCGACGCGGGGTCACTGCTGTTAATGACATTTTTTTTTTTTTTCTTATAACGCCATGCGCAATCCTACTCGTTTCAATAGAAACGCAGATCATTGATCATACTGAAATCGAATCGATTCCCGTTCCTTCCAATGAAGTAGCCGAATTTCGAAGTGACGGAAATCGACGTTTCCCACGGTCAGGCTGGTTAATATCAATCCGAGCAGAAAGCAAGCAGGGTGGGTCGGTAACTGGCTACATTTCTTTTTCCCCTCGTTCCCCGTCCGTTTCTTTCCTCGAATGCCTCTGGATGGATCCTCTCGTATCTACCCGACACACATAACTCGATACCGAAGGGGATTTGCATGCGCGTGTGAAATCGCCGTCGGTATCTCGTTACACAGGCCGAGTTGTCGTTGCTCTCTCGTCGCCGCGAGGATCCCCCCAGCCGCGAGTCGTCCGCGCGCGTGTGTTGGCCCCTTCAAGATCGTCGATGCAACGTTGACAAACTAGGTATGCAAATACCTACTGCGAATACACGGGGTAACGGCCGGCGATCAAAAGTCATGTAATGGCACGGCCACCATCAAGGCGAACGGCGTGGGTGTACTGGAACGCCGGCCAAGGGTACGAGGTGGACGGTCGAGCGGTACGAGCGAGATACGCCCGATGCGCTCGGGAACACGTTGTTCCGGTACGCGGGATCGTTTCGTGGCCACGTCAGCGCGCGATGGGATAGATCCTTCGAAAGGATAGATCGAGTCGAATTCAGTGATCGATGCTGGAAACGATCGTTGAACTGTAGTTTAAAGGGAGGTAGTACCGTGGCAGAGGCTTACGCTGTGCTTCCTAATTCGCGGCGGTTCGGTGACTCGGAGGACTTAACCGGTCGCCGAGGAACACCCGTTCACCAGGGATTTGAGTAGAAAGTAGCCAGTCGTAAAATTTCAGGGTAGCGGAAAAGATTCATCGGGATCGTTACCGCGCTGCCGGTCTCTCGCGGCTAATTGCCTCTTCAATCGTGCACCGGGGCCGGGTTCGTCGATACGCCGGTTCCGAAGGAATCCCGTGCGTCGATCGTTCCGTTCGTTGCCAGACAGCGGTGGCGAAAAAAAAAAAGGACGGTCGCTCGTAAAACTACCAAATCGTAAAGAACGTCTCCTGGAATCGTTAGTATACGACGTACGAGTATCCCGCGCATAACCAAGCGGACGCGTCGTCCCCGCGCTACTCCGGACGCGCGCCATTTACCGGTCGCGCGAACAGATATAATAACGGCCGAGAAGAAACTGGTCGCCATCCCTGCGGCGCGTCCACCCTCGTGCTCGTTTCCGCTTCGTGGAGGCCGCACGCCTCGGTGTACGCGGCGATTCCTCTCGCTGCTAAGCGCGGTTAGCGCAATCAGACGCGCGAGGAATGCCCGCAAGACCGTTGCGAGCCGTGCGATCGCGGCCGCGTTAACCTCAGGATTCCCCGCGGATGGAATGAATCCCGGCGTGGTAAATTCGGAGTATGCGGCGACGCTAGGCGATCAGCTTGGTATTTTCGCGCTTACGCCGCTATAATTGATTTCTTATTTACCGCGGTTAGCCGTTCGCGGAAGCCGTTTCGCGATCGCAAGGACGATTCCGTGGATCGTTACCCGGGTGGGAAGAATTCGAGGCAATTGCGCGACTTCTCGCGGAGGAAAGGAAACGGAGTACACGATTACTGCCGACCAGTGTCATTCTTTGAACTGCCCTTAAATCTTGAGACTTATCAACACCCTTTTTCTTTCTCTGGGGCAATATTGTTGCCTTGTTGAATCTTCGCCGCGAAGGGAAGAACCAAATATCGGAGCGTTCAGAAGCGGCAAGCTTTCTAAATTACAAGCACGAAATCCTTATGTCGAGCGCGTATGACGATCCGAGACTTCCGTACGAGCGGAGGCGGAGGCAGCCGCGAGCGGACGGTGCGTTTGTATATTTTACATTCCGCTGACGTTCGCGCCGGACACAGTTCGTTCTCGTACACGCGGAGTGTCGGCAAAAAGTATGGTGGTCCCGAGGCGGACGGCAGGACCAGGGCCCCGCAGCCGGGTCACCAGTTTTGTACTTTTTGCACGGCGCGGCGCGGCCACGGTCGCGGCGACCGCGTCGCTCGGTATGCGAGCCAGGACATCTTTTGACCCGCGAGGACCTCGTGCCTGATTTGCGATTCCGTTCGTCTCCGGACGCACCGTGGCTCCTCTCTTTTGCCCCCCATCAGCTGGCTTCTAGTCCGCCAGAAGCCACGGCGAGCGCTCGTCTCCGCAAGTTTTCGGGGAACGCTCCAGCTTCATGACTTTTCTTATATACCCGTTCCATTTTCTTTTTCGCTTGGGACGTCTATCGCTCTCGTCTATGTTCGTAGTATCTGTGAAATTCGTTAGTCGCATAACGCACTTCAAAGTCGAGCAGCCTGTTCTCGATGAACTCTGATTCAAAGCCAAATCGTTCTTTCCTTCATCCCGAGCTGGGAGTCCCTCGTATCAATTGCGTTCCCCGATCGTTCGATCATCGACGTCCGTCGCGCGTCCCGCCGAATGTCGACGGCGGTCCGGCCGGTTCGGAAAAATGATTTAATATGAAATAAACCGCATTCCCGCGTGCTGTGCGTGCCAGCGACGGCGAAGAGGGCATCGACGTGGCCGCATCCTCTCGCGGCCATTGTGTTTCTCCTGTTTGCCGCCTCTCTCCGACGTAGGTATCCACGGATCGTCGATGGTTCTCATCCAGATGTCCGTCCCATATTTTCACGCGGCTTTAAACGGGAGAGCGCTTCCGCTATGAAGAAAACGAAGCGAGTCGAGTCGCCGGTCTCTTCATTCCGCGCGGAGTTAACTGCACGCGCGAGTTCGTGCACCTGCCGCGCGCGAAAAGTTCTCCAGGCTCCGAGCGTTTTGTCGCGTTTCCAGACCGTTATCTGGGCAATGGAATATTCGATGCAGGAGCGATGCTTTTTGCGGAAGGCGGATAGCATTTTTCAGGGAAGAGAAAAAGATCGTGAAGTCCCGAGGTGTATTCATCGAGCGGAATGTTTATGGATCAATATTTAAAGATCGCCGTCATCTGACCAGGCAATGATTTTGATCCTCTTCGAAAAACGATTATACGGAGAACCGCTGTCCGGTTGACGTTTCTCCGTGGGACCCGTGCACCGGCATGAAACGTATACACGTAGCTCCGAGTGGAGGGCACTGTCGCCGCAGGCAAAAACACTATTGAGTTAATCAACTAATTTATAATTAAAATTCCACGCTGCGCGCCGGCAGGAGTCTCCTCCGACCGTCGCTGTCTCGCGACCGGCTGCCGCGCAAGAAGCGAATCTACGGGTCCCCCGATAGCCGTTGGTTTCGCGGTAATCACCGTCAAATTCATAGAACACCAATTAGCCGCGCTCATCGATGCGCTCCACAAGCCTCGTTCGGTCTGGTTCGTTGCCTCTTGGTCCAGGTTCGACTCGGTCGAAAAAGTGTCGACCTAGTTTCAGGCGCTCGAGTTTAGACTCGTTCCGGCTAGCGGTTCCTCCGGTCCCTTCTCGTCGCGTTTCTTGCCCACTCGATTTCACGATCGAAATCGGCGAACGATGATAGCTTCCGATGGAAAGAAACGTTTGGAAGAAATTGTTGAATACTTGTGAATGACTTTTGATATCGATGCTAGAATTTCTCTGTCCTTTATTTAAAATAGAAAAAAAGACTAATACTGTTAATTGTCCGATATGAAAAGGGTCCCAAAGCACCGCGATCCTGCGGTGTAACGTGATTTTAATTTGCGCGTTAATAATTACATTCTTCTTAATAGCAGCATAACGATTATCTGAAAGTGGCGAATAGAAAGTGGTTCGAGAATTTATTCTTTTTACTGTATTGGACAATTTTGCGCTTTCGTAGCGGAAGACAAGCTTCCCGCCATAGTTTCTCTTTCGCTCCGCGAGCGCCTGCACGGGGAGAAGGAAAGAGATGACTGGGGACCGCGCAAAAGGGGGAGGCGTCGGGGCCCCGAACGGGCATAACGAGTTTTTGCCGTTGGAAATTTGTTAAGGGGAATGTAAAGAGAATAAGTGGCGATTCCCTTTCTCCCGTCCCTTCGTGTCTGACCGGCTGGTTCCCGTGGCGTATATAGGAGTCGTAGCCAGCCGGTCGTGGCTGACTCGGTTGATTGACTCCCGGGAATTGGAAGCACGGGATACCAGAAACGAGCGGCGCTAGCTTAGCGAGACTTAAAAAGGAACTGGAGCCTGAGCATCGCGGTTGTCTTTTTGCGATCGCCGACAACCCCCTTTAAGCGCGCAACGGCTCCGACGTGCTCGCGTTTCAACGGTGTCTTTCGGCCCTCAGAAACGATCCGACCGACGATCGGCCGATCCAACTGCTTTTCCTTCTGCCGACCGTGTCCAGTAGGATATCTGTTCTTCCCCTCTTGCTGTTCGGTTCTCCAAGCCGGAACCATGGGAACCCGTCCTTCGCGTCACATTACCCAAGGCTGATTTTCATCAAAAATTTCTCAAAGCCCAACAACTAATTCACGACCGAATGTAGAAATGGTCGTCGATCTACTCGTGGTCGGTCGAGCGACTCTGAAATTTCAGTCCCTTTCGAGGAATCGTTTAATTAGACCAATTAATTCGTGCCTGGTCCAGCGGATGGTTCGCCAAAGTAAAGCGAGTCGAGTGTCCTGTGCCGTGGATCGTGCACCGCGTCCGAGTGAGACGTTAAGTGCGGCTCGTACGTTTCACTGGTCCTCGCAAATTCCCATTAGGCGCGATCCCCGATTCCTCGGACGGTGTTAAACTGGCGCGGCCACGTTTTTTCGCCGGGTCAGTCGGCGCGACGCTGCGGATTCGGCGGATTCCATGCGCCCGAAGCCGGCTTCCCGGTCATTGTCACCGTTCGTCCGTATTAGCGGCGGCTTCACGGTCGGGGGAGGAGGGGGCCTTGGAGATTAATTAGGGACGATGTTTTAGCGGCAAAAATGAGGCGAGGCAAGAAGCGGCCAGCATCAGCAGCCGCCCGGACTCGCGCTAACTAACCGGCCAACGCCGATCGTCACCCCCGGCCGCAAGAACGTGCTACAAATTAAGCCCGGATCGGCAGAAACCATCTCGAAAATTCGGCTCGCTCGCTGCTCGTTGTCCCTTTCCCTCTGGACGAATTGCTGCAGGCGCCATAGGAATTTGCAGCGCGAGATCGAACCTTTAATCGGGGCTTATTGATTGCACGTCGATAGTAGGAACATCGGAATAATTCGAAGCCTATTTTCCTATCGAATAAGAGGGAAGTTAGTCTTAGTTCCTCGAAGAAAAGCCCTGAGTCTTCTGCAGATGAGCCAAGTGCCAGAATTGACAGAGATCGACCTCGTTCAACGATCTCGAAACGGACGGTCAGAGACGACACGTGAATACGTTCGACGAGCGTCGCGGCGCTCAGACGTGGCCTTTTGGCAGCGTCGGAACGATTACCGTCGAATTTATCGTGCTCGTTCTCTATGTCATCGTGTCATTCAACGCGAGGCCCGCGCGGATCCGCGCGCCGAATTATAGACGCGCCGTGAATTTCCACCCCCGCGCTGTCTCCATAACTTTCGTCTATATTTAAGACAAAGTGGTCGGTACTTTGTTTCACGTTCATCGCCCGCCTGCTCCCCTAATAAAATCGGTAAGAACAATTCTCAGGCTGCTCTTCCGAGCCCAGCAGGGGAGCTGGATGTCCACGAGTAGCTCTTCAGCGTCGGGCGGCGGTGGTTGCCGGCGCCTTTATCGATCGATTCCCCCGTGTCGATCGGCAGCGGAGGCGCTAATGGGTTAGTCAGCTCGGACACGACTCGCGGCCACGAAAAGGTCCGTCGCTCTTTCTCTAGCGCCGTAGCCGCGGCTGCAACATATGTAAATTGTTCCCGGAGCCCGTGGCTCGGGCACGTTGCACGGCGCTGTGCATTATCTCGCGCGGAGACACCGAGTCGCGCCTAGGAATAATAAATAGAGATAGGCGAACGCAGATAGCTAACATGGGAACGGGGAGACCGCGCGCCTCCTGCCCACGCGGAGATTATCTCGAGGAATTATGAGTGACCGCTCAGGCTTCTAGATTATGTAAAGCCGACACACGGCTATCGACGCCACTCGGCCGTGAAACGGCCGACGGTTCTGGATCGTCGTGAATGCCGATCGGGGGCCCCCCTCCCGTGGGGTCTATAGATGTTAACGATTCTTTTGCCCGAATGATTTTTCTAATTGCCGTGGTAAAGTTCACCGCAAATATTTCTCGGCATTATTCGCTGGCAATCCTGCCGGCAATTCCTATCGTTCGTCTAGCACGTAGCGCGTACTTTCTTGGCTCATCCGGTTTTCTCGGAGCTGGAAAAACAAGCGGATCGACATCTCAGTCTTTCGCCGTACATTTCAATTAGAGACGTAATAAAGGTGAGCCACGAAGGAACGGATTTTCCTTCAATGGCACAAGGGGGTTATTCGCACAAATAGTTTTCCACTCCGGTTCAGCGAAAGCAGAGATCGATATTTCGAGCACATGGTATCAGTCTTGCGCGTCAATATCGCGCGTGTAAATTTTATTAAATCGTATGTCGAAAGCACAATCTATGCGCCATGGAATTCTTTAACGATGTAATTAATATGTATACCTTGAAATCTGCTCGGCGGAATCGCCCCCTATAAATATGTAGATACGCTACAGATCGCTGCATTCTTCATTACAGCTAGCACCAGGCATTTCGCCGTCATTTTTTTTCGCCTCCGCCCTCGAACACGGTCGCTCTTGGTCTAATCAACGTACCGTCCCGCTGTCCTTCGACGCTTGGACATTACCCGCGATCCATCGATTCCCATATTTAATAGCCGGGCGTGAAATTTTCGAGCCGTCGAATTATTTATGCAACGAGAAGAAGGCGATCGTGCTGGACGTTGTCGCGGGTTCGGGGCGAAGTTCGCGCCTTCCCGCGAGGAAACGCCCTCGAATTATCGCGGATAATTCATTCGATCGTATATCAGGTTCGTTGTACGGCCCGCGCGAAGTAATTAATATACATAAACGGCGAAAGCTGCTGGCCGGGTACGGTCGCCTATAAATATTTATGCATTATTCAGCCGGTGAAACGAGCCGGATAACGAAGACGCGGTACCGCGGGTAATCTCGGCGAAATAGGAAAGGCGAACTACGGGGGTGCTCGTAATTCTGCGACGAGACGCGCGGAACAGGGAAGAAGGTCTTCGTTCGGTTTCAATTAACTTGGAAAAGATTGGCGTCGAATAAAAATTACCCGGCATCTCGATCCGGTGATTCTCCGGAATCTTTTACCTATCTTCTACGAGATTCATCGGTTATATAAAAATTCCGTGCAGCCTGCCGGAAGGGGAGTAAACTCCGAGAGGAGATTCGCAGCGTCCAGTTCTGCTGGACCCTCAGCAGTCACTTCCCTCTCGGCCGCGCAAAAACCCTCTCGCTGGTTCGGCTTTTTGGTCGTTAATTAGTTGCATTTTTTTTTTACGATCCTTCGCTGCGTCGAAGGAGATGGAGAAGACGAGAGGCCGATGGGAGATGGTAATGAAGGAAAGGAACAAGAAGAGAGGTCCACTTTGGTAGCACGGGAGTTCAATTTTTAAACACGTTACACCAGCTGTATCGCATCATATTCGGCATTGTGCTTTCTTTTGGGGCCTGTCGTTCGAAATCTTTTGACAGGCATTGATATCATCATGTGGCGCGTCGCACACTAAAACGTGTGTAATTACTGGTCATGCTTCCGTGTCATTAACGAGCCCGAGTGTCCCTTATGAACGCGACAGGTTAGATGCTGGCATTGGAATCTTCCGCATTCTGTCTATTCGCTTGCGAATTAATTAATTGCAATTGTTAATTGAATTTCAAAGGCCACACGTAATTATTTGATTGGGTTTAAAAAGATATCTAAAGTATAAAGCGAGAGAAAGGTGTCCAAGGAAACAGGCTAGGGCCGAGTGAATAATTTCTATCTCTTATATGAATATTTGATACCCTCGTGCATCGCCCAGTTCACACATCGAAACGGGTCGCAAACTAGGAATATAAAAAATGTTATCTCCACGAGGTAAGCAGGGCCCGACAACTTAGCGTCACTTTCCCCAGCGACAAACCGATACACTGTGTTACCTTAACGCGCTATAAAATCTGCATAAGAGAATCCCCTTGGCCGGCAAGCAGAAGAAGGGGCCCCCTCACGGTGAACCGACGGAGGTGTGGTTCATTTAAAAAATTCAGTAGCCAAGGTAAATGAGGAAAATTAAATTTTACGGCCACGCGGTTAATCCTGTCGCGCGAGCACGTATTTATTAGCCACCGTGGCCCGATCGCAGCCTGACGTAATGGGAACAATTTTCGGGAAGGACCATTGGCCACCGCGATAAGATAAGCGTTCAAAGCGGTCGCCCCCTTTTTACGACCGCTGGTGTGCGTATACCCGTGAGACGTTCATCGACACCTCGGCCCGTCCTCGTCTTCGGTCCACCGGTCGGCAGAGGGTACTTCGAGACAGGGGGGTTGGGTAATGGCCGCCCGTTTGTCCGATCGCGCGACAATTAGAATGCAAATCTACTAGGTCCCTGACGCGTGTAAACTTTTACTCGGCCGACGCGAGGTCCCTCGCCGTCTTGCTGGATGTGCCGTAAAATTCTGACCGCCCGTGGTAAATCATCGGGATGAAAATTAGCTCGTGCTCCGGTTTAATTAATGCCACCGTTTGGCAATTAGCTCTGCTTGTTTTTCATGATTACTGGAAATCGATGGTCGTAATGAGGATGTCGAAGGAGCCGAGTGCCAAGAATCGGTTCGGGAAAGTGTTCGGTAATTAACTCGGCGACTCGTAACTCTCGTGCAAGAGAAACAAAAGTCTTTACACATTTCGGGGTGACAATTCTATTGCGATTTGAAGGTGCATTTAAATGGCAGAATTTAGGGAAATGACGGACCGCAACGTGCGGCGCAGCGTACGCGAAGGTACAGAGATTCTTACGAGCGGAAATACGATAGTATTAAAGTCAGTTTTACATCGACCAGGAATGGATACGAGCCGGTTAACGTCGATCGTAGCGAGGAATTTCCTCGCGCTTCTATCGCTCGAGCCCCGCTGGATTTATCCCTAATAGAGATTCTTACGACTTTTGAGGTAACGCGAACTTTCCCTATGCTGCAAACGATCCGTCGAACGATTGTATGAGTGTTACACTCGCAATCAAGTTTCTATACTCCATATTTGTTGAGCTATAATTACACTTGCTGCTGTACAGAAATGTATAGAAAACTAATCTTGCGAAATGGGAGCTACTTGTCTGAGAGAAGACCACACCGAAAGATACCTGCTGTTCTTTAACATACATCTACGTGCCGCTGAAGAAAAGGGAACTGTACACGAGCCATTATATCTAGTAAGGCCAAAAATAATCGTAACGCCTCCAATTTTCGTATCAGTCTTCCCTGGCGGTCGCGTCTCCGCAGGGACGCACGCGTCTTCTCCCCCGGAACGAAGTTGCGGTCGCTCAACAAATAGATTACGTGCTCGTCGAGGGCTTTCCAGGGGGTTGTCTCGCGTCGCTGCGGTGTCTCACACATGCCACTCACGTAGACACCCAGCGAGGCGGGTCCCCTCTTCGTGTTAGTCTTCTCTCCAAAAATTGCAACGCGTTAGCTCGGGATCCGCTAAGCATTCCATTATTAAATCTACGCCCGTGTTACCGTATGCCGGCCGAAAGGGGGGCCACGGTTTAAGGGGGTGCCCCGCGCGGCATTAAGATTCAACCCGCGTCGAAGCCATCGAAACGACGGAGAACGACGGGCATAGACGAGCCGTAATAACTTGCTGCGGGGTGCGACTCCCGCGGTCGCATTCAATCGGTCGATGATAACGCGGTCTTAATTGGAACGCTAATGTTGCGGACGAAGCCGATTTCGTTGCGCGGAGAATAAAAGTGCGGTTTAATGAATGAAAAAGGAGGGGGTTACAAAAAGTTAATAGAGTGAAGGGGAAATATTGTGGACCACAGGAGAAATCAATATTTCTTACTGATCCCTTTGAATCTTTCGCCTCCAATATAATTTACGTGATGACACCGTCGATGTTGACGAGCATCTCAAGCGTCGGAATCGATTAAATGTGTGAAAGCGTCAAATTACATCCGGTTCCCAGCGGAACGCGACGGAATTTAAGATTAACGTCGAACAATATGCTTTCTGAATAAATTAGCATTGATCAAGCGCGCGAGGCGCGAGTCGCGAAATTAATCACGACCTCTTCAACGGCCACGTAGCGGCGATCCGCGGATTTAATTTCCCATTAGCGGCGGTCGCGCGTTGTCCGTCATTAAGGTTGTTTATTTGCCGAGCCCGCGAACGACGGTCCGTGTACGTTAAGCAACTGTTGAGGCATTTCGTTAAAGTGCACGCTCGTACGCGATCGTTGAACGATAGGACACGATTTCTTCGCGCCTGTTCACCAGCGAATTATGAAATCGTCGGCGGCTGGTCGTTGGATAGCCCGCGGCAGCTAAAAGCGTTAATTATCGGCTGAAACGCGCGGCTAAAATAGTAAGAATCGAACGGACAAATCTTAAGAGCAAAGGATTCGATAATGAAAAAAGAAGAAAAGAAAACGTGAGATCCGGTTCTTCGAGCGCGATAATCACCGGTGTCCCGATCGGGCTTCAAATTTGACAGGGCAACCGGTGGCGGCTGCCCTGATAAATCTCTAGGCCCTCCCCCTACCTCTTCGTGTCGTCCGTCCGATCGGTATGCCCGTCCGAGGAGGAGAACGGTTCCAGCGGCACGATTTACCGGCAAAACGAGCGGAACCGCCGTGAAAAACCGGAACGTTCTTGACGGACGGGTGACTAAATCGACCCTAAAGTAGTACCGTCGCCCGGCACAAAGAGCCCAACGGGGGCGACCGAGCTGGATCGGACAAAGAGGAAGACATAGATTCTGCCGCGGTGGAATAGAGAAGGGTAGACGCGGAGCGAGCACCTTGGCTTGTTCTTGCCGTGGCTACCGGGACGCTCCCAGAAAAACTTCGCGCCTGTGATCTCACCGCGCGAGAGAGGATTTAGAGTTGTTTATCTACTTATTATGTCAGCTCGGGCTAATTGGGCATATTTGAGGAGGATCGGTCCCCGGGTGCGTGCTCGCACGTATCGCGGTAGAAAAGAGGGGTCGTCGGTTGCTCCACGTTCGTGGCATTTCGCGGGGCCCCGGCCGCGATTACAAGGGGATAATATCTGGCCGGGGAAGAGCGGGCTCCGTGTCCCTTTGTAGTTCCTCTTCGTCCGAGCGGAGCGTAGCAAGAACGCTCGCATAACTTTCAACGATCATGACTCGGTCGCCATCCGTCTTTAGGGAACTATCGCGCCATCAAGCATCCGACCGCGCATCATCCTTCCCTCTCCCTTCGCGCGCTCTTCCGTCCGTGTTTCTGTCTTTTTCCGGCACCGGTGTGTACCGGTGCTCCGGCTTTTTCTGCATCTTCCCTCGGTCTCAGCCGCGGCATCGCCCCCCCCCCCCCCCACCGACCGAAAGATGCATCGCTTCATTCCGCGCCAGCGGACACGCAGATTTCCGAGGCCGCTACCGAGCGGACACTGTCCCGACTCGGCTTTATCGGTGATCGATCTTGAAGGGTGCACGCTCGTCCCGGGATCGCCGGTGATCCTGGAATCGCCCTGCTGATATCGTTCCCCGTGGAATTCCTGGCGGCCGTTCACGCGCGACTACGGTGCGCCGGATAGCAGATAGTTTTTCGAAAGATCGTGCGTGCAGAGAGGCTCCCGGTCCCTGGTCGGCGAAACACGAGACCCGTGAGATTCGTTCGGGCCGGAATTGAAATTGTTCGGCCCATCGAATGAGTCCCGAGAATATTGTAACGTACTAATTAAAAATGAAAGAAAGCGCAGCTTGTTCAACAGGAGCACTCGTTCACTAGAGCGGGGGAAGGCGTCTTGTCCCCGTAGAATGCGTGGAGCGAGGTGGCGCGGTTTATTAATATGATTTACGGGCAGGCAAATGCCCTCAGCATTTCTGACCGCGGTCCATGGTCCCTCTTTCGCGTCGTGTCGAATCGATCGATTCTTGTTTCGCCCACCCGCGAAAGATTTTTTTTGTTCGAAGGGGATCGATGCGGGTTGAAACAACGCGGTCGATTCGGTGCCCTTTGTAACGGGACTCGTGCTGGATCGTGCCAGAGGCGGGCCCTTTCTCGGGACCGTGTCGAATCGTGTCGCGAATTTTATGCTGCCCGCGATCAAAGCTAATTGCGATTGATTGATTAACCATGAGCCAACGAACTTCCCCCAAATCCGAGTCGATTCGTAAATCTCGGACAATCCAGGAATATCAGGCAGGTGCGACTGCAAAATAAAAAGAACATTTGTAAACGCGAAGAGAGACAAGTTTGGATTAAACTGGTCGGACCACAATCGTAAAGGAATTCCTCTCGGAACATTTTTTTCATCTTTACGAGCATTTTTTGCAAAGATATTTGTCCGCAACTAAGCCTGCCTTTGCAACGCGAAACATCCACCAAGGTGCACAGCCGGATTGCTCGAAAATGGTGCACAGTGTTTCAAACGCGTGACGCATTATCGGCTCCATTATCCATAAAGGAATTAATGACTTTCTTATCGCGGAGCAACTGTGCCGATGCAAGCCGTCCCGATCCGAGGACGGGGTGGGGAAACGGCTACTCGGCGGACAATTTATCGTACAATTAGCACCGTATATCCGACCGCGCGGCAGAACATAAACCCCGAAAAGGCAGTGCATAACCGAACGACCGGTTTAATGACTTCGGCCGCGACATTCGCGTAGAACGCGACCGGCGGTCTCGTTGTTAGAACGCGGCTTGCAACTTAATAAGCGGAGCCTCGGTTTTATGCCGTCGCGGGATCTGGCCGAGAGGTACGTAGCCGCGAGCTGGTTGCGCACAGTGGCCGCGGCGAAAATATTCGGGGGCCCTGCGTTATTGGTCGGTGTCACGCGATTTATCGTGCGGCCACCGATTATTGTAAATTGCCCGACGAAAGAGCGAGTGGGACGGAAGATTTAGGGGCGCGATTATCATATTCCTGTGATGTTTTGTTTGGAATCGAGCGCGCGTCGATATTTGAGTACAAGGCGAATCGCGATGGTGTGTTTTTTTTTTAATAAAATTTGACGAAGAGTGAAAGGCACTTTCTAATGAATCTACTAATTTTTTTAGCCCGCGATCGAGCTATCGAAGAAATAAGCGATCGGATGGTGAGAGAAATTTATAGCTACGCGGTGCGACTAGGAATCAGACAGGGGCGGTCGTAAATATTTGAATTACGATCGATTCGAGCGACGCGTTCAAATTCCTATAAATTATATTTATAGGCGCGGGGCAGATTCGATCTCGGGGGACGATAACTGTAATTTTCCGCAGAATTACTCGACATTTCAATTACGTTCCAAACATTTCTGCAACTGTGGTGGACAAGTCTCGGGACCTCGTAAGAGCGTCTCTCTCGATGCACGAGACACGTGGCCGGCGGGTTAGAGGCGAAAGGCAAATTCTTCAGGCCACGATACATAGGATGTGCACGTACATACGATTCGGAGTGGTTCGGGATGAGGGAGGCGCGGATCCGCACGAAAGTGGCGAGTGGTCAGCGTCGAATACCAAACGAACGACTGACCGCCCTGCGGATGACGGTGGCGTGCCGTACATAAGGTATGACCGTGTCCACGCGAAGGATAACGGAGGAAACGTGAACGTCTGACCGAGACAAAGAGATATACGGGCAGGCGCGAAAAGCCTGTGCAACGGACGAAGACGGGAAGAAAAGGGGGCACGCGCGGCGACGATGGAATAAGAGAAAGAAAAAAAAAAGGAGAAGAGCGAGGGCAGATCGATACAGGACGATGTTGCATCGCGCGCGGTCCACGGTCCCCTCGGGACCGGAACGGACGATTTCCTCGGGGTTCTGATCAAAGGGAAGGCCGCGCGCGTTGTACGCGTAAATTCTCACCGTGTAATATTTCATGAGCCGTTTCGCTTTGTCGATGGCCGTCCGCGCGAGGAATAGGGAATGTCCGCGCGCCCATGGTGTGTGCCGCACCGTGCTCGCCACCGGGACTCTCCCTGATAGGCGAGCTCTCGTTCGCCACTCCGCAAAGCTTGGACGAACGACCAGGGAACGGAACGGCCCCGCCGGCCTAAAGGGGGATAATTGCACCGGACACGATCCGCTGTCTCGAGGTCTCTCACGCGAGACAGGAAGGCGAAGGAGGAGACGAACGGTGGAAAAAAAAATGTGGCAGAACGTCGGCCATTCGCGGGACACGATTCTCGCGTAATTCCCTAGAATTCTTTCAGCTATCCTTTGAATCGCTGCACAAGTACGGATAATCGCACGCAGCGTAAAGTAAAGGAGGATTCGATCATGCTGGATCCCGACGAGCGAACAAACGGGGCGTCCGTGCGCGCAATGGCGCCGAGGGTACGGCGATGACAATGTATCGGGCGCAGCAATAAACTGTAAATAATATAATAACCAGTCTCGGGCTGAACGACGCGTTGCTCTGCTGTCATTTGCTTGGTACCGCGGCACGACGCGCGGTTCATACGTGTGCGATGCACGTAGCCAAGCGACACGACACGACGTGCCGAGGGATAATCGTATCGTGTCCTTTAAGGATGCTTAAACATTCCTACTTCCCCGCGATAGACAGTTTAACGAATCGCGTCGATGTATGACAAAAGTGAAGTATTTACTTTTGC
The DNA here is from genome assembly GCA_023838395.1 of Holcopasites calliopsidis. NCBI lineage: Eukaryota > Metazoa > Arthropoda > Insecta > Hymenoptera > Apidae > Holcopasites > Holcopasites calliopsidis. The sequence goes on from JALHAQ010000015.1 coordinate 2,097,784, forward strand.
GAGATCATCAACCAGCTAAAATGATTTATATTCCTCATTGTTTTTCTATTTTTTAGTTGTACACGATTGTTTCTTATAGTATTTGGAAGTTTTGTTTCGGCTGGTCCAAATAGTTCCATGACCTAGTACAACGAGGGGGACAAACACGCAGAGGAAGCGTCGCCTCTGAGGGAGCCAATAATATCGATATCATCCTGCGATTCGTAATTTTCCGTGACCCACTTCCAAAGATAACGCGCGAAATTACGATGGAAAAATAGTCCCTGGAGATTCTAGAGTTTCCTCGGAGTTTCGGTCGCCTTGCAGCTTTCTAAAAATGACGCACACGTCCGCTATCGAAATTGGAATTCTCGTACAGTGTTCTCCGCGGGCTCGGAAATCTGGCGGGTTTTATGCGTTTCGCGGACGATGCATTAAGAAAATTCTAGGACGGAAAGGGGCGAGGAGGTAGGTGTACGTTTTAGAATTCTCGAAACGGAGCACGCCACTGCCACCGTCGACCGTTCTTCCTCCCAGACAATTTAGTGGTACCCGTGCCTCGAATTTGCGAGCGTTTCGCTTCTGTGCTCCAGATCCAAAGGTTACACGGGTTCAGCGTCTACGAAATTAATAGAGATTCGCTACTCAGCGTTACAGTGTTGTGAAAGCTATTCCGGAAACTTTCGTGTGCGTTGAAATTTATCAATTTTTTTAACGCGCTGCACGGAATTATTAAAATTGTATTATTCAAAGATTTGCATACTTGAAAATTGAAAGATTAAAAGGTTGAAAAGGTTAACAACCTCGGAATTGGAAAATCTAAAACTACATCAGCTACCCGATGCTCGTTTTTGTTCCCCTCGCATCGGTAGATCGATCGGTCCGCGTAACGCTCGATGCAAATCACTGAGTGACAGGTGAACGTGGATGCAGTTCCACGGGAGCGCAGCGTGACTCGGCTTGATCTCTTCGTTACCGGGATCGGCAGCGCGACGGGGACGAGGCGATGCACGAGCGTCGGAAGCACGAGGCCGAAAAAGAGAATAACATCGAGGGAAGATGGAACATAGCCGCAGTCACTCGTTTATTTCTGCACGTTGCGCAATTCGAGGTACACGACGATGGAAGGAATAAGGGAGCGCATCGGCGACGCACTCGCCAATGCGCATCGTGCACACGTCCGTCCGAGAGGATCGCGGCAGTTATCGGGGATAAATCATTCGCGGCAGCGAACGGAATGGCAGGCAGAATGCGGGGATCCCTCTTGTTGCGAACAGGAAGCGGCCGGTGGCGGTCTTAGGCAGCGGACTCGGCGACGGTGCTCGTAATCGATTCTTATCGGCACCGGGGCCCGGCGAGGCAGATACACGCGAGTAATGCGGATTTATTTTAATTCCGTTACTCCCTCGTGTTATGCTCGATTCCGGGATCTCGATTCGGACAAGGTTTTGCTTTATGGTCCGGCGAACTATCGCAAGTCGAACGCTCGCTCCCTGTCGATTCGCATCCGTTACGAATCGTGTTATCGTCGTATTAAAAGAATTCCAACAGGCTGGCAGAGTTTCGTCCGTGCAATCCACTCGTAAATGAACGATCGAGGGATGTACTTTCGACAGTTGAGCGAGATCTAAAAGGATCTATCCCTGTGGATCGGTGAAGCTCGGTCACGCCCAGACTGTAGACAGCGTTCGGTGGCTGCGCGCAGCGCGTCAACGCTCCGTTCGTAAATTCTCGGCGAACAAACTGGCAAGAATAGTTCGCATAATTCTTCAAGGCCTACCAGTTTTGACGGCGGCAGGCAGCCTATCTTGGCACAATCTCTTTCTCTCCTTTGCCCGTCCCTCGCCACCCTCGCTCGCTCCCTCTTTCTTCTTCCTCTTCTCGGCCTCTGTTCTTCCTCTCTCTCTCTCTCTTTACCATTCCCCGTAGCTTGCCTCGTTCTCATCAGGCCAGTTGCTCGCGCGACCGATGGAGGTTTCGGAGACCAGATCCTCGGAGATCCAGGAAGGAGCCTGCACGGATCCATGATCGGAATAACGCGAGCACGGATATTCGAATCGCGGCGAAAGTAGATTAATTTTTCAAGCGCCATGCCTCGCGGAGATAGGCAAACGAAGAAACAACGAGCGCTGAGAGGTGGTTAGACGTTAATTAAATTGTCCTAGATATCGAATGGGACTCCGATGCTTGCTGGTCAATTAACGAGTTCCCCGAAACTCTTATTAGTTGATCCGCTATCGGGCTCGATCGCCGATAGTTCCACGAATCGCTTACGAATAACGCGTAATCGTGGACAGCATAATGAGATACGATCTCGTCTGCGTGTACACGTGGGCAGAGTTAATCTCTCATTAACCAGCGTTACACAATCAGGAATTGGAAACGGTCGGGATGATTGCCGTGAGTGAACGGTTCGCGGATGATCGGCTCGAAGTTATGCCGTCTCTCTGGCTGACTTCAAGGTTACATGGAAGAGGATAGGATCGCGATCGCGATGATCGAGGAACTTGCTTGAATATTTCCCCCGGCTTTCGCGAAGACTTTCCTTTCTACGTAGCGACGACGATGATGATAATTATGAGAATCTAACTTGTCCATTTCGAGCGTAAGCCCATTCTTCTTGTCACGGTCGGAGTAGTCGTCGCCGCGATACAACAAGTCGAATTCGCGGTCCGTAACAGAAGCTGGTGGAAAAAAACCATGCCGCTTATCCGTCCTTCGTGCGAGGATGTTCAATTCTCAGAGTGACGTCAACCGTGGCCCAAGAATCGAGCACTAAAAAAAAAAAGAAGAACAATCGCGTTGCTCGAGATCGCAGGCTTAAATTGAATTCCCTGCCGCGTAATCAACAGATCTTGCCGATTTCAATCGCTGTTACCTCTACTTCCATCGGCCCATGCCTGGTAGATGGCTCATGGCATTGAACACAAAAAAAAAGAATGCGGTCCATTCGAAAACGAAGGAGAAAAGTTCAGTCATTAATAATTCGAACCAGGAAGAGCCTCGCTGTCAATGCATATTCAATTGTACGAAACGGCATAAGAGAGGCCCGCCAGCCTTTCTACCCTAAGTTCTCAGAGGAAGCGAAAGGAAAAAGTCTGTTAATCACGCCTCACCTGGACGCGCCGAGTTATCGGAGGACCCGGTTCGACGTTTTTCTCCACGGAATCGGATTAATCGCGTCACGCGCCGCGGTCCGTGAAAGGAAACGAGCAGCTCTAGCGATTTTAATTACACGACTGACTTTTTCCCGGCCCGAGTTTCGCGCGCCGCTGTTCCACTCGGACGAGCCCCGCGATAGAATCTGCCCCGCCGGGGCCGGGGCCTTATTTTTCGGACGCGCCACCGGGCCACCACATTAGCCGCTTTCGTTCCCGTATTAGTTTCTCCAAATTGATCACTGGACGAGCGTGTTAGTCGCTCGTGGAAGCACCGTGTCGGACGAGGCGCTCCCTCTCGCGCCCTCGCCACGATGCTCGAATTAACGGAAGCACGAAAGGGGTTGGCAGGTGTAAGACAAGGACGAAAGAGGCAGAAGCTTGTGCCGGAACAATTGCGCTCGAGCGTCTTTGGCGCGGAACGGAAATTCTCGCTGCGGACTGCGATCCGAGGAATGCGCAAATTAAAGCGTTGATTTTCCAGCGGACGGAAAATGCGTGCACGAGCGCCGGTTGAATTAATAGCGGAGGATGCCTGAGACCACCCGTAATGTTGGTAGTTTCATTGGGTCACGATTCTCCTCGCGGCTTTTCGTTTCGTGCGCACGCAAAAATTCGTCGCGGAGGGTTCGAGAATGCGTGCCGAGCCGGGGACCATTCGCGACGCATAGTTTCGCCGTTGTCCGACAGATAGGAGAAAGAGAGACGCAACCGTGTGGCGGTGTACGGTTCCAACCCCGTTTGACCCTGCACGGTTGAACTCTCGTCGCGTGACACGCTGCAAATCATCGGGGCCCACCGTAGCAATGATACATGGCCGACCAGTTTGACGGCCACCGCTCATTGATGCGCTTCTCGTCACCCCTTTCATTCACGGGATTCGTGGGTGCGTTGCATATTCCACCGCGTCCGCTGCCGCAGGCTAGTGTTACTCCTCCGCTGGGATTTCAAGAAAAGAGTATTTAATTGAAGAAAGTATACTCCGTTGTCTTCGAGAAATGAACGGAAGATTGATTGGCGTTCGCAACGATTATTCGTAGGCGATACCACGAGCGTGAAACGAGCCACTTTAATAATTTCGTGGCCGCGTAGGTAAGCGGTTATGTGCACGCACACTCCGTTCCTATAATGTATTCCGACCACGTGGCTTATCAACCGTTCGACCGAATGAACTTATCGAGGGACCAGCTCGCCTCTCGGTGCGCGGAGCCGTGGCCACTCTCGGTATAGCGAATGATCCCGACCGACCGTGAAATATCGCGTTAATTCCGATGTCGACTACTGATTTAGACGGCACCGATTCGCACCGCTAATTCGTTCCACGGCGGGTGCAGTGTCTTTGTGCTCTTTGCTGTGAAGGTTGTATCTCGCGTTCGCTTCGCGTCAATTTGAATCCGGCGCAATAACCCCGGGGTTCGACTTTCGCTATCGACTGAACAAGAAAGTATTATACGGCATATCGGTGAAGCGGCGTGGCAACGAGCTGCTGAATCGCACGGCGACTCGTCTCTTTTTACTCGCCTTTAGAACCATTACCTACCGTGGTCCGCCTACTAGAGTAGCGACTTCTACCCCGAACGCCGCGTCTCGATACTTCCCGCTGGTCGGCCGAGATCGTGGATAACAGTTATTAGGGGCTTTTTATAATGTGCACGAAGCTCTCTCACTCCGCGGCGGTCTTGCTCCTCGCCGCAACAACCCACCAGAAGGCCGGCTAATCATCGAGAAGAGAAGCCCATCGTGGAAGCGCGAGGAAGAGAGCGCGCGGGCTGATGGAAGCGAGGCCGGCAAGGGAATAAGAAGAAAAGGGGATCCCCGCAACGTTTACCCGTGCAACCGCGGTAAGCGTATGCGTAGGACACTCCCAGCGACTTGATTATATATAATTATCGGCATTTTAATAACTAATCATTTCCCCCGGCTCCTTCTTCCTCCACAATTCTGCGGAGAAAGAAGCAGCTTCCGACGACGACGAACTCCGCTACCGTATCTCCGGTTTCTCTTGCTCCTCCTTCGGTTCTATACACGCTTACATGTATGTGCAGCGTAATGACGCTGGTAACCGTAGCTTATGAAAGGACGCAAAATCAGAGGCATAAGGGGGGAATACGTGTCCCTCTGAATATTTTAATCACTGATCATTCTGGTGTTAAATAAAATTAGCGTGTCAGTCTCGGCTCGAGGATAACGGTCGTTGTAGCACCTGCTAATTCACGAGTATCCCAGCGACGTTAAAAAATTAATACAACTTCCTATAGTGGAAGTGCAACAAAATTGTGAAAGCCTTGGGACGAGCACCTGCTGTAACCTAATTGTACGAGTTATTTAAAATGACGCGGGCAGCGTTATCGAAATCAGATAAGGAGATTATTAATAGCGGGACCCGAAGAAGCTTACAGCGACCTGCGAGGATGCGAAGAAACTTACAAAAGCACCGCTTCCTCCCCCTCTCATCAGCGTCATTAAAAGCAACCCCCGTTCGTTTCACAATACATTTCTCTCTCCCCCGTTCCATCTTCGCGATTACGCGTCAAGGGTGATCGATCGTTCGACGGGAAAGCCGAAGAAAAACAGGCTAAAATCGCGGATTCGGTGGAGCACCTTCGATTGTCGTTCGCGAGGGTTCGCAAGGAGGATTCGCCGGGGGCGCGCTCCAGCGTCGACCGCCGCTCGTAAATATCCCCGGAACGTAATTAAAAGCTATCGATTTGTCGTAAGCCGCGTAATTGCACGAGTTACTACGCGCCACGAATAATCGCCCCTAGCCGGGGAAACTTCGTAGGGCCGCGCCGACGGAGATAACGGAATATTTACATATTATCGCGGGACCCGCACGATCCACCTACGCCGGTCGCGCGATGAACCCGTCAGCATCCGCTTTGGTAAGAGCTCGAGGCTCCGCTGCGGATTTAGACACACGTAATAAATACGTATCAATTTTGCACAGTATGCGAAAGTAAGAGATTTCTGCGGACGAATATTCATGACGAAGCACTCGTCAATGTCCTGGCGGTGAAAAATATCTAATATCAATTTGTATCTTGTGAAGTTCGCTTTATCCAAAGCAAAAAGCGCAAGCGGCCAACGCGTGCGTGCCTCAACTCGAGAGCTCGAAACGCGATCCTGGTAAAACGAGCTTTGGGGTGAGTCGCCTAAGGTCATATAGATTTCAGGACACCCGACACCTGCGAATCGGTCGGGGTGTGTAGTCGGATCGCTGCTCCCTCGACTTTCGCTATCTCAAGAACACGTGTCCCCTACGATGCTTAATTTCATCGATCACGAATATTAATCCCCGTCTTCCTGTTTCGAGCGCGGAGAATCGGGGTCTCGCGCACCGGCCGGCCGTTCAAGGAAGCCAAGGTGATCTTTCGGCCCCGTGCATCCAGGTCCTCGGCAAATTTGCAAGTGTTTCGGGAGGTGTGTTAGGGTAGCCCGATTTCCAGGCTAATCGCGTTGAATTATGAAACGCAGGCAACGCCGTCGATGAATTAATTTTCTCGCTCGATTATGCAATCGAATTTCCTCCCGGCTGGACGAACTTTTCGTGGAAACGAGACCGGAGGCGGCAGGAAAGTTTAAGCGGAGCGCGATCGCTGCTTCGCTCATGCAACGAAGTGGTCGAGCTTTATGAAGCACACACGGTAATGGTTACACCCTTCCTCCGTGGGAGAGATTGGGGAGGGAAACGGTTTCGCGTTCGTTTACGGATCCCGGGATTCGTGGATGCCAGCCAGTGGACTGGATTTTCGTAACGCGACGGCGAAAGCAACTCGGCCGAAGTTAAAGGGGGACACGGGTGGGTCCTCCTGAGGGAATAGGAAAATTCGTCCCCTCTTCCCCAGGGTACATAAATCACTCTTTCTGTCGCGGCCGCTGGAAAGTATCTCGCCGTCCTACAAACTCGCGCAGCATTGTATGTGAATAGAATAATAACGGTAAGAATAGCTGCATCTTCAAGAAGAAAGTAAGGAAGAGGGTGCACGATTTAAAAGTCTGTTTGCGCGGAAGCATCGCGCACGACGCGCGTAGCTGTGCTCCGTGCACGGAACCGCTTTATGCGCCCCGTATATAGGATTCTGGGGGCGGTTAGTAAATGTAAGCAGTAAGCCATTTTCCAGACGATGAGGCGCGAAGCCCCGTTCGGCCTCTTAGCGCGGGTAATCCCTGCTTCAGCAACGGAACCGCGTTAGGGAAGAAGCCAGCCGCAGGTGCGACCCCGGGGCTTCTTCCCCCGTGGCGCAGCCCCATATTTAATATCGTTCGCGCTCGTTCCGCGCAGGAACACGAACAGCGGTCACAGCTGAAACTCGTTTTCTTCCGTCCTGACCAACCGGCGTACATTCCACCGCCGTTTGATCTGTCTTTTTCTTTCACGTTCCGAATATTATCACGTACGCGTCCGCGGCCGCTACTTCCGCGCCCATCGCCGTTAATTGCCTCCTTTTAATACGTCGCGATAAGCGGGCAGTATCAATTAAAATTAGCGTCACGATAAATTTGCCGCGAGACCGCGGCGAGAAAGCACCGGCAATGATTATACGAACCGCATCAGCGTGAACGAATTAAGAACGATAATTATCATTTAACGCCTTCGATGATTATTACCTCGCTCGCCCCCGGTATTCCTCGATACAGTTTTTCATTCGGGCTCGTCCCGTCGGTCGCTCGATGGTACTAGAGTCCAGAATATCAACGGCGATCGTTCCACAAAGATCGGCGTCGACTTTCACGCGTCGCGCAGGCTCAAGGCCCGCTCCTTGACTGCGGACTCGCGGACCGAGTCACGTCCGTGACACGAATCCACGCTCGGTTTCCTGTTTCCAAGTCAAGTTCAGTTCCTCCCATTAAGAATCACGGTTGTACGTTGCAAATAGGGGGCGGAGGGCAAATGCTTCTATGAAAATCTGATTTTTCTTCAGGATAAAAAGTTATGTTAGCATCGGTTATTTGGTGCTGCGTGCCGTTTACCTCGCATCGCCAATGTAGTTCACGGCGCAGCGCAGGTGGAGACAAATTCGCGACCTCGTTAACGATATTGCCGGTGCACGAGCAGACCCGAAGGAAACGGCGCAAAGAACTTTTGCCAGCCAATTGGCCACGACGAACGCGATAAGAACTGCATTAATGTTTCATCCGAGTGCGCACACCGCTTGCCGGCGGTGGCCTTTTTCCTACTCGCGGTTATTTTTTTTTCCTGCACCTGCGAGGAGAACGGAAAACGTTCCACGTAACGTCTCTATGCTTGTACTCGACGATGAACCAGTACGCACTTGGAAAAACCGCGGGACAGAAGTCGGTCGACGGTGAAATCTTGATTTCGAACAGCTTTCCTTCTCCTCCTCCTTCTCTCGTTGAAAATGTTAATTAAAAAGTTCGCGACCGGTCAGCTCGAAAATGGAAATTGCGTTTTGTTATTTATTATTCGCCGGCGCGCTAATTTATGCGCTGCAGCTGTGTAATTCAAGTCCAATTACTTTCGGCGCGGGAAATTTCGCGGTAATGAATATTTATCGAGCCGGAACCTTCGAATAACCTGCACGCTTTGCCGGCCAATGAAATAAATCAAAATTGTACCCCGCGCATTAACGGTGGGGGGTGGGGGTGGGCAGGGGCTGAAGGGGAGTGAACAGCGCGGAGCGTTTAAACAATGCGGGATAACGCGACCGCTTGTCCGGGCTGCATTGTTTAACATCCGCAGATGAACAATACCGCATCTTATTTAATCTGTTCGATCGGCCAACGTTCCTAAGAGGTATTGTTCGGTATCAACAGTTAGCCGGATTCAAGCAGATGTTGCTCGACCATCGGCTGCGTTCTGCCACGTAATTAGCGGCGCGTAATCTGGCCGCGTGGCGAAGCCAACGACGCCGTTGCGGCTCCGACGGCCGCGGACAATGAGGGATGCAATACCAACGAGACGATTGTCAACGGTCAGAGACTGCTCGTATGTCGAACCGATGTTCCTCGTAAAAGCGGCCGACGATGTGTCGGTTCGCCATACCCCCGTAGTCACATTTCTCCTTTCCTCGCAGCGGCAACACCTCCACCTTCTTCTGTACCATGGGAGCTGAATAGTCCATTGCATACACCGTATCGTATTCTTTACGAGAATAGAATACTTTCGAATAGAAATCTAACGAGAACAAGCTCGTGGTACGAGGGTGACTTTTAGAGCGACGCGTCAAGGAACCACTCTGCATCTGTACAATCACCACCTTTGGTAGCTCTGTGAAAGACATTCTTTGTTGCACAGAAAACTTGGAAAGTTGATATTTGGAGGGAACTTGCACAGAAATGTTGCTTCATACATACCGTGGCCCTTCATAAATAATATTTATAAGTCGAGAGTCGTTTAACGAGTCTAGAGATTGAGATATACATTCAAGTGGCATGACACTTTACAAGGTGCATCTGCCTGCACTTTGGGAACCGTCGTATCCGATATTGACATCCCGCCGCGGAAGGGCGATTTTTCGTCGAGCAAACACGACTATAGCGTTAACGTATCTCCCGCGGGATGCTCTTGGCGAAGGGGCGCGCGCCGCTATTCGCACGGCGTTTCACCCCGATATCCCGGTAATGTGCAACTTTGGGGGGGTTGAAAGCTCGCGAGCTGCACCATCCCGTGGACAAACAGATTTTAATGAGTAAAACGGCGTGGTCGAATCGCATCGTGTCGATGGCACGAATTTTACGGGCGTCAAACCTTTCGGTTCCATCCTGTACCACCCCGTCCGCCCGTGTCCCTCCGATTGGCTCGACGTTACACCAAACCGTACTCATTCATAGTTTATATCGCACGAACAGGCGGCCGGCCCCCCCGCGTAATGGCCGTCCGTAAAATATTTATCGCGGAAATTAGTCGCACGATGATGTATGCCGCCGGCATCTAACGCACACAGCGGAACGTGATCGTGCGCGGACGAAGCCGCCGACACGCGTGCACGAGGCTCTCGGCGTGGCGTGGGCGGACGAAAATGTGTTCGCGCGAAATAGTCGCGACCGCACGCGCGACGGGGGTGGTTTGCACCCCGGCACAAACCCCGCGGGACAATAAGCGTTCTCCGTGTCGTATCGGCGAAATATCGATCGCCGTTTCGAACATCGATCTTCGCCCTCCCCAGTGACACGCGGCATTCGTATTATCGACTAAACCGAATTACGAACTGAACGCTAAACGATGCAGTCAATTGTCAATTTCTTTTTTGTACATGTTTACTGATTTATATATTTTTTTTCTTTTTGTTGCAGGTAAGTGTTCGGAGACTCGATTCCTCGTACTTGGTGCAAGGCGGCCGTAAGTTTTGGAATTAAGCTGCACAAGTTTTTCTCTAACGTCTTTCCTCGTTTGCGCGTCTGAAAAGTTTCCTTCGGGTCGTTTGGCGACCGTGACTCGTTATTAGGAGCGCGCAGAGAGAGGATAAAGTCGTGACGCGACCGCGGTAATGTCGGGTTGGTCGAACGTCACAAATTGCCAGCGGAAGACACGGTATTAATTAGCAATTGTACGTTGTTTACCAGTCACGACTAGAACAGCGGTATCATGGACTACGCTTCTCGTGCTACTGTTGCTATTACACGCTATTTACCTAACGGTACTGTTAGGTACGTTGTGCATCGCGTTCCATTCTTTTTACGACACTCATGCCCCGACACATGTAGACGAACAGATTCGATATCCTTTTCATTCCCTCCTTCCATCAATTGTCACCGTTTCTGTATCGAGCAGAACGTTGTTCGAGCGCCACTAGTGAACTTTGATGTTTCACCTTTTAATCTCAGCTCGGCCGGCGCGATGGAATTATTGGTTCCCGTTCCTCTGACTAATTGGACCAGCGAATCTCGTCGAATTCGGGCAGGGGTTAGTTCCTCCACCCCCCCCCCCCCCGCCGAATTACCGCGCCGATGCGGTTTTCGCTCATAACACCGGGCGGCCGGAATGAAATTCCCGTCGACGAATTTCCGCTAATCCCGGGGTTCGGTTCGTTTCGCGCGCCTCGAAACAAAATTAAATCGTGCGTCGGCCACGTTAATTAATACGCATTGCCGGCGCGGTGCGTCGATTCGCGATCCCGATAGGTAATACGCGGCTCGACTCCACAATATGTAGTAGTTTCTAATTAACGGGAGACACCAGCGATCGATCCAATAAAAGTAGGCGAATAAATCGTTGATACCCTGTCACTACGGTCGACACGATAAATCAGTACATTCGGCCAATTATACGGCCGACCTGGGCCCAGCCGCGAAAAACAAATTTTTAGCAACCAGCATCGATTTTGATCCCGAATTTATTTAACGCCGATTAAACGGTACCGCGGATGCGTTTGCCATCCGCACTGTCTGGCTATTGCATTATAAATAACTCTCGCCTGTTCTATGAGTTTATGTGACTTTCAATATTCATCCCCGCGACATCAGCGCTCGGTTAAAGGAACCGGCGGGTTGCGAGATAAACGCGAACGCTTGTATCAACTTTTATTCGCGTATACGAGGCAGACGTGGCAGGGGAGAAACGGTTCGAATAAGCTGCGAAGGCGCGGTCGCGAAATCCACAGGGGACATCAACTTTTCCCAACGTCCTGACGTTCAGAGCGTGCTCACGGATGCAGCATTAGCATCGCGAACTGACAGAAGTTAAGCTCGCCGTGTCATTTCGGTGTCTCTTTAGCCCGCGCCTCTCCGCTTTCGTTTCCGTTCCGCTTTCTTCGAAAGCGTAGCTACCCCAAGCATCCCGGATCCGTCGGTGTCCTATGCGTTTTAAAATTGCAGGCGATTACGTTACCTTACGACACCGTCCTCATTGATGGATAAAAGCTGTATGAATTAATTAGAACTTCGCGTCGAGTGCAGTTCGTACGGTGCACCCTCTGACGTTACAGGCGTACTCGGTCTATATGTATAGGTGCAAACATTTGGACTTGCAGCTACAAGAGGAAGAGGTGCAATGACGTAGGGGCCGTCGGAGGCGTTGGTGGCGCTGGGCTTCCAACGGCGTATCGATTCCTCGATGCCAGGCAAGAAAACCAACCCCCACACTCCATCCCCCGAGCTTTCTCTGCCTTCAACCACCTCCGAGCGGCCTCGGCCCTCTCTTTTTCTCTTTCTACCCAGCCAGTCGGCCCAATCTCCTCCCCCCCCCCCCCCCCGCCCCTGCCGCACTTCAGCCACCGCCGTCTTCCGACCACCGACGACCCCGTCGAACAGCCCTTCCTTCCTCCGTCGTTTCTCTTCCGAGTGACGGCCAACTTTCTAGATATGAATTAACAGAGTTACGGAGCTTCTGCGGCGGCCGAGCTTCGAGCTATGCGGCTTACCAACTTGAGAACGTCTCCGTTCTCACCCCCATCGTTCGCTCGGCGCACCCTTTGCATCCCTCGACGTCCGAAACCGTGCAGCGTCGGTGTTGCAGTTCCGACTTAACAACAAGTGGACTGCCGTCTTTTTTTCTTTGCGCACCTGACACGCGTAGATCTTGATAGGGTAATTATATCGGACAGCGCGGGAGTGGTGGCTCGTCACGAATGCAGATTATCGTCCATGCACAATCTGTCACGAGATCTGTGCTCATTGGAATCCTGTTGTTACACGTCTCCACTATCCCCCTCTCGTTCGCTAATGCGACGACAGCGTCGGCTACGTACGAAATTATCGCGCCTTTTAAAGCTTTCTCGCCCTGGGCCTCGGTCGACCCTAGCACTCTCGTAGGAGCATCCGACGGCTGATAATGTCATTCCGCGGCACTGGGTTAGTGCAGGCACGCGGCTGCAACGCGGGAAGGGTTGGCGAACAGGGAGCAAACGTGAAGAGGAGACGTCGAGCGGGGGGCAGAGGCTGGCTGTAGTCGACGGAGGAAGGGGGCGACGGTCGTAAGGGGCGGCGGCGGAGAGGGAAGGGTTCGGGGTATTAAATCATAGAGCGCCTGCCGCCGCGCCGCGCCGGTTTACTGCCGGATAAAACGCAGTGACTGTTATGTTATGGACCACCTGTATGCCTCGACCCTGAACTCGCTCCCTGTCCCTCTCTCTCTCTTTCTCTGTATACGTCCGAAAACAGCCCTCCCGCGACCATGTGCCACCGCGCGACATTGCTCTAGATTCGTCCGTTGCACGAATTACCTCCGTTTATCGTGGCATCATCGATCGGGACTTTCGTAATTTCGTCTAGACGAAGGGAGTCGCAGATAGAGTGACGGATACGCGTGTTAACGCCCGTGTTTAAAGTTCCTTACGGGACAGAATCCGTCCGATGCGCGACCGATAAAAATTTGTCCGACCGCGACACGCCGGGTGAAAAATAGCGCGGAATCACGCGAGCCGTTTAAAGGCGTTCACCGCTCAGGGGCTTCGGAGTAATTAACGCGTCGCTCTCGAAAGGTCTGACATGTGCGCGCGCTTCGGTAAGGAATTCGCGACGGGAAACAGCCGTTTCGCACCTAGCCGCGCGCTCCGTAAAAACGGGACTCGTCGGAAAAGTGCGGGAAGCCTGTTCTTCCCGCGTGAAAGAGAAGCGGACCATGTTCGCTGATACGCCCTCTTCGCTCTCGCCCTTCGCCGTACCGAGTTTTTCGCTTCTCCGCGGAGATCGGTATCCGCGATTATATTATAAATATACATGTAAGCCCGGCGAGGGAGCGTGTCCCCTCTCGTCGAGAGACGGACGCGGTGCACCACGAGCACCGCGCTCACGTGCGCGCGAGATACCTGCCGGACGCAACAGTGCATTCGGTGCACGGTCACGTGTGTATTGTATATGGCCGGTACCACGTCTGCCTTCGTACGAACCCGGTGCGCAACCTTCGTCTTATCTCCTTTTACCCCGTCCTTCCCTGGCTCGCTTGCCTTCGCGTTCGCTCCGTCTCACTTCGTCGCCCGGGTCGGCCGGTTCGTGCACGGTTCATGCGGTATTAAATACAATAAAGACATTCAATGGGAATTAATCGGATATCTACGTATCCACCGTCCACTCTGGCTGCATTGTAGCTCGGGCCCCGTCACGGCGTACGCTCCGCCGCCTCTTCTTCTCGTTCCAGCTCGTTTTTCTCTGGTCCCAAGCTCTCCTCGTACCCTCCTGCCCGTTCTTCGTATTTCACCTTGTTTTTTTCTTTTTGCCGGTCGAGCCGCCGCGCGGCCGGGTCGAATGGAGATATTCCGCGGCGGAATAATATCGAGGCACGTTTTTAGCGAGCACGCATAGCGCTCCGATACACCGGACACCGCGGATATGTTCTTTGGCGCGCTATCGTTTCAAAGGCTCTGCGCGTTCGTCGATCGACAAAGGACACGAGCTACGCACGTACACAGGAGCCACCCTCGTTTCGCATTCTCGCGTGAGCGAAATGCGTGCACGGTACGTACGTGCACGAGGCGGATGCTTAACGAACTCGTCCCCTGGTACGCTCCGAGCATGCGGCTTTTCGAGCGCGACGGTTCGGTTTTTCTGACCGCCAGGGAAGAAGCGTTACCGGCTCGATACGCAACGTCGACGGGGAGATTTTAATCTCGACCGGAGAATTAATTCGCTGCCTTGTAGGGAATTGCGCTCGAGGAATCGCAACTGTCTTTAATTCGATTATCGGCCGCTCCGAATCTTTCCACGGTAGCATCGGGATTCCTTAATGTGTTAATTATCCCCGTAAGGGAGACGACGCGAAGAGTCGCTTTTAATTCCATCGGTTGGATCACGCCAAAAAAAAAGACGGTTCCACGTTCGTTAGCTTCCGTGTACTTTAATTTCGATGAACGTCGATAAACAGGGGAAACGCGTTCGTGGAAGTTTCGCGTGTTCGAAGGACCCCTCCGCGTTGAAACTTTTCCTGCCCCTGCACGGGGAAACACGGTACGCTGGAACACTCGAGCAACCCGGCTCCCCGTGCTCTCCACCGGCGCAAGTTCGTCAAAACTGTCAGACCGCTCGGCGGACGGAGTTGCAAGGTGCATTAAAGTTTGAGCCCGTTCCGATTCTTGCCACCTGTTTATAGTACAGCAGCGCGCATCGATTGTTCATTACCGTCGCAACTTTGCGCTGGAACTTTGCTGAATCAATCGACGTTACGTTGTAATAGAACACGGCCCGTGTACACGAAGGAAGTCAACTGCTTCTAATGAAACTATGCAGAGCGGTGTTTCATGGAAACGCGATGAATAATGAACGCGGGCCGCGGCGATCGATGGATGAAGTAATCGAGAAATTCCGTACGGAGTTACAGAAAGAAACAAGGGTTGCTCGTTTGACTGTTTAAAAGGCAATATTTCGAGCAGTCTGGTAATTGCGAGATTACCTCGCCGTCTTATCGAGGGCGAAGCTGTCCTTTTCGTCCCGTCGCCCGTCGGGACCCCGTCGCACTGTTACGATTATTATTCATCTTATCTCCGCCGATTTGCATTATATTTAAATTTAAATACACAGCCGGCCGGTCGCTGCGCCGCCTTCCTTTCCTCCCACCTGTCTTTGCGTTCTTGGCTTGCGCGAGACCGACGCGAACGGGGGCCAGGTAGTGCTCGTCACCCGCTGCCCCGTAATTCCCAGTGTAATTGCAGGCCAGGCGAAAACAATGCCGAAGTCGATACAATCACGTGACCAGCTCGAAATAATTCCTGCCTGTTTTCGGCCAGTGGAATCGCGCGGTACCCCGTGAGAGTTCCGTCGCCGCTCCGCTCCGAGATTCGACGATCCCCCTTTTGTTGTCGACCGTTCGAGGGTGGAACGTGAACGATGGTTAATTAAACCAAGGTCTAGGGCGATCAACTCGTGTCGGCAGGTAATTTCAACTTTCCGATTCCTCTTTCTTTTCTTCCTTTCCACCGTGGACGAAGGGAACCCCGTCATTTCGCGGAGAAATAAAAGGAAACGGAAACAAGGCTTTACTTCTTCCTTTCTTTCTTGTTTTCTCGTTTCGTTTGGGAACGTACTTTTGAATCGCCCCAAAGATTTTCCAACAATTGCTTTCCTTCGGTCAGCATTCGATCGGAGAATCTCCCGGAACCCTCCGTCGACTGGCGTCGTCGTAAACTTATCGAGCAGCGAGTGTCGTTCCCGACCTACCCCAGCTGAAACATTAGCGACGAAACGGCGTCATAAATAACGTCTTAAGTGTAGCGTCACGGCGTCGACCCTCCGCCAGGAGTGTGACCCATCCACGGGATGTTCCTTCACCTAGAATAACGAGCGGTAAAAGTATTCGTAGGTCGCCCTTAAAATTGTCCTCGTCACTCCCAGGAGCAAAGCGCCAAGGTCTCAAAGAGTTCCTCTTCCTTCGCTACAATTCGAATTCGAATCTCGAGGATAGAGGAAAACGTACCGTCCGTTCTCTCCATCGTTTAGCGGGCAAGGGAAGAAATAACGGGGCGGCGGAGAAGGGGTGTCGGCGATAAAGGTGACGTAGGGCGTCGCGACGTCCGTCAAGCTGGTTGGTCCACCAACCTGGTGGCTCCCGTGCTTTCTTTCCCCTTCGCCCCGACTACGGAATCCAGTTTCTCTCTTTCCTCTCTGCTCTATGGGTTTCGTCGAACACGGAATCTTCCACCTCCCCTTTACCTCGTGTGTCTCGGCTGAAACGAGCGGAATGCTTCCCTCAGGATCAAGGAAGAGCGCAGACTCCAAACGGCACCGGCGACCCCCGTGAATGGCGACCCTCACAAACCAATCGTATTCCCGTTTCCATCCCTCTTCGCCGGCGGAGGAGACTCCAACGGGAGTTTCCCTCCGCGCAACCCTGTCGACGTCGTTACTGTTACCCGGCCTGCTGCTGCCCCTCTTCGTCTTCGCCTCCCCCGCCGTATCGTCTCCTCCACCCTTCGCAGCACCGTTCAGCTCGACGACTCGACGTTTTTCAGCTCAGCGCTGATATTTTCCTCGGTTCTAATCACCAGCCAGGGTACTGCTAGACCGAGGCGTTCCTAGGAAGGCCAGCCGTGTTATTCGATGATTATCGTAGGTCCAGTCTCGACTGGACGTCTTGAACCGACGTGGAAGGGATTCGGGAAGCGATCGTCGCGGTTAACGCGGTCGTATATCGTCCGTTACATAGTAGACGCGTTGTTGCTACGGCTGAACATATTATTCGGATCTCGATCGACGGGACGACGATGCACGGTGACAGGCTACGATTTGCAATTATTGTCGACGCCGTTATCGACGCGCACCTGTCGTGCCGTTTCGCTGATGCCGGACGCGCGACTTAACGCGCTCCGTCACTCGTGTGACGGATCAGTGCACGCGTGTTCCACGAATAAACGTATATTTGTCGAAGGAATTTCGCGACACGCAGTAAGCGAGTCCAAGATAATAGCTTTCCACGATGGAATTTTCCATCGATTTCAGCGTTCAACGGAATTTTCTTGGGAAATCGATATCCGCAAGAGTTTTCCTAGGGAACACGCTCGGAGTGTCTCCGTGGCCCGACAATACACCGGTGTATCTACGTGTGTATAGGTATATTCCAGCCGGAGAACGGTCGCTGGTGGCGTATCAGGGGCGATATCGGGACGGGGCTTCCGAGCAAAGAAACATAAAGAAAACGGGGGGCGCGCCTCCGGGACAAAACAGCTGACGCCATGGCTGCCGCCAACCTCGTTCCGCCGCCGCCCCCGCACCGCCGTCTTTTCCTTCTTCTCAGTTCTTGTTCCTTTTTTCTTTCGCTGCGTTTTCCTGCCCGTCCGCCATCGTGCCGCCCGAGGGATTTAAAAACAATTCGGTAAATTGCATCCCGGTCCGGAGAGAAACGAAGCTGAGAAATCGCGTTGAACGAAGACCGGCGGCACGGAACGGCCAGGGTATCGGAGTCGGTGCCACCGTTGTCGCAACGGCGATATCGCTCCGGATCCTTTCCGCCACGAAAATAATTAATGCCGGCGAAGATACGCGGTTTACGCTCGATACTTCTCCGCCGCGTCGCCCCCCCCCCCCCCCCGAAAGAACGATTATCGTTAAAAACCCCGCGGCGGTTTTTAGTTTGGCCCAACAGCGGACGCAGAAGGATCCTCGTGAGTTCCGATGCACCGCCATCGGGACCAAAGATACCGGAGCGGAACATTGATAAAGCGTCCGTGCTATTTGTACCGGCCGCCTGTCGGAAATAAATAGCCTTCGAGGTTTTCTCGGTCCGGGGAGTAAGTACACGTCGCGGTAGTTAAAGATCGTCGAATTCCAGCTGGCGAAATAATCCGGGTACCGTTGCCCGTTTCAATTTATTTTCTCCGTCCCTGCGAGTTGAACCATTGCTCCACGGAAATTCGTTTCGCAATTAACGTTGCGCAAAGATTTTGATCGCGCTTCGAATATCCGTCCTGAAATTATCCGATCAGCTGTCACGATCGATTAACATTAAGACGTACTTGCACAGAGACGTGGCTCGGGTGGACGTAATTTTATTACACCGAAGAGGGGGCTGGGGCTTAAACGTTATTACGCGCGAATAAATGCACGAAAGGAGAGGCGAGGCGAATTGATTGGCGGGTGGGCCTAAGGTGAACAGTAAGAATGCAGCCGGCGGCGAGGTCTTTGTGTCTCGCGTTCTAACAAGCCATGGTGCATAAATTAATCCAGAAGCCCCCGATATCGTTTGATTCGCCGCTGCGCCGCCATACCCGTCCGAGTGCACCCACCACTCGCCCGCTCCTTCTCTCTCCCCCTTCGTGTGTGCATTTCCCCCGTTTCCTCCTTCTTCCGCTTTTAAACTCCCCACCGGTTCCTCGGCTTACCTGCCAATACACGGTGCAGCACCTCGTGTGCAATACCTTGCGCAGCGTGCGTGCACCTTATGCACCCGCCTCGATATACACTTTTTACGGCCACCGTCGTACCACCTTGAATGGCAGTCTCCTTTTGACGACTCGCCGCGCCGTCTTTCCGAAGGGCTTGACTCCTTTCCTCGTAATAACGCTCCGCTCCGTCGTCGGTACTTATGCCTCGCGCGCCGGGAAATCATCGAATTTCGAGCAAGAGAACTGCAATTGCGATAGATTTTCGTCTGTCTCATTTATCTTTTTTTCTTCTCTCATATCAATTTTCGTATTTCTTTCCGCCGTCATGGATCTGTGGATCCATGATTTATTATTTATTTATTTTTTATTATTATTTGTCATTATGGATCGTAACGCTATAGACAATTCTTGGTAGTTTCTCTGTTTTACAGATATTTCTACAAGCTACACACTATTCAATTAAATGATTGACGTATTACAAGTGCAACACGCATATGCACTCGTACCCTCATTTGCAATAGCGCAACCGCATTTTTATTATTTTAATAGTTATTTTAAATAACTTCATTGGCTTTGGAGAACATAGAAGCTCTTTTACTGATTCGTAAAGTCCTCCCTTCGTTGCTCGTTGAAGTATTGATTCTCAAGATTCGCAGAATATTCGATTTCGCGGGTCGAAAGTGCGCGCGTGCAATCCACTGTAAGCTGGCGAATCGCAGGCGTCAGTTCTACCAGTCTCCGGCATGCGGCGTTCCGACTGGATCAGTGGAAAGTTACTGTGCGGTTCGCCAGCTGGCAGCACAGCCAAGGCGCGGTGCAGTCGAATTTCGTGCGGGGCGAACGCGACGAATTCTTTCTTTCATTTCCGCGTTTGCTCTGGGCGTTCGCGTCATTGTTAATGGCATTCCTATTAAATTATACACGCAGAGAGGTTGCTGAACAGTCGTGACTATACGAATTACGCAGCTAACACACCCCCGCGTTTATTTTAATACACACGCGGCGTATAGAGCAACCCCTCACCGTTTCCGGCAAGCGTTCTCCAATTAATAGACGCGCTCACGGCGCATCGCGAAGGCCACTCGCTCGCTAAATTAATACGCACGACGCTCGACGAGCTCATAAAAATGTAATTAATAGAGCGTAATCGTGTTTTATGCATTTTTATGGGCAATTTGTAACTGAATCCCCCGGGCGGTCCACCCGTCCCTACCGTTCGCTTTCCACCAGCATCCCCTCCGCTGTTTACCCCTTCGTCGTCGTTCCGCGAGCCGCACGGCCGATCGTTCGTCCCTTTGAAATATAAACACAGTACATTTGCATGTTTTCCGGATTTAATTAGCTCCGATGCGATTATTAATTGCCCCACGGCCGGGACGCGGGAGCGGCGGAACGTCGATACGCCTGTTATCCGTAACCCGTCCCTCCCCTTTCGCTTTGCTCGTATTTACAATTTTCGTCCGTAAATAACAAGCCGTGGCGACGCCGCGGGTCGGATTTTAACGAGGGAATTAATAATCCGGCAGAAAGAGGGCGACGGCCCGAGGGTGGGGCATGGGCAAGTGGGTGGGCAGAGGGCAGGGAGGCAGCCAGGCAAATTTCAGTCAACGTGCATATGGACAGAGAGTGAGAGAGAGAGAGAGAGAGAGAGAGAGAGAGAGAGAGAGAGAGAGAGAAGAGTGAGGACCATAATCGCGTGGTCGAATGTTTTACAGCGATAAGTCGAGAGTCGGTTGCAAATGGGGCTTTTCTGTGCATTACTCGGACGATCGTCAGCGCATACCCGAGATACCAGATCGTAATGGAACGTGTTTACTTCGCTCATAGGAAATTCCTAGGGCAGCGTAATGCATTCGATTTTCGAGATCAATGTATATACTTTTATGCCGATCAATTCAACGGAATCACGGAATAATTTTATAATTTTGTGCAACTGTAAATTAAAAAAAGAGAAAAAAGTACGAGAACGAAATGTTTGTACATTTCGCATGTTGATCCGGCCAGTGCTGATGCGTTTAATATGTTTACCGAGCGGCGCGGCGAGAGTTTTTGTTTTTTGGTCGTAATTCAAGCGAGCGAGCAGCAGGGTCAGTCCACCGGGGCCGGCGAGATAGTTTATCATCATTTAGTCTTCCCGACCTGCCGCAACATTTTAAATCTCTCTTATCTCGATTGTGTGCCGCGCTGACCGTGGACATACATGCGTACGCTCGCGCGACCGCGTCAGCCTGCGAGCCGTCCGCACATGTTCAAGGCGAGGACTCCTCGGTATCTCGGGCGTATCGTGAATTAGTTTCTGCACTTCTCCGGCGCGCGATTACTTCGCGACACGCAATTTTCCGTCCCGGTCAAAGTGGCTTGAAAACCGTTCGAGCAAAATCGGGTTCAATTTTCCGCGAATACTCGCTAATAAGTTCGCAAACAGCGGCGAATGAAAAACAAAAAGAGAGAACAGCCTTCCCTGAGAAGAGACACTCGCTAGACGTTTCCTTTTAAAAAGCATCGAGGCTACACCCGCGCTCGTCGCAAATTCCCCGAGCACGTTCTCACGGTAGCATTAATTCTAAGCGAAGAAGAGGAAAGGCGCGGGAGAGGGAAGCGTCTCGACGATCGGTATATAAACGAGATATAGAGGCGATCCAGCGTGCACAGCGATGGAGAAGCAACGGACCAGAGGGGGAGGAAATTGAGCGGCCTGGGAAAGGGGACGTCAAGCGCCGTCGATTCGCCCTGAATTTACGCTAAGTGCACCGCTGTTGCAGCGACGGGACCGGTAATTCGGAGAACGTGGTCCTGGGGTCCTGGGGGCGGGTCGTAGGTCGGCAGGCAGAGTGCCAGAAAGAGAGAGAATCGCGGTCCGGGGGAGCGCTGAGGGGCGGTGGTGGTGCGGTTTGCTCTAGCTCTGCGTCCTTCACCGTCCGATTTCGACTTCCTCCTCCGCTCTCCGCCTTCTCTTTCACCCGCTGTTCGCGTTTCCACCTTCCGCCGAGCTGTGCACACGCACGCATTCGGCATTGTAGCGCTAATTAAACTAGCGCGTGTCACGAGTCACGGGCTGACATCGCTCCGTGATTCCTGACCACCTCCGCCCGTCCGACCGCCATCTACACACCTCCACCTTCTGCGTTCCGTTCGTTCGGCCCACACTTCACCGTTCACCCTCTCGCTCCCCCGCGCGGATTCTCCGTTTTCGTCCCTTTCCACCTCCTGCGCCCGCTACACGACCGGCTTTTGGCTGGCATCGATCAAACGGCCGCCGCTGCTGCGTTTATAACTCGCCGTACAATCGGACGGTGAATGCGGGAACAGTGATCCCCATAGACGACAATTCCCTTCGGCCTGTTTTCTTCCGTCGACGCAACGATAATTCACCCTTTCGTTCGTTGCTTCAATGGAGCTCCGCGTTTCTGGCTCTCGCGAAAACTGAAAATAGACCTTTATTAGGTACTCTCCCCGGTTGGACGTAAAAATAGCCGGATCCGACGGCTACAGGGTGTATTTCCAAATGCGAGGGGGCACCCTTGCGATGAGAACCGAGCTCCCATGGAAAGCTTCTTATGCAACTTCTTCCTATTTCCGTGTCCGCCAGGAGTGGATGTATCCTACAAGAAGATGCTTTCGTCGTGCACAGCCTGTTATTCCCCTGCTTAGAATGTCTTGTATTTTAAGGTACACGTCGGAATAGCAGACGCGTTTCCATTCAATTTCCATTGAGCCTCGGTATATAACATGTATTCCCGTTGACGTATTTAACTATCTTTACCCCCGTGGAATATTCGGAAACCGTTCTTATAACGTAACACCCACCGCAAATAACCATCGTCCATTCGGCTCGGCTCTACCGATTGCAGCCACGATTAAGGTCCTCGCAAGGTGTTCCTATTTCCGCTGTTCATATTCCACTGCGCTACGGCTACCACGATTTCCTCGTGGCGGCGATGGATCGTCGCTAACCGGCAATGTAAATTCGACGGTCGCGCGCGGAGAAAGAGTGTTAATTGTGGATTTGCGTTTTATGGAGGAAGTCGCGGAAGCGGCGTGCTCGCTGGCCGTGCACAACACCGATGCCCGGTGCTCTCACCTGTCCCCGTTGAGTTACGTTAACACCTTTGTCCGATGCTATCGCCGGTGACCAGGTTCCTTCGAGTCCGTTTCCATTACGCGTTTAATGGTAATCGCGGGTTCGCGCGACACCGTGCCCCGTCGCCGTGCTCGTCAGAGCCGCGCCTACGTGCGAGCGTCTCGTGCAGAGTACGCGCCTACGTGTCGCCGCGATCCGAATCGCGCGATTTCCTCCCTGTTCTCCTCTTTTCAACCTTATCTCTATTCCTCTTAATAACGTCCGCTCGATTGGCCACGCGTGTTGAGATATCGCGGCCGTATCGGCCCTCGTTGCGTTTTCGTTCGTCCGCTTCGCTTACTTCTGCTCAACTATTTTTATGGATGTACCCGTTCGCAGCTGCGGCTTTCCCGGAGAAATGAACGCACACCTCTAGCACCGCGCAAGATCATCCGATCCGCGAGCGATTGAATTATCGCGCGAGTGCGATTCGCTTCGCGATCCGAGGAAGGGCAATCGGCCGTCCGGCGGCGGCGGGGGTGGTGTTCGCTGTGGCCAGGTGGACGGGGCCGGAGACGAGGAGCGGCGAGATAGCGAAAATCGCACAGCGTGCTGCTTAAAATTAATTACTATGCCGTCGGTCAGTGAAGTCGTCTGGTTCGTCCGACAGCCGGCCGTCTCGTAGCGGCGCGACCGACCGGCCATTACAAACCGCGTCCTGTTTATCAATTTGAATTCGAAAAGACGAGTCAAGAGACGACGAGTCCGCGGCCCCGCAACAAATTACGTTTATCGGGCTTCATTAATCACCCGGCGTCTCGAACATCTGCGGAACCTCTCCTCTCCTCTCTCTTTTCCTTCGCCCTGCTCTCCCCCCCCCCCCCCCTGTCGCGGAAGACACCGCCGCGCGAAACGGAAACCGTAAGCGACGCCGCGATTCACGCCTGCCGTCGTGGAAAATTCTGATCAGCTTCATCGACCCTTGCGATTCCGCTACACCGGAGAACGGTTTTCGTTGAGCCGGGGAAAATTGCTGGATGCTCTCGATTACTTCGAGCGAGTGGAACAAGAAAGGATTCGAGAGGATACCTGTCCCGAATAAATTTCGGCGGAGGTTAAGCAAAGCAGCACGGCGCGCAACATAGTTTCGCGGAAGCGAGGGAAGAAGAGGCAGAGAGGTAGAGCGAAGAGAAGCGGCGGAAGGTGAGGAGCAGGTGCAAACTTGGCCTGTCAGGAAGTCGCTTACAGCTCGAGGACAAAAGCTTCCCGAGGGACTCGTGCGCTCCTGGAAGCGGGACTAGGGCCGTGTAGCTCGGTCTCGGATAGAGGAGACGCCGGCGAGGAAGAAGGTAGCGCGAGCAGGGGTGGGTCGAGCCTAACTGTGAAATAACAGGGTGGCCTCCTCAACCCTCGTCTCGAGGATGCGAGCCTCGTACGTCACTTCCTTACGGCGAAAGAGGGCGGCGTCTCGGGCGGGAGGCAGGTTATATTGATTTATTTATATCGAGGACGCAACCCCAATACGATGGGGTTATTGGGAATGTGTCTATATCCGGCCTGTAACCTCGCTCGCATTTCCCGCGGCTCGTGTATCCCATCTCCTCCATAGACGTCTATCTAAACTCTGATTCGAAGCATGTGTACCATCGCGTTATTTTCGCGCGATCGTGGTTAAGCATTAATCAACTGGTTAAAAGCGACTATCAGTCATGTCGGATTTCAAGCGAGTTACAGCAACCGATGACAAGACCACCGAACAACACGAAGGAGCACGATGCGCGGAGCTGACTCGTAAAAAACGAGCTGAATTGTAATTGAGAATATCCGCGCGATTGTCCGGCGAGAAAAGGTTCAACGAACCAACCGCTGAAACTGGAAGCACCGCAAGCGTGTTAATTAACATGGACGAATCAGTGGCGGAGGGCTCGATACCGATACGCAGGCATGCGCTGCTCTCGACGAGCTACATTTCAATGTACAATCGTCGCACAAGCGCGA
Source organism: Holcopasites calliopsidis (assembly GCA_023838395.1). Lineage (NCBI taxonomy): Eukaryota > Metazoa > Arthropoda > Insecta > Hymenoptera > Apidae > Holcopasites > Holcopasites calliopsidis. The sequence continues at coordinate 2,122,686 of JALHAQ010000015.1, forward strand.
CAGTCCGTAAAAAGAAAAACAGGACTGGCACGAGAGAGGATGAACGCGTTGGCGCTACGCTTTATCTTCGATTCATACGACGACGACGAAAACATCGCGGTCATCGAATCGTCCAGCTCTCCCCAATTCGCTCGTCTCCGATCCCCGTTTCAGCCGCGCTGCACACAACTCGACCGCGAGGCACGACTGTCGCTACACGCGAACCCCCGAAGTTAACCCGCAATTTAGCCGCAGAACGATCGTTCAAAAGAGACGTCTCACTTGATGCCACTTAAACGAACGCGCTCCGCTCCGCTCGTGCTCCGTTTCCAGATGCGACGATCGCTCGCCTCGGAACACGGAATCGGCCGTGATTAAAGTTTCAGGGGCGAATTAATTCCATGACCCGCGCGGTTCGAGCGCTTCAACGAATTCGGACTGTCGCTTTCGCATGCGTACCGATCCGGGACCTCGTTTCGCTTATACGCGCCCGGCGCATAGAGGTTTAATTAATAGAAAGGACAGCCTTGCCGCAGTGATACGGCCGTATGAAAATGGCAACGGCGGAATGGATGTTTTTGTAACGCAGCGAGTAAATGGAATTTCTGGTATTCGTATTTGTACGAGAGCGTGGACGGCATTCCTGGACGTGTTTGGTAATTCCCACGATAAATCATGGTTACGGGGTTGACGGGGTGACGCGTATGATTACACCCTGTCTCTTAGCGGCTATAAATTTCTTCTCGGCCGCTCCACCTCCGCCCTAGGATTCTACAGGTATTCTCGGAGTGCCGTTTCATCGACGACTTCGGGGATAACTGTGACGCACGGTCTGCCAGTGCTTAATGGGTCGGCAACGCCGGCGACGGACTCTGAATAATCCTGATGTATCGTTCATTCGCCCGTTCCTGTTTCGAGAGTAGAAAGGCGGGAGATTCCATACACCGCGGAGCAGGAATATCTTCGGCCTTTCTCCGTAGGATCGCGAGCTGGTCTCGGTTTCGTTTCGCTTCGCTTCTGCCTACCTGAATCATCTCCTTTCGTAATACTTCCAGTCCGTAGCATGCTAAAATATTATTGAACACCGGCGTTGTCGCACGGGTGTCCGTCGAAAACCCGTTTTCGCGGTACACGTTGATACCGCGTCAACCTTTGGATCTTTGATCTCCTCGTCGTTAACGCGAATCCAGCTGGCGCCGCGACGCCAGGGATAGCCGTTACCTTCGAATTCACCGATTCGGCCCTGTCATTTTGGCCAGGCCACGAATTAACGCGACTAACGATAACCGTGTAACGTTGGGTTAAACGCATCTCCTCGCCGGGCCCCGGAATTAGAAACCCTTCTCGCTTGTTTTATAACCCATTAAGCCCTCTAGGGAAGGACAGACTTTGCACTCTGACGTTGAATCACGGTTGCCGGATTTTTTTCTGTGCAAAAGATTGGTATCACGATTAGTCCATGGTTAGCAAAGTCGCTTCGTTATTTAGATACGTCGAGTATCTGCGTCCACGGTGTCCCAGCCGTCGAAGCAATTTTCTACTTTTCAAGAATATAATTTTCGCCTGGGGGCGGGGGGGGGGGGGATGGGGGGATGGTCGCTATATTTCCGTAGATAAGACTGTAGCTTCGCCGGATCCGCCCGGGCAAGACCCTACTCTCCCGTGTGAAATTACTTCGCTCCGCGGCTTACTCTTATCCCCTGGTGCCACCCTTTCTTACCGTGTATCCTCATTCAGCCGGAATCTCCCTGGAAATAAAGTAGATACCTTTCCTATTTTCGCATCCGGAAAATTGCAATACCTCGGCTACGAGTTCTCGTTTCTGTCGGCCTTATAAATCAGCCTCGCGGACCTCTCCCACCCCCGTGGTTAATCGTGTCGCGTACCACGATTATTTTCCTCTCGCCGTATCTAATTATTTATTTCCCGCGCGAGCCCGCTCGCGATTAACCATTGCTTGGTCAGCTCGAAAAATGGTCCCTTTAAACAAAAAAAAAAAAGACAAAAAAACAGCCGGCGACAATTTAATTGTGAAATATACGGTATCTCGGCGTTTCTGCATCGCCTCGAATCTTGTCGTTGAACGATTCGCTCGATACATTCCGGTAGGAGGCGGTTGAACCCGTTGAGCGAGTGCCGGCTCTTAACGCAACAAGCTCTCCTCGCGCGTTTATCTAATTATTATAATTGCACGATTATTCTTGGTCGAGGGCAGAGCCGCGGCAGGGGTGAGATCGCATGCCGGTCAGAGCCTGAGCCTGGAGAAAAGAAAGGAGAGGAGTAACAGTATATATATGGAGCGGCACGCGATAGAATCTCCCTGGTTCGAAGTCGTGATGCGAAAGATCACGAATTTCTTTGCCCCCTTTGTGCATCGGCTCTCGCTGCGCATTCTTTCCACGCGCAAATCCTCTCTTTCTGTGTCTCCGGGTAATAACTGTGCCGCCGAGGAATTTCACTTGGAGGAACCGTGTTTATTTCTGTGCCGTTTCTTTCGCTATGCGTGCCGATTCCTTTTTTTTTTTCAGGAATTCATGTATCTCATTAAACCACTAGCGGCGACGCTCTCGGAGGCGATTCAATTCGTTCCCGACATCATTCACGCTGTCTTGGCATGATGCAAAGACGATTGATTTTAGCTGAGTGGTGTCTGTCGGGACCGCATAGTGCCCCGTGATTTGTAAAAAGAATCGTAATTATTTTGTGTGCGACGATACGGAGGAAAGATTAACGAAGAATCGATGTTTTTTTCTTTGCTGCAGGTAAATGGTGTCCGCGTAGGGAATGGAGTTCGCCGCCGGACGCGCAGCGAGCGGCGAGCGACGCGCGCCGCGGCGTTCTTTACTCTTCCGTCTTCCTCGGTAGCCCCGGTAAGTCTTACCAATTGTTTCTCTCTATTTCTTCCTCTTCTCGTTTCTATGAAAACTCTATTAACTATGCGCTAGTGATTGTCCTCGATGGAGCTCACGCCGACGCTTTGAAAGTTTCACGGATATCTTACCCCTAGTTACATCAAGCAGCGCCGATTTAACGCTGCGTTCAAGTATGACCATTAATTGCTCATTTTCTCGGTATGAATGTTCGTCGAGCCTGTGCAATCGACTCTCTCCAACATACATGATCGGAGACCAAAAGGAAAACGGGCGAATGGGCGCACTTTACGCGTGTACACGCACAGAACGCGCGGTGTACGTGGTCGCCTTGTGGGAGGAGCGCGATCGTTCACGGCATAAACAAGTTTTAATCGCGCTTCGAGCATTCGCCGCGTTGAATAAATATTGATATCGAGTGACGCAACGGCCAATCAGAAGCGGGGCTTATGAAACAAGCGGCTTACACCTACGCGAGTTTATATCGCGACGCGTGCACACGCCGCCTATTCCATTGTTGCCCGGCTATACCTACAGCGGCGTTCACTTTCGACCAGGCATATGCTCAAGTTGGAAATATCTCGACCGAGGGATAAGAATTCCAACGGCGCCGGTCTTCGTGTTTGCCACCGTTTCAAACACGTTCGCGACACGACGCGGGTATCGATAGCCATCGCTGCCCGTCCGATCCCCGCGAAAACGATCGCGACGCTGTCTATCCCCGATCTCTCCTTTAATTAAATTACGCGACCGCCAAGGAGATCCCCGGCAAGAGGGCGTAAATCACTTTCAGTCGATAACTAATCGAACGATTCCAAGCGAGGGTACTCGCCTAGACTCGTCGCGGAAGACGGGAATATCGCGCAAGCGCCCGGTCGCTTCTCTCTTTTCTCTCCCGGGCCTCGTTCTCTCGGTCGTCTCTGGCTCTTCTGGTCCGAAGGAACGGAGGGAATATGAGCGAACGCCAGAGGTAGAGAGAAGCTCGGCGCGTTGGCGCGACGGGCAGAGGGATCGGTAGAAGAGAGAGAGAGAGAGGGTACGCGGAGGCAGAGAGGACGTCGAAAGAGAGAGGAGGAAACGAGAGGGAATCTGCGCGGCCCCCGGAGGGACTGGGACACGGATTCTAGGAGGACGAAGAAGACGGACCGAGGGCGAGCAAAGGTGAAAGAGAGAAATCCACGAGGCGTCTCCATAGCAACGAGGCGAGGCGGGAATGCGACGGTAACCATGGCAGCCGCGGGTTCCTCTCTCTGGACCGACCTGTCTGTGTCCCTCTTTCCGCTACACCTCGTCCTCTTCGTTCGCCTCTCTCGTCCGGACCTCTTCCTTCCGCCCACGGACCGAACCACGAGCACCGACGGGATCCGCAAAGAGGAGGAAAGGTGGAACGGACGCGGCGAGTGCTGGCCCTCTCAAGAAAGCTTGCTCCTGCCTTCCTTTTGCTCTTTTCCACCCTCTCGATCTTTTCGTTTTCGCGACGACAATTGCGCTGGTAATGGCATAGGTTTATCGTGGCGTATACCGGCACGATAAGTGAACACCCCGGTACGGAGTGGAGATCGATGGAGGTTTATTTAATTGCAATCACGGCTTGCTTTGGAGTAGGCAGAATAGTATTAGGTCATCGCATAAGATGGTCCTGAAGTTACAATTATTTTCATACCGCCGTACTTCATAAAAACAGAAAATAATACATGCATTCATGCAAATGATTGTGCAGCTCACCGAGAATCGAATACCACCGTTCCACGGTTTCTTTCAATAACTCCCCCAGCTATGGCCACGGCATCCATTCATTAAAACGTCAGGCTGTTCCGCAGCGGTGCGTTAATGTTGTTGTTTAAAAAGCGCCGCGGGAGCCGCATTAATTAATCGAAATACGGAAACGGGGGATAAATTTTATCTCGGCCGTGCAGCTCGACTGTTAATAATGAATCGTTAATGCTAATTTTTGATTTATGCGTTCATAATCTTCCCTCCCCTGACCCCGGCGCGTCTCTCCGCGGCTAGATCGGCCGCAACGCCGCCGCGCACGTTTTTGGATGCCGCCGATATCGGTGTCGCGACTGAATTAAACGACCGGCCGGAAGCGCGGGATAAATTTTCGTTGCAGGACGCGCCGGTTATTAATAATGACTATTTCCTAGCTGCTCGTTAATAGAACCGCGACCGAACGATCGCAATTTACGTCTCTCCGCCCTTTGTTCAACATTTTCGAATCGGCGTTTCCACTTGCATAATTTCCCTTTAAAAGCGATCGACGGTCCGCGATGCGGAAACAGTGGCCCGCGGTTCGACCAGACGCGGCGAGTGCAACTCCGCTAGCCTGATTATGCATGACCCGTCGAGGAATCCCGGGATTCGCAGGCGTCGCTTAAACTCTCGATACGTCTAGCGATTCGTGGACGAGAATCGAGTTTCCTGCGTCGGCGACGGCGTTAACGCGTCTACGTTATCCCCCGTTATATATTTTCGTCGGCCCATCCATTACAGGGGCAAACCCGTTGGCTCCTCGTCGGCTTTGCTTAATGCTTCCCCCGTCATTGTTATTTTCGGTTTCATTCAATTACGCACACCTACGATAAGAACCGCGTTCTCTCTTTCGGTCTTGCTGACATCGGGAGTCGACTCGCGGACCGAGCGAGAGATCAGTGGTCCAAAAACACTGACGAACTTGTTCTACCGTCGCTTTTAATTTGCTCGGCACGTAGATTTTCATACGCCGCGTTAACGCAACAAGCTTCACGGGGACAGATCTTTACTGGGATAGATAGTACATATGTATTTCTTCCCGAGAAAATAGATTCGTCCAGGATGTCGCGAAAGCCGATTACGCATATCATTTCCAAGCTTCGCGCCCTCGTTCATCGAAATACCAGACGTAAATTTCGCTTCGTTCCGAAATAAATACAGGCAGGAAAGATCGTCCCCCAGATTCTCCCCCGCGACCAGCGGACACTTCAGTGTCAGCGAACCGGGGGTGCAAGCGGATAAATTACGAGGCGGTCGCGTCCGGACAAATTCGTTGGAATTCCGTCGAAAGGCTACTTGACCGCTCACTCAACGGCGGATCTCGTTACCGTTTTAGGGGTGTCTCGGTCGAGAGGTATACGGGGGACTTGAGGGAAAAGCTGGACGTTTGTCCGGGCAAGAAAGGGGCGAGCCGGGACGCGATTCTCTCTGTTTGCTTTTTCGTGGATCGCATATCACCCTCCCTCGCGCGGAACCGGTGCTCCGGGCTAACCCTCTCCTTCCTTCGCCGCCCTCTCGGCGCACGGCATGGCTCCCCTTTCCCGGCGAGTGTAGCGTAATGTAAGGGTTGCGCCCGCGTCGACGGTGCTTCGGGGTGAGAGAGAGTTTAAAACCCCTCGGGGCTTGAGGTCCAGCCCGGTTAGATTTATCGGATGTTTTGGTTAGCGGCCATTGTTAGCCGCCCTCTCTCCACTCTCTTTCCCTCTTTCGGTATTCTCTGCGGCCGTCGGCGTTGTCGATTCGAATAGCTGGGGCGTTTTCTTTTTGTCTTTTTCGTACGGACGCCTGTCGATCGCGAACAGATATCGGAATTCCGTGAAGTAATAACGGTAAGAGCGCGCCGCTGTGCGGTGCTGTTCTCCCGTTCGGAATTTATTCTTGCCTCTCTGACATTAAGTAGAGGGTTTTTGCTTTTTTAAATATAATTCTTTTACTTTTTGATACACGCGCACAGGGAGTGTGAAATTCTAGTATCGATGAACGTTGATCATCGTTTCACCGTCTCGAATTCATCATCGTAGACGTTGCGCTTGCGGAAGGGGGTTATACAATAGTCGGACGGCCAGGCATGGCGAAGAAGAAACGAAAGAGGACAGAGGGATTCTGTGGTGCGGCCGCACAGGGCCACCTCGTGTTCTTCGATTAGCAGGAGACCGACCCGACCATGACCTCTCTCCGCTCCTCTCCGCGTCCGTTGCGCACCGTACCCATAGGTGGAGAAGATTCTCCGCTTCTTTCATTCTCTCTCCGTTCCCTTTCCGTTTCCCTCGTGCTCCATCTCGCGGCACTGATTGGACGATCCATCACTGGAATTTCTCTCTCTCTCTCTCTCTTGCCTGAACGCTCGATTCTCTTTTCCCTCCCGCTGGCTCGCCTTCCTCTATCGTTTCCTCTGGAACTTCTCTCGCGGAGGAACCGGACGTAAGTCCACGCGCGCATGTAGCTACACACATAGATGAACGGTATTCACCGAATGTGTAAGCTTGCATGATATACAGCGCTGCCCAATATGCGATCGCTCCGAAGGATTTCAATATTTTCTGTTTCCGAGCTCCCCATCTGAAAGAGAGCAATTTTCTTTCTGGCTTTGTTCGCTAATTGGTAATTGGCGTGCTCGAAATGCATAGAGATACGTTCGTTTGCGAATGCAACGCGTCGCGACGGAATGCACCGATGCACACCCGTACACCAGCCAAGTCGTTCGGCAACAGAAATTCTGACCCACCATCGCCCAGAGGGGCGGCCATTCTTGCGAGAGGGTAGGAGGGTAATTGGTTCCCATGGAGGCAGAAAACTGCACGGCAAACGTGGCCGTAACCGAGGCCTGCACGAAGGAGGAACTCTGTTATAAGGCCATAGAGGGGAAAACGAGGAATTCATTAGGGGCGATGAAAATTATACATACACGAATCGTCTATCAACGTAACGGAGTCTAGTCGACGAGTGCACAGCGGAGTATGATATCAAAAAGAAAGCTGAAATGGTTGAAGGATCAAAGAAGCAGAAGGGATTGTAGAGATAGGGAAAAAACGGTGCATCGAGTGGAATAGCGGATAGGTGGACGTGGGAACAATCGAGCCGTCACGTGACGATACGGCGAAGTGAAAAGGGTAAAAGAAGGGAATGGAGGTAAGGAAACGAAGAAGGAAGGCAGCAGGGCCGATAAACGTGATACACGTCGCGGGATATACACAGCCGTGCCGTTATCCACGGTCCGTATTCATTAGTTCCTTACTCAAAGGCACGGAAATAGTTCCGGAGTTGCGGGAGGCACAAAGCACAAAGCTCTGTCGCGAACAATGAGAGAAAGCGGGGGAGTGTGAGAGAAGCGAGAGGTGGCAGAGTTACACATAACAGTGATAGTCCCGAGGCAGAGAGAAAGAGGGAGAGAGAGAGAGAGAGAACTACAGATTTCATGAAGTCGAAGATAGGCACAATGGTTTAGCTCCGTGAGAGTGCACCGTTCCTCTTTCTCTCTTCTGCTTTTCGTATCTCCCTGCAGTCCTTCCCGTCGGCATCTACCTTGTTTCTTCCGCTCCTCTCTCTCTCTCTCTCTCTCTCTCTCTCTCTCTCTCTCTCTCTCTCTCTCTCTCTGCAATATTCATATGCGTTGAATATATTAATGCGCCGAGAGATATGTAAAGCTTGTGTGACTGGGAGTCGCGCGACGCTGCTCTCGTCCTCGCTTGCCGGAGTACAATATTAGTGAAATGTGTCTTGGAGCGTGCCCATGTGCGGCTCCGATATTAAACAGCAGCCGTCGTTGCATCTGCGTTTCCCGTCTATTCCATACGCGTTCCCACCTACCGTGTACTCTCCCGCTGCCTCCGCGGGAGGATCTCGCCTCTTCCCTCCACCCGCGTTACCGTTATCGACTTCCGCCGCTCCGCCTTTATCTTCGCGTCAGCGGGTAACGCGACGGAAGTGTATCGCCCCGCGTTGCACGATACTTTTCCGGATATGAAAATCCTGGCGGCCGTAGTTCGTCATTGCGATGCACCTGGAACGTCGCCGCACCACCTGCGCGTAATGGCTAAGTAACCCCCGCAGAAAGTTAGGCTCTCCACGAGCTTCAAGCGGGCAAGGGGTTTCCCAGCGTCGTCTCAGTGCAGTTGTAGTCGAGCGCTTTAAAAAGCTCTCCCGCCAGAAGCGTTCCATTTCGTACACCTCCGAGAGATGTGCTCGAGAATCGGTAGCGTGAGCGCGCCAAAGGACAAAGGGAACACGGCGGAATAATTAAAACGTGGAATTTACGAAGGGGCCGAGCGAGACTCCCGACTGCGTCATCGGAGGACAAAGAAGCGAGAGGACAGAGAGCAGCGACATGGTGGGAAGAGCGCCGGGAAAATATACACGGAGAAGCGACTGAGAGACAAAAAAAAAAAAAAAATTGTGGAAGAGACGAATATAGCTCGAAAGTGTGCTAGCGGAGGGTGAGTCGAAGCTACATGGAATAGCGAGGAAGGCGGAAGAGCGAAGGGGTGGTTTCTCGATGTAGCACGGTACAATCGGTGGTACCGGCACATGGGCACACGCCAGCCCGCTCTCTCTCCCTCTCGTTACCCCTTCGTCTTCTCTCTGCTTCGCTCTCTTTCTCTGCCTCCACCTCCGCATCCGCATCCACCTCGAACGTGGCCCCTGCACGGAGCTCTCTCCCAACCTACTGCGGCCCAGCCCCGGCAGCAGCAGCAGCAGCAGCACAGCACCCAACCCAGACCCTGGGGCTGTCAAACGCAGGCCGAATCTTCTTCTGCTCGTGACAGCCTGGAAATGAAGAGAGTGCCCCCGCGTGGCGTATCCTACCCGCTTTCCTATGTACGTTAACGCGCGTTCTAGGAATGTACGTTCCGTTCTCACACGCGTGTCCACGGTTATCCCTTGAACGTGTACGTGGACCAGAGGCCTGTGTGACGAGCACGAGTTCAACGTAGGTCGATGCTCCAGCCTCCGTCTCTTTCATTTTGTCCGTTCTTTCATTACCCCCACCCCCAGTCCCCTTTTAATTTTGTCTGCGTCTGGATAGATTCATTTTTTTCCCCCGCTAATTCGTCCGTAATTGTTCTCTCTGTCGATCGGACGTCGCAAAATTGCTCTGCAAAGGTAGACCACGCTTTTTCTCGATTGTTTTGTTCTGTCTTCCGTTCGACGGGGCGGGGGGGGTGGGCGAGGGCGGAATTATAATCCGACGGTCGGCATGTATACACATACCCAAACGATTTCGCACGATGCAATCTCTACCTTGTCTCTCGAAACCGTTTATTACGGATTGCAACTTGCACTTTTTCCCCAAGAGATTCGCCCCGCCTGGGCTTTTAGCGCTGCGGTGGGGGTGCGCTTTAGAGGACGACTAAAGAAGCTGAAGGTCTCTACCCACCGATTACGAAGCGCTTTTCGAGCGCGATCATTAGCGCAATTATTATTGTGTTCGGAGTACAATGCGCGCACCGGAGTCGCGACTACAATGGATGCCGAAGGTGAACAGGCGAAAGGATAGGGGGAGAGAGAGAGAGAGAGAGAGCAATAGAGTAGCGAGCTGAAAGGACCGGAGTCTGTAAATTTTTCAAACTTAACGGAAAAATGGTGCGACACTTTCCGCGTCGGCCGAGCCAAACTCTTTGTCAAGCCGTAGAAATAATTAAAAGGTTGCTCGCCGTAAAAAGCAATCAAAGTCGCTGATCAATTTCACCCTTCCTACGTACTTATTAATTTACATCCGAAATAGTATCGCGACGTTAACGTTTCCCGTCTTTACGATGCACCGTGGAGATCCCAAAGGAACGCCACAGCGTATTCTTCAAACGCGTGCAACAGACAGGAACAACGTTTTCAAGAGGTAAACTGCCTGCCGGTTCTTTTATCATGTATTACAATCCAACTCCCGCCGCTCAGGACCGAGCGCGCGGCGGCCGCGTCGAATAGTCATTCGTGTCGTTGTTCGACGTTGGTTAAAGTATGCCCGATGCTCGTTGCCAACGGGGAACGGCGGAGGAAAGGTACGATCTATTAGAAACGCGGCCGCGGCACTTGATGCGTTTACATCGTCGTACAAGAGGCCTCGCATACACCACGACCGATATCGCCCCTACGTTCGCCGTGTTATTACCGGGGGTACATTCCATTGTACACGGAATCCGATGCGTTCGATCCACGAGCACAATGATCCTCGGTGTTCTTTTTTCGATTTCTTTTTCGTTGTCGGCGCCGCTACGGTGCGTCTCGATGCTTTCCTTTCTTCATCGGCGAGCATGTCGAAGAAACTCGCGGGGGGGAGATCCACCGGCCGTGTTCCCTTCGAGCAGGACACTCCTTGAAAAAATATTATCAACGGTCATCGCTCCTTTTGCGAAGTAACGGCTCGCGCACCGTCCGCTTTCCGTCCGCTTTATTATTGTTTTACCACGCGTTGCCTCGCCCACGTCGATAAATCGAGCTCCTTATTAGAAACGGCGCGCGCGATCAATCGTTATTTGCAATTCGATACAGGTGAAGGCGAATCGAGGGAAAATATTTCTTTCAAACCGGCTTTCTTAGGCAATGGTAAATCGTTCCCCTTTCGCGTTATCAGAAAAATATTTCCTCCCGCTGTAATTGAGACGACTACCGTTCGATCTTTCCAAATAGCCACGCTTGTCTCGGCTAGCAGAAATTATTGTGCCAAGCCAGATAGGTCGCTCCTCTTCCCTTATCTTCTCGCTGGCGTGTTTCTCACCCTGTCCTATTAGCTGGCCGTGTCCAAGCAATTCAAAAGAATGGCCCGTGTCCGTTTCCTCTGCGGCCTCGTGGCTGGTTTCTCGAGGCCTGCGACACGTCCGTCGCGGGACGAGCCAAAGGTTCAACCGGAGGCCTCCTCCGGGTGAAATACTGCGACTCGATTTCAACACCTACCCGTCGTTAATTAGCCGAGCCACTCGACTTTTATTCCGGCAGCATCCTCGCCGTTTAATTGCAACCGGCATGCAGCAGGACCAAAGGGGGTGCAACGGGTGTAGGAAGGGGAGAGCGCGTGTTACACGCTCCGTCGCTACCTGCCGGACATGACACACGGAGGCTCGCGACCAACACGCGCTCCCGACACGCATCGGCTGATATCGCCGCTATCAGTGGCACGCATAGGTCGCCGGACCAGTTTTGCTCCTCTTCCACTTGTTCGATCCGCTGAGAATTTCAGCAATGCGCCCTGCTGCTTCGTCGGAGCGATGGTTTTTCTGTGTCTTTCCATCGACTTTGCTGCTCAGGATTGGAATTTCTGCTTCCACAAAATTCGTCCAGGGCGTAAAACGAATGCTGCCTGGACGTAGCGAGCAATCAGCCGAGAGCTCTCCCACGTTTTCTCGCCGCGGCACGCCCAAACACCGTCTCCCCTATCGAGAGTAATCGCTCCACTGTTTGTTTGTTGTTCTGGTTTAATTCTTTCGCGAGGCGCACCGTCGAGGGGTCCGCGGTATAGGTCAATGGGAAACTAATTGTCGGCGTTTCGAGGGTGCGCGTGCAAGGCATGGGGCCTTCCGTCGCTACTCCGAGGGTCGATTCGAGGGTGGTCGAGAAGACCGAGCACTCGACGGGAGCCGGCGCGACGTGGAGATGCGGAGCCGGACGATGAGAGCAGACGGAGTAGTAGCGCGGAAGGGCGAACGAGAACGCTAGACTGGAGTGGCCCGACAAACGGATTGCCCTACGACGGGAGAAACAATACGATTCCGCTTTCGCCTCCCCCGGTGACCGCACATCCCTCTGCTTTGTTCGTGTGTAACACACGCGCCATCACGCTTTCGACCCACGAACACGTAATCCCCGCGATTTTCTATCGGACGGAACGAACCGTCCGTGATAAAAAGGTGCCAGTATCGATGAAATAGCGGCGCGTTCTATGCATTAAGGGAATCCGAAGGAAATCGGGGGCGTGGTAATGGAAGACGGCTACCATCTGGGGCACCGGTGCGCGCATATTTATATTCGCGAACGTTGCCGGCATCGTAGGCGGCGTAAAAGATTCGCGAAATTGCACCGGGCCCCTGCTCGAGGCCGCCGCTTACCCCGCATTCTTTAAGCCTCGGACCGTGCAACATGTAAAGTACCGATATTATGTATTTATTATAATGCGATCCGGGCTCCAGCCGATCCAGCGTTGTCCCACGGAGGAGAAACCTCGCGGAATGGACCTGTACGAAACCGGCGGAGGGGGAGGAAGGGTCGTACAAGGGGGAGTAATCAATTTATCACTGCAGGTGCCTCCGCGCGCATTTACATACACGGGGACGGCGGAGAGTCGTCGTTACCTCGCCGTCGCTCTTTTCGCATTCTCCGCGCAGTTATTCCCGCCGTGCCGGTACAAATTGCCGCGCTGAAACTCGATGCAAATTCCCTTCGATCGTTTTACACGGCCGATCATTTCGCGACGCTGCGATACAGGCGAAAGTGGCGGGTACCGAGGCGTGCGTTTTTCTATCCGCCTGAATATTCATCGCCTCCGCGTAATCTCGTCGCGTTTCGATTATTTTTCGCGCTTCTAAAGAAAGGAAAAACAAAACTTGACCTCGAAACAGCCACTGGAACGAGGCAAGGTAATGAACTTGCTCGTTTTGGAAACGGGACGATTGTAAATCCGTCGCGTTCATTAATCACGAGGAGGCAGGGCTCTAGTGGCGCCGAAATAGAGTTCACGCAATCTTCCTTGGCTGTCTTGGACTCGTTGACGTCGCAAGGATCAACGGCCCGGATCTGGGATCGAATCGTAGGGGATCCTCGAGCGTCCAGTTCTAATTAAGCGGCAAGAACTATCGATTCGCAAGCACGAGCAATGCTTTTGGATCGCGTCTGTCTTAAAGCCGACCGGAGATCCGCTTAATCCACTCCGACTGTAACTTCGCCGTAAAAGCCTCGCGAACGCAATCTGAGAGCCTTGATTTACGACTTCGTACGACAGTCTATCCGTCGAGTAGGTACTATCGCCTGCTTGACCCACTTCGCCCGTCTATCGGCCAAACAAAAAAGAAAAAAATGAATTTCCAAGAAGCTGCGCCGGCAGTATCCGGGAACCCGTGCTCCGAGAGCGAAACATCGTTTTACTGTTATCCGGTCCTTGGAATAAAATCCCGCCTGGACGTCCACAATCCGTCGTAAACGATCATCTTCCCCGCGTTTCTCTCCCGCGCATCTTTTCCACCGCGATTTCAACGACATCAAGCCGGGGGGACAGCTTGGTAAAATAATCGTAAAGTAACGGAAGGTTTCGCCCACGCGACGGCTCTCCTCGAGCGACGTTACATACCGTACACCTACTTCTTCTATCTGCATATCAGCCGGCCCCGTGCTCTTCCCTCCTTCTTCGTTCCCTCGTTTCGCGAGATAGCGACATGCCGTGCGAGCCGCGTATGCACCGTACCGCCATAAGGGGTCAGCTTTACGAGCCGAGGCGGGTGTCGATATCGCGGCCGTGTCGCGGGTGCGCCCGACCTCGGGACTTCTAGATTCGTGGACGCGCGTACCTGGTACCCACGGCGAACAAATGTATTTGTTCAATATGCACGGCTCTTTTTTTTTTTGTTAAGGAAGCTAGGCAGCTCTCCGTTTGGCCATTACGCTTTTTCGCGGGGCGCACTTTGACGACGATAAGGCAAGGGAACGAGAATGGAGAGAGTGTGGCAATATTTCAGGATGAATAATCGCGGTCTCTTCTTAAGCGGGACCGTTCACTTTGGTCCTTGACGTTTATTAGAGACCCGTGGCTCAGCGATCGCAACGCGTTTGAAATTGTTCGACGGTGAGAGACGTATTCGAGGTTCCGGCGAACATAACGCAGAAAGGGAGGCGCACGTTTGGGGCCACTTTGAGCCAGGAGGATGTACAGCGGGGAGAACGGATTCAAATGAAACGCTCTGGAACGAAGGGAAACAGAGAGGACTCGCGGCGGCTCCTTGTCGTCGTGGTCGTTTACATCGCGCTCGTTTTTGTCGCGGCCGTCTCTGTTTTGTCTGCGATGAGCTTCTGCGCGGCGGCGAAGCCGAACCCCGTGTTTTTGCCGCTATTTTCGTGCCGTTAAAAATGCATCCATCGGGACACGTCAACGCGGCCATTCGCCGTAGCGTCGCGGCGCCCCTTCTCGAACATCGTTGCTCCCCCGTCGTTGAACCTGGATTACCGGTCCCCACCCCCTCCATCTTCTTTTTAATCGTTGTAGGTCCATCGCTTTGCTTGTCCCGAATCCGATGAAAATGATAGAAACTAATCTCTGCCAAGCCTCTTCGTTCGCCCGATCGGGTCGGTCCCTTGATCCCGGTCCGGACTTTACACCGGGTTCGTAAAAAACGAGGCGGACCGAGCAGCGTTCGATCAGAATTGAGATGGAGGAGTAACAAGGACACGGAGGCTGGGAGCAGCGTGGAAAGAAGATGGCAAGGAGATACGTTGCCTGGGGGTTAGACGTACGTAAGATGGAGTCTGGTTTGATGGAATGCTGCCTCCATCCGAAGCACACACACTGGGCCCTCCCCTAACTTCTGTCCCCCTCGTCCCCCCGTTCCCTCCTCGGATGTTCAGCACCTCTCTCTCTCACCTTCACCGTGGCGAAACATGTGTGCGAGGTCGTGTTAGGACGACTCTCGCGCTTTCGAAGCCGACGGTCTCTCGAATAGCTGGGGAACGGAACGATCTATATCCACCTAAGGCAGGCCAATGAAACAGACGCCATATTAGGCGGTCGTGTATGACCTCCTCTATGCGCCGACCAAAGCGTTCCGCGTGTACGCTACAAATGGAGATAATAATCGCGCCGCGCTGATTAGACGCACGTCGCGGATTCCTGGTACGTTTCGAATCGCAGCCTCCCTTATGCGTTTTCTCGCGCGCGGAGCCGACAATTGTCGGTGCTCCCATATGGGGCTCGTATTCGGGCACGTACGCGAGACGTGCCAGTGCGGAACACGAGGCGAGATCGTCCAACGCGTGCATAGGCCGATGGACGGTCGTTCCGTGAACTCGTGGTGAACACCGCCGCAGCGAATGTTCTTTCTTATTAACCCTTCGGTACTTTTGCGCGGCGCGCCGCTGCCGTGCTGTTATTTTGCCCAATGGCCTTGCTGCTCGCTTTACCTTATGGGTAATCGTTGCTGGTTATACGATGTTTAGGTGAACGGTGGAGCCTTCGAACGTGAGAAAGCGCAGGGATGAAGATTTGCGTAGACATTGGTGTGCGATTATCCAGTCAGCGACAGACAGGGGAAAAGATATTGCTTCTGCTTTCAACGATCAAAAAGTTTATATCCCTTAGTGAGGATGTTTGTTATCCCTCTTCGTACCTCGATTCCGCTTCTTCCTTCTGACAACCAAGGGTCGCGTGTGCGTGGCGCAAGAATTTTAATGGCTCAAATCGCGTCGCGTCGGACAGCAGCCTGGTCGGAGATCTCTAGCGAGCAAGGTACATCTCGGGCGAGGCATTGTTCGATAGGAACGGAGGTCCGGCGAGATAGCAGATCCGGGAGAGATAAGCACTCTTCGGATGATGTATCGCCGGCGATGCTTCGCTGCGCCAGTTGATCGTAAGTGGCGACCTGAACTCGGTACGGCGCTGTTTTCTGACCGAGGACCCTCGAGATTCGAGCAGCCATTCGATACCGCTACAAACTGTTCCATAAAATACCTCTTTCGCCTCTGCTTTTATACGCTGCGCTAAAATTGTCTCATCCCCCTGCCAGACAATTCCATTTAATCATTCAAGAAACCAACATTCTATCGAGACTTTTCTATTTTATACGCCCAAAGAAATTCGGTCGTTATTTCAACCGACGCGTGCTCCTTTTCGCTCTCGACAAACTTTCCATTATACATCCGATCCCTGACGGGACGGTACACGGTTACGCCCCCTTAGCGCGCCCTTGCCCCAGAGGGATGTAAGTCACCGGAGCACTTAAGCGAGCAGAGTCGAGGCTCGCCACTAAATAAAGCTCCGCGTCCAAAAGGCGAACGTGTTGGCTTTTTGTAAATCGTTTCCAGACTCTCCCCCGCTCGCGTCATCCTCGAATCATCCCAGCGATCGATAATGGATCTCCGATATCCTCCGGTGAACGGTCCCTAACGGAAGCAAAAATATGGCCGCGAAACGTTCACGGAAATGAAAACGACGGGCGTAAATCGCATTTACAGCGGGCGAAAGTTATCGACGATTTCATGGGAAATTAAAGGTTTGCCGTGCCGAACGCACCGCGAAGTCGTGCCATCGTCGTCGTTGTCGCTACGCGGGGCTTCCGACTGTTGCCCCGGCTTTCGATCGTGATCGCCGAGCTGCGAATTTGTCGCCACGTGTTTTATCGTGCAACGAAATTGGACGGAGCGGCACGGTGGCCAGGGGGACGCGAAAACCGTAATAAAACGGGCGCGCGCGCTAAACGTGTCACTCAACGTGTCACGGATAGATGTGGCAACGATCCGACTCTAGCCGGGACCGTAATATCCAGCTGGCAAGAGTTTTGTTGTCCGTGGAAGCGGAAATTGCAACGGGACAGTTGCAGCCGTCGCGCGAATCCAGCGAAAATTCGTTCTCGTCGCTTGCAATTCTCTTGGATCGTTCTCCATTCGCGGAATCATCCGATTAAAAAGCAGCTGCCAATGATGAGCGGTACCAGCCGCGTTCACAGAGACTACCATTAACGTTAATAAGTCGTGTCATGAAGAATTCGTAGAAAGTCATCGGGGTCGCGTCCCTTGGTAATCATTTTGAAACAACGATCTGTACCCCGGCGAGCACGCAGCTAAGCCCTCCTTCGGTGCACCCCGATAATTTACGAGCCCGTGCGGACGTTGATACGGAAAGTCTCACGGGCAGTCCTCTATCGAGCCGAACCGTGCCGACGAATCCGCCGGTCCCCTCGGCGTCCCCGAAGCGAGCCCGTGCACCCCGGCTACAATCCAGTTGATCCAGCTAAAGCGGCCTCCTAATATCGTCCGGTCGATTCGATGGCCGGGTTTGGAAGCCCTAATGGCGATGCGTCGAAAACGCGCGCGTCGGCTCCGGGCAAAAGGAGCAAGAGAGGGAGGACAACGCGCGGTGGACCGGTCGAGCGACGCTGACGGGTCAGCATGAATAATGTCGACTCATTATTCTTTCGAGGGGATTTATCAGGTCGGGGCACCGATAACGCGCTCTTTTCGCTCGGTCGTTCCGCCCGGGGAAGATGCGGTTGAAGATAGCTATGCATTTATGCGCGTTGGCGGTGGCGAAGGATCAGAGACGCGGAGGGTTTCTGCCGACACTCCTTCCTCCTTCGCTTTTCTCCGCTTTCGATACACCGTCCCGCTTCTACCGCTGCTCCTTCTAACCCCGTCTTTGCGCGTCCTCGCCCTTTCCCTCGCTCACGTCTATTCGTCGTTTTTCCCCCGCTGCTTCTCATCCTGGATCCCTCGGCTCGTCCCCCGTGCGGACCGCGTATATCGGTGGAGCGGACGGTATCATAGTTAGGAGAGGTCCTCAGAGTTCGGATTCTGCGGGGCGCTAACAAGACGGGCCTTCGGGCCAGCCGCCGTGAGTTATGGGCCCCGCGTGTACGGCACACAACGAACGCACAGTGTACTCGCGCGACGAGCGTGTTTGGCGAGAGTCGGGCACGGGAGAACGTCGCACAATATCGCGCCTCGTCTCGTTGGGATAGGATATAGGGAGCATAGCGAAGCTGTCGCCAGTTTTCTGGCTCATTACTGGCCACCGGCGCCCATTTCTCTTCGGCCTCTCTCTCTCTCTCTCTCTCTCTCTCTCTCTCTCTCTCTCACCTCTCACGCTACACGTTCCTCTCGCCTTCCCTCGTGCCCCTTTCTCGCGACGACGGCTATTGGGTCACGCTTCGCATTTGCGTGTCGCGGTCCATGGAGTGGATACATCAGGGGTACATTTCTAGTCGAGTTGATAGATCGTCGATATTAAGGCTTCCATGCCTGGCGTTTCATTCACCGGGATAATTAGCCGGTTAATGGAGCGCCGGGACCGTAAAGAAACCCCCCCCTACGCCAAGTATGCCCGGACACTCGGCCGAGCCTTTGGGAGTTGTTCGAATAGATTCTCGGCGAGACCGTAGGCGAATTCCGAATTCCACGACCAGTCACCAGTAAATATAGTTCCCGTTCGAAGGGAGGGTTTCAACGCGTTCGCACCCGATTAGGTTATAAATATGTGGCGGACGGGGCCCACTGGAAATAAACGGGAGTTAACGCGTCGTGATGCATGACGAAAAGTTGAAACGCGTCGCGACGCCGCACACGGTGACAAAAAGTAGAGCCCCTGCTCCCTTCCGCTGCCAGCCAACGAAAGCTCTCTCTCTCCGCTTACTAATTCCAAGACGAAAGCCGATATGTACCAGTTCGAGACACGTGCTCGTCACATGTACCCTGAAAGCTATCCGGCGAGCGTCAAGCGAGGGAGGAGCAGACGAAGAACGAGATGACGAGGAAAGAGCGTCCCGACGTCGGCCGACGTATCTACCGGTGGTGGCGCATCGCCATTAACGCTTTTATTTCTTCCATGCGTTAAACCCGGACCGCTACGAACGATTTTACTGCCTCTTCCGCGGAGGAGCGTTTCCGCTCCGGAGAATGACGCGTAAAAGCTTGATTGAAGAATGCCCGCTAAAAATAGACTTTCAACTTGCTACTCTTTAAAGGTGTATTTCGCATTATAAAATATAAATGGACAGCGCACCATTCTATTCTATTTAATCACATTCGCGGTTACATTCCCCTAAATGGAATGTTGGAAGAAGCTCGTCAACTCGTGACGCTCCCATCGGCAACGACGAATCGAACGATCATCGTTAGGTGTCGCGAAAGGGGTCATCGTTGGTGTCGCGTTATTAATTCGCTTCGGTAGTCCCAATTAAGACGGAGTCTCACGTTCTGCCGGTAATTATCATAGTAACAGCGTCGTTCCTAACGGCAGCCCATCAGCGAACCCGCAGCGCCGGCCTTTCGGTCCCGCGGCATTAATTAGTACAATCTCCGCGCGTACGTGCTTGGCTGCCAGCATCAGCCAACGCCGATGTTTCGCTTCCTATGCTTCTCGTTCCATTTCACGTTCCCATTCGGACGTTCAACGACCGCGATTTTATCGAAGCCTGATAGCTCTCGGCGTTCGGCTGGACGGTGCGCGAGACGAGGAGGAAGATCGGACGCGAATCGAGACTCGAATCTTGTCGGCGACGATTTACACCGTGCGTTTATTTTTATCATTTTCCGTCGTCGCCGTAGTCGAAACGCGTTTCCCCGGCGGAGTTGCGCGATTTCCGACGCAGTTACGGCCCCGCGGCTAATGCCCGCGTTATCCGAGACGCCTTCCCTGCTTGCGCAACCGGGCTTGCGCCGTTTCGCTGCTGACGATCCTTATTTACTCGCCGCGATGAATCTGCCCCGCGACTTTTATGCTAACGCGGTCCCATCCGACGGAGATGATCCGTCTTCGTGACTACCAGCGCGCGCGAAGGATACGGTTAACATTCTTATACGTACCCCCTCCCTTCGGTGTCAACGATCCTTCGACTTTCTCCCAACCGATCCGTACCTCGCTTTCCCCGTACTACCGAAGTTCAATCGTCGGATCCAGAAGACCGCCAAGCTCTTCCCGCACGCTGTTCCCGGCTAATCGCGATTTACGCTCCGCGACGCCACGCACGGGACGACACGAAGCGTCGATACAAATCGGCGATTTATCACGTAGATCGTTGCCGGATAAGTATCTCCGCGGATCCTCGCGGAACTGGTACCCGGACGCCTGATGAATCGTAATGCGATGTTCCCCGCCGCGCGGTCCCTCTAACGCGACGAGCCCGTCGGTCGCGGAGCATCTTCGCGTGTATGCGCCGCGTAATTGATATATCCATACACGCGGAGGCACCTATGATCTCCTCGGGCCAGTGCAGCGGCTGTCCCGCGCCCGATCGATCTGTATTCATAGGTCGTATGGCATAAAATATACTCGGCATGTCCATGAATCAGATAACTGTCACAGCTGTTCCAGCGATGTCTCAATCAACGGGCTCGTTCCTCGCCTTCGCACGGTCGCTCTCGTCCCCGACCGCCTTCTTTTCGACCATGGTTTCTCAGTCATTTTGCAAACCTGTTCTTTTTTTTTTTTAATACTTTGCAACGATGGGCGCGCAGCAATCGCGTTTAAACATTTCAATTGATCTACGTTTCGGAAGAGCGGATGGCGCACCAATAACTCGTCGCTAGACGTCAGCCGCGAACGCGCCCGACCGTGCGAGATGTGCCAAATTATTTCGTGGAACGAAGACGCGGCCCCCTCTTTCACGAGATCTATTAATATCCTTTATTTTGACTGAGAAAATAAGTGACGAGCGTCCGCGACGATCACCGTTGACGAGCAATGCCAGATGCGGAAAAATACTCGTCTCGACTCCTTCAATTGGCTCGTCGAACGAGAGAAGATGAAGGAATCGGTGCGCGATTCGATTCGCACGACGTCGCGACGCATACCTGCCGTTTCCCGTCCGCCCGATCGAAGATGCGATCTAGCCAGACGGCATCTCGTGCTCGTTTTCCATCGAATAAGGCGCACAGGCTATGGCGCTAAGCAAAGCGTAACGAGCGAGCCGGCGTGTCGCGGAGCGAAAGGATAACGCGCGCGGCCGCGGCATATACTAAATTATCCCCGTCGCTCGGCTCATTTGTAAGACAAACTTCTACAAAGTGTACGTGCGCGTACGTTGGCTGCTGCGGGTCGATTTCGCTGCCGCGGGACACCGCGACAGGACAGCCTCGCCGCCTCGTCTCTCCCACAATCGCCGATTAATCTTTCGGTTAAGCAGATTCACGGATTAAGGTCCGTTTGTACATAAGCGGGCCGTGTGCGGGTTAGGGCGCGCTCTGGCCACAGTTTCCAGCCTACGATATTTGTCCCGTGCCCCGGACCGAAATCGGTTACCGTAGTTTCAAATGGAGCAGTTCACACGCAACCGTGCCGTGTGCCGGGGCACGGAGAGCTTCTTGAAAAGGTCGTCTTCAAGAGGCCCGGTGGTACCCATTTGGCGTATCCCTATTCTATCGAATGGTTACGGTCGTCACGCTGATTTGTGTACACAAAGTGCACTCTCTGTGCACAAGAAATACACTTCTTTTAGTTTTTGTTTAGTCTTTATGAAACTCATTTTAACGAATTCCTGAGATTTTTGCAATTAACATGACACCGAACACAGCACAAATCGCATAGCATAATAGTACAGAATCGTGGCCGGAGCGCGTTTCCAGTGGAATCACGAGCGACGGCAGAGAGAAAAGGCTCGCGTCGCCGGCAATTCATTTGCGTCGCCAATTTTCTCGAGGCGCCGCTTGGAAAAATAATTCTCTTATTATTAACTTTGTACAAAAATACAGGAAAAGGGAATGTGAAGTTTGTGCATAAACGTATTCCAGAAGGTAGCGAGGGGCATACCCTTTAATTTGCCGTTTGGCTCATCCCGATATCTCAATTAGTTTCGGAGTTATAAGCGTTTAAAGTTGAGGTATTTAAATGTCGCGACGTGACCTAGATTCTTTCCTGGAATCGGAAAAAACTCGCAGACCAGGCGTCTGTTTGCGTTGTTTTCCTGGAGTTGGAAAGCATTTGCCGACTCGGCGTCTCTTATTGTTTACACCTGCAAGGGATGGTCGGGCAGTAAGGTCAGCGACGCGGCGCGAGCGAGAAGGGCAGCGACACAAAAACATTAGAAATCACCCATTTCTTTACGTGGCGATATCTCGCGAACCGCAAGCCGTATCGAGTTCAATGAAAAACCATTTTAAAGGGGAAGAAATCGCGCTTCTAATAAGGTCAGGCTGGTTAAAAAATAGTTCATATCTTTGGAGTTACAGCGGTTCAAAGTTTTATTGCAATGTACGCTGCGATTCCCTTCATCTAACGCACAACGTTACAAAACTGATCTCAGTGCACCAACTTTGCGTTTACGCGCTGCCCGCGGCTTGTCCTTGCCGGACGAGATGCGAGTCGCGTCACGGGAAATCGTCCGATAGGCAAGAAAACACCGGAAATCGGTTGATTCTATGGTAAAAAAGTTGGGAGAGAACTAACTATCGGTAGGAGCGAGCGATACACGTGGCCGCATTTCATCGACGAAAATAGTTTCAGGATCGCCGAAGCCTTCTCTCTTTGATTCGCGAGACGCTTCGGTATTCGAAATAAGCGGTGTTTTGGTCCATCGACCCCTTTCGCGATTTTCAAGCACGCGGAAAGTTCCATCTTTCTAAATGGAAATCGCCTGTCGAGCTGTATCGTTGTATGATATAAATTCTCCTGTTTTTTTTTTAAACATTCGCTATATGAACCGTGAGTCGATGCCGGAAGTGTTTATTTGGCTAATGGAATTAACGATGGAACAAAATTGTAATCCGCGAGGTGATAAAAAAAAAAGGTATTGGGAATATTTTGGTAAAGCACACTTTCATAGCGAATTTAAAATACAGCGGCGAATGAGTTTATTCGCTGGGCGCGCGAAAACCGCGCAAAAATTCAGAGAGCGTTTATTGGGAATATTCCATCGTATAAAACTGCGAGATATTAAATTCTCCACTTGATGGCGTTCGCGCTTTAACGTTTATTTTCGCGTCACGATTTGTTTGGAAAAATTAAAATACGCGCAGATATCGGTCAGGCTTGACTAAACCCCTTTCATTCCGACTTGTAACGTTATCGCTAACAATTTACGAAATAATGTACAAACGTCAGCCACGTTTCCAAAGGAGATTCAGCAGGTACTCCTTTTCAGTGTAGGTGTGCTTCAATTACAAGCGCGATACGTAATACCGACAGTATAACGTTGGTCGATTCTTCTTCGTTCAATAAGAAATATCTCGGTATTCAGTGTACACAATTTCTATCCTACACTCCGCGCTGGATGGCCGAGAGCCGCTTTCACGCTTCAGCCATCCGAGGAGCTCGAAGCGGATCCGCGCTGCTGGAACCCATAGGAGAGGAACGAAGGCGAGAAGCTGGCAGAGAACATGGTCCTCGGTTCGTTCGACGGGATGGGAATAAGAAGTTTATTTTCGGTTGGCCATATGCGCGATTTATTTCGACAGTTCGCTCGGCCACCCTAAATAGAGGTGGAGCTCTCCGCTCCGACGGAGACGTTTTCGATGATCGAGCCTCTCCGCTTCCTTTTGTCACCCTGCATCCTGCTCAATTTCTTTCCGCCCACGACAGACACGACGATGGTGCACAACCGCGTGACATTAATTGCTACCTGTTCGAGTCGGAATTATTGTATTACCGCTTGTGGGATCTCTTTAGCAACTCGGGCAGCTTTGGTTAATGATCACGTACAGCCTCGTTGAATTTCGAGCGCTACTATTACCATCGTTATCGTTTATTATTTCCTTGGCAAATCAACGCAAGGGTACAGAGGGAGACTTTCCGCCCATGGATGCTGCCGCCGTCGAACTCCGTCTGTTTTCCAGTTCATCGTAGGGACCGCGTGTTTCGTGCGTGTCCTCCCGAAATAGCGCGTAGCCGGTCCGCGGTGGGACTCGGCTTATTCCTGACCCATCGGCTAAGTATAGCCCGCGACAGCCCGAATGAAAGAAGCGCTCAGAGCAGTGGAACGGGGAGGAACAGAGAGAGCCCCGTGTTCTCCACTCTGGACGCGGTGATTCTGGTCGTCCGATGTTCGCGGCACGACACGGTGGAAGCCGAGGAACGGCGTAAACGTATAATTGGCTGCACTTAAATCTCTATAACGCGGCAGTAAAAATGCGCGGTGCGCCGCGTAAATCAACACGGGGACGATATGGCAACCACCCTGGCGGCGGCGGCGGGCCGTTCTGTTGCTCGTAAACGCGTCGTAGCGTGTGCACGCGTGCACCGGAGGCGCATGCCGCGGACAATTTTCCTGACTTTCCGCCGCGGGATTTATCGCCGCGTTAAATTTCAGCCGTCGATGCCAGCCGCGGTTTAATTCCCGATAGCCGCCGCCAGCGCGGACACTTGTTTCGTGCCATCGTGGAGACGGAACTCCGCGGAGTCGGTAATCTTGATCCGATCAGCGGCCGGAGAAATACGGCTTCGCCTTATCAGCGACGGGACGCGGGCTGCTGGTCACGCGTGAACAGCGACGCGGCCGGATTACGCGCGCGGCTTACAATACTTAATTGCGCGTCATTACTCGCGGTTGATAGGAAATTATATGCGTTCCGTTGTGCTGATTTATAGCCAGTTTGTTACTTCAATTGCAAGTGACAGATGCAATGATAATTGACAACAAATTTAAACGCGCCATTGTCAAGGCAGTGCTTTCTATCGAGAACGCCTCTGTAGCGGCATTTGTCTTCCGCTTCTTGCATCGGTGCAGAACGGTTCGTTTTTCGGTAGGATTAGTTTCTCTGTCTCTCTCGCGCGCGCGTGGAAATGAGAAATTCCTGATGAGCAGGAACGGAGCGGGACTTCTTCGACCGATACGTCAGGGTACGGTAACGGCGGCGTACGATCGGCACGCTACATTAAGTCGATTCACCGAGTAAATTAACTGCAATCAGGGGGGGACCGCGGTCCGCTCGCCCGTTCCGTTATTCCGCTAGCTGGCCGTTCAGCGCGCCTCCGGACCGCTCAATTTCCCAGCACGGTTTCGCCATTACGAGCCGAGGAACAACGGACGTCCAAGATCCAACGCGGTTTTTGTTGCGCTATCTTGTCTACTGGACGAAAACAGCGGTCTCGAGAGAGGAAAACGAACAGACGCCAAGCTGGCCGGCTCCTTGCGAATCCGACCGAATAGCTCGCCAGCGATTACGTGATTTCTTGGTCGTTCTTACTCCATTGTCCTTATCTTCCCATTCGATTTCTATGGATCGCATTTCTTTTTTTAAATACAGCAACGTATCGCTAATCAAAGTTACGATTGATATGAAAAGTAGCACACGGAAATCGAGTCGATCGTGAAACAGAGCGGGACAGTCGCGATCATCGAAATTCACCTGACGCGCCGGTCGATCGATCACGTCGGAGCAGCCGGAAGTCCAGGGCTCGTTCCTTTCTCTCCTCGGATCCGCGCGGAAGGCGAACGGTAGGCTGCTTACGCCGGCGGATTATAAATGACCGAGAACCTTATCGTCCTGCCCAAGGCTCCGGTTCCCAAGGATCTATCGTAACAGAGAGATCAGAACGAGCCCGCCGCTCCCAGGGGTTTCACGATGACAACTCGCCCTGGGAGACCGGCCTACCACCCTCCGCCGCTCCTACAGCGCCGGGGGAATCAGTCTCGTGGCTGAGATTAACTTTGAATTCGTTCGGCGAAAAGGGTGACAGCGGGAAAAATTTGTCCACCGCAGGAGCGGATGGACCGAAACGACGCGAGATCGATGGAAATCGAAGCCGCGTGCGACGTATTCTCGCGTTCGTTGCTTTCCCTTGGGGTATCGAGGGCGGTGAAAATCACGAAAAAATTCCACCGACCTTTGTCGATCGCATACCATTCAATTTTATATGAATGTGACAAATACAAAACTGCGAAGAATTCCTTCAGGGAAATCGTGTAAATTACATTCCACAGTTTCTGCAGAATTACAGTATCGCAGATTGGTTGAACTTCTCTCGGCCGATGGCGGTTCTTAATTAATGCTTGGAATGGTTCTGACGGGAAAAGCGGGGGGTAGCTGGAAATGGCTGCGAGCCGATAATTTATAAAAATGATATTTGCCTCGGAAAAGCGTGACCGTAAGCCGTCTTAATATCTCTCATTACCGTCCCGCGGCTTCAGTCCCTGGTGACCGTGCAATTAAAAAGCTAAGATTGATAAATGACGGGGAATTAATGCGTCCGGGGGATGGAAAAAGCGGGATGGGGCAGCGGCATCGAGAATTGTGGCTAGAACGTTTACGCGGGGGGAGGCGAGCGAACGTGGGACGGGGTGATTGCGGGTGGCTTAATGGTGTTTGTATGTATGGGAACCAGCAAGGGGGTTGGAGGTGGTTATCGCCCCCGCCAGTCTACTTTGCGTTGAAAATCGGGATCCGGCTCGAAAGTGCTCGAAAATTTCTCCCTTAAGAGCATGGTCTGATAATAATTGGAAAGGGGTGACGATTCAAGCGGAGATTCTGAATCGTGCTCGCAAATTTTGTTCTATATCTTTACTTGCTCTGCATGTGGCATTTTTTAAATAAAATTTTTGTTCGCTTTTTAATTACAGGTGACGCGAGTAACGCGAGTATCGGCAGCGGCGAGGGCACCGGGGAGGAGGACGACGATTCGTCGGGTAAGAAGAACCAGAAGAAGAGGGGTATCTTCCCTAAGGTCGCGACCAACATCCTCAGGGCGTGGCTGTTTCAACACCTCACGGTAAGCGATCTCGCATGTGTCATTCGTCGGGTTGCGCGCTTCGACGACGTTCCGCTGTCCGCGAGTCGAAGCGCTCGTCGTTCTTCGTCTTTGCCAGCCGCATCGTTTCCACTCGCCGTTGTGCGCTCTCTTCCAAACAGCGAAATATCGAATATCGCCGTTATTCGCTTGACAAGCCTCGTTTGAAAGCTTCAACGGAACGAAACCGCGCGGCGAGAAGCACCAATTCCCAAATTGCTTTTCGCTCGCGGCTAAGCTCCCGCACGACGGCGGAAAGAAATCAGGCAAAGGCGGAAAAACGCGTTCGAAGGGGGCACAGTAATCTCCTAATGCCAAGATAAGGAGCGGTCGCCTCTCGTCCCTTTACTTCTACGCCCGTCTAATGATTCACGGGTAATTTGAGCCGTAAAAAGCGCAACACGATTAAACGAAACCAGGGATGGGGGGTGAAGATCAACGCGTCGGTGGCTGCGGTTGCGTAACGTTGCGCGGCAATTCGGAGCGCGGTATATGTATACATCGTCCCTCATACTACGCGCACCCCATAGATTTCGGGTGTGATCAGGTTACCTTGCGAGAGCGGTAATCATATTGCAGCTCGGTTAATGCCATTACCGCACCAGGGGCGAGGGGGAGGGGTTGGGTTGGCAGCCACCCTCGAAACCACCTCGCAACCAGCGCAACCCCTGCGCCCCTCGACGCCCCGCGTTCTCCACGCTCCTCCTGCGCCCGGCTTCAGCAACCCCCTAACAACGTGTATTGGATATGACGTCAGGGATAGTGGGTTCATGGTTTAATGCATATACGCTGTTTGCGCAATGACGATATCGCGCTCGTGAAAAGACGTGCCTCCCCTCGATATCGCCCACCTACTCCTCCTGATTTCGTTTAATCGCGTTCTCCTTAATTAGTGAAATCAGGATGACGGCCACGAACGAACTTTAATCGTTCGTCTACGATTTTAACACGGTGCCGATTTGTAGATACAAGTTGATTTTATTTGACAAAAAGCAAAGTTACCGTGTACCATTTTCATTAGTAGACAAATATATTTGTGTCGTCCCTTTCGGTTTCGCTTTTAACTTTCTACGTTCGACAGATTCTCTGGTAAAGTGCAGCCGTTGCGCAATTCCGTCAAGTAAGATGATGGCGAGGCTCCTGTTTTGTTACTTCATTTAGCGCCGTCGCGGCGCCGATAAATTAGGAACAATTACGGGGTAAAAATAAAGCGCGCGAGAGGGGCGTGCTCGCGATTCATGGAGCACGCCGCGGTGGCTCCATGGCCCCGCTATTACGCCGTATCCACTGCCAGAAATTACAGCGGTTTTTCCGCGACGCTCGTCGTCTCGCGCGCGGCATTCGTCTCGGCGTTATTACGAGCGATTAAGCGACTCCGTACCGTGAACCGGAATTCATTCGCCGCGCTGGATACATATTACGCCTTAAAAGAGTAACCGACTCCGAGCCAAGTGTGTACTCCCTCCGAGTGCCAGCCTCTTTAAAGACCTCCGTCCGACGTTCCCTTTTTCCAGCAAACGAATTACAGCCTCGACAGCCTTGATTTAGCGTCCCAATCTTTCTCCCGCCGATGACTTACAGCCGCAACGAGGGCTAACACTCTTGCTTCTCGCTGTTTCGCTGGTAATTATCGCGAAACAGATGTCTGTAACGAGTGTGGCTCAATCTCGGTGCATAGAGGCACGCACTATGCTTTTTGTCGAGCTTACTTATAAAATAAGTAATTCCATGATCTAACACCACATAATGTAACTTTTACTTATCGTTAGCGATAGTCGTCCGTGTAACGTGAAAGCGTACGCAGATAAATCAGTAGACGAGCGAACTCGAATACCAAGCCACGGTAAATTTATCAACGTGAAAGCGAACGCGACGCGTCGTAGCTGTTCCTCCGTGTCGTTTTCATCGAGAATCCCAGATCGCGGACAGTCACCGGTCATGTCGTTTCACCCCGTCGCCGAAACGTTTCAGAACCATGGCTGTGCGCGCCAAGGAATTCGTCGGAGCGCGCCAATAACCTGTCCCCTTTCGAGAAATCCAACGCCAATCTACGAGTCGCGTACCGCATTGACAGAGAAGCAGGGACAGGGAAAAGATCGTTCGCGCATAGTTTGCATATGCGTTCGTAGATAAATGACCGCGATCGAGTGTGCGCCGCGGTTGCGCCCGGGGAAAAGGGAAATACTTGACGATGCTGTAAAGGAAATAGGCAAAACCTCGAGGGAGGGTGGAGTGGCTGCACTTTAGTGACTGCCACAATTTATTTTTCTCTTTTGTCATACTCAAGAATGTTGCTGTTAGTCGCCAATATCAATCCGACATCATTCGCCTTGGTAAAATTTCACCGGGAAGTCACGGTAACCAGGGAAAAGCTTCATCAGAGAATATTCGTCCAACCTCTGAACTTGTAATTCGCACCAGGCAACGCGACGCGAGATCGTTGATTTATTTGTCCGCCGGAGATCGTGCGAGGATGAATAATTTAGACGTCGTCGCAGCTAGGAAGGGACGACGTTAATTCGATAGAAGGATGTTCAAGCAGCGAGGACGTCAGAGGTACGAAATCGTTTCGGTTGTTCAAACCGGGAGACGTCTTTCTCCGGCGCGGCGGGTCCCTTGTTCGCCAGTTCTCACCGAGTCTCGGTCGTTTTCGCTCGTTCTCTCTCGCTCCTTGGCTGTCATTTTGAAAGCCATCCCGACCGGCTTCCCCTCGCCGTACGTTTGTCCGACCAGCAAGCGTGTACCAACCAACTCTGCGACCCTCCCCAAGTTTAATTAGACGGAAGAGGAGCATACATCATGGTCGACTTCGTGTCCCGACCTTCCATGCTAACCGACTTGGGCTTTGCAGAATATTGTGTCCACCGACCTACTACCGCTCTCCGCTGTTCGTTCCTCCTTCCGACGCTTCGAATGACGAGTCCCATCTAGAGTCGTCCTGGTTCTAGAGTTCTGTGCCGCGTAAATGGGAGAATGTTTTCCATCCACTTTTCCAGAAAGCCGATAGCGTGATCCAAAATGATGTGAAAAGTAGATTTTGGATTGGAGGGCATGGGAAATTCATTAAGAGAGCTGGGTAATCCGGAAATCCGCAGGATCGGAAAGGAAGAAAGATTGAATGGTCGACGGACGACATATATAATCCATTTTAATTTACTCGGAAGATATATCCGTCTAGCTTGCAGTTTCCTGTTACTTTTCCGTCCCTCCTTTCACCCCCGCCCGGTTCTTCCATTTTCTACCTCCGCCTCTTGCCCGCTACTGCCCGGATTCTTCTTACCTCTTCGTCGTCCTTATCCCTAGACACCGTAGTCCCCTTATATCAATGGAAGCATTTCGCGAAATTACATTTGCCAGCGTCTCGCGCAGCACTGGTTCACGTATCGAGTGGCGCCACGGAATCTTCTCTCTGTGCTTCGACCGAATAAATTTCTCCGGAGCAGGAAGGGACCTCTAATTCTGTATAAATTCTCTCTGAATACCGTCCTCGAGAGTCTATGAATAATTGACTAGCTGTCAACAAATTTTAATTAGGTTCATTTCGCTTTCCGAACTTTCGTCTTTATCGAAATTAAAGAAAGGGTAAAGAGGACAAGGTGCGAAGGAACAGGTAGCCGAAGGAGCGGAGGACGACTCTTATTCGATGCCTCGCGTTGTAATACGAGAGCGGCATATATAGTCGAGGCAATCAATAAGCCATCTAAGGCACGCAATGCTGCTACGGTACGAACCGCAAACCGGCAATACCATTATCTACACACGAACACACACAGAGACACGTACCCACGCGCGTACCGAACCACGAGCTGAGAGATGCAAGCGCAGTTACATCCAGATCGATAATGAACCGAGTTTCATTTAGCGTATTGCGCGCAGCCATTCCAATATATCTTGCCGCGATCTTTAATTCATCCGTATCACGCGCAGCGATCGGATCAGGGCGCAGCGTGAAGCTGCGAACAAAAACGCTAGATCGAGCTGACACGTGGCGGCATTCTTCCACGTTCTACTTCTCCGTTGTAAAACACCATAATCCGTGCACGCTCCGGTCTTTTTCTTCGATCGATAGAATTGCAAATCCATTGCTTCCGACAGATCGTGTTCCGCTGTCACGATTCCGGTCCGCTTTTTCTTGCAGCCTCTCGCGGTCGTTCTCGGCTCGTCTAGCTCGATTCTCTTCTGGAAAAATTGTTATCAAATCGTACAGTGGTTAGCGGTTACACGAGTTTCGAGCTTACGCGTATAATTGAACGGAAGATCGTGATGGGGTTGAGGATTCGCCAACCCCTGCGAGGAGCGTCTTTCCAAACGATCAAGCTTTCCTTGAAGTCGTTTCGAGAATTCGGCCGGATATTCGCCCTCGAGATTCCCCCGGCTTTCTAACCCATTCCCGACGGCAGTTGTTGACGAGTCCCGGGGTGGTTTCCGCGGAACGACGGCCACGGAAGGCGGGGAACAGCCTTGGGTCGGATATTTTAAACAATTTGCATAGACAATCATAGCGGGCGTTTTTTCGACCGTAAAGGGGCCCTCGACGGTGCTCGGGTCGACTGTCACGATCTACCAGCTGGTTGACTGGTTGTTGGCTCTGCCCCGTGCCGCGCGCTTCCCCTCCGCAACGACCGCCGGGGCGTTTTATGCCGCCATAACCGTAGCGCGGCATGGCCCACTTAGATCCACTATCTTGGTCCCGGCGCGGTGTCCGCGTATACACACCGGCTGATATCTATTGTCCCCGTGCCACCCGTGGTCCAGCCGTTTAACCGACTCGCTTCCGCTACCGGCTGTGCTCGTCCTTGCCCGTTGCTGGGTCAAGGTCCGCGAGACGGTTCAACGCGTCCCTCTGTACGAATGGCCGGCGTCCGGGTGTTCGACGAGTTCGTTAGCTAGATTACCGTGAACCGTGCACAAGCGTCGGACAATTGTTTCGCCACGGAGTGAGCAAGCTTCTCCAAACGTCACGACGCGCCCCGTTGTCACCCTATCGCTTCGAAAGGACGCGGAGGAGACGTTCGCATACATCGACCGGCAGTTTTCCGCTCGAACAAATCCTCGCGACGCGTTTCGCTTTCCTTTCCCCGGTTTGGGGAAGTCAATGCTTCGCGCTGTCTCCTTCTGAGATAGGGTATCGTTCATCCCCACGTGTTTTTCTCTGTAAGGGCGTGTTGGTTGATCTTACGGTGTGGTTAGAAATTTTTATGGAACGAATTCGATAATGCGAGGGAGATCGGTTATTAATTCTGCGCCTCCGTTCAAAATTATTCGTGTTTCATTAAAGCGAAGGGTAGAATCGTTAATAATTAATCGCGGAATTCCAGCAGAACATTTCAACCATTCGATTCCCCGATTCGAGGTGCGAGAATACATTACCTCGGCGTTAGTCGGGTCAAATAAGACGACGTAATTTCCCCTATCCGAATGGGGTAGTCCGCTCGAAGCGACGTTTCCGTGTTCTCCCGCTTGTCCTTCCTGGCGTCTGGTGAAAGGTGCTCCTCATCCTCCTCGCTACGGTCAACCTACAACCTTCAACCTCCGCCAGAGTTGGCCTCGGGGTACGGCAACCCCTTTTCTGCCTTTCGGTTCGCGCTCACTGGCGCCGCCTTGGCTCGCATTTGAATATAATACTTGGCCCTCGTCGAGCAGGCGTCCCGGCAACCGAGGCGAACTGTAATTATGTTGATGCGCAGCCATTGTTGCGTCCATTCTGGACGCTCGGCTGAATGCCGAATCTCTTTCCTTCCCTCTTTGGAAGGGCCTCCTCGTTCGCCCACGCCGCGCCGCCGCTATGGCGAAAGAAATCGAGGCGATTATTCTTGGACTGTTGATTCGTTTTACCCAAAGCGGACAACGAGGAAGCCCGTCTGCTGGGCACAGACGAACCTCGTTTCTTTATCCGAATATAGGCTATTAAAAGTGTAGAACCAGCCTCAGTAAAAGTACGAAATTATGGAAGAAAGGACAGTAATGAGAAAATATTTGATTGTTCTCTGTTTAAAAGAAACCAGTGGTCTTCTAACAAAAAAGAAAAAAAACGGTGCCGCCAACGATCGATCGTTCAGTTTTAAACCCAAATCTACCGACCCCTGTGCGAAATTAATCGCAAACCCGGCAGATTAACTAGCCACGCGGCAGATGCGATAGGAAGCTCGAGCGCGGGATGATTAAAAAAGAGGATAGAATTCTTAAGAGCCTTCCGGATAATTGCAAAAACTGCACGCGGTTAGCGTCGCCATCGGTTCAGCGTGCACAGGAGCGCTGCATCCAAACGCGTTCAGCGTCGAGAGCCACCACCCCTACACACCCTAGGTGAAGGGGATGGCGCGCGGACCCGGGATTAGACTGTCGCCCCGCGACAGGGTAAGCCCCTATTTTTGCGAAATTTATCGTCGTTAATCCCTCACCCTCCTCATCCTCGCTGTCCTCTCCATCGCCTGTTATTCTCGTTGTCCTCTCCGGTTTTGTCGTTCCCTTCGCCCTCCCCCCTGTTCGTCTCTGGTCTTCCCGCTCCGTTGTCGATATGAAAAATAATAAAACGCCACGTCTTTATAGTCGCGGTGCCGCCAGCGCTCTTTCAGTTGGACCGCTCGTCGACGGGTAATCCGCGCTGGATTTAAAACATTCGTATCTCGAATATGCATTCATAGGTTTAAACTCGCGGGGCCGGGTCGCGTATATCTCCGCGCTGGTGTGCACGCCGAGCAATGGGAGGCACGAGAAAGTAGTGTGAATGCGTGTGCGATCTCGCCCTTTCGCGCGTTAAGCGGCGAGCAGAGCTCGGGTATTAGCTCGGCCACTCATTAGCCTTTCTGGTCCTACTTGTCGCCTGACGTAATCTCGCGTCCGTTCCGACCGGCAGGCCGGGCTTAACTTTGACGCCGCGTCGCTACTTCCGGGGCTATCACCTTCGTCGAGATCCACCGCTCGTGAGCCTCGTTAGAGCTCGGTCGGAGAGCCTCGTGTCCTAGCGTGCACCTTTCAAGACACACGAGAACGCTGGAACGTTATCAGATTCGCGGAGAGGCACATTTTACAACGGGGAAATGAGCTAGCTACTCTTGGAAATCGTATTACGCTCCCGCATTTAATAAGGGTTACCTCTTGCGAAGAGTGTCCTTAAGTTGCGAATCAAAAGGTGAATCCGTCAAGGACGGTGCTTTCGTTGCAGTCTGAATTAATCCAATTATGGATGCCGAGCACACCGAAGACCCCCATTATCTCGCTCTTACTCCACCTTCCTTTCGGCCTGGACTTTAAAGCTTTAAGCCGCATAATGGACGCAAGATCCGGGATGTCATCCATATGCAAAGCGTCCTCGCGGCCGCAAGGATTATTCGCAGCGATTCCGAAAGGATTCGAACGGCGAAATTTACGCGAGGACTCGCGGTCGAACGCCTTGCCCGCGGAGTATCAATCCAGTAGCTTCTAAAAAGAATTCCTCGATTCACCCTTATCTCGGGTACACTAGAACGTGACCGGCCTTGGTAAACCGCAAATACTCTTGCTTCGGTAGTATCCATTTGCAGCTCGATTGCAGCTAAGAGGACTCGCTTAATAACCGCTTAACGTTCCATAGTTATCGCGACTGCGAAAGCGTGCACACCCAGCTCGTCCTATGGGAGTAGTCGTTGAATTTATAGGGCGGATGCACGATGCCCGTGAACCTAGGAGTTTGCAGACGAAGCCTAGCTTCCTCCTTGAACTCTATCCTGTCGACGTTAATCGTTCTTCCGCGTTATCCGATAGAACCGATACAATAGGGAAACATTAATTAGCCAGCTATTAACGTCATACCATCAAGCCTTTTCCATTGATAATAAAGGTGGTGCACAGTAGATATAAATTAATTACGCTCAAGCGGCGACTCGGTAGCAAATTATACCAGACGGCTAGACAAACGAGTGCTCCCGTATTTCTGTCACGCGTAATTAACGAAACGTTAGTTAATAATTCCCGCGTGTGCCCGTCCATCCGTGGAAGCCGAGTCGAACCGTTGCTCGTATTCAACGAAACGGCGGAGACACGACCGTCCCGGCGCGGTTTCTCAGGTAGAAATTTTTGCTCAGCATCCACGCGTGCCAGGCGGAACGAGGTGACGCTCGAACGAAGCCGCGTTCGCGATTTTTGCGGCACCCTTTGCAGCCGCGGCACACACCGTCATCGCGATTGGACGGTTAACGAACCGACCAGGCGAACGAATCGCCGCGGCGATTCTCCACGCGGTTATCCTCGCGGAGTGCATCCTCCTTTTATCGGATTGGGCATCCACGGGAGACAGAGAGAGAGAGAGAGGGAGGGAGAGTTGCTTTACCAGCTTGCAACGGGGCTTTACAGTGGATCCGGATTTCACGGTCTTCAGGCTGGTATCGTTCCTCGCCTGTTCGCCTTTTTCTTCGTTCCGCCGTTTCTTTCGCCGCTCTTACGCCGGCCACATCTCGGAGGCTAAGTTGCTTCGCGATTCGTCCGCCGGCATATTTTACGCGTACGTTCGGATACGCTTGTAGCCGTTGGAAATGATCGGCCGTGTAAGGGCGAGAGGGACACAAACGTTTTTGCGTTTCGCTGCGGGACCGCGATGCGGTTCTGGTTGTAACCCCTTCGGGAAGCTTGTAAGGAAGAACGTTTTCTTGGTACGCGTACGTTCCGCTGCTGGGTTTTATCCCGCAGTGCCATTAGGATAAAAATTTCATCCGGATCACCGTTCACTACGCGAGACAAAAGACTCCGTATTACTGTCATGAAAATAATAAAATAATATAGAGCTTTGGGAATCGCTACTTCCATTAACGTGTCACGGTAGCGGGGATTCGAACGTCGAGGCAAGTGCGAATCCGACGTCGGAACATCGGCCATCCTCTCCGTGGTTCCTCGAAAATAGGAGTTAGCCAGTCCGCAAGACGCTCGATTCGAGCGCGCAAGGCTCTCCCGCACGCGTCCC
Source organism: Holcopasites calliopsidis (assembly GCA_023838395.1). NCBI lineage: Eukaryota > Metazoa > Arthropoda > Insecta > Hymenoptera > Apidae > Holcopasites > Holcopasites calliopsidis. Next base: position 2,158,558 of record JALHAQ010000015.1, read on the forward strand.
ACTCGACCATCCTTTAATTCAGGCTGACAGGTGAATTCCTCCCCTCCATCGTCGCGGCGCGGCGCCGCTATCCCTCGGGGTAAGATAGATCCGTTCCCGGGATTTCCTACGGGATCCGGTGGATCTTATATCACCGACGGCCATCTCTATATAAGCAATCCCGCCCTACCGCCTGGCTCATCCGAATTGCCGGTAGCGCTGGCATTCGATCTGCTGGGAATCCAGAAACATTTCCTCTCGGCTAATGCGCCGGAATTACGCAATTCTGGCTGCGCCTTGTGCTCCTCTTTTATCGGCCCCGAGAAATCCCCGCGCGATGGAAATTGGAACGTATCGATCACCCGCCTCCCCCCGGACTTTCTTTTCTCGCTGTCCCAAAACCGTGGCGGGGGGGGGGGGGGGTTGAATCGTTTGCAGTTTATTCTCGACTCTGTCGTGTTCTTCGTTAAGGTTTGCTACAAAGTTGTTTCAATAAATAATTGCTCCCCCTTGCCTCTTCCATGGCGTTCAATCCGCGGTCCGGTCAGATCTCGCGATCGAATCTCCGCGACGCGACGGGGTAGCAGGTCGGATAGCTTCGGCCGGCACGCCGACGTCGGATCGCATTAATCGTAATATCGCGAGATGTAGGCCTCGCTCGCGGAGCGCAGATTACATCGACCAGGAGATTCCGCTACGCGGTGCATACTAATTGGAAAGCAAAAAATCCGCGACTTTCACGGTGCCGCTGAACGATCGCGCGCGGATCGTCTGGCGTAGAGAGAAACACGGGAAGATAGGGATCGGCTTTCGCTCCTCGTGAGCGTCACTGTAGGTGAGGTACGCGTGTACAAGCCGTAGCTAACCACCGCGCCGTATCGGCGGGGAGAAAAGGGGAGCAACGATTTTGCGAAATGCCCATCTCGTCGTGCGCCCACCGCAGCCTCTTACGACGACACGGTTCGCTTTTTCGCACCGCGTGCACGCACGATTATGCCGGCGCATTACTCGCGTACGTGCGCCGCGAGAGTTGTACGTGCGACGGCCGCACTAGGTGTTTGCGTACTTCTTGCCCTCGGAATGCGTCGCGCTTCGGTCCTCTCCCGCGTAGCCGCGACACTCCTCTACACCCTCCTGTCTCGCCGCCGCGACCGGACACCGGCAGGAGCGATGACGATGGAAAAGAGAGAGAGAGAGAGAGAGAGAGAGAGAGAGAGAGAGAGAGTGCGGCCGGCAAAGAACCATTAGTCATGATTAGGCCGTTGACATTGACGCCGTGGCTGGACGAGAGCTTGTACCTCCAGCCAGATGGAGTCCTTTGATACACGCGAGCTGTACGCCGCGCTCAAGGATCTTCCTCCTTATCTTCCGCCTATCTGCAGGCAACCGCTCGAACCATCTATGATTTAGCGGTGTTATTCGTTGTTCGCGGAACTGAATCCACGGCCCGGAGGAGCCGTGTCAAGCCTGACGCCATCCAGGAAGAGATTTCTAACGCGCTATCACGCATCGAAGATGCGATCTGCCCGGCGAATCACGGAAACCATACGCTACGGCGGATACGCGAATCTATCTAGCCATCGCGATGGTAACACCTGGCACCACTTTTCGACGATTGTGTAACCCAGGTTGGAGATTCGTATTCCTTTTTTTTTTCCATGAATTTTAACTATAGGATCGTATTATTAGTAGCCAGGTTAGGAGAGTCATGTACCGGTAACTCTACACAGTCGAGCAAGCAAGCCGAGATAGGTCTGGTCCTTGCGCAGGATCTTCTGCATTATACTACACGAACCGTGTCGGATTACGGCTGGAAGTGACTCCGAACGCGTCGTCTATCTTGGCATCGATCGTGGCCAAACGCGTCGGAGGATGTTCGCCGTGATGCGTCGCTTCCTCGGTGGCACGCAACGTTACCGCTCCTCAGGAAATTGACCCGGCGAGGGAGGTCACGATTTACATATCGAGCCTCATTCGTAGGCGATCATTTTTGCGCCCGGACGAAACAGGAGAAACCCATCATCGTTCTCGTGGTCTCGGCTCGGAGCGCGGAGACACCGGCGGGAGGGTCGAGTTTTTGCGGTCCCGTGTGTAGCGATAGTCGGGACTCGGCGAGTCGCATTCCGGTGTCTTTCACGGGCGACAATGAGCAAAGGTCCAGAGGGCCCCGGGGGCGAAGTCGGAAGAGAGAACTCGAGAGCGTAGAAAACATTCGTGGCCCGCGCCGGCTCATCAACGCCTCCGGCTCGACCGCGGCGAAACCCATTGGCGCCCCGGGACAATGCCTCGTGCATTCCGATCCCGAGGGCGAGAAAGGCGACCGCGCGAGCCCGCGGTCCTCGTTTCTTACCTCTTCGTCCCCTCCCTTCGAACCGGGCGATTTTGCTCCGACGCGCGCCACCAAAGTGTGCGCCAGCTTGATGAATTCCGCTTTAATGTTCCCCGTCCGCGTTCTTTCGCCCCCCCCCCCCCGTGGAATTTATCGGGGAAAGGTGAAACTTGGCACTTTACTGAATATATGGCTAGTATAATCGGCATTTCATATCACCGCAATTTTATTAGACGATTGGATAAACACTTTCGGGACCGAGCGAATTCCGGTGAAAAATGGAAAAATGGGTAGAACGCGGGGTGGGTAGGTCCCGTCGGGGCGTGAGATTTATCAGCTCAGCGTCGCCGTCGTAGCTGCTGAATTTCACCGAGCCGGCGTAAATGAAGCGCCTAACGACAATCCCGCCTCGCGAAGAAAGCTGCGACAAAAGACAGAGGAGGACCCGGGCCTCTCAGGGAACATCGTACCGTTCCGGGCAACCCTTATTTAGCCTCCTCATCCTCGTTGCTCAATTCCAGCAACCAAGAGGCGGAAGATTAGTTCGCGAAACAGAAAGTTTCGCAGCGGCCGAAAATACGACTTGCTCGTTACTTCTCCTTAAACAGCCGGACTACAGAAATGGACGTTCCGTGTCCCTTTTCCCCTGTTTCCTTTTTTGACCCGAACTTCTTCCAGTCGCGAAACGACGGACCCGTTGGTGTGCGAACGGGGCAGAACAGGGTCGGCGCGGTAAGGGATGGAAGCCTGAAACCGGGGGGGTTGTGTAACGAGGAGGGAAAAATTCGAGTCCAGAAACGCAAAGAGGAAATGTTGAGGGAGAGCGTGTAAGGGAGAAAGGAGAGGAAGCAGGAGGAAGAGAACGGTCGAGGGAAGGCTACGGGCGGAGCGGGGACGAAGCGGGGTAGAGGGTGCTCGCGGAGATTTATGACAGGCGTTAAGCAGTAATGAAATTGCTCGTTGCTCGTTCCTCGGGGGGTGTGGAAGGGATGGGAGCGGAGAGTGGGACACACACGGGGGATCGACGTTGTTCGAGACGCGCGCGAAGGCGCTTCTGGTGGCACGGCGATGAGAAACGTAAGAAAATGGCTAAGGGGTAGTGAGGGATGTGGAGAACGCGGAGGAACAAAGTCACGTGGCGCAATTACACTCTTGCCAAGCTGTTTATCCGCACTGTTCTCCGAGGCACTTTTAATCGCACGCCACCCCTTCGTCCTCTTCTTCCTCTACGTCGTCGTGTCCGTTTATCGCGTGTCGTAAAGGTACGAAATGCAGTCGCTTCTCTTTTAAATCGGGGCGGTGTACGAGACCATCGAGCACCGCCACGCCACGCCACGAACATCGTAACGAGAGTTTTATGCCGCTCGCGAGGAATCGAGACGACGTTTCGTGGCCGCGCAACATTCGGAGGGTTATCGTGAGCGTTATGAACGCCAGAGCGAAGGGTCGCGTGAATAGTTCAAGCCGAGGTAAAAGTGCTTGTCGTATTTCAGCGAAACCGGGCAGCTCGATCTAATCGGCGGAGAATTTCGTTTATGAAAATCAATTTCTTCTCCAGTTTAACTCGCGTCGAATTATTCGATTCTTTCAACTCGCTCTATTCACGGTATAGAGGCCGCAGCCGGTTGGACCCGTTTTCAGGTAGTTCAGGTTGCAGAAGCGATCGGGGGGTTGTTCCACAGAGTTCGACACGAGAAACGGGTCGATCGATCCATCCGGCAAGCGCACACGCTCGCCGGCCAACGATCCGGCGACAAGCTCGCCGTGATCGCCGCTCGTTCTAGCGTCGAGCACCACCTGTTCCGCGATCCAAGCGAGTATGACGCCCTCCGCTGTCGCTTACCGGGCTCGTCACTTTTGTGCGTACGACGCGAATTTTTGTTTGGACAACCGGTCCTTTGTCCGACGTTGATCCGCGAAGGGAACCCTTTGTGCCTCGCCACGGTGATCGCGGGTGTCGCGAGCACACGGCGCATCGCAGGGTGATCGCGTTCTCGAACACAACAGCGTCTCTCGAGTCACGCTCTGTCCATGGCGGTGAAATCATGCTGGCTTTTCTTTCTCACCAAAATGTAGGGGGACAGGATTTGACAACAAAGAGCGATGATAAATGCGAAGAATTTTAGAAAAGAAAGGGTCTAAATATCTGAATGTTCAAATTAGTCGAATAGTTAAGTGACGTTTCGTCACTTTTGCGGAAAGGAGCTCTTGAGTTCGATTTAGCGATTCCTTTATGGTATAAGGAGACTGTAGCTACAGCGGGCACCCTCCGGATATCAAAAACTGCTATGAGGGCGAGAACGCCGAAAAAATTCGCCGAGGCAAACGAAACACACGTATCCGTATCCGACCGCAAGCCTCCATTTCCTGTGCCCGCCAGACGCTGGTCCGCTATATTTCCGAGACATTTATTTTGGTTTATCCTCGCTGCTGAGACGGTATCGAGAGGACTAAGAGAGGGCGAGGTCGTTTGGTAGATACCACTCGAATCCTTCGAAGTGATCTGCGCAGCGCATGGTTCACATTCCAACTTGGATGATCCAATTATTATTGTTACCGCGCCTAGGAGTGCATTAAACTTTATTCTAATCAAATATGCCTGTTTATTGTACACGCAGTTCGATGTGAAAGGCGCATTTAGGTGCTGAAGAGCAGCCAGACTAGCTTCGCGATCGGGGGCAGGTGAATAAGTTTCCAGGGGGGGGCGACGGGGCTGTACGTCGAGACAGGTCCGGCGGTGACGGCGCTCGTTCGCCGGGAGCGTTCGATGCATCGGGAGCTTTAGCGGGAAATAAATTTCGAAAGCGACACGCGGCTCTCTGGGCTCGCCGCGACAAGAGAAGTGGATGTTTTCGAGGGCGTCGCGCGGCGCATTGTTTGCCGTGAGAACCCGCCGCCACGGAGATGCGCAGAGAGATATTGCGAAGAGATAGAGAGACGGAGGGAAGAGAGGAGCCGTGGAAAGAGCTGGACACACGTACACGCGGAGAGTTAGAACGGCGAGGAATGGAGAGAAGGGAGAACGCAGAGCTCTGGCATCGATCTAGTCGTCGGTTCGGCCGGGGGCGGAGCAGGGACACAGGTGCTTCTCCGCGTCTACAGGCTTAGCGTCTGAACCAGCCCCAGAACCACCTCTGCGAATCAGCCTTGATAGCGGCCACCGGCTGCTCCATATAGTCGTTCGTGCTCGCGTTGGAATTAGGCGATATCGTTCCACCCTTTCCAGACGTCGCTTCGTGTGTACGCCACGGCTGCGCGATAATTTATCGCCTGGCGGAAGCATTCGGTGGCATCCGTTTTAATTCTCCCGTGTTCGGGCTACGACTTGACTCTTCCTCTACGTGTTAGTCCGTGCTTGAAGCGAAAGATTCGATACAAGCCTTCACGTGTAGAATGATCGAGGCGGAAATAGACTCTGTTACCGTCTTGCTGAGGATTCTGGCAGCCTGACGAAGCATCTTGGAAGACCACCCTTTGTAACTCACCCCTCTCAGCGTGTTCGCTGTATCGGAGAAGGAGGACGGTGGCTAACGGCAGCGTCTCAAAAATCTGTTTCTTCGTCGACTTATCCCCAGAAGAGAATCCCTTCGTGCGGGGATGGCGACAATTACGGGACACCCGAAAGATTTATAGGCGCGGGAGTTGGGGGAGAAAAAGCGCGTAGAGAAACAAGAGGAGAGAAGACGTAGCGCGGATCGAAGCGGGCGGAACTTTCGTCCCGAGGAGTCCTCCCGTGAATAAATTACAATTCGAGTATCCACGCTGATGTATAATGTAATGGATACCGGGACAAGGGAAGGGACAAAAGGGTGGGAGAAAGGAGTAGGAGGATCTCTGCCGGCGAAACGGTCCGGCGGAGCTGATTAATTATTTTTGTTTAAACCCGAAACTAACAACCAACATCGCGGTCCGGTCGGATTCTCGGAACAGACGAAACTTCTTTCACGATACTTGATGCTTCTCTAACGAGACGACGCCTGTTGGTGATCGCTGGGGTCGCCTGGCGAGTCCCTCGGACCCGCACGATCCCACGATCCGCGTCTCCGATTGGTGATGGAGCGATGATGAGATTTGGAATCGAGTCTCTCGCCGCTGCTTTCCGAGGATTCGATAGAGATCGTAGATTTCTGACTTGGACGCGCAGAATCCAGTCGAGTCGGTCTTTCGTTCTTCCTTTTGGAGATGGCCGGGACCTTCGTCCGTGGCCCTTCTTCGATGCTCGTTGATCCTGCGTGTCGATGAAAAACTCTGGGTGCCATAAAAGATCCGTTCCCATTCCTTTCTAAATTTTCAGTCGATGGAAGATTGCACGCCGGTTACCATTCGAAGGACAATGGGATACGACGGGAGAGACCTTGTATCGTGGTTGCGTTAATTATGGAGCAGCGGTTTTGCGTTTCTTCTGTCAGCCGATCTATTTGTCCTCGTGATTTGATCTAAGCGGTGAACTTCTCCGTTCGCGCGTACAGATATTGTCCCTCGGAGTTGCATAAAAGTGACGCGTTTTTACGATCAGATGGAACCACGAGGCTCGGAGAAGCGGTGGAGTCACCTCGGTCGCTTCTCCGACGTGTGGAGGAAACAGGGGAGTAGAAGTAAAAGGAACGAAATGAAACGAACGAACGGTGGGGGCCAGAAGAAGCCGAAGAAGTCGAGGACCATGAAGTCGAAGACGATGGAAGGGGTGGCGGGGTTGAGGAGAAGTCGAGTCGGAGATCATCTGCCGCTATAACAGGCTGCCAGCTGGCAAAAAAGTCAAACGCGAGGCTCCCTTCGCTATGCGATGCTATGTTGATGGCGTGTCGCTGCTTATTTTCAACCCGCTGCCTGCATACCTGGTTAGATCCGAGAGGGATCTCCGAAATGTTCTTGGCTCCGATCCGAAATCATATACCACTGCTTTCATCCCTCTCGCTGCTGCCTCTGCTTCGCCACCCCGTCTATCCGCCTCTCGCCAAAGTCTCTCTCTCTCTCTATCTCGGTTTTCTCGCGTTCAGTCCGCCTTACGCGTGTCTCGTTTCTCGCGTCCGACCGCCCATCGTTGACGTTCGCGTTCCCCGCGCTTTTCCGTCGCGTTCACCAACGCGAATTAGTCTCCGCGTGATTTGTCTATTTGCTCGTCGAGCCTTTCCCCGTATCGGCGGACGTGTCACGCGTGTCACGGGTAAGCCCGCGCGAACGCGCTAATTATAATCCCCGAACGGGCGCGATTGATCGCGCGCGCTTCGTTCGTCCTCCAATTACAAGCCTCCATCGCGTCACCTCGCATCGAAAGCGCGAGACCTATCGCCCTACCTCCCCGTGATTTTTGTTATCTAGCGACTTAATTATCCCGGCTGTCGCGAAGGCGGCGATAATTGCGCTATCAGGCTCTTGTCCGTCCACTGACGAATCACCATTGTTCCCCGCTGGACAATGATAACGACGGTCACGCGATTTCGCGCAATAATCAAGCGAACAATAACGTTTGTCCCGGTATCTTCTCCCGTTTAATCGTCGGGGAGAAATATCGAATCGTTCGCGGTAGATCGGGACGGGATTTATCCTCCAGACGGTATCGTGACACCTTTCGCGTTAGATCGCGGAGAAGCGTGTACGGTGAACGGGTTGGTTAGCCAGCGGAACTTGACTTACCTTACTTTAGAATGCGAAAACACATTTCCCGCGGGTTTCACGGTGAAACCCTAACCCCTTCGTCCCGTTACTACAATCTTATCGCGGCCTTCCTCCTGCTTGCTGCCTTCTCGCACCCTTGCTCCGTACGCTGGTGTAAAAGGCGGCGAGGGTGGGCTTCTGGTAGAGTTCCACTTACGAGACCGGGAACGACGAGAGAAACCTCGGGGAATGAGATAAAGGAGAAGAAGGAGAGGAGAAAGTACGGTAGCCAGTCAGGCAACCCCTGCCTTGATCCGCGTTGTACCCGTAGGTCGGGGGTGCAGCGGCGAGACGGAGAGAGGAAAGGGGTACGGGACACCCCCTGACTAGGTAGTAGAAGGGGTGTCGTGATAACGTCACGCTCTGACAGAGTGCCGCTGCTATCGCGCCGCCACACGCCGGCAGAGAAACAAAATGGAACCTCCGACCAGCCGACCCTTCCACCCCAAACCACCCGCCGCTTCGCCTTGCCATTTCACCCCCGCGATTTCACCGTTTCGACCTCGACGAACTTTTCTCTGCTCAACCGTAACCCGTGCCCCGATACCCCCGCTCACGACGATCAAGACGCGCGCATCCTAAACGAAAAGAATAGATGCACGGTAGTGTACACCGCGAGTGTTCGTAGGAGCCCGTCGGGTAGGAGAAGAAGTCGCGAATGAAGGAAGAAAAAGAGGAGAACGCGGTCGCGTTAAGGACACTGCCGGCGCATCCACCTTTTCCAATCGTCCCGAGGCACTCGAGATTCGATTCGGGAGATTAATGATCGGGCCAGAGGATTCGAACGATCCGCTCGAGGCGACGAGACGAGCTCTTTCCCGTCCTTCCGAAACGAAGGACACGAAGAACGGGAGATCTTGTCTCGGCCGTGCGGTGCCGGAGAGATCGGGAATGCCGGTGATATACAGCCCCGCTCGATTTGATTCCCTGATCGCCAGAAAATGATAGTCTTTCGGGAGGATGCCGTTTAATCGATTACTCCGAGACCAACGAGCCTGGATATACGGATCCGAATGGACCACGGCGGAACGTCGGCTATAATTCAAGAGACTGTAGCATCGCTCATATGGTGGAGCGGTTAAAATGGCTTGAACAGGTGTCTTTCGTTTGTTTTAATGCTGGTTTCTGAAAAAGAAAAACACCATCGTTCGACTATGCTGCTGTGTCAATCACCGCGTCAGCGCTTGCCTCGGCAAACACCATGGTAGTATATGAACCGCGCGGCCCAATAACAGCACACGTTTCGACTCTCGAATCGTTACAAAGGAGCAGCAAGGTAGGAGGGCGGGATCGATATGACAAGGGCACCACGCACACGCGGTTTCCATCCACGCACACATCCCGATCGGATGCATGCAAGGTCGTGCTGCACGTTCATGCATGCTCGAACCAGTAGAGCATTCGGCTTTGGCCCGCCATGGTAGCCGAGTGTACCGTTCGCTTCCGGCGCGTAGATCAAAAGCGTGCAACGAGTACAAGGTAACCGATATTAATTTCGTTAATCGTGTGGGGCTGCAGGCAGCGAGCCCGCAGGGTGTCCCCTTGTGTCCGCGAGAATAACAGTTGCACGCGTTTCGGAAGGTAGCTTGATTTTTACGCGAGAACGTAGAAAACAGTAGTCGCAGTGTATCGGTGTCTACAGAGCGCTGGCTAATGGCACGGAAGGGGAGGCGAAAATAAAGAGGGCGTGCAGCGGGCGGAGGTTGTAATTAAAACAGGAATGTTAATTGCTCGTTGCATTACCGAAAAGCCTGTTATTGCCGGCGCGCGAGCCTGTTCGAGCGGAGGTGTAGCCGCTTCGCGGAACGTTTCAGCCGAGCTTTTCTCTTCCCTTTCTCCTTTTCGCCTGGACGCACCGATAATCGTCGCGTAATGCCGGCCTGTCGAATTAATTGCCCCTATCGGGAATCGATCACGAAGGGGGAGGTTTCGATGAATCGACGATAACCCTGGATGCCTTATGCAATCGTAATTGGCGCGCGTTATCCCGCGACCAATTACCACCCGACGAACGTCTTATTTCCCGTAATAACGAGAGACGGTCTAAGCGATCGGAACTAAGCGTACGCGGTTACGTGAGAACATAATCAACGCTGTAGTAATAATTCCACGTTCGCTCCCTGACAGAGGAGATGATTTCTCCTCTTGGAATATTCAATGTCCCTTCCAGGAACCGGTAGTAAAGCGGACCGTATGGGATCCATCCCGTAATTTATGTCGACGACAGGCGTTCTCCGGGAATAGGAACTTAGTCGAAATCGACGGAATACTTTGTCGCCGCGGTTAAACGTTTCACGATACAAAGGAGCGAGCCGGGAACGAGACGGGGCTTCGCTGGGTCAGCCGGGTTGGCTCGGGTCGAGGGGTCGTAAATACGGGGCCGAGTTTCGAGAGAGCAAGATGATTTATAGAAACTTAAATCCCCTGGGCTCTCGTCTCGCCGGGCAGCTCGTTCCTTTTTGCCTCTTGGACAACGAAACGAGCCGCGTGTCTATCTATCTTTTCTCCATCAACGCCGGATACGAGCAGCGAAACTGGTGGCGTTCAGGGGCGGTTGGATGAAGTGGGAGCCGCGACGGAGAGAAACGGAGAGGGATCTCCGGGGAGACTTCGACTATCATCCCCCTTTCTTTTCCTCTCCCTCTCTCTCTCTCTCCTTCTCCCTGCCAGGGAATATTTAATTACAGCCTTCGCGGAGGAGTCGAGAAGAGCGGGAAGAAAATAACGCGGCGGGAGACCATTTCGAAATGGCTCCGTTCGAGAGCGCACGCTCCTCTGTGTTTACCTCGTACTTCTAATTGCTTTCGGCCCGGTCCGAGTCTACCATTACGGGCGAACGGAGATCTCGTATCTCCGTGTATGCATCCTGCACCTAGCACGAGTTTATCGACGCTCGTGAATGAGCGGACGTAAACGCGCGCTCGGAATTGACCTGCGAGTAATAATTACCGAGGGTGGTTCCCCGGGGGCGAGTTCCCGTCTCGGCGCGCGTTTCGTGGATTCGTCGAAGGACGGAGCGTCGATGAGTTTATCGAACAAGTAGAAACGTTGCCCTACGGTAATTCGGCCAGCAAATTGATCTTTACTCATCGGTTTCATCTCTTTCGGTCACCTTCCATCGACGCGTTCGGCGTATACAGTCCTCATGGTATCAAAGGGTTTCACCGCGGTACCCCAAGAAGATATGAAGCAAAGTGGCGTTTACCATTGCTCGAGCCGCTCGGACATCTCGGTACAGGTTGCATTAACGCAGTGTTTCTCGGTGGTGTTGGTGAGGAAAAGGGGTACGGCCATATTGGTGAGGTGGCCAATGGCGCACAGAGCACCTGCCTCCAGTCTCTCGCATGTTACGCCGGACGTGTGTGCCGTGTGGGCGTGCGTTTGCACGTCCGTACGCGTGTGCACACCCCGTGCAAATACGCGCGTGCGTATGTACACGCACCGCGACTGCACGCGCACATGCACCGCAAACATCGCGCGCGCAATCCTTTACGGGTGCTTACCTCGCCAATGCCGGGACGATCGTTTTGCGTCTCACTCGATCACCGATGTATAGGGCTTTGACTTTCTGCTGCCCGATAGCGTTACGCCAAACCTAATTATTAGTACAACGCCTGAAGAATGCCAGGGAGCTGTGTAATATTTCATTCTTCGAACTGTTACTCTGAAACCCGCGCGAATCATTAACGATCGGCACTCCCTTTCCGCATCAGCCACCCTGCCGATGTCTCTCGCGCGTCTCCAATTTGTTCGACCGCCAAGCAGAGCCAGGCGTAGCAGGGAGAAAAAGAAAGCGGCCTTTAATCTGGAATTTGAACAGCAGCCGATAGGATCGCGCGAGCTCGCCTCGGTGGATCGAGGAGGCGAACCTCGCCGAGGGTCCGTGACACTTGTAATTATCCGCGCGATTGCATCCGCGTAGATCGGAGCGCTGGAAGCGCGACGCGCGTATCCCCGAGACACGGTCGTCATCGCGATAATTATGCGCGAAGCGAACGCGCGATCCCGAGCCGCTGATATCGTTACCTTCGGCGAGCACAAAAGCCCCCGTTCGCGACGAATTCCACGGGGATAAAAGTCGATTCCCGAGAGAGAGAGAGTGCCCGAGGAGAGACGTTGAACGACTGACGAGGTCGACCTCCGCGACGACGACAGTCCTCTTTGATCGTCTCGGTATCGCTCGCCGCCAATTACGGTCAACATCGGCGGAATTTATGCGCGAGCATACATGCCGGCGACCAACACGGCCCGATCTTGTTTGATTAGAAGGGCGTACAGCATAGGGGAAGATCGATCGCTTGTCTTTGACCCACTTTTTGCCCGAGCACTCGACGTGGAAAGATGGGTGCTTCTAACGAGGCTGCAGACGTGCCTCTGGGATGGAAGGTGAAAGTCCTCGGAGAAAGAAGGATCGCTACGCTACTTCTTGCGATTGCCTTCAGTTTACAATTATCGCGTTCGATTTTAGTCATTGCGTAACCGTCGGGCACGTCACGCGCGGTCGCGTCGGTGCACACCCGCACACCTCGCCGCGATTCCCGCGGACGTTCGTCGGTATAGAAATAACCCCGACGATCGCTGGCTCGCCGGAATGGCCTCGGTAAATCGTTTTCGAGGAGGAAGAAGGAGAGAAAGGACGAGGGAATGATAGAGAAAAGGGAGGCGGGAAGAAACAATAATAAAAAGAGCGAGAGCCGCTTGGTCAGCTCGTGAGGGTACCAGTTAAAATCTTCATTGCGGTCGGCCATTCTTCTCTCGCTGGCCTCAGTTCGTCTCGCAGCTTCACCTGGTGCTTAGCTTCGCACTCATTCTCTCTCTCTTTCTCCTTGTTTAACGCGTCCTCCTCGATCATTCGGCTGATACCACCGCGGGGCAACGATGCGTGTACGCGGGAAGGTCGGAACCTTCTGGTATCCGAGAAGTTCGTAAACGTAATTTCCCACGGGATCGATGATAATTGTCATGCTCGCGAGTCATCAGCCTTTTGGTAACCATCCCTTTTGTTCTTTCTAATAAATGTAACCGAGACGCTTCGTAGCCGGTACCGTTCTCCATACGTCGATGATAGCCTTCGCAGTTCGCGTATATAATCGACTTTATTAATTCAGCGAACGTCTGACAAATAGCGTGCACATTCCGCCGTGAAATATTCTAATAGCGTCTGCTTTACACTCGAAGTTGGCCGGCGTTTATCGTAAAATCGCGTCCGAGGGGATGCTGTTGAACGGAGCGCACTCGTTAACGAGCGCGCAGGAAAACGAGTCGATCGTGGAGCGCCGATCGTTAAGGATTAATAACAGAAACGGGCCGGTGGATCGATCGAATTGCACAGAGCATAATTGGAAGGCAGGAAAACTCCGCGGATTCTTCTCCGTCGCCGGGGCCTCGGCGTAGCAAAACTTGGAACACGCCGCGGCTCTTCTACGGCCACGTTAGCGACCACCATAATAATTCCAGCGCGATTTTTATTTGGTCTCGTTTCATTGCACGGGATGGCCTATGGGCAGCCAGTACGGTCTGTTATTAGCGTCTGGTGCTCGGCGTTATTGCCGCTCCGGCTATACACGGCTCTCCTCTTCCATCTTTCTCTCGTGCTCGCCGTTCGTTCGAGCGTCACCCTCGCCCGTCTGGCCTTCTCTCATTCACCATCGGCGAAATGGTGGTGCACGCGGAACGAGAAGAAGAGAGATTGGTCGGACGGGGATCCTTCTGCTGGAATCGGCGCCATACTGAACGGCTCGTAGCGATAACGCCGAAGACGCCCGGTACCGCTTCGAACGCGTCGTTCTTGAACGCGCGCCGCCGTCGAACGCATCCCTCTCGTCGATTCTCTTGCCGTCAACTTTTTCGAAAAGCTATCCGGGCTAATTAGGCCCGTTCAATTTGCAAATATTCATGGAAGCGTGACGGAGAGGACACGAGGAGAGACTTCCCGGCAATTTATAGCTGACGAAAGGAGAAATATGGTTCATTAAAAAACGCACGGGGAATATATTATAGCAGTTCACCTGGTTCGTCGAAGAATAGGCTAAGCAGCGAGATCGCGCGCTGACCAAAAAGAGGAATATCGACTGGACGATCGAGAGCGGAGAGGGAGAGGCCGCGAGTCGTTTGGTAGCTACCGCGTTGCCGCAACGAAAGACATCAGGTTTGTTTTACGGCGCAGTTAAATACGATTTAGGTTTTAATTAAACCTAACTCTGAGCGAGCGAGGGGGCGGATCCGCCGACTTCGGCCGTACGAGACTGCCGGCGATAAAATATAGTACGTAGGCATGTAGCGAGCGTTTCGCTGCCCTTGCTCGCGGTCCTCTCTGTTTCCATTTTTTTCTTCCGCACTAGCGAGACGGGGGGTTCGATTGAAAAAAAAAAGGAAGTAGCAATAAAGAAGGCGGAGAGATTGAAGAAAAAGAGAAGTGGTCCATCCTGGCGATAAGCAGGCAGAAAAGCTCGTAAAGAACGTTTACTGGTTGCACGAGGAGCCGATCATCGATCGCGAATCGTACCGTGCGATCCGTGTCTCGGTATCGAGGCATCGTCGGCTCTCGTAATTTGCTGCATCGCGGAGAGAATCGCGCGACCTCCGTGAACAACTGAAATTACGATATAATAGAAAGACGAGCTAGATCCTACGGGCGTGCTCGACTCTCTCGAGTCCGTCCGCTCTCGCAGTTCCACGTCTGCTTTAAAAGCGAAACGAATCGAGAGTCCGCGTTTCAAGAGCCCACCCCCTGCGATCGCCGTCGAAATTACTGCAACAGCCGCGAGGGCAGGGGGGCGGGGGATGGGATTTCGCAGCTCGCGATCGGAACGTGGCCAAAGTCCTCCGACAGTTCGGAGTTTAAAATTATATCTCCGGATAGAAGCGCGGAGGGATCGAGGGGCCGCGGTCACGCGGAGGGGTGTTCGGTTAGTCAGAGGCGCGAGGTGACCGCAGCCACGGCACACAGGGTTTGGCGTAAATGCACGCGTATGACGTGTGCGGATAATTGCAGTAGTTGCAGCCACGACCGTGCAGCCGCGGTGGCGACGGCGCTGACTGGCTGTGTTCGGTTGGGGTTGCTGTGGCAAAGGGTGTCACCGGTCTACCCGTCGGCCACCCCCTCGCCCCGCTGCCGCCACTAATCAAATTCAAATGCATATACCTAACAACTGCTGCGCGCACAGCCGTGTGCCGTTGATGAAATTATGGTCGACTGCACTCCGCGACGACGCCGCCGTTTCCCTCGCAGTCAACCGACGTCTTTGCCCCGCTCGGTCGGAAAGATCGCGGTGGATGGTACGTCGAAGAAGGATCCTCGCTACCGCTGCAGGTATCCGGTAGCGATGTGCCGATTAAGTCCGCGCGAAATCTATCGGTTACGAAGCGGAGTAAAGATCGCCAGTGAAATTCGACGGTCGATTGGTAATCGAGAGGGAACGACGATACGCGAGACAATGTTGCGTACGCGACGGAGCCGGACTGGAACGAGAGCGGGGGAGAGAATGGGACAGGGAACAACAGGAGGGAAGTGCATCGTCGGCGATATCCTACCCGTCCACGGGTCCGGCATGGCAGTGCACGGTGCAGTGATGCACATAATGGGCGGGATGCGCACTTGCCGCAGGAGCCAATTATTCGATACGGCGCGGTGGTCGTTCCCTATACGTGCCGCCGCTATCTGTCGCGCGCATCGCGCATAGGCCTCCGCGACTCGCCCCCTGCATCCCTTCGATTCACGTTCACTTTTCGCTCGGCGCGCTCCTCTTACTGACAAGTTCGCGGGGCAGACAAAATGTGCAGCCGCGAAGCGATCAGAGCTGTACTTAAAGATGTAAAACGCGGGACCGCGCTTAAGCGGGGTATACGTGACGAAATTGGTACTAAGAACGATTACAGCACGCTGTAAATACGGTGGCACTTCAACATAAATACGCTACCAGTTTGATTAAATCAGTACATAAACAGAGTCTTAATGAGATAACAGAGCTACCTGATAATAAGCTCAGCGCTTGTCCAGCAGCAGGAGGAATGCGCGAAGGGTAATTAGAGCCGCGTGTAAAAAAGAAATTAGCAGATTCGCGACGCTTCCCACGGTACAGCAGCCGCGATAATTCAGTCAGGCAAGCAACGTTAATGGATAATGAGAACTCCCAGAACGTGCGAATCTCGGCCACATGAAGAAAAAGGCCCGTCTGGATCGTCAAGCACTCTCCAAGTGTTATTACAATACCAAATGACAATTCTCCCTCATCCATCCCCCTCTTGTACCACGCGTCCTCTCCGCGGGCGGACGTCCCACCGCGGGGGCAACAAAGCCTTCGATTGTATTGAAATCTCGGCGAACAAATGTGCGGCCAAATTCGTCAATAAATCTACAAGTCAACCAGGGCCGCCTTTCCTACACCCGGCTTTCTTCGCCATAACGCGGGCATCCTTCTAAACCCTACGGGCGCCTCTCCCGCGCGCAGACAGCGCGCACAGATGCGTGTCGGGCCGCGCGTGCATGCGTATAGACGCGACCTATACACGGGCGTGTTTAGGTGTACCGGCGGAGAATAAGGAACACATTAAAATGCAGCCACGTCTTTAGTGCCGACCGCCCCTCCGGGGGCACGGTCTCACGCGAGCAGGGCGGCGACGATAAGCGCCATTTTGCTTGACGTCGATCCGCCAATTCTTATCCCTGGCATCTGCTGCACCCCGGGCGCATGCATTATGCATCCTCCCATTCGCGGCTCGCGTCTCGCGAACGCCGGAAATTAGGCACGCGTTGA
The DNA here is from genome assembly GCA_023838395.1 of Holcopasites calliopsidis. Classification (NCBI taxonomy): domain Eukaryota; kingdom Metazoa; phylum Arthropoda; class Insecta; order Hymenoptera; family Apidae; genus Holcopasites; species Holcopasites calliopsidis. Next base: position 2,175,277 of record JALHAQ010000015.1, read on the forward strand.
AGCATTTTATTTAAACGGTTCAGCTCTCCTGTTATGGTACCACAGTATTTTTCTTTTCATGTTTTGTACCAGCGATTTCCAAGAGACCTAAATTCTTAAACACCTTACCCTTCCAAGGGTGCAGACTCGCTTCGAGAGCCGGTCTCGTGAGTCACGTTCAGCCACTTAACGTAACGAGTTTGATCTGTCCCGCGTGCCCGGCGATCTCGTCCCGTCGCTTTTCAAGCGGCCTCCGTATCATCGAAAAAGCTTGGTCTCCACGGTAATCCGAAGGATGCGTGCCTACAGAGCACACGCGCTCTGGTTCCCGCGGGATGCCGCGCTCGATCATTTCCTAAGGGCTTCTTATGCAATTTTGATGACGTTCTGCCGATTCCTGCCAACCGTTCTGCCGCCTCTTCGTATATGCGTAGCCGTATAAACGCGTGATAGCGTCGCTGGACCCCATGTCGCTCTACTTCATCTCGGTTGGGTCACGTGCACGTATTTGGGCGCACGCGATTTTCCCGTTTCGGATAATTAAATTTAACTAGCGCCTGTTAGAGGTGCTCCCTTACGTTCATCATCTTGCGAGGGGCTAGATATTTCTCTATTTTAATTGCAATTACAAAGCCATTTCGTTCGGCGAGCATTCGGATCGCGCGTCGCGTATCTGTTCGCGGCTATCCAATCATTGTGAAACCCCGACACAGACACCAGCTCGTAAACCGATCGGGGAAACGATACCCGGGCCGTTGCGTATTATAGCCAAGGAGGTCGTGCGTGGATATAGCTATGCATAATGCAGACTGTAAGTGAGCGGGAGGTTGCGTGTGTTGGATAGTAATGGACGCGATGCGTTATCTGAAAATGGTTTTACAAGGGCGACGCATCGCCCCCGGGTCGCTCCATAAAGTCGCCGCCCGGCCGCACCGCGGTCCCCTGTAGCGAGCCGCGAAAGGGAGGCGAAAGGGCGCGAAGGAACGACGGGTCCCGTCGCGGGGAAAACCAAATCTTCGAGCACGATCTTCCGCCTCGCGATTCCGCGCTCCCTGGCCCGGCGATCGTTCCTCCTGGATTCGCCACGACTCTCGGGGCGCTCGTATCATCCCGCGGAATTGGTTTCCCCGACGAACGGGACGAATTTATAATTCTCGGAAGAGTTACGATCAGGATGGAAGTCTCTGTTAAAAATATTGTACTCCCTAACGTAAGATTATTGGTAATGCAATACTATACCTGGCAGACGCACGACAGACGTTTCTCTGTGCAAACCTATGAACAATCGATGAACCGACGTACGGGTTTCCCTGCACCCCTGCGATCATCCGGCGAGTCTCATTAACGGGAGACAAGTTCTATCGGAACTTTCGCCGCTCGTATTCATTTTCCAGGTTCGTTGCAACGTTATCGCCCGAGACAGGGTGTGTTCCGTAAAAGCGTCGACGTGTATCGTGTCCTCTCCGTTTCCTTCGTTTGTCGTTTCCTGCGTATGAATAAGCCGGGGTTACACACCCTCCGGCCGCCCGTGGGACACCCTCTGCCGGAGCACAAAGCTCGCTGGCTGCTCGTCACCGGAAAACTTGTCGCGTCCTCCCGACGGCGTCCCTCTCCTCTTTTCTCTCGTCTTCCGCCGCGCCTGTCCTCCTCGTCCTCGATTCATCGTTGCCTCTCTCATCGTGGAAGTCCTCCTGTGTTGATTTACCGCCGGACTAGCGGCGCTCGTTGTTCGCCGACGGTCTACATGCCACGCTTGCTGTATTTCGCTGTTCCCGTACTTGTTCCGTTGAACGCTACAGGCGTAAATGGGAGCTCGGATCCCTAAAGAAACGATTCATCCCTTTCGCAAATCGCGATCGCGAACGGTGAAGGCGCTGTTTGGAAAATAGCACGGAGTGCGGTTTCTTTCTATTAAGACGAACAAGAGTATCTGATCGCTCCGCTGTTAAATAGATCATTCGAAGAAAAGAAGGCCCTTCGATCGATCGTTTAACGACTTAAATAATTTAATTACACGACTCGCGAGTCGCCGTGCGAGCGCAGAAGGTGGATATCGAGGCAGCTTCAGTTGGCCGCTACGATCTATATCTTTCTTGTCGATACACCCCGCGGGACCTCGGTACAAGATCGTACCGAGCGGTCAGAAAACACCGAGTTCTGTCCTCGCGAAATTAGCATACCGGCTTATTAATTACACCGTCCCACCCCTTTCCTGCCGTTACCGCCGTCCGTGATCGGACCGGTACAAGATTTCGTTCTCGATTCTCGGTACAAGCACCGAGGGGATGCGCCTTTTTCCTCCTTTTCTCGCGCGCGGCATAAATCTCTGTTCGTGCTTGGTTGAAGAGGCCCCGTCGACGTTCCCCCCTTTTTTTTTCTCCCTCCTCGCGAGTACATGTAGCTCGCGTCCGCACCTGGTTATTACTGGGTAACGAGTTTGATAGCGAGTTATTATTCGCAAAGACGACACGCAGGCCGGCGGACTGGGCGAAAATAAAATAGAGAGGTGCGCCGGCGAAATCGCGAGTACGATAAGCAGTAGAAATGAAAGTGTTCTTTCAAATCCGCGACCACGGTTGTTAACGGTCCGATTTGCCTTTCGCATTGATTGTGTTACGAATAATTTTCTTTTCCTTTCTGTTTCAGGTGAGTACCGATACGAGTCCAATTTCCGAACTCGCAGCCCCCGTGGGAGCGGGATCGAATCTCGCATACGTGCAAGGGGCGTAAGTAGAATCGCGCTTGATCATTCGATTCGGAAAATACGGGCGAATCACCGACGCGAAAAGTAATCGGAACACCCTCGCAAATCCCAGCCCGATCTTTCCAGCACGGATCGCTCGGGATTCTCCTCCTCCTTATCTCTTTCCGCCTTACGGTATGTCCCTCTGTCTTTCCCGCTCTTTCTATTTTTCCGCCCGTGAATCTCCCTATATCCGAATGCAATCTAGAACGCATTTCGCGGCCGTCCTGCAGGACGTATACATCTCCGGGCGGTATTATGGAATAGAATGGGAGGAAAACGGGATGTAGAAACCGCGCGGAAAGAGTAGGCCTCGGAGGCTCGTAACCCCATCAGGGTTTGTCCCAGGGGCAGTATAACGCGGCCCGACCCCCCTCGCGCTTCGCCCCCGTCTCGAAACCGCCTCTCGCGGTCTCCGGGTCCGGACAGAGAAGTCTCGCTCTTCTTCGCATTTTCCCCTCAAGCTCCTCCAGGGCGTTTCTCGAAAAAAAAAGTCTACCACCGCACAGATGTGGTTCGCAGGGATTGAAAAAGAGGCCTTAGTTACTCGCCAGAGACCCAGCCGTGCTCGCGAATAGAATGAATTTTCGTATTTTCCGCGAGGGCATCACCCTTCGGGAAACTCGTTATTAATTTCCCGTTCCCCGATACCATAGGGAGCTTAACTTTCTTACCCTCGTTTGCGAGTTTTTTCTCTTCCCGCTCGCGAGGGTGCGATTCTGAGCAGAGAAAAGCGGTTGGAAATGATGACCGTAACTTTTGGCGCATACAGAAAAGCTCGAAACTCGCGAAAAGTTTGTTGTATCGATAATTCCTGCCAGGAAGGAAAGGATACGTCGCTGTAGCTTCTCTTAGCAATTATTTAGGGATCGTCTAGGAAGTTGCCAGCGATTCCGCTAAAGGTTGGACATCCTTTGAAGTATTCACGAGGCTCGAACCAAAGGACGGTTGGATAAAGACGCGAATAGCTACGTTATCCCGCGTCTTTCCTTTTTTTTTTCGGCCTTTGGATGCTTCTTTTTCCGTCGCGGATCCCCTCGTTTCTCGTGGCAGAACGAAGTGTACGGCCGCCTTGGGACCAGCCGAGCTCCGATAATGGAGGCTGCTAATAAATTCACCGGTTAATATAAAATAATCGTTAAATGCACTTAGGGCGTACTTACGGCGTCGCTAGTAACGGAACGCGCCGTCCCTTTTTATCGACGCCACTTCGGCCAGTCGTCTTGGACCCCTTCCTCGATGCCCTTCGTTCAGAGACCTCGCGATTGCAGTGGAATAAACATTGCATCGGCTCGTTTCCTTGTAAACTTTATTGCACGTCGATCTATACGTAAAAGTAACATTGGCTGACTATAATTGACCTGTTCTACTTGAACGGAGTAAAACTATCTTTTCTCCGTATTTTAGCTGGTCATGTTCGGTTTTTCGCAACCTTAGCACGGTGTTATATACAAAGATAAGTAATCCACATTTTTGTTTTTGGTTGTTCCCTGTCGGTTCGTCGGTACAAAGGAGGCGTGTCGCCCCTCCGTCAAAGTTAATCCCAACCGCGTCTCGAATCGGTGCGAGAGCCGAGAGCGTAATTCAGGGATTCGTAACTTCACCCCTTTCACGTGTTCCCTATCGTCGAGAAACTCCGCGGGGCAAGTAATTTCCGGATGACGGTGAAATATAGGATGACTCCGGGACGGAAAGTTTCACCGGTCGCGAGCGCGCGTGTAAAGACCGCGAGAGAAAAACGATCTCTTCTTAATTATGATCGAACGAATTCGGCTTGACGAACCGACCGAGAAGCTCCTTGCAACCGTGCTGCGATTTAAACGAGCTGACAATTTTTGGCGCAACGTGCAACTTTTAGGGCAAGCTTGTATCAAATTAGACTGTCTCGTGTGCGGGACAAATATCGGAGAATCAAGGAGGTTTTAATTAAAAATCGTGTACGTCGGATGCGCGTGGATGGGATTCTCGCCTTCGCTCATTATTCGCGGTTAATCAAACGGAACAAGTGGGGCCTGGTAACATAGCGAAGGTCCACGAGCATGGGGGTCGAAGGAGGACGAAGAAGCAGCGCGGAAGAGAGAGAGAGAGCAACAGAGAGACTCGATTCGCGCCTCATTGCCGTCTAAGCGAGAGCTATATCTCTTTGTGGAAAGACGAGCCCATGCATCTCCCGCCTTCACCCTGTTCATCTTCCGCGATCCGCTGGAAGGCCCCTCTAACGAACTCGACGTCCACTTAGGGGCCCTGAAAGGAGCCCCGTAACGAGCACCCCACCCCCGCGAAACTCCGACTGCGGCTTAGCTGTGGCTCGCGCCTTCGGGGTCGTCGCATCGCGATTCCTCTGGCCCTCGTTCTGCGGACCAACGTGTGCGACGCGCTGCGCACAAGGCTGACCCAATATTTTAATAAAGCGCACGGGCCACCACCCGTAACTAACCGGCTAACCTGCGGCCAACGGGGGCACGATGTACGCGCAGTCAGCCGCATTAATGCATCGCGTGCGCTGCGCGCTCCTATAAAGCATATTTATAACACCTCGTGTCGTAATATATCCCTGAGTGCGAAGGATATCGAAGAGGGAACGGGTGTAATAAAAGGACGACAAAAAAAGGGGGTAAGAGTGTCGAATATCGGTGCAATATTCGCCGATATGGAAATTCCTTAAACAAGGTACGCAGATATCCCTGTCGAGTGATTATCGCTGAACGCAGAACGAGAACGGGACTGCGGGCGTACACGCGCATTCGTTGGCAAGGTCTTGTTCCGTCGTTTGAAAGTAATGAAAAATTTGCGGTAACGTAAGCGCGGCCACCGTATTTATGAAGCGGTTATCGGCGTTGCGAATCGGCACAGAGCGCAGATCCATTGAATTCAGTTTCTATATCACGCGCCGATCCAATTACAGCATCGGTAGTCCTGCTGAAAGGGCTTCCATCCTCAGTGCCCCGCGTATATCCGCTACGACCCCGCGAGAAAACGAAGCGGTCCCGCGTTTCAGCTGCAACCCCGCCGCGATATCACGTGCATCGATACCATCGAATGCTAGACTGATAACGCGATCGTGTTGCCTCCTACAAAGGTGTGCTGGAACAATATTGTTAAAATGTTTGAAACGTGATCGTTAGGACTATCGGATGTTCGATTCATAATATGTTTCATTTCAACGTATTACGACGACCATTAGAATATTTACCCTAGCTGACAGGGTCGTTGGCCGATCGCAATGGAAGCATGGGGTGACTATCGTTACAGATACCGCTAATCAGACCGAATCGCACCGTATCGCGGTCTCGCAGTACATCATACTCGCGGGGGAGGATGCTCGGAGGTTGACGACTGTGCAGCGGCCAACGGAGGCGGCTGGATTTCGCGTTACAGCCGTGCCATTATTATTCATATATTCCGTATCACGTCTGCTCGTACAAACCTACAGCGAGCGTCCGCGAGCCATAACAGCTCGTCGTCGAGCCACCCCCGTAAATAGCCTTCGGTATACCTACACGCCAGCCACTTTGCGTCCTTCTAGATCGCGCTCTTGAATATTTTGTGGCGGGGGTTGTTTGCCATTCCTCCATTCGGAAATTGAATCACGTACACGAGATTACGCGCGTGCCCGAATAGTTTCTTCCAGTAGAAAAAGTATAGCTCATTCCACGAAATATTAACACGACCTAATTGTTCGTCATTCGACGGGCGGTGGTTTCGTTGATCGCGCAGTGACCGGGAGGACGAGCGTCACCCTGCTGCCGACTCATGCCTAAATAAACGGTCCCCCAGAGAACACCTGCTACCCACGAATTTCTTTATCCACCTGCGCGTCTATAAATCGAATGGCGGACGACGAACCTCAGAGTGCCGACAAAGGTGCAGAAATGTTTCGTAGTTCCTTCGAGCTTATCGGCGCACATACGCATACGATTGTGTCCCCCTTCTCCATGGTCGTTCGATAAAAGAAAGGCGTTAATAAATTCCCTCGTCCCCGGGTTAATGAATATTACTCCAAGTACATAGAGAAAGTTTTCTTGATAATTGCCCAATCCGAACGTAATGCACTGGTCTCTTTGTATCGCGAATAATTTCAACTCCTCGAGCGTATTAATACCTTGCCCACCCTTTTTCTTGGAATTTACACCCCGCGTCAAAGTATAATTTACCATCGCCTCCACGTCGAATGCCGGGGGTTTTCCAACCGTCCAACTTGCCTCGATGATCTTCCGCATTTACCCGATTTCGAACTTTCCCACGCAGCGAGGACGGCGGGTCGTGAGTTACGCAGCTCGAATCCGATCTTCATCAAGCCAAAGGCGTTCGCCGGCTCCCACCAGGGGTGTAGGTACGCGCGTAAAACGTCCGCGGAGCCATGCAAATTTCTGCGTGGGGGCTCTTTGTTGGCCGGAGGATACGTGTTACCTCGGATACCCTTTTCTTTCCGGCCCCGCAGGCAGATAAATAATGGTAACGCGACTCCTCGCGATTCCGTCTACCTTGCGTCCGTCTTGTTTGCATAACCAGCCATATCGGTGGGGCCCGGTGTGGGCTGCCTTCGCTTGCGAGGAGTCGCGATCGCGGCTAGCTTGTACGAATCAAAGCTCGCTGCTATGATTTCGCGTTTTTTGGTTTTTCCGTAATTTGCCGTTGCGATCTGCTTGCACCGGTGCACGCGTTACAGGGAATACTTGAAGAGCATCGAGGGATAATGGAAACTCGTGCGTTACCCGTAACGTCACCGGGCGGGCGGCAGCCATAAAACAGGCCGCGGATTATTGAATGGGGCTTCGCATAAAAATATCCGGCTGTCAATCGAAGCGCACGTGGTCATCACCACTCCACCGTCTTCGCGTTATTGAATGCCGCACTGTGGAAAATTCTGATCGCTCTAAATTACCCCCCTCCCCCATTGTTCGTGATGCGACATATAAATTGTTGATCTTACAAGGTGCAGTGAACTCCACGGTTCTCCGGAACAACGATCCGTACGACAATGACTCATTGAATACGCCGTGGCGCCCGAAAAACAGCGTGGGAGCAACTTTCGTCGGTACAAGAGTCGCCCGTTTCTCGGAACGTTCCACGTACACCGTTCGACGATAGCGCTCTTCCCGTTGAGGCGGCCTTATTACGTCGGTCGTCCCTGGCCCAACGATCGCTTTTTCCACCTATCGTTTTTGCCCGGTTAAATCCAATACCCGACGCCCACCTTCCTACCCCTCCTGGCATCGTACTCCGCCGCTCGCGGATGCTTCTTCCTCCGGTTAACGATTCCGCGCCGACATACCGCCGCTCGATATATAACCTCTGCTTCTCGTGAAACCATCCCCCGTGCAACCGATCCCCGGACGAGGATAATTAAACCATCGTGGAGTCGCGCCGCCGCTATTAAACGGTCACGCCGTCCGCTTGATACCGCTCGGAACAGAGACTTCAAAGCTCGCTGGCGTCGCGTACGCTCGCGGGCAAAAAACTCGCAAACCGATCACGGCTGCGGAGCGCTCTGGGAACCTGCACGAGTTCATAAACAACACTCCTGAGTGGCACGATGGGACGCGCTAATGACCGGGATATTAAATAACGGTAATGACGCCGTCAACGGGGCGGTTTTTTTTTTTTTTTGCCGGTCGAATCGCCCACGATGACGATCCTTTGGATCCTGGCTAACCAGCGCGACTCTCGAGCACGAAATTTCGCGAACTTAATTGACCGAAACATCGGCCCGGGCCGCTGCGCCGTGAAATAATCGACTTCCTTCTGCAACTCGGATGCTTTTCCTCTTCTTTGTTCCTTTTCGATACCGCCTCGTTTTTGCTGATTCGTGCGTTCACGATAGCCTCGACTTTGCTCTGAACTGATTCGACAAGCTGTTTCAGTCTGGTTATTAATATTTTATTGGCAATGAAGCAAATGAAGCGGGGCAATCAACTTCACAGTGAACAATTGAAGAAAGCCTCGGGCGCTAAACCGGTTAAGGCGTTAAGCGTTGAATCAGATAATAGGAGAAGGTGAAAGTGGCGAGATTAGCCGGTACTTTCTTAGCTACGATAATCGAGCCCCCTTATACTCCGGTTTTAGTAATTACTCGGCCGCCGTTCGATGCGACGAGATGATCCATCGATTCGAACGCGGCGTCCGCGCGTTAGCTACTTGGCCAGCGATAATCGTTACTCGCGGAGCTAGCGTTTCTCTAAGGACGTTTGAATTATGGATCGGGGGGTAATTAAGCTATCCCGCGAGCTATGCCGGACAACGCCTTGCCGCTTTTATATCGACTTCCCTCGCGATGCAACAGGATATCTCGATCAGAAGGGGTTGCGCGCGCCACTTCCGTTCGCCATTGAGGCATCCATTAGCGTGTCTGGATAGCGTTTAGTATTTCATCCTCTTCTCTTTTTCTACGAAATCGCCGATCTCCTGGGGATCGATTCTCCGAGGCCATTATGATGATACATATACCGTGTTAAATCAGAAACTGGAATTTTTTTTTTTTTTAATTCTCTTCGACGTCGGCATCTCTCCTCTGTCGACAGCAAGTGACAGTTTCCGGCAAAGTTACACGAATCCCCGGCAATTGATCCATCGGACCAAGCAGCGTACGTGCACCTGTTTGCAAGCCGGCGCCGACAGTGGATGCAACACGAGCCGGAGCACGGACAGGTGATTGTCAGTGCTCCGAGCGACGCCCGCAGAGATCTTCGTGCAGCGTCGCTATCCGCGGCCTGCAACGAGAATTGCACCGCGCCGATGCGCACCCAGCACTGACGTGCCCCGGGCGTTGCAACCGAATTCGCCAAAATTCTGACGCACGTGGGAACGAGAACAATCCTGCGATGCGCGTGACACGCAACGGCATAGACGCGATATTTGCACCATAGGTGCAACGCGGATGCATCGGAAACGACAAATCATTCGCCAATAAACGTTGACCATCCGAATATCTTTTACAGGCGAGCGATTTAACGGACACACGCTTAATCTCTTCGTCCGCCGAAGGAAAAAAAAAAGGATCAAAGTATGATCAGAATTTCGTGATATAAAATTTAACCGGCCCGTCGAAAGTTCGCCAAGTTGTTCGCGGGTCGGAATGCCGATAAACGCGCGATTACAGCGGCGAGAACGAGCATCGGGAACTGGCCGTGCTCGTGTGCAACCCGTTCCGGGGCGAGGCTGACCGGGCGGGAAACGTGCTGGCGAGGCCAGTTCGTAAAATCGAATGGACTGTCATTTTTATATTCCGCCGCTTTAACGCACGGCCAGTCGTCGGAAGCGTTTAATTTTCCGCGTTATGAAGTCGGGCCGCGTTTCGCCAGCTCGATCACGTCGGGCATACGATTTCCCTTAACGCGTCGCTTCTTAAATATTTTAATTCGCAAATGCCGCGCGATCATTGCCGCTGTTATACTTTAAATTATTGCCACTTGCCGTTTATTATCATTGAAATGGCGGCGATATCGAATCGAAAGGGGCTGATCTCGCGGGGAGGCCGGTCGCGGGGAAGATGCCTGCGCGCCTGTTTGTGACTCAATCTTATTGATTTGACGACGACCATGGCGTTGGTATTCCTTTACCGTTGTCTCCGACGCTTCCGACCACGTTCCTCTTTTTTTTTCTTTTTTTGGCTCTCTCCTTATACGACGACCGATATCGCTGTTCTTACTGTAATTTCGTGCTTCGATGGTTATTTTCATGGTTGGAGGGCAGGCTCTTTTAAAGTGGGATCGCATTTTCAATTTGGTCCTCGTGGACGAGCGAGAGGATGGCCGTTTCTTGCGGCTTACAAAACGTTTACGTTATTCTATATTAAAATTCACTGACGATAAAAAAGATGAAAAGATACAGTTTACTAAATAACCGAGAGGAGACATTAATACATCGGAGCGGCGATTCTCCAGATACAAATTAATTATAATTCCCCGATCGTCTAATATTTAATTACTATCAGCTGAGAATGAAAAAGACCCAATTTTTCTATGATAACTACGCTATGCTTGCGCCTACGCGGACGTATGGATACGAAAATATCTTAAAAACCGGGAGTTTCGTTCGCGGCCCCGGAGGTGGCTGCTCGATATTTATTGCCGTGCGCGGGGGCCAGTTTTGAAAATGCATTCCGCGTGTACAAAAGAGAACGACGATGAACGGCGCGCATCGCGGGGCGAAACGGGAACGGAGGAATTTGTTCCTATTTGTTTGAAAGCGTTATACAGCTGTCAATGGGTCGAGCGCAGTGCGCGTATGTTCGGCCGGAACGAGCGGTCAACACTTTTCTCGTGCCGCGCATCACGATCTGTTCCATCCGATCGCGTCAATCACTCAAACTCCTCGACGCGCGCTGGTTATCGATGCCGCCGCGCCGCCACCACCCTCCCGTGGAAACGCGTGCTGGATGCAAGCGCCGCTCTTCGACGTCGTCATTATGAATATTGTATTTTATGATCGCGCATTTTCATTCGCCCCGCTCTTTTTTCGCGTTGTTCCTCGAACACGGTACCAATCGCGTGGAATTCCGAACACTGTAACGCGTCGAACTCTGACGGATCCGACGTTAATTTTTCACGCGCCCGTTCCGGAACTCGCTGGCTGGAAATTCTTCGTTGCTGTCTACCGACGCGCGACGGTGTATTTATCGGATTTACAAAACAAGTAGCTCGTTACCTCTTTATCGAGTGCGGTAATTAATTACGAGCTTTCATCGTTGTATCTCGTGTTTTAATCGGTCGAAGCAACCCGTGCGTAATTCTCTAATCCCACGTTTCACCTGGTGTCACGAGATCCTTTTGTCACGAGCAGATAGAAACGTCACTGTCTGTTCCAAGCGAGAGAACATCCAGTTCTGGAATCTAGACAACGGGGCGTAGGAAAAGAACAGGATAGAGGGGGAGGGGAACGAGCGCGAGAAGAAAAAAAAAAGAAGGAATCGCTCAGCCGTGCGAGCTATGAAACGGCGCGCGCGGTTAAATATTCAAATTAATACGGCACGCTCGCGATACCGCCGATAACGGGCCGTCCGACTTCAGCGATTCGGCTTATCGAGGCTCGAGCCGCTCCTCGCGATGGATACGGATGTTTGCGTGCTTATTCATGAAAGGAGCGAGCGATAACGACCGCCTCCTGTCATTCTTTATCGCTACAGTCGTGCTGTTACCTCGGCTTCAATCATTCCGGCCTGCTTTCGTGTCCGGCAACATTAACATTGTCAGGTAGGTGTTTTCTCAAGTACGTTACCAGCGTTCCGCACCGTCACCGGCACCGTGGGCTGTCTACGCGAATCTACGCTGCTGGCGAGAAGCAAATGCAAGACGAAAGGGCCATCGGTTCAACGATCACGAAGAAAGATCCCTTCATCAAAGTGCAATTCGGGTTTGCCGTTCGGGACGTCTAAAAATGCATGGGAAATCCAGACGCAGGGATCACCACGTAGAATGAAAATCTCGTTCGCGATCATGGCCATTACGCGACGGGGCAAATCGTTCCAGCGAGCCCCGGCTAATACAGGGAAAGGGAGGTCGCGGTACCGGGCTGGAAGATCGCAAGAGAAAAAAAACGAGACGCGCGAGGGACAGAGGTTCGTGGATCTCCTTGTAACCCGTATATAGCCCATTTCGGGCTCGCGTATATGAGGCCATTTACGCGAGACCCGACGACTAAACGAAGTCACCCCTACGAGGCAACGAAGGGCTGCCGGCGGGAAGGGGTTGGACGGCCGCCCTGTACGAGGTTACAAGACGAAATAAATACAATATTATGCAAACGGGCGGGGCTGATCGCGTTCGGCAAAGCCTCGGGAATCTCGGGAATCCCGAATAAATTGACACTAAACGTGGAAGGGTCCGCCATCCCCCGTCCCGCCCTCAACGTCCTAGAAGCGTTTCTTCGCTAGAGTGCGAGCAACCGGGCGATCCACGGATCGTTCTGAGCGACGGGGTGCCCGGAAATATATATCGATGTTCCCGCAACACGCCGGTATCCCAATATCACCTAACAGCTATTTCGTTTATACGCGCCGAGGTTAGGGCGAGGGAGCCCAGCGACCGGGAATGTGTTTTTCCGGAATCTATGCATAGCCTACACGATGGCTGAATGACGAAGGGGTGATATCGCCATCATCCCTTCGCGATTTTCCTGCTTCGTACACTTTTTTCCTTCCCCTCGATGCCTGCTTCGACATGATTTCTCCTGCTGGCTGTATCGGGTGTATATTAGGGCTTGAAGAAATACCAGGAACTTAATAATATCTTCTAGAGAACCGGATGGCTTCTTTTATACATTTTATATAAGTGCTATTATTTTCCCAAAGATATTTCTGGACAGCTTCGTTACAACGAATCCAATTACCGGCCCGTTATATAAACGATACATAAGTACTGTTTCATATCGAAAGGGTTGAAATATAGAAATTTATTTTCAGATATTAAACATTCGTGTATATTTGTCCCCCTAGGAGTAACAGCGTACTTTTGTTCTACCAATTTGTTTAATTGCCAATTAAAATAGTCCATTTTCGTCCTCATACTCATTTATACCCTATCATCGAATTGTCGGTATTCTTGTATCGCTTGTTCAAGTCTTCTAATATCCCTACAACCCCGCGTAACTGACTGCGCAAGGATCTCAGAATTTTTCTTCGAAGCTCCCTGTTGCGGAGAGGAAAGAAGCCGATAGCCCTCGTTACCGTGACAGACGGTAATTTCGTCGAAAGTTCGGCCCGTGTTCGGATACGTTCCCGTAATTTATCGACGCGCGGATGTTCCGCCGCGGTATGTTTCTGCGCCCGTAATTTCTACCATTTTTTTTCGCCGGGCCTTCGGTAACGGCGTAAACGGCGGAGGTATCGTATAATCATCTAAATTACGATCTCAGAGCGTGGCGTTCGCCGCGTTCGGGGGTTAGAGCGGAGGAACGCTCTCGCGATTCGCGTCGATTCTAATCTCCATCCCCCTTTATCTCGCCACCGCGTCGAACGTTCGGCCGGACAGTAAACCTTCGAACGAAATGGCACTCGCCGCGAAGCGTATCCTTGTTGCCGATACCGGTAACGACGAGGACGGCCATTCCCGTAGCCTCGACGCGTATACACGCCGGACTCCCACGCTTCCTGTTGCCGTGCAGTCCAATTACTTCTTCCTTTTTTTTTTTCTCCCGAGCGCACGATGCAGAGGACTGCGCAAACGCGACGTTCATCTTTATCATTATTTCTTTCCGTATTATAAAAGATACAGCGAAGAAAGCGAAGTATGTGACGTTAATTATTGGCAGATCCGTATATGTGCGCGAAATTGTGTTTTTCCCCCTATTTCGATTGATCGTAAAGCGCAACTCGAATCAATTTCGAAACTCCGATCAGCCGGTGTGAATGCGCGATCCCACGTTCCAGCGACGCGGTTTATAGCTCTCGATATCCCGACCGATTTTCCCGTCTCCTCCCCCCCTGTCGTTCGGGTCAAAAGAGAGGCACGAGTGAGAATTGCGCTACGGTGCCCCGTAGCAGAAGATTATACGCTTTAAATGGATAATTAAATAGCAACGAAACTGACTGAAAGACTGACTGGGGATGATTGCCGGGTAGCGGTGCGAGCATGAGCGTGGAATTGCCGCCCGGGGGCCCCTTTGAAGAGGAGGATGGTATCGTTATTACGTTCCCTCCCTTCCTCCCTCTCTCTCTCTCTCTATCGCTCTCTGCCGAAGTCATGTCTAAACGGAACGGAAACGTTATAATTATCCCGATTCCCACAAGTCACGAGGCTCGCTCCGTTCCGATTGACGTGGCGAGGAAAAGGGCTCGGCGAGGCCCGCAGGTGGAAAAGAGGATTTCGCCGGTGACGTACCTTCGAGTGGCTGAGGGGATCTGAATGAATTGAGAGGATATTGATAGATTAATGCCACACGAACGAATTCAATTGAATAACCAAACGCGAACAAGTATTACTAGACTTTGGCAGTATCTTACAATATATCCGATCGCGCAATGTCTCGCTACAGCAACGCCGTAACGAAGCCGCAGGTTTCTGTGGCCATTAGCCGGCCAGTTGATCCACGTTTCACCTTCCTCCGCGAGATTAGTCCGTCAGTCGTTTCATTAGCGCGGCCCAATCAGCCGTGTACGGCAGGTCGGACCGATCGTTGGGGCGCCGGAGCGAGGCCTAATCAATGAAATTGGGGGACAAGGCCGGGTCGGTAGCCTGGGTCAATGGTCATCGTTCCTGGCGACGATCGAACGACTTCCTCCTCGGGGCTGACGCTACCTCGAACGACACAATGGGGTAGGTGTGTCGCGTCGCCACGCTCCCGGGTCCTCCTTGCGCGCGCCCTTCAACCTTGTTCTCGCGATCGTGGGAGACCAGGAAACATGCACGCGCACCGGCGAATGTAACGCGGACGATGTTCCTCGGTGTACGGGGCACGGGTGGACCCCATGGTCCGGACAGGGTCGCGTGATAATGACAGGCTTGGGCGTTGCACGGTGATTGAGGTGGCCGTGTCACAGAGACCCGATTCGACCACGCCCTGCAGGTCGCAGGGTCCGATTCGCATCGATTCCTGGGACACCCAGTGAAGTCGCACGGTCTTGGGACTCCTTCACACTAGGAATTCCATTTCGTACATCGAAAGATTTTAGCTGGACCGGATTCTTTTGTCACCAATGTAATGGTAAATGAAATCTTAATATTGAAAACAATGGGCAAGGCGTCTATTAGTTCTTATTCGTCACTGTGCCGACGATCGCGCAAAATTGCAGAAAAGTCAGTGGTCTGGGAGTTTTTCACGGAGTCAGCCGAGGAATCCGACGCGGCGCAATAACTGATTATCGAACGCAAGTACAAGC
Source organism: Holcopasites calliopsidis (assembly GCA_023838395.1). Classification (NCBI taxonomy): domain Eukaryota; kingdom Metazoa; phylum Arthropoda; class Insecta; order Hymenoptera; family Apidae; genus Holcopasites; species Holcopasites calliopsidis. Next base: position 2,190,813 of record JALHAQ010000015.1, read on the forward strand.
TCCGCCGCTGCAATGACGAGGCGGATTCTACCGACGATATCTATCCGGCGGATGGGACACCGCGTTTGCCCCATTCCCGTCGCGGTGCTGTTCCAACGCGGGTCGACATCGTGACGGCATACCATCTTTGGGCTTGGCCTATCTCGTATCGTTCTGGAGCTTGCCGCGACTAGCTGCAGGCTCGTCCTCGCGCGTACCTCCGTACATTCCATTGTGTTTCGTCCATAATTACACCGAAAGGGTCGACGGCGCGTCTTGGTTTGTCGCGCCGAGAATGCGCGTCCCTCTCTGACTGTAATCAGTGTCACGCAATCCTGACAACCGAACGTCGCATCGACACGGAGTTCCGAGCGTCCCGACTCGAGTTTCTGTATACAGCGTTAAAACGGTACACGGTCGATCTATACAGCTCCACGGACGTTCTCCAAAATTGTGTCGTCTCGTTACGCGACTGCTTGACAGGATAATCAGGAAATGGTTGGATTATGGTAATCAGCTGCTTTCTATGGAAAGTGTGCATTCATATATGATCGGCCGGTCCGGTGATATAAAGGTGCATTCATCATCCGTGCTTCCATTCATCACGATTGCCACATTTAACACCCACCAACGTCCCGAGCGTCGAACCGCGCTCAAGTTTTCTCGTACTTCTGTTATAAAATCAAGGAATCATCGATCAACCCCTCCGTTCGCCTCTCGTGCTTTTCTGTTCGCCATTCCGGGGTCACGGCTGAGAGTTTCATCGTAATACCCAGCCGCTCTCGAATCTTCCCGTAGACGATCCTCTCCTCTTAAAGGAAATCCCGTGGAAGTCCTTTCGACGTGCGCCAGCCATTACCTCCGCGCCGCCTCCCCTCGCCCGGCAGCCTGCAATAACGGCACATTAGAGGATTTTAACGCCGAAATTGAATAACTCCCGGAGCTGGTAACGAAGTTACGCTCGCTCATGGAAATGCCTTATATACCTATCCACCGATGGAACGAGACAGTCGGAATGAGGGTATTAGGGATGACTGACGCGCTGACGTCGCTTATTTTGTCTCCACCTCTCTTCGGTCGTCCGCCTCGTCTCTTCGCCCTGTTCCCAGCATCGACGTTCGTATCGGTCGATCATGGCAGCGAGGATTTCAGATAGTACTCGTAAAGAATTCATGTTTCTCGATCGTTCCGTTTGACAAAGATCAACCGGAATATTAAAATATTATTAATGCGAGAATACGCCCGGAGTCATTTGCCAACAGAATTCCTCGTTCCACCTGATCCTTTCGACGCTAGATCAAGTGATGCGAGAGCTGAATCGAGTCGTAGGATGACGAGGCGCGATCTCCGGTCCCACGCCCCCGACGCCCAACTCGTTAGTCGGAGTCAGCAGCGGTCGTCATCGACGTGTCATTCGAGAAGCCCGGTTATCGCGGGGGTCCGGGAACGACGGGCGAGCAAAAGAGAGACGCAACCCTGGTAGTGATCGTCGGACGGGAAAGTCCGCCCATTCGACATCGACGGACCTGACGCAGCACCGAGGTGCCAGCAAATTGTCGTGCTCGCGGTAACGCGAAACGTAGCGGGATCGTCGTTCGTTGCGTGTGGGTAGAGCATCGAGAGGGCACAGCTGAGGGGGTGGGCCAGCTTCTTCGTGACAACCGGTTTCTGTATCGTCCCGTTCGATCGTAACGAGGGTACGTGCGCAATTGGTCCGATCAAGGATGCTCCAGCGCAACGGGGGTGTCGTTATCGTTCGGCGACTTTGGCAATTTCCGCGATGAACCACTCGGTCGATTGCTTATCGAGGACGATTAATAACGGCCACGGCTTGCTTCTCACTTTTCTATGATTTATCGACTGGAGCCGGCTCTGTTCGCGCTCGGAGCAGGTTACAAGTTGAAGCATCGCGAGATGCTAATGCGCGTACATTGAATATTAATAGACGGCGGGATTAGTTTTCTTCTTCTTTGTGTGCTCGCCGGTAATAGGAAGCGGGTGTTGCGTTGATTCATCATCTTTGATAGAGAGAAGTTAGAATTGCATCGAGCATCCTATCCACCTGTGGATATACCGGACACTCTAAGAGCGTAGAAGTCTCGAAGAAGATGCTTCAACCAGGAGCACCCAGTTTGTACTGATTTGAATTTGGGTCACGAACGATCTCATTGTCTCGAGAATTGTCTTGGGGAGAGCAGTTCGCTAGCCGAAAGGGCCACGGTTATTTCAGCTACGTCTTCGCTATCAAGGTAGAGCGGGCCATGCGATGAGGTTAGCGTACCACGGAAAGGGGTCGTCTCGAGGCAATCGAGCTAAACTACGGACTCATTTACACACTTAGCTCGGCTTCCGCCTGGCTCGTTTCTACCCCATGCTCCGCGCCGGAGAGCACAAATGGTTTTCATATTGTCTTTTTATCGCTCATTTTCATTTTATCGCTTGTTTGGCCGCCGACTCGAGTCATCCGCCTCGACGATTCCGCCGTTCTGATTCTCCGCTCGAAACAGTTCCCATTCCCGTTTCCATTCAGTCTCTCCCGTTAACGCGTACACACGGTTCCGTTCGTGTCCGTAGGCTATCAATCGAATTTCACGCTGGCGAGTCGCGCGGTTGTAATGAATATGAATTACAATTAAAAAAAAAACAGAGTTTCACATATTCTGAACAATTAAAATCGCACTGTGGAGATCGATAAATGTTCTGTATACCTTCTAAATCTTATCGACCTCTTTATAACACCCCCATCATACTTTCGCGATCATTTATACTCCCTCACGGACACGTTTCATTTCTTAATCAAGGTACCTCCGGATGGGAAAGGGAGATGTCTGCAAGATTCATTCAATTCGCAGAGTGTTACCTGCAACTTTCTCCCGGTAATACTTTTAGCGAGTCAAAGTTGTGCATCGTCACGGGGCGACCCTCGTGGAGGAGCATCGGCCGCGGGGGTGGAAAGCAAGGCCAGAACGGACCGCTGCGAGCACTTAAGACTATTGTTTTCAATGTAATTGGATAGCTGCTACCTTCTACCCCTTCCCCTCTTCGCCCCTTTCACTTCCGCCCGCCTTCCGTTCCGGCTGCCACCTCGATCCCAGAAGAGGGGTGGAAAGCAGTCAACCAGCCCCCAGTTCCCGTGTAGCTTCAACAATTATCTTGATTGTGTTATGCATACACGAACGAAGCGGGGCGCGACTCGCGTCAGGGGGTAGGGACACGGACGCGAAATACGAGCCGGTCGAAGGTTCCCCGGGCTATTTCTATTCGATAGTCGGATATATCGAGACAATTCTTCATGCACAGTTCCTTGTTTTTATTAATAAATTAAATACTCCCTAAAACCAAAGACCCTTTCGGCTCGTCTTTAACTCACCGCCTGAACTTTCGATTTTCAATCGATCCTCGTCAAATCCAAAAAAAAAAAAAAAGAAAAACAGTCACGTCTCAATCTACCCCCTCTGCTCTGCGCGAACACGATATGACGTTACGCTGCGAGCAGGGAGGAGGCTAGGTAGCCAGGCGAGATCCGATAGAAGCTCCGCGGCCAGACAATGCTCTCGGCCGATTTAATTAGGATAAGAATCGCTTGGATCGCGTATACACGGCCGCACAATGGACTTCAATGAGGGTGGGTCTGGGGCAGCGGGTGAGGGAGGCGAAACCACGCTTCTGCCGCATGTATACTGTGGCTCGTCTCCAAGAAACATGATATACAGAAGGGGGCAGGGGACAAGGAGAGAGGGGTTAGCGGGAGGCTACGGTCGGTTTCCAAAAATACCGCAGGCTTCGGCAAAAAGTAATGACCAGGAGGGGTTGGCAGGGTGCGACGGGGCAGCGGGGAACGTAATACCGCGAGCGCCACGTGCTAATTATGTAAAAATATGATGCGGTTCGGCCGCTTGCGGTGCAGCCGCGGGCTTTTATGCGCAGCCGGATCCGCTCGCGTTCGCCGCTGCTTGTGTGCACCACCGTCGGAGCTTGGCATCGGTACGCGGGCCCGATTTTACGTCGAATTTAATGCTCGCGCGTCCTGACCGTGAATTACGGCCGAGCTTGTCGCCGTGGCCGCGTAAAACCGGGCCTGATTTAATCGACCGCCGAGTTGGACGGAAGGGTGGGCTACGTTAATAATTTTCTTCCATCGAAGAGAAGGATACGTCTGCATACTTTTATGCGATCACTTTTTCGAATCGTTTTTAGGCTTATCCTGCTTAGGGTCGTAGTTACAATGTTTCCGTTACTACGTATGGCTTCCTTTAACTTTGATTTGTTTGATAAGCTCGACGCGTGTCCGGGTTCCGTGCTGCCATGATAAATGGAGAACACACGGCAACCGTGATTTGTTTGTCCAGCGACCGCGATGGGAGTTAATAAGAGACGCGAATTAAGATGCACATATTGTCCCTATGGGATCGTGCGGCTCGTAATGTAATTAACGCGATTACTCTCGCATCGCGTGAGTTATTTTTTAAACGTCCCACCGAGCCGCAGTAATCCTGTAACCCGATCAACTATTCCAGCGTTCTCATCAGTCGTTTTGTTTTTATTATAGTTGAAAAATGATACAGTTGTTCGTGTAAGAAATCAATCATATTCTGAACAAATAAAATCTCCAAAGATTCAACTTTGATTGACATCGGGACACGAAGAAAATTTGTGTTTCTATAATGAAGTAACGCTGGTGTCCGCACGTGCGCCGGATCGGGCGCGTGTCGTTCGTCTTCGTGCAGCTCGGCGCCCATCGGTGCGGCCCGTGTTGCCGCAAGTGCGAAATTAATGCTAGCAGTAACTTCGCTGGAAGAACGATGAGATTTATACGCGAATTTATGGACTCGCGCAACAAGACCGATGGAATAACCGAGGAGCGTGTCATTTATGCATCTAGCTTTCGCCACCGCGGCTTTGACGCTGTTGCCAATGGCGTCCTCCTTTGCTACCCGTGTCGGGGTGAACTATTTTTTAAAACCGCATATGAATTCTGTCGTGCCCTTTCCGCCGTGCATTTCCCCCACCAGGAGTGGATAGACCCTCGTAACGCTGATTTCGTACGTTCTCGTTAAGGAGTTGCATTTTCGTAACAAAGTTGCATTCCCAAAATTTATGATCGCCAGAGCTGCCCTTTAGGAAGCAAGTTTCGTTCGAAAGGATGGACACTGACACGCTGTCGGATGATAATTTACATCGACCTCCTGGTAGTTGGTGAGAAAATTTCGACGACTTTTTAGCACCATTAAAACCCGCATGGTTTCGCGTCGTCAACTTCTATCAATAATTCGCGACACATAGATTATCTTGTAAATCGCCTATTCGAGGTATCTCCGTCGTCGATCTTTCTCTCGTATGTCCTCAATCGCCCATCGTGAAGCCTGCTTTTCGTGAAAGCCATCCACGAGACAGTCGTCTGTGTATTCGCATTGATGCGCCATCAGGGTAAAGCCTGCGGGCTCCATGTAAAAGCAAACTTTTAACCGGCGATCGCTCATTTTGTCGTTGCTTTTGTTTTCACGGCAACAAATGATATTTCGCAGGTGCCTCCATAGGGCGCGTAGCTCTGTAATGCTGCTGTGATCACATGTACGCGTTCTGCGTGCATTTTACTCTTACGGGATAAACTGTTTGAAAGCGCAGACTGTCGGGGACGCCCGAGCTTTTTCCGCACTTTGACTCGTCCTTGTAAATAAAATTGCAACCGGCTCGTCTGAGATGAGCTTGACTTTAATGAGGAAGGTGCGACGTGAGAGACTTCATAATAGATAGCGACAATTGTCGATCAATTAGGATCAACGCAACGTGATAACAGATTATAATCAGGAGAAGAGAGTAATTCTTAACTGTACTATCTTTTACCTGTTGCAGCATCCGTACCCCTCGGAAGACCAGAAGAAGCAGCTTGCTCAGGACACGGGGCTGACGATCCTCCAAGTCAACAACTGGTGAGTGCTATGGAAATAATATAAAAATAATTACTTTTGAATACCCTGTCTAAACGGAGGACACTGTCCGATCGTTTCTCGTGCTATTACGAAACGAACGTCTTGTCCACTTCCACGAGTCACGATGACAATACGTATAGCATCGTGAATTGCCTTTTGTTCGTCAGGTAAAATCAACAGATACAAGCCGATAGTTCGATCTCGCGATTGCACCAGTGTTTTCTAAATTCCTGCGATACCTGCCCGTGCGTCGCCATCAAGACGGTATTGTTAGTGCCGCGGGATTCCTGGCGAGCCTCTTACCGAAGATAAAGCAACCATTTCAATGGGTTTTCCGCGGCGCGTTCCGATGGAAGGGGAACGGTTCCCGGCGAACGGAAAAGAATTTGACGTACTAGTATTTCGAACGGGAACTCCGGAATCCGATCGTTCCTATAGAAATTCTCGGCCGGTGTTTCTCCGATATAATATCTCTCGCGAAATTTATGGTTTTCCCACGTTCCATAGCGAATAAATTTTCGTCGCTCGGCTTTCTCTGCTATAAATTTAAACGACCCCCGGAGTCGCATAGTTCGTCGATTGTTTGCATGCGAAAGGTGCGAGTTACATTGTATTATTTTATTATTCCGAGCTCCAAGCCTGTGGCTCCGCGGCGCTCTTAAACACGATGGAAAGTTATTTCCCGCTGTTCGACAGAGTGCAACCGTAACGCGGAGCGAAGCCGGCTGGCAGCGACGTAACGAGACATCGAAAATAATATCTCGTTCGCGACGCGCTGCACGGTTGGCAGCCAGGTAGGCGAGCGCAGCTTGTAAAGCGTTTACGCCAGTCCGCTTTATGCACCTTTAATCTCGGTGCGAAGTGCCGTACCGGATTATACTAGCCGCTATTATATAGCGACTTTACGATTTTCGTATCTGGGCCGTCGAGGGAGCAAGAAACAGAGATCTCGCCCGGTCTCCTTGTATTCGCTGAACCGATTTCCGAACCGGTAATCGCCCTCTTTTCTCCCTCATCCCATGTACTTTGCTCTTGTTCCTCGTCCTCGATGGCCGTGCATCGAAAGCGCGGGGAATGCCGTAAATTTCGTGGAATTTTGACGCTAGCCGATAAACGCACTCACGGGCTACGTGTACTCGAGGGAGATTTTCGGTTCCGCTCGCCGTAAACGCGATAGCGAAAAATGCGAGACATCGCGAGTCCATTGTCGGCCTGCGCATGGTGACCAAGATTATTTTCCCGATCCACGATCGTGAACAGGTTCACCGGCCACTCGTGGCCGGTTGCATCCGCTTAGAATGCGGCCGCAGGTGCGGCTGATAAGCGCGGCAAGGCATTCGAACTTACCACCATTGCGATAGTGGATACATATCCGAGTGGATTGTATTTCTTACGTTTTTCAAGCATTTCAAATTGCATCTTATACCTTCAACAAGAGCTGATTTTTTTTAAACAATGGCAAAGGCAAGAAAAAGAATCTAGCAACCTTTTCTTAGGTGATCCGTGACGTGTCGCGGAATGGTCGGGAACAAACTCCTTGAAAAGTAGCAGGCCGTGGAGAATAGTTAATTCCACGCGGACCTCCACGAGTGGAAAGGGTTAAGACGAGGCAGGGATCACCCTTGTGGAAGCTTAGCGCGTCCTGTCCCGCGAAATCCCCGTTTCTCTGAGTTGATCCACCTCTCCCACTCCGATTCTAGGTTCTCTTTGCAGAGGACGAAGCGCTCCCCCTGTCAGTATCTCGCTATCTTGATAGATGCTTCCACGTAGCACCTGCGCCAGCACCCGAATTACCCTGTCCGCTGTTTACCGTAATGTTTAAGTAACAACCCCCCCTTAGCCTTCCGCTTCTGAACATGTTTATGGAAAATCCGTGTTCCACCCCCTGATTTCAAATGAAACTTGGCCGCGTTTGTTTCCTCGTTGTAAAATTGTTCACGATATTAGATATAACGATGACCTTATTTTCCGATAGTTTATTTTTAAGGTAGGCGCACGATCTTGCGCCTGAGAATTCCGCATGAACGTGGTGGTCTCAGACCCGCTAAGCCTACGCCGGGAATCGAAATAATCCGCGTTCCCATTCCATGTGAACCATGGGGGTGAATCAGCTCGCCTCTCGCGGCCGGATATAAAATGCGAAACGAATTGCTCGACGTTTTCCGTCCTCGTTCGCCCCCTGTCATCCCGCTGCGTGCGGTTGGTCAATGCCGTCTGTTCGCGTTCCCGTTGCATCGCGACGCCACGGAGACGCGGGTGGTTTGCGGCGCGTATAAATAAAATCGCGGCTACGTTCGTGAAACGTCTGTTCGCGAACGATGTCCCTTATAATAAGAAGCAGAGAGAGAGAGAGAGAGAGAGAGAGAGAGAGAGAGATTGGCTCGACGGGGTCGTCAAGGGGATGGAAGGGAACGGATGGGATGCTGGACGGGCAGCACGGTAATTGAGCACAAATCAAGTTTAAGGAGGCCTCCGGCGATCAGGATTTTTCTCATTGATGCCAGGCGTTAATATTTATTTGGTCCGCGTTCCAGCGACGCCCACGCGATGCCATGATAATTGCGCGTCCCGAACGCGGTGTTAATTGCGTCGCGGCGATGGAAGCAACGCGTGGGGAGACGCATGCATCTCCTGTCGCGAGGCGACGCGCGGAATTTTTGGCAAGACTCCGTGTGTTTACTCGCTGCCTCCCCGTTGCAGCCAATATTTTCCGAGGTATCTGTCCATATCGCTGACGTTTCCCCGAGCTTGGCCTCGTAATTAACCGTAACCGGTGTCCACCGGCAAATTAGTAGCGCATAACTTTTCGCGGCTCGACTGGTCGCGATCCGGCTGAAATAACTTGCTCGTTGCGCGTACTCTTTGCATTCCAGAGTGACTCGAAGGTTAATCAAGGGGTTGATCCTACCTCCATTTCCTTAAAGAAAGCCCACGCGTCTAAAGCGTTTCAACTTTGCTCGCCTCTATCCAAGAAGAATTTGCAAAATGGTCTTACTCTTGAAGGGACATTGCAACCTTTCGATTTCACAGAAGTTTTCGACAAACTTCAACAAGTACGATCGCGCTCGGACAAAGGAGGGAAGACGTTTTTTCACGCGCGTAGACCGAAAGTGCAGACCGTGATGTATGCCTCGCGTGGGTGGGCAGGTATAAGGGCGCACGTAGGCGGACCTCGGAGCTTACGAGGCTTGCACTTGCGCGAGCAGGCCAAGTGTATGCGAGAGCCACAGCAATTTCTTCGTGGCGCGATAAGTTTCGTGATATATTTCGCCGGGGGAAACTCATGTTTCCGTAATGCAATTAGAGCCCGGCCGTTGCACCATGGAACGTTACCTCGGACGTGGACTGCGTTCAGGGACGACGTCGACGTCGACGACAGCGTTCGCGCTTAGAAATAGCCGCGCTAATTAGAATACTCGAGGCAAATGAAATAATTCGTAAATAAAACGCGTTCCACCCTGCGTCGCCCCGCGATCCTCGTTCTTCTTTTCGCTGTCACGCGATTCGCTTTCCCCCTACCAACGCCGTTCCTTTCGTTGACTGCTTCTGTTTCTGCACGTTGTCTCGTACCCTTTCCCGCTGCTTTCGCCCACAATTTTCCGTCACATATATCAGCCTGGACAGTAGTTAGAACCGTTGCCAGCTTGTTACCGCGTGTAACCCTTTGCGAGCTCCCCGCCGGTACCGCCGTGAACTTTGTTTGACAAAGAACGTTCATCATTTGTTCCTCCTAACTTGATTAACTTTAAAAACAAAAAGTCCATTCTTTTCGTACAGTTACAGGCTTCGGTATGAGTGTCGTACTTGGGCTGACTACCTTCGCATTTCGGATCAGCTCCAATGTGTATTAATATTCCCAGTAATTTAACAACCCTCTTCTCGCAAGCCGTTTCTCACTAATAAAGCAGAGGTTATTTATCGGCCTGCTCACACCCCCCAGTCGAGGTCCTCCTATCCCACGTGCAGCGGCTGCCGCTTACGCCGTTCATTACCCCGTCGCGTCCAGCGCGTTTTTCTTTGCGCGCAACCATTTACTCTATTTCGTTTGAAATCATTTTATCGCCTAGGCCGTTCGTTTCGTCAACACCATCCCATTCGTTGTCACCGTTTTTCATCCCTCACCGTTGCTGGTGATGACACGTATTTGCATCATAAGGTTCGCAGTTGCATTATAAGACTTCAATTCAGCTTCTAGTAATCGACGATAGATATTTGGTGCTGCGAGGTACTTCCAGAAACGTTGCACTCTTTTCTCTAACACTGAACACTGTTCTTCTTGAACGCTGTCCTCGCCCGGGACACATGCTCGAAGCGCCCTCGCTACAAATTCGCCCAAGAATCCGTGTTCGCATTCGTTAATCAATTTCCCGCGACCACTCTGGCCAGGTGTCATTTTGCTCGTCGCACACTTGTCGGCGAGTATCGCGACACCGCGACACTTCCTTCCCTTAGCATCACGTCCGAAATAATTTTATCGGCCAGGCCATTTATTCCCGCGTCGCCGTCCCGCGCGCGCCGAAGAGTCGTCGACTCGTCGAGGTGTTTTTCTTCGCGCGATGCGCGCGGCCGGCCCGCTTTGCTCTATTTGAGCGGAGGTCGAAATAATTTTATCACTTACAGCTGCACCGGGCTGCCCCGCGACGCCGGACCGGTGTCTTAAGAGGATTTCGATGTTAACGGAGACGAAGAGCGATTCCGCTTAAGCCCCCGAGACGACGCTTAATCACCGCGCGAAATTTACCGTCCTCCGGCCCGCCGCGTTTCTCCGACAAGGGGAAAAGAGCTTTGCATTCTACTCGACGGTTCTCTCCGCACCCGTTCAACATCGTCGTTCAGCCCGATGCACCAATAATATCGAACGTATCTCGTTGCACATTTTCGATCGGTTCGCGCGGGGCGGAGCGAGATTATAGAGCAATTAATTGAAGTTGTGGTACAGACTACGCTATCATAATTGACGGCGTTAACGACGGTATCCTTATCGCTAACGAGGCCCGCCCGATTATCATCGGCACTCCGTTCCACGATACTTCGCTTGGATATTTTCTCCTCTCGTTCCTCGATACTCGCGCCGCTTTCCCCGTTCCAAGATCTCCGATTTCGTATGCGCCAAGGAACCGGGCAGGGACCCCGCGCGTCCTCTCCGCGTGGTTGTCGTGCCTCTTCGTGCGGATCGTTAACATCATAACTGTACGTCGCGCGGGTAATTTAGACCGCTGTAAAACCACGAAGCGGTCCGCGTCCCGGTGCGCTACGTTATAAACATACGGCTACGTGTACGGACGCGTCCACGCGCGTCCCCATACACGCGTGCGTGCATACGCGTTCGACTGTAAGCGACTTGCTAACGAGACATTTCGTTTTACAAAATCGTCCGAGACCCGGGAGCCACGCGAATGGGGCCGTAAATCCCGGGACCGGATGTTAATATGCCCCCCGGCCCTCCGCCTCGACCACACGTGCCCCCGGTTCGCTCGGGTACCCAGTTTCTACTTTACCGCGCGTTCGCAAATATTGTTGCACCAGACGCGCGCGCGGATGTCGCAGTTTTGAGCGTGATGGCCGTTAAAACGTCACTCCTGCGGCCGCGGCCGAACTAATCTCTTTTACGCGTTCCGCGAAAACGTTTCGTGGCTCGCGGCTCGAACAGGCCTGTCGCTGAATGATGGCTGCTAAATCATCCGGCCGGCGCGGAACGTGGCAACGCGTTCCGTTCGCGCGCGGCCACCGCAGCATTCAGGGTTAAATAAGACGTGGTAATTGAATACGGGGCTCGTCTTTCATGGACGCGAGTGGGACTCGATAACGTTCGAGAACATTGTGCTACCTTTGTGCGGAGGATTCCCACCTTCCCGGTTCGGTCGTTAAATCTATAATATGCGGCTACGTATAGTCTGATCGCTCGCTGAAGTTCTGAAGGGTAACCGAAGCCTCGCGCTCACGCTCGGCCGAGTCGAAAATCTTGGAACAACCGTGTAAGGCGCGTGAGCGGCGCGAGAAAGGGCCGCGAGGTGATGGAGTGACGCGATACCAGCGAGCACCGGTGACACCGCACACCCGGCTAACTTACGGTCCTCGGCATCACCTGCCCTTTCAACGTACAAACGAGCCAGCACGGAACGGCGAGCTTGATCCGCGGCGATCTGGACGCTCGCGGGAATTCGCGCGATTGATGGTGTCGCGATAACGGTGGACCAAGAGGAACGCGGAGCACGGTTTCTGTATTTATTTCACGCGTCTGCACGATACTTCGTGAATACTTATTCGTAGAATCTCCAACGACTAAACGCGTGGCGGAAGCTGTCCGCGCGGGGCAAGGAATAATCGAGCAGCGAGAGAATTGGAGCGTTCCGTGACAAATGTTCGAAGTTAATAAACTTCAATTAACAGCGGCTCTATCCATCAAAAGAGCTCGAAGAATGCACGTCACGTCTGACAAATGATACGAAACAGCACGTCTCCCCGGGTAGCCCGGTGTTCCGGCACGAGAAATCCGAAATCGTGTAGTACACAGGCCAGTGATTCGGACTCATTGGCTGGCTTCGTGTAACAATCTCATTTAGCCCTGCCCTCCACCCTGTGCGAGCAGGCTGACGGTGTTTCTCTGTCTCTCGCCGAGCCGCCTGGAAAGTCCCCTCGCAATGGCCAGGACCATTGCCATCGCCGCGCCCCGTACAGCCAAGCAGGAAACCCTCTGGGGGCCATGGGGTGGCCAGGAGTCGGATATCTAATTAGCGGGGACTGATCGGTAATTACTACGATTAATCAATCCGTTTTCCATTTGTGCCCGTTGCGCGCGCTCGCCTGTGCGAAAGGGAGAAGAACCGTGGTCGCGAGGGGGTCGAGACGGTGACGCGGGGGTGGCTGGAAGCAGGGAACGACGCGAGAAGAATAGGCGACCGTGAAGGGCGGAGAGTGGTTGTACGCGAGTAAAAGGGCTACCGAAGTCGGGAGAAAAGGGGTTGGCGCTCGTGGATCGACGTTGTTCCACGATGATTTCGGGGGTAGTTTTCGATACTCGAATCGGCGGCTTTCCGAGCGATTAACTCTTCCAGATAAGTCCTCGAATTCGTTTCGATTACAACAGCTGGCCACTGGTAAATAATTGTACAGAATGCGAGAGCAAAATTTCAGAAGAAAGCGATGCATGGCGAACGGTCGACACGTTTCAACGTCTGGTTCAATTAAGCTATTGTTTAGAGGACGAGCCGAAGAGACGAGATTTCGAAGCAGGCGCAAATTACAGTTCTTGTTTCCCCGTGGATGATTTGCATGCGAGACGATACGGCGCAGCACTACGAAACTGGTCCGGGGAATCGAGTTAAATGCGTTCCAATGAACGGGTCGCACCTACGCAATATCCCGCCGAGGAAACTGACACCGCGGGTTGAGGTGAGGGGGAGGAAAATGGTGGTGGAGGATCAGTAGCGTTACGAGATTGACCGGGTCAATATGCATACGCATACGTGCCGACCCACTCGGCAAACTTTTATTGCATTACGCTGCGCAGCATGCATTTGCTGCCCCTTCCAAAGTCTCGCCTCGCGCTCGTCAGGAAGCGCCTTTATCAATGGCGTAGGCAGGAAGGACACTTCTGTCGCTGACAGGCATGATTGCCCGAGTTGCTAATAATATATGGCGATTCAAATTGGAAACTAATGGTAGGTATATTATGACTTGCCTTCAAGCGCGTTGGCGTTCCGGGTCTTTCGAAAGATTTATCGATCCATTCATCGAGTAAATCGTTATAAAATTATTAAGGAGAACCCTACACGTATATTGCCGCTAGAAAAAAAAGAAAGTCGAGCTAAAAAGCTGTCGACGTCATTGCGATCGCAGTGGATCCGCTTAGAAACAGTACGCTTAACATCGTATCGCAGAGAAGGAGCCCAGTAATGAGCGAAACTTCGACGAAGGGGTGTCGAGACATATGGAGGCGAAATCTCTTGATGCCATTAGCCCCGACTTTGTAAATAGTTTTCGCTGAAAGAATAACAAGCTGCGTAGGGGGTTGTAACCCTAAACCCTCTTCGTGCAGCCTCCCTATTCTCTGCGAGCGTCGACGTTGCAAAGAACAACAGCCTCGGACGAGAAAGGAGCCGATTGTGATCGATCATCGGGGATCGCTCTCGCTCGCACTTTCATTGCGTGCACGCCGTTTTGGGGGAAAGGGTTGAAGTTGGCCAAGGGGCGGGAAGCCCCGTTGTTTGTTTTGCGCGAGAAGATTATCGCGTTATTACGCAGGGCGAGTCAAGGGTCTCTTACCGATCGGCTCGTGGGACCCTGATGCACAAAGAGACACGCAAACACTTGGCTCCTCGAATTACATTCCTGAATTGGGGCTGGACATCTCGTAATCTTCGTGGAAGCCCAACTCGAATGGACACGTGTCCGACCTCCTCGGATAATTACTCTTCCGCTAATTCGTGTGTCTCTGTGCTCTGGCTGAAGTAGCAGGTACAAAAGGTGAACAAATCCGCGTGGTCTAAAATTTCAGAAAATATAACTTGTACGCTATTATTTATAAGCTGTGCTCAAAGATTAAATTAAATAGTTCTCCACGACTACCAGTTACCCATGCTTTTCGGAACAGCCTTTTAAGTAACTTCGAATGTCATCTCGCTGTGGAATAGCGGAGGCACGAAGGTGGAAGAGAGAGAGAAATTGGGTGGAAAGCAGGAGAAGCTGATGGCGCGGTGCTAAAGGGTGGAGAAGATGGGCTGGCCGCCTCGAAGGCTCGCACAGAGAGGAGCCGTTGAACAGGGACAATGCTTTCATCATTGCCGCTCTTTCTTTTATTCTCCGTGCCGGAGGTGGACCGCTCTCTTTCGCCCTCTCCCTCCCTTTTACCCCTTTCTTTTTACGCTTTTTTGCCCGCAAAGGATCCATTGTCGTCGGGTTGTAGGTGGGCACCGTCAGCCGGTAGGTATCAGTGTCTCTACCGCGGTCCGGGGCTGGGGGATGGATGAGTTTTGTAAAAGTCCCATCTTCCTTTCCGCCCTTTGCCAGTGTCCCTCCTTCAGCCACCGCGTCGTCGCTCCGCGCGCCGCGCTTTTAACAGGCAGAAACGATCCTCCGGACCGTCCCTTTTCGGCGAGGCCGTACGATTATACGAGCTTCAAGTAGTTGACGAACACGAGCGGCCAAAGGCCATGGAATGAGCACCGATCCCGCAGGAAGTCGTCGAGAGGGCAAAGTCGTATTGGGAGAATATAGTATAAGGGCGTTGCTTTTCATTTTTCGATCGTTGAATGTCTCTCCTTAATAGTTTCATTATTTCTTTCGTTATTAATTTCAATGTTGTTTCGATTATGCCTGAACATGACTTCTGTGTTCCGACCCGACAAATCCTCCGTTTTCATCTGACGCCGTTGTTCCCCCCTAGTCGAATGAAGACGTCTTTCGGTGTATTACCTCGCGATTGTAGGATGATTGTCGTCGTGGAACCCCGCGGGAGACCGGCAGATGTTTCGCGGCGACCCAATCAGACGACCCCCGAAGCGGTGCGCGACAATCAACCATCAAACAATCTGCCACCCTCCGAGCGCTCGGTTGCTTGGATGGCGAACCAAAACACAACCCTTCAGCCTTTTCGTGTCTCGACCCAAGCGAGCATATGCCTTCGCGGCTGGAGTGATTATTTTCCACCTTGCACTCGGACGCCGTTCCCCGTCAATGAGTCGCCTGATGGATTATATTGATTTCGAAAACATTCTAAAAACAATATTTTAATAATCTCTTCCTTTGTCTAACGAGTCGAACATTAATCGAAGTCAACCGCGTTCAGAAATCTTTTCGTACATTCGGATCTTTCTCCTTAACCCTTTCTCGCCTTTCTCCAACTGGTAGCGAGGCTCATTTCGAATAACTCGTCCAGTAACTCTTCCTTTGCTCGCTGTGGTAACTTTTAATTTCCTCCGAAGAATGGTGATTCTAATTTCCGAGCGTGCCGCGGCGTACATACTATATTGCGGAAGTTTTACCGGTTGGACTTCATATTGCTCCGGCGGCGTCTGGCGGCTCGGTTGACTTAACGCTTGTCTACCTAGTTTAGCGTCATCCCCGTGTTATTAAAGACTCCGCCTAGGAGTGTTATTACGCACCGGGGGCAAGTTATTACGATGTTGTCCGTGAACTTTACTCGGCGAATTCCCGTCCCACCGCTCCTACGATAGCTCAATGATGAATGGTACAACCGCGCGACTCCTTTTTATCCCGATCAAGTTTCTCGCTTTAATTCCACGGGTGGAGGATCCGTGTTACAAGATGTAATTCCAACGACGGTAACATCTTAGTCCGGTGCCGGGGAAATTGCGAAAAAAACAGGCGCCTGTCGATGGTGATTTACAAAATTGCTCCTTGGGAAGAACTCGATTAACGATACAACTCTGCTGCTTGAGGACTGGATTTTGTAATGAGACTTTAGCTTCCCGTTAACGATGGACAATGGTGTGGCACCTGGCAAGTGTGTGATATACCTTTACTTAAATGTCTCAGAAATTACGTGAAAAATTTCCCCGTTTGCTTCGAACGGAATGATAGTCCCGGTGCTCCGAGCCTCGTAAAGGACACCGGGGCAAGAGTTCCTGGTTAAGGACACGCGTTCCAGTGTCTAAAGGAAGGAAGGGAGTTACGACGCTGCTGAAGTCCTTGCTACGCCATTCGGAAGCTCGTTTGATGGCCCATGTAGCCGTTATTGTCTCGCGGCGGTATCTCGTGCCGTTAGCCGGCCCCTTACAGCATCGTTGACCACACGTTCGATAACGACAGCCTGGGAAATTGTTAAAAACGTACGACTTCGGGAATACCACTCGCGGACATCGTGCTCGTTTTGTCCAGCCAGTCTTGATTCCACGGTCCCTCGCCCGTACGATTTTCTGTTTCGTTTAACGCGCAGGCGAAAGATAACACCCGGCCCTTTATTGGACCGTGCATTACAGGCGTCGGCAATAGCTTCCGTCGTCTCGACGACGTCTAAGTTGTGCGGATAACAGTAATGGAGGATCACGCCACCTGCGTTCAAAGGTATCGAAGCGCCCTTATCTCGGTCCCTGGTTAGTTTCCTGAACGACTTTAGAGTTTGTAAATAGAAAAATCGTAATAAACACTGGGGCCACTTAAATGATCATCAAAGAATGTTACGGGGCGATTAGTATTTAAATTTCCTCGCGACCGTACCCGGCGGAATAGATCTCATCACCCCTTTTCCCCTGCCTGTTCGTTCGCCTTTATTAATTACCTCCCTGCTACGCCGCCGGGAGCCCGGGGTAACTGGATTGCGTTATATTAAATTTATCATAGTTTTCACCTCCCGCACGGTATTAGATCCACGAACCCTCTTACCGGGAAACAATTTACGCTAATTACAAACGCTGCCTAATTATACCATCCGACCTATCCTTCCTTCAACCCGAAATCTCTCTCGCCTCCTTGTTTCCCCGTGGAGAGAGCGGCCCCTCTTCTTGTTACAGGAAGCGCGGAGGGACGTCATTTATAATGAGGCGAGTTCCGCGCGAGCGTGTACGTGCAACGAGTTCACCTGGGTTTACCTAATACTTCCGGGCTTTCCCCGTGAATGGCGAAGTTACTGCATACGCTACACACAGGCCCGCGCTATTAAACGATCCTCGACCTAATTCCATCGATTCGATTCCCTCGGGCTTGCGAACGGGTCGCGGTCGTGCTTTCGGCATGCTCGCGAACTCTGGATTCGTTCGCACGGATGACCAAGTCGTAGGGAGCCGAGCGGGACGCGAAGTTTGCGCGAAACTTTTTAATGGACCGCCGAGAGTTATAGTTGAAGTCGAACAAGCACCCTCCGCCTACTTCCGTGGGATATAGTTTTGTGACGAATGCCTGTTTACTTCGGTACACTCTGCTCGTTCGCGATTTAATATTGCAACGTTCATTATCGAGGGATTATTTGTATGCATGCAAATTGATTCCTCCGCGATATCCCCGAAAACGGGATGCTTCGAGGCCCTTGTGGAGAATATAGCCCGGGTGGTATCTGGCCGCTCCCGCGGGACTTTGCATGCGAATATTTTCAGATTCGGGAATATGCAAAGTCTTTCGAACGCCGGGGGAGCAAGCCCGTTTATAATAAAGCGCAATATCCGAGGATTTTCTTAAGTTGCATATTCAATGATTTCCTCGGAGACTTCGGTCGTTCCCGCGTTCCAAGCCAAGAGGGAGAAAAAAGGCGGACCCGGGAACGGCAAAATTGGAATCGTTAAAACCGAATTACTCCTCGTGTTTCGGCGAAACTTTACACATTATTCTCAACCGGGCGTAGCTTATTAGGAAATACTCTAAATTGGATGCCGGACGCGTTTCAAAATAATCCTCGAAGCATTGATCTTCGATTTCTAATCGCAGATTAGATTAATGTTATTTATACCAATCGTATCATATTCAAGGGGTGCTTAAGTAAACTCGTCACAGTAAACCAATTCCGCCCGTTAAACCTACCGTCTAATCTCTTTACGCGTCGCATTAAAAGATCGTCAACGAGCGCGGTCCACGACCAGCAATCTCAGCATCGTTCACGAGCGGACTCCGCCGAAAGCTTCCCGGAGCGATCAGCGGGCGGAATCGCACTCGGTCGGATCTCGTTCGGAGACGATTATACAGAGGCGGCCGTGGGTGGCACCGGAACTCCAATTCAAGCTTGGCCAGGGGCCCTATGATAAATATTGTTCAGCCTTGTCCCACGTGAGCGAAGAAGGGCCGGCCTTCGTCGTGGCAGCGATGCGATGTTGGACCGGGTGAGTGATGTCCAGGCGCGCGCCTCCCGTCAACGGGGGATAGGTCGGCGCGAAGGAGAATGATGATGACATAATGACGTCCCGGTGGGCGAGCAATAGCTGACATCCGCCACCGAATATTCTAAATCACTTGCTCGTCGTCGCCGAGCGTGTCTTCTTCGTCAGGGCCCCGTCGTTCCCGCTGTCGTCGGTGTCATGTTCGCGTCCTTGTTCCACGTCGTTCCTTGCTTTACGAGTTCACGACTGCCGGTGGCCAACAGTTCTTACCCGCTCGTGCATGCCTGTTTCCTCGCTTCTGTTTGCCCGCCGCGCGCTGAATATTTCATCGCGAATTTGTCGGATTGCTTCGAAAATATTTCATGGGGTGCCGGCCACCGTCTGCCTCACGTGCCCCTCTAGATCGTTTCGAAACGCGTATCCTCTGAGCGCCACGAGGATAACGTGATGCCTGAATTTCTTGCGCGCAAGCGATACAAATTGGGTAACAGTTACTCCATTAATTCAGACGACAGCAGTTGAAAACAATTTATTTTAACAATCAAATGAGATCCTCTATTGATAGGGCATTGAAAAAAAAAGAACTGTGCCAGTAAGCGTGTGCTACTATCGAAGAAGCGATGACACGATATTATTGGTGGACTCGTTTAAAAGTGCCAATGCGGCTCGGGGTAGCAAAGAAAAAGGCATTACCCTCCCCTCGGAATATTCTCTCTCTTATCCGTTCGACGCGAGCTGTGTTGCCGGTGCAAAATGTGCCGAGGGTGTGGGCACGTCGGTATCGTGAAAACTCTCCCTCGGAGGGTAGAACCGAGTAGTGGCTGGGTCTATGAAAAATGATGACGCGGCGCTTGTAAAAGAAATGAAATCGGGCTCGGCGCTGAGAGGAAGCTGGCTGGCTGGCTGCTCGGGGGTGGGGTTGGAAGACCGAGACGATCGAAGGGAGTATATTGCTTACGTTCGACGAGCGGAACAAAGAATCGGGGGCTAATTCGAGGCGGCAGCGAAATAATGCTCTTTGAGAAATGATTCCCGCTCCTACGGTCCTCTCGTCCCTTGCCATTTTCGTTTTAAATTTCCATCCGCTTCGTGTCGCGATAGTCTACATTTTCCAGGCGCGTTCGGTTCGCGCAGCAAGTAAAGACTTTAAGGGGGGGGCGAAGAGCCGTTTCCCGTAAAACGATCACCTAACCGGACGAGCGGACTGTAATCGGCCTTCGTGGACTCGTAAACACCGCGGGGTACAGCCATAATCCAAACCCTTACAGCTGACCAGAAACCGCTACTACGGTGAGGCCGAGTCACCCCTTAATGGGTCAGGTGGCCGACGTTTCGATTCTCACGGGGGTAATTCGCCCTGTCCTCCCTGACGTCATCGAACTTTACTAACGCTCGATTCCCCGCGCGTCTGGCGTCGTTCTGTTGCAAAATGCAGCTTTCGTTATTCGACTCTACCATGCACGTCCTATCCTCGTGTCCCGAGTGAAATTTTCTATTCAAGTCGGCGCGTCTTTTATCCTCCAGGTTGGTTTTCGTTCATCGAGCCACCGTCTATGATCGTGTTTAGCATAACAATGAGAAGGAAAGAGTAAATGGACCGGGGGGGTTGGAAGGGAGATACGCGTTTTGACAAATCGCTCGGTTCCTCTTCGGAGCCTCCCTCTTCTGTCCTGTTTTTTTTCTCCATTCCTTTTTTTCATCTCCCGCCGGGACACACCGCGTCTAATTCCCCGGAATGTCTTCGACCGATGTCTCGCTGCGCTCAGCTTGCCCCCGTCCAGCCGAGAATTTTCTTCGTTCGTCCTCTCCCTCCTCGAATTTATTTGCGATTCCGTGGATAGATACGCCCGCGGACGATGTCCCCGAATTCTCTCGTGCGTCTTCGAATTCCTCGACCGCCGAAATGATCCGCGGCTCGCGAATACTGCGATACGCGAGATTCCTGTCGTTCTTCTTAATTAGGTAGGACCCGCAATTATTTATGCGTTTATTCGCGGTAAGGTAATAAGGATCGTCCCGAAGGGAAACGTCGTCCGAAATATAAAGAGAGGTTCTCCTGCGCAGGGGATAGTCAATTACGGAAGAGGAGAACGGTGGTTCGCGAGTCTATCTGAAAAAAGTTTTCAGCCTCTACGAGGCAGCTTGACGTCTCCCCTATTTTCATTTCCCGTAGCAATAGTTCATTAAAAAGGTGTTTCAGGGGCAATTCCGTGAGCTATTAGGTAGCCTCTATCACTCCTCCGGGGGCCATTTCTTTCCTCCCTTGCCGCTGCCCTGGCCGCGATCCTCCGTTCCTGCACCCCCGCCTGCGGGACTACGGATTCAGCACGGACATTACGATAGCGTGGCACGACGGGCCGCCCTGCCCCGGCGGAAACGAGAAAAAGAAGACGTCATATCGTAACGACGTCTCGCGTGTATAGCCCCTGACTCCGATGTCTTGATTCCGTTCGGAGGACAGATAGAAAAACTCTATGAAACAATTTTTTCTTCTCCGCCGACGCAGCATATTTTTCACTTTTATCGTTCCTATCGAGACGTAGTCTTCTCCGTCTTCGGAAAATATCGATCTCCTACCCTTGAACACTGTCCAAGTTGTAAAGAGTCCTACGAACGCGGTCGCAGGGAGTTCGCAAACGGCTTCCAACCCGACGTCGGATCTATCGCCGAACGGAATGGCAGAGAATTTTCAGAACGAATTGGGGTTCCTGCGTGTGTGCGGGGAGAACGGCGGGAACGAGGAGAGTAGGTGCGCGTCCGAGTTGATAAGGCCTTCTCGAAGGACGCGGGCGAGGGTGGATGGAACAAGGCCATTTATCAAACGGTGGGACCAGGTGGAGAGAACGGGAGGGTGGGTGGATAGCATGAGAGAACCAGGCGAAGCAATAAAGCCTGGAGGGACTCGTTCAAAGAATGGGCATAGAAGGTGCGAGCGGAGAATGTAGATCGCCGTCCGCCCGCGAACCGCCAGATTATTCGTTCAGATATTACTTTATACAAATCGCACGATTTAATACGTTCTGGATTGAAAAACGACCGCATTAATTATCGTCGGTGCTCGTCCGCTCCTCCAATTTCGCGGAACTAAATGTCGCAGTGAGTTTTAATCGCATATCGTTCCGCAAGAGCCGTGAATAGTCGGAGAAAAGGCGATCCCTTTCTATACCAGAAATTATTTTAAAGTAATCAATTTATTTCGCACACTCGGATGCTTCTCGCTCTAGCTTTTTTCCCCTGTAGTTATTCGAAAACGTGTCAAAGGCTGTCGTAACGATGCGATTACGCCAACTCCGTTCTCCTCCTTGGATCCCTCTTCCCGGAGGAAGAGGGCCCCGAGGATTTAGACTGTGCCGCGCGAGGAAGTCGCCTCAGGGCAATAACGCGTCATCTGCGGAAGGGGCTTTCGTGTAATTATACGGTAGCTAGCGATTCGCCTCCTCTCTCTCTCTCTCTCTTTGCCTTTCCTAAACCGTAAACTCGTTGGTCCCACCGGCTACCGGTCTTCCCTGTAACACGCCCTATCCCTCATACCCATAATAACGGCACGGGGGAGCAAACGAGTGGCCGTAACTTCCTCCACGTTCTCGTCCATCGCCACGAATTTTGGCAATTACTCAAATTCACCGGCCATTTTGCGCCGTTCTTTGATGGCGTTCCCGTGTTCGCCGAATCATTTGCCCTCACTCTTTGTTGATTAGCAGAAATCTATTGAAACAGGAGATTAAATGAGGGCAGCGAATTTATCAGGAACGGTCGATCATTTTATTTCTACGCTGCCGCTTCGCTGAGTTTCAGCGCCGCGAAATTTCCACGATTTTCTTTTTGGACATTTCGGAGCGAATGAACATGCGCGTCAGTAAATTTTCCCGCGCATCAAGCGTAGGATTAGACGGGGTAAGGGCCAAGTACCGGGAAATGAAAAAAAGGAGATCCGCGGCGCAGACTAAACAGATAGTATAAATCTTTAACTTCGGCTGAGAACTGCCGGGCGATGAATCAGGCTAATCGTACGCCTCTTAAACGCATTTTCATGCGTTTCTATTTACGGCGGTCTCTGACTGCCAACGGGACGCTCTTCGATTATTCGCCGTTCACATAGAAATTCCTTCGTGCCGTCCGCAGCCATATTTTATCAATCCAACTCGGTACTAGAATTTAAATTTGCCGTGATGGAACGTATAAAGAGGATTTTCTAATGAAACAAATGCAATTTTTTGTTGAATTTAATGAATTCATCGTCTTCTGCCGCCATTAATCACAAACGCAACAAGTTCATTATTCTGTTCAGTAGCTGGAAGCTTTATTGCTATTAACTGACTGTACGCTTCGCTTATTTACATACGTCATTATTGTAATGAATATTCAACGAACCGACACTTCGTTATGCTGCTGAAAAAATATTTGTAATATACGGCAACATAGATCAACTTGCAATTCTTTCTGCTGCATAACATTTAAAATACCTTAGTCATTTCAAATTCTCCGTTACTAAGAAAAGGGATGACGACTCTAAAAATCGTCTCAATCCATCGAACTTTATCGGAAAATCATCTACGTCTTCACGCTATCGACGTGCAAAGGCATCTGCGCCCGCCAGCCAAATGGCACGGGCCGGCTATCGATACTCAAATAACACGAACCCGACCATCTAGCAATTATTCTCATGCGACTAAAGATAAGACTCGGTCCGACCAGCCGGTCAGGTATCGACGCGGACGGGTGCAGCGGGCAGACGGGCGATTCGTTAAATCGATGGGCTCAGCCGCGGTTTGTCCCGGCTCGGGTCTCTGCGTATTGTTGCAAACTATTTCGAGATCGTGTGATCTCGCGCGCAACAGCTGCACTATCTATCACCAACAATGATTCAGCGATCGTGTAACGGCGCGGCTTCTGCAGCCTCCGTTTATAGAGCGTAAACCGAGAAAGGAAGCGACGAGAAGGGAGCAGAGAATGGGGCGGGCTCGTGCCAGACCTCTGATCTTCAAAGTATAGTCGAAGCTTTTATCCTTGCGCGCTGTTTCGGCTAACCTGTCGCGACTGATGCCTAGCTGCGACGATACGTCGCGGCACAAGTCGCATCCGGATCGGATTTCGCGATCCATCGTTCCGCTGCGACGCGTTTGGCTCTTTGAGCTTTCGGGCGAACGATTTGGGACAGGTCGTGCTTAAGCCCGTGATGCACGCAGTTAGACGAATCGTGCTTTTTTCCTTCTTCGGTGCGCTTCGCAATTTTTCCTGGTCGGCTGCGTACGGTGTACACAGGATCTCTCGCGTGGCGCAACCAGGTCCGTCAAGCGTCGCCCATTATTCCCTTCTTTACGACGCGCGGCGCAATCGTAAATGCTTGTCGAATGTGACACGAAACAGATTACAGTCCCGCCTAACGGTCTGGAAACTTTACGGCTGCTCCGCGAGATCCTGATCATTACCCAAGATTTCCATTTACGATATATGCAGAGGAAAATATGCAACAGAATGCTCGATACCCTGGCACGTACCACCGGCGAAAGCGTGTTTCGCAGACGGCCTACCTTACAAACAGGCTCTCGAATCAAAAGGAAGACAACGACACCGGTGTCGCATTTTCCACTCTATTAAGCCTCTTACGATCCACCCCAAGCCAAGGCCCTGTTTCTTTTCACCCTCGGCGGCGAGGGACCTTACAGTCCGCCTGTGAAATCTTTCCTTCGCAAGGGTTGAAATACCCCGTCGGATCGAGGCGTTTCCTCTTATCGAGTGGAACGAGCCTCCGCGCCGCGCCAGGAAAGAAAATGTAAATCAGACCTTGGGGTTAGGAGAAAGGATGGCGCTCACGCGTTCGCCGGCGGGGTGCGGCTGAAGAAGTAAGGGGTGAGAGGTGTCGATCGGTGGTTGAAAATGCGTAGACGTTTCTTCTATGTGTGTGTGTGTGTGTGTGTGTGCGTCGTTGGATCAGGGTTGTATCGGCGAGGGAACGTCGTCGGTCCGACGATGCAAATGCAACTCTCGTTGGGGGTTGGTCGTTTCGTCGCTCGGTGATGTATCGCCCCCTACCCCCGTTTGCTCGCAAAACTCTTTCTCCTCTCTGTTTCTCGTCTTCGTCTCGCTGGAAGCGCGAGGCCGACGTATTTTCGAGCCCCGAGGGCCGACACCGCCGGCTCTCTATTTTTTCCACGTTTTTTCTTTCCTCATCCCTCTGCTGCCTTTTTTTTTTCCTTTTTGCGCGTCCCTCGCTCGGGAAGAGCAGGCTTTAGGCGGAACCGGACCAACGTCGCTTCTGTATTAGTTTTTACGAGGATAATACACAACGCTTAAAGGGATAAGGGATTAAGGGGAGAGCGGACAACCGGCCACCAATCCTCTTCGCGCGCGTATTTCCGCGCGGAGTTTGTATGAATTTTCTCCCCCTTGCGGTTGTCTCGCAGCTACATCCACGGATTCGGATTTATAAAATCCTAAGATGTAGGGAAAAAATAGAATGTCAGATAGTAATATCAAAAACAAAAAAGAGTGCTTCGTGATTAGAGCTTTCCGGACGTAGCACAGTTTCGCAATGCTTCACCAAAAATGAAAGAACGACAGGTCTTAAAATGTCCAAGGAATTCCGCTCTGAGATAGAGCTTCAGCTTCTAAATTCCAAAACTATATCCCCGATTGCTAATTGAACTCGCAGTCATTCATTCGGCCACGAATTCGAGCCAGACATTAGAAATGAAACGTTTCATCCCCTAATCTCGCGATCACGCTCAAAGCTTTACAACTTTGCCGGCCTTTAAAACGGTTCCACGTCACCGTGGCAGATTTTCAGTGTTCCCGTTAATACGTGCCTCTCGGAAACTTGCTATCGCTCGCACTAGCGTACACGTGGCGATATCGGCCCTGCGGAGGCCCCGTTCCGAGTGAACTGGTACCTGCGCGTGCCACGTATTTCGGTATCACGTGAGAGAGTGACGCGCGAACAGCGTGAAACAACGCGGCCGCCCGGTTATGCACACCGTGCACGCCAGCTATGCAGCGAAATAATATATGCGGATGCTAATGCATAGACGTTGGGCAGACCGCCACCCCGCCAGATACCACGGGCGAGGGGGGGTGGGTTTCGGATCGCTGCGTGTCCTGTCTCCTCGCTGAGTGCATACTGCAATATTTACCCTCTTCGATTCGGCGACTGAAACACGCTTTCGAGGCCGCGGGCGGTAAAATTGCGGCCAGAATTGGCAGATCCCTTCGCGCTGTCCGGAAATTATTCAGAGCTTGGATTTGCTCGCATTTCAAGATTGATTCGCAGATGTCTCCAAAGATCGTGTAACGCGTTTCATATCGTGTTTCGACTGCTTCGAATTTATATGCTTAAATCTACGAAGGAGATATTCCGCGTGCAAAGATCTGTGTGCACGCAGGTTCGCCCGTACTCTTAGATCGGCCGACTCGATCCGCTCGGGACGGTCGTTCTAGGAACGCGGACGAGCTGACCCACAGATAGGAACAATGAGGAAGGAATTCGTACGGAGAAATCTCCGCCGGACGGGTGATTAGTCTCGTCAGTTCGTTTGCGGCCGATCGTCGCTCGGATAAAGCGCGGCTCGCGGGACAAGCGCGCGATGCAAAACGCTCGATGCGCTTCCACGGTACACGCGTGTGTTCCGGTACCCGGCGTGTATAATAAGGAACGCCGATGTAAGACAATGCAGCGATTATCTATCCGCCTGCCGCCTTGTAAGGGGGAACGCTTTGCGCAGGGACTATCCGCGCCTTGTCGACACGGCTACGGCCACCTAAGACATTATATTAACAATGCGGGATAGACTTAAATGTACGTACGATCTAACATTGCGTCAGGGTGGCTGGAGGAGAGGAGGAGTTCGCGCGAGGTCGCGGTTCAACTCCTTGTCGAGAATTCAACACGGAGAAGCATAGCGAAGAATGAATATTCAGGATTCAGTTTTCAATTCCCGAAACACGGCGAACAATGTTAATGCCATTCAGACGTGCCAATTTTAACGAATCCTGGTGAAATTGCTGGATACGACAGCGGGCGGCGAATTTATTCGAGGGAAGAAGGGAATAGAAAGATACCGGAAAGCCGACCCCCGGCCTTCACTCTCGCGGCTTTCTTTGTCGGTCTTTTGTCAGCTCGTGAATTAGATCGCGTAATCCCGTCTGTATACGAAACGACACCGTCGCTCTTCGCAGGGCTCAGACATTTAGGCAGCGAGCTAGTAGTCCGGGCATTGTCAGCCTGTAATTGACTCCGATTGGAAGATTGGATTTGGATTCGTCGTCGCGCGCTGCGGCCGTGGGGTCGGAGAGAGTGTACGCCCGCGTTTCAACGACGAATTCGTTTCCACGCTGCCAGACACTTCGTTAAGTTCAATTATCCGAGGAGGGGTTATCGATATGACTGGCGGCGCGACGCCACCGCGCCGTCGAATTCGAAGCTCGTTCCGCTTACTATCCCTCGAAAAGTTTCGCGGTCGCCTCTCGTGGGTAATTTCCCTCGTCGAACGTTTGAACTTTTAATTAGCTTCCCCCGAGGTATACGGTTTTTAAGTTTCCAGTGGAAGCAGATAATAAATATCTCGGTATATTCATATCTAAGTATTCGATCCCTTTTGCTTGAGAATATAATCCTAGAAAATTGAGCTTCAAATGCATTTAAAAGCGCACACAATTTCTATTACACATTATTCCTGTCCGAAAATTAAGGGATACACCCAGATTTACGTTCGAGAATGTATTATTCAACCACAAGTTTCGAATACCTCTTTTTCCTTCGCGTTTTTTTCCACCCCATCCGCCCGAAACAGACTAGTCGAGATCGATACCCCTTTGCTTGAAAATACTGCCAACTTCTCGTACACGCAACGCTTTCGTTCTCGTTAAGTATTCACGATCGGTCTCGCGTATATTCGCAAAGAATACCGGCACGCAATTAGACAGTTTCGCGGAATGGCGACCGGCTCAGAAAAGCGATTCAAACGAAATGTCTGGGATTCCAGGGCTGGCCGCGGTCGTGTTTCATAAGACCGTAAAACGGTCTGTCATTAAACGCGAGCGTGTTGGCTCCCTGTTGCGGCTCCCCCGTTCCTTCTCCTGTACGTGGAACACGACGAGAGACGCAGCTTTTTCGCATGCTTGCGGTTCACTTCGCCCACCTTGCTACGTTCCCAATGTCGATTTATTTCCACCAGTGAAAAGTAAGATCTCCCGAGAATTCTAGATATCGCGAATCGTTGAGGTGAACCTGTTGCGGCTTGCGGACTTTCAGCGCGGTTTCGAGTGTTTGCGAGTGCGGTCGTGGCACTTTTGACTACACCCCACTGATGGAAGTAATTGTTTCATGCGCCGTTTCAAAGAGAGAATCCCCAAAGGATTCATGCATTTAGATTTGTCCAGGAAAGCGAGACAGGATGCACCGGCGGCACCTAAAAGTGATATAATCTGCTAATTAAGAAAACAAAATCTACTCTTCTTTTGTACAGCTGTCAAGTTTTCGCGATTCGTGCTGGCGTCTGTCTTTCTCATTTCCATTTTACAAAACGATTAACTCGTTACTCTCGACTGGACGTTACGACAACCCCTTTTCGCCGACCTCCAAGCAGGGGTAACGACCGCCGACCGATTTTTCCCATACGTTTGCTGGAATGGCCACCGTACTCGCCATTAAATCACGCAAAAACGAACACCATTAGAGGAACGGCTGGCTAAAGAGAGTTCAGATAAGAAAGTAATTAAAGCGACCGTGGCAGTGTCTTTAGCGGCGGCCAGTTTCATAGCGCATTGTGCGCCATCGGCTATTCTTTTTCTCCCGTCTAATCGACTCAATCGGTTCGCCATTAGCGTTTTCTTCGGCGAACTTTCGCGACCACGACGTCGATTATTCGCGGAGTGTTTCGTGATGTAATTAGCGTTCCACGTGGACGCGCGAACAATACCGAGACGACTTTTGGATAAATTTTTTTTGGGTACATCATGGATACGATTCTATCTGTAAGAACGCGAACTCTGGATGGCTTTTGGTGGTGCCCAGTTCTGTGGAGAATTGTGCCGCGTCACGTTGCGATGACGGTGCTCTTTGTTCCATCACGGATCGTGGCCTGAGAGAATAATATACTGACCCAGTGACCGATTAACTTTTTCCCAAAGTTCAAAGTTTTTATTTATAATCGCTTGTGAATTTGAAAAATCCGATTCTTTTATCTCCAATTAATTATAGACTGTAACCCTGTGTGTTTTTTTTTTAAATCTCAGTATCCGGGTGAAGTGGTGCACAGTCGTTGTTCCCTCCTTATTTTTATCTTGATACATTTCTTCTGATCGCAAGCATCAATTGAATCTCAATCGTGTTACACTATCTGTTACGGCCGCTGAAATCTTTTTATCAATTTGCGAGATTAACAAACGCTAAAACTGCTAGCTCACGTCTTCCGATCGATTAATACGTCTCCGTCGTGGCGCAGGTAGAAAACGGGTCTCCGATTCCTCTGGGCGATAGGCGTTCCTTTCGGTTTCTTGCGGGGCCCGGTGCGCTTTTATTGGGCTCGTGGATCGCCTATGAGATCGGGTACGGGGCAAAAAGGAAGCGGCCGCAGCATCGCGTCAGCGGTCCCGCGGTGAATCAAGTTGTGTGTGTCGTTCGTGCGGCGGGGGGTCGGTGGCCGACAGTATCGCGGCGGAGGCATCGCTTCCATAACGCGCGGAGGGTTTACCAGCCGTGCCGCGGCCGGGGAACGCGCGACGCGTTGGACCGTCATCAATAACCATTAGGTTCGCGCGCGCAATTAGACGCGTGTGAACCGGAGGAAATAATAGTGGTCACCGTGACGACGCGAAACCAGTCGCGGAAAGGAACTGCTCCAAGGAGTGTCCGCGCGATCGATGCCGATGTATTAATAAAATCGAAGCAGGAGGGACGCTGTCTCGGCCCGTGGCCGCTTCTCGCGGTTGTTATTACGCCGGACATTTATCTTGTCGTAGGTGCGCGCAGCCCGGGGAGGCTGGTCTCAAATGAAAATTTATGAAGCGCGGATTGCCGCGGAATGGAAGCGGCTCCGAGCCGGAGAACGAGAAGACGCGGGTCGAAATTAAGTCGCCTGTCGGATAAGTTACGACAGCCTGATCTCTCTCTCTCTCTTTCTCTTTCTCTCTCCCTCTGCGATAAACTGGAGTACTTTTTGAGTTTTGCTGGTTACCGATATGCTCTATACTAGTTTGCTAGAGAGAACTGATGTTGCTGAATTCTACCTTTAACATTAAAGTACGTCTCATTCCTTGTGTTCATGATATCATCTGCACCCTAGGAAATTTCTCTTCTACTGGTCCATCATTAGAGAATGTTGGTCAAAGCGCGGTCTCCTTTTTGTCCTCCAACTTTTCAAGCCACTCGCCGAGATCTAGCGGGAGATCAGCTAGGATCTGCGGCGTCAGGTGAATTTTTTGGTAGGACGAACCCGGGGAACGGCAGGGACG
Source organism: Holcopasites calliopsidis (assembly GCA_023838395.1). NCBI lineage: Eukaryota > Metazoa > Arthropoda > Insecta > Hymenoptera > Apidae > Holcopasites > Holcopasites calliopsidis. The sequence continues at coordinate 2,220,934 of JALHAQ010000015.1, forward strand.
CGTCGTTAATAAAGAATACGCCTCGGATGCGTATACCATCGGCGTTCGCAGCATCTCGTTATTCGATATTAATAACGAGCGAGCCAGCGGAGCGGAGAAGCGCCTCCTCGGCCGCTCCTCCCGGTAGATTCGAATCATTATTATACTCCTGCTCGCTACTGGTTAAAACTTAAAACATTCCTTCCCTCTGAGAAAGAAGGGTGGCGCAAGAGAGAAGAGGACGACGCTCGCGTTCTTTTCTGATTCCTCTCTCTCTCTCGTCCACTGCCGGTCATTTGGTACTTCTAATCACGTGCCTCGCCCGTCGGGGTTATAAATGACCCTTTGCTTTCGTCTCGTGCTCCATCTTGCGTTCCCTCGCAGCTGTTTTTTCGCCGCGGATCTCGGTACCGTCGCGTCGCTGCCTTTGCCCGCCGATTATTGAGAGGTCGGCCGCTCGTTTTATCCAATTCCAATGGTTTTGCTGCGCGGATTATGTATCCGTTGGATCTCCCCTCGGTAAGAAAGCTGATGCCGCACGTCAGAGGTGGAAATTTAAGGCTGCTCAGATAGTTGACGATGATGCGCAGACACTGCGCGTACTAAAGGACGATCAACGAATTTCAGTCTAACTTATGAACAGAGTCACTTCCAAAATTTCGTGTCAAGGCATTCAGGAATAAGAGGATCATCCACCTATCTATAACGGTGCATGGCTCACGAGCACCAGGATTGATCTTGAGGTGCACGGGTCACATTCCTCGGCGCAATATTTCCTCACTCGCTGCGCGGACCAACAAAAGGTAGCTCCTTTTGAAGAGAACCCCCCCCCCCCCTCCCGCCGCCCCGGTGCCCCCGCGACGCGAGTTGGTCCAGCATCTTTTCTCCGTGTTCCCCGTTTCTTCTGCCCCTCGTTCCAGGATCGGCCCTCATTAATAGTATTCACCGGAGAAGATTCCAGCTTGATCGCGTTGTGTGCTCGCATCTCCCGTACCCTTTGGCCACGCTAGCGCGTTTAAGGTTTCTAACGAACTTCGGATGATACATGGGTTTGCCGGATTAGCCTGCCTCGGGACACACGCTCCTTGGGATCCCCGCGTGCACGCTCTTCGTCATTCCACCCTTGTTCGCTGTAATTCATGCTTGGTGCTCACTTTGAATGCACTTAAAAGACGCGTCCTAGAATGCACTAGGGGCTACAGATGTAGCCCTCTGACGAGTTTGTATCTAATCAAATATCGACACCGTCGTGGAGAGCGGCCGCGTGCGCCATTGAGCGCATCTCGATCAGCCGCCATCGGATCGCTCGTAGGCTCCATGCTCTCTCGGTGCATTCGGAGTCGTTGCAACGTACACACGGCGGGTACACCCACACCGCGGCTCGGCGGGAAGCGACGGGGGGTCGCGTGATTTGTGGCTGCCCTGAGAAGTCACACAGCGGCTGATATATTTTACGGGCGGTCGTCCTCCACCTCCACCTTCCTCCGAGCCACCATCGCGGCATATTCTCTTTCCCTTTCCGTTCGGCGTGCCACGGAGATCGGTCGTTCGTGGCCCGCGAGGGGCCAGCAGCCGACATTGTGCCACATACACGACCGGTCAGCCGCCTTTACACGCGGCTACATCGTATTTACATGAGAAAGGAGTCGCCTCCTCCTTTTCCACCCCGTTCGCCCGGGGATCCTCCCGCCCCCGTGTGCGATGCCTGACGAGGCGCCCCTCGAAGCTCCCTCCAGTGTAAACACGGTTCATCATTATCGCCGGGGGAGCCTATATTTCAAAGAGCACGGCGCTCGCCTCTTTACGCTTGTCCCCCGTCACTTTGGACACGACCCTCTTCCTCCTCCCGCTCGCTATTTATTCGACCTGTGCCGTACTGTACACGCTTAGGCGTTGTCGCGGCTAATTGCGCCGCTCGATTACCTTTCTACCGTGCGGATCTCGGTTCGCGGTCGAGGTAATGCAGGCGTTTCGGTATAGCAGAGTGCTATCGCAACACCTTTGGGAATGCACGCAATGGTGAAACGAAAGGGGTGAAAAGACTGATCCGCTAACTGCGCCGAGTCTCCTATTTATATCACTTAAACGTTTTGCATGAACGCTGCGCTTATCTTATTTCTTAAGTACGCCATTGATAAATCAATGGTAATAGCATCGAAAATTCGCGTAGATCGAGGTAAATGCAGGCAGCACGCTATCAGCGGGGCAATAATAATCGCAGGTCCGAAGAGACGCAATCAAAGGCGTGCATCGGGGTAATCCAACGCGAAGGGAACGCGGTCCGTTGCGGTCCGGCCGGGCTTCACGCTCGTCGATTATCGTTATCGCGCTCGATGCGTGCTCCCTCGGCGAGCCCGAGGGTTATAAAAGAATTTAGACGCGGCTGGGTATTATCGGGATATCCACGGCGCGATAGCGGGGGGAACGGTGTTGGAAAGACAGGTTGGTCGCCGCGGGGGTCTACCGCGAAGAGCGCATGCAACCGACCGGCAGAAGAAGGAGCGTGGAAGAAGCAGAGGAAGAAGAATAAGACAAGCCAGCGCGCCACTCTCCTTCCACCTTGAATATACCTGCATAAGCTCCTCTCTCACCCACGTACACGGCATCGTCCCTACACGCGTGTACCGGTATGTATGCACTTGCGTTTTTGCCTCGCCGCTTTTTAATGCTTTTATGCCCACCGCGGACGAGCTATCGGGGATCTCGCGTCGTAAGTCTGGAACTTTATGTTTGCGCCGGCTAACCTTCCTCCTTTGCCATCCCACCTTAACTTACGATTCCCTCGCATGCCCGCGCCGCTTGCCTTTGCCTTGCTTGAGACGTTTCGCGTCGTCGTCGTCGTCGTCGTCGTCGTCGTCGTCGTCGTGGTCCTCCTCTTCTTCGTCGTCGTCGCGGTACCACGAGTTCAAGCTCCTTCTTCCTCTATCGCTCCTCCTCTTTCTCCTCCTCACTGCTGCCACGGTATCGTTGCTGTTGCTGGCGGTACCAACGCCGGCAGCGATGCCTACAGCGTTCACGGTATACCCGCGGCTTGTATATTTTTCCCCGGCTTGACTTAAACTTTCCCTATCGCGAAACCGAAGAGCCTCCGATTCCGATCGACGTCCGATGCTTGATAGTCCGATTCTTTGGCGTACAGAGAGAGATTGTTGGCGCCCAGTCGAGCAAAGTCCGGCCGTACCGTAAAGAACAGCGTGATCCATCGCGTGCTCCGCGCGGTCGGCCGTTTCTCAAGGACAAAGAGCTCGATAACTAACTAGCGCACCGAAAACCATTAAACCGCGGCGCGCGAGCGCGACCCCGAAAGAGTATTAATAATGAAGCTTCATTACACCGCGGGAGATGTCTGGCAAAGCCTACGCGCGAGCTGCGGAGAACGGCCAGTTAAAGCCCGCTTCGTACTCACGCCTCCGCGCCGACGATGCTACCCCGAGATATCGATATCCCGCCACGACAGGGAGCTGGAGGGGATTGAAGCGGGATGAAGATAGGCAGAGGGCACGCGAGGGGAGAGGAGAGCTTGTAGACACCCTCAGCCATCCACGGAGCCACTAATGTATGTAATTGATCTATTGTGCGATGCATTAGCCCTACGGGCACCAGATAGGTTACCCTCCGGGCAGGAAGGGTGCCGGTGTACCCCGAAGGTGGATAGAAGGAATGGAAGGACCTTGATGGAGCGACGAGTGCACGAAGGAAAAGGGATCCCCGAATGGGAAACGGATTCAGCCGGCTCGCTTATTAGTTCTTTGCGTCATTAGATTAGGCTAATGTACCGTGGGCTCTCAGCTGGAGCACGCTCGATAGTCGGCCACGCTGAATGCCACTGTCAACGAGCTCCTCCGCGCAATCTCGATGTACCTCTCCAAACACGGGAAAACGGGAGAGTCAGAATTGTTTACTTGGATTGAATCTCAACAAATATATATATATATAGCTGCTAATAAATGCATAAACTCACGAATATTACCATTTCATTCCTCACAGCTAATATTTTTGATTTAGTTTATCCATGATAATGTGCTACTTAGGACAATGCATTCACTTTCGTTTCACGGAGGAAGAATTTTCTACAAACCGTGTGTTCATCGGTTAAACCACAATTTGCGGTTTCCCAGTTTCTTGCTCCTTCTCGAGCCGCCAACTTGACGCATCCGGCAAGGGTACGGCAGTTTCTTTTTTTCAATTTCAAAGGAAACCACTGTCGCTCATTATTCCCTGTTTAAGGTGAAACGGCACGGTGGCGTAGTTAGGCTTGTCGACACGTCACCTCGCATGACTCAAAGCAACCCTCTCTTTTCTCTGGGGTTAGAACTCGGCGTAACTGTTTGTGCGGTCTACCGCAGCCAGGGCCATTGACATATTTTGACTTCGTCGCAGCGGGAACGTGCAAGCACCCTCGCGACTGCGTCGCCCCTCTTCCGCGTTGGGTAACTTTTGCGGTTCTTTTCCGTTTACCTATATAATGGTAAATGGTTCGACAATCACGGACGGGGCCTTCAAGGTGGCCAGAATCTAAGAAGGAAACCTGCACGGCCGGCAACAGATGCTCGTAATTGGAACAGGACGTCGCAAATTACGCGCAGTCTTAGAGCTCGCGGATATCTCGCTGACGCGATGGCTAATGGGCTGTACCGAATCGCCGGAAACTCTGGTTTAATTGAAATTCCGGTGTCCGTTGAAACATTCTTTAAATAAGGAGGATTATCGCAAAAGCATCGATCCATAGAAAACGTACGTCGGTCACAAGAGTGTTCGGACTCGTCGGAAGGAGCGCCGAAACGTGAACAGAGGAAGAGAGGGATCCATGGTACCGGAAGTCCGTCGCGGCGCAGAGTCCGCGAGCACCTGCGGAGGGAATCAAGCCGCGGGCGGCCGAGAAAACTATTATCTCCAGTTGATTATGATTGCATGACTATGAAATTGCTCGTGGCTAGAGCAGGGACGGGGCGATCGGGGGAACAGAAGACGAGAGGGGCGCATCGCATGACTCCGAGTTTCTCGACAACAATCGTAACTAGCTTTCGGTAGCGGGCGTTCCGGGGTGGAACCACGCGGCGTCTTCCCACGTCAGCGTGACGGACAGACAGGCTTGACGGACTGACAGACAACGCGACCGGTAGCTTGTGTTTTATTCAATGCCCCCAACGACCGAACAATTACGACTGTTCCGCGTTTGGCCCTGCTGCCGGGCACGCATCGCACAGGATGCGGACGCAGGATTCGTTGCACAGGGTACTTCGATTGTGTGCGCGAGCTAATGGTAATTATTGTCGAACGATTCGCTGCGGGGAGACACGCATCCAGCGATGCGCGACTCGCGCTGCAAAGCAAATCTTGCCAGGTTCCATTTTTATCCGGCTCGCGATACCTTCACCGTCCCCGCTATAAACGCGAGAGATGTTCCCTCTTCCTTTAATTACTCTCGAAAATCCGAGCAGTGTGAGTTCGGTCCCTGTTACACGATACCCACTGGCTTTCAGTTCTCAGTCGCGACCACTGTGGCCCGTCCTCTTGACGAGAGAAAAATTGCAAGAGCAAGAGCGATAAAGGAAACAGAACGAAGAGGATGAGAATTCGAACAGAGCCGTCGCGACGAATAATTGGACTGTTAAACGATTCCTCGCGAAAATTCGCCTGTTCTCGCGTCGACTGCTCCGTTTCCTAAAGATTAACGTGTCGCCGGCCTTTGTTCCCGAAATTAGGATGCGGAAGTGAATTTCCAGCTCGTCGTGACTTTTAGTGGCGTCGTCAGCGCTGTCTTTTTCCGCGTCGCACCGGGACAATGGACGTCTTCCGTTACACACCCGACGTCGCGATGAAATTTCCATGAATGGAACGAAAAGGAACGTCGCCCGCTTCCCGCCGTGACGTACCCTCCGTCGCGTTTTAATAAGAGCGGGCCGCGGAGATTTCGCGGCGGCACCGTCCGATGAACGGAAATCGTGCTTCGAGACATCGCGCTCGCGTCTCTCGGGCTCTTTTTTTTCTCTCGCGCGAGCCCTCGTCGTTGCGCATAGCATTCTTCTATTTCAGCGTCGACGAAAACCAATTTCCTGGTACCTAAATTACGCGCGCTTCCGCCTCCCCCATCCACCGCTGACTGCTGGGACAGGTGGAGCGAAAGAGAGATGAAAAAAGCTCACTGTAATATCGCAACTTTCCTCTCGCTCTCTCTCTCTCTCTCTCTCTGTCCCTCTAGCGCGAGCTTCGCGTTGAAGCGCCGGAGGGCCGGCGAAAAGAGGCGAGGAGAGGAGCGCGGCGGAAGCTCAAGCAAAAACGTTAATTTGAAAACGTCACAGTTTAATTTAAAATTACGTAAGTAGGGGGCTGCGCGCCCTTCGCTGCACCCATCGCCCCTCGATCCTCGCTTCCACTCAGCTCTCTAGTCCTCCCGTTCCTCTTCTATCTCTCTTTTTTCCCCGCCCTATCCGCTGGCCGGTTACAGGCGCTTCTCGTCTCCCTCTCTAGATTTCCTCTTCACCTTTCGCTCCTTCTGTACGGCATTCTTGCGATCGTGGTAATAATAGACGCGAAGTTTCGCCCGCGACTTCTCTCGCTCCTTCCGACTACCGGCGGCTGCAATTATTCAGAGAACGAGTGGAATCTTCTACTCTAGCGATCATCGGCCAATCCATCTCCCCTGTGCTAGGGTAGCTTCTTGATGCTGTATTTCGAAGATTTTTCTGTCCATGAGCGATATTCTAAAAAGATCCTACCCCTACATCGTTCATTACAGTCACGTTCAGAATAATTGAATGCCGTTTCATTCAACGACTGGGCAAACAGAATATTCCACAGTCCTCCGAGTACATCCTTCCTGAGGCTGCAAGAAAAGTTTCGTAATCGATCAGCGTAGTATCGATAAGACGCAGGCCAATAAATATCTCCAACACGTTTCGCGACTACGGCACACACCGAGCGTCCCATTTCAGATTATTTACGAACAGACGTCCTCAGCGTCGAGTCTTTCCGCGTGCGGTAACGCTTGCGCCTAATTGAATTTGCGTCGCGCCGTGTTTAATTCTCTCCCTGGCCCATCTTCCTATTCCTAGAAACATCTGCGGAACTGGAAGGCAGGTGAAAGGTCCGCCCTTTGTTTCCAACCTACGATTCTGTCGACGAATTCAAATGGAAACGGATCGGGCAGCTGTCCTCTGTCTGTTCGTAGGCGAACCAAGTTTCAGCTCCGTCCGACCAGTCGCAGGAACATTAACGTCTCGAAGAACGCGGAAAGGATTCTATTTACTACGCGCGTACACGGTCGAGGATTATCGGCGACGGCGACGTTTCGCACGCGGGCCTTAGAGTTATAACGCGCGTCGCGGTAATTTAATGCGGCCATCGGCGGCTGTAAATTCGTACCGGCGGCGTAGGTGAATCTATGAATCGCAGGAAACGTTTGTCGTTCCTTGGAGATCGTGTATCGCCCCGCGACTTTCCGTGTCCAGGGGGGGGGGGGGGGGGGGACGGAGTGCCCCTCAGGCGTTGTCGAGAAGGTAACGCGGGTAAATTATGAATGATGCGGGAGAGGATGCTTGGCGCAGTTTTATCTTGCAAATGCAAAGGAAATACCAATAATTCAGTCTCCGACGTTACGAGAAAAAGAGGACGCGGTTTAACACAATTGAAATAATTCTGCAATAAGAAGACTGTCCGTTCTTCGTTCGGATTTCATGGAAGAGGGACACGTCGTTCCACGCAGATGGAATATCGAAGATCGCGATAAGGGTAGCGTACCTACCGCGCCGTGGAACCTGATACGAGAATCCGCCCGAAGGGTCCAGGCAGCTCGCGAATTTACCGAAGTACGAATCTCGAAATGTTCCCCTTTTTTTTTCTCTCACACTTGCACCCTCTCGTTCCGCTCTGTATTCAAGCTCCGCTCATTTGTATGTCGTTGGCCGGAACACGCTGGGACCGGGCACTCGAGGTTCCATTAAGACGATCTTACGTGGATCGACGAGGCGACGGTGCGATGCCCTTGATCTCCGTTGAGAATCCTATAAGAATGATAGTTTCCATTGTTTTCCTGTCCTGCGTGAGGAACTGGGAAAGAACTGTGGTTTTTATTTCATTTCTACCACTAAATAATATCATTAACCGTAATCTAATGAAAATCGTTTCTTCTGTTGCAGGTGAGTACATCGCAATCCATCTTGCTCGGCGCCAAGCGCGGATTCTCCGCAGCGACAAAGCGGAGGACCGTCCGTCGCGTCCGCGTTCACAGTGGGAACGCGATATTTCCGCGCGGCTCGCTCGCCGCTACCGGTCCCGCGGACCCGTACAATGACCGTTTAATCGGGCGTGCAGCAAACTGTCGCGCTCGCCGATCCCGGCAACGACTCCGACCCGATCCGCAAACCGGCGCTGCGTCCGCTCTCGTCTTCCGCTCGTCTTCCGCGCAAACGAACAAACCGCGCGAGAAACGCTCCGACGAGCATTCGATCGGCCGTGCGCCGGCGGGCGGCCGCGTGTTTCGCAATACGCGACCCGTTGTCCCCGACGCGCTCGTCCATCGGCAGGAAGCGCGAGATCGGCAAATCGCCGCGCCGGCTGAAAACTGTACAGCCTGGACAAAGGGGCGACGATTGATCGCGGCCAACGGATGCCTGCCCTATATTTCGTAGATAGGAATAACGGCACTGTTATCAGGGAGGGGGGCGGGGGCGAAAGTTGCGAGTGAGAATAGGTGGGAAACGCGAATTAACGGGATGACATGTAGTTTTCATTGATCGTTTTTCCATAACATGGACATTCTCGCGCTCTGCCTACGTCCGTTATTAAAAAAAATAAATTAAGTTTATTGCTCTGTAGGCTGAATTCTTACAATTGAAGCAATTCGATGCGTCAGAAAGTATGGCGTATTAATAGAATCGGTATGTCGCGGAAGAAGACGCTCTCATGAAGCGGCGCTATATTTCTTCGGCGTTTCGCTAGCCACCGTCAACATAAGGTTGCAGCCATCGTATCCGCGTTTCCGGCGATGTGCTCGAGCGGCGGTGAAACAACGAAGGGCACCGACGATGATTCAGAGATATTTATGGGGTGCGGAGCGCTGCCGCCCGAGCCAGAAGAGGGCATATCGCGTACGCTCGAACAGAATTACACGATGTCGACGATGATATAACGCGTTTCCACAAACCTGTCTCCGCTCTCCAACGCTTGGCCCAGTAAACTGGAACCACAGGAATCCTGAACGTTTAGAATAGCTCGAAACGTATTAATGATTCGTAAGGTACACATATTTAATCCCATCTGCTTTCTCGGAATTTTACCAGAGGTCAGCTAGACAAATGACCGGTCAGAAATGAATTTTATCTAGGGGCTGAAAAATTCGCTTGTTCACCGTGTGGCCGAGTAAATCCTTTCGGCCAGGTGAACGTTCGCTGCTGGTCGTCGCGCACCTCTCCGTGGAATGCTCTTCGCCACGCTCCAACGGAGGAACTCCAATAACTTGGACCGAATTCCTGTCGATCCACCCGCCGCCCTCCCCCGGTGCCAGGCTCCTGTCGGTAGATTCGATCTAGGAAATTCGAACGCGGCTGAAACGCGCTGAACCGCTGGATTAAATTAATCCTCTTGGCCGGCTGTGATCGACATGCTCCATATTCCAGCGTTCTCTTCGTTCCGCCTGTTTGTAGGCGAGTGCCATATTGGGAGACGACAATAGCGAAGTAATAAATAACCGATAGTCCCCCCCGATACGCGTAGAATCGTGTCCCTACAGCGGGCTGCAGTGATTAGATGGCGTAGGAGTTGAACGTATTTGTTTATTTCGTATAGCGTTCTTCTTGAGGGTTTACTTCGATGGGAATAAGTAATAAGGAAACGACTTTAACGTAGACAAGAAAAATTGTTGGAGCGGCTAAGGAGAAGCCAGAAGTCGACGATTAGAAGACAAATCATGAATCGTGGTCTCGTGTACGGGTACAGAGGTCGACCACCGACTTCCTTTATCGACATTTTGATACAAAATGGCTGCACACCGCGGGGTGCCGCCGCGTAATCTCTCTCGATTCAAATTAACACACGCAGCGCTCGCCGGGGGGTCGTGGTCGTGCCACGGGGAACTCGGCCCGCGGTACCGCAGAGATAATATCTCCGTGGATCCCGGCTTTCTTTGTCTTTCTTTTGGCGAACCCTTGGTCGGTGCCCCCTCTCCGCGTTAACGATCGCGCAGTAAAGAGACGAATGACAGGCGCCACGCCGGTTTTGACAAATCGCTAGCGACGGGGGTTTCGTGGTCGCTGGATACTCCAATCGTTGGCCTCCCCCCGAAAACGTACGTCTTGTTTCGCGGGTCCGCGGACACTGATCCCGAAAGCGTTGCTCGGCAGAAAATATTCTTCGCTGAAAGGGATTCCTGGGATAACTCGGGGGTACATAAATGAAAGCGGAAACGAAGGAAGCACGTGTTCGGACATAAATTCTGCGCATCGAAGTCGTTCCGATGGCCGCGCGAAACGAAGGGAGACGCATGGTTGTTTGCGTTCCGCGAGTCGTGTAAATAAGATCGACGCACGGTAAGGATAAATCACGTTTCATAAACTGCACCTGCGATCGCGGTACATACGCCTGTACGCGCGGGTGATAGATCGCTAGCCAGGAGGAACTGTCCGGGAATAAAGAGCGGCGTCAGCCTGATCCGGCTGATTTCGGTAAGCGAGTTTTCTTCTGGCTGATTCCGATCTGATTCATCGCGGTAAATGATCGCCGTCGAATTGATCGCGACTGCTTGGACAATCGGTAATTCAGTGCGGATCAATTTTCAACCCTAAACTTGTCTCAATTCATATTTGGAACGTTAGAAAAGTGTAACGAATTTCGAGGGTTTTCTTTTTGTGAATTCGTGATCGTATCCCATTCACAGCATCGTTTAAAATAAAAAATTTAGCGGCTCCGGTTCGACGTAAATGTTCTGTAAAGTAACAGAAACGAAGTGGAAGGGCGTTCGTTGGTTCGTTCTCTGGAACCGGGTGCGGCAGGAGACCGTGGCGGAAGAGATTTCCGCGGACAATGGAATAGAACTGTTTTACATCCGCACGGCAGATAACGATTCCCTGATATCTGTTTAATTATCTAAATTGTATTGCCCCTTATTCAAGGCTGCGAAGCACGCGACTGGTCGCCGCAACGTACCCTTTATTTCAGCCAATAGAAAGGACACGTCATTCCGTCGTTTTCATTACATCTTCTAATTTCCGTTCTGCTGCTAATTCACTCTACACGCTGAGTTCAATTAATGATTACGAGGGCCTACGAAGTCGTATTAAAATCAACACGACTCCCCATGAAAATAATGTTCGGAATTGAATACTGCAAGTACACGGTGAGATTCTTTCGATTTGTCCGTACGGATGGTTGGGGCACGTAGCAGAAAATCGGTTCCGCCTGCGGGAAGGGATTGGTATCGAAACAGGGATTTCCACCGCATTTGTAATAAGAATGTCGCCGTATAAAACTGTCAATAAGCGCGCTGACCCCGAACGTAATTTCGGAGAGTCTCTCGGTTGCGACGGCCTTAGCAGCCGGCCAGAGGTGGATCGTAATAGATGTTGGAGAACGAAGACCATGGAAAGAACGAAGAGGGAGAGACTGGCTTGGGTCGGAGAAGAAATCGGCAAAAAGCCTGGAGAAGAAAAAAGGAAAGAAAGAAAGAAAGAAATAAAGGACATCGGTGTGTCTGGGGTGGAAGGGTGAAACGAATCGGCGGAGAAGAGGAAACGAAGTCGAACAAATCGAAAAGGAGCAACAGAAAATGCGACTAAAATGAAGGAAAGAGGGAAATGGGAAAAAAATGGAGAATAGAAAGAGGACGGGCAAAAAAGGGAAGCAACGAAAAGGGGGTGGAAGTAGAAGAATCCAAGAGTAAGAGAGCGGAGTGACGCGCGAGAGCGCCTCTGCCGGGGTTATATGGAAATGTTGGTCAAATATATCATTCCGGCTTGACAGTGCAATTCTCTTATCTGCTTCGCGCCGCCTGCCGCTCTACCCCAAACCACCCGACCTCCGGGGGCGGATGGAGCTGCTGGTGGAGGCGAAGCCGGGCTACCGGGTATGGGGTTGCTGGATCGGGGGCTGAAGCGACCGATAGAGGATCTGCAAACTCGCTGCCCTCCTCTCTCTCTCTCTCTCTCTTCCTGAACCACCCTCTCTCGTACTCTCTTCTGGCAGCATCCTCGCCATCCACCGTTCCGTCCGCTCAACCTACGCTATCCACGAATCTTCCCCACCCCCTTGGCGATCACCATTCTGCTTCTCCCGTACTCCGTCACCTCCTGCCGCGCCCTTCGTCTACGTTTGTTCTGCTCCTACGATTCATCGGGATGACGAACTGCCTGCCGAGACGAGAGTAGAATGTGGAATTTTGTAAACAGACGAGACCCGAATTTAAGGGTTGTTTTCATCCATTGCCTGTGGTTTCAGATATTAGTTTTCATCTTTGCTGGTACAAGAGTTAGCGTCGGGTGTTACTTCAGATTACAGGGATACTTTGTCGCAGATGTAGAGTCTATAGCTGATGCACCCAGCGTGAGATTACCGAGACCGAGCTTGTCTCGGGGAGTTAATTCTCATTACTCGGAGATAGTGGCAAGCGCGAAATTGAACCGATGCTAATTTCGAGACTAAACCCAGACGATTTGTCCCTCTTCTTTTCCTGCGACGCACTGCGGTTTAACTTTAATCTCTTATTGGAGAATCATTAAGGGTGAACTCTAATCAATTTCGTGAATATCGTGTTCCTTCTCAGTTCGATAGCGGATTCAATTCAATCGGCGCAGTCCTATCACAGGGTTCTCTTGGACCCCTTGCAATTTCTCCTCTCATCCATCGCAAGTGGTCACGCACAACTTATACGTAAACAGGCTTGCACACGCGCGTGTCAAGCTGATGTATCGCCGGCACTTCGTCTCCTCGCGGGCAAACACGAAAAATCGGTCGACGCTGATAAGGAGCGGGGCTGAACTTCGGCGCTGCCTTTTTCACAATTCCTAAGGCGCAAGGGTGGAAGGGCTAAAAGCCCCCCGGCTCGTTCCGGGAGCGTGGAAATGTATGCACGTGGCCCCGTGTTTGCCGGGCTGGAACGTGACGTGATCGATCACCGGATCGTGAAAATTAGGCCCGAAACCCTGACGAATTCGGGGATTCGACGGTGTGCGGCTTGCGAGCGGAGGACGAGCATTTCGCAATCCGGTCGTTGACGATTACGTACGATGACAGCAAGTAATTCGGTAATTCTGCGTAACTCTGTTTCGCTGATTAAATTCGAAAGAAGTCTGAAGCAATGAGTGCTGCGGAAAGGTCGAAAGCGAAACTATTAAATGCAACGTTTAATGCAACACGTCGAAGACTGTGAAGCGGCGAGGAACGACGGGTATAAATCTCTGAGAGCTGCATACGGCTACGCGCGGTGTGTCACTTTCGATTTCCCGCGTAATTGCCTCGCGGGTATAGTTTCGCGACAGTCTTGTTATCTCAGCCGTGATAGATAGCGCAAATAAACATCTCACGGTCGGACCAGAAGTCGTCGGCGTGCACCTAAGATGGCCAACGGCAGCCGTTGGCCAAGAATAGAAACGCCTATTATTGCCAAGCTGACGCGCGGCGAGGGGGTGGGAAGAAGCAGGGGGTTGCGACGAGAAAAGAGCTTTTGTCGCGGTCGCAACTACGCCGCTGCCTTCGCTGCAAAAGTTCGTCGTTTAAGTTCCAAGCGAAATAGACGCTTTTACCCGCGCGCCGCGGAAGCTGTTCCTATTTTCCAGTCGGCGAGACAGGACGAGGAGGAAAAGCGGAGGGTATAGAAGAGGCGAAAGAGTTTTCCCGGCGACAGAGTGCAGAGAACGGCGAGCGCGATCAGTTTCCCCCTTATCGGTCCACTCGTATCTCCTCTTGTAGTCTGCTCTATAATTGCCTCTTTTAACTAAGATTACGGGATTTAACTTTCGGATGGATGCGTGGCTCGGTTCGCGGGAAAAGAGAAAAAGAGATAGAGGGGGGGGGAGGAGTCCGGATTTTTAAATTGGTTCTTATAACTTTGAGCACGGGGGACAGGACTCGCGAGGAATCAAATCACGGTCGTCTTAAAAGTTCCGCGTTATCTCGCCCGGTTCTCTGTTTCTTCCATCCCCGGTTGACCTTTCTTATCGTGCCTTTATGACCGAGATGGAGTTGCCATTCTCTTCTCGTCCTTTTTAATTGCTCTTGCTTGTTTGTATCGCAATTGGGTGGGCTAGGCGAGGCTAGCAGTTGCGTATTTTGTAGCGTTCATATTTCTTTGCCAGTCAAGCGCGTTGAAAGAAACCAGTTTCTTCTGATTCGGTGGATCGCCGTCTATTCCCGAGGACCGGCCCTGTTTCGTCGCCAGACTGACAGATCGCTGACGTTCACGAAAGGGTTTCGTGACAGCCGCGTTATCGTGATTCGAGCCCACGATATCACGTTGATCCGCCGTTTCGATGTCGATCGGGGCTAAGCTGCAATTAGAGGGATGCGTCTCTTACACATGGTAATTCGGAACTCTCGAAACCGCGAACGGAAAAACAAAGTAGAAGAGAAAGAACTTGACAGCAAGTTTAAGGAGAGAGGCACAGACGGTAGAGTTATTATTTTCCAGTCTACGGTATATCGAGGTATTACTTTCTGCTGTATTTTAACGTAAAACCCTCCGGATTCCTGGAGCCACGGTGATATCGATTTCCGCGAAAGGAATCGACCAGCAAGAGGGTGCACGGGGGACGCGGCAGGGGAGGCAGCTTCGCACGGAGCTTTTCCTGCGATGCAATCTTTGAAAGGAGAGCCGCATCATTACGTCGTGGCGGTGGTTCACGGGCCATTGCCCCACCTCCCCTTTTGACTACCCTCCCCACACGCGCACGGTCTTTTCCTTTTCTTCGTTCCGCCGATTCCACGGGGGAGAAAGTCCGCGCTTACCACGGTTCCTCTCGATTCCGACCTATCGAACGACACATGACTCAACGCACGACAACCCCATGACCCCCTACATCAGCACTCGACCCCCTCAAAATCGTTTTAAATAATTTACCCCGAGCGTTCGTACGTTCTCGTGCGAACGCTTACTCGCGGCCTCCTCTCAATAATGAAGCCACAAAGGAGAATCGCTATTTACCCACCGCCGTCCTCTCTCTCTTCTCTTCTTGCTCTCTAGTTATTCTACGCGTCGGTGCGCGCCCGCTCCTCCGGTTTCTGGGTGGTGCGTCTCGGGAATATCCGTGCTAACAAGGTCCACTTGGGTGGCGCGGCCGCGGCTTACCTGGTCGTTTGCTTCGGGTAATATTACCGCGAGACGTTTTGCAAGCGAACGGAGAGATGTTTAGTCGCGGTGGGTGGAACGAAGCGGAGCCGACGGTACGCACACAGGCGATCGGTCGGGCCGCGTGCACAGAGTTGCGCCACGGCTTGCAGAGAAAGAGTTTCCAGCTCGTTCCGACCGACCTCGGCATACCGCGACAAAGATATTGCCGGTATTTGTAGGTATGCGATGATGGTTCAAGCCTCGCCGTTCACGGTCGTCCTTCTTACCTCCTTCTTCCTCTTTTCTTTTTCTGTTTCCTCCGTTGCTGTTTGCGCCGCGAGCATACATCCGTGGTCCAGTAACGAGCGCATGCAAATCGCTGCCACGACCCTATCAGTTATTTTTAATGCCGGCTTGATGCCGCGCCGCCACCAGCGGATATATCCGTCGCTGCTGCTCGCCGAACTTTATGGAATAGCGTTGCCGATGTTAACGATTCCTATTGAAAAGGGGTCCGCGCCGATTTATGGAACGTCCGAGCCACCGCGTCATTGTTGTCAACCCGCTCGGATCCTCCAAGTTCGCCGCGCGTGATCTATGGAAACGCGGGGCTCTCGGCGCTGTCGCCGCGGGAGTGCCAATTTTAAATGCTGTCGAAAGTGGAAACGCGGATTCGGTAGAGAATAGCGTATCGCAAGTAGAATAGGTCTATTATATGTCAGCCACGGTTTAAATCACCCCGCCAAATTTATTCTACCGCCCAGAAAATCCTTTCTCCACCCTTGTCCCCGTTCCGCGCATTCATCATCGCGTCCGCTCGAGCCAGATTTCGCGGTTAACCGGGATAACGTGCGCGGAAATCAAGGTCAGAGTCGTAAAATCGAACGACCCCCGGGGCAAACCGGTGACCGATCGATGTGACGCAATCGTCTGCAAAGACACACCGGAGTCCCGCAGAATTTTCCTTCTCTCTTGCCGCCGTTCCCTCTTCCCCTTTCGCAGACCATAAACGCAGTAGTGGGCCCCGGGTGCACGCTCCAGGGTTTATTATCAGGCCGGGCTCCCAATTAAGCGGCAGCAGCTGTGAAAATTAATGGAGCACAGCTTTTAAGATGTAATTGGGCACATTCATAACTCAGGGGCGGAAGGAGGCCGGGAGAGAAAAAGCGAGGATGGAGGGGATGGCCAATCTACCCTGCGCAAGAGTACACCGGTGTAATTGATACAGCTATATACACGTCACCCTTTTTCTTCCCGAGAACACGGGCGAAGCAATTCAACTCGGTTAATTCGCTGCCGCGAGTTGCAAAAAGACGCGGCGAACGCATGTAAATAAGATGAAAGTGATCGATCGTAACTTCGGGAAGAAGCGGCGAAGCGGATGGGAAAAGTAGCGGGTCCGGGGTGGTGGTCGTTGCTTTACGCGAGACGATGTAATAACACGGAATGACGCGGCATCGCGTCGTCCCTTTCTGTCCCCGCCTGCCCCTTCGGGTTACGGAGGTGGCGTCGGGGTTGGACGGCCTTTTCAGACGCTCGTAAACATTTCGTAAATTTGCTCCACAGGTGTGCCATCGCGGCAACTAAAGCCATCCACGTTCGACCGAGCTCGCCTATTTACTTGCGCGCGACGTACACCCCGCGCTACGGAACCACCCCTTTCTAGAGCTCGTTATCCCTTCCGGTCTGTTGATCTTTGTTCGGTAATTGCGACGTCTGGAGTTTTTCTTCCACCCTTCGGCCGCTATCGTCCGTCCGGGACACTTTGTTTCCGGACGAGGATTGCGATCGCGTTTCGCGCGATAGTTTCTTCTGGCTGCGCGACTATGTTTAGGGGATGTTGGAGTAGTCGGACTGCGACGCTTCGAGTAGCTTCCTTTTCAAACGATTCTCCATGCGACTCTTCTTTTAGATAGGGTCTTCATACTTCTTTGGCTTTTCTGGTATCGTCCGTTTAGTGTATGCATCGCATGTTTCCGAAGGCGGTTTTATCGGACGCGGCGGAGGGCGCCGTTCCGGAAACTGCGCGCGGATGTTTGCTACGTACACGTCGCGCGAGCAACGGCGGCGTAGCCCGCTGTAGAGTGATGGAGGAGCTTCGTGCTCGGGATCCCGGTTTCCGGTTCGGTTCTCCGCCGATAATCTCGATCCTGCTCCGCCGCACCTGCGTCCTTCTCTCTATCCTCCCTTTTTCCGTCTCCTCGCCTTACTATTTTTCCGTTTCCAACGTGAACCGCGTAAAAATACCACGAGCTTCCGAAAAGAAATACGTAAAACACGAATTCCACGCGCACGCGGCACGTACACTACTGCATTTCTTGTTTTCCGTCCCCCCCCCCCCCTCCTTTGGCCCGGCTAGCGCACCAGCTCCCGCTCTCAAATGAGATGGCGTAGGAGAATTATGATTTCGTGGCGGTCTCGGCTGGGGTTGTAACTAAGAATTTGATTCGGGGAAACGTTTTGCAGGTTTCATCTGGGTAAATGCACATACGTAAGGTGGAAGAATAAATATTTTGTAAGCGGGGAAAGAAGATAACGTATCATAGATTGTTACAGGTAGAATTCATAGAATCCTTGCATCACTATTTTAACTCCAATTGTTATACAAACTTTTGACATTAATTTCTTAGATCTGCCGATGCTAATCCCCGAAGCGTTTTCGTCACTTAAACAATCGGACCTCTGTCCCAAGGGCGAGCATCTCGACTGTCATCTCTATTATCAATGCGCGTCCCCCATTAAGCCTCCCCCGAACGCAGGCTCGTCCGCGTGCACAGCACGATGACAGGGAACGTCGAAGCGTAAAGACCGCGTCCCGAAGAGCCATTCGGCCGGCGTGTTCCCTCGTGGCCTCTATTAGGAAAGTGTGATGGAGTTTTGCGAGCGCGATTACACCTAAATGAGAATTACCCCCTGACCGTGACTCTCTGCCCGTTCTGCCTCCCTCTTCCGCGTGATAACTGAACGCGGCAAAGGGTTGGCCGGAGTTCAACCCTTTCGCTGCCACGCAGCTACGCGTGTCTCCTCTCGTGTGTAGGATACAAGGGGAACAATGGACAGAAAATTGCTTTATACTCCGATTCTTAATAGCATCCGGGCTTTCCCTTGTAGGAGAATCGTGCGACAGGCTGGCGGTTTCTGGTTAAATTATTGCTACGATTTAAGGCGTTACGGTATCGGTATCGGATTCCGTCCTTATTCCTATTCGATAGGGATTCTCTAGGTAGAAAAGAGTATATTAGATTTATAGCTGGCCGATGTAAATACGAGCCCCAGCAATTCATTCCCCGGGCTCACCTAATCCCTTCACGATGTTCTTCCTTCCATTGGAATCGCGGAAAAAGGAGAGGGGAACTGGTCATCGACGGCATCTCGTTCTCCGTCGAATCTGAAAAGGCTTTGGCCCGCATATTGGCCGACTCCTATCTCCTACACGGAGGCTTTTGTTGTCCCGCGCACGCCGACGTAATCGTGTGCGGAGCATGTGTGACGGCGCCCACACGTTCCAAAGGAAACGGAGGGTGCGAAGGGGGTGGTTTCTGTCGCGCGTTATTTAGCGACAATGTGCCGCGCATAGAAACTGCCTTCAAGCAGCCAATCAATGACGTTAGACGTCCTTTCCCGCCCACGGCCTTCGGCGGCAGGGGGAGGGAGCAATTTCGTCAGATTTCAGGAAATTGTTGTTGCGTCCAGAAACGGTGTTTGGGGTCACGCGCGGAATTGGCAAAGGCGGATCTTCGAGTCACGAACCAATCTTTCTTCAAATAATTTAGAACTTCCAATCGGTGTTTCAATCGCATTCAACAATTTTCCGGCACCGTCTCTGAAACGTTCAATGTTCGCCTAATAAAACCGCGATCCGATTCCAATCGAGGCCACGGCCGACAAGAACAACGCCGGCCGCTAAATCGGCGAATCAAAGCATCGCAGTAAACGCGATCGCCGTATTTCCCGAGGTGGGCCATGCATCAGCGGGCCGGGACGAATTATCAAAACAGGAAACGATCGATCTCCGTGGCAGGAAGATGTATAACGAGGGCCGTGCTGCGTGCAGAATCACCTGGCCGCGGAGAGAGTAGCTCGTCCGGGTGATGCCGAACACCGAAAACGAAGCCCCCGAAGGGCCGGTTCCCCTATTAACTCCCTACGTGCCGCGACGGCTAAATGTTCCCCTTTACGCGAAGATAATGAAAATTACAAATAGCCCAAGCTCCGTACGTGCGTGCACGAACGTATACGCCGGCCGTAGGAGCGAACGTCGAAAGTTTCCCCAACGTCAGAGAGTAGTGGACCCACCCGCGCGCCGTGGACTTATAGGAAATTGTCGGCCGTTATATTTGTTACCCGTGGGAGGGGCGGCAGGAAGCGAACCATCGCGTGGAATACATTCCAAGTGCCGATAAGTAGATTGGCTACGGACCGACCGTTCTCCCCCGGCTGATTTCACGCAATTGCTATTGACCCCACTTCGCTTTTCATCTTTGTCATCGTTTTGTCGTTATCTGGAGGTGAATCCCGAGGACAGAAGAGTGCATGCAACATTTCGTTTGCTTTTCTCGTAACTTACTCGACCTCCAATTAATTCCACTGAAAATTAGACAACTAGGTTTCGTCGATTTCACGGAAACGAAAACAGAGATGGTAGCTTTGGATTAATCATTTCTTTTCCCAAAGTGCGCGGAGACCGGGCATAGTCTGGCAACGAATTCAACGTTGTGAGAAATGGAGGGCAACGCGTAATATAGGGGGTGGCGGCAGCAATAACACGCGCGCGCGTTGCTGAAATTAGTTTTCCAGATAATCATCTCACGGCATTGTGTGTTACGTCTCGCAGTTTCCTGGACGAGAGAGCAAACGTGTAGGGGGAGGGGGGGGGGCGTTGATGCGAAGGTGGAGGAGTTTCGAGGACGAAGCAGCTGTTTCGCGAATGCGGCTGAAAATATGAACGTGGATTAATTCCGAGTTACGAGCTTCTGTTCGATAAGAGGGGTAATTTCTTTTTATAGCGTTGAAGGAACTTTCATTCACTCGCGTTTCGACCGGTTGCACCTTTCAGTACTGTAGTTTCCTTTGACAATTGTGGAGATATAATTTTAATCAGCACGAATTCGGCGCTCTTCAACGGGAGGAGACGAACGCGTCATTCTCGCGTGAATCGGCGATTCTCTGGCTGTCGATGGGGCATTATCCTGCGAGGGCAAGGATAAAGGACAGGAAGCATGACGTCCTCCATGCATCGAACCCCTCCGTAGCTGGCCCGCACCCCTTCGAGCATTTCGTGGCGTTCCCGGTGATTAATGTTGCCGAACAAATTGTCTAGAAAAACATGTCGTAGCCGGGGCATTTCCCGCGCGTGCACTGCACCCTTTATCCACCCGAGTCACCCTTATTTCCCTCGAGCGTGGAGGAGGTGCGCGCCCCTGCGCGCCACCGCCACCCTCCTCCCTTCAAACACAACATCCCGTGTACACGGGGGCCGTTATACATGCCTGCATACATACATTACGCAGATGATATCCGAGTAATCCGATTTACTTCGACTTCGCTATCAACGTCGGAGCCTCCACCCCGTTTCGGGTAATTATACACCGACCAAAGCGTCGCGCCACCCTTCCAACGCTTAACGGGAGATTAGACGAGGCGATTTCGTCGTGGATCCGCCGTGGCGATCGATCGACTTTTTGACGGACAGCGTTGAACGTATCGCACAGTATACGGGAAATAATATAAAATTGATCGGAGACGTACAGATTCATTTCTCTCGCGTCCAAGAGAAAATAAACTTACCTGGAAGCATTTCGCGTTAAAATTCAAGCTTACATAGAAGGAGGAAGTTATCCTGATACATTGCTAACACGATGTTCGAGGATTACGCGGAAAAACAGCCGGGGAAAAATTCTCCGTGGCGGATTCTAAATGTCGTCTCGTTAAAGTCACGCACGACATCGGTACATCGTTCGCAAAAAGGCTGGACAAGCCGCGGCGTGTCTGTTCGTTCGCCGTGCTCTCCTCTCCACTAAATCTTCCCAGTATCTCGCATCTCTCCGCTTCCCACCTGCGAATTACAAATTACCGGAGGACCCGCAGGACTGTACCGGTCCCGCTCGTTTCGCTTTCCTCCCCCTGCCGTTCCCGTCGCCGCCAGTCGAGCGTCACGAGCCGTCACTGAAACCGATACCGATATTTACCTTTCCCACGATCTCTGCTGTTCCGAGCGGAAATAGATATTAGCTGCGCGGTACTTTTAAAATACATTTTTGCAATATTGAATCTTCGAATCTTTTGAAAATTACTGTAGAAAAGTTCAAAAATTCTCTGCTGAATTAAATTCGCAAGTATTGTACATCTACCAAGCTCCTTTGCATCTGTGCATCGTGAAGCTCGTTCGACGTACAATTTTATCGAGCGGTCAAGGGACGAACTTGACGCTCGGGGATGAAAGTTCAAGGTGTCCACCCCTTCGTGAAAAGAAGGTAAGAAAACACGGGTGAAAAGAAGCAGAAGAGACTGGAACGGAGGCTGGTAGCAATTTCGTAGTATTATTTACATCTTCCCTGAGCAGGACACGGTGGTCAGCTCGCGGTCAGCGACGCTTTATACCTGATCGGCGACACCAGCGTACAGGCGGAACCTACCTGTATACATTTCACCTTTTCGTAGGTAAATGCGCGCAGGCTGCACGAGCGCGTACGGGGTACCAGCCGTCGCATAAAGCCCGGATTTTATTACAAGGGGATTCAAATTCCGCGCACACGGCGAGCCCCTACGGCGCGGCCGGGGGCGAGGAGCGAGCGCGGAGTAAACGAGAGGAAAGACCGTAGGAATATAAAAAATGCCGGCCAGGCCCGCGAATCCTCCCGCGGCGTAAACCCATAAACCACTCGCGTATTCTATTCCTCGTTGGTAAAAGTTTCGATCCCGTCCTCGGCTGCTGCCTTTCTCTTCGTCGCTCTGTCCTTCTCCTCGCATATTCGTTCGATACATCGCTGTGAACGGAATACTCTGCAGGCGCGGTAATATGAAATTTATTATTGGCTTAATTTCGTAGTCTCTTTCGCGAGAAATTCATAGATTAAATGGCACAAAGTAATTCATACTCCAGTAGAATATCCACTAATAAATGTTCCTATCTTGTTCGTCTTTTCCCGAGAACTCGCGTGGGAGATATCACCTGAAAAAGGGCACGAGGCACGCGCACGAAATGTACACGTGGTCCCGCGCGAAGACGTAGCTCCCCGAAATGAGAAACGTCCTGGATGTACATATGTATTTTACGTAACGCTTCCACGTGCATGGGCCGAGATGTAGGGAAAAGATTTCACGACGCGGAGAGATGGTAAACGGGACGCTTTAGGGCCATCCGGAGGACGAGCGGTCAATCTAAACGACCCCTTATCTGTCCTCCGCGAGGCGAGTCGAGCATCTCCGACAGGCTTTTTCCACGCTTGAAATCAGAATAAAACGCGGTTACTCGAGTGAAACACAGAGATCGCCGAGATCGGGAATAATGGGTTCCTTTTTCCTCTGGGCCACGCTGCTGTCCAAGGATGGATGATACGAGCGCGTTTTCAGAAGCCTAAACAACCGCATTTGCCTCGGGAACGGCGTGCTTAGCGGCGCGCTGCTTTACCGCCGCCACGTGGCCCTAAATTCGTGGCGGCTAGTAGTGCGAGTCAACGCTTGGTCGGACCGACTCTACTGTCTCAATTAAATCCGTATAATGCGCTATCCTTAACGAGTGAATCCTTTCTGTCTAACTTTGGAAGGATTTCTTGATTATTTAATAGCAAGGATATTGTTGAATTTCTTTTTATCCTTCGTTTGATAAATGTATAAGTATTCCGTATAAATATAAGGATCCGAATTTAATCTACAACTGTGGTAGAATATTTCGAACAAGTTTGTTGCAACATTAAGTTACATTATCCATTGGTACGAAGACCACACAAAGAAACTTCATAAAATATAGAGTACGATACGTTTAACAACAAAGATCGTGTTTCATGCACCGGTACCAATTTCCATAACTTTGCGGAAGTCTTTGCTCCACAAACGATAGGTAAATTCCTCCGTCGCGAAACGGCTGATCGTTATTCCGGCGTTTCTCGAAGCGGTGCGCCTGGTCCCACGATTACCACTGCCACGAAGACGGGTGCGGCGGGGTCGGCAGTTTATAACAGCGTCAGCAGTTGTTACATATAGTGGCTCTCCGGTGCCGGAGAGTTTAAGAGACTGTTACAAGCTGACGCCTTCGTCGGGACTGGTCCGGGATGGGGTGAAAATCAGGCAATAAGAAGGGGGAAGGGGGGTGGCAGACGCGGAACGTAGAAAGGGGAGGAAAGTAGAAGAATGGGTGAGGGTGGTAGGTGAGGCGCAACCCGGTATCCACCCTCGACCCGACGACGAGATGAGTCTGACCCCGACGACGAGGTAGCCGGTGACAATCGGCTCGAGTACCCACCACCCCATAACCGGGGGAGGGTTGCGACAGCTGCGGATCCAATAACTCGCCTCCGCGAAAGGGCTCGGAATGGCGACAGCGTGCCTCCACGCCCGCGTTCCTTCGTTCCGATCGCCTCGTCCGTTCGGTCCGTTCTCTTGGAATTAACTGGACGTAATCGCCACCTGATGTTGCATTGTTCGTCCCTTGCAGGGGGTTTCATTGATCGGTACAGTTTATTAGCGCAGATCTAACTTTCGCGATTTATATTCGTGGCACTAGGTGGGTTTCAATCAGCCTCCACAAAAGTACGGCCAGCAAAAAGCTTCTTCGAGCTCTCTGTTTCGTGTAATCCTACCATCCGTCTTTCAATCACCCGAGACTAGTTCGATCCCCCGAACGCGACCGCACGGCGAAACAATGGGAAGCCGGTTAGATAAACCGGAGAAATCGATCGCACGTGAAAAAAAAAAAGGAGAAGCGAAACAGCGTCGAAAATCGGGCAGACGAGTCTCATCAGACGTCGAACATTTTTCCGGATCCTTTTATTGGCGGGATCGTCGAACCGCCCATCAACATCAGCGCGAAACGACGCGCCGGCACTATCGCGCTCCGGAACACGATTTAGTGGCGACCCCGGCAAAACAATTATATAAATTCTACTGGCGCTGCGACTGCGAGGGAACGTCAATGCTAGGGGGGGGGGCAAAGGGGCAGGGGGGGAGTGGTGATGCCGGCGTTCACCACGGATCGCGGAATTTCCCGAAAAACCGTTGCGCCGCGGCCATAGATTAAACGCAGCCGAGCTGCACACGTCGATGCGACGCGAGCGTGCGGCTGCAGTGGCAACGAGCGGCGGGAGCTATCAGTGACACGTCGCGTGTTAAATCGCTTTGTTGACACACATAACCTGTCTGCGCGTATCCGATACGCGCGATCACCGAACGTGCTCGTTGCGCGCTCGTAGCGCCGGCCAACCCCCTCGAGCGACCAGAAATTCGGTCGGTCGTGTGCGTTTCTCCGTCCCACCTTTTACGCGCTCGTTTCGTTCAATTTTTCCATTTCGGTCGATGCTCTGCCCTTCTCGATGCGGCTGGTTTTATTGAATTTTTCAATTTCGACTTTTTTCTTTACGAGGGGCAAAGAAAGGAGTTCCATGCTGACCCTTCAGAGATAAAACGGGGGGGCGGGGGGGATGAGGAATCGTATTAAAATCATTAGACCTCGCAAGCATTGTGATCGTAAAGAATGGACATCGGCCGGAAATGGTGAACACTGAAGGCCATTCATCGGTACGATTAAACAGCAGCGAACGAAGCGAGAAATATCACACGCAGAGGGCGGTTTTTCAATATCCGTGGGCGAGCCTCGTCGTTAAACAGATCGTAAAGTATCGATAGAATCGGCGCGGGCAAGAGGCTAAGCGCGCGGATACAAATTTTCGGTGTGGTCGCACGCGCGGGCCAACCCCTAAATTCGGTCGAATCGGGGGCGGCGTAGTCGCGATTTCGCCTGCAACGCCGCGCCGCCAGGAAACCCGATTACACGCTGGAAGGATGCTCCCGGTCCACAATGCTCATTGAATTTGTCGAACGGGGAATTATGTATCGGGAGAAGAGCGCGAAGGGTGAACAAAGAGGAGACGCGATAGAACGAGATAGCATTGTGGGGTAACAAAGATTCGGGTCCCGGCGTGAACCGATCGCATTCGAATGCATCACAATGAAATCGCGATCTTGATCGGAAAGAGGCATCGAAGACGGGACGGGGTTGCGGGAAGAGAAGGAGCGCCGAAAGAGGAAAAAAAAAAGAAGGGAAAGAAGGTGGAGAGGAACGGCGCGCGAATCGAGCTCGCATTATATTCGGATAAAATGATTTTATCGATCGTAAATGCAGCGGCCGGTATCGCCGGCTTATGAGCGTCTGGATTTACAACCGCCCCGCAGCTCGCTCTCTGTCCTCCCGGGCTAGTCTCGCGCGCTCCTTTTCTCCCCACGTTGCAACAAAATCGTCCTGAAAGACGCGCGATTCGTATGGCCGCATAAAAATTCGACGGAAGGGCTTGCTTTATGACTCTATTGCTGGAGTCTTCTCCTGGCAATTGGTGATTCGACGTGTTTTTTTCACGGCTGCATCCTTTTTCATTCTTCTTTGGCGCCTCGAGCACGTGGTGCTTGAATTACGTTTCAAATCCCAAATGAAAATTCCATAAATATTCTTCTGCCTTCGATATAAAATGAAAAAAATTGCAACATGTGATTTTAGACCAGTAATCGAGACGGCGGGACTATGTTTCGGGGGCAAAGTATTTCGCGGATCAGATGGTCGATTCGATTCATTCTCTAATGCGCAATGATCACGGGAACGGCTGTTGGATCCTCGCTAATGTGAAAGCTCGCCGTTCGCTTCGCATTAGTTCGCGGTTCTCTGTACAGCGGCGGCGAAATTGATTACCAATACCGCTGCCCTGGCTGGCTGGCTGACTCTCGCGCGTTCCCGTGTCCGTGCAGTAATGATGTTTTGATGCGAGGACCCCGGTGCACCACGCGTATCGACTCCAGTTAACTAATGGAAGCTCCCCGATAATTGCGAGCGCCGACGGAGAGTAAATGTTGCCAGCACGACAGTAATCATCGTTACCGCCGCTGTTCAAGCACATTGCAGACGGATTCGCCCGCTACTGGCAGTCTCCTCGCAGATTGCTTCCTTCAAGTGTTACGAAAATCTTCTGAGCAGATTAATTGAAAGTTTGTTTAATGTTCGGCGCGAATCGCTCCATCGGTTTAGAAGTTATTTTTAATGGGCACGTAGCATGCAAACCCTCGTCCAGTGTACCGATGTTCATCAGTGAAAAGGATGGGAATCGAATTCACGGAGCGTTATAAGCAAATTCGAGCATTATTCGTGTATGCGATCGGAGCCCACTAAATTTCGTCACGGCACCGGAAGATCATGTGGGAGACACCCTCTCGTAACTCTGGCTTTTATGCCTCTTTTCGCGGCAGAACCGTGTCATATGTTCCTGCCTCTCCCTCTCCCTATAAAAAGTAACGAGGAGCTTGACTCTGACTATTGCGCATCAGCGATTTGTCGAATTGGCTCTGCTCGTTTCCACTTCTATACCGTCTATGATTGAATAACTTGATTATCTTAATGGTTACATTGTATTCGCGTCAAGATTTCTGTACGAACTCGGGAATTCAATGTTCAGAAGTGAGTTAGTTAGACCGCGCTTATTAAGCCGTCTGTCCGAACGGCGAGGAGAAAGATAGGGACCAGCGCGTTTCATGAAAAATTCAAATTCGGATCCGGAACGATGACGAGGCGACGAGGGCATCGCTTTTCATCCCCTCGCGTGACGAGGTTCGTTTCGCGCCCTGAAACCGAGATGCCCCCCCTTCGAGTTCATAATCAAAACTGCATTAAAATCTCAAAAGCGGCGACGAGGGCGCGGTGAAAAGTGTCTTGTCATTCGCCGATGGGGTTGGGCGACGCAATATGCCTCCCTTTCTCGATCCGCTCGTCGTAAACCGATAATTTTACCGTGCCGTTACGATCGCGCGTGATAACGCGGCCGTAAAAAGCGCATCCCCGAGGACGATGCCTTCCCGCGAAAATACAGGCGAACGTTTTAATCGTGCCCGTACTTTTTTCACTCTTCCCCGATCGCGATGGTAACCGTAAAAACTAATTACCCCTCGGTCGATCGACGGCCCGCTGATGGCTGCCGAAGAGTCTAGAAGTATGCAGCGCGGAAAATTTCTAAGTAGAACGCATCGGGAAGTGCTAGGGAATGGCTCGTTTAATTGCGGTTGCTTGGAAGACTCGTGGTTTTTAGTGTCCATCGTAAAATCGATTTATCGCCCTCTACTGGAACGTTCCTTCGATCGGCTTTTTGTTAGTTGCCCCTTAAAGGTGCATAAAAGGCAAAAGAGGTGTATGGGTGAAAGGCCTATAAACGCGGGAGTGCGGATTTCGAAATTGATGCACGAG
Source organism: Holcopasites calliopsidis (assembly GCA_023838395.1). Taxonomy (NCBI): domain Eukaryota; kingdom Metazoa; phylum Arthropoda; class Insecta; order Hymenoptera; family Apidae; genus Holcopasites; species Holcopasites calliopsidis. The sequence continues at coordinate 2,248,602 of JALHAQ010000015.1, forward strand.
TCCGCGAGGCCACCCCCGCGAGGATCACAGTGGCAGGGGATGACAGGACCGTTTACCAGCAGCTACCTCGGCTGTAAAATTTTATCCTGTCCGTTCTATGCGCGGCGGGCTTAAGTTATCCGGCGGTGAAGATATTTCTGTCAGTCTCCAACCCTCTCGCTTTGTAAGAAGAAAAAAGAAGGTAAAGGTTGGGCAGTTGCCGCTGCTTCGCCTCCCCCATCCTAACGCTCCGTCTCTGTTCTCCTTTGGCCAGGGGCTGCACGCCATTGTTCGGACGATATTTCAGCCACGGGGTTGTTGCCAGGAGGGTGTCGCGGGGGTGGACGACTGTAGTCAGCTGGCTGTGACACGCCGCCTACGCCACCAAAGGGGAACCAGAGGCGTTTAGGAGTATTTGGGGGCTGGAAAGGGGCCCTCGGTTTATACAAGCAGGGATACTCTTTCATCCAACGATAGCCGAGGCCTTGACTTTGAGGGGAGACGGTGTCGCGATCCTCCCGCGCGTTTACACACCCGGTGGACTCCATTCTCGGCACTGTGTACCTTCTATCGGCGATCTATGCAGGTTTCGTGTTCACTTGTCGTGCCCCGACAAGGGAGTCAAATTTATAACTTTCTTCCGTTCAACTTTTCAGCATTGCTTGCTTTTATATCTTAAGAATTTTCATTCGAAACTCCTCATTAAGTTATCGGTAGGCGAAAATCTTAATTTCTCCAGTCTCTTAGGAAAGCATACATATATTCGCCTCTTCTCAGCCTAAACTCGTTAATTGAACGCGACGCTCGTGGTCGCACGGTATCCACGATTTCCACGCGAGCTGCGGCCAGGAGCGTCCAGCCGTGGCTGACTGAGCATGTCGAGACTTTGATAATTATTATTCATAAGACACCACAGCGGAACGTAGGCAGGCGTGTGACGCGAAGCGAGAAAGATGCGCCACGAAACAAGAGGGGCTGCAAGCTGCCACCGTGTTCTCTTGGCCGTTCTCTCTCTCTCTCTCTCTCTTCGCCCATCGGAACCATGGTTTTCCAACGATGAGAAGGGGGTGTGCTCTCGAGTCAGTCGAGCAGAAACCCAATCACTTCCGGCGTCTGCGCCCATTAGGGCGCCGCGACGCTGACGTCGGCTGACGTACGCCCTTACCCCTGTCTTCCTTTCTCCTCTGCTGCGCCTCCGCTCTCTTTTCGTTTCCCTCTTCGCGGTCCGCTCCGCTGCTTTCACCCCCCGTTGGACCTCTACCAACCTCGAAATAGACCGCAGATCTATTGTTTGGAAAGCGCTCGCACGGAAGCTCCTTCAGCGTGGCTAATGACGTATCGAGAATGCCGCCGTGCTACCCCCGCTGATAACACGTCGCCTCCTTTGTTGTTAGTAAGATATGATAGGTTTCAAGTTGTGTCCAATGGTTGCAGAAAAAATGTATTCGGAGTATAGACACCTCTGTTGCAAGAAGAATTGTGTTCATCTGATAAAAGAAAAGTGTGTAAATGTAGGCGAAGTAGTAGAGCAAACGTTGCGCAAGTCGGCTCAACGGAAACTCAATAAGCCGCGCTGGAAATGAGAACTTTTATCCTCGTGCATATTTTCAAAAGTATCTACCATTTCTTATTGGTAAACGAACTAACGAAAGCTCGATTCTAACGGTGCGCCACGGTAGTTCTCTTTCGGGCGTACATTTCGCTCGGCCACTTCGTCAAATTAACGTACGCGATTCGGCCGGAAATTACGTCCGACAATTACCGACCTTACGCCGATGAAATATCGACGGTGCCCGCCCCGACAGGCCAAATTGAGATGAACGATACATCGACGTACGTACGCGCGTCCTGGCCGAGCTTTCGACCTTATCACGCGGATCGCCTAATGCCCGCTGCCCATGATCCACTGATCTACATAATGAGTCATGGATACGTCCGACTACCTGGCCGCTATCGCTATCTCTGATTATCTGAATAGATTTCTTGCCAGGAACGTTGTCCGTAGATCCGTGCACACGTTCGGGAGGCATGAGCGGAGATATTGCTAGTTCCGGAATTATCTTTCATTAATCGAACTAGTAAATCTGGAAAGAAATTTTGAATATCTCCAATTGCGACTCTGTTTCTAATTGCCGCGTGGCTTTTCTTTTTGTTCCAGGTTCATCAACGCGAGGCGTAGAATCGTTCAACCCATGATCGACCAGAGCAATCGAGCCGGTAAGACGAGCCCAATTCTGTCAACAGACCCTTACACACACACATACAACACCGAAGACGCGTATAATTTCATGTCACCTGTGCCGGGCATGCATCACGGATACGTTTATCCGGCTTATCACGAGGGTTACACACCCGGTCCTTATCGCTTGACGTAGATCGATGCATCGAAACGAAGGAAATCAGCGTGTGCCATAAGCGCTCGGCCGATTTAATGTCAATTATTCAATTGTAAGATGGTTCTGTTAGAAAAATTGTTTCCTTTTTCAGTTATACGTTGTTCGAAAAACGTAGAGCTTTATTATAATTCTATGAAATGATAGAGTTTTAGTATACGATTCATACGATACACTTTTAATCTTTATATTACGTATATAGCAAATGATTATACGAATGTTTTATCTCCTTTTGTTTTATGCACTTATCTATATGTTTTAAAGAATCTCTTCATAACGATTTTATTTTACTCTAATTTTAGATAGTTTGATTTGTATCTTTGTCCAGTTTGTTTATTGTAATCCTGTTCTCTTGCAAGTAGATGCTACTCTCTGTTGTTAAGTTTTTGTTAGCGTCGATTAGCGATAGCGTTATTCAATTATTTTGCTCTTACCCCTAGACGTAAGATCGAATCCTGTGCAGATGCTCTCGAGAATGGAATTTAAAAATACTGGCGATCACGTCGCCCGTTAATTCCGCCCGGTTAGCGTAACTCGACGAAAAATTGACCGCGACGTGTTGTCCGTGCGAAATCCAATGTAATCCGGCTGCTCGGAAGTGTCTCGCGTTTCCAAGTGCCGTGGCAAACTTGTTCATTAATCAATAAACGAACCATCTGAACCGTATTAACCTGTAGCCCGTTTTGTTTCTTTGGCGGAAGCCAATTACCCCCCGTGACTCGATTATCGCCGATGGTAATCGCGGCCCCCGCCCGACCTCTTCATTTTCTGTCTGGTTAACACACACCGATTATCGGTTTCGCCTGCCGCGATGCAAATCAAATTCCGCAACGCGAAATCCCGTTAATTATTGATCGCCCACAACGCGCGGTGCACTACGCAGATTCTTATTTCTTCGCTGCGGCGAAACTGTGTCTAATTAGAATAGTAAGACCAATTTGGGAAGAAGGGAATCCTGATTGAATAAAGATTTGAATTATTAAGATCGAAGGGATCTTGACAGAACGAAACAGAGTTCGGACCAACGTATCTAAACCTACACGAAGCAATTTAACGCCACGACCGAAAATTCCCCTTCGTCGGGGGATTCAGCCACGGTGAAAGAAGGCGAGGCATGGGGCGAGAGGGAAAAACATCGAACCGCCAGTTTCCTGGTCGTGTAATCTGTAAAGACGTCGCGTTTACGAGGAGGGAATCACTTCGTTTGCAGTAAAAGGCGACAACAACGGTTACCTAGCCGGGCTGGGGGGGTTGTGGAAAGTAGCGTCGCTCTCTCCTCTGGGGTTCGAGGGTTCGCCTAGTGATTCGGATGATGGCGGGTCGGCTGTTTCGTGAGGCCCTCGGCCGAGCAAAAGGTGGATAACGTTCCGGATAACGTTCGGATAACGGCGGGATAATTGGTAGCGGTGATCAGACCGAGTTTTACGAGCAGTCAACACACCCCTCATCCCTCCGTTCGCCCCCGAGCACTGTCTTTTTCGGCTTCTCTCTCTCTCTCTCTCTCTCTCTCTCTCGTTACGCTCCTTTGTTTTGCGGACGAAGTGGCAGGCCTATCGCGAGGGGGTGGTTCTCTTGGTTAAACGGAAGAGTGCCAGTATTTTTATGGCTCCCACCCTCGTAAACGCTCGGTGAGTTACGGGTTGTTTGCTATGATTCGAGCCTCTGATTCCGGGGTACATTATCTTGCGCTGCGCGAGGTGTGTTGTTCGGTAGCTATCGAGGAATCATCGGTGATTAATCTATAATAATTGCAATTTCTCGAAGTTTCATGAATATTCTATATACAGTGTATCGTCGGTAAATCGGGTTAGCTCGGATATCGAGCACGCGTGCACGCGGCAAAGTAATTCCAGCCGGAGGAACAGCGGCGGAGAGGGAGCTAACGAGGCGAAATGTCGTCGCTGGCGAGACTAAAGTGGAAACTCGTGTACGGTTGGATTGTCATCCCGAGTCAATCCTGATCACGACGACCACTTCGCAACCCCTTCCTTTTTCTTCGCCGGCGTATCTCTTCCGGAAGGAGCTTCGCCGGCCGAATTGAAATCGATGGCGTTACGTGAGAGTTTCGCGGACGGTCGGAAAGCGAACGATGGCAGTATTCTCTGTGGTTAGCGATGCCCAGGACTAGGAAGAAAAATTCGCGCGAGCGCACGGAACTCGCCCCCTCGTTTCCCGTCCATTTTTCCGATTCCTCCGGGACTCGGCGGTCCCGCCATCGTTTGCCCTACCTCCAAAGCTCCTGGACGATCAGCAGTCCATTAAAGCTTAATAGCCGAAGCATTAGGCCCCTGGGCAGATTTTGCTCGAACGGAAGCGAGATAAATGTGTCTTTCAAATGCTCCCGGTCCCCGGTGAATCGGGGAACCATGCCCGGTCCTTTTCTCTTCGCAAGTTTAGTCGCCAGGTGAAACGTTTTATATCGAGGGTTGGATCGATAGTTTGCCTTTGCCCCGACAGTGTCTCTAATTTCCGAGGGTCACTGCTCTGTTAATCGATCGAAATCGTTTTGATTCGATGTTTCATGATACTTAAGCTCACGCTCGTTGTTCGCGCTGCTCTTATTATGCAAAAATCGGTTGCTTTACGTTCCCCGATTAATGTACTCTGAATAATTTACATATTCCACTCGAAGAGTCTGCAGTCTCGGTACACTATGTATCCGTCCGTCATCCATCACCATTTACGTATCAATTTGCCGGCTGAACAGACAACGATACTCGCTTTAGAGAGCGACTTAAGAGGCGAGCGAATTTCCTCAGCGAAGACAGCGGGAGCATTCAACGCCCCGTGAAAGAACGAAACGCACGAAAGCCGATTTCCTCCGCGGCGTTAGCCGGGCTATGTAATCACCGCGAGTCGCTCGAAACGCTGATCGCCAGACGCGCGAGCGAGGAGCGCTCGAATCCGTTTGCGTTCAAGCTGCGTCATTGCTCGTGTTCCTTTATCCGGAAGTATTATGTCTACGGCGGAGAAGAGGAAGAGGAATTACGGTGGCGGTTCGAACGGAGCGGCCGTTCGAATTATATCGGGCGGCGGTGCCGCTAATTCAGAACTCGTTCCCGAGGCTGGGCAGCATCTCCAGAGGGGTGGAGAGGAGGAATCGGGGGACGCGCATCCTCCGGGTCGCGTTTCTTCGTGTCGAGCTAATGACGCGCGTCGACTTTATCATCAATCACACTTTCATTACGCAGCTGCTCCGCATTGACTCCGCGCGGCCCGCGGGCCCATTGTTATTATGCCAAGCTTTCTTCTGCGCCCCATCGACTTGCTCAGGAGTGTGCTCTTGCTAGGAGATAACCGAGAGCAACAGTGTAAACTCAGTAGTTTCGAGCCTTCCGTCCGATAACGATTCGCTCGAGCCCCCATATCCCCGTACGCTAATTCGAGCAAAGAGCGAAATCCCCATTTCGTCCTCTTCTCGATCGCTGGAATGGAGCGATACAATAAAGCTAATACAATCTGGATCCAGGGAGACACGGAGGCAGCTTGTACGTCGTAAAACGATGCGTCGCGGCTTTATATTTTATAGTCCGAGTAGCTGCTGGTCCGTGTACCGTACGCACGATCGAAAGGAGGAGGATTTAAAAGGGATCGCAGTTTTATGGTCGGTATTAGGAGAGCGGTAGCGTTAAAACCACGCGCGGATGCTTTTACTGCCTCCATGAACGTGCATAAGCGCGGCTAATTTTACGTTAATTTCGAACGACGGCTAAGCCCGTCCTCCATTGTTCATCAGGCGGCGTTGGACCCTCTAATAACTTCAAATAATCTGTAATTTTTTGTTTTTTGGCGAATCGATGCTCTTTTCGTGCAACTCGCCAGTGGACCTTCCAATCAGTAAATGGCGGAGCTTTGATTTCATAAATCCCCGTTATCGAATTCAATTAACACGCTGGCCATTCGATTTCAGAGTGTACTGCAATATATTTTTAGAAGTCTGCTATTCAGCGTTGCTGCAAACGTTCCAAAAACTCGTAGCCCTTCTGCCGCGTACAAATGGGATGGTTTCTGGGAAACGTCAGTGGGCGTAATTGACGGAGCATCGTCACGGCGCTAAATAGTGCTATGCTAAGCAGAAGTTTCGCGGCAAACCCGCCCCTCGCACCGGTCCGTGGAAATCAGATAACTTTGCCATTCAGTGTGCAGATACCTGATTCAGGATTTTCCGTTAGCTCTTCCGACTTTAAAATTCATACAAAAGATAGAGACGTAACGAATTAATTAATTAGTGGTATTCGTTCGCAATTGTTCAGGTTTATATTTTACCTATTACGATTGTATCCTTATCAAAAGTTTGGCGCGCGTGCTCTTACCTTCGGCTTAACGCCGCGGCAGCAAAGGGTGGACGGTACACAGCCAGTGGTAATGCCGTCGTTCCTTCGCGTGTTCACGGAACGACGCAGTAAAAATGTAACACCGGCTCCGAAGTGCCGTAAAGCTGTGACCGTACGGTGCATTTCGTAACGATGCGGCGATAAAAGGCGTCGGCCGAGCTAGCGCGAACCTTCCACTGCTCTTTCCCCTCGTCGTCGTTGCTGAACAAGTTGTTTCCGATAGCAAGTACTGAATCGAAGGCACTCGATTCTTTTGTTTTTAAGACGGTGAAATTTTAAAACGAAGGCGTTTAACGATGTCCTTGCGAATTCGTAGAAATTTTCTTTGAGCTTTGGACGTCCTAGTCTTTAAGCCAAGGCTTAGTCGCATCTTCGTTGTCAACTACGAACGGAGAGACGCGATTTCCTAGTTGTTTCGCGCGAGAAACGATTTACCACGAATTACCCCGGTGGTCACAGTTCCAATGAACACATGGTCGGGACATGCGTTCGGTTTTACGAGACGTGAGCCGCGTCGGTTTTACGCGTACGAGGTAACGACGACTCGGAAAAGGAATAACCTAAGTCGTCCGTCGAAGATATCTTAATTGCTGATTTTGCTTATTATTCCTGGCATTCGCCGATAGCGCGGGGTCAACGCGAGCTACGAGAGTTCAGAGCTATAGATCACGGGAAAAGGTCGGTTTTCTTCTGTCTCTGCCTCGCGCGAACTCTCCACCAGCCCTCGTCCTCCTCGCCCTTTCTACGGCTTCTTCAAGCTTCCTCTACGACGCTCGCTTTCACAGGAGCCAGATCGTCGTCCACGATTCGCCTGCACGTTTTCCCATGCTGTCGTAGATCGACAGGCGATCGTCCACAGGCTTTTGCCGGCAATGATCGGCGACCCTTACAGGATCGACTCCAAAGCGCATCCGGTGATTAGTGTTTAATTGAGCGGCTTGTTTTTCATTCGACTGGTCGCGTGCGTGCAACGTAATCGCGTTACAGGCTGATCCTAATCGGATAGGGTTGCTGCGGACGCTTCGGGCTGTGGCGATCGGTGGCTCGAAGCCGGCTGGGAATTTATTTCCGCTAGTAGGGATTTAGCACATCCTTCGAGCGCATTCCTTATAATTATTGCACTGACCGCCTATAATAACGCTGTATGGAGACAACATTTACGGGATCGCAGCTCCATTTACGATAAATCTACACGAACGTATTAAGAAGATAGTGTCCACATCCCCCGCCCTAACATCAAGCTCAATTTAAACGATCCGAGCGTCTTAACGAAACGACCAGGATCAAAGGGCCAGTGTCGTTCATCGAATATTCCAATCGGACCACGAGGGTAGCCCCCTGCGAATTTAGCTCGCGGACCATCCGTCACGCACTCGCTGAGAGGTCTCGGTTGATAACGCGCCCCTTCTCCACCCCGCATCGTTTCACGTTGCAGCACGCTATCTGACCGTACGCAGAGAGAAAGTGGGAGAGAGGGGTTCTCCGTAAGCGAAGGTCAGAGAGTCCAGTTTAGCCGGGTGCGGATTGTACAGCCACTCCATCTCACTTGGCGAGCATCCCCTTGGTCCGTCGCAACCCCCTCGCAACCCCCCCAACGCCGATCGCCGGCACATCTGATTCCCCTTTCCTCGTCGTTCTTCCTGGCCGATTCTTCCACAACCACCTCCTCCTCCTCCTCCTCTTCTGCGGATCGGCCGGCGTCGTCCCTTCCGCGCTGACCATCAATCAAGCTTGTCAATTTGTAATGGCGATTCTCTGTGTCCATCTCGGGAGAGAGGTCCAGACACCCCAGCCCACGCTCCTTTCTTCCGTCTCGCCCCCTCTCTTTCTCTCTCTCTCTCTCTCTCCACCCTGTCCGCTGTGCGGTTCGATCTCCGTGCCACTCTATATCTGGCCAACTCGACGAACCGTGGAGGGGTATGGTGAAGGAGAATTCTCTCCCTTTCGTTCCCGGACGGTAGCTGGACACTAGCTCGCTGTAAACGTTCCCGCCGCCACTGATGGGATATCGGTGGATAGAGAAAAAGAGGAAACCCCCCAGTTGCCATCCGCGTGAGCGTCCCCAACCGCCCCTTGGTCCACCGGTGCGCTAAATAAAATGGATGTGCCAGTGTTGGGAATCGGGAGATATTGTGAACACCCCCCCACGTGACAATGTCTCGTCGTCGAAATCGCTGACCTCGACTACTCGCTGCTACTCGTCGACTTTACTATATTATTTCCGACGCGAATGAGTTGAGTAAATATTGGGAACGGGTAATTTGGACGGTTCAATTTCGGCCACGTTCCGGGTGCTATAAGTGGTCGTACATTTTTTTATTACGCACTGAAGCTCTATAAAACTCCGTGGGAATGCTTTACGCCCATCCTAAATATAACCCTCTCGGGATCCCCGAGTTTTAAAGCTTTAAATGTCCGAGACAGATTTATGATCTAAATAAAACTGCCTAATGAAATAAAATACCATTTGTTTTGTTCCCATCGATGCTACAACAAATTATACATGACACGATCTATCCGATAGAATTCGTGTACAATTAATACTGAAAGCGTAGCTCCGTCTTTGCGGTACTTTAACAAAAATAAGAAGCACCTTTCGTATCACGTTTCACCTGTCACTTTGTTTGCCATGGTTCGCCGCACCGTGTAAAACATTCTCCGATGAATAAGCGGCGATATTTCATCCGGGGCCTGCAAAGAACGATCGAAATCGAGGGGACAGTCGAGTGAGGACGATTCCTGTCCCCTGGCCGGCCTCCTCGGTCGTATAAGATTTTTTTCTCCGCGTTTCGTGTCACGTAGACGTGATATAGAGTTACTTAGAGTGCTGATCCCCCGCGCATTACGCTCCCAGCCTTTGAAAGGTGTCGGATATGGCTCCTTATACGACATAGATCATACGTTAATTGAAATGGGGTGAACAGGCGCCAGTCGTCGAATACAAACGACCGATTTATAGAAATGTTATTATTTGTCGGAGGGTGAGTAGAAATGGGACGAGACTGGCCTTAACGGGGAAATCGCATCCTATCGCATTAGAGTCTCCGTTAGAGCGCTAAATTTCCAACAAATGAAACGTAATGCCGAGCGAACAGAAGTCGACCATTTCGGGGGGTCTTCGATGAGTAATCGAGATTGGATTATGAAACAGTCGTGAAACTCGACCTTGTTTTAGTGGAAACGGTAAATAGCTGTGATTACGTTCCGCAATAGCGAATAATAAATTCAATGAATTTCTGGCTCGTGTAGTTCAATTTTCCATGTACATTATCAACGCGACGCTATTCCTGTTTGAGGTCACCGTACGGGTGTAATATTTAATTTGTCATTAATAATAAACCACTCTTTGCTGTCCCGTATTTAGAGCAGCATTCACGGAAGCACGATCCGCGGGGATAACAATAGAAACAGCTCTATTTTAAATATCGGTGTGTTAAGAATTCTCAGCTCTCATTGAGCCTGTTATTTTTACCCCAAAAGCCAGGATATCCTCGAGTATAGATCATTCTACGTCGCCATTCAAAAACGGAGAGATACTCGGTATCGCATTCCAAATACGCGTCCACCCCCCTCACCGCGTCGAATAAGACACGTAGACTAATTTCCTCCGGCGGAATCGGTTCCCGTGTAAAGGAGGCAAGAGGTCCGCTTCGCTACCCTCACGTGTACGTGCATAAGCAGACGCTGGGGCGGTTCCTCGGGCACGGAAATGAAGTCTTGGTCGGTCACGATCGCTATGAAAAGATAAGGTCCGAACTCTCGAGGGCGCTGGACACGACCCTCCCTCGTCCTCTCCTTTCCCTCCCCTTCCATCCATTCTCTCGCTTCGGGCCCTCGTCCCTCGACCTATTCCCGGTCTCTCCCAACTAGATTTTTCATACCGTGGATCGCGTCCGGCGTATCAAGCCGCACTCGGGAGGCTATGCCCTGGTCACCACGTATCACGAAGGGTGGACCTATCTTATCGGCGTAGCCGTAATGGCCTGTTCTATCTCATCTCCAGTCTCGTTGACCGTTTGCCCCCTAGACCACTTTCGCCATCAAGGCTCTACCGCGGCAATGGCGAGCGGGAAGAAACCTGGCCGCCACGAGGGCAGACAGACAAGAGGGATGGTATCGCGGAAACGCATCGATGCCGTTGGCCGGCTGTTAAATCGCTCTATCGTCGTCCGAGGCGTTCTTCGATTCACCGGCGGAAGGTCGCTCCCTTCGCGTGTTGATCGATATTAGGTTGGAGGGAGTAAACGAATTCGGTTCAATTACCGTATCTTACGTCACAATTATCCTTCGTTAATTGAATTGCACAAAGTGTCTCTGAATATATTGATTAGTTCGTAATACATAATAATTTTGACAATCCTGACAATCTAATGAAATAATACTTTAAAAAGTCACTTCCCTCGTGGCCTCAGCAATTCGTCCAGGGATTAGGATTTTTCCACGCGCTCGTTCCAAAAGCGGCCTCGCTCGATCGGCGTACTTTCGATTAAGAAAATTGAACATTAAGTGATTAGATCGGGGAAATATCGGTCCGCCCTGAGCCTGTCCCGCGAAAGATGGGAAGAGGGACGGAGCGATCAAGGATTACTTACTCGGGAACTCGGGGCGTCCCGGCGAAACGAAGTTCACTCGGAGCGAAGTTACATCGCGACATTTCAAACGACCAGCCAGCCGCTGCTGGGCTTATTTATGCTCGTCGTAAGAAAAGACACTTCCGACGTTTGTGGCTCTCATAACCGCCGTTTATTGACACCGTTAAGAACGCTCTGTGCAACCCACGAACGGGTGCCCTCCGGTGGGACTGTTGCGTCCGCTCGTCTCGTTAAAATCGTAATTCCTCTGGTCCGCGTTTAGGCGGGGTGCATCATTATTTCAATGCCAACGCCTCCTCGAGGTGTCCCGTCTTGGCGTGCCGGCCGGAATTGAAAGGAATCGCGATGCTAGTTGACTCCTGGACGCTTGATTAATCGAGTCGCGAGAAGGTGGAGAGCGAAGCGTCCTTCTGCTTGTCGACGTCCACTTTGATTCCCCGTGGGACACCCAATAAATATTCAGAGGGGGAAATGATATCTTGGACTGACGTTAAAAGCGGCCGTTGAATGATCTTCAGATCACGTGGCGTGCATCGTCTGTGTAATCCTGAAATTGCGTCATATTCCGATGCGATCTGCAGCGGAAACAAATTATCCATGATTTATGAGCATGCACTGCGACTGAATATTGAACGCCGAAAATTCATGTGCTTTAGCAATATCGTCCGACACCCCGCTCGAACTTTCGCCTCGGGACAAACGTTTTTTCTATTTAAAAAGAAAAAGAAAAGAATCAACGGCTAAAGTGGCTGTTAGGAAACGTTCGCAAAATCCAGCCTACGGCTTTCGTCGAGTGGCCACGTGGTCTCGATTCGCCATATGGCGCGACGAAATCGCCGTACGAATTCCCGAAACGTTTCTAATCCATGTACTCGAGACGAATCGTTCGTCGCGGCGGCCGTCGAGCATATGTCGAGTCGTCTGCGGGTCCCCCGAGCGACAAAACAACGCGTAGCTCTACGGTGTGGGCAGGGCCCAGGTTCCTCGCGATTACCATAATTTATAGCCTATCGGTTAATTAAAATATCTAAATACCGTATTGGCAGCATAAGATCCGATAATATATATCCTAGCCAGCCGGTTGTCTACCGCTCTCTCGTATCTCGTCCGCTTCGTACCTTATAAATATTAAATGTTTTATGGACCAGCAATACGCGCTCTCTTCTCCCCCTATCCCCCGCCACCCCCCCCCCCCCACCCGCGGCAGTGTTTGCCGTCCGATCATTAATTATTTATCGCGTCAACTAAGGAGTCAGTCAGCCGCGAGCGCTGTTCGGGTTTTATCGAATCGCCGCGGCGAATTTAACGAATCCCGATCCGTCTGCGTCTCGATCGATAGAAATTTATGTCGGACTGGTAACGACCCACAGCCGGGGTGAACGATCAGCGGCTAGAAAAAAGACAATGGAGGCTGAAGAACTGGGTTAAAATATGCCAACGCTCGCTGGCCCGGGGAAGGGGGTAAATTAATTTCGGCTTGTCACGGGGAGGACATCCATAAATGCAGTAGCTTCTTTGCTGCCTCATCCCGCTTCGAATACATACACTTGTTTCTTCTCCTTCTCTCTGCTCTTCTTGCTCTTGCCCTTCTTCCTCGTTCTCCCTTCGAGATCGCTTTGCATCTTGCGCGACAAAAATTCGCCCCGTCACGCTGATTGCTTATGCATTCGTAAGCAAGTACTTCGGTGAACGGGGAAGCGAATCGACTTTACTTTCGCCGACACTTAGACTCTGCCAGAACTATCATAGAAAACCGGGACGATATTGGGATGCCAAATTTCCCGAATTTCCCCGAAGATTTTGTCGCACGTTCCACGGTATCCTAAATGCAACAGAGCCGCTCTCCGGATCGATGTCCGCCGCTGGATATCCGAAGGCACAAGAGCGTAGGAAAGAAGCGAAACGTCCGGGCGGGGTGTACGCTTGGAAAGGGAAGTTGCTTGCTGGAGACAGCGGAAGAAAAATAGCGGAAGTCATCGACCTCCAAGGGGCTATACATCAGAGGGTCGCAAGGGGTGTGCTTTGTGTGTGGTCGTTTCCCGGCTTCGCGTACACGCTTTCGTACGCGAGTAGAAGTTAAGGAAAGAGAAAAACTTCCTGCGAGGAGGGAGAGGGGGGGGGGACAAAGTGGGTGGAGGCAAATCTAGGATAGTAGTCCTAGCGTTTCATCATCTCCCAGCGTAGAACGGCGATGACCCGACTCGAACGTTCTCCCCGACGAACCCGGGACCGGGGTTTATCTTAAATGAGACTCCCCTGGGGCTTAACTCGACTTGGCATGGCTGGCTACCGCCTTGTACTCGTGCTAGGATATATCTCTGATTGATTAAATTCCTGCAATTACGTCGTGTCGTATATCACACCCAGCGTCCCCAAGGAGACCGTTTTAAGTCCTGCCGAGATGTATTGTTTCGTCACCCAACGCTCCCGCATTGCGGGGAGTCTCGGTTGGGAAAATTTGCGTTTTCGTTGGGACAAGGGAGTCCGTGGCGATGTTAATCTTTTAATAAACGTCGTCTTGCAGGGGTCTCGAATGGTGTAGGGAATTTAGGAAGTGTCGACACTTTTGTAAACATTTTAGATCGATGAAAATGGATGTTGAACAAAAAAAATATGTCGGTAGCCGAAAGTCGAAGGGAATGTGCGCGTTAGAGAGAATGAAAGGGCGGGAGGGAACAGGCAGCAGGCGGATGAGTTATTAGATCCGGCGTATCCGGTATTGCGTCGCGGATGACCAATAGTTTCATCGAGGGATTGTTGAAGGTTCCGGAGCACATTTCCGGTTTCCGCTCGACGGATCACCCTTCCCTCTGCCTCTTCTTCTTCTTCCTCCCCGTGTCTCGACTCGACCTCTCGGAATTTGCTTGTCCGTGAACGGCGAGGGCTACACGCGTATCTTGGCTCCCTCTGCTACCCACTAACCGTGACAATTTTCCGTGTCTCTTTCACTCGTTTCAACCCCTAAACCCAAGGACGGTTTTGTCCGTAGATGGATATTACCGTCATCCTAGTGTCTCCTCGAGAGATTAATTTTTTTAAGTAGGGTCTACGTCGAGCTTTCCTGTTCTATTACCTATCCACATACTATCATGTTCAATTATACGACAATCACTATGACAATCGTCGTACAGCATCGTTCAAAAGAAAAAAACAAACAAACAGACTTTCACAGTTGGTTTCCTGCGCTAATTAAGTCGTCAATGCTAACCCAAAGACAAAAGCGTGTCGGGAAGGCGGGTCGAACATGCCTCCACGTTTAAATCCTGCCGGAAGTTGTCTGCCACACTCGGCCACGGTGCGAGCTCCCTGGGAGCTGATTCTTGTTACTTAGACTGCTCATATTTATCACGGTCCTCCTCGCATCCGTTGGCGGCCGTTCTTCCGCGGTTTTCGCACCACGTTCCACCGGTGGAAGCCTTTGGCAAACTCCGAGCCTTGGCTCGGGTTATACCCCCATGGCGAAGCGAGGACGCTGACGGTGTCACCGGCAACTAAGTTCAGAAGCTCGGTTTGCCCCTCCGGTCTCCAATTCCTTCCTCACACCCGCGAGGATTCGTAGCTACGGGTTGCAGCCGGTCTCTCCAGGCTTCTCGACCTCTTACCACGCTTCCGTAGCCAAGGATCTACGTCTGAAACGTAGCCAGCCATCCTGCCGCTGCGCCGGGCCGCAACCATAAGTTACTAATGTTGTTCCCGTGTTAGCGAGGCCGAACGCGCACCGCTATCCCCGCAAAACGGATTTCCAAGTTTTACCTCGTTTCCGAGGGAGGATTATCTTCGTTGGTATAACAGATACGCTTTGGTGGCTGCTCGGAGGTGTCTTTCCGCGTTTTGCGGTTCGCTCGAACCGGCTGATTAAAGGTAATCGCGAGCGTGCTGTTCATCCGCAACCCTGTGGCTAGGCAAGGGACGGTGGCTTAGGTAATACGTTGGGTGCGTTCACGACGAGCTGTCATAAGCCTGGCGTTTCATGAAATTTAGAGAATTCTGTTATTTTCATTAAATGCAATTTATCCATTTCAGCAATGCTTATTATCAGCTCAACATCGTACAAGCACCTGTATGTAATTTTCATTCGCCCGGGTTGCACTGTTTGTTAATTTGCACGTTTAGATTAATTTACGACGATGTAAGAGCAATTTGTTGGCCGTAGCATTTAATTTGTCAGATGGTGATGAGCGTGCTTCGAGCGCGAGTTATTCTCTTTTTCGTTTCGAATTCATCGAATTTCATTGACTCCCGTTACGTCAAGCCAGGGAACCGACTCATAAATTCCGCCAGTCGTTTCTGCATCCGCAGCGGTTCGCATAATTTATCACCGATTATAACGATGCACAGGTTAACCCGTCCTTATTAATCAATTCGCTGGCTATTTATTACGCGGTCGGCCAATTTGTAATCGTCGCTAATCCGACCATTACTCAATTCTGTAAATCGCTAGGCGTCAAGGAAACGGAGCGTTGTACACTTCCCTCGTATGCACAATCATCGAACAAAAGGGAAGCGCGGCGGTTGCCCTGAAATTGAGCACCCGAAAGAACCGCCAATTCCAAAGATACAAGAACGCGCACACAATTCCATCGCCATACCAAGATGCAAATTCCTTCGAAATCGTGTTGACCCGTTTAAACGACACCTCGGGGCTGCTCCGCGTCGCATCCTCGGCATACTTTCTCGCGAGTTAACGCGTACGCAATTAACCTCCTCCACCTCCGACGCCGGCTCTAAATAAATGACCAACCACCGCGGGGGTACCGCCGGCAGTTTCGGGGTCGGGAAGGGTGCAGAGAGCGTCCGTGGCGAGTAAACCAACAGCTTTGCGGATTACCCGCGCCGCCAACGCGCTTCGAGAAACGGTTTATTGCGTTACATCGAGTTTTTCCCGCGGCGGCTCGTTACCAGCGTGATCCCAGCGTGTCGCTTGGTCACCGGCCCTCGAGTTGCACGCCTCGACCCCGAGGAAAAGTAACGCGGCCTCGTGATGGGGGGGAACGGCTAACGAACTCCCCGAACGACTCTGAAGTGCTATCTACACGAGACTCAAAGGCGCCGTAAGAAGTGCCATTAAGGCGGCGATCATATCTCCCGATAGTTCGTCTTCGTTTATTAAAGCGCGATGAGAGCGGGAGGGGCAGCCGAGTTCCGCTCGAGCTTTTTTGCGGCCGGACCCGTGCCCCATGGCGAATCGTTCGGGACCGATAAGAATCTGACGAGCCGGAGAGATACCATCGACTCCTTTTGTTCTTGCATCGATAGCGGGCAATGGACGGTAGGAATTGGTCCTGCAAGCTTAACCAGCCCTGACACGATACTGTTAAACCATTCTCGGAGCAAGATAGTTGCGGAGTAAAATAGGATAACATTGATTGTTTCACAACCTCCTTACTAAAACAGAAAAAAAAACAATGGCTATTGATGTAGCTTCAGACCTATGTGAAAATCGTTATTACCAGCTAACAAAAGAAGAAACGATCGATTCGTTTCCTGCGGCGAAGAGGATCGGCAGAGCAGCTTTCTCCCACCAATCACGGGAGCCGGAACGATCATCGTGGATCCAATAAAACGGAGATTCGAATGATTCTCGCGAGCATCTCCTGCGGCCCACGAGGCAGCACGGAATGTAGCCTCGTGTTATGGCCAGCCACGATATCCCACTAACGAGGGATGCGCGCTTACGGTGTGATTAAACCGCGATATAACGCAGCGGGACGCCCCGGGACCTGGCCACGATATGGGAAATTAAGGAATCGGCCGCGCGGGAGGCGTTCGAAGAAATCGCGAACGAAGGGGAATGTACTCTTCGCGCCACCGTAGGCCAGTTTCTTGCTTCTTTCTGTACGTGCAAATTGCGTCGTTAAGCTTCGCGAGAGAGAGAGAGAGCCTTCCCTCGATTATTCCTCCGCGAAGTACGCGGCGAATCGAAAGTTACGCGCGCGTCGAGCCTCGTTAGGAATAGGTGTAAGGGGCAGCTTCTTGCACAGAAATGAAACTCGAGTGTACGATGGTGAAATTGCGATGCTCGTTTCGTTGATTGTCGTTTTGCAATGCCTCGCATTTATCATTCTTGCTAGAATTTCGATTAGAGGGTCGTAGGCTCGTTTAAGAAATTAGTGGAGCAGTGTCTGTTTCGCGAGTGTAGATACCTCCCAACTTTTGGATTGGGATATTATGTAGTTGAGGTGGTAGATTAAAGAAAAAAAAAACAGACAGAATCACGACTATACAACCATCGGAAAATGATTTGCATGCCATTGTCCGTGCTCCCTCGTCAGTTCGCAATTCCTGAAGTTCCTCCGTAGGGGGAGAGCGCAAAAATGCGCCGGGGTATGGAATTCGCGGCAGAAAAACAGGCGTCCAAGGAAACAGGAGAACGGAAGGCAAAGAACGTTCGCAATAATTGTGATTTACGGTTCCATAGCGGGCGGTACAAAGCGCGGCGAGTTTGTTTCAATGCGTCACGCCGAAGAATTCGCTGCGAGCACGGGGGCAGCATTACCTTTATGATTAATGATTAATAAGAAGCCTGTTGCAAAATGTAGCAAGTTGACGATGGAGTGACTCGTGCTCGTGGGAATTGCACGTGTTATTTATTTAAAACAAATACGGAACCAATGTCTTGCCAGACATATAGCGATTAGAAAAAATAGCAGCTATAAAAAGATCAATCGTAGCTCGATTTGTTCCCAGTATGTACACCTTCCCGCTTCACTTTTCAGTTACTCGCTTAAATTCCTGAACTCTGCAGGAATATACGTTCGAATTGCCAAGCAGCCAACCAATACACGCGCGCTGAAACAATTGCTTGAGAAGCGAACCATAAATATACCAAATTAATAATTTCTCATTGTATCGAGAGAAACCAGGGTTGAGCGCAACCGAGCGAGCTGTACGTACAGAGGAACACGCAAAACGAGCTGGCATTCGACAGGCAATAAACGGCCATACGCGGGACAGTATCGTTCCTCGGGCGAGCTAGTCCAGCCAGATTTAGCATAAGAAAGGCTTAGAAGAGTGTTCCACAATGGCTGGGATCCAATTCGGGATTTCAAGATGACGCTTCGCTCTGTCCCTCTCCTTCCTCCCCTTCGTTGCTCGTTCTGCTAGTATTGGTAGCCGAGGGTAGGACGCAATCAGTGGCCTTGATTTATCGCGGCAATATACATTAAGATACCGACATTAAAACTAGGGGAACTTCCCGTGGATTCCTGGCTCCATTACCGCTTACCAAAGAGAGGAGCGAGAGCTGTCGTCGCGTCTGCCCGAGCCGTTTCGAAATGGACCAAGATTGAATCTCCATTTCGATCGTCTCGTGAGTGAATTGCCGCGTGCGTGCCTCCTGCTCGCGTCCGTTCACGGATATCGGGATTACGCAAGTAGAGCGATGGTACGAATCATTTCTAGCGTAATAGCGCAAGCAATTTTCTTCACCGGCGCCGAGAGACGTTTCGAATTTTCACAGCAAAAATTGAATTATTTTCTGTGGGTGCTATACACGCGCAATTACACTTCCAATGGGGTGACATGAACGCATCGATCGGTTATCACACAAAACACAGCTCGCCGGATCCCCTAGAAAGTGTCATTGCTTTCCTAGTTTCTCGGGACTAAGAGTCGCAAGATATCTTTCCAAGGAACCGGCCAGCTTTTCCAATACCAGCTCACCGACTATAGAACAGTGTTCTAACCGTAGTAACGTGTAGTCTTTCCGCCGTTGTCCGCAGGTCCCAGCGGAGCGTACAGTCCGGATGCGACGATGGGCTACATGATGGACGGACAGGCGGCGAGCATGATGCACCGGCCGCCCGGTGATCCCACCTTCCACAATCAGTACCATTACCCGCCGGAGTACTATGGACATCACTTATAAAGGTACGTGGGAAAGTAGCTTGCTCGACTCCGTGTCACCCCGAGCGACACGAGACGGGGCCGCATCGCGGCGGATTTGATAATCTGTTCGATGAATAGTAGCACTA
Source organism: Holcopasites calliopsidis (assembly GCA_023838395.1). NCBI lineage: Eukaryota > Metazoa > Arthropoda > Insecta > Hymenoptera > Apidae > Holcopasites > Holcopasites calliopsidis. The sequence continues at coordinate 2,267,873 of JALHAQ010000015.1, forward strand.
AATTGTGTTTCCATCAGAACGAAGAGGCAGAGATACTTTAGAATATATTTAAATGTCCAAAGTGACGTTCTGTCATCCGTCGACGTAAAACGAAGCTCTCCTCTAACACGCTTATTCTCAAACGTTCTTTCTGTCACGTTCCAGAAGTAGTCGCGAGCGAAGATTAGAGAGCGGAATGACGGTTTTCTTGCGGAACGAAAAGTAGGGTGCTCCGGTTGATCGGCAAAGGTACACGGGGGTCGCGAGGACGTGGCTGAGCGTCGTCCCCGTTGCCGTGATCGACGCGGAATGAAATGACTCCTCGTCATCGTGGTCGAGGCTCGTGCGTAACCGGCTGCACGACCCAGGAGCACACGATGGGGACCGGTCGAAGCCAGTGAAACAGCCGTCTGATTCCGGTTCGAAAGCAGAAGGTGACTTCGAGCCGAGAGGAACGCGGTGTCGAAAGTGTGGAACTTTCGATTCTCGGGGAGGACGCGGGAAACCGGAAGGGAAGAGAGAAACGGAGGAAGGGGTTTGCGGCTTGGCGGACAAGGAGGAGCCGCAAGAGAAAATTCATGTGATTGTTCTGTGTACAAATGTCGCGGTGTAATATTGTAGTGATCGGAGAATTTAAATGTTAAATTTTAATACGGTCGCGATCGAGCTATTATTAATAATTAACGATTATACGAAGAGGACAGGGGCGGCTAGATCGCGAGGAGGTGACCTCGAATCAGAGTGATATAGGCAATTTCTAGCGGGCATGTGTACATTAAAGGGAGTGGAAAATAAAAATGTGGAGGAGAGCGGGGAAGGGTGAACCCCGATGCTCGTACGCGTCGCACGGTTTGTACATTAGACAGATGTCCGCGTGCAAGAGACGATGAGACGAAACGAAATTTTACAGGTGCGAACCAGGGGTTGAACGTGCGATGAAAGAGAAAACTAGACGATCGAGCGGTATGTATGTATATATATATACACACACAAACACACACACACTCGCGCACGCAGTTACGCAACCATGTGTATAGATATATGCGGGTATAAATAAAATAAATAATAAATAGGGAAAAGAATTTTAGAAGCGCGGCGGGTGACGTTTAAAACCGACGACGAGGGGGTGAACATAGGAGGTTCGGTTTTAACGCGCACGCGCGCGTACAAAGCTAATGCAAAAGGGTGCAAGGGTAAAGAAGCTAGCAAGTGAGAGAACTAACGGAACAAATCTAAGAAATAAGCACGAAAGGAGGGAGAAACGTTTTAGGGCAGAAGAATGGAATCGACGCGTGTGCCGGACTCGAGCGTCGACCACATTCACTTGCATATATAAATAGGTGACATTGAAATTTGTACAGTTATTAATTATAAATGAATTAACTAATTAAAGGAAGAAGTAATTATATATTATAAATATATATATAAATATAACGGAAGTAACATGTGCCCCCCCCCCACGGTTGTAATATATATACATATACAAGCGAGCGTTTTAATTGGACTTGGAACGATAATTGTTCTCGTGTGTGTTGTACCGTGTTTGGTGTACGTACAGGACCTAGGAGACGCGTCGGAGGGAAAAAGATAACTGAGCGTAAAATAAAAGGCAAAACGGTATACGCGAACGATAGCGGTGAGGGATTATTATATATATATGAAAAATATAAATATATATAAATACAAAAGTGTTGTATAGCTGCGAAAGGACCCGACGATACTTCATCGTCCACAACTCGATGACGCAGTCAGATCCCTTCTTCCCCACATGATCATACAGAGAGAAAACACGTACACACAGGCATGCGTGAAACAAACGTTATTATTCAAAGTCCCGTCTCCCAGCACCGTAAGAATAATTCAATGAGAAACAGAAAGAAGAACAGGCGAGACCGAGTACACGATTTACAGTTTGATTAATGTAATATATTGTGTATAAATGGCTAATTGAGCCGCGGCGAACATGAGAAACGCGCGAGGGGCGAGGGAGAATCGAATGTTGGCCGGATTTTACGCGGGCCGCTGTTCGCGGATACGTGAAAACTCCTATCGCTCGTCTTTCCACCTTCCTCCCCTGTCGTTTCTCACCGTCTTGCCGTGTCACGAGAGGGTGATGGAGCTCGGTAATAAATGGAGAAACTGTGGACCAGTGAGGTGATTCTCAGTGTACGGTGGAGGGTGAATAGGGAAAGACGAGTGACAACAAACAAGGCGCCTAGGATCGTTTCTTTGTTTCTTGCCTCCCTCTACTTTCCAGCACCTGAATGTTTGCAATCTTTTATTTTCAAAAAACGGGAAAAGCTACATTTTCTTTTTTTTTCATTTTAACGATGTAGTACAGCTATTCAAACCTCGAAACAATTTTATTTCCTTGCCTTCCCATTCAGTCGAGGGTGGTAATTGACTATCTTCGTCCACCCCCTTGCTCGGCCGTGGCCCGGGGTGTAGAACGAATTTGGCTCGAACAGTGTAACCCTTCCGGTTTATCATCCGGAAGACAGATACCATCAATTTAGTCTTCGATTCAATGGTGGAGGAGAAGGTTCGTTGGGGACTCGCGATTAGATTTTTGCAAGTCGTAATCGAACTATAACACGATGTGCCTAAAGGAAAGGGGAAGATCGTCGTTCAGCGAAATGCCGAGTATTGCCAGCAATGCAGAATCGACTGCGCCACGGCTCGACGAAATTTTCTCTGTTTCCAGAGACAATCTTGGAAACGGGATAAAATTTCGCTCGGCGTCCGAGGAATTGCTCCGCGAAACTGTCGTTCGGCGTTCGAGATCGAAAGTTTCGACGAGCACTCGCATCGGTGCAGCTCGTGAATGTAATTGCCGTGTAAATTCGATGGAACGAGCCCTGAACGCGATCGTTCAATAAAATCGCGGCGACGCGAGGCGGGGCCACTTTGATCTCGACACTTTTCCTGTTTCCTTGTTCTTACGGGCGATAGTTTGATAGTTCATCTTCAGAATCGTTATACTGTTGCGTGTAGAATTTTTCGACGAGACAATTTGCGTGATCGTATTATTATCGATTTCCCTTTTACGCATTCTCGTTGCATGGACACATTTTTAGTTGGCTTAACGGCATGAAAGCTAGAGAGATAGAAACAAAGAAACGAAACACGCGGGCAAAGCAAATTTTGTTTGTCTGGTGGGAGTCGGGTAGATGAGAAAAAGGAACTGAAAATTTAATTAAATTGAACGTCGATTATGCGTCGAAAGGATGTTACAGCGGCACGAGTTCCATGCCGAAACGCGAACTGGGAGACATTGAAAATCACGCGGCTCAATTATCTTTCGAATCGATCGGTGTTCGATCGTCTCAAAGCAACGGAGAAAACGGAACGAGAGAGACTGCGAGAAAGGCTGCGAGAAAGTGGACGCGCGAGCGAGCGAAAGAAAACGCAGAGCATACGAGACAAAAATTTTATCGATATTTTCAATATGCCCGCATACACGCAAATCTTGTATAAAAATTTTAATGTAAACGCAACTGCTGTTGCCGTGAATCGTGCGGTGATCGCGAGGAATCGAGGCAACGATCCAAGGGGATGCTCGATTTTTCTAGCCACGATACAACGGCGTATTAGTATACTGAAAGATAAAAAAAAAAGATAACCCACGTATACCGAAAGACTCAGGTGCGAGAGATGTCAGTTATAGGTCCTGATAAAATTGGAAGAAATTATCCCGACGCTCGTCGAAGGGCTCTGCTACCGATTTCCGATCGGTCCGATCGACGAGCGATCACGCGTGCGTAGCTCCTTCTTCACGAACAGGACAATCGATCGTGCGATCCACAACGCAGGGAAACACTCGGAAAAGTTGTAACCAAAAGAAAAACGAATTTTAAAAAGCTTGCAAGCGGTTCTCGATTGAAATTTCTCAACGACCTGGTTACCTGGATACACGGTATACGAAACTAAAGAAAAAAGAGTAGTAGAATCTCGTTCGTACTCGAAATCGTCCCGCAGCGGTGACTCATTTTTTTGTTTTTAATGTTCTAACGCGATCCAGTTTGGCCAGCGTTTTCAGTGCAAGCTTTTTACGACACGGGGACCCAGACTTTTTACAGCTTTTATCGAACCGACTGCATCGTTCTGAAAGGCGGTATGGTTTTCATCGAAGGCGGACTTCATTGTTTTTTTTTGTTTTTTTTGAAGGCGGGACGATTTCGCGACGTCTAACGAGCAATCGTATAAATTCATAATTGATTATCAAATACGAGACAATCATGGAGACGGAACGCGGGTGATCGACGAGGGGACGCATCGGTCGACGATCGTCAACGGAGCGACGCGTTTTTACGAATTCTATTTGTTGAACGATGCATTGTTTAATTTTGTTGAGGTCCGCTCCGTTGGTTTTCCGCGACCGCGCGCGTCGGCTCGTCGTCGCGCATACGAGAAATTTCAACGAGAACTCCTCTTTCACTGACGTTTTGTTATAATTGAACAATTATATTATGCAAACGATCGCCGGCCCGTCGTGTCTGTCTGTGATCAATTTTTCGAGCAACTCGCTCCAAGGAATCTCGGTTTAACAACGACAAGACTATGTAACGGTGATTAAATTATTTTTGCATAACGAAGATCGACGGTCCGGTTGAAAAAACGTGAGACACAGATTGGTGCATTTCCATTTCGTTGCAGAGGGGCTGGGAACTCCGACTTTCTATCCCACTTGCTGACGCACCACTCTCGGCCCAGAGGATGGAGAACGCGATCAATATCTTCGTGAAAATGCCCAGCGACCGCGACGAAAGAAACGGAGAAAGAAAGATTAGAATTGAAACAAGAAACATGAGTTTGGATCGCACGAACGATTAACGACAAGCGCATAGTACAGGGGTTGCGACTTGTACAAGAAAAAAAAACAGTGTTTCGGCGTTTCGCGGAATGGTTGTGAAGACGGCGGCGAACGGACGACGTTTATTGGCTGTTCGTTTTTCTAAATGAGTTCACCCGATTGAATGAATCATCGCCTTAAAAATGTATACGAAATAACAGTAAGGTATCTAAGTAATAATCATGTTAGAGGGTAAAGAAACTTGAAACAAAGATTTTATGAGCGGCGACAAGAGCGGCTACAATAGGGCAACGAGAGCAAGCGGGAGAAAGCGGGATGATCAATGGCGCGATCGGGAAAGGGGTGAGTGCGCGCGTGAAAGAAACACCGGTATGAAAGAGGAACGAATGGGGCAAATAGATTCGGACGCGAGACGAAGCGGGGAGCAACGGAGTATTTGTACTAGCGTGAACGCGTGAAGGGTGGGAAAGTAATGTATAATTATCGTGTAATTACGGAAGAACGGTGATGTTAGCAAGCAGCGTCGCCGGCGTTGGGCGGCGATGATCATAATGACGACGACGATAACCGAGGGGTCGGACGCGCGACGGCCGCTTGAAGATCGCGATCACCGTCATTATGGTCATCGAGCGGTTAAAACGATTACGATAACGCGCTGACGATGATATACGATGATGATTATAATTATGCCGGTGGTGACGATGATGTGTATAGTAAGCTACAAATTTATTATATCGGTATGGAATCAGATTTTTTCAACTGTTTGCGTATTGACGACCTATTGACACCCTTAATTAAAAAAAGAAAAAACAAGAGGAACGGTAAATAAATTAAAAAAAAAAAACGAATCGAATCGAACTGTGTTCTATGTCTCTTTTGCGAATCGGAAACCGCTCCTCCGGTGGTTGTTTCACGATTGTGATAGCGCGGCGGCGCGGAAACGATGCTTCTCCCTCGATCCCCGAGAAAAAAAAAAATGGGCTGTGGATTCTCGTCTATGCCCAGCGTGGATCTTACCGAGATGATTCTTGCCAAGTCGGGACGCGCGATCGTGGGAACCGCGAGAACGTGAAACAGAACGGAGCACGGTGAACTGATACCTGTCGATGTAAAATACTAGTATTAACGCGCGTACGCACGTGTCCACCCGTTAACAGAAAATTGCCTGTACACGCGTCCCCGGGGTTCGCGCGGAGACGCGTGCCAGCGTCCCGAGCAGAGTCGACAATTCGCGCGAATTGGCCCCGGATCGATTGTGTTCAAAACGCTCACGGATCGCAAGGCGACGACGATGAAAGGAAGGACGATGTCAAAGGTGGTCTATGTTAGAGAGTGTCCATTGTATAGTGTTTTTTTTTTTTTTTATGAAACGTGAGCATTAAATGCTACATCTTGTGTACGCCCTGTTGTGCGCAGTCTTTTATTTGATAAACGCTCGCGAGAAAATCCGTGGACGCGTGCGATGCTCGCACTTTCTTCCCTGCTCGTTTCCTTTTATTCTTAGTTTCTTGTTACTACACTCCCCTGTGTTGGTTGACTTGGCTTCGTTGGACAGGGAATGGTACTGCGCAAGAGAAGTGGTCCTTCGATTTTGTTGGAGCATCGCACGCGCATCGCTTTTTATCACGAGCGACAATCCGCTTTTCCAAATCCTTTCACCCTATCTACGAGAATTCTTCAGCGGAAGCTCAGCTCTCTTTTTCGTATTTTGAGGACTACCCTCCGCTAAGATCACATTTATTACGACCACAATTTCGAGCCGCTCGACTTCGACGGCCTTTGAAAACTCACCTTCCTTTCTCTCAAAGCAGGTAAGTATTTTTTTGTTATTCACCGAACGTTATATACAGTTCCAGCCACGCCTATCGTGCGATCACAATTTACACCGTTCGTAAACGAAAACGCGTCGGAACGACGCAGCTCGCGTCGGTGGATCTTGGTAAGGTGGACAACGATGGGGTTGTTAGCGAGCTGTCGATGGATCCGCTTTGTTATCGGCAAAGGTCGCCTCTCGTCCAGACTGAAAAAAAAATACACGAAAGGGTGCCGTCGCTGTATAAAACACGCGTTTGCGATCCGCGTCGCATCCCCTGGACCGTGCTTCCTCTTCCTGCCTCCTCCCCAACCCCGTATAGTTCGCCTGCTCGCTCGTTCTGAAATACGATAGGGGCCGCGTATCTACCGTAGGTGCCAATTACCGCTGATGGTTATTCCATGGAAATGGACCTTGTTACGCGAATGTCGAGAGTCAAGGGGAAGGCGCCAATTATTTTCGCCGCCGTCGATGCTTTTCTGGCATGCCGGGCGTCAGCGCAGCACCGGGGAAAGCACCGACTCGGCGCTCTGTCTTCGACGTTTTCCTCCGGTTCCTAACGAGACGAATCGTGACGCCACAGCGTACGTGCCACTTTTCGTCATCGCCGTATTTCGTTCCGCTGCGTCGATTGTTTTTACGTTTAATGCGCCTAGCACGCCGAAAGGGATGAAAGCATCGTATAGATTACGTGGAATTGAAAGTGACAAATTGCACGCTTAAGAATAAAGTGTGTTCCTTGCGAGGAAAGTTTACAGTTTCTTGTAGAATAATTTGTATCTAGAATAGTTTTGTTATCAGAGGTCAATCGATTATCCACGTATATGTATGCTGAACGGTCAATGTTTCTTAAAGATCAGTAAGTGAGTTCTTGGGAATCCAGCGGAGGCTTCCTCGAACGACGATGCACTTTCGTCTCGTTCGATTGAACGCGTTATGAAGTCACCAATACATTAGACGAAGAGGCCCCGCGAGCAAACAATCTCGTAATGGTAGCACGGCACGGCTGACTGGTGGTGCGGTAATGAGATATTAGACTCGAGACTGGCCTGCCAGAAGGGAGTGGCCACTTCGGGGTAGTAATGCGCGATAGGCGGCCGTTTATGCCGTACGAACTAGAGGGTCATTATTAGGGAGCGCTGCTAAGGGGCTGGTATCGTTTTCTCTCATGGGACGCGATTAGGATGTTGTTTTCTTTGGTGCCTTCTCGTGGCAGATAGTAACTGAAGGCTGGTTAAAGTCAAAAAGCATTTGTTTACTTCACGAAGGAAATTGTGACGTGGGCAATACATCACTTTGTGCACTGGTCGGTATCTGAAAGGATTTCTAACTGATTAAAAATTTGACTTAAGAAGAGTGTCCAGTTTCTTTTAATAAAAGGTATAAGGTACGTTTTTGTTATTTAATCTTTCGTATGTCTATATGGCTACAGACTACGAAGCATGTTCCATTAACGATCGTTCGTTGTCACTAGGCAACATTTCAATCGTCAATTCCATTTCATAGCGCAGAAACGATTGGACTTACGAGAGCCACCGTCAGCTGCGAGTTTATTTCTTAAAGCGACGTTCCCGCTTGGACAGTAAACATATTCCAATTTCCCAGCGCTGGCATTTCCGTTCAAAAGCGAAGCTCCGCGTGGAACAATGAAAAGCTCTATCGTTCTTCCATAAACATCGATTCTTCCGTTGCTGGCGTGCATCGAACGCGTGGAGACATTATACGCATTAACATTTCACGCTCGCTCGACCGTGCCGCGAATAAATCAGAATATTTGACCAAAGAATTTATCGTGCCCGATAAAGGGTGGAATTTGATCAAGGCAACCCAACAAACCCGCTTCGTAACCAGGAAAACACAATTCTCCTGAAAAATCTCTACCGATGAATATGCCCGACGGGAATATCAAAAAGTATGTCCCCCGTCCTGTGCGGAGAAGTAACGAAGTAAACGAAGAGACTGTAGAGTTGGCCATTCTAAGATGAAATTCATCCCCTAATTTATTACTGCTGTCTATGGCGCGCTTGCATTAGTATTTTTCCGAACGCTATGTCATTTGCAGAAGATTAGCAATTGATCAATTATGCTTGCATCGATATTAACGTTCGCTAGTGTAGCAAAGGGTTACTGTCTCGCGATCTTGTTGCAAGGGGTGGGTTTACGAAGCACAGAGTAGGCCAAAGGATCACGAAGCAGCAGACGACACGGCGGTCGTAGGCAGCGGTCCTCGCTGCCACTCCACCCCTGTCCTGCGGCCTCTTTCTCTGTCCGCCAGCGTGCCACCCTGTCGCACCCCCGCACGGACAAATGGGTGTCCCTGCATATGTAAAAGCGGCGCTGTGCTCGGCTCACCCTCGGTCAGCCATTTGTCAATGTCAAGGCGCGAGCGCCGTATCCATGGAAACACCCCCGGCCAGCCGGTAGCGAGCACGAGCGAGTGAGCGAGCCGAGCGGAGCCATGGGCAACCCTCGGTTTTGCGCGACTGCCACCCCGCCGGCAGAACGCAACCCCCGGGCTTCCACCACTACTCCAGCGCCGGGCTACCACCCTTTCGTCGTTCCTCCGACACCCTCCGCGCGGCCTCCAATGCCGACCACGACGACTCGCCGCGTTACAAGGATGTGCGCAGGCTTAAAGCGAACCCGCCACGTTTTCCCGTTTCGCCACCCCTGCCGCTGGGGGCGCCTAAGGTCGCGGTACGTCGAGTAACACCGGCAAGGGTAGCACATACTCCGAACGGTTGGCACTAGTTTGGTAGCCGTGTTTAGCTTCTCAGTAGCTTCCACGATGGAAGATTGAAATTAAAAAGTAAGAACAACTTGCTATGCTTGCATATCACTACGTTGAAAAGTTAAATCTTCTTCAAGTGCACGGGAAAATATTTCCATTCCGATTGTCTCGAGTACGCTTTTATACAAAAGGAAATTGTTCGGAGCCGGCACAAAGCGATTCTTTGCGGACGCTCGACAAAAGCGTAGTACAAAGCGGACGCGGCAAAGCATGCTGCGGGTGGTGGTCTGCGATGGCGGAGAACGGCCCTCGGTGGTGCGGGTGGCTGCATAGCAAGACAGCTCGCTTAAATATGCAGGATGGGCGGCGGCGACGGGCAGCATTGTAGCGTGCTTGCAGCACGGAGCAACGGGGTGAACTCGCTACTGAGGGAAACGATGGGGATGAACGAGCCGGAGAGAAGGCGACAAAGAGGGACGAGCGAAGGTAACGCTTGCAGGAGGAGAGGCGCGAAACGCTCGCGCGGAAAGAGTAAAGGGGAAAGAGCGAGTCGGGGGGCTGAAGGGCTTAAGGGTGGGTGGCGGAGGAGCAAGGTGGTGGATCGCGAGCGCTTGCGCGGCCCGTAATGATTGACTGGCTAGCTGGCAGCCAACAGACAGACGTTCACCCACCAGACCAACCGAGTCACCCCCTACCCTCCTCGTTGCTGCCTTTCCACCCCTTCGCCCTCGCCCTCTCGAAGCACCCTCTGCCAGCACGGCAGCGGAGTCGTCCCTGGAGCAGGTTCGCTCAAAAAGCTCACGATACAATACCACCCACCTTCGAGCCACCCTCAGCTGGCCAGCCACCCTCTCCAAACTGGCTTCCTCTTTTCTTCCCATGGACCGAGCACTCCGGCTGGCTATCCTCTCTTATCGCTACCCTTTCAACCCTTTTTCCAGCGAACCAGCGTCCCCGATGTTGTGCCGCGAGCACTCGTGTGCGGGCTCCGTACAAAAGCCTAGATAGCTCGGCCATTGAATCTTTAAAGGCCGACTTACCAGGCCAGTGTATCGAGGCGCGTACCTGTCCGGATAGGATTTAAAATGGGGATGGGGTTGAAGCCATTCTTTTTTAACAATTTCTCGACACAGAACTGGAGAGTCTATTATCGAACTCGTTCGACAGGGTGTTGAAAAATAGTTGAGCCGCTATTTTTTCAAAGATATATAAATATGAAATTCTTTTCAGTCGTGCCGTAATGGCAGATTATTCATTTTTTACCTGCCGTTTGTTTTATACCTCCAACAAAATGCCGCAGAAGTATCTCCCCCGTATGTATTTTCTCATCTCCCTCCCCGCACAGGACCGGCGCGAAATAAAAATTTAAAATAACTCGCACGCGCGCCACGAGATACTGACGAAACGGCGCGACGAATTTATCGTCGAATTACCGCGCGAATATAAAAATGGTTATTCGCAAGTTGTCGATGTCCTCTCGCGCCGCGTTACAGTTCCTCCCTCCTCGTGGCTCGCATGCTTCGCCAAACATTAGCGGAATTTACGTACGTTTGACTATGAACGCGTTCGCATAATAAAATCGACCAACACGCTGCAACGCAGTTTGCAGAAACGATTAATGTCGTTCATTTAAACTTGTCCTATTTCGAATTCCTGCTTTTTCCATCTCTCTCTCTCTCTCTCTCTCTCTCTCTCTCTCTCTCTCTCTCTTTCTCTCTCTTTCTATGCAACCAGGCGGAGATTTTCATAATTATACACGCGATATGGTAAAGCAAATCAAAGTTCAGCTACTGACAAAATGCAGCTCGTTTTGTTTTCGCACAAAATAGAATAGAATGGTAAAAAGTCATATCTATACAGTTAAGACTCTACGCGGTTGAAGATTCCCAAAGCTCGTCTGCGTGTATCAGCATTCTTCCACCGGTCAGCCGTATCGCGATCAACGCGACGGATAGTCTTGGCTCCCGAGCCGGAGAAAAAGCTGGGGGAGAGGCTGGCTGCTCGTTGTTATTTTCTTTCCTCCTCTTTTTTTTCGAGGCGTTTAATCCAATACCAGCCAGGCGTCCATCAAGCGGGTACCAGTCGCGAAGGTTTTGTCCGGCGCGGTGGCCATACGCGGCCCGGCTGGTTCTCCCCGTAAATTCGCGCGGGCCGCGCGCAATGTTCTGCGTGTCGCATAAAGCGTAAAACCAACGTGAATTACGGTAGGATCGCGTTACAGCGACCGCGGGAACCGTGTACGTACAACCACCGTCCGTTCGACGATTCCGCGTGTCCTTTGCCCTTTAGAAATTCATGTAATTTTTTGCCCGCCGCCCGGCCCCGACACGCCAATTTTCCCACGGACCACCGTTGCGACGATCGCGAAATTTAAGGCCAGTGCGGACGACGCGACGCGCGCCGTCGCGTTGTAAAACACGCGGCTGTAATGTTGCAACCAAGCTGCCCCGCGGCACGATCGTTACCGAGAGCGTCCGTGCGCGATGTCCTTCCACGACCGCCACTTTTTCCACTTTCCGTTTTTCCGCGTCCCTCTCACCCTTCCGCCTCTATTTCCGTTTCGCTCCAGTTTTAACGCTGGCTCGTTTGATCAGAATTCCTGCAGCGCGTAATGAAAGTCATAAAAAATGGGGCCCGAGCTTCTGCAATAAATTTCTTTAGGCTTTCACTGAAATACCAATAACCGAATCCCTTCGATGTTCTTATCCTCCACCTCCAACGTGCAAGAAACACAAATTCCTCTCCACTTCGATCGACTGAACAAACACGAGTTACCGCTAAGCCGGTCACGACTACCGCCGTGCAAAAGAATCGGTTGCACGCGGGCCCGTTTCGCTTACGCGTGTACCACGGAGAATCCTAGAGGCCCCCCGATCCGCGAGAGCCGTTCGAACCCCTTTAATCCGGTCAGCTTCTACCCGCGGTCAAGCAATTTCTTGCGTCGCCAGACACGGAATCAGGCAATGCTCTCACGGGCGAATGCAATTCAAATGCCGTTTCCGTGGCGCGATTTTACGTGCTGGTTCGCGCATCGGGCCCGAGTCAACGAGGGGTCGTTGCTAATTGCGCCTCGGATCCTCGAACACGGTCGAGCGGAAATGGAGAAGAGTTGTCGCGAGGACGTTGCCGCCGCGTGTCTCCCCGGTTTCCGTGCTCGTTTCGTCGCCGTCGACGTTTCGTTCGTGTCCGCCCCGTCGTCGACGTCCACGGTTCGCATCGTCGTGCAAAGCGTCGCCGTTTCCGCGGTTCCTCTTTACTCGGAAGCTCGATAAATCGGAGGAACTCTAGCTATGCAGCACTCTGGAATTCGAGTGCGAACGAATTTGTAGCCGATCGGACTAACACGGACCAGTGCTCCGACCGTAAATGGCCTTACAAGCACTCGGCGAGCAGCGGTCGCCAATTAATCGCGCGGCATTAAGCGCAAATGAACTTTCGCCCTCCTTGCGCTGTTCTGGATATCGACGGAAGATTGGCATCGCTTTAAGCAAATCGACCGTGATGTGTTTCCAAGCTGAGCTACTACGTTCAATGATTCCGAGTGCTGTCGTATGGGAATCGGTGAGTTTAAGATACTGCAAGATATACAGAGGAAACTCTTTCGTCCATCGTATTGCAAATACTAATTTTTCATATTCAAATGAACATAAGGGACGCGTCGTTGATTTCTAGCAGTATAATCGGAAGGAAAAGAGAAATCAAAGAATCGTCCAGTCGCCATGGGACAAGTTTATGGTTCTCCGTCACCCTCGTCGAGGAACCACTACTATTCATTAATAGCTGCAGCCCGAGTTAGTCTGCCACGACGTCCCGTGGCAGCCCGGACCGTCGCCAAAGCTCGGCCGGCTTTATGGCCGTTTAATTGGCCGAGATAGACGACGATATATTATTATGCTAATTTTCAAGGAACTTCGCGGCCACGGGAATCGTTACCGGGAGATTAAAGGCCCTATGTGACATCGTATCGTTAATTACCGCATTGAACACAGACCGCACGATGTTAGCAGCTTATCCGGTCTTCCTGGACTATTCGTTGTCTGTTTACACGCAGATACTCGAACAACGCCTACATCGAAAATACAGGAACGACAGAATCCAACGGCGGGGAGAGAAGGTTTTGATTTTAATTATAATGGTGCGGTTATGTACCGTCTTACAAATCTTTGTAACCGCTTGTCACAACGCTCCCTGCATACTGTAACAGAATGCATAGAGGAAATGTTGTACAATATAACGTAAATAAAATGATAATATTAAATTAATACACACTTGTCTTTCACCCTTTATGTTTTTTTTTAACAAATGCATCTCGCCTATCACGTTACAAATTACGATTTTTATACCTCAGTTTTCTCCTTGTCCATAATGATTATAAGATAATGAAAACTAATTATTATTACTGTTATTGATGCTGTATCACATCATCAATTTTAATTTCATCAGGCCATAATAATTCCGGTTCAAAATTTCATATTCAACCAGCCTACCATCTTGACTATCTTCTAACAAACTCCTTGCCTTCCATCGCATTAAATTCCTATTAGCACCGCCTAATAGTAATTCGCGAAAGCCACTTTTCTCTCAGCCACTTTACTCATAATCAACGTACAAGAACCGCCCGCCTCTGCGACGCCGCTATCGGTTTACCTTCGATCCATTTCCTCCTCGTCGCGAGGTGAACGCAACGAACGATCCCCGCTATCGGGGTCAACGATTTCCACTCATTTTTCTTTCGCGGGAATCGTTCCAAAAAGCCATTCCGGTCGCGGCGATTCAGACATTTTTCGCCTCGCGCCGTCTTCCTCTTCTTCTCCGTAGACAATTTCGTTCGACGACGCTGCAAGTCGCACCACGGATACGCCGTTCCCGCGGAATGCGGGCGAAAAGCTCCGGCTGACTCGCATCTGTATCAACTTGTGCCACCGACAGCGCGGCCTCCGATAACGGAAGCACCTTGGCTATCACGCGGAAGGGAGATAAACCGCCGAAGGAACCTCGCTGCACAACGCGGGGGATGTTTGCGTCGTTCGACACATTCCGTTTCCGCGCAGATACCGTTTGGATTATTTACGTACCGTGGTCAAATAAAATGATTCCACTGATACGGTTCGAATAGGCTTCGAAAATTGGGGGCAGAGTTATCAAGGAATATCCTCTGCTGGAAAGAAGAGAGAGAAAACATCCATGGAAATAAAAATATTCTCGACGGTATGAATCAATTATCTTCTCCGCGAGAAACTGGCGAATTTCTCTCGCGCCTCCGTTTTTCCTCCACCCATCGGGTGAGCCTCGAGAACTGTACGAGGAACGATCGCGGAACTAAATTCCATCCCTGACCCATTTCGCAATTTCGTCCTCGCTCTCGCGACTCGCACGCGGGAGAAGCGACCGCGAGATTCTCCCGTTTCTCCCTTCCGTGGAAACAAATTGTTTGCGCGGTCTAGGGTGGCGTGCATTCGCGTCCGTGGAATGAGTAATGGCGGGCTGGCAGCCGACCGACCGAGTGAATCTACGACTCTGAAACCCTTTGGAAACGACCGTGTTGGAACTGCCAACTGGAAACTGGCTGAGGGGCTTTAACGTAACGGAGTAACCACGATTGGCGCAGATGGTGTGCGGCTCTAGTACGGTGTGCGCGCTCGGCGCACCCGCGTACACCCTCGCTTCGCGTGGAACGCGCCCTTGCCCGCAGGCTTACCCGATGGGCCATCGTCCTTCGCGAAAACTGCCACACGCACGGAGCAATTTACTCGAACTCTTTCCCGATCGGGAGCAGCAGGTGTTCCTCGAAATCTCGGCTTAATATATTTTTTGCTTCCCGTTTAATCAACGGGACCGGCGGGCCACGCTATCGTAGGATTCGGCGTCAACGCTCTAAGTAAGACGCTTTAGTCGTTTTACGTTACATGTATCGCAGGGTAGCATGTGACTTGGGTAGCATCTGCGCTGGATATCTGAATGATTTATGTCGCGTTTTGGTTAGCGGAAGGAGCGATCGTTCCGAGGGCTCGGGTTTGAGCAAATATTGTGGGCTGCTGATTTTAATCAGTAGTGCACTGAATTATGATAATTCTTTTCTGTATCAACTCGCTGCCTTTAATCTTGCTGTGCGTCCAAGACTATGCTACCCGATCCCAAATGTTTGCGAGATAGATATAGATAATCCCTAGTCGTTCGATATCCTTCCTATTTTGATGTTACTACAGCGGAGCCACGGAAATCGAGGATCACGGCAAACGAACGGACAGAATCGGAAGAAAGAGTAAAGGGGACAGGTGATGGCCGACGAAATTAATGGACGGGCATCACGTGTAATCCTGTATAGAACAGTAAACAGTACTCCCTCTCGCATTCTTATATAACCATAAATTATGATCAAAGCCTATGGGGGTCGTGTATTCCCCTCCGGGATTACCGGTGGCAAAACGACAGCGACACTGTTGCGTTATGCAGTCTGGAACGTTGTCCTGCGTTCTACTTCTCACTATTTTCTGTCCTTTTCTCTTGTTGCAAGTGTAAGGGGAATGAGCCACCACTAGGCTGTATTAAATAGTTGTGAAAGAATATCGATAGTCGGCAGTACGTTCACGAATAATATGTTTAAGAAAATTGCTGGAAAATGACGCGAAATGCCAAGAATCAGTGAAATAGAATATATATGAAGAGATCCAATTTGATTACTTTGATATGTACAAATTACAGAAGTGGTGATATCACTTAAGTGCTATTATTTATAAGCTGTGCCCATAAATTAGATGGATTTCCTTTGCGAATAGTAACCCATGACTTTCAGTATCTATAACTATCGACGGTGAAGAGAAACTATCGGCAATTATCAATTGTACGCCATAGGTTTCCATCGTTGGAATTAAACATTAAATCAAGTTTGATTGGAGAATTGATTATTACAATTTCGACGGTCCAAAAGTTAGAGCTTCCTGTGTAACTTGAGACTATTCGAATCTAGTCTAAGAAGTTACACTCGATATTTATAGAATTGACGTCTTGCAATAAGCAGCCCCTCACTGCCATCTTCGGAAAATTACTCCCTTCGTTGTAACCCAGATTTCACATCAGCACCCGTGCCAATCAGTCAATTGCGTCTTCCAAAACGACAGATGTCATCGACTTTCACGCGACGTCGAATACACGTTCGTCATCACGCAGAACAATAACCAGACCGTGTTACGTCGCACGCGTAGCTATCTGACTGCAAGTGGTGGCGGTTCCTTTTGGGCCCGACAGGCCAGTATCTCTCGGCTAATGAAACACAGCCACCGACAGCGATTCTGACGGACACGCACGACGATACGAGATTATTAAACGTTGGTACGTCATTGCGTGACGCCGGTCTCGCGGCGCGTGGCAGCCTCAGGTCGCTGCGTACGTACCTATCCGCGATACCGCGGAGTTAGACGCGTTACGAACGGACGATTATGTCACTTCGATAACGAGGATGGAAGGCGGCCGTAGTCATTTGTAACGTGACTCTGCAGGAATCACGGGAACGAGAGAGGAACCGTTCTAACCGGAGCTTTCTCTCACCCTCGTATTTCGTTTTCTCTATCCGTTCCATGAATGTACTATGTATCCATTCGCGTCTTTCGACCGCGAACACGAATCGTACACGCGCGCCACGTCGGATCTCCTCTCGGCTAATGGTATCAGCGTCATTGACAGTCGATGCGTCGTGCGTCGAACAAATATGTACTTATTGATTCCTAGGGTCGACTCGGTTAAAGGGTGAACCGGCACAATGACCAAGGTGCGCCAAAGAGGGAAGATAGATGGAAGAGATCGCGACGAGGCCGAGAAAAAGAAAAAGTGCACGGAAGTTGAGCGATTAAGAAAAGGGTAGACTTGTAGGAACGTTTACTCCGTTCGCCGGATTCACGGAATCGGGAGCAAAGGGTTGGCTGCGTCGTCGACGAGCTGGGTGCCCGAGTGGCTTCCACGCTCGCCGATATTAATGGCTTCCAACCGATTCGAGCCAAATGGAATGGCTAACGTGTAAATCGAGAATGTTTGCGCTGTCCCACGTACGTGAGAGGGTTTCGCTGCATGGGCATACCGTGCGAGTTGTCGCCGGCCACGGAAAGGATGTTCGTCTTGCTATCATGTGTCTTGACTGCAGTCCAACGATGGAAAGGGTTGGATTGTCGACCAATCTTTCCCAGCTCTATGGATAAACAATATTTGTACTATTGGCTGTTTTTCTTTGATCCATCTGCAAAATATCTGACAGGGTCCTTTTGTGGATTAGTAGAATCGGTATGGATTAAATGACACGTACTCTAATTAAATTACAATTCATCTAAAAATATGTGGGCTAACTTTCCGAAAGGAGTTTCAGTATTTAAAGCAGCATAGGCGTCCTCTTAGACGACGCCATGAACTGGGCAGAAGAAAAGAATTGTCCTGGTGGTGTAGAATAAAAAGTAACAAGGTGAAAAGGTCGACGGTGGGTGAAGGAGCGTTTTGTTGCTCCGACAGCCTGCAAGAGTATCAGAATGGTAAAAGACACGCGTCCATTAATCACGTTTATAGCGGCTCAGCGACGCAAGTCACCGTTGTACTCTGTGTAAACGCACGCGCGTTCTCCTTTCGATTCTGTCTCCTGCTTTCACGACCTTATTCCTCCTCCCTGTCTTTCTCGTTCTCTGCGTTCGAACAGCACTTCAATCGGCCGCTAATGGGAGTATCGGCTCTCAGATCCCATTCAGAGAAGCGAAGCGCGAGAATGGTTGGCCGATGACGCGGCAGGTAATGCTTCTCGATTTCTATTTCTATTTCTGATAGAAGCGAATCCTTCGGAGTTCACGCGCCCTGTGCGTGGTCGCTGATTCTTCCGAAGCGGTACTGGATGGTATCCGTTTCAATAAAATTAGACGGAAAGGAAAATCAGTCCCTCGCCAAAGGGGGCGAGAAACAGAAATCTAACGTAAGGGAAAATAAAGAAGAAAACAACTGAAACCACCCTGCTGCCCCATCACCTCTTTTTCATGAACCACAAATCGTTGAACAAGAAGCGCCATACGTTCACCGTCGGAACAATTCACCCCGGCGACGTGATCCAGGTTCTCGTGGTTGCTATCAACGGGACGAGTTAACCAACAATGCGCTTGGTTCTTCGGGCACAAAGGTAGTCCACCCTTCGGGGCGATAAGTAGCGCGTAGCTTTCACGCCGCGCCGCTATGGAAAACTCGAATCCGACGGCGGGACTCTCTGCGGGGTAGGGGGTTGGAGGCGCGCAAATTTTCCACGCTCGTCGGCCCTGAACAGAGAGATACGCGCTTAACGCCTGTCACTCGTCGCTTCGCCGGCGCCGAGGGCCGATGTTGTTTTACTAATAAAATTCATAGAGACCCCGGGTGCTGGTTTCAACCCCCGAAGGTCTCCGGTCTGGCAGCCGTGAAACGGACGAGCAAGTCGAAGAAGCACGCGTGGGTAGGGGAAAGTGAGAAGCCAACAATAACGGTGACAACTGTGATTCAATAAAGCATAATATCTGGACGAGAGAGAGAGAGAGAGGGAGAGAGAGAGGAAGCGAGAGACGAGGGGGGAAACGTCGTCGTTTCGTCGCTGGGGCAAGGAGGGGTGAGCGCGGCAGACGACGCAACACCGAGGGGCTACTATTGATATCAACATAAATCACAATAGGAATTTGTATTACAGTTACGGTGGCTGGTGTATAGGAAATAAGGAATGTAATAAAGAAAATCGCCGTGGCTGAGGCGGGGGTGGCTGACTCGTGGCGATGTTGAGACGGTGAATGCGTCCCCGTTCGCCCCGATTTAGCCTGGAATATTTTTGCGGGATGAGTCGTGAAAGCTTGGCGTATTGTACTGCGGTGAATGGGGCCATTTCGGGATTTTCTTTGCTTTGGGGATTGCTACGGTCACATCTGAAGGGTCGAGGAATTTGTACTTAAAGCTACTTGCCCATGTAAGAGATAATGGGATACTTTTTATTGTGTTTGGATCCGTGTGGGAGCGTGTAGCATCATCGCATGGGAGACGATAGGTAACGCCAGCCACTGATCGATGTGCCATGCATAAAATTCGATGAGCTACGCGCTGATGTATATACGGGACGTAGATTTATTGCTTATTTGGGTATATTTATAATTTACGGCAATGCCAGAGAGTCAATATAGCGTTTAAAATGTTGCGCCAGCGCTTGATCGCGACAAATCTCCTATTTAAACTCACTTTAAAACACTATCTGTTATGGCGTGACTGTCTTGTTGAATGGGATGAAATTCTCTTACCCTAAACTTCCATCCCTCATCCGAGGAACCTCATCAAAGAGTTACCGTTGCCCCATCAAAATTCCTATTTTAATTGGAGCAGGATGGGGTGCGATTAAACGAACGATTAAAAATTAATATTTTTATTAGCCCGCTGTTCTTAGCGGGAAAGTTGTTGCGGAGTTGAAATAGGTTGCGTTATGCGTGTAAAGGGTAATAGTAACAAGGGGGAAAGACGGAAGAGGAGGAGCGAGGAAGCACAAATGCCAGAACCCTTGGTTGCCCTCGCTGCAGGAACGAGACGTTCGGCGGCGGTGCTGCGAGGGGTTGCTGCGCGGGGTAAAGGAGAGAGGAACGGGGTTAGTTCAGAGGCGAGGAATGGGGAATTGTAATGAGCAGCCCGACAGTTACAAATGACAGGACGGAATTCGCGAACTGCGATAGAACCCAGCTTCTGCCTAAAGGCCGCTTTACACGTTCGGACGGAAATGTTTCGTCCGTTGGAGGGCAATCCGACCTTACCCAAGGCCGTAACTTCATCCTCTTCAGCACGTTCAGTCGTTAATATTTTCTACTTCCTTTCCCCCCTTCGTTTTATTCCCCCTTTTTTTTTCTTAACACTGGTAATTTCATAGGCAAGGGAAATTATAAAACTCGCACTCGGTGCTTGTTGGGAGTCGATGAAATCATAAGGCGTTGCGCTCTTCTGTACGTAACAACTTCTTCGCTTAATTCCCTTGGTGCGCTTCAAGTTTTTAATTTAACGTAAAGATTTATCAGTTGTGTTTGTTACTCGACAGATACCCACCATTGCGTTGGCCAACTTTATATTTACATTCACCCTCGTGCCTATCATGCCCAAGTCAACTTACATCAGCGTATAAGAGATACACTTTGCGGAATGAATCCACGGGAGTACGGAGCAACGGGCTGTGGGATGATTCACGCGTCCCCTATTGTCAATCTGCTCGTGCAAACTCGTCGAAACGAGAAACAGCCATTTCTATCGCGCCTAATACACACGGAGGGAGGCACCAGGAAACACCCTGCCGAGCAACGGACTGGTGTTTGCGCATTCCAAACAGCCGAGGCCCCCGCTCCAAGCGATAAGGTATGCCGCTAACGATGCACCGGCTACGAGAGTTAATGCGACGACGAGAGAACGGCGACGACGACGGCGATGCTGTTCGGTTTGCTAAAACGCCATGGTACCAGCACCTACGAGGAATTCCGCGATTCCGTCGGCTGCCAGAACCGGCCGAGACATTCCGAGACTGTCGGAACGGGCCGTAGAACGTACGCGATTAAACTCCGGATGACGATGGAATTTCCGGTGGATTATTTCGTTTAATCGTAGGAACCGTCGTGCGTTTACCGGAGGATAGATTTTAAGATAATTTGTTAATAAGAATAGGAATTGATTTCATATTTTGCGGTTTCTTGCTACTCAATTGAATTATTGGCTATTCATTACAATATCCTTTGATTTTGTTTTTAATTATATTATATTTAGTACAATAAATACCTTGTGACGTGAATCATGTGTTCTTAGGAAAACGTTAAACAGTAAAATAAAATATAATATATAAATGTGTCGCATTCTTTACGGTTGTACTACTGACAGTAGTACCGACGATACCCTCTAAAAAAAGCCCAGAAGAGAAAGTCCTTTCTCTATACCTCTAATTCCGCGCCAGAAGAAATCATTTCACTCACCATCCGACAACCCTATTCCGATCCCAATCTCCGAGTACAACGGTTTCCTAAATACCCTCGTCCTACAAGTGTCCTTGAACCCCATTGCGAGACGCGTTGGTCCCGAAAACAGCGGAAAATTCTCGATAACCTACCCTACTTTCCCGGCCGATCCGAAACGAGGCAAGCTTGCACCCTTCGCGCAGGAGCGCGCGAATAAGCGAGCTTGAAGGAGACAACGGATCCTCTGAAAGGAAGAGGCGAAACCTCCTAATCCCTCAGGGAACGGAAGCTACGGCGTACGAGCGGATCCGGGATCTGATTCGGTATAAGCGGCACGAGGAGATATTTTTGCGGGCTGCTTCAAGAGAGGGAAAAAAAAAAGAGGAAGGACCAGACACATTCTGGATTCCCATACGCGCTATCATGGGACACCCTGGCTGTGCACGAGGAGGTCATGGTTACCAGTAAGGGGTTTTATCGGCCCGTACTTGCGGCGACACCCTAATGCACCCTCCTCGCGGTTTCCGAATAACTTTATTTTCACAATTGGATGCGTTCTGTTCTGCGGACACCGGAATCGTGCCTTGTGGACGTTAAGGGTGAGTTCAAGCTAGTAACCACTACACGCCGTGGAATTTTTTGCGCATTTGCGGTCGAGAAAAGCGAAAACTCTGTCGTTCCTATAAACTAATCGCTCCACATGATTTCAACATTAAATCTCAGTTGACAATTATTTTACCCTACCAATGAAATTATATAAACCCCAAAATAATTCGAGATACATCTCTGATCAAAGGCAAGATACAAAATAAGCGACCTAGAAACGTTGTGCATAAGTTATCTTCGTGGCCAGACGTAAGATCGAAGATCAGGCCAGCCGAGCAAGTAACTAAATAGGTCGAACAGAGGAGCTTGGGTGAAAGCAAAAGCAAAGAGAGGGAATATAGAGAAGCCCGTGAACCATGGAGCAGGGTTCGGTACGTAGCAATATACGGGAGACTTAGCCGTGATAAATCCTTATATATGAGGCCGCACCACGTCGGCCCTCTATATGAAACTCCCTCCGGACCACCCCACGGGATTACCCTTATACCTCTCTGACCGACCTATACCGTCGCGTCGGAGAAAAGTCACTACGCCGCTACGTGAACCGGCTACGTCACGGCTAGAAATAGAAAACAAATGAGAAAACGACAGAGAGTGTAGACTCGTAAAGGCTCTTCTTGGTGATCAACGATTGTCTAATAAGGGTGGCATCGTCTGAGGGTACACTTAAACCGAACATACGTATTCGTTCGTTCGCCCTCCACTCCCAAAAATTCGCACTCGTTTTAATCCAGCAATAACAAGAAGGAAGAAATGAAATGGGTACGAATTTTTGGGAGTGCGAGGCGAACGAACGGTTTAAATGCATCCTGAAACGTGCCAAATGTTGATAAGCCCTGACCGGCTTAACGAAAAAGTATATTACAAATTTTAGATTTTTACTTGAACCCGCACTTTTCGCTGAATAATTTGCACGCGTCCGATTAGAATAGAAGCGCAGATGCAGTGTCGTTTCACTTTCGCGGCGCGGAAAGTGACGCGGGCATTTCCTACGTTTTTTCTACGTGAAACAGCGTCCACTACGGGCGCGTGTTCGCCGGGGGGTTTGAAGATATAAAGATTCGTATCAGCGGCGATAGCGATTATCCCCGATGGCGACATAATCGTTACGTCGTTAACTTTTAACGGCTACGTAAACCCGTGGCCATGGCACCGACACAAAAGCGAACTGGTATTTTGTTTTATTGCGTCGCGCGGGAAGTAGTCGTGCCAACACCCCAAAGAGTGTTTTCCTCTCTTTCACCGTCAATTACGCGCGACGTTTACGCGCCCTCTAATCAATTCTCCGTGCACCCCACGAACGGCCACGGGAAAAAAGAAGGAAGATAAAATGGAAAAGCCTCTTGCTGTTCCTCGCAGATATTTTCTATCAAAACTCGCGCTTCCGTCCCTCGACGTTCGTTGATTCTTTTATTTGCCTGATAAAACGTTCGAATCGTCGAACATCACGTACGTAGTTGTTGGGCAATCTTCACTACAGACGTTTTAACAGAATTTGTAAGTAGTCCAATAAAAAGGCAAATGCGCTAATTGATTGAAAAGTTAGTTAAAAATGAAAAAAGGAAAGAACATATTAATACCTGTAAATTGTTAATCTCTTACCAATCCAACATTTAATTAACAATCACACAGTTTAATACTCAGATAAACGGAGGAAATCTCCAATCGACGCTGGCTTTTCCAGGAGAATTTACTCCCGCGTCAATAGTAAATTTCCCGTAGCAATGAAAGATGTAGATTTACAAAAATTTTCACGATCTCCGCCAGTACATATAACAACAGAGTTTCATTAACATTTAACCGGGGATCGAGAACGCGTTCGAACGATGTAAATCCAACGTTCCACAATCGCGACCTGCATTGCAGAGATACAGCCATGGCGATCCATTGAGGTTCGGCAGCGCGGCGCGATTAAAAATTACTCGCGAAATCCGATATCGTTCATTACATCATATAGCCGCGACGCGATTGTTTTTATACGATGCTTCAACGCTCACGGTAGCCGTTTTTAAATTATAGAGGATGCATTCGGCGCGGCCGCGCGTGTGAATTCGACGTTTTTATTTGAAAGCTGATTCGCTTTTCCGTTTTCACCGTGTCGACCCCACCCCTCGCGGCCCCTCGGGCTGCGCGGCCCCGTTGAAATTTCCGTGCTCGGTGATGCGTATGACGTATGTGGAATATAAAATGCGCAACGTATTACCGAACAATCGCCAGCAGATAATACGTTCGAATAGACGTCAGTGCGTGTCGTTAATGGTTTCGCGGTTCCCCCCGAATTTTTCAAGAATCTCCATGTCCGTGGAGATTCGTTCGTTCCGGGATAAAACGGCCGCGGTCCTCGCTGCGGCGCGTGAAGATACGCGCAGGTTCGATTACGGGGCTTGAGGAACGAGACAAACGGAGAGGACGTGAAATAGATGACGAGCTACAGCGGCGATTCGGTCGTCGAAACGACGTGGACCGTTTCGAGTCGAACGTTGTAGGGGGTGAACGCGAATTCCCGTGGATAGAGAGCAAGAGGGAATGACTGGAATTAATCGGGGGGGCATTATCAGAAAAATTACCGAACTGTAAAATTCACTTCGCATTCGCGTTCGAAACACTTACGGCTCGTAAAAACGCACGGGGCGGGATAAAGAGAGCGATCGTGCTGGCGCGGATGGTAGCAGTATCAAAAAGCTGCGTGATTCAACGAGAACAGAACGAACAAACAAACGTACAAACGCGAACAAAAAGAAAACCAAGCGAAACGGAAAGGGTAACAAAAAAAAAAGGAAGGCAATACGCGCAACGAGAAAAAAAGAGGAAAGGATGCAGAACATCAACGCGTAAAATGTTTGTCGTTGCGACGGACGAACGAACGGTTATCGCGTGTTGGCTACGATTTTTGGTACACGAATCCCGCGCCGTGGTGGGAGGCTGGAAAATCGGGGGAGGATCACGTTCGAGTAGACAGAGAGGTCCCGCGGAAAGTAGCAAGCAGAAAGGGAGAGGGACAGAGTCGGAGGGAAATCGAACGACAATAATTATCGTGAAAACGGAATATCTCGTTGGGTAACGAAGGGATGCACGGGAGGGGAGGGTCAGAGGGATGGTGCAGGGGGTTGGACGGGCCGACCGGATGTCATTCCCGGTCGGCGTCGTTCGCACCGAGAACGAAAAAGCGAGACGGCCGCAGATGGTACGAGAGAAGCGGAAAGATCGAGGAACAGAGACAGAGAAAGCCGGAGGAAGGGATGAAACGGGCGGAGGGATACAGGCGACCAAAAATCGCTGGAATCGCGCTGGATCGAGAGAAGTGGGATGAGTTTAGACGGGGCGGGAGAGGCGGAAACCGTTCGATGCTCGGCCGCTATTGTGTTCGTTATAATTAAAAACGCGATTCGCAATTGCAAATTGGAAAATGGGAGATAGCGTACACCGGCCAGGCAGCCCAGTTGTTTATGGGCTGTTCATTGATTTTTATGCAGCGAAATTAATGACCGACCCACGATTTCGGGGCGTCGCCGAATAATCGGCGACGTGCGCGTATACCTATGGGTGCTGTTACGCGTTCGCGCTCGCTCGCTCCATCCTGCCCCGGGTGCGCGTAAAAAGGCCGGAAGGGATTCCGGGACGAATGCGAAATTTGCAACGCGCTCGGCCCAGTCGATGGCCGGTTGCCATCGATACCTTATTCGCAGATACCGTTTTGCGCCACAGAAATCGACGGTCGGGGGTTAAATGATTTCCGACTCGTTTCCGGCCACCACTTGCCGCGCGAGAATTTTTGACGGTTTGATAGAAATTTCGAGCCGGTTCTCGCTTTAGAGGATGTGTGCACATGCACGTATGTATTTTTTAAAATCCATCTCGGTGAAATGAACTGTCCTCGATGGCTAGGTTTCATTTTCTTTCCTCGGGGGGTGTCAATTCATTGATTTTGTTAAATATTTGCGTTTGCTCTGCTGGATGATGCGAACTTTCGGGAAATACTGACTAGAATTTCCTCGGAATTTTATCACCGAGGGTGTTACGTGATATGTAAATCCTTTGTGATAAAAATGTGTCTTTAATCCTTGCACATTTATTAAATCATCATTTGTAGGTTCGGCGATGTAATACTCGTCACGATAAGTGAACAACTACTGTAAGGGTTATAGTTTTCGCGTTTCCCGGTGATCAGACCGTCCAGAATCCATCACGTCGGAATGCTTACGGCCGCGCGGATTGCGTTTGGCACGAGCTGGAAATATTACATGGCGCGTATTGTGCCGCCCGGCTGCTCGGATATCACTTAACAAACGTTGCGCACCCGGCGATAAGTTTTTATGGAAAACGAGTGGAGTGGAACCGGGGATGATCGTGTTGATTAATAGAACGGGACTCGGCGGACTTTTTATTGGCTGAAGATGAGCGTGTCGATGCACGATAAAAACGCGATAACGCCGCGGTTATTATTTCCGCCAGAGATACATCTGTACAGAATGGCCACGGTCCGCCTTTAATATCGATGCGGCTAAAGTTGCATGGCTTCCCATCGTATGCATCGCCCAATTTATTCATCTCGGTCAATATTTATAGGAAGGAGCCTCAACCGCAAAAAGCAATGAAATACACTCCAGTTACGGATTCATAAATGTTCTATAAAATAGTCAAACACTTAACATCCAATAAATATTCTCTACGATACTCCGCTGGACCTTTCAAAGTCTAGTGTTATCTATCGCCATGCAACGATCTTGAACAAAGGGTATAACACCTCTTGCACGATAGAAAAGGAACAGTCGCTGCAGTAAAGATCATCTTTCTATCGAAACCTCTATTCCCCGGAATGACGAGCTGCCAGAGTACGGTAGCGTTTCCTAAGTAAGTACAAATCCGGATGATGCGGTCGTAAAAGCAACCCGCGACATTCTCATGCGTCCACGTCGAAGGAGGGTGCTTCGCCCTAAAAGTGTTTCAAAGGCGGCCCGCGACGGGGCTCGATGACGACGACGCGAGATTCTCGTTCACGTGTCACGTTACACCGCGAACTTATGTCGCCCGGATGGCCGAGTTTTACGACCCCGCAGCCCTTGCCTCTCGTCCGGCCGAACGCGTGTATCCGTACGTGGAACGGAGAATCCCGTATAAATACGGTGCCGGCTCGCCGCGGTCCGTCAGGATGCCTCGTTTTATTATATCGTAACCTGTGGCCGGCGACCTCACGGCTTTCTGATTGATAAAACAGCCGCGCGCGACCGGTCGTTTCGTTCCTTACGACCCCCTTGATCCGACGAACGTTGCTTGCGTTAAGTTTACATCGCTGCGATGCTTCGGCTGGAACGATGCTACGCTCTGAAATGACCGGAGAAGATGTATTTCTCAAATGGTAGAATCAAAGGCACTGAAAATGGGGGGAACACAGCGGTTTCTCGCGACGGTTCTTTGTCTATTTTTTCAAATATTTTAAAGCAATATTAAAAGATGCTTCTCCAGCAGAGTGTTTACCATTCAGACTTCTTCCAATTACAGTGAAAGATGTATGGTGGAACTATTTATGGAAGGCACAGGGTTCTTTTCGCAGCATGATGTCGCCAAAATTCAGGATCGCCGGAAGTGAATGGGGACGGAAGACGAAGCCACGTTCGGAGCACTTTTCGCGACAAATGTTCCATGACGGTGAACGGCCCGCCGCCACTCGACCCTTAGATGTCCACCCCTAAACGAATTTACGTTCGGCCGGAAAATAAATGCTCACCAAAAATCGAAACCTTGAAAATTCGACCAGATCTTCAGCTCCGTTCGTTCGTGTGGATTTCATTGTTGCAAGAAATTAACTTTCTTCCGCGTATTACGTAATACGTAGGCAAGAATTTCTGGAAGACGTCGATTTCGTAACAGAGCTATTCCTTTTTTAAGTGGCAGGGTTTAAATGTGTTGACCTGGGAATCCCATCTTCGTGGGACAGCGTCCTTTCAGTTGAAGGCGATTCCTCTAATCTAAAATCTCTGCGTCCAGATAGGATTTCTTCAGGTGTATCGAATTATTCCCACTTGCTTTGCAGGAGAACGTCCCTTCGAAACCTTACTAAATCATTATTTTTATATTCCCAGTCCTAGAAGTTACGGTTCCTCATCTGAAATTGACACAAATGATACATTCTTTTAAAACACATCGTAAAACGACGAACAGGTTCCTGTGCTCTTAAAAAATATTTATGGCCAGCATGATTTATCGGGTGATAAAAGATACGTATGAATTAAAAACATGGACTAGACGACTATTGACTGCTCCTCGAGACATCGAATTTTATGACAGAATATTTCGTTTATCTATCCGCAGTTAATATTCTGTTGGTTTCTAGAATGGCTACACGATTAACTTTATACTTGATAGGTGTCTATCGGGAATTAATTTACTTCGGTCTAACAAAAAAGGTGTGCATAAGGTTTGAGCGAATGGATGATACAGGAGCTAGAGTCTTAAATGACAGCCAATCTCTGCCGATGAATAATTTAAAAAAAAGTCGACTGCATTCCCAATGTAATATCATACGCCTTCGACGTAATCTACCTTCGTTCGGTATCAAAATCGTATAGATAATTCAAACCACGACGGATAAGCTTGGTAATTCAGTTCAGCATTTTGATTAATGGACCCTCCCCTCTCCCCGTCTAACAAAAGATATATTCTATCACGTTACGTTTCACGTAAAACGAAGTAAGTACAATCTGCGTGTATCAGCGTTCAATGCGTACAGTAGAAAAAGTCCGTTTTCAGTCCGACATCCAGGAACGGAGGGTAACGACAGTAGTGTACAAGGAAACGATTCAAACGGAAACCGGTAAAAACAAAAAGAGGAAATCTCACAAAGGTTGTCTGGTGACAACCAATCACAAGTGTCGTCGGTGTAATGCAATCAGCCCATGAAATATCGGCTCGCCGCTACCGGGCTTTAATTTACCTGCCTAGCTGGCGAACACGATGGGCCGGTTGTAACGCATATCGCTGCCGCAAAGAATCGCCAAACGGACATGATAATTATTATCCTCGAGACAAAGAACGGACACACCGATGCCGAAATCCGGTCTCGATCGACACCGACCCCACCGATGCCTCCCAACATGCATGCACACGTTTCACTACATGGTCGCGGCACACATGAACGACGTGCGCATCCAACGAACGAGGCTGGACTTCTTTGATGTTACACGCAGCGATGCTAGGCTGCTGGCAAACTCATTTTCTGAGGCCTGTCCTCGGCTGTCCGCCGGCCGTCGCGTCACTTCGCTTGGATTACGTATTTTCCATTTATACCAATCGACAGGCATTCCCTCCCCGCTGTCTAGCGGCGTCGCTTGACGTTTACGTACGTTCGGTTACTTTATAACGACAAAAAAAAAACGCGATTCCAGACAGTGGACGAGGCGGAGGAGGTCAGGCTCGGGGTGAATGGGGGGGCCGGGCAACGGGACGGACTCTCTTGTCAGGAACTAATTAACGGTAGACGTCGACGTTCGTTCTCCATCGGCGGAAAGGAACGTGTCACGGTTTATATTCGATCCACCGGCAACGGTCCAGCCGGCCGGAAGATTCCTATCGTCCGTATAGATTTATCGGGACAATTGTTGTGTCTCCCCGTGAACGATACCGCGAACCAGACCGACGCGTTCGGTTTTTGGTCTACGATGGTGAACGAACACACGCGGCTGGATTTCCTGCATTCGTAAACGTATCGCAGCCATTCCCTTTTAATCAAATCTCTTAACATGAAGATATTCATCTATATTATTTGCATGGCTAAAATCTTAAACGCTTAAACGCAATCACGGCCCGTCCCTGTATTCGATCCTCTCGTATTCCATCCGCGTCCGACCGTTTTTCCCACCGCATCGATTAGCGCCTATTTATAGTAATTTGGCGCGGAGTCCCGGGGTTCTTGGAAGAGGAGACCGGCGAAGATAAGGGATCGTCCTTGCATCGACGCAGCCGAACCATCCACGCATTCGCAATCGTTCCCAATGGATCCCCTCCTCTTCTTCCGCGCCTCCCCTCGTTCGATTTGTCTCTGCTGTACACTCTCTCCCGCGATCTTTCTCCCGTTCTGGGCACGCACAGACGCAGCAGGACTTGCGGATTCGCGTCATGCGGCTACCGGGAAGCCAGACGACGTCCTGCATTGCGATGCGACGTGGTGCACCGTCGTCCGTCAATCATGCAGGGACACGTCCCCGTCATCGCGTACTTTGCATGTAGTATAACCAAACCGACCGCTGGACAGTGTAAACGATCCATGTATCTGCCATCCTTACAGATCTTTCTCGTATTTATTGGTTAATGAGGATCGCGCGATTTTTAGCCGGTCGGCAAGCTGGACTTTTTTCTGATTTTTATTCACGGGACAGATGCGAAGTAAGCAAAAGTCGACTGGTCTCGTGTCAAACGAAACAAGAACGAATAACAAGGTTTCCACGCCGGGGCAGCGTTTCGAGGGTATTGGACCAACCGATCGGCCGGCACGAATGAAAAAAGGACGAGGCGGGTGACGCAGAACGCTGCGGGTAATTTTCTATCGCAACGGGAAACAACAACGTTCGTTGAGCGACACCGGGCCGTGTGTAACCGAATATTGTCATGAGCGATCAAGCCGTAGGGGTGGCGTTTCACCCTTTTCATCGATCCGCTCGTCTTTTTTCGCGCACGCTTCGAGGATACGTATGTAGTCAGCTATGAGGAACGAAGACTGTCGGCCCGATTTGAACGACTGACGTGAATCGCCGCGGGCAACATTACGGTAAATTCGTGCAACGTGTGTAGCCCGCGCGGAACGTTCTACCTGACACAATCGACGCGCATTTAATTCGGTGCCTGTCGTATTCGTACGCTGCAATTCGGATATTATCCCGTGCGGGGAGACGGTAAGCTCGCCCGTTACGTCCGTTTCATTTAGACGCTTCGGGCCTTGCATTTAAACGAACGATGGGCTGTTTTGTTGCTATCATTATGGAACGGCATTCGTATCTCTCAAATGGGGTGTTTGCTTCGTTTCGCTGCGACGATGTTGCGAGTCTCTGAAAATTACGTTGCGCAACTCATTCTCGATCAGATACAACCCCTTGGTACCCTCGTTGAGTAAATGAAGGGCTAACTAGGTACTATAATGAATACACAGTTTTCGTTGGTGGAATCGTCTTAGGCTCAGTAATGATACTTTTTTGTCCGAGATACTGGCGGCACCGTTCACAATGGAACGACGCGTTCGCAGAGAGACGAGAGAGGGCGAAGGGAAGGCCGCGGGGATTTCTCTCCGTAGGAAGACGCTCCGGAGGTGGAAGAAGGTGGACCCGGAGATGGTATCGGGTCGCGAACGAACGGAACGTTGTTACATTCAAATTAGAGTGGACGACGGTATGCGTGGCGGAGAGTCGCGTCGGGTCGTTGTCGAGTCCATGGCAGAGGATGGACCCGGTGCGGTGTGGGTACAGGCGGTTCTCTTGCACACACCGCGGCGAACACGGGGACTTACGAACCGGGGGATCGTATTCAAAACAGCGGGAGACTCCCAAGCCTCCGGGGACGTCATGCGATCTTGTCCTTCCACAACGAGCGGGTCCCATCGCGCTCCGTCTCCAGGCGGAATTTCAATACACTCGTATATTTAACGAACCCCGTCCCCACCCCTTTGCCCCTGTTCCCCACCGAGCGTGTTCCTTATCCCCGAGTCCCTCCTGCCCGCGAGTTCTCGAATCCCCGCGCCCTTCTCTCTGCTTCGTCCCGCGTTCCCGTAACCGCAACCTCGGCGTCTTCCTTTTTCCTGCTCGGTGTTCCTTCAGGGTCCCCCGATACTCGGAGATCTCGTTCGCTTCGGCCGCGGAATCGGCTTTTTATATTTCTCCGCCGCGGATCGGCCAGAAGGACTGCGCGCAGCCAAACGTTTGGGAATTTATCGCCAGTTAAACCTTCCTGGCCCACGGCCACCTTATCCCCGGCTGAAGCTTTCGACGTGTATCGTCGGCGCGGTGACCGCCTTCCCGCGCAAAGACGGTTATCTGACAGATTCGTTGGTTACCGCGCTTGGGGTGTCGACGAACAACTGTACGCAAAGTAGAACACTTTCTTGGTAGCAACGAACATTGCCACTTCAATATGGTAAAATGTAAAACTTTGTGAAATGATATATATATAGGTACATAGCAAATTTGATTGATTTCAAAACGATAGGAATTATACAGAATATACGAGGTTTCATGAAATATTGATTACTTACAATTAAATCAATCCACTGTCGATATAATAAAGCGAATTAAATCAATTCTGTAATTATAAATTAACTTGTTAGCTGCTTATTCTATTGATCGCGCGCAACAGGGAAATCGGACTTAATTACACAACTATTACTAAACAAGGACCATATAAAGATTTAATTCCTATGTAGCCAAATCCTAACTCTTTCAGTCCTACTTCCAAGAAACAGCGTGCTCATTGTAATCCCCCTCATTCCCGTGAGATCAAAATCTGTTCGATCTTCGACAAGATTGCGCAGACAGAAGGATGGAGAAAATAATGAGACGCGACGAACACTGTCGTGGAGGAACGTGATTGCCATGAGAAGTCTCCGTCGAAGAAAGTTCGTCGCGTTATCGTCCTGCTATTCGCCCATTATCCGTGCGTTGCCCTACCTCGACAATTAACCGGCGCGTGTTACATTGTCTACCACCCTCCCCCGTCGTGAAATCCGTCTCCTCGCGTGCCACGAGTTTCCGCGAAAGGGAGAACGCGGTCTGCATGTCGCCGATCGACAAGGTCGTTTCTTCGATTGACGCTCTCGTCTGGTTGTTCGCCCTGTCTCGCCGACGCCGCCGTCTGAGGCGTTTCCGCTCCCGGCACATTTCTCGATCCTCCGCGGCTACGTTTCCGTGCAGGCCGCGAGAATCGCCGGCTAACGATTGTGACTGGGATTAAGGATTAGATCAACAACAATTAGAAAAATGGATGTCGTAAATTTCCTGTTTCATTTTAATCGACAAATTATCTTTCCTCTTTCTTCCGAAAGCAATGGGCTTCAGGCGTAACGCAGAATTGCAAGATCACGGGAACGTAGAGGAAAGCGCCAAGAAGCCCGATCGAAGGGGAGAGATATCTCTTCGGGGATGATAGAGGGAAACGGAGACGATGGTGCGTTTTTTCGCGTTCAAACGCGAAAGCGAACACCGTTACCGTTCCGACCTCGGGCGTATTTCTGACAATGAACATTACGAGCTTCGGGACAAAAAGGAGCGGAACCGCGTTGGAGGAAGAGTGACGCCCCTCGAATAAAATATAGCTCTGTTTACCCGGAGCTAATGGCCGTCGGATCGACCATCGTCTGCCACGTAACCCAGCTCGCCTCTGCTGCGGTTCCACTCAGCTGGGAACATCGAGGATACGAGGTTTCTTCAAAACAATAGAAAATTTGTAGGACCATCCTCCATAGACTTCTCTAAAAGTAGCACCCCAAGTGATTCCGGCAAGGACTTCAATGTATAATAATTTTCTCTCGTACATTAAATTATGCTCTATCTTCTACCTACGAGAGAGTTTACTAAATTGTTGTAAGACTCTTTAAGGCAAATAATATGTGCTTTTCTGGCTAGAGGGACCGTTGAGCATATCTTATGGTAGAAGTTGCATCGAATGCAAGGGTGTAATACGTCGGAGACAATAAATTGTGACTGATAAACGCATCTCGATAATTCTCCACAAAGGACACTCGCAATCCAGGCGTTGTGATGTCTCTGTTCAGCGGCGCCAGAGGCGTACATTGTCTTTGCCTTCATCTGGTCACCTCTTGACCCGCGTTTCCATACGATCACGTTCGCATTTCGCTCGTTGGTAGCTAGCGAGAGCTACGAACTACAGTCTGCTCAACGAAAACATGTATTACACTCAATTTCATAGTTGAAAAGGTATTTAAAAAAATCCTGCGTTATAAAACGCTGGAATGAACAACATGTTCTATCTTTATACATTCATGTTTCACAGAATCATGCGCATGAAGAAAAGCGAAGAGTTCACGTACCTTCCCAACATAGACGTGCTCTGCAATATTATAATTCTTTCCTCTGTGCGCGGACCACAAATTGCCACAGGCATATGAAAAATTCTCAAATATTCATAAACTCGGGGGATGAAGGCTGACCTTGTTTCCAGCATGCATTGCCGCGCGCTCTAGCTCGGTGGTTGCGAGAGCGACGCGACAGGGTGGAAACGGGCAAGCGGGAAAAGAAAAACGATGGAGTTCCGTTTGTTTATAACTTTCACTAGCAGTACGGACCGAGTCACCGAACGGCGGAGGGCTCTTTGCATAACACCGGCTGCGACAAGACAAATGGCGATCGTTTGGACGCGAAACGTCGGAAGTAATGGCTGCCCTTCTGGCCCTCTTTTTCAACTTTCCCAGGCCGGCATTATTGCGCCCGGCGGCCCGTTTGTTCCCCTTTTCTGTCGGACTCTCGCGTTTCCCAAACGGTGGATCCGCGAGTTTCCGCCGCGCGCGTAGTCCACCCTCGAAACGGGCCGAGCACCAAACAAACCATTTGTTATTTATAATTGCGATGGTAACAGTTTTCTCGTTGCTCGAGGAGCGAAATGAAAAATATGAAAGTAAGACTGATGCAACGCGGTCTGTGCGATATCTCTCCGTTCAACGAGGCCGTCGACGTAAAATCTGGCAATTAATTTCATCCTTGGAAATGCGGAGGAAAAGGAAAAGGGTGTTAGAGTAGATCGTGGATTTTAGCGTACTTCTTATTCGTCTGGGGGAAGAGAATCAAATCAAGGTTAACCGTCCATGGGGATCGAGTTAGAAAATTTGCAAACCCACCCCCATTTAATTGGATACCAAAACAAACCACTGCCGAGGCTCACGCACGGGTCCAAACTTATTCTTACTAAACTCACCCCCTTCAAGGAGCCCCGCTATTGACGTCCGCGATAAATCTTGCGGCAGAACGGGCGCGTGTCCGTCCACTTTTCGCGGCGAGGGCGCATGGAGATGAGGACCACCGTGAGTCCCGCACAGAACCAATCGTCGTTTTTCAATCGTGATTTAATGCAACAGCACGCAGGTGTTCGCTGATTTGGTGGCTATTACGCGGTCCAAGAGACCGTCTACAATGGACATCGAGGCTAAGAAGAGGCGTGATGCATTCTGATGGGGCCGATCATCCGCCTCCCATCCTTCGGTTCTCATGGCGGCAGCGGCGTTCTTGTCACAATGAGACACGTATCATTCTTATCCTATCGCATCTTGTTAGGGAGACGGTGTACAGAAGGCATTGCGTCGATTATAACGATTTGTTCTCACTGCCGAAGGCAGACCTGGTCGGATTACGAAATCACGCGAGCTTCTCAGAAAAATTGACACACGAAATCGTGATGCGCGTCGGGCACCGATGATTTTGCTAGTTCTCAATCGAAATCGGCCCGTCGACGACTGTTGCCTGACAACTGCTTCAGCGATTTGTTTGTTCAATTTGGATATACAGGTTTCTGTCAACCCTTCTAGA
Source organism: Holcopasites calliopsidis (assembly GCA_023838395.1). Classification (NCBI taxonomy): domain Eukaryota; kingdom Metazoa; phylum Arthropoda; class Insecta; order Hymenoptera; family Apidae; genus Holcopasites; species Holcopasites calliopsidis. Next base: position 2,303,277 of record JALHAQ010000015.1, read on the forward strand.
GCTCACTTAAAAACACTCAGCTAATGCTCATGCTTACTAAAATACATTGTACTTTGTTATTCTACAATCGTTGCCTATGTTTCCCCATATGTACAGAATGTTACCCCCTTCCTCGCAAATGATTAAACCATAAACACCATCAACATGCAATAAATTTTAGCGTCCTCCAGCAACTCGCATTAACCCCACTTGCAACTTGACGCTTCCCACCTAAACCCTCCGCTTGCCCTTAGCGAACGCACAATTTCCAAGCTTCTTTCGCGCTGTCCTGTCGCTGCAACGTCCCGCGTCGAACCAAGACGGCCATCAATCTTACGTTCTGCCATGGGCACAAAGTCGGCCCGGCCGAATATTCATTCGAAACGGCGACGCCGCGTCCCCCCCAGTCAACTGTCAATGCGTCGACAACGGGTAGGTGGACGCCGGGAACAGAGGAAGAGAAGGTCCTCCGGCTGAAGGAGAGGCAGCTAGAGATCCGCGGAGGCTGATGTATTTATAAGAAGGAGGATTTGCATACGATGCTGCAGATCGCCGATAGCGAAGCCCGGCGTTGGGCGGCGAGCTTCTAAGATTCAAAGAAGCTTTGTGCCATTATATCCTGCCAGCCCCCTTCGCGTTCGCCCCTTCTTCTTCCACTTTCGTCGAGTCGGGCGTCCTGCCAGTTCTCTTTTAGCGGGTGAAATAGCGACCCCTGTGCTATATTTCTTCTTGCGCCCGCGATTCGCGGCCCCCGGACGTCCCTCTTCTCTAGACGACGAGCCGAACCGGCGCCCAATCCTCACCGCAAGGCTTCCCCTGATTGGCGTTGACTTATGAAGCGATCGCTTTTCGCCGTTCGCGCACGGTCGCGGTGTAACCAGGATTATCTGTCTCTTGTGCGTTGGAGCTTAATTTGTGCAAGCTGAAAGTTAACACTCGTACAGTTAGCAACGTGTAATAATTGTAATCATTTTCTATAATTTCTAATAATTCATTAAAAAATCAAAGCTTTCAATATATCTCCCAAATTGATAAATTCCAAGTTTTCATCAACTGTTTTTCTTTTCCTTTAAATCATCCAGAAACTGTGCCCCGTGCTGGCACAAGGACGGCGTCTCACAAAGAGCAGCAGATATAGTCCCGACCCGGTCCTTCGACTAGTACTCGAGCATGCACGGTCACTGGCAATTAAGGGACGGCTAATTAATGGGTAATTAACGGTAACACTGTGAAAAGGAGACGTCGACGAGAGGCCAGGCTCCCCTACACGGGCTATCGGGTCCTCTGTGTCCCTTCTATCTGTTCCGCGCCGGTATCTCCAGACTCGCAGGATCCCCTTGATCAAGGTGCACCTCCTGTGTGCCGGTCTTTCTTCCTTGCCGCTTCGCCTCTACCGGCTGGCATTGTTAATTGTTTGATCGACAAGATAACGGCCGCGTCTTACATGCACCGTATCTCCTTAACTCTTCCACGCTTCCCTTCGGCTGACGTTACACCCGCTCTCCCTCTCTCTCTCTCTCTCTCTCTCTTTCTCTCTGCATCGTTTGTCCGAGGCTGAGCCACCTTTGGAAATCCGCTCTTGCGGTCCGATATCGCGATAGTGTACGCCTTATCGATGGTAGATTGAACAGCTAACGATTTCTGCAACAGTTGTTCGTCTATTCGGCGGTAAAAGAACTTTGGATTGCCGATAAGAATATGCTTTCCCAAGTTTCATTACTTTTTTGTTACAATATACACTTTATACTAGTTCCCGCCAAATACGCTCGCGTGTTCAATTATCATTTTCCACGACTCCCCTTTTTCCCCATTTCACCGTCTACTCATGATCGACCAACACGCACGCCCGCTTTTAATTGCCACGATCGATTCCTTTGCTCCACGCATCCGCGACCGAGCAAAAAGAAGGTCCACGGACGATAACAGAGCTCGGTACAGGCGAAAGATCGATTGGTCAGCGTTAATTGGCAGCGTCTTCGGAGTTCGGTGAACAACCGTCAACCGGCGAGACCGATATCCTGCGGTGTAAATAGATCCGGCCGCGGTTAATTAGCCACGTGAAACGCAAACGATCCGACGCTGGACGTAGAGGCGGTGGTCGTCGGCCTCGCTACGGGCGACTCTCATTAAGATATTCGACGAACCGTTTCTTATCGGGCCAGTGACAGCACTCAATCAAAGAATCAGCCGGTCCCCGATCGTGGCAGGCTCGTTGTCAATCACCGGGGACCTCTTTCCACCCGGTCCTCACCGTGAGGGTCCTCCTGATGCGCGTCCGTCTGTCGTGGGGAGCCGCGACGTCCCCCCCGGCATGCGTATCTTCATCCATCTAATCGCGGAGTAATTGTTATGGATGAAGATATCCCGGCCACGATCTTCGTTCGGCTCGATCGCCGACCGGCTGCGTGCGCTCGGATTAGCCGCGACGTTTCCTTCTTTATGCGAGATCGCGAACAGCCGGGGGAAGAATGGCAAAAAGGGACACGCTGGATTGATGGATTCTAAGCGGTAATTAGGCGATCGGATTGATTGGCGAATTGTTCGCGATAATGTATGGACATGCTAGCCGTTGTAGTGTTGTTTTGAAATGGTCGTTGAGATTGAAACATCGAGCTGCATTCGATTTTTTATAGTGCAGTAATGTAGAACTTAAACAATTTGCGTACTGAATTTTTCAATACGTACTGCGTGCCCGGAATATTAAGCATCTCGGCAAATGAAAGATCTCCTATTATCACTGAACGAGGAGCGAATAAAATCACGCGCCAAGTTCCGCGGTTATTCGTAGAACGGCAATAACGTCTGCGAGAAAGGTTATCACCAGGCGTCCCCGTCGGCAGTCGTTAATTAGACGAAATTTAATTTCAGCCTTTGCGATCCCTTAAGTTCTCGAAGTCGAACGACGGGCTGAAAGTTGCTTGGAGTCGAACAGCAGCGTAGACGAGGAGAAGGGTAGCTAACCGAGGCTTGTTAAACAAATTTAATATTCCCGGGGCCGGGGTGTTAAAATTTCTCCTCCTCGTCCCGGAGACTGGCCGGGAAACTTCCGTGGAAACTTGCGTCAGCCCGGAGGGCGCATCAAGTTCGCCCCGTTCACCTCGACGAAGTTGCGCTGCAGGTGCTCCGACCGAGCGGAATCAGCGCCCGAAGTCGTGGAGACGCCGTCCCGCCCTCGTAGGCTCTATACACGTTAGGGTCTAGCAGGCGTTCGAACGCGACAGCAACGACGGAGTAGCTTTAACCAACGCTGGAGAGCAACACCTGGGCCTCGACTAGCTCGGATGCTGCGAGTCGAAGGGGGATGAGCTTGCGGCAGAGAGCCACGGATACGGGGTTAGACGCGGTGGTAAGGTAACGCCGGGGCGAGACTTAGGAAGTGGCGTCGTCGAGACGCCGTAAGTTGTGCCACCCTTGTGTCAGCCTGACGCCGCGTTGCGCCGTCCCTCAGGATATGCATGTAAGTTTCCTCCCCGCAGCGGCACTTACCTTTCTCGCTTGTGCCTCAGTCTCCCTCCTGTCCCGTCCTATCATATCCTCGTCCTCGCTGCCGGAATCCCAACTATGAGTCGAGCTGCGAGCTAAACCTCGCCGTTCCAGGTTATTGAACGAAATTCCTGGATCGTGTCTCCAAAGTTGTACAAAAATATCAAGTTTTGGAAAGGCGGTGCGAACGGGAACAAGCTTTTTCTATCCCGTGCGCCTGTATCGTTGACCGATCCAATTTCGTAAATAAAGTTGGCAAACGGCGAATTGCGATCGTGGCACGCCCACGTAACTTCCGTTATGGAGCAACGGATTCCACTGGTGTGGTTGATAGCGAAGGCAACGCAGGGATAGCTCGCGATCATTGCGTGCCGTGCGGTAGTGAAGCGTTTCATGGATGACTGCGACGAGTGGATACGAGACGTCCCGTTGGAAAGGAATAAGGAAGACGTGAGGTGGTGTTATGTGATGTGATTATGGTATTAATATACACGTTTGTGCTTCTTTCTTTTACTAATTTTGAACTGGTAGGCTTAAATGTTCTGTATTCTCCGATGCGGCGTACAAGCAGTAGCTTCATTCGTCAAACAGAAACTTTTTACGCGTTTCTTTTGTGAAAATGTTTTTAAGAATAAAGAATAATTATATGATTACTTCAAGCACTTGTTATTAATTCATTTTTCTATTACATTCCTGCTTGAAATATCCTCCTCTCTAATGTTTATAATAACCCACCTCCACTGTCGGTTGAATTTCGAGACTGCAAGTGGTAGATCCAGTAAAAGCACATTTAGCCGCATCAGAGTGTTGACTATGTTCAGAATATGTACGTAGCAGGTCTGACTATGCGAGGCACGCGAGGGAGCCGCTTGTAAATTCTGCCCGAAATGAGAGTGTCACCGCGCTACCACCCTCTTCATCCTTTTCCCGCCCCCCCGTCTGTCCCATCTTTCCTCGTTCTCTTCTTCTCCCAGGCCGCGAGGTCTTTCCCGACACGACGAACCACCACGTTCTCGCCATCCGATAGGACGATCTTCTGTTCTGGAGTCCCGGTCGTACGTATTGCATGAATTCTAAATGAGATTCCCCGGCGCGGCGTCTCACACGTTCGGGTGCTTCTTTCGTGCCGCTCGCTTTCACACGGTCCCGCGAAATCTTCGCTCCGTTTCGGATGCAATAAATTCGTCAGTCGTCGGAAGAGCAGCACCCCGCTGGATGCAGGAGATCCGTCGATGAATGCAGAACGGACGGGATAGCCGGGCGAACGACAGGAAATCACGAGAATGTAAAGTGCCCCGGAGACGTCCCGTGCATTGGTAAGAATATCGTTGCCCTGTTCGGGGGATATCGGCGTGAGAATTGTCGTGGAACTTTTATGTAGAGCACCGTCCAGTAGTTTCATGGCAAAATTCAGGGCAAAGATCGAATCGCAATGACAGCAGTATATGAACTACTAATGCGAGATAACTATTTATGATATAAATAAAATATAATCTTATAGCTCATTCGGAAAATTCTCAAGAAATAAATCAAGCCCTGAATACGTGAACTTAGAACTGTCTCCCCAGTGAAATTCCTCTGTCTGCAGTTTTACACGATTCAGTATTCCCACCAAGGAACCGACCGCTCTGGGACGGTGCAAACAAGTTCTCAAACCTATTTCCCTAACTCTCACCCCTGGCTGATGCGTTCTCCGAGGAGTCATGGATCACCGCGACGCTGGCACTCGGTGCCTCTATGATAAATGCCATACAGCCCTTCTTTCTGCGAGAAACGTTTCCCTATGATGGTTAGCACGCTCCGCGCTCGTAGTACGTTACTGCGCATAATTTTGCGTATCAACACTCCACCGCATGTGCGGTGGACTTGATAACGTGATGAATGCTGGTGTATCTGCCCCCTTTCGGCCCTGTTCTATCATCGTGGTCGCCGATGAACGACGAATATCGAGTGTCGAGCAACCGTGCCGCGACATTGACGAGATGATCGATTGACCAGCTCTGGGACTCCAGGGAGACGTGGACGGTTTCGCTGGTGTGCTAAAATATTCGTCAGATTGGACTTTTCACGTGGGTGAACTTGTTGGTGATCATTGCGAGAGGTAAGTAAAGATAGTAGGGTAAAATGGTCAAATTGTTCAGCGATGGAGAACGTTCAATTCACATGACGAACAGGCTGTACGGTTATTAAAAATTGTTAGGATTAATTACGGCAGCCCTGAAATTCACAATTATTTCCCTCCGAGCACGAGCGGATAATTTACACCGATTGCAGCTCGTCTCATTAACATTCCACTAACTGATAATGCCAAACGAACCTAGATAACGAAACCGGGCCATAATTTACCAACGTCAAACGATACTGCTGTATCTGCCTACGCTCAAAATAACCCCGCTGGCAGTTTCATGAAATTCCCACGACAAGTTCCACTAAATAATCTAAACAATTTTACTCGATACCTACGGGTATATAACTATCGTAAGGGTGGTAGATGCCTGCAACGCGTATAGGTCCGGGGGGTTGAACTCGAGTGTTTCACGTTTTCGAGCGTGCCTTGATGAATTCAAATAAGTCGTGGCACCCCAAGAAAAAGGCCTAGCTACCATATCTCCGCCCCAGTTTCCCTCTCCGACCTACGTGAGCAAGTCGGAAACGGGAAAACAGGGGCAATCCGGCACATTTTCTCCGCGCACGCTTTCCGCGTGGTGTACGGTGCGGAATGCGGCCCACGTTTCCCTTATTTATCGTTTCCCGATGCTTATGTTTTACTAGGCCGTGGCGCGGTACACGATAAGGCTGGCAAGGGTGGAATCACTGAGAGAACCAATAACGTGATGTATTATACATAATGCATGGCCCGTCCCGCCCGGTCGCTTGCCTTGCTACCTGGGTAAACGCGCGTGAGGATTACCAGTTTTCCTCTGACAACGGCGATGTAGGAGAAGGAGGGCGGGGAGAGAAGAAGGGGATGATCGATAATGGATCATCGGGAGAGACAAATTTGATTTTTCAATTTCGTTCGGAGAGTCCCTTGACGCTTTGCGTCGAAGCATGAGTTACCTCCGCTAGGGATGCATTAATAAGTATAAATTATCTTCAAGAAATCAGCTGTGAAGTTTAGCTTACCTATGATATTTGATAGGAGATGCATTGTGCGAGCGATGATAAGGGAAAGAAGTTTGAATTCTGAACGTTTTCCACATTGTAAATCAGAATTCGACGTTCAATCAATTTTCATTTATCCGCTTAGGTTCAAACGGCCGATCCGCTTGAAACTGACTGGCTGTGAATCATTGATGGATTTATATTGGCCAGCGTATTCGAGATATTAATATTGTAAGCTGCTGTCTAAACGATTCAACAGCGACCCGATAGCAATTCAATCGAAACTGAACCACTTTGATAGCGTCATAATAACGGTACAACGTGAGATGCTTTTTCCGACGAGTAACGATGAATGCTGTTCAAAGGAAAAAGACGATACCGGAAACGATGGTGTTAGAAGGGCAAGCACGCGAAATAGCTTTGCATTCGAAATACTTTAATGTTGGGGGATGCATAACTCAAAACCGTTCCCTAAATCATGTTCCCGGTTCGCCTCGAGGCGGTGGATGTTTCAATTTCCTTGAGGCGCAATCTGATGGTCCTCGTACCCGCCACGGGAAATCGGGAACGGGAAAACGGAACCAGAAAAAGAAACCGTAAAGTTGCTCTCAGAAATTATTTTCTTCGCTTGATAATTTTGAAATCCGTCTCGCCGCGTGCAAATCTTTTCTATAGAAGAAATATCGAATGAAAAGAAAAAGGATAGGAGTCGTTATCATTGGGACAGCCGAGTTTCATTCGTGTTATTTATTCGAGGTAGATAGGCTCGAGTTAGAATTCAGTCGCCGCGTAATTATGCTGGATGACGGGGCGAAGGTAACGGAAGCAAAAAGTGTTCAACGCCGGGAACGAGGGAGAGTTTGGCCTTCCATTAGCGCTACCCTTGATTACTTTTTCTCATCTCGACATCTAAATAAATAAAATATCGGACTCGCACCTCGGTCGACCATCGCGACGCTCAAATAAGAGATAATGGAGAACGGAAGAAGGCGTATTTATTTAATTACATTTCCCCGTCGACCACTCGCCCATCGAGAAACGGACGCGCGGTTATCCCCTTTCTCTTCATTATTAACGTCGAAATCGGCGATCTTTCTGCTTCCCTCATCTCTAGAAGACAGTCGGGAAAGGCTGCATCTGCGCTGTCAGTTTTTGAAAATAAAAGTGACTGGCACTGCTTGCCCGACCGCATGATTAATAAATATTCATACAAATAATCGAGGCTTTTGTTTTGCAGGCAGAGCTGTATAATTTGTAAGTAGTATTAATTAAGCTTGAGTATCGATAAAATTCCCAGTGACCACCCCCGCGCGTCATTGGTATTCTCTAAAGGCCCGCCGGTAGCAAAAACGAACGAGGATCGATGGATCGTGCGTTTAATTACTGACCAAATTATCCGGCAATTTTTTGCACGTAATGCATGAATCATTGTGCGCCTCTCATTGGCCATCCGGTAATAGCCCGGGCGCGATTTCGCCGATCGGTATGCAAAGTAGCGAGAGAGCCTACTCCCGTAAATCACAAGCGGTGGCCATACGATTCAGCATTCTTTCGTTCGGCCCCGCTCCGCCTTCGCCCGCCTCGCCCTTCTTCACCGCCCCCGTTCAACCCCCATTATCACGCCTGGTAAAAATAAGACGGTGAGAGCCTTTTCCTCTGCCCGGTTTTAACGAGACCCCGGCGATCAGTGTAGACTCTTAAACACCCCGATTAGCTGGCTGTCACGAGCAGCCCACCCTCGGCCCCACCTCATTCTTTTCTTTAATTCGTTCTTTTTTTATCGAGCCAGAGATAATTAGGATGGCATCCCTACAGTCACTCTGCGCTCCTGAATCGTCGTCAACCGCCCACCGAATCCCTCCCTCTTCCACTCTTTTACTTTATACCCCGACGAGTTCGCTGTTCCTCCCTTGTCACGGACGTGCAACCCCCGAGGACCACCGCCGAGGCGAGCTCCGCGTTTTAATGAGATTTAAGACGCTGTTGCTGGCTAAATTTTCATAAGGTCCCTCGGGAAACAACGATTCCTCCTCACTCGCAAATTTTTCATTTCGTTTGCTTCTAATTACCAGGGCTCCGAGAACTCTTGGCGATTTTATCAAAAGGAACATGCTTGGAATATGAAACTGGAAACGTTATACTACCGAAAATTCCGTTGCTACTCAACACTCAGAACTAAAATCGGAAACTCTCGGATGACGCGTTCGAGTATCGGCAGTCCGAATGGCTGGCGCGAGCTAATGCACGCGAAGAGCTTTACGCCGGTCTAAGGAGCCGAACGAGCAGCCGGAACGGATGAAGGAAAGTCGAAAGGCAGATTAGGTACGGCGTTGGCATTAGCAAGAAACGCTGCCGTCCGGGAGAATTCGTCTCGCGGCTTAACAACCGGGGAGACCTAAGGCGACCGCGCGCCGCGACTACGGATTCCCCGGCTACGTTCAGTTTCGCCTTTCCTCCCCTTCGCGGAACGTGCACTTGTTCCATCTACTTCTGTCTCCGTCTGGTTCCACGCCAGAAACACAGAGCCGTGACAATCGGCCGCAAATGCATCTCACTCTCCGTCGGCGGTGTACAGCTCGATGCATCGGTGATGTGTCACGCCGGATTACCGGAGGACGAAGCACCGCGCGACTGGCTCGAGACCGCAAGCATTACTTCGGCTGCCATGGCTGGGCCACGTGTTTATCCCACAAAATCTCCCGACGAAAATGTCACCCTAAGTGGTCCCGCTATGCTTTAATGTCCATTAGGGAAATTAAGGGACTCGCGTTCGACGAACTTGCATCCAGTTCAATTTTATTTCCCATGGTTCGCAGCGTCTTGGCGCGAAGAAGACTGAGTTCGTTTCAACGAAGAATCGGGAATACCGAGCTCATTGGGCTTGCACGATGAAGAGCCAGGAAGTAATATAAATCTGATGATCGGCAAAAATTGGGTGCTACTTAAATGTTAGTTCTTCTTCATCTTTACACCAGAGATTATTTAACCACTGTATATCTACAAACATTCACCCCTTCGTCGCCATTAATTTATCCCGAGGAACATCGTGCAGCAGCCGCGTGAAACAATGCACATCGATAGCCGATATCGAATCCGAAATGGAGCAACGCGGAGGCAGCGGCCAGAGCTTGCACGGTGCTATCGGAATTTACTGCGTCGAATTTCACGGTGCACCGCTTCCTGGAACCGTCGGGCCAGAGCATCCCTTCTTGACTCCATTTCTCTCTTTCTCCCTTCTTCGTTCCCCGCGTTCCACCCCCCGACCCGTGTATTCCTCTAACGCGAAGAATTTCGCGGGGCGACAGTTTACAGTGCAAGGCGGAACCATGGCGCCCTGTACATTAGCATTCCGCAGCTGCGACGACGTTTTTCACCGGGACCTTTGACAAAAAGGCACGGCATGCTCGTCCGCGACGATCAACATCGCGAAACTATCGCGGAGCAAGGAGAATAATGCTGAGAATCGAGGGGATGAGATTCACCCCCCAAAGATGCATCGAAATTCGTCAGGCTTCGCCGAGTGCCCGAGTCCGAAATTTTTTGAACGCTAAGCTGGACTGATTTTCTGATTCTCCGAGAAGTAGAAGCCACGAGAGAATCGTGTACGCATGACAGTCAGGCGCGAGCGAGCCGAATTCGATTTTTAGGTGTAAACCGTGGGACCGTGGTGCGTCTCTGCCAGAGTCACATGCGTACACTATGAAGCCCCAAGAATCTGTGGATCGCGCAGCGCAAACAATACACGTTGTAGGCGAGCCGTGTCCATGCATAATTCAAATAGTCGCACAGCCGTCCGTGGAACCGCGGAACCGAGCGAATTTTCCCTTCCGTTTCTGCCTCCGTTTCTAGTAAATACGTAATCAGACCTCGCTATCATCCCGTAACCCGCCCCCTTGCGAACCGTCGTGTTTCTCGTTTCACCTCGTAGCCGTACAACTTCGGTGGAACACCGGGCTACGTCGTCGTAGACGCGGTTTCGTTCCATCGACCTGTACTCCACCCCCGCGGCACTCTTGCGTCCCGACGCTTATACCGATACACGGGGTTTACACACCGACGCCCATAAAACACGTACGATATCTTCCATACCGCATTGCGACTCTGACGACACCGGCATGCCGGGGGGAAAACTCGAGTGCCGTTTTGCATCCGTTCTCGCCCGGTGTTTTGCCGGAAATGGTAAAGATTCGTCTAGCAGAATTCTGCTTGTCGCGGGATGGAGCGGGCGAACGCTGATTATAGTACGAGCGAGACCGGTGCGGGGAGGAAACGTTTGAAGAGCGAAAGGATCAGGGATAAATGAGACAGATTGAATTTAACGGAGAAGAATTTTAGAGAAACCTCTTGAGCGAGGCGATTTCTAGAACACATTTTTGGTCGGCCGATTAAATAAAACATCCCGGCTTAATAATCTTCGTCCCTGAAACACGTCCAGCAGCCGGCGCATCCAATCGATCGTCGCGAGCATAAAAAATCCCCAACGTGATAGCGGTGTTCGATTAAGTATCGTCGATGAAATTTATAAAACAACCGTTCCACCGTGCGATGGAGCAATTTCGTTTCAAGCACTCGTTAGCGGCGGCTTCTCTGGCTTCCTCCCGCTGTCGTTACCGGGATCGCTCGATCGTTTGAGGGATCGACGAGGCACCGCATGCGAGAGATCCACGCGGCGCAGCTACCGGATCCATAACTCTCGGTCTCGCATCGGGACGTTTATCCGGTCTGCCGGTTTCGATGCAAAGGTATTAAAGTGCCGGTAGGTGGTCTCCTGGCACCGGCAGGATAAAAATGCACGCGGTCTTCGGGGTTATTGGCAAACGTATATCGGAATGAGCGAACGTCTTTAACCGTACGAGCCTGCTGGTACAGATAATCGCCTTCGTCCAGATGATCGTCCAATGGAAGCAGATACTTTCATGGAGAGCTGTGTACGGGCGACGGTAGTTTTGTATTAATGCGATTAATAAATATATTTTGAATCGACGAAATGCGTTCATGAAGCGCATGTACATTTCTCTGTCTATAAAAGGCTTAAACGTGTAATTTTAAGTGGTTGTATTCAGGATCATCTTCTGAAAATCGACTGTTAAAGTATTACTTTCTAGTAACTGATCGAGATCGTGCACCGTCTACAGTCGGCCAAGTGGAATAACGTGCGAGGGCGATAAATACAGTTCGAAGCAGGACTACCTTCGTTCATCAAAAATTATACCCATAAAATGCATTCTCGATAGGACTGGTACAAAAACACCTCCAATTCCAACCTCATCGAAGAGGGCACGAAACAAAAACAGTTCTTCCTGTAAGAAACCGGTTGGAGGCGCAAGACAGTCTATCACGAAATAGCTTGAAACTTCGAATTACCCGCAATTACTCCGACGATTTAAGAACGCTATGCCGTAGCTCTTCCCACCGCGTATCGCACGCTGCTTCTTCGGCCACGAGTAGATCCCTCTTCAACCCGAACGTACGAGTTGGCCGTTGACACCCGGGATGGCCTTTACTGAAATTACTTGAAAATTCTGACCGCGACACATTGGAGCACCGAGCAGGGAGCTGGTGGCGAAGGGAACGATAAAAAGGGCTGTCTGGATATCCGTTTCTCTCGCGCGCCGGCATCCACGTGAAACGGTATCAGTATGCGAGCTACGATTCGGCCACATCTCGCGCTCATCCCTCGACTTATTGCGGCTTAACTCCCTCCACGCACGGCATCGTATTCGGCCCTGCGGTCGCCCGCTCGCACCCTGAGCACATCCCCGTAGCTCCGTGCACGAGCTCCTGGCCGCGCGCACATGTCCGCTTTGCAGCCAAAGCCCCTAAATTGTTTCCATCATAAGTCCAGATACTCGGGGCGCATGTATGTATACCCCGGGATAACCTACGCGGCGGAGCCTCGCTTGCGCGCCACACGAAAGGTGCTCGTGAAATACGCGCACCGCTCGTACCATTAACCCCCGATGATAAGCCCGTGGAGACGGGAAAGGCTGGGCTTCGCTCTTTATCCGCATGATTTTCTCCGCCTCTCCTCGGCCCATCCTTTCGCCGAGCTTACTTTGTCGATCGAAGGATGTAGGTACTTACAGGTCGAGTATTAATAATGCCATTTCTGTTGCGTTTAATGGTACCTTTGATGCGATCATATACGAGAGAAAGTCTGCATACACCTTTGAACGCGGGAACTTTAGGGTAATGACACTATTGCAATTTCATAGAAGACTGATAACGTTGTCATAAATTGTCTCTACCAATGATACAACAGGATTCTCCAGTTTACCGAGTTCCTGCTTAGAAGCAGAAGCTAAAAGGAGAGACGTCGGCCGCGTTCTCCATGGTGCTCTCGCGTTGGACTTTTGGAACCGTGGAAGGGCGTCACGGCGAGTGAAGACGGACGTCGCGACGCTACCATAAATCCTCAGCTTACTCGGCGACGGAGGGCGTCCTTCGTTCGCCCCGGGGCTGTTCCTCGTCCTCGTCACACCGAAACGACCGCCGCTATATCTGCCGCGTTTCCTCGCCGTCGCCGCGAAACTACGAGCGGCAACTCGCGTCGCTCGTCGCGGAAGGTTAACTCCTTGCCGTGTACGGAAAGTTCGAACTCGCCGCCGGGATTTTACGAGACTGCGGTTTCGATGGCCTCCGGGCCACTGTTGTGCTTGACTCGGCGTTCCTCCTTGATTCATGAAGGGTTTACAGAAAGGTTTCCAGAAGATCTTCACACCTGGCTGTATAAATAACTAACCGGCGTCGATTATTCGGATAGCGAATGATACAACCCGCTTATAAGCGAGTCTAACAACGTTAACTGTTCGGACATTCTTTCGTCGCGTGGCGAAGATAAGTAGCCAAGGGGTTGAAAAGTAATGACGATACAGTGGATAAGGGTGCGTTTTTATCTGCAAACTAATTCTGCCTGGTTAGCAAACTCGGCGCTACCGCAGTTGCAGAAAGTTCGCGGTGATGTACTCGTCCCTGGAGTACTGAAACCCAGCGACTATTCACGGTCCGAACAGTATTTGGGACGGATGCAGGTACTACGCGGGTGAGAAGGAATGGTTCTCGTCTGGGAAAAGTATCTGAAATTGTAAGAGCAAGACCTACCATTACGGAATAAATTAAAAACTAATTAAAACAACGAGCCGCCGCGTAGAAAGAGGTAACCGCAATTTTTTTTATTCTTTCAGAGAGTGTTAATACAAATCATAATACGAGTGATTTATATTATGAAATAGAGGATCATTTGTCTGTGATAATTGTTCAATATTCGGAGTCATTAAAAAAAAGTTTCACAAAGTATCCCTATAATAAATTATTTATTGTAATAAAGCTAATATATCTGATTCTATTATCTTCCCAATATTCCACGACAGTTACTTTCAATCAACTCATACGACCATCGAGAGCAAGTCGATTTTCCCGACTCTGTTGTCGCATTGAACGAGAAAAACGCTACACAGAAACGGTACGCATCTGTTCGAACACGGAACGTCGGAGCAAGGGTAACGTATGTGACGTCCATGAGACTACGTTAATATTTGAAAGGCATCTTCCCGCTGGCTTCTCATCCTCCACCTCCATCGTTCCACCCCCCCACGTTCGAGAGAGTGACACCTCTTGTACGAGCGGAGGCACTCGACGATTATTTATTTATAGGCAAATGAAGTAGAGGCTTCCATTAATTGATGGGCTCTCAGTGGCCGCCAGTCGAGGGATGACGTCTATCATTTTAATTTACCGCGTCGTTATTAAATTGTCCCTACCAGCGCGAGGAACGCTCGCCGCAGCACCGCGCACACGCGATATAGGCGAAAGCTCGTCACTTACCCCTCACCCCTTTCCCATGGATCGTACGAACGTGAAAGTTAGGCACGACATAATACAGCTTTTTTCGTTTTTCCCATTTCCATGTTCTTCTCTTTTTTTTTTATTCTTCGCCCACTCTCTTCATCACTTTTTCGAGGTGACGTGCCGTTGTTTCGTTTCGGGGATTATTATCGCGGCTATTACCGGCGCGCCGCGTGCGAATATTCGAAACGTCAGGGGGCGAATAAAAACGTGGAGGAGGTTTATGGCCGATCAGATGGAAACGCTTCGGCTATACGATATGCAAAACGACGACGATGAAATAGCGTCTGCGTTTCGGCGACGATGCACTTCACTTTCTACAAGTCTGCACGGGGGATGAGCTGACGTTAATACTTTCCTCATTTTCTGCAGTCATTAAATTTCTGCTCAAATAATTCTGCTACTCTACTACTTTGGTTTTTTTTTACAAGCTCGTACATGTAAGAATTAATACTATCCAACTTCCATATCCGCCGCGATTAACCGCCCTCCAACCTCAACTAACACACCCAACTCTATCCATTCTCCCCGAAAAAGGAGTCCACTCTTCGAAGCAGTATGGAATCGCAGAAATTCGGACCAATTCACCGAATTCGTCACCGCGGATGATTCTACAGCGGGACGGTTAAAAAGGGACGGCGGTGTAGTGGACAAGGGGGTGGGAAAGACGTCAAATGACACGGCGGAAATATTTGGCAGCTGATGGCAAGTATTTGGCGCGAGGGAGGCTGCTACCTCCGGCTTGTAATTAAAAATGTCTCCCGACCCCTTCCGGCCGCCGCTCTTTTTACCCTCCTGCCACCCCCTATTCCGCGTCGAAGCGGCACCACGGGGCTGTCTAATAGGAATCCATCGCCGGGACTAATGAAAAACCTCATCGGCGTGTGTGCTTCGACGCTAATGAGAAGGACAGCCAGCGAAAACGACAGCGACCGGCTGAAATTCGCGAAGAAACGCCGATGCGGATAAATATTGCCGGGCGGACGGACACTTTTCATGGCTGGCGACAGTTTTTATGGGATGAAATCGTTTCATACGGGGGAGGACGGTGGGTGGGATGGCGCGTGTCTCTTCCCTTCTGGCTCAGTCGACTGACAATGATTTCGCCGGGAAATAATATTTATCGAGGTCTATGGCGTCGCGACGCTCGAATTTCTAAGATCCACGCACGATCGTAAATCTACTTCGTCTCGTTGCGTGCTTAACAATTGAATGTCATTTCCACTGGGCAGCGAGGACGTCGCATTGTTCCCTAATGGACTACTTTTGGGACACTGATCTGTTAACCCGTCGCGTTCTCGCAGCTAGTTCAACGCTAATCGATTTATGAAGTGGTAAAAGAGTGAGGGCGTTTGGTCGAATACGATTTGAGTGGGATCGAGAAAGAAACGAGGATGTGAAATTCTTCCTGTTCCAACAGTCGAACGTTTATGAATTAGTTTATATATCTGTCATGCATTTTAAATGAAATAAGCTTTCTGGAAGAATCTACTGTTTGATAGCGATGCCGCGAGGAACAGGCGATTATCGGCGCACTTCTATCTGCGGAACAATGCAAGTCAAACCGACTAGAAGCATATCGGTTGCCTGGGCGCAACCTACCCATAAGGAAGTGCACCTTATCCAACTATTGGCCGCGCAGATTACCTGTCAGCCACCGTTCCAGTGTATCAATCAGCGATTTCGCAGCTCCTGAAAAGGGTCGATGTCACCCTTGGCCTGGCGGCATTTAACCAGACGCCGAAGCAACGAGACACCAAAGGGGGCGGTTGTCCGTGGCACGACCGCAACCTGGCAGCGTTTCGTACTCCGCTGAATGATGCGGAGGCGGTAGTGACGTCATTAGCAATTCCGATCTCGTCGGGCGGAAATTATGTCCAGCTCGATGCGGAGTCGCTCTCAATATCCTCTCTCCCCCTCGTGGGCCAACACACGTGCACGTGAACGCTCAGAAGTGAAGCGAAACTGCCGCGTGTACGTAGGTACGCTTGTTCGTACCGCACGTACGCCGTCGGACGAGATTCCTTCGCTTCCGGTTTCCGGTACAGGAACGGCACCACCGTGATTGGCTCCGTGACGGGCCCGGCGAAGCAGCCCAGAACACGACCAAACGATATCGTCCACCGCCAGATATAGAAGCGCGATTGTCACTTAACTATCGCGACGCTGAGACGCTATCGTCGGTTAATTAGATCATCGGATCCGTGTCTGGCGTCGATCGACGTCTGATGCGTTTCGTCGGGCATCGAATGGAACGCAGGATATTGGCGGTGCTCTTTGATGGGCAGGCTTTCTCCCTGCTGGGTTAAGGATGGACTTCTCAAAGTAGATATTACTGCTCAAACCGGCACATTCGTTAAACGATATTTTAAGTAAAACAAAAATCCTTACATATGATTACTACACGATAAAGAGGTGCGCGTCAGATATTCTTTTTTACTAAGCCATAGCTGGAGCTAAATTTATTTAATGTTAATAACTGTCAGTTGCAAAATATTCCTTGTAACTGAGACTTCTTTTTTTGCCAGTGTATTAAATTAACATTAATATTTTAGAATGTTTAGCGTTGTATTTATTATACTAAGATTCAGTAGAATAAATTTTAAGAGTACTCCGAGTAAGAAGTCTTCAATGGGGATAAGAATTCTGTGAGTTACTTCGCCTGAACTGATAATGAGACGGAATATTGAAAGCACGTAACAATTCCATCGAATAGGTTGAAACAAAGCGAAGGCAACGTCCACATCGGCCTTTCCGTATAGAAACGTGATTGTCAGTCCGTGTTTCACTTACGGAATGCAATGCGCGGCA
Source organism: Holcopasites calliopsidis (assembly GCA_023838395.1). NCBI lineage: Eukaryota > Metazoa > Arthropoda > Insecta > Hymenoptera > Apidae > Holcopasites > Holcopasites calliopsidis. Next base: position 2,320,500 of record JALHAQ010000015.1, read on the forward strand.
TTGTCACTAGATAATTGGATCGGCGAATCGTACCTATCATGTGCAACTTCCAGGCCGAACTATGGCGCAACAAAAGAGCTAGTTTCGAGCTCGTGTGTCACCGCGAGAAAGATGAGGGACGTTTTATCAGTTTTCAGATGGCCGACCGTCCAACCTGGAAAGGTAAGTAATTAAAGCGTGGTACATACATCGTTTCCATCTAAGAAACACGCGATCGATGGTATTAAAAGTCAGAACCCTTTAATGCCAACGTCAATATTCATTAAAAGTTATGGCGCGGTAACAAAAATTGAAAAGGATCCGGTTTTAAGTGCAGTTTATCGAATATATGTATTACAATTGGAAAATTGCTCTTTCTTCTTCGCTATGCTGAAACGTATTCTTGTATCTCCTACATCTGCCTTTATTTCGATTGGCGGGGCACGATTGCCGGAAGACGACCACCGAGTATAACGTTGTTCGAGCTTGAGTTATCGTATTGGACTCGGGGGAGAAATGATAGTTTCACGTGGAAAGCTGAATGCCGAATATAATACATGTCGGGCGCTCGAAAATCGTCGAATGCAAAAGAGGAAAGGATATTCCCGTGAAATCTCGGCCTCCTTCCCGGGGGATGTACGACCGCGATAGGAGGGATCGACAGTTCACCGTCCACGTTGTAACCATCGATGGTTTCTCTCGATGCACACGCATCCATTTCCGCCTGATTTATACTCCCAGTAATGTAACCACCGCGATCAGTAGAATTTTCGCCCAGCCCGTTGGGAGAACGCAATGAAAAATCCGATCTCTCTTCTCTTTCGCGATGGCAGGGCTGTTGGAAGTAATAAGGGATGAAAGTTGATATACGTATACTTGTGTTTAAAAAAGAAAAAGAAACGGCATTTTACTTCTAACAAGTATCATCGGTAAATTTGCCGACTCAAGGCTCGCAAGGCGAAAGCAGATGGAAGCAAGAGGCAAAGGTGCGTTCACCGGTCCGCGATCCGGTCAGATAAGGGCTCCAAGTTTTAACGACCTCTGGCCGCTCCTCGAGGGCCCCGTCGGCCATAGAACTCTCACGGAACGACTCGGGTTTTCGCACCTTGCGAGGCCGGGTTATTTCCGGTAATGACGTAAGAGGCTGGGCGAAAGGTAAGACGCGGGGCAGGGGAAAGGGTTCAGAGGAGGGAGCGAGTCGCGTTGGCCGCGATGCTAATTTTCACGCGGCTCGGGCATTAATTCTAATTAAATATGTGCGCACGAGGGGCCACGGCGAGATAAGCGGGACGAAAGGCAATTTGTACGGGGACGCGGTCGGTTTCCGAGATAAAAAAAAAAAAATAAAGGAGGAACGAAGCAGGGAAGAAAAAGTTTCACCAAGGAATACACTGGCCTTTTCTGGCTATCTCATCCTATACTCTCATCTCTGCGTCGTCCCTCTTTTTCCACTCTGTTGCTTCGTTTTCGGTCGTTCCTCGTTACTCCTAGGCGAGCTGGCACGGCCGGGGCTGATCTCAGGAGTGAGATGTTTAATCATTCGGTAGATTGAATTCGCGGCCCTCGGCTCGACGCTGAATATTTTTGCATGCGATGTCCCGCAAACTCGAGCGATGTCCCGCGGCGCGAAGCGATAACGCGAGCCTGTTATCTTCGTCCGTCCCGTGGAACGGTATTCGCAGAAAAATTGCTTTCCTTCTCGTGAACACGAGGCGAACGTCGCTACCACTGATCCTCGCCGGTGAATAAGTACCACTAATTTCACCTTTAGATTCGAGAATTGATTAACCGAGGACGAGACCGAGGAATTCAGCTTAATGTTCTTAATAAATATTCAAACTCCATTAGTGAGGACGTATGAAAAGTTCTTGTACTTTTAAAAATAATTCCTCTCCGTTGCAAGGATGGAAGCTTTTAAGATGCTTTCCCCTGCCGTCAATTTCAGGGGGGGGCATTAAAACTCTTCTTTTCATTTCAAAGAATTGGTTATTAAATCCATCGTACATTCATTTTGTAAAAAAAAAAGAATAAGAAACGCGCATGCAGTATAAGAGAGAAGCATTCTTACAGGAAGAATTTTGAAAATAATAAAACAACTGTGTAAGGAAAACTAACTACAATCCTTCCTCGGATTCGGTTTCGCAGGGCCAAGGCAGCAATTTCCACCATCGTTCATCCACTGCCCATTCGAATGAACCCCCGGAGGGACGCTGGGACGAAGTCACCGAAAGCGCAAAAACCTTGGAGGAAGTATCGATCGTCCGGTTGTGCGGGCAATATCAAACGAACTGACCCGACGAGACAATATATTAATCCGTGGCTCGTTATCGCCCGGATTTCTTTGGGATTTTGTCGAGGCGTTGCACAGTATGGCTGAACCGTGTTTACCGCTCCATCGCATGAGCCAAGAAGCTAAAATATATACCCTAGCGATCCCGAACCGCGGCAGCAGTTGGTTCACGGCACGCTAAGTCGGGGGGCATTGAGTTACAGATCCTAACTGCATGGCCAGCAACGTTCCCGAAGGCAGCAACGTGCAGCAGAGTTGCAACTTTTTGCTCGTGGAACTCGTTAAACCTAATTCCTTCTTGCGGAGAGGAAAAACCGCGAGCGACCACTTTACTTTATTCGTTTGGTTCCGTTTGGACTTAAGTGGAGGCTACTTGCGTAGAAGCTAATCGTAAGAGGAGAACGTAGACTATGGTTGCTCCTGGATGTCCATGTTTAATAGCAAAGAACAATTATATTCCCCACGCTTCTGTGTGGACAGACAGAGGTTAATAGGAGCCAAAGAAATTGCCAGCCTCTCCTCTTCGCTCCGATCGATTTTTTTCGCGAATTCCTTCAACTCCAAAATCCATAAATCACTTTAACGAAATCAACGATACAGTATCAGCTTAATGCCCCCGGTCCAGATGTCTCCTTCATCTTCCACCTGGTACACGATAAAGTACAAGATAGGAGTGTAGATTTCGCCGCGAGGGAATTTATGGATCGCGCGTTTTATCGATCTCGGCGGCACGTAATTTTTAAATCCGCCGCCACGGTACCAGGTATTTCGAGTATTTAAAGCGTCCTGTAATTACACGAGGGGGTTGGGGGTGGGGCAGGGGGGGGTGAAGATGGAAGGAGAAAAGAAAAGAAGGGCGGAGAGGTAAAAGGGAAACGAGAGAGAAGAATTCCGACGCGAAGGGTGCAGAGCGAAGCAAACGGAGTTAATTTACCGGGATGTCGCGAACCCCCCCCCCCCCCCGTCGTCCCTCGCACCCCCTCGCCGAGGGTTCCTTTTCCTTTTTATCTTTCTGCTACGTCGAACCGGCTGCGTTTCCCGCGATAAGATCTCTTCGGCCCCTTTCTCCTCCGGAGATCGAGTTGCAGGAGGTCGAGAGGCAACGAATGCATCGAACTGCAGCGAAACGATGCAGGTTGTTACTCTTTTTTAGCATGAGCCCGCGATATTGCAGCAACGATCGCTGCAGTAGCTGAAATCGTTCATTCCACGGATGCTTTCTGTTCCGCCCGGCCCCGCAGGGGAATGGGTTCTACGATATTAATGCTTCGATACAGGAGCCACGACGTGCTGCTGCAAATTTCGAACCGTTTCATCGGTGATTCAGGCTGTCGTTTCATCACGGTGAACCGAGGGCATCTTTGGCAACTCCACGGACTAGTAATGGCTCGGCAATCGCTAATCATAGACAATTTTCTAAAATAGCCTAAACGTGTCTCTGACAAAGAAAATCTCTGTAAAAGTTCAAACATCGTCACGAAGACAATCGGGCAGGAGAAATAAAAGCCTGGTACAGCAATATGAGAATGGTACTGGACGATCTTCATAAGTCAGCGTAACGATGCCGGCCGAATGAGAAAGAGACGAGGACTCGCGTCGAACGGAGGGTAGTCAGGGTGAAAGGAAGAAAAAAAAATAAGCGGATAGGACGTGCGTCAGTGGGACCGAGAAAGGGACGAGTCCTCCGCAAAAGTTGCCGAGAGTTTCACTCCTCCTTCGTACACTCTTGACGCCGCCGGCTAACCGCGCTTGCCGCCGACTAAACGCGAATACATTTAAATGGTAATCGTCGGAGCTTGAGCAGCGATACAATTCACGGATGGGACGCAGGACTACGTGAGCGTGATATGTGCCCCGAATGAATCCGTTGAAAAATAGCGGAGAATTATAGGTTGCTAGGAAAAGAAAAGAATACTATTACATCAGCGGTCTATTTAAATGGCACTGGGATAATCTTTTATATTCGCAAAAACAAACCGATAAAGTCATGTTTGGCATGGGGTAAGGGCATGATGCAGAGATAGCGCGTGCGACAAGCACGTTACAGAGAGAAGTCGAGCAAAACTATATAAATACCAAATGCATCAACATATTGCATCACTTAAGCAAATGCGAGGAGTAATTCATGCGAATTGCACAGGTGAGCGGGTAAGTAAACTGAGATAAGTAATTCATATGAAAGCAGTGAGCCAAGCGGCCCAACTAACGTAACTGCAGAACCAGCACGAATTCAAGAAAAATTCGAGCAGGGCGTTCCGAGCAAAAAATCGACAGGCTTGCCACAAGTTCAATATGCATTATGGAAAGCAACAATTTTACCAGACATTGTTACTCTACCTGCCCTAAGAGGATGCGACGCACTTTCTGAAGACGTTAATCAGAGAGCAAGCCAGCGTTCGAGCAGGAGAAGAGGAGAGCCGGCTTGGAAAAAGTCGCGGTGGATTCCAATGGAGAAAAAACGACGAAACCGCGACGCGCTACCGTAAATTCGAATCATCTCATCGTGGATCCGGCTGCTGCTTTATAATGAGCCGCACGCACCTCTGGAACCTCCGCGGACTAGTTGGTATTTGTTTCTCGTCAGAACTTTGCATACGCCGGGCCGGTGTGTGTCAGCGAGAACGTTGCAATATGCAAAACAGTCAGCAGAGGTGCATCAGAGAGTCAGCCTGGCCCGCTCGTCCTTCTACAAAGATAGCCGGGATTACCGATCCAAGGCGCGTCAACTTATAAGGATTTCTCCCTCGGTTGAATCGGGAATCCTTCTTTATACGACAGCGGCCCGAGCTTTTCATTCTTCAATGTCTCCTTCCCTCTTTGTACACCGCGCGCACGGACACGGAGTAAGGCGGTTAATTATCGCAACAACGTTTCCCCGTACGATGCACGGGTCGTCATTACCTGAGAAGCTGTGATATCTCTTGGTCTCACATAGGACGGTAAACTTTTTGCTTTTGTGTTGAACAAATATTGTACTCCGTTGGAAGTTTCTTCGACGGGAGATACAAAGTTCCTCTCGTAAAGGGTTGCATAAGAGGTTCTTTCACTTTCTTCCTTTAAAACGTTATACCATATTCCACGATTATCTGTTTAATATTTTATAATAGAGTAGCTATGCAAATGCCTGACCACCGCATCGGTACTTCGCTTCGAGGACACGATTTCACTAAAAGACTGATGCCAGTTTCTCGGCGAGGATTATATATTTCGCTTCAGGCTCTTTTATTACCGAAGTGTGTCTACATTTGCCTCTTATGATTTCCTTACAGACACCTGCTTTTATGTGAATCTTTACCATCGGATTGTTGCGCAACGCTTAATTAATGACTTTCTGCAAAATTACAGCAAAAGTGGAAGGGCTTATCTTTGGAAACTGCAGTAGAATTAATTTTTGCGAAACGGAAAGGTAGGGCGGGGATAGACGAGGTGTGCACGAGTCTCCAGGCGCGGTAGTCTCCACGTGGTCAGATCTGGGCAACCAATTAATTAATCAAGTCTCTACACCGCCTAATGGGATAGATAGAATGTGATTAGTAACTAAATCAAAAGAACAAGTAGAAGCGCCAAAAGGAGGTCGATCCGCACTGGACATGTATCGGCCGTTAAATATCTAACAAGCTTCGCAAACCGTGGCCAGCCAGCAACGCACAAGAAAACAGCGAAGCGGGGAGGCCAGTGTCGCGCGAGGTTCACAACGATTAATTCAGCCACGCCAGCTGTGTTTCCTGATCGCGTTGACACCGCCTTTGGCGCGGCAGTGGCACGGCAGAGAAGATCGGGGCCAACTTCAATATTTGAGGAAGCCCGTGGAATCCCGCGCGCGTTATCGTGCTCGGCTCACGGCACACGGAAACCGTAGGTCCGTGGTGGTCCGCGTGCGGCGAGCAACCCGTGCCCCGTACTCGCTCCTCCACGCTGACTACCGAGATTTACAATGAGTTTCCGGTACAACCTGGAAGGAAGTTTGCTCGCGCCAGACCGTTCGTACCAGCCGCGCTACATAAACGTTATCGCCGACGTATCGCGCATTCGGATCTCGAACAGCCCTTCCGCCGATGCGGAGACGCTTTCGCCGCGGTTGCACGCAACACGCGCGGAACGTCTCGCGTTGCACACGGAAAAATATATTGTTCCGCTGGAAACGCCTCTTTCCGAGCTCCTTTTTCTTCTTTCTTTTATTGATAATCGATGGACGGTTGAAGTCGATATTGCAGGGGGCGAGTTTTTGAAAGGGATAGGCGAAGAGGTATTTGCACCTTTTCCTCTTTTCTTTGTTCTTGAATACTAGAACGATAAGTATTCTATCGTCTTTTCCGCTATGAAATACTTTAACAAGAACTCTAATCGGTGTGGAACAATTGCTCGCTGAAGGAATGTAAATTGCCAATACATTCTTCCTGGTTTCGTTAATCGGATCTCATATCGCTGTTGCGTCAATACCTTCGCGAGCAGAGCACAGCGTGCTTCTAGATGTTTCAGCGCGTAGTACGTAGCCTTCGGCTAAACGCTACTTGTAATTCTATGAAACGTCAGCGGGGGTTAGGTGAAATGTCAGGTAGGAAGGCTGAACGTGGATATCATTAAGAATGTAGCATCGGATGCTTGCGTTCCATTGCACGAAATGGTAGTTGCAACGATCAATCTTTCGCCTCGTGTCTGCTAATTCGAAATGACAGCTCCTCTTCTCGTCTACTGTAAAAATATGAGCACCGGCCAAAGCGCTTTTGTTCGTACACATTCTTGGCAATTATACTCCGGCCCACGGGTGGCCTATTTTTTTCTAAATATTATTTTGTTACGTATCTCGTGAATAATAAGAATTCCTTCGAAACGCTTCACAGCAGAATTTTAATCAGCCACTTACTCATTCAAATTGCCGGTGAATGAAATATCTGCTCCCTCCCATTTATAAAAAAGTATAAACGTGATTCCACAGACAGGAACAGATCGAATCCCGCAGAGAGCAAGAAAAAAAAACAGAGTCCGCCGCGTTCGCACGGCCAAATTTACTGCAACACTAGGACAATGATCAGATCGAAGAAATAAATCTCGAGAAGTTGTCCAGGGTCTGGTCAACGGTTCTGTAGTTGACACGGAGCACTTACGTTCCGCCAACACCGGTGTCTTTGCCCGTTTTATTTATCACGCTAGTGAAAGCGAACGTTGACGTGTCGTACCGGCTAGATGAATTATGAATTCTGAAAATAAGCCGGCTGTCCGGGAAATATACCGATCGATCACTGTCAAACCCCTCAGGGTCAATGCTCAAATGGTGCCTCTTACAGCGTGGACACGCGTTTCCACTTACACCGCGGATTAATCCGTTCCTCTTCCGCGCGTCCGCTTTTTGCGCCGTCTCTTTTGCTCTCCTGTCTAGACTTTAAAAGTCCTATTTAAATTCGCACGTATCTATAGAAGCAGTTTTGTTAAACGGAATATAAAGAACAAAAAGTGATGGGTAAAACAACTTAACTTAAATCCGATACTACGTTAAGCGTCCACGTGTCATTTTCTGTATCATTCGGCGGTGAGTTTCAGTTACCACGAGAAATAAGAAACTGGAGATAGGAGGTATTGATATACTCGATCCATTACATATGTATAAAGCTGTAAAATAATTTTTCGGAAACCGAAATCAGTCTGGTTCCGATCAAAAAAGAAATCTCAAGTTCCCCCGACGAATCTAATCCGCACAGTTTCACATCCACAATTTACCCTCGGCTACCAGATCCACGCGGTCGTTCGGATACGCGCATCAATGCGAGGCGTTGGTACGTCGCGTTCTCCGGTAGCAATTATCGCGGGCAGCGACGAGCGCAATCTTTATTTTCCATCTTCGCGACATTCTTCAGACGCTTCACGATCGTTCGACCGTGAATTTATTCCGCATCAGAATTCAACGGAGATACGATCCGTCGTGCGTTTCGAGTGGCCCGTTAAAATCGCGGAAGAGTTAATTAAAGGCTGCCACGCTGCGGGGCATGTCCCGCAGATCTCGCGGTCGCGTTTAATCTGAAAATCTCGAAATAAGCATCGAGCAGCGAGCGCAGCCGAGATTAGCCACCGACCAAACGCGGCTCGACGGTAAAAGGGAATAACGACCGTGTCGATGTCCTCCCTGGCAAGATCCACGAGAATATCGGGGGCGGGGGGGGGGGGGGGCGAAAGATTATACTCGAATTTCATGGACCGGCGTAAACGAAAGTCGCGTGTCGTCGATAAAGAAAGACGAACGAACGAGGGACGGGAAAGGGAGTGAAGGATGATAGAGGTCTCGAGCTTTTTACGAGTCATAAAGTCAGTCGTGCTTCTCACGAGTTACGCTTCCGAGGAGTACAAACTCCGACCCCTCTTCTATTCTTCCGCCGTGTTGGACCTCGACCTTGCGCCGGCTAACTGATAATAATGCCGTTTTTATTGTACGATAAACCTGAGACTCGCCGATGAAACATCTATTTATGACATCGGAAATGAGCCGACTCGTGTCACTTTCGGGGGTGGGTCAGGGTGAAGGGACAGGTGAAGATTTTTCTGTCACCGATGTTTTTCATGGTAGATCGATAACGCCTGAAGTAGTGCACAATGATTTAGACGCTATAAACTTCTTTAAGATTTGGACAAATTTATGTACCCTGTATTTTGTATTGATACTGCGGTGGATTATTAAACGACATGACAGAGATGTGTATATACTTCACAGTTGCGATACTTTCAAGTCACAAAAGGGAATCGTCGGTCCTCAAAAAATATATTCTTTTGTAATTCATATTGACTAAATAAATATTGACTAAACTATATCTTTTAAATAATATACTTTTTCGACCTCTAATGTGCAATTAAAAAATCAAATACACCCTTCTCCCTAAAATATAGTGATCCTCCTAAAAGGAATATGCTCAACATTTTTCCACAAATTGAAAGACATTCCTCGGTCACGTGCTCCATATATTTTATTTGATCGTTCACTTTGAGGCTTCGAATTTCCCGTTTTTCGGCTCCCACACAGCCCTCTCGCCTTCGAATCGATACCCCTCGCTACATCTTTCGGCACTGGACTGAACTGTGTTCCGTTCACCGTTGGAATATCCTCCAGCTCTTCGGCTATCCTGGGCCACCATTTTTGCCGCAGGCGGCACGATTTATGCGATAGCTTCGTTAATATGTAATGAATATTAATTATTTGCCAACGGAGTCCAACGGAGCAACGACAAGGGAGGACAAAGGGGTAGAGGGTGGGGAGGATAAAGGGGAGGAAGATGCGACTGGTATCGTAATTTGTAATCTGCCGGCGCGTATTCAAGCGGTTCGCCGCATGCCGCTTGCATTGATATGAGCCATCGTTCCTTTATACGTAATGAAACGAGTCGCGCAATAAACAATTACTCGGATGCAGGAGGAAATTGAAATAGAGTTTCATTTTTTTTTTTGTATCTTGACTGACATTCTCGATTTCTCCTGCAGGAAGACCTGCGCTTTCTATCGCGTATCGATTTTATTCGTTTTCCTTGTCGGAAATGATTGCGGCGATTCGCTTGACGATCCGATTGACAGTAAAATGAAAATTCAGCCGAACCAAGGAACCCATCAGAAAGAAAACCGCGAAGCGGAAGTCGGATGCGCCTCGACGCCAATCTGCAAGCACCTGAATACTAATCGTTGACCCGGAGATTTCTCTCGAGGAAAGACGGAGCAACATGCAAGAGCGAAGATGGCGAACGAGTGGAAAATGGAGCTGCAGCGAAAGGGAGAAGAAGAGATGATGGAGAAGAAGAGGAGAAAACGGCAGCAACACGGGCCAACAGTTGGAGCTCGGCTCTGTATTTTAATTATACCGCAGGCTGTGCGAGAGCCTCATCCAATCTCTCGTTGGCCCTCGCTTTCTTTCTCCGTCCGTCTTTGGTTCGCCACCTTTTGCGCCCTCGCGTCTGTAGGCCTCTTCTGGTTCCCCGGGCCGGCCGTGGCGCGCCACCGAAACGCGAGGAAACAAAAGTAGAAGAACCTAAAGACTGCCCACCAATTCAGCCTCGCGCTCATCCCGCCTGCGTAGCCCCTGATCGTTTCTAGTATTTCGTTTTTCGCTTCTGATGCAAGGAAATTCCTTTCACCCGGGAAAGGGTGGGAAACTAAGTTTCAAGAAAACAGAAGATAAAAATGATATTTCAGTCGTGTTCAAATTAAGCTTCGACAGTTTATAATACAACCCTTCATGAATTATTAACTTCGCTTCTATCGCAAACCTTAATTGAATTCCTCCAGTTGTTTAGAAGAAGTCTGAATTCCCACACTATTTTCCCTTCCTTCGATAGCTTATCAATTTCCCTTTAACAACCCTTGAATTTCCGTCTGACGCGCGACCAAAATCTCTGCAACGTGCGCTCTCGACAATTCCCACCAAGTATCTCGTATAAATCTTCGTCGATTTACAGCACTCGTGTAGACGCTGTATACGGGAACGCCGCGTTCTCCGCGACCCTGTATGCGACCTTATTATTTTATGGTCCGTGCATACTCATTATACGTGCTTTACATGGCGGCCTGTTGCGTTTACTGGCCAATTTGGTGGCGTAGCTGCCTCGTCTTCTGCCATCTGTTCGCGGCCCCACGGACAGTTCCGTCCGCGGTGCTACGCTTTAATCCGCGGAACGAGCTTGTTTCAGATAAACTCCTCGTTTAAGTGAAACTCTAGCCAAAGCCTGCCCTTAAGTATTTACTCGCCACTTAGCCTTCACCGACCTCGACGTTCCTATAAACGATTTCGTATTATGCACGATGAATCGGAGATTTGCATTCAGCCCGATTCGAGGCTGAACAGAGTGTCTCGCCTTCGAAGTTACCCTCGCTCAGGGTGATTCGGGAGGATACGATAATTGCTGGTGGTAGAGTTGAGAAGAAAATTCTTTCTTGCTTTCGAGAGTCATTCTGTGATCGACAGAGAGTCGTTTCTAATTATTACAAATATTTCACACTGCGATTATGAATTTTATCAAATTTTTTTTTTTTGGAGATCGTACTACGTTGCTTCTTCATTTGAAGGAGTAACATTTCTAAAATCTATGGAAATAAAAGAATGAAACTTATTTGCCATGGTGGTTTCTGCATACAAGTGTTAAGAGTGAATTACTTATACCAGTATGGGACCATTAAACGAATACATTCGCTCCAATTTCTTAATTGATTATTTAGTACCAGTGCAAGCATAAAATGGAACACGGCCAACGGGTTTCTCTATCTTGCAACATCGAAATGTGGAAATGATGTACAGTTGTTTGGCAAGGTGATACGAGGATCCCTTTCAGCCGGTCATCGCCGCTTGTCGTCGGCCGCTCTTTCGCAACGCGTCGACATCAATCTCGTCATTAGTCTCTCCTTTACCCAGTTATTTCTCGGCCAAGTGTCTTCCTGCTGGGAACCCACCCTCGTTACTGATAATTTTTCACGCGATCTCCGACCGCGAAGCATCCATCCTTTATTCGTGGACGAACTATTATGTCACAGGAGAACTTTCGCCAGATCGTCGAGCGACGTTTGCTTTCCGATGACCCGTTATGACGGACGATCACAGCGGATAGACGAACTCGTCAACTTAGCCATTGCTATAGTTGCATCCCTTGAAAGGGAACGAGAATAATAGTTTATCGTTCAGAATTGAAGATTTTGGGGTTGCTCGCCACGTGGACGTTCGACTATCTTCGGTCGTCGTAGCGAAAAGTCCAGTGCCTGACGGGTTCGATGGATCGAGAGAGAACGAAGCGGAGAAACAGCCGGTGAATACGAGGAGAAACGCCTTCACCGCCCTGGAACGCCTCCTGTCCGTCATGCCGTCATCCCCCTTCTTATTTTATTTCCCACCGTGACCCCGACGCGTTTCGTTAACGTTCACCCGTAGCCACCTACCTGGATATAATTACAATTGACGAAACGCATGGCCGAGGGACGCCTTTCGATCCTCTGGCGTCCTCGGTTGATTTCCTACCGACGCGATCGGAGCTTTGCACGCGGGTGTAATGAACAGAATCTTTTGTGAATTAGTTTGAATAATTGTCTGAAGATTACTATATGGCTTTGCAGACATTCTAATTACAATAATTGTACATTAATTATTTCATTATGGCCCGTTTGGTCTTTTATGTAGTTAACTAATTATAATAACATTATGTTTCATTGAAATGCTCCTCTTGAATAATTTATCCAGCTGATCAAATTATCGGCATACTTCTCTTTGATCTTCACTATTTACTTTACGGGCGAACAATCCATGTCGTTAACCACCTTTTCCGCTTTTGAAGAACGCATCAGTCATTCAGCCATGCCATTCATGTTTACCCCGACACAGGAAGGTGTTATTAAAATTTCCAACTCACCGCCACGGATCTCCATAATTGATTAGAACTTTTCAATACGCTTCGTTTGCTTATCCAACTTTCACCATGTTCCGCTCTTAAGAGCAGCAAAGTCAAACGCATTCTTACCACTTGTATCATGGATCCTTATCGACCGAAGAGACCTCGAAATCGTCAAACGCTGAAAAAAGAACTGACCCAGAAGAGAAAGAAACGATCTCGTGCCACGATAAACCGACTGCAAGCTATCCCCCCTCGATTCCATGATTTAGGGGATCGTTCCGAAAGTACCACTTTTCTGCCATTTCGCTACCAGCCGATCCCCACAAGTCATTTCCACACCTAGGCATTAAGAGGCACTAAGAGAAACGGGTCCGGTTCGACAGAATGAAGGAGAACGAAACCGAAACGGGGTGGAGAACGCGGCACGAGCAATCTGTCCGTGAACGGATCACAGCTGTGCCCCACGAAATTGCAGCCTGGGCGAAACGGCCACGAACGTTTTCGACCGTTTAATCGCGATAATGGTAGGCTACGCGACGGAACAAATTTTCCCGCCACGAAGATTACGATGCTCCTGAACGCCGGTTAAAAGTCGCCGGTCGCTTGCCACGCTGTCGGTGTCACTTGGAGACCTACGTGATTATGGGGATTATAACGAGGGTACGGTTGAACGACCATGCTACTGTTCTTAACCCTCCTTCCTCTCTGTCCGTCAGAGTCTCCAGCAATATTTCGGCTCTCTGGAAACTAAAGTATGATACTCATGGCACGCAACTTTTATGTAATATAAGAGTTATCCACGTAAACATTCTGTTACCACGCTAATTTATTCCTTTGCAATCACTCGATTGTTTTAACAAACTCATCACCATTATTATTACTACTACAATTGTACAGAGCTTAATTAAGTAAAAAAAAAAAAACAAAGAAATAGTAGAACATTTCACAAAATTTCGTCGCCAAATCCTCTGACGGAGCAGAGAGCCCGACTAATGATCCGGTGCCATCTTCGATGCTGCACGGGAGACCGGAAAGAAGAAGAAGGAATCGAAGGGTTAGGGTGAGAAAAGGAAGAAAACACATGCGAGAATCGGTTTCTTTTCGACGTGAGACCGCGGATGATCAGGTCGCTCTCGATGGTCGGCGGGGTGATCAAAGATCCCGGGCTGCGCCCTTACGAACCGGCCGAAGGGGGGCCGAGAAAGGGCAAGAGGAGGAGGAAGAAAAAAACAACGTAGAGAAAAATCGAAAAAAAATATAGCGGGTGTCGGGCCTAGTCGGAGAAGGAGCGGCCAGGAACTGAAAGAAAGCGGGAGAACCCGCAGGTCGGAGGGTGAGGCGACAACCCGTGACCAATCTGACGCTAAATCAACTGACGTACGCTTCGTGTTCGATCACGTGAACATGTACCGAGCGTGAAGCTGTGTAAACGATATAACGCGCACCGCTCTCGACGATATGGATGATTTTTTAGAATGCGCGCGTTTGAATCGTGGACTTTCAGGAGGGTGGTTAATTAATTTTGATGTTGCCCTGGTGCATCATTAGCTATCTTAATATGAATCTCTTAAATCTTCTTTCCGGGGCAAAATAAATAAATTAAGCTTCTGGCAAAGCTTTTATTGCATACAGATGAATATTAGCAATCAGTTCGATTTTTTGTCGTAATAAATTCTTTTTATCTGCTTGATTCATTTGAAACCAATTATGTAAATAAACGGCGTAGCACGAAATTCAAGTTCTCCCTGTATGATGTAGAAAATTGCTAAGGCACAAATGGTAAAATCTACGAAATTAATAATCGATTACCATTGGCGTTTGACAATCATGATCTAAACCGAAAACTCAGCCAGGCATTAGCGAACCAATGTATGTACAGATGTTTTCCGTGCGGGGAAGATCGGTGAATTCGCCCCTGTTTATTATTCCCCGTGCGATTCCGCGCGCACGCCGCGCCGCGCGGAATATTACAACGTTTTAAAATATTTGCCCCCACGCCCTTTCGGAATTCTCGTTCAGACCGAATAAAAACCTTGGGCATCAGCCTTTCGGCGTCCTCTTGCCTCGTCTTTTTGTTTTTATCTGCAGCAATATCGAGAAATCATTGATACGTGAATTATGCAAATTGCGCTGACTGCGTGTTCACCTGCGAATTCGAGCGCAATTACACCGGCCTCGATCATCGATTCGGGTACAAAGAAACAAACTCGCCGGAATAATCAATTCGCCGACGCAAAGAGCAAATTTGGGAAGAGGGCAAAAGGAAGGGACCATCGGCCGCTCGTTTGCATCTCTTCTTAAATACGAATGTTTTGGATGGACGGACGCGGTCCTCGCTAATTACGTATACACGAATTTCGCTACTAATCCCTTTGGTTTCATTTGAGGATGCTTCTTCGAAACTTGAACTTTACAAATGTTCTTGGCAGCAATGGTCGACTTCGACAGTGGCACTTTATTCCTCTTCATCAATATGCGCATATTCCACCAAGAAGATCTCGTCGATCTTTCCTCGAGAAATAATTTCTCACCAAAACACAACTGTTTATTAGACGAACAACGTATGCATCATCGGGATGCGAGCGGCTCAGCTCGAGCTATTAAAGTTAAGATTTCTTCAATAAATCAGAAGTCATGCGGAGATACATGCCGGCGATCTCAGCTGCCATATAAACCGTAATCGGTGTTTATTAATCAGAGCACCGGGCTTACTAAAAATCGTTCTCGCCTTAAGAACTGCGCCAGCCATCGCGCGTTACCACGAGCAAAATTTGTCCAGCCACGCTTCGTCGTGTCGAATAATTCGTCTCCGCGTCTTACGATAAGAAGATTGACTTTTATCGCTGGCAAATTCGAAACGCAAACACATCTCTCAATTTTCTACGTCGTCCCGCTGATTACGCGAAAATAAAAGCGCCTCCCATAACGTCCGCGATGGCGCGTGGATTCGCGGTCGTCCCGATTATCGTCGTGAAATAATCGGAGGGAAGGGGCAAGGGAACGTTCGCTCCTGCGGTGGTGGATCGCGGAATTCAAGGGAGCGAGGAATGCAGAAGCGTTTCGAGCGATCGTTCTATAAATTCAGGTCTCCTGCGTGTTTATGGACTCGCCGGTTCCCGGTATCGCGGTGGGAGGAATTATTATAATGTTGCTGCTCGCAATTTGTACGCATCGCCGTTGCCCGGGGAACCTCTTCGTTAATCGCCAGAAGAAACGCGAGGCGAATTCCTCGGTCGCGAAAACGCTTGGATTAAGGGAGAGTTACTTCGCAAATGACCGGTTGAAGATTGTACAAGACAATAAAAATCGCGTAGATGGTATTTACGAGTTCGTTACCATGTAAGTTAAATCGTACGAGGTGGTGAGAAAGTTAATTTCACCGTCGGAGCATTCAATGCTAATGATAGCGCGTCTCGTTACTTTGGTCACATGGTAACTCGAAATCGAGGCGGGACTGCAACTTTAGATAATCCCTTGGATATCGATATTTTATTCATAACAGTACTGGAGTCTCCAAAGTCGAAAAATTCAAATTCGCCGATATGACAGGAAAGAAAATTGGGGCAGCTGGGACATCTAATTTACGGGAACCCCAAAATGAAATGAAAAACGAAGGGAAGAAGAAGAAGAAAATGCGATGTCTCTTCCAGGTCCGTCGACAGGTAAAAGCCGAATTTATCCACGCCGATCGCTCGCGATAAATTCGGATCAAGATGCTAGCCATTTCCGAATTCGCATCTTAATACAATCACAATAGCCCACGTCCAGCGTAGAGGGATCGAGCGAAGGAATCTTCTGAATGGAGCGGAGTCCTCGAATGAAGGAACACGTTCCTCGCGATTTCTCTTTTTCGTTTCGCTCGCGTGGATCCTTTAAGAAAAAGTAAATAAATAAATCCACAGAGCAGGAGAACCAGGATGCTTGATCGCGAATCGGGAGAGCCAGGGGAGACGAGCAAAGAAATAACAAGTATAAAAAAGGAGGAGAGAAACGAGAGGAGAAAAGGCGCGGCAAGAAGGCGCGGCGCTGGACGTTCGCTCCGCTCGGTTCCGAGGAGATTTTTCAAAAAGGAAATTATAAAAGCGAACTGGAAACGGGAGGGGCGGCTATAAAGAGGGATCTTTATGAGACACCGAGCTGCACGGGGCCCGCTCTCGAACAGAAGAAGCGCGCGGGACCTGCCGTGACATCTCGACGTTGTTTATCGAGTTACGGAATTCGAAGATAAAATCGAGCCAGTGGCCACTCTCCTCTTGGCCTGAAGGGTGTTCTCCGAGGAACCAGCTTCTCGTTAAGAGAATCGCGAACATGCTTGTTGCGCCGCGTTAGGTGGCTGCTCCTTGTCGGGTGGTGGCATTGTCTCGCGAGGGTTGCTCGAACGTTCCTCTGATACCAGACTCCGCTTGGTTAATTTGACAGAAATCTTCGTTTCTTCGGAGCCACCTCTTGCCAAGAAATTCGGATAGAAATCCATGGTCCAGGTATAATTTTGAGGAAAATGGCTAATTATAAATTTGTTAATTCAATCACTTCTGATTTTTAATACTCCGAACTACCGATATTCCGGATTTAGCAATAACTAATTTATCCAGATAGCCCCCTCACTTTTTATAACAAACAGACTCACAGTTTGTATTTCATACTGTACCCCCAAAGGAAGCAGCCTAACACAGAAATGCTTAAATTGAAACGTTAAGTCAGGAAGTTACACAAATCCTGAAATCTACATCTTTCCCACAGCTTCCCCTGTATAAGATTGAAAGGAACCGTTCAGAAGTAGCCTAATCAGACGAAGCTAGGTACAATGAGTTGCCTGTTTTGAGCAGATAGATACGTACGAGATGTTTGTACAGTCTGGGGAGGGGGGAGAAAGTGGCGGGATAAATGGGCCAAGAATAATTAAAACGTAACGAGAAGCTGTTTACTAGAAATTCCAACGGAGAAGCGAGCATCGCGAGGAGCAGCGGGTGGTGTAAATTTCCCGGGTGGAGAATAAACTACCGGTAATATGCCTGGATTCTCCTGCGAGAAAAAATCGACGTCATTATAAAGATGGAATTACACTTTGACGATATTAATTCTACAGAAGCATTCCGCAATTTCCGAAACCATAAATAACTTTCCCTATTCCGCGACGATGATTGATAAGAACTTTCTCGTCCCCTTCGTGTCCAATTTGTGATCCCGCGCACAGAGGACGATTATGTTTGAGTCTCGATCCCACGGTCTCTAGCCGAATCTTCTACGCTCCGGTTCTCCCATAAAATCGCCGAAAGGAAGATTTTTAATTGGGACAGGAGTCGAATGGAAGTCTGGTGCATCATCGTAGAGAGACGATGGGAGGGAAGAAGGGATGCGGTACCGAAACGAAGGAGGTGGAGACGTTAGAAAACGATGATCGTCGCCGCGGCGATTCGTGGTCGAACGAAACCGTCGATTCGTGGATCCAGGGGCTTCGATATTTCATATTTACGACGACGTACCGGGTATAACGTGTTCCCTGGGGACGAGGACAGGGCCTTCAGGACCTTTAATAACTTCGCCCCCCCCCCCCTCCCCATCCTTATTTCGTATCAAGAGGATTATATTCCGTGGATTAACATATTGACGCTGGTGTTCGAGAGACCTGCGCTCCGGTAAAAAGAAAAAAAGAAACAAGTTAACCGGCGAGTTACTAAATCACCGCTGGACCCAGTACAAATGTGTCCGACCAGGAATTGTTATTAATACCGGTAACCTGTCCGCTCTAGCTGACGGACGCATCTCTGAATCGCTGTATCGATTCTGATACGGAACAATAAATCCCGTTAGAGAAGATGAGTTTCTTGTCGTGTCTAATTTGAAAAGAAACTCGGAAATCTGTAGGAAAATATCTGCCATGTACGGATACGTAAAAATTCTGCTACCAAACAATTGCTGACACTTTCGCGGTATTCCCTTTCGCCTTGGACCCGAGTTATCCACTATGATGTGTCTGTCTTTAGATACTGTAAATTACACTCTGCGCCTTCTCAATGATCTGGAGAATCTTTTTTTTCCAGAAAAAAAAAAGAACTGCATCGAGGAACAAAATTCGCGTACAAATACAACTGAATACTTCAGACAGGCTGGTCGACAGCGGAATGAAGCGTCGCTCGTTTCCAAGCCGGTCCCGGAGGAAGAAGAACGGTCGTTCTCGCGCGGAACGAGAGGGCTGGGCGAAAAGTGTGCGTGAAAGCCCGTTTGATAAATGATAGAACGTACCGGGAGGCCCTAGGAGAGCCGCAGACCCAGAGACCCAGTGAGCGCCGCGGACGAGAGCGGATAAAGGACCGAGCTGCCTTGTCTCGGCGCATATTAATGGACAAACATAATCGCCGCATCTCAGCAGGAGTCGGCAGCTGAAATATCCGCTCGTTGCCCGCTCTGGCTCTTCTGCTTCACGCCGGCTGCGAGCCGCGGCAGTTCCTCGCACGATGCCAGGAGGCGACGTTCCTCGCCGCCGGAATGTCTTCGTATTTCCTGCCACGTTTGTATCCCGAGGGATTCGCGGAATCCCGCGAGCAGGATCGATCGAGCACGGTGGTTCTACCAGTGAATGTGTCTACGGTGTGCGTTAAGTGTTTTCCATCTATAAGTGAATATAAAATTGCGACCAGTGCCAGCTGTTGATCGGTCATTGGTTAATCAGCTCGACCGAATTGTACGATATAAATCCTATCTCCCTGTTTAGCTGTAGATCGTCGTAAAGTGAAAAAGAGCTCGAGGAACACGCAAAGAAGTCACGCCCCGAAACGATCGTAAACCCTGCGGAAGATTGCCGATACGAAAAGCTCGATCGTTCCATACACGCGTGAGAGTTACGAGGTCCTCGTAAGCGAGGTAACTTAATGCGTGGCATAAAGCAGCGCTCTACCGAAGCGGTACGATTCCGGTCCCGTTCGGGTTTCGGGCATTATCATGCTCATTTTACACGGCGACGGAATCGCTTGTTGCCCGCCTGCACGATGACGCGAGTCACGATAACGCCCGACGTCGCGCCGCAGCAAGTGCCGTTTGATTACGCTGTCCGCTATCAGCCGCTATAAAGTCGATGGAAGGCGGGCGTTAAAGCCGCCTCTCGGACCCGCCTCTACCTTCTGTACACGGTCCCCCACCGTTTTAGCCGTCTCTCACCGGGAGACACTGGCAAACCTGCTGCTAGCCATGAAGTTGCTCGTCGAGCTGGCGTTTCGCCTCGCCGCGCCGGAACTGGAGAACGATCGTGAACCAACCGCGACGGAACACGCCATTCTGCCGCCCCTCTAGCTAGCTTCCATCTATTTCCGTGAGGTTTCCTTCGGCGGGCTTGCGATTAAATAATATAGGTGTATTCGGCTTGTGGTATACATAATTTCAAATTTTTTAATCACCGTAGATGCGCTCGCAAGTCAGCTGCTTGACGTGAAGCATTATTTATTTATGTTATAAAAATCATTTCCGCACTCCATTCAATTAAACGATAAGAATCAGTCCGCCAGAAATCATGAACGAAGCGATGCGCTAAAAATCCAAGCTGCGTCTGACTAATCGGCATCCTCTACTACTTGCAGTATGAAGAACGCGCAAGTAGTAATCCGTATAATATCTCTGCCAATCGTTGAATTCCATTTGCAGCTATCCAAAATCCCCCCTCGACCTTCGTCGTTCTCCATTTTCCCTCCCTTGCAAGTCTCTTTTCCTTCGTTACCTACCCTTCTTCCTCAACCAAACACCCCCGCCCTTACTCTTCTCCCCGATCTACCCTTTCCCTCGATCTCTTCGTACAGCCCTTCCCTTCTGTCCTCGCAGTTTCTACCATGATCACCTCGTCCCTCTTCCTCTTCCGCGAAACCGCCTTCCAGCGAGGGAACGTGCCGCGTGCAAACGCGCGTACCCGCTCCACGGTGCACCGTGTGGCCCCGCGGACTGCGTGCGTGCGTGCACGTCCGGGGGTTTAATGGGCCCAGCTAATGACTATTGGCCGGCAGACCTGGGCGGGACCTGGAGAACTTGTCCCGTGCACGTAGCGTGTATGTGGGGCAGACAAGGCTCCTCGTCGACCCGCAATTGCCTGCTGGAAATATTTCGTTCCCCCTGGCCGATCTTTCTATGGATACACGCTGAATAGATGCTGAATCTCGATAACGAAAATGTTCCTGTGCTGTTCCTTCGGTGATCTAGCATATTTATTGTATCGTTCATTAATGTACGCTCGTAATTTTTATATTTGCGAGGTCCCGGGGATCAGGAATCGATAGACGTCCTTCTTCTTTTCAGTAACCCCTCAATGTCAAAAGTATTCAGAAGTATTATTAGAAAAAAATGTTCATAATGCAAGTAGTGTAAATTTCGCTACGTAAAAATTCTCCAGTATATACTTTCGGTTGTAACGAACCCTTCAATGCCTCCGCCACATTAATATCCAATTTCCATAAATCTTCTGGCAGCGTGTCCTGGGGCTTATAAAAAAAAAAGGAGCTGGCATAGAACGTTTCCGTTGTGCTCGCTGCGACTGCAATATCGATACCATCGACGAGGTAACAATACCAAAGAGGACCGATAAAACGACCGAAAGAGACAATCAAGCAAAAAAAAGCCCAAACAACACTTTTCAAAAAGAGAACGAGCAGGAAGAGGAGCAGGTCAGATAAAAAAAAAAGAGAAGAAATTGATATTCAAGGTACACACCCCGGCAGCGGGCCGCGGCACTCTAATTTTCCCCGCGATCAAAGCGATCGTCTGTTTTAATGTCGTGCCACGGCGTCGTCCCTCGGAGGAGGACCGCAGAGGACGTGTAGAGCCTCCTCAAGGTCCGGCGGTGGTGTCGGGTCTTTTACGACGTGATTTACATAGAATGGCCGACTGCCGGGGCGTATATCGGCGGCATTAGAGTCCCACAGAGGAAGAAGCAGAAGCGGAAAGGGAAACAAAAGACGAAGACGCGCGAGGAAGAGAGTAGCAGCACGGAACGAGGCAAACGGAGAAGAAGGAAAAGAGTACGGCTTGTCTATAGTAGCGAGCTCGTAAGTCAGTAATACGGAGCAGACGCGTAGCAGACGCTGAAAACATCCATCACGCTCGCGGCCTCTTATCTCCTCCGGTAGATCTCCGCTTCATAATTACATTCTCGCCAGCTCAAGCCAACCCGCTCCTCTAACCACCCCCGCCAACCCTTCGCCGCTCTCGCGCCACTTGTTTCACGAGATACGTTGGATCGCGCCACCCCCTCGTAAACCCACTTCGCAGTGTACGTGCCGCGATTAAGCGAAAAGATGTGACACGCGCGAGCACTGGCTTACCTTTCGCGGACGTTATTAGAAGTCAGCCTTTTATTTGCCCGAAGAGGGATCCTCTCTGGACGTGACTTTTCGTTTCGATGCCACTTTTTCCATCGCGTTCGGAGACAACGTTGAAGGGAGTGAATGTGAACTGATTCCGCTGATGATCGTGGGTGGAAAATAGAACCGGGAACGGATCGAGAGGAATTTTACAGTGGTTGATTATTTTCTCGGCATTTTTTAGTGAATTAAATTTCGTGTTAAAGGGTATTTCATTCTTTAGGAGTGTTGCGGATTGATGTTGCGTAATGTCAGTGCACTAAGAACGGTCCAGCTGTTGGATCGTAACAGAATCATTGCTAGTTAAAATCAGTTATTAATCACTAGAAAGGAACTTGTCCGAAGAAGGATAATCGAATCGAACAACACACTATTTAGAATACGATGCAGCCGCGGCGATAAGCGCGTGGACGCGGATGATCGCATCTCGCCTCGGTCCCTCCAGATCGAAACAAATGATACTGCCGCGTTATCTCATTATGCGGAAGGCTAATTTAAGCGGTACATTCTGAAAAGTCTGACCGGATAAATCGACGGTACCACCGGCCAGTAATTACCGGTAATACGCGCGATTACTTAACCAGCATCGAAGACCGATTGTCGACCGTGTCGGATAATTGGATCGGAATGTCTGACATTCTGGCGAATAATTAGCGTCTGCCTCGGCTCTCTTAGATCTATCTGCACGATTACGTTGGGAAATGAAGAAACGGCGTGACCGATTGTGGAATACACGGTGAAAGCAAGGATTCGAGGAATGTCAAGGAATGTTGTATTCGGTGGTTGCAGGGACTAATTATACTTTGAGTGAAAACTGATGCAGGCTTTCGAGTTCAAAGCTACAAAGATTACATAATTGATTCGAATGGAATCAGTAAACTCATTTGCTTCGTAGAATAATTGCTCAGCCCATTCGTGTACTGACTTCTAAAGTCGAAATGCTGCGGAATTCTGTTTCGTATTTTCTAAAGGACGATCCCGTCGGTTGATGGAAGCTCTTAAGAAAATGGAAGGGTAGTCGCATCAAGGAATGATGAAACAGTCACGAGTGTGCTGTCTTGTAATATCGCACGGCGGTGTACTCCGAAGCTATCTTGATAGATTCTTGACAAACGAACCCATTAGTGTAACTACCAGAAACATGAAACAATGATTAGAAGCCAAAATTACCGCTCCCAATGATCTCCAACATTTTCATTTCCATCGTCCTCAGACGATGTACGAAGCTTGAAAAGCGAAACCCGCACCAGGAAGTAATCAGTTACGCGTTCGCGTAAAAATATAGGCAGTTTCGTCGAAGGGCGCGTTCCTCGGAGAAAGTAGGAGAAACGTAGCCAGGTGAGGAAGTCGATTAAAGTTTCAACGACACGTGACAATGATTGCAACGCGAGCGCCAGGTGCTCCAGCTCATCTAACATTAACACTGTTGATCGATAACGCCTGGCAGTGTCGGTGAAACAGAAAGAACTCGTGACGAGAGATAGAAAGTCCCACAAAAGAACAAAGAGAGAGAGAGAGAGAGGAGAGAAAATCGAGCCCACAGCGTGGGCGGAGACAATAATCGACCGGATAACTCGTTCGTCTTCTCGCCTGGCTGTTCGTTAGGGGCTGTCTATTGCAAATATCGTGCGAGCACGAATACGTATTTACCCGCGTCTCGGATTGGAGTCGTGAGTTCGAAACCGCCGGGGAGAATTGGGAAAGCGAAATGACGATCGGTACCTGGAACGAATGAAAAGAGGATTGTAATTTGCATTGCTCGCGCGCACTCGTGAACCCGTCCCTCCCCGCGCCTCGTTCCTCTTAATTAGTTTAACAGTCACGCGCACGAATGCGGTGCAAGTGGATGTGCTGCCACGGTGGGAGGGAAAACGATGAGAATTCTCTTGCGAATGATTTGCTGCGGGATCTTACCGTAGTAATCGTTCCAAGCTGTATTTCTGACGTTTCATTATTTATTGCTGGTTGGATAACGTAGATAATTTCGGAGCCATTCTCTAAATTATTGTACTATACGAATTGTCTGGAATGGAGGCAACGTAATACTAGCAGACTCAAAAGTTTCCATCTAATAAACATTTCCAATTCGATCATTTTCTGAATAATGGCCCACAGTTTTATATGCACCGGTATTACGTATTTTAATGCAATTTATAAATATTCAGGCTATTATCGAATCACTCTGTATCGAACAATTGAATGAATATCCCAGATCGCCAATGAAGCGACTTCGACTGCAGAAAAGCAGGAACAAGGGTCATTGAATCGAATCCTAACGAGCGGTAGCCGTAAGAGGTATAAATTCGCTTTACGTTCGAGTTCCGAGCCGGTCACGCAGCTCGCCTCGCGACTTGATGATGATGAACTTCCCCAGGTCCGGCAGTTCTGCCTCACTAGCTCGCTCGTAAAGTCGAGTTTAATCTGGCGTCGGGCAAAAACGACGCCGGCCAATTGCTCGCGTTGTTTCGCATAGTTACGCGCTGTCCGCCTGGAATTTTCTAATAATGTCCGTGTAAAAACTGTGAAACGGATGAGCACCAGACGAGACGCTGCATTATTTTATGGTTGATTCGCGGTTTTCATGTGTCCGCGAAAGAAAGGAGCGATTCTAATTACGAAATTTGTATAATTTTTCGTCTTCGCAACCACGTCTCTGTCCATTCAAAGTTCTTTCCAAAAAGAGGAACATCGGAAACCATCGTGCCATACGGTGAGAAGGATTAATACCGTCGATGATGTTTCCATGATTTAACGGCGTCACGCATTAACGGACGCCGATTCCTCCGGTAACGGTGTCACTGTCAGCCCGGGGCTAACGACTGTAATAAAACATATTCCCCGCGGTGTCTGCCTGCAATTGCGAAATCGCCGACCTGGCCGTGCCTAGGAAAGACGACGAAACTGTGTTTGCGATCGTGTACCGTTCCGATCGCAATGCATTAACGTCAACCTTATCACCTCTCCGCTCGCAGTCAGTGGTCCTCAGCGAGACGCGTACACCATTGTTATTACCACCACGATTATCCTCGCCTTCACTTCCGCCATTAGTATGATCGACAGCATTATTATTCCCGGCGTGCATTTTTCCAGCGAGTTCCTTTCTCGTTTGCATAATTAGCATTGCGCAAAACGCGCGGACAGTTCGAGCCGTATGGACTTTCGCATGCAGCCGATGCCACGGCGAACGGATTCCTTGCGCAACCGATCTTTTTTCTTTCATTCCCCCGTCTATCTCTGCGGCATGTGCTAAACAAGTTTGCAAAAGTCGCGGACGATTGACGCAACGCCGAGTCGTTTTGATGGATGAAAATTGGGAGACGTCTGCGCGACGCGAGCTATTCTAGAATGCGGCAGAGAAAGGGGGAACACCTTGGATAGCGCAACGTGGTCTTCCGATTAGTTGAAGTTCGAGAATATTAACGCTCCGGTGTCTGGATTTTTGTTCGACTATTGATTCAGCGTAATTTAAAGACAATTGTTAATGTACAATGTAGATTTTCGATTGGATGCTAGAAATATTATAACGCAGTCACCTGTCGCTAAGGGGCTTTCATTTATTATTACTTTCCATGTCGTTGTACAATAAAGAAATTATGAAATTACTAATATCGTTTTACCTACATCATTCCAGCACCGAAGTCCTCCCTATTCTACTGTCGAGATACCGATCGCAAGGGGCATTGAGAAAAGTCTGAACAAAATGTTCGTAGGACGATCTCCGATCCACGGAAGATCGGGCGGGTCGACCGATAAATTTTGCGCGCCTTCGACGGTGTGTACCCGCTTTCGTTGCGGGGCCAGCATCATCGATGAATATTTATGAACGCAATTTGCAAAGTGCTGCATCGATACGCGCGATTATAATGACTAATGTATTTTTTGTATATAAATATTTTTTTGCTCTCGCTTTTCTTTCCTTGCTCCGTTTTAATCGATACAAAATATTTATGGCGGCGTTATCTGTTGAGTGAAATTGAAAAGCTTCATCATGCGTGACAGTGGCAACGGTGACTGGAAACCGCGATCGGAATCATATTTATTATTATATACGTGAAATTAAATATCGAGCCTCTCGATTTGACGCGGAGCTCGTAAATCGGAACGATGTCTGCCTAAATGAAACTCATTCCATCGATATACTTTTTTTTTTTGCAATATACTTTGCAAGGGTAAAACTGAATTATCAATGATTTACGTCGACGAGCAATTTTTATACCTCAATATAACAATCGACGCGGATGAAATAATAATTATCCGGCCTTTGAGAATAAAACGATCGCGGAGTTTTAAAGTGATCCTCATCCTGTAGTAATTATTGTGTCTGTTGACACGCAATTTTGCAGTAACGAGAATATTTTTCCATTACAGATGTAATCGATTGCCGATCGTGTATAAACATCGGCCCACCCTCGGTGGGCTTCGTCGACCGATCAGGGAAACAGAGCCACAAACGACTGTCGATTCTTGCCGGTTATTGACAGTTCATTAAATTAAATCTTACGCGGCACTGAATCGGCATCGACGCAATGTCGATAAAACGCGAAATAGATTCGACTTAAATTACGCAGCAGCGACGTTTCTTACGCGTGTTTCCCCCATCCGGATGGAAAATTGAAATCGATAACTTCGTTGCAGCGTGAAACACGGCCCGTTAAAATAATACGTTTTCTGTGCAGCGCTTTTTAATTGATCACCGCATGCACTCGGTACACGACAGTTATTTCGCTGTTGGATATCTTGTCACTTGTGTTACCGGTTGTTAGAGTAAAACTTTGCCTGGCGATAGCTTTACGGTAATGCATGATTATTGTTATCGAGTTCACGTGACGCCTTATCTATTTATTCTCGCGATTATGCTGCCTTCACTGTTAAGAACCTTTCGTTTTTCGGGGAAATATACGAACCCGCGTGCCTGATTACTATCGCATAACAATCACGTTCAATTAAGCATGAAAATTTATCGGTCCGCGTTAAACAACCGTTCGATGAACGATCACTAGCGAATGTTGGCATTTGTCAAATACTATTTGCGATAGATGTTGCGCAGGAGAATGAAAATATTGCTGGAGACCGTGTATTTTATTTAAATTACAATTTAGGTTGTCCTACCTTGAACATATTAGATAATTAAGTAGTTCGATATCTGACATACACGAGGACAACTTACAATCGCCGAGACTCGTGATCGTGTAAAGTACTGTAAGTGAATAAATTATTGCCTCGTGTGTAGAACGTAGGACGTGAACGCAGAAATGACCGTAATGCCTCGATGATCGATGGATCCCCTATTCTGACGCTGTTACAGACTTCGTGCATATAGTTTTTAAACCTAGAGTCCTGTCACTCGCGAACAACTACGACAAGTATAATTCCTTGCTGCTTGAACATGAAAGTTTGCCCAGTGAACTTCGAGCGTTAATCCCTAAAGAGAGATTGAAGGTCCTCGCTAATATTCTTTTGGCTGGCTCTAATATTTTCACGAACGAAAATAAGAAGGTCCACCCTTAAAATATAGCACAATTGCAAATATGTATTCGATAAATGTATTTCCTTACTCGCCACTAGCTAGGAAACAATGTGTTCTTTATCGAGTAATTTAACGAATAATTCGTAATTTATCTCCCGTAATTAACAAAGAAGCAAAAGTCAGCCCCGATTAAAAGATATTCATCCCAATATCGCGAGCTTATTAAACCATGCTCACTAAACTCCTGAACGCTGCGTCACTCGGGGATGTTCTAAAACTATTCAAGACGCCCGGGCGTCGAGGCTTCCTTGAAATAACGTCCCAGAGAGATCCGGAGCACTTACGGAAAGGGGGATGGGTCGAAGGAAGCGGTCGTTGGGTGGTGGCGAGCCGTGTAGAGGTAAGGGCATGGAATGTAATCACAGGATTCCCTAGCGATCCTTCGGGATGCAGGTGGCCATCTTGGATTCTTAGCCGGCTGTTCGCCGTCTTATATATATATTGTTCATTAGACGTTGACAGTGACAACGCGGCGGCTTCTATTTCTGAGTGCTCACGTGGCTCCGCGAGTACATGGCACACGGTATATACCTGCCTGCCTTCCGGTAGTCTCTCGCGAAATCGCTTACTAGCCGGGCCATGAAAACGGCCGTGGCCACGAAATAAGTGTGGCAGGGTGAAGAGGCTAAGGTAAGTTTCCTGTTACACGTGCCGGCTCTTATATGACCGGGCGTAAACTTGCATCGTGTTCCGCGCAGCCGACGCGGCCGGATATTTAGTGGCCCTTAACCGTCTGCTGGACGTAGCCGGCTTTCGTCGCAAGGATTTTTCTCCATTTTTGTGCTCCCTTCGAGGTAACGAGTTTCTCCGACCCGGCCCTTTCCGCGTCGACCCGGACCACCACGATTTGCTTGCAACCAAACCCTGCCCGCTACTGTGACGGCTATGCCGATCCTATTAATTTTTCTAAGATCAATAAAAACTCCTCGCAGGTGTAATTGTGAATAAGGGAGTTTCAGATAAGGACACGTTTCCCTGTTAATATTGGGCCAGTAAAATAGAATGCTGAAATATCGTTCCATCATTTAATATTACTATCAAGCACTCTGGACCCCACCTCCGCATTATCAGCCAATACAATATGCATTTCCACCACCTGCTCATGAATCGCAGCCGCAAAAAAAAAAAATGCTATCGCTAAGGCGTGGCTATTTCGATCTACAACGCGCGTAGAATTGCCTTATTTATAGCGTACACGGCAAACCGCACAGTTCTAAATGAGACCATTAACGTCTACACGTACGCGGTTATCGTATCGAATATATAGCCTGCTTTACAATTTGCTACCAATAACCATGGAAAAATCGATGTTCACTAGTGGGTTCGCCTCATCACGAATTCGCCAGACACTGAGTAATCCCTTTTTAATTGATCCCTGCCTAAAAGTCGGATTATAGGTAGAGCTGCAAACTGAACGAAACTATTTCCACCCTTTGGTTCTCGCATCGCCTCGAGCCACTGTAGATATAATATTTGGAAATAATTGTATCAATTAAGTAGGAACGTGACCAAGCAACAAATTAGCAAGGCTAGAAGAACGTTTCGATCCGTAACGATTGTACAAGCAGTGGCTGGTGGCGAAGAATAATGGTTCCTCCGGTAGCGGTCAGATTTGTTTATCAGCTTATCGTTCGTTTCTACTGTCGTAAGTTGTATTGTAAAGCGAAACCGGTTCGGAACGTGGTCCGGCATGCCCGGCTGCCAGCCAGCGACGATGAAGTTGCATTCTCGGGTTCATCGATGCATGACGCTTAAGCCGGAGCATGGCGGTCATCGTCGCGAAAATAGAAGTCTCGGTAACGCGGACTATCTTAAAGGAGCTCGACAATCTCCGACGGACCTGATTCGAGCCGGACGTAATGCTTTATCATTCGTATTCGATACGATAAAATTCCTTATTAAATGGACAATCATGGCACATTATTTTCCACCATTCCAAACGATCCCCGCCACGGTTAAATTCACCAAAGCTAGAACAAGGTACTTCCTACGCCACTCGTACTATCCCGAATATCCAGCGGAACGACGATGACGGGGGGAAAGATGTGCCTCGTAAAGAATCGCGCAAATATGCACGGGAATTGCATGCACGGGAAAAGGGACGACCAAGAGAAAGAGGGGTGGGATATCGTGGAAACAAGAACGGCGTAGAATAGACAGGGACAAAGAAAAGAGTGACGGCGGTACCATGGGGGATGAGACGGAGAATAACCCTCTCGAGTATATCCACGAACAGCTAAAAACGAGCTGCACGCTTTGCGCGTTGAAACGGCTCGCCCATAACTCCGAGGATTTTTGTCGCCGGCTTTAGACGCGATTTTATGTGGGCTGCCCGAGCAGGCGATTCGAAAAATTTCTCGCTTAACTAACACACCTGAGGAGGGGATGGATGATCAGTAGTTGGCCCAGCGACGCGTCGCAATTTTACCCTGCTGTTACCATAAATAAAAGGAGCCGTGCAAAACGTTTCAGCCAAAAGCTGCTGCCCAACAAAAGGCGAAACTCACCCCTCGCGTTCACCGGGCTTCTTGCACAGCCATTGGTTTATGAATATTTCAACCGGATAAATTATTAACGCGATAATTGCCTCTGGCGAACACGTTTTTGTGTTTGTTTCTGGGACGTTAGCGAACGTAGTCCGATAGATCTGCGCCCCGCGATTCATTAAGTCATCGCACAATTAGCGAGCGCCGTACGCACTCCCGACGGAGAAGAAAAGACTAACTGATCGCGATAACGACGACGAAGTGGTTGCGGTCTCTTCAATTCTGATAAACAAAGATCATGGAGGTATGCTTATTCTCAGGTAATTAAATTGCAATGCATAGATTCTAAAATTTTTTAAAGGAAGTACACGATGGTCGCTTTATTGACTGATACAACGCGCTTAAGACTTTGGTCCTCTGAATCGTATACCGCTCATGGTCCATTTACAATTGCAATCGCATTTAAAGTAATGAGAACAAGAAGCTCATGTTATTATCATCTTCCGTGATCTCGTTAAGCATCAGTTTGAAATGGAATAAAATTTACGTACGAGGAACGAGCTTCAGCGGTTCCATGAATTACCACGCAAGCGGTACAACGTTCCAGACCATCGCGAGCACGGTGGACGTCTTCCTGTAAGACCGCCGGGTGTCAACCGCGGTGTTTGTAACACCCATTATTGCAGCTGCTTTCATTGAGATGACAGGGCGCACAGCGCGAAATTGCACAGCACCCCGGGCACGAGCTGTGGCCCGTGTCTTTATTTAATTAGGGAATTACACGCGTCCCGAGGCAATGAAAGCAGTCGTCTTTTTTTCGATCTGATAGCAGATATTTATAGGAAACGGATACGACTGGTCGAAGGCTTGCGAAACTCGATGGAGAGAGGTGCGCTTCCCCCCTTTTTCTGTGACCAGGACGAAAATGAATGTTCAACGAACGTATTGCGCTATAAAGGATTGCTCGATATGTGACATTTTATCTTCCTCGTTTTTGAATACGTTTTTCTTTAACAATGGAGCAAAGAACATAGTTCTCAGAGTAATTTATGGAGTTTAATTTGATCATGCGGTACATATATTTTTACACGCCATTCCAAGACTGTTTAAAACATTTCTTAAAATGAAAGGGAGCAAGTAATTGTTTCATCGGGATATAATCGATCGAAGATCCTTTCCAAATGGTTAAGACACTCGTGAGCGTTGGAGTAACACGCTGCTTCAGGATGCGCGAGCGTGTTCGCTTCCTATTTTCATTTTTCAGTAGCAGAGCAAGCGAGGCGTCTGATTAATTACTCGCCCTGCTTGGCATCAGATACTGTGTAACATCGTTAGCGGATCACAACGTATGAAAATGAATGAATGCTATAGCGCGTACCGTTCGCATTCGAACGTCTGGAGTCACTCGTTCCAACGAGTTCATGAATAACTGATTAAGGCCGCGAAAATTAGAACATTTCGTATCTACATATTTCCACTATTAACGAGCGGAAACGCGAAATGATAACGTTGGCATATATTACATATGTATAACTGAGTATATTTGCTGAAACCTACCAGAACTTATCATCAGTTCCATTCAGAATTTCTACTTAAATTATCCCTGCAGCTGTATAATTTTCCACAGCGTAGCTGGTTTTCAACAAATACAAATACATTAAAATAACGTACGAATTTTCGTAGTCGGGTAAGGTACTAAATAATTTCTTCTAAAGCTGCAATTATTACTTATCATTATCTTCGCCAGTGTATCATATTGCGGGTCCGCAGGATCATTTCTCTTAATTCGGGACTCGGTCCCAGGAACTTCCAGAATCCCTCGCAAACGGAGACAGCGCGAAAGCACAAGACGCGAGATAGACAATAGGACGGGAGTACCGTGGCAGCAGGATAAGAAGGGAAGTGTAAACAATAAAAGCCGGATGAAAGGGTTGAGCCCAGCTAATCTTGTTACGCTTATGAATCGTTGTGCTCCAGGATAACGCTGTCTTCCCAGAGAAAAGAGTTAATTTTATTCTCACCTCCAGAATCCTCCCCAGAATTTTAATACGCTCCGTCCGTCGAAAGTTCGCCCGGAAAACAATACGCACTTGGCCCGCCAGACAATTTCGATACGACACTTTACGGATAGATGCATCACCGAATTGGTGGCTGTTTTTGTGGCTCGGCACCATCAAGATAGGCGGGCCGTAATTGAAAAATCTCCGAGCGGTCAATACGCTAATTACAGGAGTAACGTGTTTATTTTCCTCGCTAATTGGATCGCCGAGGCGTAAGCCACGCCACAGTAGCCGCAGTAGTTTCAGTTATCTCGCTCATCGAAGAATCATAAAGCACGGCCAGGAAATTAGGTGTAATCGCGGTTTTTATATACAAAGCTGTTACCACACATTTTTGTGCGCAACGTATGAACGAAGGTTTAGATCGATCCCACCGATGCGCCTCCGTGTGGAACAATCGGAGCTTCCTGACACTGTCGTTACCGAGAAACACGTGAAACGATGCGCTCATTGTAATTTAATAGAGTTAATAGACTTGTTCATTTCCGTACATCCGTACGTATCGAGGAAGCGCTGCGTAGAACATCCTGTCACCCTAATACAAACGCGTGTGTGCCTATACTACTTGATCGTAGTGCACGCTATTTATATTTGAAACCATATTCGAATTTATTATGCCCGCCAAATTTGTGCAGATGATGCAAATACTGTAGCACTTGCACGCGGTATAATTCTTCTTCTTCTAACTTATACACATCCAAAAATGAATTCACTATCAATCCAAAGGGAGACTTGCAATCGTTTCAATCCTATTATAACAAAGACATTTATAGAAATAAATACTTGAAAGCTTCCTGCGTCTATAACGCTCTTCTTATATAAAAATCTACGAGTATTGACAACCGGCAAAACAAGTGCGTAAAAAGTTGCAACATCTCGCGGCTATTAAAGCCGCCCAGAGAGTATCCCCGGCCATCAGCTCCGAGCGAAATTACCTCGGGGCTATTAAAACGAAGTTTAGCAGCGGCGTTTCGCGAATAATCATGGCGCGTGCGTTCCTGAAGAAGGTAACGGTGCCGCGTGTCGCTTCATAAAATCGCCGCTTTTTCGCCCGGCCACTCGCCATCGTAATTTCATGGGAAGAACGGACACGGGAAGCAGCCGTGCCAACGAGAAGAGGAATTCGAGCAAATGCGTTCAGGCAGAATCTCGCGGGACGTTCCGTTGGCCTTTATTCACCATCGGCTCGAGAAATAAGAGGCGGAGGAGGGTGGCGCCGACAGGAAGGGACACTATGGCCGAGGGTGTAAGCAGCGAGTTCAGAATTTCATTAGCGGACGAGCGGCGAGATTATTTTAAAGAGATACGGGATTACCTGATTGGCGGGAAAAAGTCATTAACTCAGGCGAAACTAATTAACGCCAGGCCCAAGAGCGGGCTCCTCTTTCGGTGAGGGCGAGTCCTTGAGACCGCGACACCGCTTCCTCGCCCTTCTTCTGTCTCCGATCTAGACGAGTTATAAAAATTATTCGAAAGAAATTCACGTGTAGACTTGTCATTTGGGGTATTTAGCTGAATACAGAGAGGAGGATTATTCTTTAAGATGCAGATGGTTACTTGAAAGGTTCCACGCTCCGACAGAGGCAATTCGAATTTTAGAAGCAAACTTCAGTTACGAAGAAACAATAGATGAAGTAAGGAGTTAAAAATTGGTTGATAATTAAATGAAGGACCTATGAGCTCGCCTGCGGCACCGTTTGAAAACCCATGCATGGAACTGCCCACAATTACGCGGAAGTAACTTTTCGTTACCAGATCAGTATGCAAATGGAACTTTAGTGAACCGTTCGGAATGTAAAACTTGCAATTTATATTTCCCATCGAGAGGCGAAGTCATAAATTCCCAGCGAATCTGTGGGATTCAATTTAATTTAATGATCACGCGGACAACAAGCACGTCGTTTAATTAGCCTCGAAAGGGTAGCACACAGTTTTGCGCGTAGAAACGATAAGGGTTTATTATTCGTGCACTATTTTTCGCGTAACAAGACAGCTACACCGGCGCTTTAATGAACACGCCCGTAGCACGGGAGGGCCTGACGATCGCCATCTTCAACGAGCTAACCGCGTGTAGACGCAAACGATGGCCACGCAGGTGGTGTGCATTATCTGTCGCTCGCACACAAGCGGATATGCAAACGGTGAGTTCGCTATGGCTTCCCGTTTGAGCCCCGTAACGAGCATATGATTGCTTTGGTTGGTCGGCTCTCTTCGAACAATCGCCACCAACCCCTTCTCGTCCGAAGTAGTTGACACCCCTTTTAAAGCCTGGCTGGGTGATCACTTTCCAAGTACCTTTGCAACTAAAAGAAAAAAAGTTGAACGTATCTTTGAGTCGGTACGATCTTCCCATTAGAATGTTACATGAAAATTCTGTGCAACTTTTCAAGAGGCTTCAACCCTTTAACGCCAGAGATTTTAATCTTTTCCATTCCTTTCAATTAATGTTAAAGCCCAAGCCAACCGGAAGAGAAGCATCGGTCTCTTAATCACTGCGACAAAAGGGTGGTATCACCAGGTGATTTCCCCTACGGCCGGAGCGAAATTTACGAGGAAGCGGGGCGATAGATCGCTCGAATCCGGACTAGATTCGCGGAACGTCTAGCGGGCGACATCCCAAAGGAGAAAAGAGGTGAAAGAGTTTTCCCTGACTCTGAAGATACAGCGCGGGCACGTTTATGGTGACGAGACTCGTCGAGCCGCCAATGGGGAGCATCAGAAATAGGACCGACGAAGTTTCGTTGCCGCGTGCTCGAAATACGCGTGTCACTCGAGTCGACGTTTACAATGTCCCTAACCAACGACAATCTCGATCCTCCTTTCCGTTTCCCCGACGTATGCTTGCACGCGCAGGTCTGCGCCTCTTCTTTGGATATAAACGTATCTCGTTGAACGGACGATCGCATTCCTGGTACAACGCGGGATGATACTTTGGCTATTGTACCACCGTGTACCAAAGGCCTGATCTGTTGTTAGAATATCGGAAAGTCTATTGTTAAGTCTGGCGTGACGGAACGGTACCAAGAGTCGTTCGCCAGGTTCGAGACAGCCAATCATAGAATTCTTCTTGCGAGCACGCGTCAGCATAATTCCGTAACGCGATGCGCGGGCAACGGAGAGGATCGTCCTCCATGACGAAAGACGAACAAGCACAGGAAGCTGGAGTGGTCGACGGAGAACGGAATTCGTGGATGAATTCCGGGATTCCAGGCGGCGTCTTCGTCGTCGCATCTCTCGCTCTCCATCCTTGGCCGTCTTCCTCTCTCCGCTGTACATGCACGTACGTGAACGCGTCCCGAATAACCGTTTACCGTTCAGCTTAGGAATGTTACGAAGCATGGCTCGGAAACCGCCAGGGCTTGCAAATTGTTCCCACGTCGCGCGGCAGCCGTCGTCAAGAAATTTCCCAGAGGCCATCCAGTGACGCGCACCGGCATACTGAGAGGCCGGATCGGGCAACTTCCAATGACTCTGCTACCTGTACACCTTTGTGTCCTCGCTCGTGAATCAGATATTAAAAGGGTCGTCCTTCGTGCGAATTGCTGTCTCGGACCAGTCCGATGGGATTGGGAGGGGTATACTAATGTAATCTTATACTGTTAGTGCCCTAATACAGTAAGTACACGAAGTGGAACGTCTAACTTCATAAAGGTAATGCGATAGAAAGTCTTCTATAGTTACAACAATTCTATTCCACCCTCCCTTTCATCCATTCCAGCCATGTCTCCCCTTGCGCGTAGCCATATAAACCACGCTCAGAACACCGAGGAGCCGAGAAATTATAAGCTGCGAGGACAAATCTATCCACGGATCAATCAAGCCGCGGTGACAAAAAGTGATCTCCTCCGACGGTTAACGAAGCGTGTCCAGAGGAGCGGACCATCCATCGTGGCTAAAAGGAACGCGTTCTAGAAGCGGATGGCGTTTGTGCGACCGCGATATAACGGATTGACCAGCAACGGTGAAGTTAGTGGTAGCTGTCCAAAGGCTTGAGAAGCTTATATAGGCGGGCGACCGGATCGCCGTTCGGTCGTCCACGGGGCTAGCTAATCGGGGACGGCGGGGGGGGATTAGATGAATATCTTACCTGGAAATCAGGAGGCCGACCGTGAACGGCGAGATCGGTCGTCGGACAGAGACGGAAACGGCGGAAAGAGAAATGAACGGCGGCCGAGAGGAGTCTCTCTTCGTCCGGTAATATAGTGGCCGGACCGATCGCAATAACTTACTTTGAATAAATGAAACGCCGCGCGCTGCCGTTCTGAACGCGAGTCAGGTTTCGCCGGGAGAACGGCAGCAGTCCTTCAACGGGACAATGTTTTAAAGCGTTCCCCAAAATAAACGACGTCGGCCGCGAAACGACGCCGCGTCGCGGCTCGATCCTCCACCCTTTCGCTTCGCCTGTCAACGTCGCTCCCGATCTAGGGCACCGCTAACCCTTTAGCTTACCTGCGACTGCTGGACACCGCTGCTGGTGACAGTAGTTTCTGTCTGAATCTCGAAGTAGAACGGGTGCCACGGCGATCGTTGCGGACGACGGGTGTCCGCCTTCTTTTCCCCCTTGGGACGGTTGCATTTTTCTGAAATCGATTATTCGCCCAAGGAACGAGCATGGGACGCATCAGTCCTTTAATCAACTCATTTTCCTCGGAGAAATTTAATTATATTTAAAATGTACGTGTCTGCTAATATTGTTAATTCCATAATTTTGCTTCTGTCAAGACGAATAAATCGTTGCCAATAAAATATCAACCTATATCTATTTCAATCAGTTCTAAATGTTGAACGTTCCTTCTACCTATCAACCGGGTCCGTAAAAAACTGACAAAGCATTGTTCCTCACGGCAGATACAAGTCCGACGAGCAAAGTCGAAACAAAGAAACGCGATAATCGTGTCTGGTGCCCGCGTAATAGATTACTGTCCACGGAGGGCTGTCGAAACATAATAGCGTCGAAGTTCGCAGCGCCAGATTTACGTATAGAGCCCGCGCTGCTTGTCAAAGTAGAAACGGACCGTGCGCGGGTCCACCTTGGTGAATTTACGAGACAGCCGGCCCATCTTTTACAGAAGAGCAACGCTGCAGAATTTTCAGCCATTGTATTGGTCGAAGGCCTGCCCTTTGATAAGTCGCTGGCTGACTAACGAAGCCCAAAGCGGAGCTCGTCGCTTTCCACCCTGCTCCCTTCCATTCTTTGACGTATCCGCGTCCTCCTCGTTCCTCTGCATCCCTTTTTTTTTTCCTCTGATCTCCCTCAGCGCGCCACCGTGGCGACTCTGGACTCGTTCTCGATGGACAGACAGCGACACTGATCCGCCGAGTGCTCAAACGAAGAAGTGTTCCTAATGAGTAATTAAGATTGAGGACAGATGTACTGAAATTTTAAACCAAAAGGAAAAGCACAGCGTTTCAGTGGCGTCTCTGTTACGTCCTCGCTTTAGTAAAATCCGGCGATAATGCTTTGGCACTTTCAAAGTGTATCCGAAACCAAAGCAACCCCGATGCAATTTTCGAAAAATGCCTCCTTTCACCTTTCGAGCAAGGTGTTAACGAATTTGCGTAAGGAAATGTTTCAACTCCGCTTCAAGTAAAGGAAATCAACAACTAGAGAATAGACCGCAAAACATTCCAGTCTGTCTTTCCAATGGAACT
This sequence comes from Holcopasites calliopsidis, assembly GCA_023838395.1. Lineage (NCBI taxonomy): Eukaryota > Metazoa > Arthropoda > Insecta > Hymenoptera > Apidae > Holcopasites > Holcopasites calliopsidis. Next base: position 2,358,175 of record JALHAQ010000015.1, read on the forward strand.
CGTCTGCCACTTGCCCCGATTGTTGCATCGTCCCCATACAAGCACCGATCAGTTATCGCGATCGCGCGGACTAGAATGGCGATATTTAATTCGTGATTCCATTTAATTTCCTCGAGATTCAGGACCACCGCGGCACAAGATCCCGTCATCGCCAATCAATATGCTAACGAGCCCCGAAGGGGGAGGGGGAGGGGGGGGGAGGAGCGAGATACGTAGACACGGAGACGAGACGTGCGTAGGGATAAAAGAGAGGAGAGGAGCGAGCCGAAGAAAGAGAGTCTGATCGGTAATCGAAACGGACTCACCGCTGGGGAACCGTCTACCCTCCTCTTCTTGGTATCCCTTTTGAATGTGCGCCGGCCAATTAAAATAATTAGCGACGAAACGAACGAGACCGGGTTTACCGCACGATTATAGATACAGCCGCGCACGCACACAGAGAGAGTTGAACAGATAGTTGATGGTCGAGGACTGGATGGGGAAAGTAGTGAGACGCGTTATTTACCCGTGGATCCGATTTAATAACCGCTCGCAGCAGTCCGTGGTTTGTTACGCGGCCACTGAGAGAGGAAAGCCGGCATCGGGCGCGGATCTTAATGAAAATCGCGTCGGCCCATGCGTTGAGACGGATCACTGACGAGCACCGGCAGCTTGTCGCGACGGCCGTCCCGTTGCATGGATCTCCGTTTCGTTCGTGCGATTCGATTTTATCGCTGTATCACTTTGTTAAACGCTGTATGAACGTGCTTAATATCAAATGAATGATTCTATTTAATATGTAAATATACATTTGGCCCAGAAATCGCACGTTACTTAGAAGACCATAGGCATCATTTGCATCTTATTGTAGTAGAATACTTCTCAGCTATTAAAAACAGTTGGATACGGTAATGCTGGGGCTCGTAAAATTGAAATGTATACAGATCACGGGGTAATAAAGGATAAGATGGTTATTTTAACAGGTCGAAGATAATTTCCTTTTAGAAAGGCAGGGTTTTGGAAACCGCAACCGCGGCCGGGAGGGTCTCGCAGTGCCACGGATGAAGAAACAGGAGACGGATCACCGTTATTAGTGGGCTCGCCGGAGCAGTTTCATTTTCGTTATTACCGGGCTATTTTACAGTAGTAAAGTGAAATTAAACAGAAACGTGTTATTTGGACGGCTCTGGCGGGCGCGTTGATCACCCTGGGGCGACGGTACATAATCCTTCAATATTTTTTAGTAGCATGCTACAAGAAGCGTCGAAGATTATTAAAACCTTCGACTTTTGATTACCCATTCAAATTCCAAAGTTTTAATTACTAATGTATACATGAGTTTCTATTGCCTTGAAATGTCGGTCCAGTTTAGCAGTAACTTAGCCTTATCGGTTGAACATCCTCGGCAAACAAATCTCCTTTCGTTCCACCTAAAAGCCACGGTCGGATCGTACATCAAAATTTCGCTGGCAGCGATCAACGTCTCGCACCGATACCTCCGACAAGATCGAGAGCCAGCGGACTGGTTCGATTACAAAGCGTTACAGGTGTACAGAAGCAACTCCCCGGCGAACGGAGCCCGTACATATTTCACTATCATCGTCCAGTTACCGGCGGTGTCTCCTCTGCGCGCACAGCGTAGCGGCCCTCCCCTGTATCTCGTCCAATCTCTTCGTGCAAACGTCTCAACTGGCGGCAGGCATAAATCTTAGGCTCCGGCCGCGGTGGATCCGGAGAACCTACGAAGCAACGTGAACGACGACGACAACGTTCAACCAGAAGCAGAAGGGGCTCGTGGTGGAGGAGGAGGGCCATGGGAACGAGAGAAAGAAGCGAACGGCAAAAGAAGCAAACAAGAAGAGGAAAGACCGTCGGGAGACAGTCGTAGATTTCGCATGAACGAACCACGCCGACTGGTTCGCATCGGGGAGGAAAACAATCGGCGATCTCGTGGCTGACGGAAAACGATCGCCAGCTCGGAAGTTCGTTTCAGACGCGGCCAATACGAACCCGCGCGGCGAAACCGATCCACAAAGCTTCAGCTCCGCCTACGTGCTCGCATCTCTTCTTCCACGAAGACGTTGCTCTTGCTTCTGTTCCCGTTGCTGTTTCGTTCCTCTTTCGGTTATCCTTCCTCCTACCGCGACGAACGCAACCTCCCCCCCCCCCACCCCGCTCATCCCTCGTTTCGCTAACATTCGGGGCCCTGTTTCTTACCCCGCCTTCGCCTCGTGTCAATTAATGTCCCTCGGCGGTACAACGTTGCGCGGCTACCATCGCCGCGTCGATTCTCTCCTCCATCCCCGGCATCCCTCGCCGAGGATGCCGCGGATTGATCGATAGCCGTGGGGCTCGCGATGAATCGGGCCCCCGTTGCCGCCGTATTTTTCGCCGAGGCCGCCTCTCTTCGGCTCCGCTCGCAACACGCTCCGGCTAGTCGATGAACCATGTCTCGCGCGACGCGCTGCCAGCCGCTACGTTCACCTGCATCTTCCCGATTCTGGGACCCGATAATTGCTGTCCGTTTCGATTCAGTCTGCCGTGTTACGTAACACTCGACGGGGTAGAGATATGAATATGAACGCGGATGCCGTTAGTTTCTTTTTCTTTTCAGCTGTCAAATTATTAGCTTCGATTGGAGTGGAAAGGTTCAATCGTTTGCTCGTGTGAAAATAAATTAGCAGAGCGGTCCTCGGTATCCCGAGAACCGTACGACTTCGCGGGTAAACTGGGCTAACGAGGCAGTTTGGCTGCGTCAGGGGCGCACGGTTATATTTTTCTTTAACGCATCCGAGCGCTTGTCCAACTGTCCGTCCATTCATCCATCCGCCCGGAGCTTCACGGGGCGGCGGTCTCTCTTTTTTTTTCTATCAGCGACGGAACACGCGAGGACGAGAAGACGGAGGACAGCGTGGCGGAGAGCAGCGAGCAGGAGATTGACGCGGCACGCTGTCCCGCTTGACAAGAATGTGACAAGAACCGAACTGACTTCGCTGTCCCGCTCGTTTCGAGCAACGACGTAGGCGGCGGCCGCACCGAAATTGCTCGTTCTTCTTATTCCCCCGGCGCCCGTGGAAGTAAGAAAGGGTAACACGATGCGCCGGCCATGGTACTCCCCCCGCAGCGGTAGGAATTATTCGCGCGATCCGCGTCGGGTCATCGATAGTCCTTTCCGGCTTTCGAAACGATCCCACCTCTTCAGATTCCACTTTGATTAAGCAAAAATGAAATGCTGAACTGTGACAAGCGTGCTGAAGCATTGAATATCTTTCATGTTGGCGCGAAACGTATCTGTCGAGCGGGAAATGTGTCTACAGGGAAAAATCATGTCGCCGGAGTTGTAACATGCATGGTAACCACCCGCGGTGGTGCGTTGCGCGTATCCTTTCGCCGGTTTTTCTCGGTTATTAAGAAACCATCAATCTTGCTGACCGATCGGATCAAGCGGCGTCTCGCCGCGGGGTTCTGATCGTATTCCTCCTTCGTTCGTTGCCTTCTCTCCCACGGCGTTACGCTTACACTTATAGAAACACCATCGACCATCGGAAGCTCAACGATTGGACCTCTCGAGTTTTATCTCCACCACGAGAGAGCGAGGCCTGTCCGTTTCACCCTCCGCCTCGTCCTTCGTCGATCATTTCCTCCCTCGTTCGACGACTCGTGGCTTTTTTTTCTACCCGTTCTGTCCTCTCACGGTCCGGCGTCTTTTGCCCTTTTTTTTTTTACCGCACTGGATCTTCATCCCACCGATCGGTCCGTCAATCGGATCAACGGGGACCGGTTAATCATTCCCGGGGGAACGTTATGGCTTGTGTGTTTGGCTGACAGATCGACAACGGAACTGTAACGTCATCATTGTACCCGGCTTTTTGTCTCCTGTGTAAACATCGCGCCTAGCTTGTCCTGCTCGGGGATCAACGAGGATTCGTCGCGGATCCCTGGACCGATGTAGAATGATGTTTGAAACGGATCTGGGAGGAACGTTGACTCTGATACTGGTTGGGGGCTCGTCAAAAGGGTGGAGAAACGGGGGCGACTACGTCGAAGGATTTCACGTCTCTTGTAGCTGTTTTCGAGCGATGGAATTCATGCGAATAGGGGCTGCCTTGAATTCATTTTTTATTGACACGCTTAATGCCTTCCTTACTGCGCAGGCCCGCACATAACAAGTCTCTCCCGGTCCGAATAAATGAAGAAATCAAATTTATTGAGAATCAGAATTATTTACCTCCGAGTTGTATAATATTCTTCCCTCGAACTTATTATTATTCTTCGAGCTAATAAAAGATCAGAACATATAGTATGCACCTGTATGCAGTACTAGAATTCAGAAAATGATGAATGATTCAATGATTGTCGATAATAACATCCTTTTATAGCGGCACGTACTCGTGCAGCGAGCGCGCCGAGTGAATCTCTCTTGGGACGTTTAGCGAACGCGTTACGTGACGGGAATCCATCATCCGAGTTGGGCCCTGTTCCAATGTCGGGCCCCAAACGGACTGAAAAAAAAAAAGAACGCGCCCCACCGTTTTTCTGTCCCCCTTTCTCTACGCGTGTCGCGTGAACGCGTGTAACGGCGACGGTTGTCACTTCCAGTCGTGTCAGCTGTCAAACGTAGCGCTCGTAGCATGAAATTAATCGATTTACGCTCGGATAACGTCACGCCACACAGAATCCCGGTTTCCCCCGGGAATCGAGAACTCTTCCGAGTACCTGGCGAACGCCTTCCGAGTATCTTCGCGTTACATCGAAGGGGTGGCACGTGTATCAATCGATGACGATAATCAAAAACGAAAATCGGATAGTCGGTGATACTGGTTTATCAATTAACAATGCAATGGAATGAACTGGAACGGGTGACGGGAAATCGAGTAACGGACGAATAATAAATGAACAAGTTATGAAAAAGTACATCGCAGGCCGGCCCTTCCCTCTTCGTTTACAATTAAAAATTCCCTTCGTGCAAATTCATGCATCTCTTAATGCCTGGACAATCGATTAGAATCCGTACGTCGAATCGACCGCATTGTCAGGAATTAGCCTTGCCTCGCGCGAGCCTGCATCCCCGCCCCATATCGAAGGGATCCCCCCGTGAGTGACATCCGCTAATGAACGTAATTAGTTAGCCGAACGAGTTGACCGTGCGCGGAGATGCATAGCTCTCCGGTCCGCGGCGCAGTCCCGACACGGCTTCCATTGAGACATCGGAATTCTTAATTGCAAACCATACCGAACGAGAGATAGCCGAGAACGAACACGGCGGTGCTTGGCGGGGAAGGGGGTTCGAGCGTGGAAGATCTTCTTCATCGACGGGGCAAAGATGTTCAGGGCGAAAGGCTCGTAAATCGTGGCAGGCCAATGGGACGTGGCGAAGCTACGGTCTCGGGTTCAGGATTGGCGGCATCGGCCAAAGCCCGAAGCGTCCGGTTCCGAACGGCTTGTCCAATCGCGCACGCGGTGCCCTCCGAGGTATTACCATCGGGGCCCCGGGTCTGATCGCTCATGCTAATTTCATAACAACCACCCTTGCGCCAATAGGCGAGCAAGGGCCATAGGAAACGGAGCGAAAACCGCGCTGCTAGGCCTGATCTCCAGGGAAATAAGAAAGAAAGGGGGACGACCGGGTTCCGCGCGAGCCCCGGTCCACCTCCGTTCGGCCGAAGGGGCAACGAAAGCCGCCTATCTTCGTTCGACGACCGGCGCGTACGTCGTAAAATGGAGAGCTCATCTGAAAGTGGCGGCCGATTCGTGGTCGAAGGGGCAAGGGCTGATGATAATACGCAGAGGCAATGGTTGAGTTTCCACGCCGTTGTCGTCGCGGTTTGGAAGTCGTGACCGCTCGAAATTAACTCCGCGCACAGTGGATTTGTCCGGGGGGGAGCGAACAGCGGCACACCGTCGCGGCAGCGGTGGATCGGCCACTGTGAGATTTCAGTTATATCCTACTAGGCGTCCTCCTCCAAAATGTCCTTTCATCGTCGCTACACGGAACAAAGGAGTTAAAATTAACTCGGCTGACACCGAGCGTCGAAGATACTCAAGAATGGACGACTTCCGGGCGGAGCGGGCGCCCCGACGGAGATTAGAGAAAGAGAGGAGCCCCAGACTGAAAAGTATTATTGACGGTTGGCCAGGTGAAGGGGCAGGAGGCGGTCCCGGGCAATAATATTTCGCGTTCCGCAATTTTTTGCCGTGCCGAGAGTTTCATTCGGGGCTCATCGACGACTCGTGCCGCGCCGCTGCCTCTCCCGCTTCCACCGTGGGGAGTATTAATTCCGGGAGGGAAAGAGAGAACCGGCGAACGGAAACGGAAGGGGGGAACGAACACGGCGACGAAGAGTGGAACGAGAAGCAAGGGAACGGAACAAAACGATGCAGAAGACCATCTATGAGATGAGAAAATAATAATAAAGTGGAAATGAGCGAGCCGGTCCATAAATTGCTCCGCTCCTTGTTAATGGTCTGGAGGCCCGGGGCGACCTCAGCTAAACGTGGCCCGGTCTGACCCGGCTCTCTCTCTCTCTCTCCCTCTCTTTCTCAGCTCCTCTTCCTTGCTCATTCTTATTTTCTGCCGGTTCGTTCTTTCCCTACGATGGTCGGCCCCTGGCCAGAGAGAGGAGATCTGGTCCGACCCGTTCGAGGCGCTCTTGGAAGGCTCATTTCTGTATTTAATGGACGTCCAGAGATGGCCACCGAGTCCCTGAGCTCCCGCGAGCCCAGAAAGAGGGACTTAAAAGGGTCCGGAGGACACAAAGGATTCACGTCGATGTTCGGTACCGGCTGTGATTGGCGACCGGGCGTGGTTCTACCGACAGATATCCTGCTTCTCTCTAAACGCCGCCGGACTCGAGGACATGTTCGGGTTTTGTCTTTTTAACGTTTTTTTTTTTTTTTTGCCGTGCCCTAAAGGGTCCGAGACATGCTGAGATTGTCCGTTGAAAGATCCTTTACTTTCTTGCAGGAGTTTCCTTAGGAGAACTTGCGTACATTGCCTGCTGGATAATAATAATTCTAAAGTAAATATTATCCTACCCGGGAGAAGTTCTTTTTCAATAATAAGGATGAAATAAATAACGATATCTACATTTTTGGTCGGGGTAAAGGTTTATGCATCCGAAATTGATAAAATGCCTTGATAGGAATTTGCTATCAAAGTGAAAACGATAAATGATATGTGAAAGGGTGAAATATGAAAGAATTGTATGTCGGATTCTGCTTGCATTCTGTGCCCGCGAATTTGTTCAAATTATACGTAAGTTAATTTTCTCACCAGCAGAGGGCAGAAGATTACAGGAGATACCTGTTCTACCATCTTACATGGCACAGTGGAAACTAAAAGCCACAATCGCAGATATCCACCGAGAAATTGTGCTCGGCCGCAGACCTGATAAGATCACTGCCCTGATCTTTATGTAATTGAACTCGATATTGAAAGCAGTATCGAAAAAACGACAAAAATAAAATCGCTAGGGCTTCAGGATGATAAGAAAATACCATATTCGACAAATATACAGCAATGTTATATTGCATTTGCATAATTTTTTACAAGATTTCTGTAAAAATCGAACACATATTGACTAGCCTGTTTACATTTATCCACTGTTTCCAGAAGTTCCGCTTCTGTAAAACGGCCAGCGGTATGACAGCATATAACATCCTTTTTCGTACTGTCGAACGCATAAGTGAATTCCGCCCTAGCGTCCTAAAATCGTTCCATAATATAAGTTATAATGCTGCCTTCTATTCCGTTGAATACATATATGATATAATAAACACGTCTGCGGACGTACTTGCAATTGAGAACTATCAGGATCCAGAATGATATTTCCAGTATCCTCCTCTATCATGCAGCTGACCGCGCCGATAGTAAACTTCATTGGGACTGCTGCATTAATAAGCGCTAAACACGCTGCATTTATTGTGCACGCCAACATCTGTAAACGTTGACTAAGAACTTTTAGAATTGCAAGCGATCTTATCTTAAGAGGAGTAATATGAAGAATCATCATACCCCGCCAGAGTCTTCTAATTCCTGTACGTTAATACATATAGCTGTAGCCGGATGAAATGTGACTATTATCGCAGACTCGCAAGTTTCCTTTATGTACAGTTCTGTCATCCTGTCATCCACCTCTTGAAAAGTCGATTAAGTCAAAATACTGACACGTTTCGAAGTTTTGACAAAAAAGCATGACTTACTGCCTGGCCCTTTGATAGGGCTATACGACACTTCGACTGAAGCTTTGTCGTAAATCATTTTTTGTGGTTTCGCTTCGATCGGTCCGTAGATTCCAGCAACGACAGCAGTGTTACCTGTGGAATAAATAAATTTATTAAAAAGCAGGTATATCATATACAAGTGTTTGAAATTATGAAGCCCTGCGGAGTAATAAACTAGTTAATGTAAGCTGCTTGAAAATAATGTTTATGACTTCTACAGCGTGAAACTGACGCGTTCCGTAAACCCATTGTTAAAAGCCAACCCACCTTGCATTAACATCGTCGAGCCATCAGGCATCGAAAGTTGATTCAATTCACAGTTCATAGGCCGTAACATAAACTCGTTCTCCTTCATTTCTTCATTCATTTTTCGTTTATAAATTCCACGTAGACGTTGTTTAATCGTATCGAATGGAATGCGTGTTTTTTAGGTTATGATGCCGTAAACAATGGAGCACGTGCTGTAGGTCTGGTAGACAGCTATCGATGGTCACCACTAAAGATTTAACGAAGTCGTGTACGTGGCGTCATCTCTTGTTTGGAGTCGGCCGAAACGTCGAAAGTTGACTTTCTGGGAACGCCGTTGGTATGTACCGATATCGGACGCGAGATGACGCCAAATACACGATTTCGACGCTTCAGGAACGATGTCCCCAAAATGTTGATTTTCGACGTTTCGGCGAACTCCAAACACGAGATGGCGCCACATACACGGTTTCTTCAATACATATTAAGTACGTAATTCAAAGGGTGTTTTACGTTTGCTCCCCCGGCACAAATCCACAAAATATATATATTCTACTCGGCTGATTAACTTATTCGGCGTAGCTGGTAACAGCCCCAGAAGGGAAGCTTCTTCCTTTACCTCAAGTAAAATTAAAATAATTGAATGCAAATTATTATGATAAACAGGTTTTAATAGATTTATATTAACACGGTTTAAATTAGACACTTCCCCTGTCCATATATTTTAATAATAAAGTTAATCACAGCTTAATATCTTATTACTTTGCGTTGAATATAATATTCCCATTTAAATGTAAATCTGGATCTTTCAAATAATATTGCAATAAGTAACAAATCAATCTTTTGAAGCATTTCGCATTAGTCTCACTTGAAAAATACCACCGATCTGCTTGTATCTGTTCTATTAACAAGTTTAGATCATTGCGCTGCCACTAATTTAGTTAGATGGATCACTCGTCTTCCTCTTCTTCCTCCTCTTCGCCAGCAACTTCTTCTTCTTCTTCTTCTTCCTCGCCTACAATCGAAAGGGATTATATCGCGAAGCCTGAATCTGCATCGTTATCAAGGGTGTAATTTATCTTATCGATTATACCCATTGGTAAAACTGGGGATGGTGGTAAATGCGCGATCCTGTACTCCTCCTCCTGTTCAAAGGTGGGATCCTGGATCTCCATGATCTCAGGCCCGATTTTGTACTGATCCTGCACAGGTGGCATCGAAGGTGGACTGTAATTGTGCGCGATGTACTTGTGGCCCCAGCCGATGTACAAGTTGGCGAAACGCCTGCAAAGCGACATCATTAAAGTAACATTACCGTAATTTCCCGCACATTAATTTTCCTTTAACGTTTCATAATTCCCCTTTCCCCGGTTGGCTCGCCCCGCGATAAAACCGTTCCCGCGGCCCTGTTTCTTCGATACACCGAGGCGAAATTTATACTCCTCGGCCATATAAATATCGCGGCTACGCCTGCTTAATGGAAAATCATTATCGAATACCAGCCAACGGTACCTTCCATGGGCGAACGCGAACGCTCCTGGCCAGACATTCGACCTAATTAACGCGACCGCCTGATCAGGTTGGACACGAGTGGACTGCGTTGCGGTCCATGCTATTATCGAATCGACAATCGCGTCTTCCGACAAAGGTGTCAAAAGCGGAGGTCCGACTTCCCTCTCAACTCCACCCTTGGCCACCTCCTCTTCCTCGTCCTCCAATTCTTCTTCGCCACCTAGTTCCTAAACATCGTTAGCTGCATTCAATTAATGCATATACTTCGTCCTCTTCTATGGTCAGAAATACTTTTCATTTCTAACTTCCTCGTCAGATTTGGGATTCCACCATACAACTCGACCCTGTTTCAAAAGGTACGGAACGTGATGGCACCAGTGCGACATGGACGGATCTATCAAATCCTTAACAGGTCTGGGATCGTAATGCACGTTCTCGGACAATACTCCGCCTGTATATAGAACAAGTTATCAACAAAGAATGTTTCCTTCAAGCAAACTATTTCAAATTCAAGATCAATAAAATGCGAAAACTAGTCAAGAGATTTATCCGTAGAGCGCCATCGATGGATAAAGCAAATTAACTTATATTCGATTATTTTCCGGTACTGTTTCTCCCTCGACGATTTTCCATAACGAAAACTTCCAGAGAGCGTTACCTTCCTCGACTTCTTCCATTAGTTCCTCTTCCTCGTCTCCGCCGCCGAAAGTGAAGAACCCAATGGGCGAGACTTGGGTGGTCGCGCTAATCCTAGCTATTTGCGCGCGAAGATAATTCTTCTCCGTTCCGGGGTACGGCGGGAACGTGTGAATCTGCGACGGAAACGATTCGATTCAAATTACGTTTATTAAGGTTTTTCGGAAAATCATCACACACCGGCGTTTCCAAATTTCCTGTGCAGTAACGAACAATCTGCCGTGCGATCACTATCTGTTGCGGCGTAACCGGCGGTAGTTCGATCCACTTGTCCAAGCCAGGCTCGTTGCATACAAAGTACACCTGCAACAAAGTCGCCCACCAGGATCGTGGAAAGCATGCCCTATGTTTTGCGTTGCATATTAATTCGGTGCAATGCCGAGCTTTAAATATCACCGATATTTCCGGCACGTGCATGCGATACGAGTTCATTCGTTCAGTGAACGACGCCGTTACGTTCAATCATTCGCTGAAGAATGAATGATTATTCATTTCTGATAAGATTAATTTCTGTTCTTGGACAATAATGAATCCTGCGTTTTTTATTCACTGTAATTCTGGTATCGTGTTCGACGTTCAGAAGTAAAGTCAAACACCGTAGTAGCTTTCGAAACATTTATTCTTTATACCTGTTTTTGCTTCCTTTGTGAAAAGATATTCCGTCTTTAGTTATATTACAAAGTAGTTTACGCTCGTACCTTGGCGTTCGCACCGGTTCCGATTTTCTCCACAGGCGTTTCCGGTGGCGGTTCCCATGAGCGAGTAGGCAAAGGCGGAAAGACAAGTTTCAAGCCCTCCTCTTCCTTTTCTTCCGCAGCCTCCGCTTCTTCGGTTCCCTCCGCCGCTTCTGTCTCCGCGGTCGCAGCAGCTTCTTCCGCGGCCCTCGCTGCTTCTTCCGCTTTGGCCAGTTCCTCCTCGCGTTTCCGTTCCTCCTCCACCGCTACTCTCTGAAGGCGCGTTGACGAGATTCAGAAAGTGTTTTCGCTTTCTTTCTGGAATTAACTTTCTTTGTCGCCTTACAAATTCCTAAATATTAACTGCTAAAGTAGTCGGTACAATATTTTCATAGAAGAAAAGTATAAACTAGAATATCCTTCCATTCCTTAGTTATCTGTACCTCCAGTCTACTGTTCAGCTCTTCCGGCTGCCAATCCGCCTCGACTACGTAATAATTCTTCGGGCTTCCAAGGATTTTCCCCCAAAATCTACAATATCGAACTATCAAATCCTCTTCCGAGTTTCTTCTATATTTTTTACTCATAATACCTGACATTCTCTATGGGTGTCTCCGCCATGAGCTTTCGAATCGCCAAATTGAGCAATACCATTTCTTTGCGAGGCAGGCCAACGTTAGTCTGCTCGAAGTAAAACAAAAGGTCCAGCATGTATGGCACTCTCCTTTTTGCGTTCTCCTCTTCGTCGTCCTCTTCTTTTTCTATGTTCTCTCCTTCATCCGCCAAGGGCACCTCGATGTTCTACAATTACAACAAACAGTTCTAATATTGGAAACTAGACCAATCATCCATTCTTCCTTTTCGATATCGATTAGAATTATTATCTATCCCCCTGCTGAACCACTCGTTTCATTGTTAATTGCAGATTATCCAGAACCTTGAACAGTGTTATCAGCTTCTTCGCCTCCTCGTACTGCGCTGGTGGAACGTATACATCTCGAAGGTGTTGCGATTGTGTCTTGAACCGTTCCTCCTTCACCCTTCTGCTGTATTCCTCGAAAATGTCCACCGCGTTCCTCGGCTTTTCTGCCAGTATCTTAGCCAAAACTTCCGTCAGATGATCGTACCTGAGGATCGCGTAATTACCAAAAGAAATGTCTCGTTGCTCCGTCACTTTACGTGCAGCAGAATTTCTACGGTAATGAAAACGATTTGCCAGAGCGGCAACTTTCTTGTTTTACTTTCTTGTTTAACAACTAACCAGTGAAGGATCGAAATGGATGATTATTATATGATAGCGTTTCTGCATCGATAACCGCGTTAACGGTCCTTCTAAGTAAGCTGCAATTTATTGTACGGGTGGCGAACAGTCGTGCAGCAAGCGAAATCTCGTATTAACCTACTTTGCTCGATTGACAGAGGTAATTTCTATTATGCAGTTTTACTATATCCGTTTCCCTGCTATCGTTCATTTCAAATTCACGAGCTTACAGACTGTCGCCCGACTCTGGACTGTGTCTCTGGAGGAACTTCTTAGCGCGTCGCACATCCTCCTCGACGGAGGGAACATCGTCGGGTGGTATCTCATCGATATTATAGGTGTATGCCATTTTAATCGTCGGACTATTTTCTCCATCCGCGCATCGCTCTCCTGTTCGCTTTCCCCGCCGGATGCTTCGCGAGCGGACTCGAATTTTTATCGTGCAGCAGAACGTAACCGTGCATCTGTCATAGTTCTGTAACACGCGTGCCGTTACGCCGGACAATGACGATCCTCTCTTTTTCTTCTTCGTTCATTTCCAGCGCATAATCAGCGCCGTTCATCCGTTTCCCAGCGGCATCCAGAGAGCTTCGGCTACCGTTTCGAAAGTGTTATCTAATGACCCAATTTACATTAACGAACCGAAAACGTACGTCCCTAATCGGAGCGAAATTAATTAAACCTACAGATAAACGTTACTACTCCGATCTGTCGTTGATTTCTGTTTCCTGGAGCGATAAGTTACGCGTTCATCGCGGCGATACGGTGTATCGTACGCGCCGCGTATACTTTTGTTCCAGCACGCAAGATCGGATCGACACTTTTAAGCCGATTACCGAAGCTGTAACACATGCATAAGTGGATGTACACTCGAGTGTAATTCAACGAGAGCGGCAAGAATTAGTCGCGTCGCGGACATGAATGAGCGTCTATCTGAATGCAGTTGAACCGCACGCGCTGCTTTCTATCAGGCCGCATCCTGAAGTCCGGTTATCATCTATCGGCCGCCCTAAATAGAAACGTTGCTTCTCGAGGTCACTAGCTGCTTCCTCTGACGCCCATCTCTCACGCCGCGTAACAGGACACGTGTCCTTTCGTTGGAAAAAGTGACCTAACCGAGTGATAAAAAGAAAACGTATCATCTCGATTCGGTTGTGTTTTAAATGGACAGACTTCTCTGGCCGTGTAGTAACCGTAAATAAAAGTCTATAATTAATCGGCACTAATTTCAATCTCGTTTATCGTCGGCTAGCCACGGATGTAACGTGCCACCTCGAGTTGAATCGCCTTAATTATTCGTAAAGTTGTATTATCCGTACCGCTGAAACTGAAAATAGCCGAATCTCTACGGTTTCGTTAATGGCTCCGAAATTAGTCCCACGGAGGAGTGTGGGCGTTGAAGTTCACGCGAACACTTTACCAAAAAGGTGTACTATTTAAATAAATAGCGCCGATTCCACGGCTGCTAACAAATTTTCGAACAGGATCACGTTTGCGTAATGGTTTCATTTTCGGAAGCGACGTTTATTTTATTCGAACACGACCAATTTTTCATTCTTTGTGTATACAATTTAAGCGAACGGCAAGGCACTTAGAAACACGTGCGGCTTACTATAGCGATATGGTCCGTCGTAATTTTAATAGTTTACAAAACATTTCGATCTTTCACGATGGCTATATTACACGTAGCACAATCGCCTCTTCTGCTAAATGTTATTTATGAAACTCAACCCGATGCTTGACACGTGTAGTTTTCGACAAATTTATTACTGAGATCGTTAAACAAAGAATTATATGAAATCGATCAACGTTGATAGTGAAGGCTGTTAAAATTTGTAGTCCGTTTGTCCACGAGTTCAATTTTCAATTCGTCATCGCGAAGAACGCGAATTTCTGTCGCGGAGGGAAAATCGATGGAGCGATGATATTTCGGTTGAAATCCTGATGGCAGGCTAATAATTGCCACGCACTAATTAACTGGATGCAATCGTGTTCGCTAATCGGCCACCAATGGCTTTGGGATCACGGGGATTACAGAAACCCGCGGCGTTATCAGTTAGTCGCACGGGCGACGCGATTTGTCACCGGGGGGCGAATTCGTCGATGAGGAATCGGCCGAAACCGCGGCACGCGGCAGATTTTCGATCGCTGAATCGCTAATAATCTTTTCATCTCGTCATTTCCTGAAGGATATTGTAACAGGTCATGTGAGCAAGGAATTAACGCTTAAACTGGGGCGTATATGCAATGGTCGTCAATTAAAAATTGATAATTAAATGGAAGGATATCGAATATGAAATCTTCAAAATCCTTTCACTTTTATTGTACACGGTATTGTCCATAACTGTGGCGCACCCGTGCTCGATGTACCTCGGATTATTTCATTCGTTGCGATCCAGTAACGAGGGACAATTAACAGAATGTAACGCCGATTAATAAAAGCGGCGCGTTGACGCCAGCATCGAGCGTACTCGCCCCGATCCATTCGGACGCGGTAATCCGGCCTGTCGAAATCGAATCGCGTGTTCGACGCGTATTGTTCGCACGACTGCACCGCGTATTAATTAACAGATGGACATTAACGTTCGCCTGTTAATCGTCTCTGTCGCATCTCGCGCGTCGCGTTTCGTTGAAATGAAATTCGCGAGCGATCATTTCCGATCGAGGGATGCCTCTAGTTTCGCTGAATATTACAATCTTAACAGTGGATAAAAGGTATTCCGATTTTGTTTCGGGAAATTGTGCCTCCCAAGATTGTAATCGAACGTAAAGCTGAGGTAGAGATGACTTATATGTAGATTGGAATATTATCAGGAGTGTGGAGTGATAGGAAAGTTCTAAAAGTAGAAGGGAAGTCTTCAACGTACGGTGGATTTCGTAAAAAGGACTGAAAAATGGAAGAAGATAAGGATTAATGACTGCTTTCCATTTGGACTTACAGTAGAATAAAATATAATCTAAGATATTAGATGCAGTGGCCATAATTTATGTTCATAGTAACTTGTTACTCTCATTGTAACAATTGACATTTACAGTGCCCATACCATTAGCAGTAAGACACTCTGTCAGACCATCTCTTATTCATTCATTTCCTCATTCAAAATTCCCACAAGTCCTGTGAAAACTTCCGAAGCATATTCTCCATAAATCATCGACCACATTTACGCATATCCACATCAATCGCCCCGTCGAGTAAGATGCTGACCGAGTGCAGCAAATTCCTCAATCAAGGAGCGTTGTTCGCAGTTCAAACATAGAGAAGAAGCTACGTCGCCTGTCATTTCGCGGGGGCGTTAGAGTATGAATGAGTAAGAAATCCCCACTAGATCCAACACTTCCCCACCCTCGCGTCTTCTCTTCTCTTTCGATCCTCCATCCTGTCTTCGTCTTTCGTCCCTCTTTCCTTCACGGACCTTCTCTGGCTCTCTCTCCTTTTTCGAATGCGTCTATCTCTCTCCTACTCACTATCTCATGCACTCTCTCTTTCTTTCTCTCTCTCACACTCTCTCTATCGTTCCTGCTCCCTCTTTCCCGCTCGACGAACCGAAAGCAGCGCGGTATCGGCGGTCGGCTCTCTCTCCGTGCTCCACGGTTCCATCAGTTTTCCCCCGTGAGTTGCACGCGCGTGTCCTTCCGACAGGACTCGAAAAGAGAATCGGTGCCGGTCTCGCGACAACGTGAATTAACGGGATAAGGAGGAAGCCTTTTCGGTCCAGGATTCCCGCTGGACGGGGAAGCGCCAGCAGCCACGATGGCCCGTCGATGCACACGGTTAGTCCTAATGGATCGCGATGATTATTGCTCTCTCAATTATCCTGCAAATTGCCGGAGAAAACGATGCGAACGAAGCGCCGGGATGGTTCGTAATTTCTAGTATCATTTTGGCACGTTCCTGTGCACGTTTGTTCTGTAGAGAGAGCGCACTGGTCACAGCCGATACTTGGATCTTGATAGTTAAATAATAAACGAGTAAACGGAATGATAGAAGTTGCGGAGAACGGATGTCACGTATAGTCGTCTCTATGCCCTAAGTCGATGCTTGGTCAAGTATCGGCGTTTGAAGACTTTCAAGTTCCGTGTGTTCAAAGATCTTTCATTTCGAGAATCACTGTACGCGTTAGATTGTAATTGTAATACTTGGTCTTTCATAAGACATGTGCGGCTGGCAGCAGCGAATTTGTGAGCCGGTCCTTCCCGGGGAAGACCGGACTACGTAGAGCACTTGTGCCGAGCTGTACTTACAATTCTCTCAACACGCTTTGCGCTGACGTTCAAACATGTGCACCTCAAGAGACCATCGACTGCACGGAATCTCTGTATTCCGGAGGCAATTACACGTTGAACATCCGACGTTTCGTTCGTTGCTGTTTGTAGCAAAGAAGGTAACACTCGAAAACACTTTGGACGTAGGATCATTATTTATCGTACACTTTGCAACGTTAACCAGGTTGCGCAATTCGAAGGCCGTGATTTTAAGATACATACTAGATTGTTTATCGTATCACCGAAAGGATCTGCATGGTATGCACGATTTTCATAACAACGTGATTGGCAAAGTGATTGTTCGCTGTACTCATTCTGATCACGAAACGGGCGCGCAGAAGTTTCTTTTGGACGATTACGCAATTACATTAAAAATAAGGTAAAGGTGATGACATATTTGGGGAATACAATAACTATCTACAGTAGCTACAGAATTTTGCCTCCGATTGAAATCCCATGTTTTCATGATGCAATACAACCAGAGGTACCCCGAGCAAGCCGAACAAACAAGCGAACCTGCTGAGGGAACAATTAGCTCCCTGCACTTAAGCCTTCAAACGATTTATGCATTTATCGTGACCATCGAGTTTTATATCTATGCAGCTAAGATATTTTCTCTTTACGCCGGTCCAGATGTGCACGAAGTACGTTTGCACACTTCCCTTCGACGTTCGAGAATATTGCGCCGAAGCAAGAATTCGAAAAGGGTGGTGCAACGCAAATGATCGGAGGTAACGCAATAGGCGCCCCTCGAAATTTAATTAACAGTTCCACCCAGACAACTATTCCGCGCTGTTCTCCGCCTTCAACTCTCTCTCGTTGCCTCTGTTCTGTATTCTATCACATGGGATACCGTGTCGATGGTTAGTATTAAAGGGCAATCCACGGAGCACGCGTTCCATTATTCATCGGCCGTTTCTGCGCTCGCATCGAGCGATCGCTCGTAAATCGCTTGCTCACATTTCATTAAGACGTCCCGCGAGTAGGGTGAATGAGCGGCTGAATGAATTTCCAGAAGCCATTGCTCTTCGCGCCCCTTCGAAGGATCCAGACTGGGTCAGAAATTTGTTCCTCCCAGATTTCCTGTCCATTCGCATCATTTTGCTCCGATCTCGAAATTAATAATGCAAAGAAAATGGGCAAACGTACTGGGAGAACGAAATTCCACACAGTTCTCTGTCGCAAAAGAGGGAACCGTCTGTTTGTCCAGAAAAAGAGGTAGTGTAAACGAAATTCAACAGTCGACGAAAGAGAAAGAGCGCACGGTACAAAGCAAAAGAGAGGGAGAGGGAGAAATTGACGGTGACTTGAGTGTCAGAAGGCCGCAGGCTCGTGGTCCCTGACCGGTCGACGCAGCCTCCTCCCGGTTCCAGAGAATCAGAATCACGTTCAGTCAGTGGCCGACTCCCGACCGTGGAGGTGGTGCGCGTTACCGTTCCTTTCGACACTCTAGCCCACCAGTATCGAGAGAAGTTCTCCGGATTTTTTGCCGCTTGGTTCCGGCCAACCCTCAGCGGGAATGACGACCACCAGGAGCACGTGGTTAGTGATTCAAATATATTTATTTCTTTGTATCTCTCTTATATTGGAAGGAAAAGGGACTTTGAGATTTACCGTTTAACATTACACGGAACGTTGACAGAGGTAAAATTTACAGTGCGTTACAAGATTTCTTTTTCACAACGGTCGCGTGTAAATTTATTTAAAATCGAGTGGACAGGTTCTATGCATCGGTCTACGCTGGCTGTTGTCTCTGCACTTTTTTTATTTTAATTCTTGTTTGGACCAGTTAGCGAAGAAATTCGTAAGGAAGAAACATTAAAAATAGACGGTCCAAGCATTTTTATCGGTCTCATTGCTCCGCTTATCCGAGTGTTACGCCACATACGCGCCGCGGTTCAGTTGTGACATAATTATGAGGCCGCGCGCCGCTTCTTTTGCCGGTTTTTCGCTCTGCGCTTCGCGTTCCCTTCGTCGGGTCGCTTCTTTACGTCACTCATTGAACAGAATTATGTCCACGGAAATAGCTAACTAGTGGTGCAGGCCAATTTGAAGTAGAATTAATATCCTATAACTCTAATATTTTAAAACGAAGCCCTCCCGAATGAATCTCCAAGTGGGTGGAAGTAATACAATTAATCGAGTGCATCAGCGATCGTCGATATCAATGAAGTGGAAAGCGGCTTTCCTCGTTGCTTTCCGCCGAAGCGCCCTTCTCAAACAAGTAAAGTAGGTTCGCGTGTTTCCGGGGCTAAAACTTAATTGAACGAAGCAAGCGGGAAGCGCGCCTCGTGTGAAAATTCACCGAGAAACTCTCGGACCCAGGCTGCTCTCGGATTTTTACGATCCTCCTGACACACAATTCGCATATGCTCGGAGAAAGGGTGGACCCTCTGGGCGAGTCCCTCGAGATGCCTATGTACACCAGGGACATGTGCATCGCCCTCCCTGAGAGCTGCTCGTCATTTGTCAAAACACTCCATGCTTCGGTCGTGCAATAATGCATCGCGCGACGTACGACTCCCTTTTTTCCTCTTCCGTTTCTTCGACTGGAAGATAAAACGGGCTTGGCTGGTCGTGTTCGATTAACGAAACAAAGCATCCGAGGCTCTTTCTTTGCTGGTGCTTGTATGTCACTTCGTGACGTGCCTTCACATTGTAATAGAAACATTGGTAATTATTTTTATTAATAAAAATTCTTGTTGCTTTCTGTTCGTTCTTGGAAAGAGAGTTTAGAGAAGTTGGACTACCCAAACGAAGTGGATTGAATCATGTTTCTCGGAAGTGTGGCGTGTTTCCTCCCTTCGGAGGCCAGTAGGTATATACATATGGTACAGTAGGTACATGTATGTATAGCTCCTGTCGTTTGGATATTATCAGTACGTAATGCGGTTTTTCCATCGAAACGGGATATGTAAAATTACTTTACATTCCTGCGGGCTGAGGATGTGTAGTCATAGGCATACACGATAATTCGTCATTATCTTTCGATTACAGTGATAGGATTTTATAACATGTCTCCTTAGGTAGCACAAATAGATCGCAGCTGGGCAATCAATTGTTATTGGAGTTACAGCATGTATTTAGTCGAAGGAGCAATTAAGATCATAAGAAATTTCCCACGTACCGTTACATGCGATATCAATCGCGAACCGACCTATATTTCAATTTATTATGCGGCCCTTCTTAGAACCAGACAACTAACAAACTCTATCCAAAATCTATGATTTCCTTTTTATTATCAAGGGCGGGACTGTTATAAAAGATAAAAAAGCGGGATCTTTGGGAAACAATATTTTATACAACTTTTTAAAATTGTTTCTTCAATTTCCGTTTAGTGAAACAATATTTCATTTTTATTTCTTATACAAGGCGCGGTTTAAATCAGAAGATTATTACAATCTCTGAAAGTTATGCACCCCCTCACCCCCCGGAACGTCATAAATAAATTACTGAATTCCGAATAGACCACTTCTGCAATTAGGACGTTCGATGCAGGGCACTTCATTATACAATTGTTTAATTCAATTCCAGCCCCGGCGCAGGGCAGGAGTAACGATTATCACGTTCAGCCCCGTATTATCAAGACACGCTTGGTAATTGAGGGCCGGTAATATCTGGCCCAGTGATAATAATCGGTTAATTGGGAAAGTCGTAACTCCGACGGGCGGCCAGTCGAATAGAACAGCGGAATCGGCCGCGATACGTTTTCATACGATTTACGGTTATAACAGTACTCTCCACCTGCGCTGTGTAAAGGGTTACTGTAGCGGCGGAGCTTTCAGATAGCATTCTCCACGCCGGTGGTACACTGGCAGGACAATGGCTTATGCTAATTCCCTGCCTCTATGTAGATGTCCCCCGGACTCGGTACATTGGCTACGCGTGTAATACGTCAGATTTAAAATTCAGCCTGGGTCACGCTCGCGGCGACCGCAAGATTAACCATTGGTGGAGCTTGCGGGCGACCGGTGGAAAGACGGAGGTATGAGCAAAAAGGGGGAGAAATCGTTCAGGGGAGAAGGATGTGACACGGGATGCGATTAATTTCACCTTCCCTTCTTGTTGCTGGTTTTCACTTCTGCTATAACCGTAGCTTTCGTTGGCGCACGATTGCTGACGATGTGGGAAGTGTGATAGTAATTTCGGAACGGGATGGGATATTGGGGAAACGGTGTTAGAATTCGCGACGCTTGAATTTATGCATATTAGACATGGCTGTAGTTCCACGTACAGTTTTTACACGAGATAAGAGAGATCATTAGTAAACGTTAACAGCATCATCAATCAGATACGTTCGGGAATCCAGGGAAGAAATTTCTGCCCTGACACCGGTATCATCGTTCGGTCTCCCCGCGCGTTCCATTTGTACACTCCATTATGACACGAATATATTGCCGGCGAGAACGAGGGATTGTTTTGTTCCGTATATTCTGGCGAGCTGTGTGCTCTATCTATGCTTGCTCCAAACGTTCGGGACCACCGTCCTAACGAAATAAAGTGGAAGCCCCATTGCAATTTCGGGGAAACTCCTTTAAAAGCATCAGATTTCGATGGAAAACGTAATTATCACTTGCATTAGAAGTCGTAGATACGTTTAGTCAAGCTATTTCTTCGATCTTCTTTCTTACGTTGTCTTGATTCCAGTGAACTCTTTGGAGCAAAATTAGATTTCGAAAGTTGAAACTTTGAATATTCGAATATTGAACTGTTTAAGAATTTTAATCAATTGTTATCGATTATCTACAATACTATTAACTACCCTCGCGCGCTAATACTTTCGAGCCTTCAAGAATCACGTGATAAATTAACGAATCTAGACATGTCTGAGAACAATTAGCCGAGACCGCCTATCCATGTCTCTTCGCTCAGAGAAAATGGGTGTCTGTCAAGGTTGATCACGCATCCCAACTACAGACGAGAGCACCGTCGTGTACATATAATCTTACACCCGTTCGAACTATCGTACTCTCGCAACAGGGTGCCCGGCGAGGGTTGTCGTGCGAGCCCGACCCGTCGAAATAAATAAGAACGAACGCGACGAGGAACAAATGGACGCTCACGAGCGTATGCATCGTCCCGGAATTCCCAAGTCGGGAAGCGGTGTCTCAAGTAACGAGGACCCGTAAGTCGCGGACAATCCTGCGCTTCGTCGGGTTATTTTGGCTCCCCTGGGGGAAAGCTGTTATTTCCGTTCCATAAGTTTAACACGCACGGCAGCAGCCCTTGCGCGGTCTCGTTCCGCACACGCGTCCCTTCCGTCTCTTACCCCGGGGTTGCCGGCAGGAACGCTGTACGAAAGTATTGCCGTTTATTTACCGTGGCGAAGGCCGTTTGTTGTTTGCCGAAGTGAAATTACTGTTTTCCGTGCGTCGAACCTTAACCAGCGAACCAGTTGCTATCGAAATAGTAGTAGCTTTGATCTCGAGCCACCGAGGAAGAATACACTTCCCTCGGCACAGTTGATACGCAGCTGGCTCCGTTTTCGTACCGAATAGTTTACGATTACTTTAAATTCAAGGGAAGGATGGTTCTATTGTGGAGATCTTAGCTTTGTGATCTGGCAAAGGGTTGAATCTCCGGAAACATTTCATGCCGCGATAGTAGCAGCTTCAGAGCGCCATTCGTTGTCAGATGTATTTAATTTTGTTTGTACGCTTCTTCTATGATGACTGAAAATCTTCACAGCAATAGCTCCATGATAAACGTAGTCGCATTTAATATAGCTATGGGATTAGAACAACTGATTTCGTATTACTATTGAGAACCGCTTAAAGAGGGGGTGGGCAATTAGCATGAATTAATAAGAGGGACTGCATGTCACTTTGATGCGGCCGACTAAACGTCCCTTTACTCGCTCGTGTGCGTCGTCTTTAATTGCCACCTATATTATTGTGCCGCGAACGAGACGAACGTCGGGCGTTCATTATCGTAATTCATCTTTCCTGGAAATGTGTGATTGAAATGACAGAGCGATTTCAAGGGTCGTCGATGCACGCAACGATTAATTAACGCTTCACGAAGCATTTGTAAAATCATCCGACCAAAAGTTCCCTTGGAACAATCTATTTAACAACGAAAGTTACGGAGGTCTCTTACTATGCGTTATTATGCTAGCATATATTTACAAACTCTTTGTTTTAATATTCTTGGGGTTGAATTAATGGGTTCTGGTAATACGCTGGCGCATTATATTACAATACCGTCATGCATATTAACTGCAACATTTTCGCATCAAATTTTATATGCAGTACGTTCGCTGCAAGCTTTCTCGGATTTACATCGATGTGATATTATCAATTACCTACCATCTGATACATGTTTTAGAATGCACTACTTCCGTATTAAATACTGTAGCTTGTGCACGAATATTCTGCAGAGTCATTGGTTCGGAGTTCAAGCCTTTATGCATTTATATGCTGCAATTGCAGCGAAAATAAAATAAAGACTGCTGTTTAATTAAAACTTTTCTTTACATTGAATGGAATAAAAACTTTCACATGTTAAAAACGTATTATTCAAAAAACATGTTTCATCGAGCGATATGCTGGGTGAAATTTTTGAAAACGGAAAAAGTAACAGTAGAAAGTAACTAGTTAAAAGAAAAGCAGCAGTAGTCGGAGATAACCTGGGGCCCAAGTGGTAAAGTACCGTTTCGTGAATTAAGTATCGCGACATTTGGGGACTAGAGTCTCAAATTCTGCTGTTCACGAAGGGACTCCAGTATCTATGTTGGCCACCAGCTCGAGCGTCGTTGAGATCTTGCTGAATAATTTGGAAGGCCAGGTCAACGGTCGATGCTAAACTTCGTCGGGGCGCATATGTGTTCCTCCCGACTGTTGATCTTTGCCTCGACACGAGTCTTCTTCGTGGCACAAGAAAGGTCAGCCGAAAAGACCGCTCGCGTTACCCTCTGGACTTTCCTCAACGACCTTTCCAGCCTTTTACGACTGTAAATTTACGGTGTCCCGGAAATACCGTGACCCCCATGCAGATTTTCTAAGAACCCACCCTCTTGCCTTATTAAAGAGATGGACGGTGGTGGTTGTTCGGTGAATTCAGTTTTAACAATTCGAATGCTTGAATTTGTGAACATTTCGGTCGAGTGTTTAAATATTTAGAAGTTTCGAAGCTTGAGAGTGAAAATGTCTTTTATCGTCGGTTCTTTTTGAAGATTCGTGTCTAGGAATTACCAATAGATGTATCGTATTTTCAAACGATATCCGATGTTACGTTTCATTTAAAACGTAGCGAATATTTTCGTTCTTTGAAAGCCAGCCAAGTCACTGGACAATCTATAAACTCTCGATGGGTAACGTTCGTCGGCTCAATGATCGCTCGCGCGCGCAATTTCCGGTACAGAGAATCGTCGTGTTTTCAGACGCAATACTCGGTGTTTTTTCAGTCGGATGAAATTGTTTGCGAAACCATTACGCGTGGAACAAAGTTGGGAGGCTTTGCTGTACCGCGCGCAACCAAGCGTTTTCGGTCCGCCCCGAGCATACCCAGTGAAAGAACGCATACAGGAATCTTCGGACGCGGGGCTAACGCTTGGAAACCGCTTTCGATTTCCGACACGTACCGCAATTTCTCTTTACGAGGGGCAGATTAAATTCCGGCTTAGCGTAAATAAATTAGAGTGCTCGCATTCTATCTTTGCCATTAAAAATACATACGGAAGGGAGGATTTATCGGGATCACTGTGCGTTACTCTTTTACGTGGAATAATAGCGACTCGCTGCATCCACGAATTCTCGAGCAGAGTAGCCGGCAGTCAGTTTCTGTCAATGTCAATACACCGCGTAAGGGCTCCATTATTTATGAACTCGACGTATGGATACATTATTTATAAAGCTGAATTGATATGGTTTGTCGGAAATCGGGATTGCCGCAGGCATTTGTTCGTTTATCGTTTAAGGTCTACAAACCTGCAACGTTAACCTGACAAAATATCCAATTTTCCGTCATTCTTATTTCCAATATGCTACTAGAATATTGATCAGTATTTGAACAGTAATTGATATTTAATAGAAAAGGAGCGGATGAAATCAATATATAGCTATAGATGTACGAAAAGTACGCAAATCCTGATCTGAACTTAAAAAAAAAAGATATCCAGATTCACTGACAATGGTCCTACATAATAATTATGCTCGTGTCTCCAAATGAACAAAAGCTGCTCCATTCTTGCAACCCTAAAAAATGTCACCCTCGCGTCTGTCGTTCAACAGTGGCATTAATTGCTTCCCAATAGAACCTCGATGGGCGCAATCGTCCTGAGTACAATTACGGAATTTCGAGGGTGGTTCATTAATTACATATTTTAATATTCCAATTCAGTGTCGTTAATAACAGGAAGACACGGAGGGGGAAACAATGTCGTAATAAAGAAGTTCGAATCACAACTAATGAGTAATATCCTGTCCCTGATTCCTCGTGACAATGGCCCTTTCGATTCCGCTCGTCTGGTTCTTGCCCTCTCGTCAAGGGTTGCGAGCCTCTCCTTTTTCTTTCCCATCCTTTTTTTCCCCGTTATCTCACTTCAGGTCTTCCGTTCGGTTTCTCACGCTCCGCGTATCGATGGTCGATGGGCAGAACCGTGGTGCAAATTGTACGTACAAGTGTTCTTTGGGGGATGTGGTCTGGAAAAGTTTGAAGCTGACTTCGCGACTAAATATTTTGCCCGTTTCAAGCAAGCTGGCGAGAGGACGATAAGGCTGAGCCGAGGAAGCCGACGATGTCGTGGAACCTCCGTTCTGTCTCGTTACCTCTCCAGTTGCGACTTGGCGCACAGAGTAATCAAAGATTAACGGTGCAAACTGAGACTGTTCTTTCGAAAAACTTCTTGCAAACGAAAAACAAAAGAAACTAAATTTTAACCGTGGAGATGGTATTAAAATTTTGAACGAAAGAAGGATTGGAAATGGTTGATTCAACGGAAAATCATCTTGCTGCAGCTATTTCTTTAGGCATCCGTTTGTTCAATGTCAGATACAGTGAAAGCGGTAATTAATTCTTGGAAGATTTAACTGGATGATCGTTGAAAGTAAATTGAATCGTGCTCTTAGTGGTAGCGAAGTCAATGTAACTACTTGCGATATCCGCACTTCACTTTACTCGCGACATTATACCAATTGAGTATCATAAAAAGGGATGCTTAAAACTTCCCCACGAAATCCTTGTTGGAATATGAATGCTTCGCTTTAATCACAGTTGATTGTTTCTGGACGATGAAAAAATTCAGAATGTAACTCAGGATCGCGTGAATTACTACATACTCGACAAGAATCATTAACCAATAATCTTCTCGTTGAACTGCGCTCGGCGAGATTGTGCAAGGTTGCAAATTGGAATTCGAACTTCTTGGCTCGTTTTCGGATTTTTGTAGAATGCAAGAACTTTACCCCATGTCGCTTCGCAACACCATTAACCATTCCATAAATTAGCCCCGTAGTTGCAGAGATTCATGCGGCAACTACCTTCCCCATAACTTTTCATTCTCGTTTATAGAATGAGAATATTTCACCATGCGATTGCAGAACGGTTAACACCGCTCTTTCCATTACGCATCCCTTTCGGTTTATCACGTATACCGCGTAAGGCGTACTGACTGAAGGGGGAACTTCTAGTCTTTTCGTGGAGTTTTAACGCAAGGTAAGATGAATGGTCTGGTAGTTAGCATGTAGCACTTCATGATTGTAAATCTCCTGGGCGCATTTATGTGCTCAGGGAAATTGAGCAATCGTTCGCCGATGATGATGACTTATTCGAACGTTACTTTAGTTCACTATTAATTTCATTTATATGAAATAGACTTTGACCTCCATTCGGCGAATCATACATATTAATCAAGCTACTGATCCATGTATCATGGACGGTTTTAATTTTAAAGGTACTATGGGATTTATTATTATCTTCTTCCCATTATAACACTCGAAAAAAAAAAATATAGAACATCAAGAAACTATTGAGATGATTCAAGAAATTTTTCTTGGAGACATTTTTCACCAAGTAGGGAGTGTCCTACAAGTAGGTCACACGGTAATCGCGAACACAGCTTTGGCTATCGCATCTGATAATGATCCTCTGCTCAAACGACAACCATCGAGCTTTGACTCGAAGCCTCAGCGTCCGTTTGTGAATAATCGTGTATCGCTCAAAGAGCATCGCGTGCAACCACAATCAGTCCGCGGCCCCTCTGCGGTGGTTTACCATGGAATGTCTCCTTAGATGCGTCATCGCTCGAACCTTATGATGTTCGCAACGCCGAAGGAATAGAGGAGCAGCAACAAGGATCGACGCCGCGGACGGACGTACGACTCCCTGTAGCATTGTTTGATCATGGTAATTACGATGGTCTGGCGGAGGGTGCAAACGAGAAAGCGAAGAGAAAACGGCTGTTGCTGGTTCCCTCGCGACTTGCATCTGTGTATGCACCCGCTGTGACTGTGGCTAGAACGACGATGCTTCGAGGAACAAGAACAACGCGCGAGTGCACCGCGACTTTTCATTTTTGCGGCGCTGTGCCTCGATGAAACCGCGCGATAGGGATGCGACCCTCTATCTTCCTGGTTCAAGGAGAACGAAAGAAAGGAGCGGGGAATCGTGGAAACAGACGGCGAGAGAGAAAAGGAAAATGCACGCTGTAATGAGACTTTCGGTCCTGTGTTTGCCCGACTGGTGACTATGAAGGCTTTTGATTAATTTGGAGCAGGTTTCGTTGGGATAACGCGCAATGTCTTGCCATCTTCATCCGGCCACGTTTTCAATTTCGATATACGCCAGTCAAAGAATTGAATACCAGACCTGCTTCGATGGAAAGGCGTTTTTATCGTTATTATCATTGGCAATGCAACAGTGTCTGTGAAGGAAAAAGAATTAAGGTTCCTACAAAACCTTTGCCCCAACCACGCCAGCTTCTTTCACAGAAGGGAGATTAAAGCAAAAATTGAGCCTCGCGAGGAATGTTGTTAAGGGAGCCTTTTAACGTTTGGCTGGTCGTTTATCGAGAGATCGCCGATCAGAAACGAGCGGTTGGATGACCGTGGAGAATCGCACGAGCTACGTGTTCTACTCGGGGACGGGCAAAAAAATTCGCGACGCGTTGCTGGCCACCGCGGCGCAGCGAGTTTTACGATCGCTTCTGATGCTCGCCGCCGTTGTTGCATTAAATATGATTCACGTGGCGGAGGGACATGGTCCATGCAGACCAGCCACAGACGCTCTGTCTGCCGGCTGAAACCGTTCGCGTTGCTGACATTCTGATGGTAATCGACAGGGGACTAAATAATTCCGGATGCTGAAGTAGCTTGCATGATGCATCTCGTTAAAGCAGATTTTGGTAATATCTGTTATCAGTGTTCTATTATATTTTTCTGCGAAGAGTCGAAAAGCGTCTGGCCAAATTTCTGCCTTCCGAACAATCATCCCTCCGGCATCCCCCATCGTATCCCTCGCGATTTCGTCTTCCAGGCACGATCAACCCGACGCCGACTGTTCGCCAGCCATGCCGTGGAATCAAGCCAGAACACGCGAAGCAAGCGCTCGTGCCAATCTAATCGCAATGAGGCGATCTCTCGCGTGGCTCGCTCATTCTCAGCGGTCTCTCCGCGGTTCTGGGAGTGTTCGCTAATTTCGTTTGGACGTGTCGTGACGCGTGGATCGTCCCTATCAACGAGGAATTCCTTGCGGGGTCGCATCCCCTGCCGGGGTGGTTCTCTCGACCCTTAGCAACCTGTTGCTCCCAACCGAGTTCCTCCTCGTTTCCTCTTTCAGTAATCGACCGCCAACAGCCGCCGCGTCTCGCTTCCTCGCTCTTGTCCAACGCGTCTCATCGTTGGTCTACTTGTTGCTCTCTTTCCCGCTAGACGGGCTTCTTTCTTCTTCCGCTGGCGATTCTCGTCTTTGTCCCTCTTTTCGAGAACGATAGAACGTCCTTCGTCTGCAACGTGTCCATGGTCATATTCTCCTGGTAGCCGGCAGCTCGGACACGTCTCACTCTGTTGCTCCGTTCTGTCGTCTCGTCCTCGTCGCACCGTCACCGACGCCTATGCAGCCTTCTCGCTGATCCACGTTGCTGCCCGGTCCCCGTCGCGTTGCTTTCTCGTCACCGATCTTGCTTCGCCGCGCTTTCCTCGCTCTTATTGATACTCGCGTAGTGCTCGACGCTCTGGCGTCGCGACGCGGCATTTTCGCTGGCGAACGGAGCTCGCGCACGATAGCCTCCTCTACCTTCTACTGGTGCCTTGATCCGGAGTAACCCGGTATAGAAGAGCGCGGTCTTGCTCGATGCTGCGTGTCTTCTTCTTTTTTTTTTTTTAAACGTCAGGTGAGAGCAGTACGTAATAGTTTGGAGTCAATTGGCGAATAATTGATGTATTGCCTGCAAATTGATTGGTACACTTGGTGAACCGTTGTG
Organism: Holcopasites calliopsidis; assembly: GCA_023838395.1. Classification (NCBI taxonomy): domain Eukaryota; kingdom Metazoa; phylum Arthropoda; class Insecta; order Hymenoptera; family Apidae; genus Holcopasites; species Holcopasites calliopsidis. The sequence goes on from JALHAQ010000015.1 coordinate 2,387,447, forward strand.
GGGATTCCACAAAAGGAGGGCTGTCCTTTCTGTGTCGCTGTAACATCAATGAAGTCGTTGAACTTTAACAAAAAAGACAAGGAGCGAATCAAATCAGTATGTAGTTATATGTACGATAAATACGAAAATCCTAATCTACAATTCTGAATGAAATATTTATTCAGATTCAGATTCATTTCCCTTTCAGACCAAATTTGCTGCCCTTTGAAATAGAAATACACACGTATATGCAATCGTACTCATTGGTCACTCACTGACAATGCCTCTACGTAATAATTACACCCGAGTCTCCAAATGAATGAAAGCTGTTCCATTCTTGCACCCCTAAGACCTACTAATGCCATGATCCGTATGTACCTGGCATAAAACAGCGCGATCTTCTTTGACGCTGTGCGTCATCTCTTCTTTTAAACGTCAAGTGAGTTGTATCCCTTGGAGAACCATTTCGGAGCCTCCGCTGTTCTATCTGTCAAAATTTCTTCTTGCTTTCATTTTACTATTTGCGATGCTAGTATCGTTTGTAATATTGCTTTTTAAACATTTTGATTGCGACGAATAGAAGTGCGGAAACGTTCTATTTGATCGTACAATATTTATCTTGATGGAGATCGACCAGCGGAGATACAGGACAAATTGTTGGAACATGTAGGAAACTTCGAGGCAACGATTTACAAGAGGTGTTAGCCCATGAATTTTTATCGAGGTAGCAAGTTAATCGATTCACATAAATTGCTGAAAGTATGTAAGGTATTACGACAGCGTTCAGCACGCGGACCTGTTCCGCGCTGGAAATTGCAACATGTGGGGCAAAAACTTGTTTCGCTAACCAACTTCGTTATAATACGTAATAAAATTTATTTACCATGAAATATGTTAAGAAGTAACTACTTACTTTATACTTCAAGTTTAATTAAAAAAAAAAAATTATTTTGTTGAAGAAGCTTCTGTACATGTTTAAAAGAAGCTGACATGCAAGCACAAAGAGAGCGAATAAGAAGGAAGAAGTCTTTATTGACTAATGGAAAGGGAATTAAACTACCCTCTGTCACGTTTCACCATTGAAGTACTCATGTGTCAAAGAATTTGCATCGTCTCGAATGGCATTTTCCATGCGCTACGTGCCGTCCTGTCAGCCATAACTGTCTCTCGAAAATGATCCTCGTCGCGGAACGAAAGGAATCGTAGGTCTTCCATCGTGCTGGTGCTTGCCAGCTTCTTATTCGCCTCTCGTCTTTTTTAATTCTTCTTCACCCTTTTTTCTTCTCGCCGCAAACGAGACCGCGTTGGCGTACGATGCGGCTAATAACAGAGCAGACAGATCGTGTCGATTTGCGGCGTGGCGCTTCTCCTCTCGACCTGCGGTCGAAAAACCGCAGAACACCCAAAGTCTGGACGAAACCCAAGCCGCTGAATGGCTACAGATTCGTCCATCCTCGAACGAATTTCGCCTTTATTCGACCGCCCGTGATAATTGCTTTCGACGCCACGGTAAGAGATTAAAGTTACGCGGTACGAGATTCGAAAAAACGTGGTCGATTAAATTTTAGTAATTATTTCTTGATCCTTAATTTAAAAAAACGGTGCACGGTGATTAAGCGAATACCTATATAACTATAACTTGAATGCATTTAATTGCAGCGTAATAAATGTTTAACTCGCCTAAGTATAATTACGTGCAAGTGCGAGCGACAAGAAAAATTCTTACTCCGCTGCTGTTGGCGAGAGAATTTTAAATACGTAGCAACCTGTTTCGGACAATGCTTGAAAAGAAGATAGAACGCTTTTGGCGCACGTTTGTACTAATGGTACGCGTCGTTCCCTTAAAGCCGGCGCTCATTACGCGGAACTTCCGGTGCATAGATCGCAATTGCAGCAGCGGCTGCAGTCCCTAAGGTTGTAAGATGAGAACGCAGCAGACTGGAACTTTCATCCGCGAACACGGCGCGGCTGTTCCTTGAGTTTCGAATCAAATCGTTCGCGCTTGACGAGCCCCGCGCAATGCGGTGATTTAACCGGACATCGTTCGGGTATTTTTTTTTTTGTCAGTTTTTGATTCGACCGCGCTTCTGTTTCGGAGGGAAGAAAAATAATTGCATTTTTAAAGCGGAACAAAAAGTTCTGGAATATTTTAGCATTCGATCAATACTTAAAATTTGTTTTTCAATTACTAATTTTCATTCTGCTCTATTCGGTCATTTAACCCTTTTAATTAGTATTCGTCGATGCACAATAAGAAGGAATTTTCTAGATGACGAGTCAGAATCTTTGGAGTCTACGTGTAGCCTTTTTTCACTTTGATCATTTGGAATTCAATGAACGAGTAGTTCTTAGAATAGTAAAACGCCCTTTACATTTTTGATCGTAGTGAATTCACAGCTACGCCAATTCAACATCCATAATCACAGTATTATTATTCCATTCATGATCTTTCATTCTCGATACTGACTGGCGAATATTTTCCTTTATTGGGTGTGGTATCTCTATCCGTGTCCTCCAGAAAACCAATTCTAAGCAGGCCAGTTCAGGTGGAAAATTTTTGGAGGATTTCTATTTATCATATTCCGATGAACAGGTATATAAGATATCGTTGAATGATAAATCAAACGATACTTATGCAACTGAAAAGGTTACCGGCGTGAAAAACGATTTATTCCTTTGTGGATCGTGATGTTCATCCAACAGGTGATATGACGAAGTCATTCGCAGTGGCTCTCGATCAAGTATCTTTCTAAAGTTCCTTTAAGCTGACCAAAAATTTCATTTACATTTACATACGTGTATACAGAAATATTACTACAGAATCTATAGTTGAAAAAAAATGAGAAAATAATTATTACTTAATGCTTACCGATAATTTAATTTTAATTAATCATTTCTAATCAAGCAATTTCGATTTCTCTCGATGATTATTACTAACAGGATCGATAACCATCATTCTCGTTGTAATTCAATACTTTTTTCAGATACCCCTCGGAATTTCCATTTAACTTCAAACAAATACCGATCGCACGCGCGTAAAATCGGCCTCGTTGAAAAAGTTATAAGGTTTCCAAATATTTCGCCCATTTGCACGGTCCCAAATTAGATTCCTCGCCTGGCCTGTTATAGATTTCCGATCGCCGTCCCGGAAACGTTTAGACTGCTCCAGCTTCGTCTACCGCTTCGAGTACGTATCAGGTGGCCCTTCAGAGGTGTGGCGATTATCTCGAGAACGCCTCGATTTCGTACCCCCGGTAGCCGGTTCGATGTAGGACAGTGGGACCTGTTCGTCGAAAGAATTCTAAAGGGCTCCCATTATAATAATCCCTCACGTGGCCCCCGTCTATATCCCTACAAAGAAGCTGTTTTCCTCGTCGGACCGGCTTTGTACACCGGGTGATCGGGTTCGAACGGATTCCTAAGCACCGAAGGGCCTGGTTTTTTAGCCGTCAGCATGCTTTGGATGAATTTATGGTTAAACCCACGGGGGTCGTGCGGTTATATTTGAGTAAGGAGAGAGCGATGTGAGACGGTGTCTAAATTTAGAAGAGTTGAGTGCAGCTGTGGTGGACGTTTATTGGACACATCGATTTGTTAGGCTGTAAACGTCTCGCGCTTCTTTCCCTGACGAATTAATTCGTCGTCGCTGTGCAGCGCAGCGGGATAGATTTGATACTATTTTTACTTTTTAACCGTACGCGCTTAATCGTCGGATGATTTTATACGAATGTATCAAACAGTGGGACTATGAAATTTTATCATTTGCGAAGTTATGTTGTCGCGGTAGTTATATATTTTATTGCAGGGTACATTTTAACACTGATTTTCTCGCTTTCTATTCGTCAAGTTGGCCGATTCCACAGAACAAATAATCCTGCCGATAGTTGAAAATTGAAAAGTCTCTCGATTCCACTCGGGCCAAGCACACGTTTTTATTTAACCCGTTCCCGACCATCCCTCCAGTTCCCATCTACGAAACACGAGCCCTGGAATCTCACCGCTTTTTCAAAAGTTCCACTACAATAATCCCTCACGTGCCCAAGGCGAACGTACCCTCCACACGAAATGTCCCCCCATTGTGAAAGCACTGCCAAGCGACCGCACACGGATCAATGCTGACGGAGTACTTCAGCCACGACTTTTTTTAAACCACCCCCACACATAACGCGACGCACTCCGCAGGCTTTATATCCTTTCGTACAAAGCCCTGGAACTTTTGCACATTCCACGAATTAGTCACCGGTGATCGAACCTTTCGACCCGTGGACACTCGATAAGCGATTCATGTATACTTAAGGAATTATTTGTCGATGTCTGTTGAAATTTATTCATTGATCATTGAAAATCGATAGAGTTGATTTGTGGTATTGTTGATTTTTCTTGGCCTGGTGATATTTCGACTTTCTCGGCCGGATTTCTCTTCAAGTTTCGAATTAAGCAATGTATCGTTTGCCGGAGATCTAGGGGATGAATGCTTGACGCAGCTTTTCTTGTATTTATGAAAGCATCTGCATCGCAGGCTGTTTTTACCATTTTAATTATAAAAAAAAAGAATATTCGAGTCGTTTATTCTTGCTTGAGCAATTGCTGCTCATTTAATAAATCTTTGTTAATTGTCCGCACTCAAATTGGAATATAATAACATCTGCAATGCCACAGCGTTTCAGTACCAAGGATTAACTTTACACCGTTGAAAGGTGTATCGCCTATATAACTTAATCCTGAAAAATGACTTTGCGTTGACCACACAATGGTCGTCACTCAAGGGACTATTCAAACCGTGAAATGATTTAGAACCGTGTCGACCTAACGGCTTCAAAAATGAAACGGTGTAAAAAAAAAGGTGTGATTTTTATCATTTTCGTCGCCTGGTACTGAGAACCCAGGAAATTCTTCAGCGTGACGTAGCACATCGCATGCTTTTGGAAGACGACCCCCGTTTGGTATATAAACGAGCGTCTGTACCGTATTGATATACATACATACGCTGGATCTATTGGAGGATCATAATGTCCCGTGGAAGATCGATACGTTTTCGGAGAGTTGGATCAGTCGGATATGGAAACGCGTAGAACGATGTGGCATTATCGAGTGGCATCACGATTACTCAACGATATTATCTCTGCGAATGCAGCTCGTTTGGTAGCGGCTCTATCGTGTGCTTTCATCGTGCGACAAATGTACTGACTGTCTTGTTGCTCCATTTCTTCATAGTTAAATACAGAAATAGAAGGGCATAATGACATAACGATAATGTAATGCGATAATGGAAAATAATATCAATGGAATATTTGAGACAAGAATCTCTTTTTCTTGAAACAAAAATGAAACAATTCTTTGCTACTTTAGTTTCAAATCATTTGGAGTACCGTGAAATTATAATTGATACAGAACTCAATGGTCGCATTTGACGTCTGCAACCCTTACAATTGCATTTCATGAAAAAGAGTTCCATAGTATAGAAAAAAAGGAAAGTAAAAAGCTACAAGGAAATGGAGTTACGAGAGAGTTTCATTATCGCTTAGCTGATCGCTGATCTAGCTGGGAGGTCAATGCACGCGTCGAGGATTCAACTTGGAGGAACGATCCTCGAATCTCATTGATCGCGAATTGATGCCAGCCACGATTGCGCTCTAATCTGTAATAGAATCTGCCGGGATTCCCGTGTGAATCAAATATAGAAGAGATCAGAGACTAGAAGCGACTATATTCGTAACGAAGAATCTTGATTAACCAAAACTTGTTTCCCAGCTAAAAATTACACCGTGCAACAGATTCTTTTTATTTCGATAAACTGAGTCTTCCCTCTTCATTTCTTACAGCATAAAATGAGAACAAAACCCCATGTATCTTTGTGCTGATAGATTTTGTTCAGTTTGTAACCATGGACAGGACGAATTCGAGCGTAACGGAATCCGACAAGTTAGAGATGTCAGGAAATGAAACGTTTATTGGCTCGATATCTGACAGAATCGCGGGGCGGTTTTCACCCTGACGTCAATTCGGATTCCCGAATTTTATGAGATCGTTGACAAGCTGGCGTTCGCTTGGCTCACCCGGAAATCACGACCGACTCGTTATTGCCTAGTGGCAATCGATTCAATAGCTCGAACGAGTGCGTTGATATCACGGAATACTTGTCTCCCGTTCTTTTTTTTATTGCGCAGTGGAATGTCGTTGGTATGAAGAAATAATTGCTCGATTGCATACTTGAATTACTTACGTTTTTCCCCCATAATGATCGATGACCGAGAAATAGAGAATTCGCTTTCAAATAAAAACTAAGGAAGGGAAATGAAATAACGCTGGAACTGAGTTTCACAAACTGCGGGACGGAGACGACGTGTGCCTGGTAAAATATGTACAGATCGAGGGAGCAGTTATGCGTTAACTTCGCAACGAGGAAATTTTACGTAATTGCACGTTCGGGAATTTCGCGGCGCAGCGTCATGAACGTTTTAATAGTTCAACTTACAGTAGGTACGTACTTTCGTAAACGTGTCTATCACGGGTCTATAATAAAAACTGTCACCGTACTGCTATCAACGTTAAATCCTTCGAAACTCATTACCATCGCAGCGAATACAATATCTTATTGAGAAGTTACAAAGTGTACGCCATAAATATTAATCATTATCCGCATTTAATTCCCTTCTATATTCTTTCCTCAATATGATTTCTGAACTTCAAAGTCGGCCGCCCTTTCGCCGCGAGCTCCCCAATTTTTATCTTCTCGTCACGATTGTCCCGTGGGAGCGACGTTGACCCATATTGCCTGTACATGAATCTCTAGCATATGTGTCGTGACATTAACGAGCATTCACGTAAAGGCCATGCAAGCCCCCGTTACTTTTTTCTTCGCGCGTCTACCGTGCCTGAACACAAGCTTCTTGTATGCACAGCGCATTAGCGAAGACGCGTCGAAACACACTTCCGCGACAACCCCCCTCTCCCCTGGGACAAAGACAACTTATTTCTTTGGGATTCTGTTGCATCTGAAACTGCGAAGCCTGTATTTGTGGAAAATTAAAATTGGGAGTAATCAGGCGAAGACGAATTCTTGTCAGAAATGTTGTATGGTGTTCCTTTACTTTTCTTGACGTAGTGGTACTAATCGTGGTTTTTATATCAGTTATATGAGCTCTATTGCCTAAAATTTACGGACGAGCTGCGTCGGTGTCCTTAATACGGATTAATCTTCCCCGTTCTAAAATCCTCGCCCAGAAATTTTCCGGCACCTGAACGGGATCGCGGATTATCCTGCTATCTATATACACGAGTTGTTGTAATTTGAATAACAGCTTGAACACTTAGAAACGCTTAGAAAGCTGAACTAAGAAAAAGGGAGGACGAAATGATGAAAGACAATTCATATTAACCTGGTTATTTTATAGATACACTAATTAGTAATAATTGTTTTCGCAATTCGATCCGAGATACTTATCTAGACAGCCAGAATTACGGTACAACAGTAAGGATATAAAAGGGTTGCCAGAATTTCAAGAATTACCCGGCATTTCTCCGACTTACTTTTCATGTCCGCCTTTATCTCCTCCGTCGCTGTTACCTAAACAATTCTCCAGAGCAGCGAAAAGGTACTAGCTTCGCTGGAGAGGGCACAGCCTACCTCGCGGACCTATTATTAAAAATACAATCCACGGTTGTTCTCCTAGAATCGGTGAACGTTGTCCCTATTCGCTTGCAAGTAGCAGTCTCTCGCGGGTTCTGCCGACTGGCTCGTGCCGCATTGTCGACGGTTCATCGTTCCTTTCGATACACCCGGGACACGACGGAGCTTGCATGAATGAAGCACCCTCGCAGGCAGAAAGCTTTCGACAGCGGCAGAAAATATTTGCCTCGCGAGTGTTTCATCTCTATGTAGTCAGCATGGACAGACAAAGGAGCAAGCGCGCTCGTGCTCCCCGAAGTCCGGTTCTCTGTGTGAATGAAAATCTTTCGGCCTGCGCGCGTTGTATCGTAAACGTGGAGGGTAGATAGGTACTCCCGTGGGGTCGTTGCACCTTGAAACGAACGAGACAATAGACGGCTTCTTCGTGAATGGTGCAATTCGTCGGGCCTCGATGACATTATTGGTTTTTCTGCCAATATTTGCGAGGGATTTATACCCTACGCCGCTTTTCCAGCCCCGATCGCGTATCGACGCTGGCTGCTTTCGCGTCTTCCCAGTTGCTCGTTTCCACCGATCGCTTTTCTCTTTCAATGGGCTACGAGGGAAAGGAGTTCCCAGCTAATTTGGCTGTCACCCGTTGGCCCTGGTTTTTCCGTTGAATTCGTCGCAATTACCTCGAGTCCGCAGGGATGGAGGAAAGGACAAAATGAATCAAAAGCTCAACGGTGTACGGTTTTTTGGAATTGAAACGAAATGAAGTTTTTTGATGCGGGTAGTTTCACCATTAAGATTCCTTATTTGTGTAACTATAAAAATTTGAAGTTGAGATAAAAATTACTTTGGGCTCCAGTTCTTGTTGAAAGTCCGGTGATTAATTCATCTCTCATTAAATCCACCGCGGTCGTTAATTATTCTCCGCGAAATGGGAAACGATTTACGGCCCAAATTTTCTTCTCCGACTTTTCTGAACGGCTCAAGAACAATGCTGACCGAGTTTCACGAAGTTCCTTCAATTTGTCTATGCTGCAGCAGGTGTACTATTCGCTGGTCCAATTCTTCCGGCATGTTTCATGATTATTTTATGATGTCTGATATTAGTATTTTATCGAGAAATCATCTGTGGCGCTACAAAGTAACTAATCCAAAATTATAAACTTTAGTGTCGTTCCTGCAATAACATGCTAGCGAATAGTCCAAGGATCACTCGGTTTCCGATACTCGGAATAACCGCGAGAAAGATCTCCACCGTTGAGTAGTAGGCAAACAAATCTTCCACTGATGACTATTGATTTAGGATGAACGTCTGTGTATTTAGTGTTTTGCATTTTACGCTGCGTGCACCTTCCGTTTTTTATCTTTCGCCCTCTCAAAGACCGACAGGATGACAATTATTAAAACACGATGCCACCCCCGACTAATTGCACTTCGGCTTTTCATCTTAATGTTATTCCCGTTTATATTTACGTATATTAAGAAAAAGAAAACATTTTTATCCAACATGCGCGTCCATTCAAATCAAGAGGTCGTGCCGCGTCGATCGAAGCGCAACGATGCTCACGGATGATTAATTAGCCGTGTAAGTACGCGCACGTTGGCCAGGACAAACGTCAGCCCGCATTTCAGCCACCGGCGAATCCAAATGGCTGTGGCACGCGTGATTAATCTAATTGATGTGGCGTCTCGTGTCCCACACACCTCGCCGGACGCGAAACACGCGTGCCCAGCTGCGCTTGACATTAGTGCATGAGTTGTCGCTGCACTGTCTTCATTAATTAGTGTTTTGCCAGGGTCTAACGTGCCTGAACAGACGCACGCTCGATGCCGTTTTCGACGTTTCGATTCGTGTCGTCGACACGCGTCCACCGATCATCGCCTATTGTCGTTCGCGGGGGTGGCAGCGATATCAATCGTGGCGGAAGCTTCGGGATCCTTTCATAGATCACCAGAACGATACCTGCAAGGGCTGACAAACTTCGTGACTTCGTTTTATCTAGATGGGAAGGTTTGAACGGGCACGTGTTATCTGATGAGAATTTTGAAGCTGCGCTCTACGAGATGTAGAACTTGGGCACAGTCGCACCTACAGTCCTGCATCTTAATGACTTCATTCGCTTCAGTACTATTCTAAAATTTCTACGTTTCTCAATTTTTTTTATAATGCGCAACTCTAATTATTAGAAAATCGCAAAGGGTTATGAGTACTAAAGGAATGATCTAAAATTAGCTGATATTGTAACCCTTGCCTGTCAGTAAGTATTATTATTACTGTTTGCTTCAGAGCTACAGAGTTATAAAACCCATCAGAAAATGAAACTTCATTACTCGATCACCATTACTCTGCCCCAACTTAAAAAAGAAGAAACGAGCATAACTTCGAAATAAACCCAATGAGAGAACGAAACAACCAACTAACAGCAAAGCCTTCGGCACACCAAGGATCTCTAATTAATATCATATCTGAGCACTCGGTTCCCAAGAATGGCCGTGAAGAACAGCAAGCTTCACGAAACGGATCCTCGTCTTAGGGGCTGGTAATTGACTTATTCCCGACGAAAATTCAGCCGCCGTACGGAAGCCACTTGATTTTATCCCTTCATTACGAAACATGCAGCGTTCTTTCTCTTTCCTTCAGCAGAGGGAAGGAAATCGGATTTCACACGAGCTCCATGGAAATGCTGAGGGTGTACCGGTGGTTCCAGTAAAAATCGCTCGTTAGCGAGCAAACTTAAAATTAACTGGAATCTTTTTGTCCTTTCGCATCACTTGGTGGGGCGAATTTTTGCGTGTCGGGTGGCGCCTTTTTTCGCCACGAGCATCCTCCTCGACCGCTATTACCTTCATTATTACCCTCCGCCCCGGAAAAGATTTACGTCGGAAGCACCATGGATTCCGTACACGCGGGAACGAAAAAGTGTTTTATGGAGATGGTGGCTCTGGTGATTTACTGAACGGGAAACTCTGTTTTGTTTTCATGAGAAGACGCGTTGGGTGCTCGAGGACAATATTTCCCTTGCGCTGTTGAATTTACAAAAATTTTGAATGTTTTAGTTTATGCAATAGTTTCTATTTTCAAAGCGTTCGATTTTGCATGTTGCCCAGGCAACATATTGAGATCACATTCCTGAATGCTTGAAAGAGTCGAGTTTTCAGAAACAACGCTGTACTCTCGCGGGAGAAAATTTTGTTGTCAAAAGCCACAGTGGCGAACCATCAAAAAGTGCCAAAGGCTACTGTGAGTGGAAAGTCGAACAAGCTTTCCTTGTGTACTCGCCCTAAATCATGTAGCGTTTATTTGGATTTGTCGCTGCAGCGCGAAACGTTGACGCTTCTAAGCGCTTTGGGGTCATTCCATGCCGAATCGATCACTTTTTGACGTCGACATCAGGGATTTTGTTCAAACTGAAATATATTGTAGTTCATGTGAAATTAGGGGGGGTTTAAGTCATCATTTAGCTTTCTTCGAAATTGTTTAAAAAATACGGACCTTTGAAGTTTGCAATTTTTGGCCATTTTGGGGAAAACAGGCTGTGCTTTTGAATTTTTATCTCGGAAACTACTCAACCGATTGGTATCTTATTTTTTTCATTTTAAACTGCAGACTTCGATCTATCGCAGTGCATTTTTTGTTTTTTGGGACAAGCAATTTTTCATTATGAAAATTGTAAACAAAATCTCTTTTTGCAAATTTCTCCATGAAGGCCATCACGGGTTTAAATTTTGAAAAAAATATTTTCAGATTCCTTGAAGTCTTAGCTACAAAATAAGCACTGGATCAGGATGGACACTTGAAAATTAACGTCACAATGAGCTGTAAAAGGTCCGGCGTGCCCCCGTTTCGGGTAAGCGGGGCGCGCGCTAGCAGCGGGTTATGCTATCACGGTCGTCTGCCTGTATCGCTCATACCCCATAATACCTCCAATAAAATGTAAAAACAATATCGACAAGATTAGTATACGACTAAATGATCCTATTCACGGTTAAGGAAGGAGTTGTGGATATGAATGTAAATGAGGATGATCTTTAATGCTTTTAGAACCATGTAATATTCTGATTGAACAATATTATTGGAATCATTGTGGTGTGCAGCTACTGCTGTTTTAATCACAGAGAGCATTAATTTTATTTACATTTTGGTATATGACGCAAACGCAAACGGAATGCGTTCCACTAGCATCAGTTAATACACATTCTTTTGGTCGCAAACTGCAAATGTGCTAAACCCAATATTCTCCGCGAGGTGTGTCTCATTAAACTCTCTTTGCTGTCTTCTATATTCGAGGTATACTTTCAGATGACAACTATTACAAATCAATCCCTTCTTGGGAAGAGTTGGAAATAATTGACGCAATCGTAATGTTATACTTCGGAGTCTTTTCGAATCAACGCTATATCCCTTTCGTTTAAAACGATTACAACACCTTTGATGCACCATTTTCGGCAATTCACTCATTTCTCTATAATAAGTAGTGTACGATACGAAAATGTCGCAGTGATTGAAAGCTTGGAAAAACGATGCCCGAATATATAGGAAGTTTGGTATCCGGGAAATCCCACAGTACCTATCATTTATTGTTAACATTGTGCCGAGTAGGCGCAAAAGTAAAAGAGCTATATAATAAACTTAAAAAGTTGGTCAAAAAAATACGGTTCAACCGCGTTCAATCAGAATATTACATGGTTCTAAAAGCATTAAAGATCATCCTCATTTACATTCATATCCACAAGATTAAAGAAACTCTTCTTTAACTGTGAATAGGATCATTTAGTCGTATACTAATCTTGTCGATATTGTTTTTACATTTTATTGGAGGTATTATGGGGTATGAGCGATACAGGCAGACGACCGTGATAGCAGAACCCGCTGCTAGCGCGCGCCCCGCTTACCCGAAACGGGGGCTCGCCGGACCTTTTACAGCTCATTGTGACGTTAATTTTCAAGTGTCCATCCTGATCCAGTGCTTATTTTGTAGCTAAGACTTCAAGGAATCTGAAAATATTTTTTTCAAAATTTAAACCCGTGATGGCCTTCATGGAGAAATTTGCAAAAAAAGATTTTGTTTACAATTTTCATAATGAAAAATTGCTTGTCCCAAAAAACAAAAAATGCACTGCGATAGCGCGAAGTCTGCAGTTTAAAATGAAAAAAAGAAGATACCAATCGGTTGAGTAGTTTCCGAGATAAAAATTCAAAAGCACAGCCTGTTTTCCTCAAAATGGCCAAAAATTGCAAACTTCAAAGGTCCGTATTTTTTAAACAATTTCGAAGAAAGCTAAATGATGACTTAAACCCCCCCTAATTTCACATGAACTACAATATATTTCAGTTTGAACAAAATCCCTGATGTCGACGTCAAAAAGTGATCGATTCGGCATGGAATGACCCTTTGGTGTCTGGGGCAACCGGAAGTCCGACAGAGCTAGATTCGGTGCACAAGGTAGCTGGTTCGTGACTCTTCTGTGTCGAAAGCCACTGTCGTGCTTCGAGAAAATAGAGGTAAAAGCAAGCGCTGCGATACTATGGTACGGATACATCAATGTGCCGTGTTCATTGCAACGAACGAGCAAAGGAAAAAGAGGAAGAGAATCCAAGTTAATCCAGAAGGAATTTTATTTAATGGAATGATCATTTTTAATCCAGTGTGTCTGGTTCTTTCTTTCATAATATATTCCCGAGATTGAAATAGCGCGGTTGCACATTCGTTTACAAGACAGGAAAGATGTTCTTAAACCGTGTTTGTGCTTCTTAACAGCTTCATTTGACCGTACGCGGTCCGATGATCACGCTGTTCCGTTCCATAAGAGATAAAGACCCATGAATAACATTTTTGTCTTCTGAACGGACCGTTTCATGAAAATCCGGCCTCTGTTATCTTGCCGCCGTTATCGTAGACGGTAGTTTACGGGTTACACGATAAAGAGTAACCTGCTCCTATGTTTAACCGAATATCATGAGAGTAAGAGCGTAACTCCGAGGACTATGATATTCTCCCTTCTCGTGCGCAGAACGACTGTGAGATAGCTGGCGACCTCAGCGTTTCACGTTCTCTTGCTCCAGCTTCGCACTATCGTGAAACATCTTTTTCTTTTAGGATTTAGATAATTTGTTTTTCATTTCTTTTTCGTAACCCTCTTATCTCTCTTCCTGCCTTCCTAATTGCGCAACAATAAAATAAGCTACACGTCTCTCTCTCTCTCTTATCATGGATGATGCCTCTTTCTCTTCGATACATCAGGATGAAAAGAGTTTTGTTGTTTCCTGTTTGACTTTAATTATAGTTGGCTACGGCGAAGCTTGGTAACAGGTGTATACAATATTAGCTTATAATGTCACAGTTGTGAATCACCTCCGGTCCAGATGAATATCTATAGGAATGCACAATTCCAGCTTCGTCCAAACAATAGGTTACGCGATAGCGTTGTTGCATAGAACGGGATAATCATCGATGAATCGCAGGTATTCCGTGTGTTCCGAGAATTGGAGGTATTCGAGGTCCAGAGTAAGCCAACGGAACTGGGGCAGGCCGACTGGGACCAACGAGTAATTAGATTCACGCGCTTCTATTGCAGCAATTAATACGTGGTTTGGGATATTGAGTATTAAATATTAAGGGGAATTTATTAAATCGTTGAATTTGAGCTCCGATTAAACATTGATTTTGATTACATTCTTTGCATCACTGAATACTTTTTTATTAACTTAATATGTTATTTAAGAAAATAATCCCACTTCTTCGATCGTCATACCTTTCAATTCATAGATCAGTCATACGTGAAAGCACAGCATACTCATTGGAATCCACGCAACAATTTCATGTTGCTGACCCGATTACATCTCACCCCCTGGATCTCTGGAATCCGACGATGTACATGCACGAAGATCCATCCTTCAAAGTTCCCATTTATCACGATCAATATTCCATCTTCAATCGTCTACTACTTTCGAAGCGAGTTCCCAGCGGTTATCTCGATCAAGCTTCGCTGCAGCGCATACTTTCCAGCCAAGTAAGTAGAGCCTCGTCTCGAAATACACACGACGCTCGAGATATTGCCATTTATCACGATCAGAAGTAGCATCCGCGACTACTTTATTCTCACGCGGCACGAATAGTCGTTTGCCCCGATGGACTTGTTCGATTATCATTGTTGCTTTCAAATTTATTCAATATGGAGGGAAAGGGTACGCGCGTTCTTTGCCTCTTGCACTCGGTATCTCTCCGTTAGCATCGTTTTTTTCGCGGCTGAACGTGTTACTTCGCGCCGTCGATGGCACGTGACAGCATCTCCCGGCACTTTCTACGCGTTTATTAAACCGCTTCGGTGAAAGGACCCGCGAGAGCGCGAAAGGCTTTTCAAACGTTCCAAAGGTCGGCGTCGACGACGTCGGCTAACGACCACCGTTGACCGATTGAAATACCGAGGCGCACCGTGGCTGCGTTCGTTTAATTAATCTTAATTAACCGAGCTAAAAAAAGTCGCCCTCTCTATTTACCTGTAAACTGTAATTATCGAGCGGGCAGGTAGGTACGGCTTTCGAGAAAATCGGCTTCGCGGTTTAACTTGCTACACCGGGTTTGCGAGTCGGTAATAATATATGGGCTAATTGCTGATTAAACGATTTAGAAAAATCTTCATTTTCCTTTCAAAAACCCATTAGTCTAACAATTCTGCCCTTCTTTTATCTAACGCCTTACGAAACGTTATTTTCCAACAAACAACCTATCGCGCAGCTAATAAAATCGAGCAGGGACGCAGGACATGCGATCGAAGCCAATCAATTTGAGAATAGTGTCGGGCTGCGTAACGAGCACTCGACAGAAAATCGGAGGTGGATTAAATTCATTACACGGGCTGGTTTCCTGTCCGTCGCGAAGCCGATAATTACAATATTCACTGGGAAACAGGGACGGGACCATGACTTATGGGCTGCACGGTGTGTACACCAGGATGATCTCGAGCGATTATGTTAACGTTAATAACAAGTCGGCACCTCGAGCGTAGCCCGACGCCCGCGGCACGTTAAACGGGCCCTGGA
Source organism: Holcopasites calliopsidis (assembly GCA_023838395.1). Classification (NCBI taxonomy): domain Eukaryota; kingdom Metazoa; phylum Arthropoda; class Insecta; order Hymenoptera; family Apidae; genus Holcopasites; species Holcopasites calliopsidis. The sequence continues at coordinate 2,403,088 of JALHAQ010000015.1, forward strand.
ATGAGTGGTGGCCCACTCTGCCCATTACGAAAATTCTAAAGATTATGTGGACCGTAATTTCCAGCCCGGACCGACACCGTGATATCCGCTACAGGTTTTCGAACGCCTTCTATATTCTGCAAATATGCTGATGTTTGAATACATCCTTTAATGGGTGATTCAGATGCTGCGATGGGCTGTAAATTATATTTCAATGTGCCATTTCTAATCAATTACTTATTTGTTGCTTGAATGTTCATCGGCGCGATTGTTAATTAACAGACCAACCTGCGCAAATCCACGCGACATTCCCCGCGTATAAAGCGCAAGTAGGGTTACACTGATTCCGCTAATTAATAATCCCTTGGGTCGCGTAGCTATATACGTCAAAGCGTTCGTTTCACGTCGTTCGTGTCGGCCTTAATGGAAAAGTCAAACGCTCAGGAAAAGAGGAGGCCACACCTTTCAACGTCGCGGGAAAGCGGTGCTAGAATGTTCCAGCTGTTCCAGCAAAGACGTTCCGCGAATATCGCGGACCAATTTCACAGGGAAAGCAGACAGACGTGCTCTAATCGAGGCAGGAAGTCGATGAAACGAAATTCGAGCCCCAGCTAATATTTCCTTAAAGTCCCCTTGGCGTGTGTGGCAGTTTTGAGTGAGCTAAATTCATCCCACCAAACTTCTAAAAGGGGTTGAAAACACTCGGAACGTTTGCGTAATTTTATTTTTGTTTCTATTAAAAGAAGTTTGACGACACTTTAGCACGAAGGAATCCATTTAAGAAAACAGAAAGGGGAACCTTATTTGAAAAGAGAGACAGAAAAAACGGAAGAAGGAAATGTCTATCAAATGTTGCCGGCTGCAACTATTTACTCCAGCCTTTATATCACTCCGTGCGATAAAAGGATCCAAATTATCTTTGTGATAAACATTATGGTACTATACCGAATATTATCACTGTCCATTCAATTCTCAAAATAGAATTCTCTCCACTGCTCTCCATAAGTAACGCATCGTGAATCTTTCACCCTGGTTCATCGATTTCCTCCAGGGGATATCCTCGAAAGGATAGTTTCGAAGTAGCTGGAAAATGGAGTCCGACATATTTTATTAAAAATCTTGGCCGATCGAAATCGACATCTTCGACAGGGCGGCGTTGGAACGAGGCGAGGATGATCGTTGGCCAAAGTTCAATCGGGCATAACAGAGCCGACTGGATCTTATATCTCGGTGCAGCCGCTGTTCCTGACGCTCCTTGTTCGTCGAACGCCGTAAGGACGAGCATGTGCCCGCGATCCATTTATCACTGACCTGGCCAGGAGGAGCCGGCCGGAAGTACAAAGCCACGAACGGCGGGCCATCAGTGCTCTCGGTCCACAGACCCAGATGACTTAATTACTATCCAAATTTCATGACGCCCACTCGCCTCGCGCAATAGAACTGAAGCTCGATGATTAATGAGACTTTTTAATGTAGTAATAGAAATTTACCTGCTCCCCCTTTGAATCCTTTGCTTGAAATATCGGTAAGAACGTACTCGACGTTCCGCGCGCTTTTGCGTAATGAAACTTTGGATTTCGGTGGAATTCGGGTGGTTATATTTAGCCGCGTGGTCCAGTGCTTTTTAAATTGGTTCATTGTTGCAAAATGAAAAATGTCTAGCTTCAGATTATTTGTATTAATTGATTTTTAACTGATTTCCATTTAATTCTAACTTTCTTCAAATTAATTTTAACATTTCTCAATTTAGTTCTAGCTTTTTATTTATTTTTTTTTTTACTACTGGCAATCTTTGCGTCCAAATTCTTTACAGAAATATGGTGAACCGTATACTATCGTCACTAAGCTACTTCATCCCGCGTTTTGGACCACAAAAAAAATTAATAGGTCACGGGCAAATTTAGCGTTTTACCGAATCCACGTGGGTTTATTTGTCCATCGAGGATTTTCAAGCTCGGGCCAGCTACGATACGAAACACATTGCCAAGTGGGCCAAAGGGAGATACACGTTGATTATTCCGATTATTTTCCTTGAAGGCGAACCGTAAATCTCGCGCGTACGCGCCGCCACCCGCTGGAATTTCCGCAGAACTGTTCAACCCGAACAGTACTGGACCAGAAATTTATTTTCCCGGGTTTCTTCGAGCGCGAGAAGTTTCCGGCCAAGGCGGGACCACAGTTCGATTTATTACGAAACTTTCTTTTATTATTTCCCTTTCTTTCCCCGTCGGAACCTGCAGAGACAGATAAGACGAAAACCGCTCCATGACACGGCTTCACGCTCAATTGCGATCGCTACTTATGGCTGGTTAGCGTGTTCGTAACATTCTTTGGACTTGGATGGGTACCCGAAAGTAGGTCACTGGCCGGGTGAACGATCGAGAATTTCCGAATCGGAGCGACAACGGGTGGATCGTGGCTTGTCTGACGATCGAACGGAATCCGAGGAATTTTTGGCAGCTTGGTGGATCTAGTGGAACAGTGGGCGTAGGTGATGTTTGGTATCTTTGTGATTCTATTGGAGTAGCATTGCGTGTGAGCTGCTCCATTTTGGTGGGTTGTCATTTCAGTTGAGGAAGAATATGGTAACTTAATTCGCGACAAATTTTATTCTCCGATATTTAACATATAATTAGTTTATTTTAGTATCTAATCATTTTTGTTGATTACACTTTTATAAAATCCATTTTCATTCATAAAGATCAAGAGATCGATTGCGTACATAGAAAGGACAGTAGCAAGCATCGTGTGCATCCGAAAGGAAAGTGATCGTAATGAAGTAGTAAGGAAGGAATGGTCAAGCGTGCTCATTATGTTCATCGGTGCACAAAGTCGATCGGAAACGAGACACAATGACGATGCTGTTCACGTTGCTTACGCGGATGTCACATCTCGTTACGAACCGTCGAAGGAATGCGGAATTCTATATTTGCCGCTGAAACTATTTATACCATGGCGCCTCGTGTGATACGTAATATGCATTCATGGCCGTGAAAAAAAGTTGGAAGTAATTATCTATTATTACAATGGATGATCATGTGATTGCAAAACACCTTAAAATTGTTCCCCCTCAGTTTAATCAGTCGTTCTTAGCCAAAAAGTAACGTTCCATTCCAAACGTCATTTTTGCCGCAGAGATGAAATAATAAACCTCGCCGCATATTAAGTAGAGTTTTCAGTACTCATAAAAATAATAGAATACCCTGTACATGCTGTTCGTAATCCAAAGTTATAATGAAATTTGTGCCCAAAACTACAGCAACTGCTGCGGTAAAATTGTGTGTCCATGTAATTAGGGAAAGATTCTAAAACATTCTAAAACACTTTGCTTCGTTTTGCTACATTTTTAAAGTATACAAGAGGACGCACCTATCACGATTGATTTAATCTTACAAATCCTTGAGAGTTAAATCTTTCAACTCCGAATCGACGACGTGCATTAAATATTTATTAAGAGCCGGTTGACGTAGCAGGTGGTAATACGTCGTGTAATAATTTGCGCTGGCGATTTAATCGGCGCTCAGATGGGGCGGGACCGAAGTACCTGCACTGATTAAAATATAAATCGCGGTGCCCACCGTATCGGGTTAAACCAGCTGACAGCGTGGCTCCGTTTGCACGGCTCGTCGATGATTTAGTGTCGAACAACGACGTTATATGATTTAAAGGCGCGCAAAAACGATCGGGGGGAAATGAACGCGTTTTATATTTGTTTTGTGGACGCAATTTCGAAAAATAATTGAACGATAGCAATGCACCATGCATCTGCATCTTCCGAAGAAAATAAAGTTCGAAACCGTGTACTTATTAAAACTTGTTCTAGCATCAATTTTTTTAAAGCAAACATATCAACTTCTGTGTCAATTTTAGAAATAAGCGAACGCGAGCGTAAAAATTCCTATCAAAAAATCTGGCCATTCGATTTCACGCAGCAAATAGCCAGATCTGTAGGTATTAAAATTCCAAGCCTTCATCCGTGTTCCCCAGAAGGCGGTGCAATTAAACTTTTTATGAAAAAACAAGTAATCACTATCGAGGATTCGAAAGTGAGCATGGATTCAAGCCGTTTCTATTATATTAATAATCATGGAACCAATCATCGTGGACCTTTCCTTCGTGAATTTATTAAACAGCTGACTGTCTCGTATTTTTATGAATTTATTGAGTCCGTGTCGGACCACCGCAACGACGAGTACCTCTTCTTTCGCTATCCACCGATCGACTCCGGTGGAACACAAACCAAGCCGGCTCATTAGTCGGCGAATTATGTTTTCCGATTGCCACGAGTAGATATCGGCGACCTCCGGCCGCGTCCAACGTGTTCGCCGGGCCTAAGGTGAACGCAAACTATTTATCCAGGTATGTGGTAATTACGATCAATTAAACGTCGAGTCGTCAGCCGAACGGCGACGGAACTTTTCGATCACGGGTCGAAAGTTCCCGCGTTCTACGTTCGAGAAACTATTGCTGCGGTTCACATCGGTCACCCATCGATTACATGGAACTTTTGGTCAAAATTTCGCATACATGGGACGTGCTGATTGCTCGATAGAATAGTTTTGAATTCTCTGAACTTGGGAAATGTTGCATTTACGTTTACCATTAGCTCAGATGAAACATGGTTTGACTTTCAAGCATTACTATTTATACCTATGAAATGCTATTTCAATTACGAACAAGTCTGTAATATATTGAAATTATTCCACCACTGCGCGACATACGATGTTTCCAAAGACATAATTTATCCGACCGGAAGGTAGCTCGCGCCAGGAAACGCATAAAAGTCAGTTGCTTTGCGGGTTTCCTTCTAAAAAAGGCTTCCTCTCTGGCGAATATTGTGTTCAGAATATAAACATGCTCCGGAAAAGTGGCCAAAGCGAGAGGCTTCGAGGAATCGGGACAACTTATCCTATTCCTCTCGCGAAAAATTCACCGCTCGCGGATTTCCCTCCTTAAGCCGGCATTTAGATCTCGATGCACACGAGAATCCTGCAACACGAAGAATACCTTCCAATGGAATTTCCGAGCGTCCCTACGTGCCTCTACTCCTTTCCAACTCTTGGCGAGCACGAGGGATATCGTCCGAGGATGCTCAGCGTTTACCACAGGATTCTCGAACGAAGCGAATCAAAGAAGATAAAAATTATGTAGCATGTGCAGAAATTGAATTATGTACTTTCGTTGCTATGTACTGTTATTGTTGTGCAAATGTGTAATTCGTTCACAATGAGTAGGTACCACTTTTTGGAACTCTATTTCATTACAGAGCAATTTATATAAATGGACACAGAAAATGATGATCTGGTGTAAAGAATCATTCTATCCTTTTTCGTTAACGTTTTATTGAATGTGTTCAAAGTAATTAATATACTGATCAACGCTAGTGTTTCTTATATTATAAACGTTGGAGCCATAAAATTTCCGAAAATTATGAAACTATATTACGTCAATCGAAATGAAGCGAAACATTCAACCGAAGTTGAATTATCGATAGCAGAGGAAGAATATTTATAACGCGATCTGGTCGTGAAGATAGAAAATGCAGCTTTCCTATCAATCGATATATTCCCCTCTGGGAGCTACCACCAGCGACAGCGTTCCACCCATAAACCTCCATCCACGTTAGGTTTTGCTGCCACAGAAACTCCCTGAATAGAACTCCTAAAGTTGCTCGCACGAAGGTGGCAAGAACTTAGGGGACCAGGTCACTGAAAATTCACCGAAAAAAGGTGGTAGCCGAGAAATAGCGACAAAATGCAGATGACGAAGAAAAGGGGTCAGTCGTGAGAGAGGATGGACGTGCAGACATGTGTGGATAAGAACTTGAATTACGTTCGCAAATGGATGAATAAAAGGATAGGATGTGAAATCAATGGATGGTTCTTTTGTTGAATTTTATTTTTTGTTTCGTGGAGAAATGCGCGTAACACGGAACAGTACTATCGTTAATGTTACCTTCGGAATTACAATGGAGTGACAGTTCAGTTCGCGTGTCTATGACAGCAAGCAAGAACAACGACGTAAGCACTAGGTGGATCGTGACGAGTAGAGAGGGGAGAGGGTCACGGAGGTTCTGAGGAGTAATTGCTCCTATAAACACCTCGGTGTACGTAATGATTGCACTCGCTGTTAGAACGATCCTTCGCAAGTAGATCGTCAGGCTCGGTGCAGCTGACAAGTTGCCACACCGTCATGATTAGTTTACGCCTATTTGGAGCTGCACGTGGAATTTCTCGGTTCGCCTAGGAAAGCTGGGGGTGTTGGGAGGATCGTGCACAAAGAGAACCAGGGAAAACGAAATCTGATTTTACGCCGAGACTGCCTGCAAATTGCATTACGCTTGCTAGGTGACGACAGCTTTATTAACATTAACGAGAAGGACTGTCAACTCAGGACCCGAGTTAATTATAATGAAGGCAATTGTAAATATTTGTGGGTAAAATATTTATCACTAAACATTCTCGACCCACTTTCATCATCGCTTCGATTAAATCTTTTCCACCCCCGGAGCACCGCAAACGATCCGCGTTTCCAGCACACCACCGTCCCCGACTCAGCTCGTTTAGCAACGCAACTCTTCTTATCCTCGACGTATGCCGCCCAAGGAAACATTCTCACGATCTGCCTCTCGCGCGGCCAGATGCTGATCATCCACGCGCTTAAAAGCGTACCCACGCACATGGACGTGCGCATAGAAGCAGAGGCGCGTGCACGACGCGCGAGGGCAAGCTGGTTTTGCACAGGCGACCAATATGAATCACTGGTGCACTTAGCCCGCGGCGACTAAGCCGAGGCATATTGTTGCAACAAGTGCATCGCGGTGCCGCCTTGCAGTCTCGCTGTTACAGACAGCGCGGCGCGAAGCTCTTGCACGACCGTGCCGACCCTGATCGCGCGGTGTGTTACGCAACGCGGAATTACGTCGATGCTGCTCTTCCCCTTTCGGCAAACACAGCAAGAGGGATGAATGATCCGCTGTAACGATGGCCGGGATCTCCTGTTCGAACGAGATCCCGCGAAATGAATCGCGACGCATGAATCGGGGAATCGGACGGTCAAATAATGCGGATGTTGATAGGAAGGGAAACGCGTTGGTGATTAGTTGCGAGAAGTTGAAGAGAAAAGGGTTGGGAAAAATTCTGTACAATTATTACAAAAATAATGGATGTGCTTTTAAATTTCTCTGCAGTCTTTTTTCCGGTCGAGATGCTTTTCGTAATTTTTATAATACGCATAGAGGAATGAGTAACCGGGACTCATGGCTAAATTCCCCCGACTTATGACTTCACCAGTTAGGGAAACGAATTTTATTGTAGCTGTTACATAATTGACAGCAGCACGACTATAAAATTCCTGCTCCCTTATGGCGAAAGGGTAAATTCACATGGAACACTTACGGTTGCTTTTATTGGGTCGTCGTCAACGTATACCTCCACACACGAGTTTACAGTTCGTTCAGTCCGGGACAAGTTCACGACCATTTGCCTTGATCCGCTTTCTGCCACCCATGTTAATCATTCCTCATGCAATTCCTGCAGATCCAATCTACAATTCCCTGAATGACAATAATGTTTTATTAATTTCTTTCCTTATCATGATTTATAATAAAATAGGGTCTGTAGCCTGTTTATGATAAACGAATTTTCACGTTTCCCAAACTTCTCTGATTACACCAGCCACGTAATCCGTGGCAGCTCCTCGATTATAGAAACTCAGATAGATCAACACAATCGAGAGAGACGGTCGTCTCGCGATCGCGTTCGAAAGCTTCACGAAAACGTGAGGCACGCGTGGAACGTTTTGTTCAGGTCGACAACGAATCCTGACTTCTTGCCAGGTGTCCGTGCAACAGAGATTTATCTCTCTTTCCGCGCCACGATGCGGCAGCATGGAAGAACGCCGGGCTATGTGCCTGAAAGATAAATTCCACCACTATGGAATATCCGCTTTGCGATCGCTTTCGTTAAACCCGATGATCATCAACGCAATCCGAATCTCCAATTTCCGCGCAGAATTCGAGCAAAACCGCTACCTTATTCCGTGGAAAAGGGGCAGCCGGAAGGAGAAAGGTGGCTGCCTGCTTCCGGCGTGTCACTGTGGCTTCTGAATTCGCGCGGCTGGGTGCATTGTACGCGATCGGGGCATCCGTCATTTATCGCGGCGCGGCCTCTGAAAAGCTTTGCCCTTTTAGCTGGCCACAAAAGGAGTCGCCATGGATTCCTCGGAGCAGTCACCTCGGCTGGCTCGTAATAAATGACGCCGTCCCAATTAAAACCGTCGCCCCTCTAACGTATATACCTTTTTATCTGTTTCAGGTAAGTCCCCGGCTCGTTTCCCTACGATTCGACGATCTAAAGGCGCGCCTCTCTTAAAAGGGGCCCCTACGAATAAATGTCTCTCCGCCGTTATCGTCGATTTTAAAGGGCGATCCATGAAGTCTCCGGTGGAATTTCAACGCCTAAAGACGCTGCACCAAAGACACCGGGATGAGCGCGTGAGTGCGTTTTATCGCGAGGGAATTCTCCCTGGAACTCGCCGCAGATTAATTGGCCATGATAATTATTTCGTTGCGGCTCGTGTTTCGGGCAGCAGATGTTATTAAATGTAGAGGGAATTAATAATTGCTGTCGATTTCATGGGTAGACGAGGTGTAGGATTAATGATGGGGAGTTTAATCCAAATTAATATGATATCGATCAGTATAAATATTAATCTTTAATCAAGTATGCGTAAGCTGGCCAATTTCTACAGTTAGTATTCTCCTCCTTTATGAAGGTGCCGTGCAATATTTTTTTTATTTTTAACAAACACTTTTTACACCTTTTTTTATACATTTCTACGCGAATTGTTTCTCAGATAATTATGTAATACTTTAGCTCTCATCGCATACGTTATCTTCCATACAAAACCGCCCTTTCCCAAGCAAAATATCTAAAGCCATCCCGGCAAAAAAGCACGATCGTTTCGGTAGAATCAGCACCGAAGGATTCAGAAATCCTGACGAGAATAACAGCCCCGAAAGCCGATTCCCCGGCTCGCCCATAAAAATGCATGGATATTTGCAGACGCGCGTGCATACTGTGTAGCTTGCACAAATAAGACCGCTCGCCTGCCGACTTCACAGACAGGGGCTGTAGCATTCATATACGCGGAGACGACGACGAGAACGATGCAGCCGGCGAATGCAATATTCAGCATTGCCAGCGTTACTCTTTGTTGTTTGATTTTTCTATCTCCTCTGATGCTTCTTCCTTCGTTCGCTCATCCCCCCGGCCACTACTACTGGTCCTTCGTCCCTTTCCGCGCCGAATCGCGCGCGACCGAACGCGTTCTTTCCCTCTCCGGACTTGTGCCCGGTTTTTAAAGAAGCCCACTCTCTCGCCTCCCTCTATTGTAATTTTCTCTTTTTGTCTCTGTCTCTTTGGCTTTTTTTTTCGCGCTGATTTCTGGTCCCAACTCTTTTACCCTCTGTTCACGGGGGCTCTTTGTGCCTTTGTCGCTTCTTCTCGTGCCGTTTTCGTTGCAACTTCGGTCGAACGTAATTCCCTTTCCATCTGGGAATCTGTTCTCCGCTAATGAATTCGTTACAAGTATTTGAAATTGAAAGATTTTCCTTTTATTAGTTTTGAGGTTTATTGGATCATTATCTCTGTGTACGTAAAGTTATTATCAAGTGATGAGAGAAGGCCTTCTCTTTTTTCCTGGGTTTTTCTTCAGTCTTTAAGGGATTAGTCTTTTTCGTTGAATATTGCAGGATCGAAGACTGGAGAATTCTCTTCTGCTTCACTGCTTCTACTATAGGGTGTACTAATTATTTTTTAATCTTCTTTTGTGCCATCGCACAAAGTGAGCACGATGTTTACCGTTCCTCATATGTCATAAACGTTCTCGTACTTCGCAGTACCAGGATTACAAACAATTGCAGCGTAGAGACGGGAAACTCCGTTTCTCAGGAATTAAAGAAGAATTCAATAATGAACTGCAATACCTCGAGGCATAATTTAACTTTAACCAATTAGACCGTCTATCGTAACACAATCGGTCCATAAAATCCCTAATTGCTGATCGCCGGTTAATCTCAGCCGTATCACATTATCCCTGACGTGCATCGCGTCGTCCTGCAAATAAGCGGTATTATTCGACGACGTCGTAAACTCGGGTCTCGGGGCCTGTAATCAGGAAATGCTCAGGTTGACCCTCGAAGAGAATATGCAACGTAATCTTCGGTTCACGCGTACCACCTTCGCGCCTTAAGTCGCCACGAATCCGGAGGCGCGGGGAACAGAAACAGAAATCCTTTAAGAGGATATATTACGCTGTCGCACGAAACAATCCGGTTAACTTCCCATTGGGCCAACATTTCCGGGATGAAAAAGATAATGACTCATAAGCAGGAATTAGCGTAAAAAGAAATACCAAATTTCCATTGCGTTCCCTTCTTCTGTGACAATTGAATTTTTATTCTCTATAAAACTCGATATGAACCTCTTTCATTTCTTTCATCATTCATCAAAATTTGAAATGACGAACCTCGGAGCCTTTCAAACGAGTCCACCGCGGTTCGGATTTCCGAAAAATAAATCCCTAAAAATTCCACACTGAAATGGAAGCGAGAAAATGTAGAAATGAAAAGAAAAGGCCAGGTTTCGCGATTAGACTCGTAAATACTGTTTATCGTTACGTGCCGGGCGGTTTATGAATGAAAAAGATAGAACAAATCCTACGTAAGAGGATGAGGGGCCACCGTTTCAAGCGAACCGACTAAGTTTTCCGAGACTACGGAATCAGTTGAAGATCAGAGGTGCAGTGGACCTGACATGGGCGGGGGTATCCCCTGAGAGGAGATAATCCTCTGGAACACTCGAGATGCGATCATTGTCCCACTCCCTCGTAACCTGTCTTCTTGTTTCTTCCCTCGTGCAACCCAGAGCCTCTTCTGAATCTCGAACGCAGCCGCGGGAACGTGTCATGTAATTTACAATACTGGCGCGATCTGAAACGTACGATATTACTCTGACAAAGCGACACGTGCATATAATTAATCATTAGCTACCAGCTCGTACACAGATGGATGTCCTTTTTGATGAATTGCATTTGGAATAGATTCGGATAGTGAACGCCTTTTCGGGTACTCATATTTTTCAACGCGCTGTAACGCCTCGTTGCGAACGTATGAAGATGTCATGGAGCATTTATCTTTCATTCTTCACCGCGCGGTGAAGGAGACCGGAGATCCTCGCGGGGCATTAACAGTTACGGTATCGTCGGCTTGAATCAGGAACGTTCGTATCCGAGCCGAGGTAACAGGTAAGAATGGAGCAGCGCGGCAGATACTATCACCAGAAGACACCGCGTGACGATTACTGTCAAACATTTCATCGACCTAACCCCATAGGGTGGCCCTGGATAAAATCCGCTTTGGGAACCCTTCGTGGTCTTGCAACGAGCCTCCTATTTTTCTCAGGGAAATCTACTGTTGCATCAATGTGGAAACGAAACACTGAAATTAATACCACCTTCTGTAGCTGCCTGTTTAGGTATTCAACGACAGCTGCTAGTCTTCTGGGAAAGTGATAAATCCGCTTTCCATAGGATATTTATTTGGAGGACCAGCTTGAAATTTATTTCAAAGCAGATTTTCTTGCCTTCGTATAATGTGGATGGTAGTGAACGCGGAAAATTGCTGGTCCGTCAGAAATTCTTATACGATTTACAACACCTGTTCCGTATATCACGAATATACCTACAATTTGCGAATTATATTCGTGGCGATTTTCTCCAGGATACCACGTGATACAATATTTCAAATGATTCTCAAGGCTTTGCAAGCTCCACGTCGCATCCAAGAGAGAAATTCTCGTTTATATGAGCTCGCGATTTCGACGGAAAGATATTTGGTCGCAGCAGGGGCCAATCCTGCTGCTCTCCCCCTTTCTTTCCCTTTTTTTTACTCTATCCCTCCATCTCTCCTTGACAAGAATTCTTGCATAAACTCGCATGTATTACGCGAAGCACATGCGTAATAGCGTTCATTGAGCTTTACGTAATTCATCGCGAACGCGAGCGATGGTGGTCAAGAACGATCTCGAATTGAATTTCCGCCGCGGTGGAATAATAGCGCGTGGCTTTGACCGCCCTTCAATTGCAATGGGAAACTGGCCGCTCGTGTAACGCCCGTAAACGAGACGCGTCCGTTTCACTTGGAACACAGGAACGACCGAATGAAAACGGAGGAAATAGAAAAGAGTTTGGGACAGGGTGGAGATGCGGCGACGCGAATGAAAATTGACCAGCACGTATGCAACAGCACATCCGGAAAATCATCGACCGAGGCGTGAAACGTACGCATCGATGCTGTTCCGGGCTGCAAAGTCAATGCAAAACTGACATGTCAGTAAAGAGCAACGTCGAATAGAACTGTCACAGGTCTGTTTAACACTATTTTCATTCATTTGCAATTGTGAATAATTCAATTAAAAATGAATTTTCAAGATTCGAAGAAATGAATGCAGAGCGTTAAAATTGAATACACACATTTATGGGTCGAATATCAAAGCGCAGTTCCCAGTTAATGTTTGTTGCTCTATCAGAATTTACGATTGCAAATTCTTAAACGCGCCAACCGCATTGTTAATAGCACTGCAACGCCTACATTCCATTCTTTTCACTAACAGTCGTTCACGTTAATACGAAATTACCCGTTTGTCTCGCGATGGATTACCTCGTAATTTTTTGGAGCTTAAGATGCTTCCGGAGGACCGTTTCTTTCCTCGTTTCTCACGAGGCACCGTTCTTCCGGGAACTTCCTCCGGAATCCTTTCCTCGGAAGGCCCCTTGTGGCTCTGTATCGTGTAAAACAACTAGACTGGAGCAAGTGTATCGCGTGATCCTAACACAGCGGGGGTAACTACTGTGCGCTCTTTCCTTCTCCGCGCTGTTGTATCGTTAATGCTGTACGTTTTCGTCTCACGAATAAAGCTTTTTCCACGTTTTATAGAGACGCTGGAGTTAAGCTCCGAAGGTTTTGTCGAAGGGATTAGATCCGGAGTGCTGGTAAAATAATTCTAGCTTACCGTGAAAATGTTTCTTCCCTTGGACAGAAGTATGGCGTTGCGCAGTGGCTGGTGCCAGTTCCGAAAATTAATGTCGATGGCAGAAAAATAAGAAGTTTCTTTACTGAAAAAGTGCCTTGCCTTAAGTTTAATCTAACGTTGTTGTAGTACACACGATATTCTGTAAAGCGCGTGCCACGCGTGTAAATCCTTATGCGAAGCGAATGATAACTCCGCGGAGTGGAGTGCACTCGTGTCAAAAGGGAGAATGAGGCACCACCAGGGAGAGGGTTGCTCTCTGGGCACGCAAGGAGATAGAGAGAGGTGAAGGGAGCCGAGTAGATTAGGTAAGAGGAAAAAGAGTGGCTACCCCTAAAGTGCTGTTGACGTTACTCCGTAAGATAGGACTCTTTATTTTTTTACTTCTATGGGCATACGCGGACTTGATGGCACTGAAATTTCGAGCCTCACTTTTCCTCCATGGTACTTTACGCGATGCGACTCTAACGGGGTCGTAAGGATATGCATACTTCAATAGGGTTGCAATTTTATGATCCCCTGACTCGAATTTCTTCGAACATGAAATAAACTTCCAAGACTCGTTTGTCGTTGCTCTTTTGTTTGTGCATTTGTATAGAAAAATTGGCATTATTGTTCTTTTCAGTGTAGACTTTCTTTGCTCAGGATCTACGGCACGGGGTTGAATTGAGTAGGGGTGGGGGGGGGGGGTTTAGTACTTGAAGTTCCACTGTTTAAAGCGGAAGTTCGTTAAAATAAAGGAAGGGTGAGGCTAAGTTTGACTTCTGTCGATTGAAAGTGGAAGTTTACAATCATGGTAGAGGTACTTTGATCGCGATATGAATTTTTTAATGTTCACGCTGCTTCGTGGGAAGTTTGTATAGGAAAATATATATTTGCATATCTTGCAATTTTAATTCACAGTTATTTAAATCAAACGCAATTGATGAAATAGTATTTCTTTTCCATATATTATGAGAATTTTATTCCGAAATTAGCAAACGTTAATTTAACGATTCATTAGCGACTATAATCTAATACGACGATACGAAAATTGCAGGAAAAGCGTAAGGGAAATTGAAGTGATTTAGCGTTTAGCGTTGGCGGAACAACGCGTTGCGAATTGAATCAATCAAATTCAATTAGATAGAAACCAATTAAAGAAACGAATGAATATAGCTTTTACTTAATTTAGCCAATTAAGTCGTGTTAGAAGTAAATGAACTTGTGAAAAACTCTCTGAAACTAACCACCGTTAATTCAATTTATATTGATCAGTATCACGTAAGCTTTTAAGAAAAATCATAATAAATACACATAGTTTAAAAAGACTAAATTACATATTCCTTGCTAACTTCCTATTTTGTTCAAGAATATTTTTGTTTCATGCCATGTGTCATTAGCCTTGGAAAACACGCGCGTTGGAGGGGAAACAATTCTATAAACGAGATGCAATCTATCGGAGTTAGCAGAGCATCACTCTATCAGCATACCATTAGGGGATCAAACGACTATCTTGTCTATCCGGCGCGGCGTCGAATCTATTATGGGTATTGTTTATCGGGTGTTCTAAAAGTACCATCCTCGGAGACATGGGAAGCCGGAAGCGAGGGCCAGCCACTGATTGCGCGCATACGCGTTCTCATTTTATCGGCCCCCCTTCCATGACGTGATTTTCCTTTTTCCTTTGCTGCGATCTTCAGCGAATTCATGCTGTCTGGCTTGAATCGCGTGTTTTTATTAATCGTAGTTTTGGAAGATTATCGACGCTCGATCGTTGCATAAACGCCGAATTGTATCACGTGCACAGCGGAAACATTGCGTCTCGGCTACTTACCTTTGCTAATATCGTCATTGAGATGCCTGGTGACTGATTGAAACGCCTACCATGCCTAATTCAGCACGTAACTAATTCCGAATGTGCGTAGTGCCCAGTCCTCGAGGCTGCTGAATGATGAACAATTTAATCGAATTGGTTTCTGTTCAAGAAAAAAAATCTGTTCCGTCTGATCAATGTCGCTCATTCGATTATTCTATTGTTAGAGTAAATTACGATAATATTATGTTCATTTTTATCGAAGTATAATAAGTCAAAATAGTTTTTCAGCTAGTATCTTCGGTCTGCCACTTTCTCATGAACTTAGACAACATACCAAAATTATTTAGTACTCATAGAAAATGATGCAAGCAGATTGACGTGAATTCTTGCGACTGTACGATTATATCATTGGCAAACACTTGTTCTCCGTTAAAATACACATGTCCACGTGTTTAAAATCTGAATGGTAATTCGAAGCAAATTACGAAGCAGCTACTGAATTACGTGACATAATAAGATTTCACTTTTTGGAGTTGCTTTCCACACAATTCGAAATAAAATGACTGAAATCAAGTATACTATAAAGATCGAATTGTATGATGGTTTATGTTTCCACGTTCATATTTTTGGCAGCGGTGTCGTAAAAGTTTTATAGCATTTCCACTCGGCTTATTGAATTGCGGAACATTCCTTTGTGCCTTGGGTATCGTATACCATTTCTTTCAAGTAGTGCGCCCTATGAAGGAGATAGATTATTTCAAATTTAAGCATCAACACGCCTCTATGGAGAGCAAGACATAGATTGAAAAGGCTCGAGTGACGCCAACGAATCACCGCGTGACAAGAACCAAGAACCCGTGAAAGAAACTCCAAAGCGATCTGTCGGCTCATAATTTGCTCGAATGCCAGGAATCATATGTGTGATTTCATATAAGACTTCCGTTACTCTACACAACCGGCACATACTAAGTAAAAAGTAAGAATAAAAAAGGATTCAACTGAGGTCCTCCGCGAGTCCATCGAGTTTCGCCATACACGCCACGTGTTGCTGCCTGTAGCGTAAAAATAACCAGGAGAGTCTTGCGCGATTACGTCAGTCGATCTCGTTGCTGTTGCGCGGGCAGTACCAAAAATTCCTGAAGCCCCACTGGTGGTCGCTGCCTCCACGCTTGTGTTCGTGTGTATGCGTGGGTGGTCTTCCGCCTCCCCGAAACTCACCGTTGTTCCTCGTAAATTGCCAAGATTGCTCCGAATGTTGAAGGACTTTTCTCTAAACTGGTTTTTCGACATGATCTATGGATCCTTGTGAACTCCAAAACTTTAATATCAAATTTCTCGATGATTATCTGAGAGTCTTCGTATTGCGAAACTGCAGAATTTGATTCTTGTATTTTCTATTTCGTGCGTAATTTTTGGAAAGGAGTAATTTCGATTCTGCTGCAACGCTGCTGATCTTTTTATTAGATGTACACGAGTCCGCGGTGATATTGAGGGGCCGATGGGAGGACTAAGCGGAACGGAAGCCAGTTTCTATTTGTTTAAAATTTTAGATGGATTTAACGAATGGAAATGAACGAGCTTGGTTTCTCTGGTTAAACTCATTTGCATACCCTCCAGAATCGCTTGATTGATGGGTTGATATGAAAGTTAGCGGAGGTTTTATGATTCGTTTTGTTAACTAATTTCTGGATACGTTGGAGTACGCTAATTATCATCTGCTTATACTTTCTAAGCTTCTAACTGTCAAACCAGTGTAAGTGCATTTACATACATTTCACTTTTGTATAAATAGTAGCAGTTTAACTAAGACCAATTTCGATGAAAACGAAAAGAAATATTGTCAAAGGCATGATAATCATATTAGTTATTCAATTTCATTTACCAATTATCCAGCTTTACCTGTTTCACTAGAGAAACTAATGTTTCTCTCATTCAACGTGAAGTCCACAAAAAGAAAAAAATACACCGAATCTCCAACGAATTCATTGGCATTTCGTTCACGTGGGCAAAGGCCGTAATTATAATTAAATCCCGCCAGGCTCGTTTCATTCCGCGCCATTAACATAATAGCGACAGTATTAGTACGCGGCTCGTGGCCACCATTTGGACAACCTTTACCCCCTCGTATATATTTGCACTCGTGTCCCAAGACAAATAAAACAGTTTAGCGATTCAATTACAAGCCGCGTCGTTTTCGCACCATCGGCAGCAATTGCGCTCCAACCGTGCTGGATTTAGTTTCGTCGTTGTTCGTCCTGTTATCGAGGCTTAACATTCGAACATTATTCGTGTGTTGAAAGTTGTTTAAATTGTACCGAATCACGGATAGTTGGAAAACGTAAGCCACGCTCGATCGAGCTTATATGAATGACAATATTGTTAAAAGCTGAAGAACGTAACGAAATCGTCGATTCATTGAGCAGCTATTCGCCAGGCGTTGCGTGGGCCGCGATACCGGCCTCTGTCCGTTTAGATAGCAAGCAACATCCCGGATGCTGGAATGATAACACCTCTTCCCCCGCATTTCCTCGCGCTCAATACGTATCATCCTCCGAAAATGACGGAGTTTCGCGTCCTTCGTGTTTAACTTGCCAAGGGGTCGCGTGTTTCACGCCACGATCGCTGGAACGCCAAACCAACTGCACCTGCACTTTTCTCAGAACACTTTTGAGATTTTATCTTATTGAGGCTTTCGGTAAATTATTTCTCGCAACGCTATTTCATTCATTTATATCTGCAATGCAATCTTATAGTATCTGTCAACGCCGCGGCTTCCTTTAATGACAAAGATCAGTTAGATGTTTTATGTCTAATAACAATTCAATAATAATGTCTAAATAAAAGGTCGCCACACGTTTTTCGTAGAACTGTTTCTCGTTCAATGATGCCTGAGTATTATTTTAATTCACGTGAACGTCCTGGGGCGAAGTATACAAGATAGACTTTACTATTTAGAACTTGTTGAAGCCACTCGAGATAGCTGGATCGTATTATTGGTATTGTTGATATTGCAATTAGCAATATTCGACAGCTAGAAACACGAGCGTCCTGTAATACATACATATGTATACTGCCGATACACTGTCAGTGACCGAATTCTCCGAAGGAGAGCCTAAAAGTGTTTGTTGCTATTATGTTACTCATAATCAGAAAACTCCACTTATCTAAAGTTTACAACTATTCATTTTATACTTCTCCAACACCTCCGATCGGAGAACTTTTTCCTTCAAGAACATAATTCCGTTGGAGCTCCGTTTGCGCCGCAAATTACATATTTCAACGTTCCAAGCCGTTCGACGAGACCAGGTTATCGAATTCTCCATCGTGATAGCTGTCCCCTCACGCGATGATCCTAGGAAGGCGCCCCTTCTCCGCGGCGCAGGAATTCCAAAAGGGCTGAGCGAAAAGGAGCAACTAGCGGAGGGAAGCGGCGAACGTTATCGAGCACATTTCCAGGGGGGAACAGCCAGGACAAGGGAATCGAAGTCGATCGAAAGCTTCGAAGCCGCGCTTCTACCTACCGCTAAACTTGATTCCACTCAATTAGCTCGTAGTAGAGACAAAGGGACTACCGACGGTTTTGGTAGTCGACGATGGATCCCTTTCCCTCCTTTTTATCCTCACTGTTTCCCCCCCGATGCTCGGGTTTTTCGTTTTCGCTCCGCTTCTCGGGCACACCGATTCTGATAGGGGAACGCTGTTTCCGCGAGCTCTATTCTTTTGTCAGATTAATATAATATATGAGGCTGTTGGCAGAGTAGCAAACGGTGATCTATCATGCTGTTGCTTGAAATTGTGCGTTGGACGTAAATACGAATATTTTATAAAAATCGTACAGTAGCTGGAATTTTATGCTTATCTTATTAATTATAATTTTTTTTTAATTTCATTTTTACCATGATAGGGGGCATACTGGTGTTATTTTTCTCTTTTCGCACTTCTTTTCTTACACTTTGGGACAAAAATTGCACCAAGCTGCGAGAGATTAAGCTCTCATCGTTTGTTGTTCAAGAATCTTGCAAAGCGATTTACGAATAAAATCAACGCAGGTTCTGTTTAAACTTCGCTGTACGTGTATGCGCTGGTGCTTTCAAAGAACACCGCATCAAAGAAAGTATATTTTGGGATACTCTTGATGGGGACAGATGGAAATTACATTCCTTGCAGCGAGGCCTTCCTTTCAATGAAAAGATCGAAAAAGCGTTTTTGTAGGCAACCGAATTCGTGCCATAGAAAAAACCTGGGAATCCCGAAAATTGATTTACCCATTGAAAATGGCTTACATTTTATTACCGCAAAATATTATCCTACCTGTCGCAAAGATAGAAATAATAACAAATAGACATATTGAAAAGAATCTCTACTTCAAGGGTATAAAAAGGGAGTCATTTATTTTGCAGGCATTTTTTCACGAACTCAATCAGACAATTTATAAATTGTCGGGTTTATGTTTAACCATTCTCTTCGCGGTGCTCGGTTAGTTCGGTCTATATTTCAATCAGGTACAACGTGAAACGGGTAGAAAATAAAGCTGCCCGTTCGTCGATATCTTTGCAAAGCTATTCACTGCGGCTGGACCAGAATTTGTGAGGGCGTCCCTTTGTTCTCCCTTCCCTTTCACGTGACTATGGTCAGGACACTTGTTTTTACGCCACCCGAGCGTGAAACTGGACGTGCTTTCGATGTTGGTGAGTAATGTTACCCGCAGTTTCGGATGCTCTCTTTCTCTGCAATATAAAAGCAACGGTATAATCGCGCTGCTGTCCATATAATATGAAAGCCTGTGGTCCTTAATGAAAGCTTGTATGAACGCTCGTATCGATTGATTTTATTATTTGATTGGCGTTTATTTCGTCGGCTATCAATAATTGCGTAAATGGGTGAAGTGCAATTTTTATCGAGCATTTTGTACCTGTTTAAAGATTTAAGCTTTTACGCAAGTACAGTGCGAGAAACGAGTCGAAGTGCGATCGTTTGAAGCTGATTTAATGTAGATTAGAAATTTTTAATGCAAATATTCTGCAACACCTGTTTGTGCGGGTTGGAAGCAGAATCCTTGCCTCTAACGAGTTTCCAACAGTCCCGAAGCCGTAAAAGTGACAGGAGTCAAGAAACTTCAAATATTTGGCTTTCGAAACTTACTTCATTATTCATGCCATGTATGAATTTAATGCGACATAAATAAAATCCTATTAGAGATTAAATTAAACAACCAAGTAGCAATGGTGAGTATTATTCAAATTTAATTACCAAGAGGGCACTGTTCATAGTAATGTAAATCTGTATTCCGAATTTGCATAAACCATTTATGCACGATGTAGAATATACATGCAGCTAAATACATATAAAAATTCATGGGTCTGATTATCATCACAAGCTGAAACATTTAAAACGTTCCAACGATCTGTGAAGTCTGCTTCGTCCATCACAATATCCGTAATTATTCTATAAACCAGCCTGCGATCCCCCATCGTCCTCATAGTCTCTGTTACTAAACGCGCGGCGTTCAATGGTTCCGGAAAGATGCTCGTTGAAACAAGACAAAAACACCGTTTCACGGAGCTGCAGGAATAAGGATGGGAACGGAAGGTTTCATCAGGCGGAGTAGAATCGCGATGACAAGGGTAGAAAACGAAGAACGCTTTACGCTGGAAGGAGGCGGATGTACCATATTCACCTGTCCTCTGGTGGAAAAAAGAGAACCCTTGGAATCGTTTTCTTTGCCTGCTGGCCAGCAGACAGCAATGAACTGGCTCTCCTCCATTTTTCCCCTTTGATGAAAATATTGTGCGCTGTCCCCTGACTGGACGCGTCTGTTGATTCGTTTCCCGGCGAAACGCTTGATTTCGAACATTGATCACTGCGCGCTTTGTGCAAAGGGAGCCTTCGAGGGACACATCGCGAAGTTTGATATTCTCGCCAGTTGGAATTGTTGGAAGATTTTAAGTTTAGTTGAAAGAAGAATATTCGAAGTGCACTTAGTTTCTGCACGATCTGATCGTGATCGGAAATTCATTAGTCAAACTTCTGATTGGTTTAGAGATAGCTGTGCAGTATCCTCCGAGTTGTCGCTGAAAACTTGATGAATTGCCTCATTCTATTGGCTTGCTGCTCCGAATCGTTTCTTTGTTCAACGACTGCCTTACGTTTCATCGATCACCAAACACTGTACCTATGAAAGTGCGGGTTTATGAAGTTTCCATCTGCGAAATGAGATAATTAGGCAATTTCGTGTGAAAATCCTTAGAGGAACGTACGTTATAAATTTATCTCTCAACTCTTCTACCTTGCTTTCATCCTAATGACTATTGTACATAGAATCCGGGAACCGCAATCTAGTTTCCCTGACCACAGTTCACCGTTCGACTCCTTTGTCCAACGACACAAGGAAGCCGCGCTATGTGGCAAGCAGAAGCGGGCAAACGAAAGAAAGAAGACCGCGGGTAACGCAATGTCGCTAATTAGCCCGTGCCCGCGGCCACGATAACGGGCTTTTACTTCCGTCAAATTGCCAATAAGTCACTGGTTTTACGTTCTCTTGTGCGCCAAGTTCTACCGCAATTTTTGCTGAAATCGCCCGGAGAAAAAGGAACGCGGCGAGTCGTCGGTACCGGTAAAACAATGATCGAAAGGAAACATCGAACGGGTTGGGTCAGGAATTCAATCGTCCCGTTTTTGTCGCTCCAAGCGGAGAAAAATTGCTGGCTCTCGTGTGGTCGCGTATTTTAGCTTTCAATTAAGTCGGCCGATTTATCGGGCTGCTCTTTAGGACCACCGAGCCTCTAAAGTACGAATCCATTCTCGATTCCCTCCGACTTCGATCGTTGCGTGGCCAGAGATATTGTTCAAATCCTAATGCGATTATATCACGAGAGCAGGATTAAGTCGCATCCAGCCGACCGATACTCTCCATTGTTCTCAAAGGATATACCAGTTTGCGATGCTGGAGATTAATAGTAATTGCTGAATTTAATCGCTACGAGCGCGTGCATCAAGCTCATTTCCGTAATAGGATGTTACGGCGATATTTGACTGAGTTCGCTCTCTTCTACGTCATTCTTCGTTTTCATTATTATTTGGAGAATGTAGGTCCTTTATTGTATGATACAATACTTTACTAAAATACGATTACTTCGTACGTTGGCCCAAACACTTAAAGTGTCCATAAAAATCATTACAGTATTTCACCTTTAAGAGATACTACCCATCCGCTAAACCCCTCGTAATCACTAAAACGACCAATAAATTAAGGAAAATTCGTTACCGTGTTTCCCATCGCTTAATTGAATGACACCTATCGCGATCCATCAGTGGTGGAAGGGAAAAGCTGCACTTGCATTAATATTCACGAGGACGGTGTACCGTGGTGTAGCGGAAAGTGCACGATAAAATATTAAACTTATCATGCCTCGGTGCCCCCGTCTGTCCGGTTAAAGAATTCCAAGTTAACGGCACGTCTCGGCCCATTTTCTAGACACCGGGGGGATGGTCGGGGCGATTTGCATCCCTGTTGAATTTTCGTCGTGCAAAAGAAATCGACAACGTCTGGATATCTTTTGTATTAATTATGGTGTTCATCAACGAAGGCAATGAACAAATTCAGTCGTGCGAATCCGAATTCGTAAAAACTGTTGCGGGCAATTTATCTCGCAGCGCGGTTGAAGGGAGTGGAACGGTAAATAGCGGGGAAAATGATCGATAGTAATTACTGGTCCTGTAGCTTCGCTTGGTACCGATAAACGTGCTAAATACACCGTGAAATATGGTGCAAGGGAAAAGGGCGTGTATGAAATATCTTTTCGCGTCTGGTAAAATTATGTTGGTGATTAGGTAATTAAAATTACACGCACAGCGTTCCATTTAATTTTTATGTAATCTCGATTTTTGTAAAGAACTTGCAAAGCCTTTTCTTTTATGTTTACATCACTGAAACGTCGAGACAACGTTTGAAGGCAAATTAAAATAATACAATCTCACGTTGCACGTTTGTGGATTATGCGAATACTTTTCTGGCGAATTCCTGGCAAGTTGCACAATATCAAACAAGATTCATAACTCTCCTTTCGCGCCGTTAGCACCCTGCCTGCATTGTCCCCGGTAATTACGCTTGATCAATCACAGGGAGGAGCTGGCGCGGATAAAAAGGGATCAGCTTCCCCGGTGCAATCGTGAAAATTACATGTCTCAGTCAGACGCTCGAATTACGCCTCGTGCGCACGTGTTCGTTGAACCTCGAAAATCATAGTCTCCAAATGGTACATCAAATCACGTTCCATTGCGGGTACATACATCGAACACAAGCGAAAACCTTATTCTTAATTCTACCAACAGGAACCACCCGTGGAAACGTTCATTAAAATACCTTGAGAAGATTGGCTTTGCAGTTAGCCAAAAATTGCAGCGATCTTCAAATATTCCATTGTCTGTATAAATCGATGTACAATGCAACTGAGATTCTATAAAGGTAGTAACGTAATAAGGGGGAGGCAAAGGATAATGCGATCGAATTATCAGAGTTAAGGGATACTGTTACGTAACATACCAGCAAGATAATCGTCGCGAAATATTTCATCGCGAATCGTTCACGAGAAACGAGACGATGCAACAGGCCCGTTTATTTTTCAAGTGAACTACAAAAAAAAAAGCAAACTCCGTTCTTGTAATTCTCTGTGCCCAATAATTAAAATCTAAAGAAGGCAAACAAAAATCAGCATGGAGCTATACTTCTAAATTTTTACAATTCCACGGTTAAACGACTTCATAAAAAATTAATTTCGTTCTCAAAATGATTTTGATTGTCCGAGCAAATGTGTACAAGAAACGTGCCAAAATCCACGCTGTATCCAGGCAATTATTAATAACCGATAAACCAATTAAACTGCGATCAGCACATCGTTACCCGTGAAACGGGTACGCGACGAAGGGAAACGCGGCTCCGTGGGCGCGATCAGATAGCATGTTGCACTTTCGCGTGCACGTACCGCCGCGTTTTTGCAGCTTTCGGTATTCTGCATATCGGTCGGCTACTAATTAGACCGATATCCGCCGTAGGGTGCGCCGCGATCCCATCGCGCTGCCGGGCCTTCCTTCTTTATCGAGATTCTATTTCATCCGGAGCACTGGCAATTTGCGGTTTCGGCACTCGGCTTCCTTGTAGCTCTGAGAAGCTGCGTTACAAGTCACGCGGATGTTGACGAATTTAGAGCGTCCGTGTTAAAGATATTTCATTAAATTCCTTAACTAATGAGGATTCTTTTTACAATTTCTTATTTCGAAGTTGTTTGAAAATTGTCGTCGTTCCTTTAGATTCTACGGCTTTGAATTGCAACGTTAATTAAAAGTAATGCTCGGCATTAATACGTACATTATTTGATTCTTCAAATCTATTCGTTATTCCCACAGTAGATTATTCTAAACGATTAGCCGTATAATGGGATGGTTTGCCGCTGTTCGTACTTAGTTTCCTCCGGAACGGACCTCCGGAAATTAGATGTAAAATGTTTGAACTTCGAGAACCGCATCGGATGCGCCATCCACACAGGCTTGGAGGATTGTTGTAATTGTTTCGACCTCAACAAGGGGGTCCGGCTCGTGTAAGCCAAATAACTTCTCTGTAACGAACCCGACCGTAGGAGATCCTCGTTAGAAGCATCCTAAATGCAACTCCCTTCGGTTACGTCGTTCTACATATTCATGCCGTGCTAAATCTCGTTCGATGCGAACCCCGCATTCTACGGTCGCTAACTTTCTAGCCCCTGTTCGGAATCTTAAAAGATGCCGCGTATCGTATTGCTTCGACATGCCACGATTCCTTGATTTCAAAGTTCCTCCTTGCAATGCGATGGAATGTTCAATAAAAAGAAAAATATTTTTGACTATTATTTTGAAGATTGCAAAGTTCTTTTCGTTGTCAATCTTTTTTTTTTAACGGAGAGGTGTACCATAATTGGGGAATATTTTTGAGAACCAAACAGCCATAGATTGTACATCCAAAAATTGACTTGATTTTCAGATACCGGATGCAGTAAGGATTGAAATTATTGCAAGTTACAACAAAAAAGACACGAATCATTTCTCCATCGATCACGCGTCGAAGCGTAAAGAAATTACAATTTCGTAAACGCGTTAGAATCGCATTATCTCCCGGCGCGGTCATTTAATTCCACTTAACATCAATTCCACATTTCGCCGTCCGATTAAAACTATCCACCGGGGACGAATTACTGCACCCACGAAGGCATCCAGACGTCAAGGCCGAGGGTCTATAAACCAGCCCTGTGTTTCCGTGAAACCGGTTTCCGCGCCGCTTCACGTGTGAACAGAAACATCACGAGAAGGTTTCGCGATCGTAATTAGACTTCTGAAAACTGCGTACCAATTAACACTCGCTCGGCCCCCCCGTGGTTTGCTGTCATGTTTTTTATATGCGCTCCTTGATCAAGTACCACGCACGTGCGGTTGGTTACAAAATTGTTACGGTCCGAAAGGACGCGAGCGCTAGAAATAATTCTCGAAGGAAGCTACGTGGCGCAAAATTTGTGGCTGAAAACAGGTTTCTCAGTAATTCATACTCGATTGGGACAAGCTTGTTGTTCTGCGGCCATTAAAACGCCGCATCTCGCATTGTTCCCGGCCAATAGCAGCGGTAAGCCACTTTTCGCTAAAATATTATGTCCCATCGATAGCGGAGCGCATTCTCTCCGACCGTGATACGATTCAACCGTTCGTATAGCGAATTGCTAGTACTATAGCTCCCGGGCAACGTTCCAAATCGGTGAACGATGCCCACTCAAAGGACTTACGCAACGATGTATACCGACGCAGCAGAGAAACACGTTCATTCACGTGTCGACGACCGCGACCGGTGCAATCGCTGAATCGTCCGACTCAAGATCCCTGCTCAAATGGACAAACTGATTTATTCGATTAGAATTGATATAAGTCGATCAGACACCTCTCGCGCCACCGATTCCCGATTCTCCGGTGACCCGAGGTGGCAGATAAATCAAGTAGCGAGTATCGCGACTAATTTATACAATTTCCACATAGAATGGCAGATTTATCGGTGGCGATCTCGCGGCGCGTGCTCGCATGTAAATAGCAAAGCTCGCGGCTACAGCGAAATAATTTATCACTCTGTTCGCGGCAGTCAGGAGCAACGAGCACCTCGCCCGTTCTCCCTATAAATCTCGCTTGTCTGCGGGAGAGAGCATCGACTCGATTACCCAGTGGCATGCTCCACTTTCGACTCCGGGAAGACTTACTTTCGTCAAGCGCGGAGGCGGGCCGCCTATGCTGCGGCGACGAAAACGACGCCGACGACTGTCTGGTTTCACGTAACGACACGTGTAACGTGTCTAGCCGTTACTGACGTAACGAGCTGCAGGACAAGTTCGCGGCGAGACTTGTCCTGGCGTTCACGCAAGAATCAATGTCTAGGTCGATTCAGCGATCAATTTCCTCGTGGGACGTCTCGCGTGCTTCGGCCCCGCTCCGTTTGATTTATCGTGGAAAATGACGGTGTAGCTTGTAATTAGCTTGCTGTTTCTTGGCTGGTGAATTGGTGGTTTTGCTGGACACCCGGTGCGATTGATACGTACAGGTGAATGACGGAAGATTAAATGTGAGTACGTTGTGACAGGGTGAAACGTGTTTAGCAGAAGTCCACGGTTAGGCTTGTTTAATATTTTAAGATAAATTAACATACATGTTTTATTACGTAGATTTTTATTAAACACTTAATATTCTGATCTTTGAGAATAATGAATGAATTGTGCGTTTGAATAAGAATTATTTTGTGCCGCTTGGTTATTAATTTATACTGTGACCTTAGTAAGTTGTGTAACGAAACATATTCTTTTCATTCCAGGTCGTCGGTGCTTCTTATATTTATTATAGGACTATGCGTGCAGGACGCCTTTGCGAAACACGTGAGTATAATGTTTTACAATTTTACACCTTGCCAGTTTCTTCGTTTCTAATGACATAGCGTGTCGAACCATGTATTACCTATTTCAATATTCCGCAAACATCTGCGGCATCTATTTTATCCTAATTCACCCCAGACAAACGAAGTTCGTTTCCTCTGCTTAAAGATCCGTCCATCTCAATATCATCCCCGAAATTAATCGAAAACATCCACACCGACGCTTGTCCAATCTCTTCCTTCTGTTATCTCAGAAATTACTTCCGCGAAATCAGTTTTACCGTTGAAAGAATCAGGAGCACTGGGAACAGCTTTCAGAGATAAATAGAGCTCGGCAACCCTACCAATGACGTTCTGATTCCGACAATTTTTACTCGCGTAAGAGATGTCGAGGCGAGGGGAGAGAGAAAAAGAACGATCAGATGGACGATCATATAACAAATATTCGCGCACGAAGATCTAAGAGTCTTTGGAAGAAGGTTTTCTGACGGACGGTGAAGAGAATAGAGGGACGGGGAACGATAATCTCGTTACATGGCCGCTGTTACCGCCGCTCCTTTTTTTTCTATTCTTTACGCGCGTACCTACACCTTGCATCCGTCTTACACGAGAAATAACTCACCGGAGGAATAACTCGGGATCGTGTTACCCCCTCTGGTCCTTTTACGAGGCGCTTCGCCTTTTGAATCGCGCCACTCTTTCCGCGTGTTCCCCGACGAGTCCTGCAGGCGCAGCGTTTCGTTTCCAGGAACATGGATTGATTAATTGCTCTAAAGATTTGCATTTTATAGAGGTAGCGTCAATTGACACTTAGAAAAATTGTATTCAGAGTTTTGTGTTAAAAATGTAGTCAAATAGTTGGAATGAATGTACGCTGAGTTTGATACACGATTCACTTGCAATTACGTACAACTGCATAAACCTTAGAATCTAAAATACACTCTTCCTCTTTCAAAGCCTTTCGAACAATTTCCTCCTCAAAACTTTCCACCGTTGCTTCAATTAATTATCACGGTATATTACAGCAACGAACATCATCGACAGTTCTCGCTCCATTTTCACGATTTCAATCCCATTACATACACCAGGGAAGAATGTTCCACGATTCGGCAGTGACAGGACGGCGAGAAACGTATAAAACACCGACCCGTCTCCGTCCGCCGCGTCCGAAATCGTGTCTGATTCGCGGCTGTCACGGTCTTGTCACGCCGCGCCGATATTTTAACCGACACCGGGAAATTACGTTTATAAATCCAGGCGTGCGGCTGCTGTTCGAAAAAAAAAAAAAAGAAATGGAACATCCCTCGACAGCGGCAACGAGATTATATCACCGAGGAGAGTGAGAGACCACGCAGACGTATTATGGCTTTTTACCATCAGCAACGACCCTCTTAGCAGTCCGCGTGGCTAATCTGAGTTAAGTGGCCGTTAGGAGCCGAGAAAATCTTGAAAACGCTCGTGCCAATCTCGCTACAGTTCCCCGACTGGCCTTTAGGATTCTTTAGACGCAGGATGAATACAAACGATCCAGCGAATCTATCAGGTGATCGAGCACACTCGGATCTTTGAAAGCGAATGTTAATGATAGGCAATCGCGTTCGATCTTAGTGAAAGCGTGTCTTCCATAAATTTCTAATTATTATGTAATTTGGTCTTTCTTTGTGGCGGGTGTATAAGAGCCTCCAGAAAGTCTTGCACTCATCTTGCTTTCAGTATCATCCAAGCACCGTCTATGATACAGGCGCAAAAAAAAAATGAAATCCAAAAATCGCTCGTTAACGCATGATGGCTTCAACGACGGCTCGTCAACGACGTAACGCCGCGATAAATTCAGGACCGTGTCAGAGACATTCCCGTTTGGGTTATCGGGCGATCTCGGCCAGGCGGAATTGTCGCGGCAATTCGAACGATTCGCGCGTGGTTCGTCTCTGCGAACTGTCGGACAGGCGGGATGTATACGCGACGATTATTTTAGGGAAAGGCGTGGCGGTGCGAATTGCGTTGGTTCATGATTCATCGACTTGCCCCGACGTGACGACGTCAACTTGCCAGAAGCATTTAATTAACCCTTCTCGGTGCAATCTCGTACGACGGGCTTTCTGCTTCCAGTAGTGACCAGACGTTGCTCTCCAAGCATTTGGTGATAGGTTTCTAACTAAATATCATCGAAAATCCTGAATCAAATATACTCCGCAAAAATCAGCGCTATTCAATAATTCTCCAGTTTGATTATCGTCCAAGGCATGCACGTGCTCATCCATTCGATGTTTCGCTGCTTTGACTCATATGAAGCATCCATCGAACTCCTGTGGATTTACCGTTTCGACGAAGATGAAACTTCCTACGAACGTATCGAATCACTTTCACCCTAAAATCATCCGATAGCGCGATTAGTGGGTAGTACCGAGGCGGTGAACGAAGAACGAGTTCGATAGGCGTACACGATCGAGTAGCTTAATACACTGTCATCGAGATTATGTTAATCTCGGCGCGGAGGAAGCGGCGGCACGGCTGAGTTATTCGATCGGTCGCAAAAAGCCTCTACTGCGGATCGTTGCTCCGAGATATTGGATTATGTTTCGCTGTTAACAGGTTGCGTTTCGTATCTCGCCACGGCAGACGTGCGATGTTCCGGAGCTACTGCCACGGCAAATCGGCTACGGTACCGATCGCGGAACCGGGCGCGATAGACGGTGTCGTCATTTCCAAGCCTTTATCTATACCGATCGTGTCCGGTTTTAGTGGGTCTGCGATCAACGAATGAGCAAAAACTTCGTGAAAGAATCTGACTGGAATCAAATGAAATGGAATTGGGATAAAATGAAACGTAATTAGAATCAAAAAATTGTAAAACGATGAACTTTCAAACGAATTGGTTCCAAAAGTTAATAACGCCTCGCAAATCGCTTAAGTCCTAGCTACAGCAATCCTTTTGCTGCGATCTTGATTGCAACACTTACGTTCCTCTGAAACTCCAATGCCATTCAATATCTCATAAATCCTTCGATGTCCAACGATTTCAAGATAAACGTCTAATCCTGCAAGGACTGATCGATGCATGCAAAGTCATTGAACGACAGAAGCAATTCCTCGCTGCTCTTCATAGTCGCTTGGACAACAGGATCCTGCAACGGGGAAGCGTCAAGCCGCAAAGGTGCGGACGTTGCACTTCCTCGACGCGTAACCACCTCGTATTAGCATAAATTAGCCGGCCGTCCGTGGCGCGTCGTAAACTTTAGCAATTGCAAGGTCCCCGCTTTGATGTCAGAAACGCTCAAACGATCGCCCTGCCTTAATGCAGTCACGCGTATGCCGTGGAACGTTGCCGGGGTTAAACGCATTCTTTCGCGCAATTCGTGTAATTGTGGCGTAGCGATCACGCGTTCCCAAATGCTCATTCGAAGTGAGCGCCGCCGGCTAAACAGACCATTAAATAATTTATGCTCCGATTATGCAGTCCACGTTCCTGGCCATTCCAATTCCTGGCCAAATTTTGTTCGCCTAAATGCAGAAATTCATTAGGCGGTAGTAAACTTTCCGGATTATCATATTTGATTATGATAGCGAACAGATATTCATGCTTGCACGAAACTCCATCTTCCTTCTATGTTGTATTTTACTGTATTTTTCTATTTTAACTCTGATTCAATTTCATTCGTGTAAAAGCGTGCGAAACAATTAGTACCTTCTTTGATATCGATGCTGGGTCCGGGTTCAGCGCATTTGGCAATTTTCGGGAAAACACGACGAGAGAACCGTCATTCGGTTCAATTGCGACAAACAGAAATAGCGTTTGCCGCGTGAATGCCGCCGAACAATTTAGCCAAGACACGTCTGCCAGTCTGGCGCAGAAACGTGCTGCACGATGATGTAAAACTGTGCGTTAGTCACCGCTTAAGGAGACGTTTAATTACTTGATTTATCGCGGGCTAGTCGCGATCGCGCCTATATTGCTGTGAGAATCACCGGAGACCCAATTTTCTTCACCAATTTCTTTTCAGACGTTCCCCTTATAGCCGCGGCGTGAGTCATTGATCATTCTGAAGATCTCGGAAACTGTACCGCAGCTGCTGAATGAATCTTACGACGGATCGAGTAATGGGGTGAATTGAGCATACGATTTCTTGCGAACCTCTCGATGCAGAGCTTGTGTATTTTCTTTCACGATAGAGCTGTTATATGGTGAAGTGTTTGAGTCCATTCACTTTCGATTTATCCACGAGTAACTCACCCCGTCCGGGCGGTACTGTGTAGAAAAATAGGGGAACGTTAGGGGACGCATAAATTATTCCGTCTAAGAAGAGACTCGCGTTTTAATCCGCACGTTTCCCCGCCGGTAGGACCTCTCACAGAGGTGTTTCGCAGCATGGAATCCCGTCGACGGGTTTTATAGTCACCCACGTCGCAGACGTGCCATTATCATCGTCGCGTGTGCATTCTCACGTTACGATCCGTGCGACAAACGGAGCTGCTCCGCCAGAGGAAGAAAAGCGTAGCTGGCACGTTGTCTCGCGCGGAAACACGCGTCTCTTCTAGGCCCATCTGTTCTCCCACGCTCCAAAAAAAAAACAATTCCTGTACAGCTGGAGAAAATTTATTTACAGCCTGTCGGCGGAAATCTCTTACTTCTTTTTTGTATGGCTCCTCTGCGGAAAGAAAAAAGTGCGATGAGGAAGATACTACTACCTTTGAAGCTCAAACGGTTCTGCTGAAACAGCCTCCGCGATGCGTTTCCAATTGTAGAAATCATCTCTGCGAGACAGCGGATAGACGCCGTGACGATTTCGTAGAATTAAATTTCTTTTCCAGAGTAACATTTCAAGATTCCCCGTTTCTCGTCTGAAGTGCTTTGGATTGGAGAACGTTTTAGAATATTGCGAACTATAATTCTCGACGTTTTCCGGGATTTCAAATCGATGAATGCGATCTGTGGTAAGGGAGGACACGATGTATTGGGAAAGGAAAAAGCTAACATGTGTTGAAGTTATGGGCTCTGGTGATGTGTGAACTACTTGAACATGTGTCTTCTGTCTCGAGGGCTTAACAGAAGCTCTGTGTCCAGATTTCTTTTTGAAGACACTATTTAGGCTTAGGGACGGGGAAAATCAATTAGCTTTAGTAGCAAGTTCATTCACCTCTTCGTCACGTTATCACGTGTGCCTTCCAAGCGTTTGGTACGTGCGACAACTGTGACAATCTATAATAACTTTCAAGTTTTCCAAGAAAAATGAATGCTTCCTCGCTGGTTCATTAGTCACAGCCAAGTATCGGCCGGATGTACACCTCGATCAGGAAACTTTCCAAATTATTCCTCGATGTTACCTCAGCCCGCGAGACAACTTTGGATCAGCTACAACTCCTGCAACTTACTTCAAAGACCAATAATCTCAAAGGGGCGGATATCGACGCCCGTTCCCCGCGAGACGTGTAACTTTTCGTTTCCCTTTGACTTCCGATAAAGGCGCAAATATTCCGGATCCTAAAATGAAGCACAGACTCCGAAGTATCATAGATCCGAGGAAACAATAGAAATCGATGCGCGAGTAGAATCGTATCGGAGAGAAAATGTTCAAGGAAAGGGGGGAAAAGTGGCAAGCTGTAATTTGATTTGAAAACGAGAGGGCATGCACTTTACAACCAGCCAGTGCAAACTGCCTTGGAGCCGTGCCAGAAATAGTCGACCGGCGAAAACGTTATGCGGGGATGCTGCTTTAAAGGTGAAAGAAGCGCGATAAATGGAAAAGATGTAGGAGAAAAGCGGGAGAAGTTCCAAGATCGAGCGATTGTCGCCCCATTTGCTTGGATATTAATCTCCAGCTTTTCTTTCTGGGTCAACCGGGGAAAAGGTACGCTGACTTGCCGCGATATTTTTCGCGAGTCTTCCAGCTTACGAATGCGAAAGTGGAAAATGATCGGGGACGCTGTTCTTTTGGTGGAAGAATTAAGAAAGGCGGATGATGATGCTTTAATTCGTTCGCGTTTACTCATTGTGCTGTTTCTGCTACGTCAAATTCAACGAATACCAACCGTTATCAAGATGCTGTTTCTGAAACAATGTCTCTCACAATTCCATCGTTTCCACCGAGACTTATTCACGAACGCGCGATCGGAAACCTAACACTTCTCGCGGCTGTTTAAACGCGATGCTATCCCATAAAGCAGTCGGGCGTACACTCGCCGGCAACGATAACGTAGTTCACGTTTCACCCCCTTTCGTAGCTGATCGTTCATCACACGTAAAAGCCTATACCTTATCGAAAGCAGGCGATAAGGGGATCACACCCACGTTGCTCCCCACGAAGGTCGTCACCCGTGGCTCCATTGTAACGCGAGAGAGCTGCAGGTGGTCCGCAGGTGAATAAGAAGGCACTTAAAGTGAAACGCTGCTAAGCGTGTTCCCACGTCCTCCCACCGACCCCTACGATACTCCCAGTTACCCTTTACGGACCAGTTTAAAGCGCCGCGGTTCGAAGAAGCGCCGTGGTAAACGTGTATTCGTGATTCTGTTGCAGCATCACGTAAAGCTGAGGCACGAGAGACATCGCAGACAGCATGGAGAGAACTATCTGCCGAACAGTTATGTGCTGGACACGGACGAGCCTGAAGGGGGAACATGGGGACCCTGGTCGTCGCCTAGCTCGTGCTCGAGGTCTTGTGGCGGCGGCGTCTCTCACCAGACTAGACAGTGTCTTGATATAGAGTAAGTATAACGCGTGATATTTAATGATTGTTTCATCGTATGCTGATGTTCATGTCATTCAAGAAAAAGCCTAAAGAGTTTTTGAAAATAATCATGAAAATGTATCTAATGTAATAGGTGCAACAGAAAACAGGAGAATGGGAAAAGATACTTTTTACAATATTAATAGTAAGTCTTGTCGCGGAATTACGTAGCAAAACGATGTCCCTCGCCTCCTAATAAAACAATCATTTTTTTACACCGTTATTTCTCACTAAGATGGGTTTGTTCAAATTCAGCCCTCTTGAGTTTATCACACTCGCAGAATTTCTCGCGGAATTTTTCGACGGACCAATCGACATGATCTCTCACGGTGAATCCTTTATCTGGAGGATTTGCTGGGCCAAGATTAATCGTCGCCACTCGTCTAGGTTTCCCGTGCTGTTCTGAAAAACGGATTTTTAGGGATGTCCGTTTGATGGGAAGACTGGAGGGTTCAATTGCGAGTTTCTTACGTAAATAAATTGCGGAAAGCAGGAAAGATGAAAGCAACAGGAGAGGAATAGATGATATCTCGGGAAGAAATCGAGAGCGATCTGAAGGCTAATTACACGTTCGGCGTATCGAGAAAGCTGGCTAAATCGTATCGTGAAAGCACACGGAGCTGGGAATGACCTCGCGAATCGTGATGTGTGGGGTCAGGTCTAATCGCGTGCCTTTTCACGCTTCTTTTCAATTTACTACATACGTGTACCTGGAACTCGCGTCAGGTATTTCGAAACGAAGCGGAGTTCCTGCTTTTAGCGCAACTTTAGAGAGTGTTGCGCCTTAGATTAATTTGGAGCTACGGAGATCGATTATGCGAAAGACGAATCTAGTGGCTTGAAATTACCTGGATAAGGGAATATTGTCCGGGTAGCATTTTCTAAATCAAATCTTTTGATACTACCCCAGATTTTTATTTAATTTCATGTTCCTATCATTTATGATGGAAGGATGGTGATTGGATTTCATAAAATGATTTATATAATAATCTATCAATTTCATGAAAAACTCAATCCCTAAAGAAATTGTATTTGTTGCAGTGATAATGGCTATAGCAGGTGCACCGGTGCGACGAGGCGATTCTTCTCTTGTAACATACAGGTGAGTGTGATATAATTATTGATATCTTTTTGTACAGCTATAATCCACAATAATATCGATATCATTACTATGTTCAGAAAATTATGCTGACGCAATACTGGTAACATATAATAACATTCATTTAACTTCTCAACATCTGCAATAGAAACAGTCATTTTCTGACGCACGTCTCTAACCATTAGAGATGTTAGTCAATTTCTCGATAAAATGATTTATGCCATTATTTAATTCAGTTCGTTAAATGCCAGCCGCAGTCTAGATGATCTCTGACCCCACGACGACGCTTTTAATGACGCCCGTCGATTCCTGTGTGGCCCATCGAAAGAACGGCACGTTATCGCGCCTTCCTCGTCTTCCTCGTTTAGCCTGAATCGATTCAACTATTATTCTTGGCGCCTCGATGTTCGGCACACGTGGCATTACCAGTAGAAGTCTCATTTAAAGGCACTCAATCAAAGGGATGCTGCTTATCACCCTTCGTTTCTACTCTGCCCGCTTGATTTTGACAAATCGAACCAGCGAGCGATTAATCCGTTCGATTTTTGGTTATCCCACGGTAAATTGTAGGTGAAGCTGATTGTTAATTAGTCCCTTCTGGGAAACGAGAACACAAAGATTCCAGTTTTAATAAGGAAATATGTAATTTAAAATTAATAAAGTGCAGAATAAAAGTGCATTGCGCTTTTAATTTTTATCGTACCTACGTCTGATATCGGATTAATTGATCGTCGATTATTTTCATCCAACTTCGTACTTGGTACGTTCTGTTCATAGACGAACTATCGAACGTAAACAACAGAAACTTTAAAGTATCGAAGCGCATTGTTAGCAGTTGAAGCACTACGGTTCAAACGATAAACCCAATTTTTGTTCCAATTATCGACCCAACTTTGTAGAACAGAGTTTGAAAAATTGCATGGTGGTTCGAACGAGCTTTTCCTTTTGTTCCAAGGATTAATTTCCCCGCCGCGCATTGTCCATGGGAGTCTCTTTCAATTCCTCCCGACAATTGAAGCCGTGTCGCATGAATTTCGATGGACGCTCCAATCGGACCGCCGCGTCGATCCTCTTCGGCTTTAATGTAATTTTCCCGAGTCACGAACACCCGATGCAGCCAGCTAAGGCAGAGAAAACTGCTTCGGGGACAGAACCACTTGCTTAACCCTCGTCCGCTTCCTGCCGAAGGGCAGAGATCGTCGGTGAAAATGTATTTCTGAGAGTCACGTAGATATCATAAAGTTATTCTCGTCATATCGCGAAACTTGTGGCTCCTTGATTCACTTTCCCCACTAAATCGTTCCGCCTTTATGCGTCTCATCGCCCTGGACATTTTCATACAATCGCTTCCTTTCGTAAAATCCATTTGCTCCTGCGTGATTCGAGCGGAAGGATATACGTAATTACATTGGTAAATAAAGTCCAATTATCGCAAATTGAAATATCGATTATTGGAACAGTACACGAGATATTCAAAAGATTGAAAATTCGGAGAAATTTCAAATGCTGTACTAATAAAATTAGAAGAATGTCTATGATTCACGAATTTTTCTCACGCATTATCCCTTTTTCAATTTCCACAATTCCTTTGTGAGAAAATTATACTTTCCTAAATAAATTCGTAGAGACAAAACGAAACAAAAACAAAACAGATACTTATTAAATTATTTAACACAAATCTAACGCATGGATGTTCACCCTCTAGCTATTCTTCTCCGTTTAATCATCCCTCTTCCAAAGTAACGCCCCACAACACGGTACATCTCTCGGGGGTTGAACGACCGTCAGGCCGCATGGAATAACAGGGACGGTCCATTTCTCGGTGCGAATTACTAGTCGCTACAAAAATTCCCCCAAACACAGCTTATTGTTCTGGCTCCTTTGTCCTGGCATCGCGAACCATTTCGTAATTAGTAACAATGCCTGCCGGCTAAACAGGAATTATTGAACGACGGGATCTCTCCGGGGACTTCGGAGGATGAATACACCGGCTGGCCGGAATAGAAGTAGAAATAAACGAGGCACGGGAAAATGGCCTTGGGGAAAAGGGTGAATTCCTTTAACGGGACAGACCTCCAATTAGGAGTATCGGTAATCGCATGAAGATTCGATGGAGTATTTGCGATAAGAACTATCATTCATTTTCTCGCTATCCTTTCTAATTTCTAATTTACAATATAATAGTGTCCATGAGGATTCTAAAGGTTTCTTCGACCTTAAAACTTCAAGGTCAATCGCCAGACCAGGCGTAACCGGACAGAGAAGGGTTACTGTATAAATCAGAAAGGTCACAGGAGTTTTGACATCGTTTCGGGTTTCGCGCTCGACATTTTTCTTCTTTTGCGGTCACCGAACAGCCCCTGTTTCTCCGGCGCACCACCCCGCCCGGTATCTCGTGTCCCCCGTAAGAAGTTCACCGTCATAAATCTCTGTAGTGTATCCTCGCGTGTTCCGTACCAGCCCCGCCGAGATATCTATTCGTTCTTTTTACCTCACAGTCGATTTATCGGCATTACCCGAATAAACACCCCCTTACTTTTCTGTGCTGTTCCTGTTTTTCTTTTACAACGCTGCCCCTCGGTGGCGAGCTATATAATTTTTACGAGTGACGTAACGACAAGGGGTGCTGGATTGCTGTAGGGATCTGTGATATTATCGAGGCTCATCGAAACAGTGCTTTCTTGTTTGACTAGCGAGCACGACGCGGGTGTTACAGGTTTACTCGAAGGGTGGAAAGGAAGATCTGATTAGAGATCTGCCTTTCCTTTCATTTGTATCGCAGAGCTTCAGCTTTATTACTCCGTTTCTTTTTTGTTGTTCAATCCCTTGTGATTAGGTGGGATCCATGCTCTTTGATTTGGGCCGGGTAGTTTTAATTGGCTCGTAAAAATATGCTTCTTCATATTTTTCGTCGCGACGAGCTCAAGTAAATTCAAGCGTCCCAGTTCAGATTGAACGGTATTCAAGTTTCAAAAACTTTAGCGAGATTCTTTTTGTAAAATCCTCGTCTCTCTGATTTCCGGTTTAGGAATGTCCGGGTCAGCCAAAGGATTTCCGAGCGGAGCAGTGCGCGCAATTCAACGGCGTACCATTCGAAGGAGTCTACTACGAGTGAGTATCGAGAACGACCTCCCTGACGAGATCTGTCAGCGTATCACTGCAAATCATTTTGCGATCGCAACGAAGTTTCTGGTTTCGCAGCGAATGCGATTTATCGTCGACGTTATATTCGACAGTAGGGAGCCGTGGTGAATATCCAACGGGATGTAACGATCATTCAGAGCTGGGCTAAACATGTAAATTCAAAATCGATGCAAGATTTCCCGGCGATGACATACGAAACATGAATTGTTTACTGGAAATACGAGAAAATAAGAGTAACGCGAGTTAGAAAGGATTTCTCACATCCTGGTCGAATTATATGTATTTAAAGCACAGAAATATAAATTAATTATGCTCAATTTATAACACGTGACACGTTTACGATCAATTTTAAATATTGACGATAAATTCAGAGTTTGTCCCTGGTGTTCAATTCAGGATATAGGAGGAATTTAACCTACGAAGACCTACGTAGTTTCATATTGTAGTTAATATTAATTCTTGGCCCAAAGCTCGTTTGCGTTTCGTTGTAGATGCACATTATTCGGGCCGGTGAATTAATTTTAGAGCGCCCAGAGGATGGGCTACAGTAAAAAAGCTATCTAGGCCCATTAAAGAAATTGGAGCTGACCCATCTGTTTAAGCTTAGACGCTGAAAATGATGAAGACTGACGTCATCTTTCTACTTCTACATTTTGCAGATTGAAAGACATTCCCTTTCACAAATCCACGCGAGGTGGAAACACTTTTACAATTATTTACATTCTTCTACATTTTCCTAATTTTCGTGTCAAGAGAAAGCAATTAGTTATCGAGGGCATCAATTGCGATCGTCAGACCACCGCAGCCTAAAGTGGATCCCAGCGGTAATCAATCGATTAATCACGCGAAATCGTTTGCAGATGGATCCCATACACCGGTGGGCCGAACAAGTGCGAATTGAATTGCATGCCTCGTGGCGAGCGTTTCTTCTACAGGCACAGGCAGATGGTGGTCGACGGGACGCCGTGCGAAACCGAGAAGAACGACGTCTGCGTCGGAGGCAAATGCATGGTGAGTTAACGATCCTCGATTCTTTTATGCGGGACCAACGCGAATTCGTTCCCGTTCCTCCGACCCGTCCTGTTCGCCGAGACGATCGAACACAAACGATGAAAATATATAGAGTCTCTGTTAAAATAAGGGGACTACAGTGACAGGTGGTGTGGGTCAATTCTGTTAACAATTTCTGTTTAATTGTTAGCCCGTTGGATGCGACATGATGCTGGGAAGCGAGGTGAAAGAGGACTCTTGCAGGGAATGCGGCGGTGACGGGTCAGACTGCAACACCGTTTCCGGTTTGTTTGACACCGACGATCTTCAAGCAGGTGTGCTGGAAATTTTTTAAATACACTATTTTCCATAAGCCAATTGATAAGAAAAATACGACGAGGGAGGAGAATAATAATCATAGCGATTGCCAAAGCGTAATTCTTCTCTTATTAAATCCATATTACTTTATCATCTTCCTGTGAAACATTGTTTAGGGTACGTCGATATCTTGCTCATCCCCAAAGGAGCAACGAACATAGTTGTGAAGGAGATCGAACCATCGAACAACTATTTAGGTGGGTAAAATTAAATGGCGTGCACGAAATTTTGATTGTCTTATGTGAATGCTAATAAATATGCGCTCGTTATTTTCTATCGTCAGCTATTAGAAACACTTCGGGTCATTACTATCTAAACGGAAACTGGAGGATAGATTTTCCGCGAAGCCTGAAATTCGCCGGGACCATATTCCATTATTCCAGAGATCCGCAAGGTTTCTCGGCACCCGATACCATCACCGCCTTGGGTCCGACGAGTGAGCCAATTTATGTAGTGGTGAGCGAATGACAATGTTACGCGATCGATAATTGCAAAAGCTATTTCCTGTAAAACAAATGCATGTTCTTTACTGCAAAAGTTTATTTACATGGCTAAGCATCAACGTACATACAACATTAATCGTATAATGTCCGATAACACGAAGAGCTAATTAACGTAATTGATGTTGGCAGTTACTCTATCAAGATCACAACGTCGGTGTGCACTACGAATATAGCGTGCCGAAGAGATTCTCGCATCAAACCGACGCGGACAGCTACACGTGGATAACCGACGAGTTTTCCAGCTGCAGTGCGACTTGCGGCGGAGGTAATATTTTCGAAATGGATCCTGTTATCTAAATATATCTTGAATGTAACCAATAATCGAATAGCTAGCGCTGTACCGAACACGGTATCGGTTTTAAATTTGATAGGGCAATTTACCAGCGGCCGGATGCCGGGGTTCGAGGAACGTTTATTAATTAATCTGGTCTTTGATTATTCTGCGGTCCATTGTACGTTCAATTAATCGATCGAATTAAGAGTGAAAGTTGTTCGTCTTCCTTCCCAAGTTGGAGCAAACGATTTACTACTCTTAAAATTAAAATAAACGTTTAGGAAATGTAAACGCATTTTATCCTGCTGTTAATAACAATGATATTAAGAAAATTAACCCTTTGTACTCCAGGTGTTTTTCATATTATTGGTGTTTCCCGTAATATGAATATCTCAATACCAGCGCTCCTGGAGTGCAACGAGGTAATAGTTAGATTCTCGTGCAATCATATGAAATTATCATCCCCCAAAGGTTATCAATCGAGACGCGTGGCCTGCGTTCGCAGAAGGGACAGTTTACCGGTGGATGAGAGTCTCTGCGATCCGCAGATGGAACCAGCCGACACAGAGGCCTGTAATGTGGAACCGTGTCCACCTGTGTGGGTGGAGGGCGAGTGGGGCCCTTGTAGCAAGCACTGCGGCGAAGGAGGCGAGCAGACCAGAGAGATAAAATGCGAGCAGGTCATCTCCGGCGGAATCCCCTCGGTGGTGGACGATAGCCAGTGTCTGGAGAAGGTGGGACCAAAAGGGCCCACCAGCCAGGAATGTAACAAGGGCTTGGCGTGCCCGCAATTCCACGTCGGACCATGGAAACCGGTACGAAATGAAAGAAAGATTAAAATGAAGATATTACTTCTGAAATTGATTGATTAGTGCGTTTGGAATGATTGATCTAATAACTCAGGGTTTGCTAAGGTAAGTTTATGAAAATGAATGTCCTTCTGTTCGGCAGTGCGACCATTTGTGTGGCCCAGGCAAACAAATTAGAAAAGTGACGTGCTATAAGAAGGTGGATGGCAAGATTCAAGTACTGGAGGACCAGGCCTGCGAGGGAGATGTTCCGGAGCGTGAGAAACCTTGCGAATTGAGACCTTGCGCCGGCCTCGACTGGGTCACGTCGGATTGGAGTGGAGTAAGCTCGCGATACTTCTCGTAATACCACACAAAACCTCTCGCTATTTATGTAAAAAAATATATATCTGGTGAAGAATAGAAGCTTGTCCATTTAAATTAAAAAAAGCCTCCCATTTTTTTGTTTAAATTACGATCATTTCTTTTTGCAAATTGATCGTGCGACACTAATCGAATTTTGTCAGTGCGACGATACGTGCGGACTGAGTCAAGAGACCAGAACGACCCACTGTGCCACTCAGGATGGAACCGTTTATCCGGATGAAAAATGTGACGCGGAAACGAAGCCGGAATTGATACGAAATTGCGAGAGCAAAAAGGAATGCGAATTCCTATGGTTCACCTCTCAATGGAGCGACGTAAGTTAATTGCAAAATCCAGAAAATATCTTTTCACTCTTATCTTTTGAAAAAGTTTTACATTCACTATATTACATACAAATGGACTAATCGTTGTCGAATGTTATTTTGAGAAAATTTGTTTTTGGTATTAACAGTGTTCAGCAAAATGTGGGTCAGGTGTACAAACGCGCAAGGTGTTCTGCGGGACGTACGGCGATGAATCAGTGAAGAAAGTGCCGGACGAGAAATGCGACGCGAGCAAGAAATTCAATGACACGAAAAACTGCACCGCCGAGGAAGAGTGCAAAGGTGAATGGTTCGCTGGTCCATGGAGCAAGGTAATATATTCAGGGAAATGTACCTACATTATAGTACCATTGCATTTCTATCTTGCATCAAGATTCAACGGATCAAGGCCGTTACTCTGAGGAATCTAGAAAACAATTCATACTTTTGTTTCCGTTTGGAATTCAATAAGTTTATAAATAATTAAAAAATTACAGTATCTTGAATATATTCAAAAGGTTCTCGATATTTTTTTATGGACGTACGTTTTGATATTTTTTCTTTGTAATATTTGATTACATTGATAATTCAGGACAGAGCTTATATTAAGGTAATTATTTTTCTATCAAAGTATTGATACCTATATTCTTTTGTTTCATTGTATACGGCCTCTTTTTTTAGCGTCCTTGTCAATCTCGCGCTAAATACCGAGTCTCGTTCCCTTGGTCGCCAAAGAAATTTAATTTCTTCGACAGCTTTGCACCGAGCCTAACGAGAAGCGTCCGCTTCGAATTTCTACCATTAAATCACCTTACCGTGTTCCAGTGCTCGAAACCTTGCGGCGGAGGCATGATGAGCCGCAAAGTGATTTGCATGAAGGATAACGTGACGGTCCTGCCAGTCAATTGCGGCTCCGATATGATCATG
This sequence comes from Holcopasites calliopsidis, assembly GCA_023838395.1. NCBI lineage: Eukaryota > Metazoa > Arthropoda > Insecta > Hymenoptera > Apidae > Holcopasites > Holcopasites calliopsidis. The sequence continues at coordinate 2,445,397 of JALHAQ010000015.1, forward strand.
TTCGCCACAGAAAATTGTAATAACCAGCCGTGCGAGGAAGGTATTGATCATTAATCTATACCAAGAAATTTATTAAGGAAAATCTACGAATCAGAATTTGTATTGATCGGTGTAGGAATTGGAAAAAGTATTTATTAATTTAATAAGAAACGTTTAAATCCAATGGATAGGAAATCAGTTGAAGAAGTACGCTTTGCTTGAGATCAGACTCTCTTCGTTCGCTTGAAACATGCTGGAGTACAACTTAACTGAATGTAAATCTTGCTTTCAGACGAAGTGATACCAGTGCAACCAGACAAGATTAAAGATCTCGCCGAAGAGGATGAGGAGTGTGAAGTGTACGAGGACGAAGATTTCGTGGCTGTTTCCTCGAATCTCGCACTTACCGTAAGTGAAACTGACAAACTTGTGAGATCTGCTTGCAGTTAATCAAATAGCTAGTCTCCTAACTTCCCTGTTCGGCGTTGCGTATCGTGTGACTTCCATGCAGATGGAAGTCCTTTTTACTGTTTAAACTTTGCTATTGAATTTCCTTAACTTTCGAATTGATTAACCTCGGAAATAGATCCGAGATAGAATTTCTCTTAGTGCTTGCAATAATGTGCCAACTACAAGTATTAATGTGCACTTAAATATTCCTTACTTTTTTACATTCTCCTAATCTTTCTTTTTTCAATCATTTGAAATATTTGTCGGCCCCTTTAGAATTTTAATTAATTCCTTGGAATCTTCGGATTTGTTTAGATTATCTCGAAACCTAGGAATATCCCAAAACATGATATTTCCCGAGTCTATTTTTCAGACCTGTTATTTATTTGCACGTATTATCATGTTTAATCAATTTAACAGGATAAATCAAGCGAAATGTCCGATTTCACCGAAGCTACTCCCCTGAGCTCACCCGATATGGATGGATCAACCGGAAGCGACACGTACGACATAATGCTCGGAGACGCGGCACATACCAGAGGCGACATATCTCCCGGTGAGACCGGAAGCGGCGAGGGAAGCGGAACAGATATCACTGATTTCCTCACAGACACGTACTCGACGTTCGAGGGTAGTGAAACCAGCGAAACAACGGAAGACGGTGAACAATTTACTACAGTCTCTGGAATCACGGAATCCGTGGTTACCGAAGAGGCAGTCGAGGGATCAACCATGGATTCCACCGAGGAATCCACCGTGGAATCGATTACTAATGGTGAGTTAACATAATCATTAGAAAACGAAATGGTGCGATAAGTCTCCAAGTTATGAATTATACATATGTATGTATATATTAATATATATTACATGTATATTTATTAATGAGCGTACAATAGATTAGTTACTGGATAAATCTAAGAATGGACACGTTTTATTAAACGTCCATTTGAATTTTCTCCCAGACATTTTTATCGATTGGAAAATTAATGTAATATAATAGAATCTGGCGCAACAGAAGAAACGACGGTCAAATCGAGCGACCAAACAACCGAGATGCCAGAATCAACGGAAAGCGGAGCAACCGAGGGCAGCACAGTGTCCTCGGTAACAGAGTCTACAGAAGCGGAAGTCACTGGGGCCACCGAATCCACGGAATCTGCCGCAACTACATCTTCCTCGGAGACTGAGAGCGCTGTCACGGAAGAAAGTGTTTCGACGGAAACGTCTGTCACTCGAGAAACTGGTTAGTAACAATAATATTCAAACTGTTATACCTGTAACTGTCGAGCACTGTCTCTGTTAAAAAAAAACAAAACAATAGAAGAAGCATCAACCATGACGATGTTCGAGACATCGACGTTACCGGAAGTGAAGGGCGAATACGAGTCCAAAGAAGTCACGGATCAATCTACAGTAACCGGGGAAACCACCGAGTCAGGTGTCACCGAAGGAACTACCGAATCAGGATCTACAGAACCGACGATCTCGACGGAGTCAGGAGCCACGGAGGAAACTATAGAAACCGGAGCAACTACGGAGTCCGGAGCCACGACTGAGTCTGGGGCGACAACAGAACTTGGAACAACGGAAGTCACCGAAAGCACCGAATCTGGGGCAACCACCGAAACCACGGAAGGTGTCTCCACGGAAATGACAGAATCTGCAGAGACCACTGAATCAGGCATGACTACTGAGTCCGGAATGACAACCGAATTCACCGGGACTACGGAATCTGGCGAGACGACGACAGAAGAAACGACAGTTTCTGGGGAAACCACCGAATCCGGCGCCACGACCGAATCTGGAGAAACTACAGAGTCTGGCGCGACGACCGAGAGCGGTGAAACTACTGTGTCCGAAGTGACTGAGACCACAGTTTCTGGACTGACGCCGTCTACCGAAGAGGAAGAGACAGAAATGACTGAGAAAACGCACAGTGAGTTTCTTTCGTTAATTCGAATCTTTTGTAGTAGTTTTTATTTCTAATAGAGAAAATACCGTTTCTATGGGTATCTAGCAATTAATCCGTTTCCCATTAGAAATAACAAATTTCAGGACAAATTCGTTTTAATTTTATTGAAAATAATTTATAATCATTGATTCTATGTTCACAGTATCTGAATTTTGGACAACCATCGGCCCAGACGAGACCACACGCAAGCACCGTATGTGCAAAGTACCTAAGAAGAAGAAGACCTGCAAGACCTCGCCCTTCGGCTGCTGCTACGATGGAATCACTGCAGCGGAAGGTCCCTTCGATCAAGGATGCCCCACACCACAAACTTGTAACGAAACCAAGCACGGTTGCTGCCCCGATGGAGTATCTGCGGCTACCGGTCCAAATAACGAAGGTTGCCCCGAGTCACGCTGCGAGGAAACGTTGTTCGGCTGCTGTCCCGATGGAGTCACCGCTGCTGAGGGCAATGATTTCGAGGGATGCAAGAAACCATGCAACGAGACAGAGTCAGTTGAATATCCTTTTTCACTTCTTACAACCTGTATAAGTACCTGTTGTATCTTCTTAGTTATTTAGAAAAGAAGGTTTTATTCATATCTCAGACAAGGCGTTGAAACATCAAGTTTTGTTAAGGATAATTAAATATGGAACATTATGGATAATCTAGATTTGGATGCTGCCCGGATAACGAGACTCCAGCTAGTGGAAAGGACAATATGGGATGTTGCAATGTCACTGAATTTGGTTGCTGCCCTGATGGAATTAAGCCTGCTGCTGGACCGGATCAAGAAGGTAAATTAAATCTATTAAAATGTATTCAGTAATTATTAAAGTTTCGTATAAATTATTTTGTATCGAATATAACTTATCGTAATTTTTTTATTAATATGTTAATATTTGTAGGGTGTGAAGAAGAAGTTACCGCCAGCACACCCTTAACTGAGGAATACGAAACTACCACCGTACAGGAGGATTGCGCGAATACAACTTACGGATGCTGTCCGGATAGCGTTATGACGGCTACTGGTCCGAACTTCGAGGGATGTGGCGTTATCAATGCAGAAAACTGCACTGCGTCCTACTTCGGATGTTGCCCCGATGGTGTTTCACCAGGTTCGTCTTCTATGAAACAATATCTTACTTTTTATTATGAAACTTAATAATTAATATTTATCTTTTTATTCTATATCCTCTGAGTCTAGTTTTCAGAACAATATGTTCATGACTTAACGCACAATATACCCTAAAAATTGCCAAATTAATAATCAAAACCATTAAACCAAGAAGTAATAAATAAATGTTACAGCTCTCGGACCAAGCAACTATGGTTGCCGCATGGCATGCGAAAACTCCACTTATGGCTGCTGCGAGGATGGTGTTACCCCTGCGCACGGTCCAAACAGAGAGGGTTGTTGCCTGTCGACACCTTACAAATGTTGTCCAGACAACATACTGCCTGCTCGCGGTCCGGACTTTTACGGCTGTGGTTGCCAATACACGAGATTCGGCTGCTGTCCAGACAATAGTACGGCGGCACGTGGACCGAACAACGAGGGATGCGGCTGCCAATACACACCTCATGGCTGCTGCCCGAACCGCTTCACACCGGCCGCAGGACCGGAATACGAGGGCTGCCCTTGTTACACTTATCAGTTCGGCTGCTGCCCCGACGGTGTCACTATCGCCAAAGGACCCCATGGACAAGGTATCTCATTTTGTTACACGGTGGTAATAGCTCTAACAGAGGAGTGATTTACCTGATCGTGAGAAACTGATCATTTCCAAGCAAAGAATACATTTCAGCAAATCACGTTCCAATAATCTTATGAAAATCAATAGGCACCGTTTTCGCCCTGCAATATGAACTTAACGACCCACCTCTGTTCACTATCCAATTCAAGCCAATAACATAATAATTTTGAAATGAAGAAACGACTTAGTGCAGCGTATCGATTTCTTTTTCTTTTTGCAATTACAGGCTGCGGTTGCGAGAACACGGAATTCAAGTGCTGCTCCGACGGAAGAACTCCGGCCAAGGGCCCAAACTTCGCCGGCTGCACTTGCGACGCCTCGAAGTACGGATGCTGCCCAGACGGGGTGGAGGAAGCACAGGGGGAGAATTTCGAGGGTTGTCTGTCGGTCCCATCGACCCCTGGTGCGGCCTGCGCATTGGAGAGGGACAGGGGACCATGCAGGGACTTCACTGTCAAATGGTACTTCGACACGGAATATGGTGGCTGCTCGCGGTTTTGGTACGGAGGCTGTGAGGGTAACGACAATCGATTCAAGACCCAGGAGGAGTGTAAGGAGGTGTGCGTGCAGCCTAAAGGAAAAGGTAATAAATGAAAGATTCGAGTTCATTTTTGTAGGGTGTATAAGAATTTTTCGTTTATTCACAAATTTTATGTTTTGCTTTACGCCCTTCATTTTTATCGGAGATTTGGAGGAGTGGGAAATTAAATTTTTCTGATGATTGCACAGACGCGTGCTACTTACCGAAGATCTCCGGACCCTGTGAAGGATACTTCCCTACTTGGTATTACGATGCGGGCAGAAAACAGTGTGGCCAATTTGTCTACGGTGGATGCCTTGGAAATGCGAACAAATTTAAGACTAGGGAAGAGTGTGAGGAGCTTTGTGTCACGCCTGCTGATCTGGGTAAGTTAAACACACAAAATGCCGACCGTTTTTCATTGATAAGTTTTATAAAAATGAAACAGTGGCAGAAATTAATTGTACACCCATTCCCCCTTTTTTCTATTTAGTATTATTATTACAACATAATATTAATAAAACTAGCGTATAATTGATTTATACCCCTATCGATGCTTCAATGACAATTATGAATATTTTGGAATCACATGTTTTGTATTTCTTCTGTTGTCAAGATCCTTGCGAGCAACCGAAAGAACCAGGGCCCTGCGAAGGCAATTTCACCAAGTGGTACTTCAACCAGGAGTCGCAGGCATGCGAGCAGTTCCGATACGGCGGATGTAAAGGAAACGATAACAGCTTCGCCACGGAAATCGCTTGTCATCAGCAGTGCTTGCAACCAGGAAGAAGACGTGGTACGTTCATTCGACGCGATTTCTTTGTTTCAATAATCGCACGTATCATTCCGACTGGTTTTTCTTTTGTTTTTTGTTTTTGCCTGAACCCCTAGTTTCATTAAGTATTTACAGCGTTTCAGATTTTTGTTCAAAGGAAATACGTATTTCGTGTACCCATTTTTTTTCCCCCCATCACACCAAAAACATGCCACACGTTATCAGTAGACGTTCAGGCACGACACGTCATATCTCAGCACGAGTTGGCATCGATTCACGATCGCGTATCGTGAACCACCCTCCAGTAATCGATGCAAATGCATATTTCCAGTAAAACTGACAGACGTGTGCCGGCTGGAGAAAGATCCCGGACCTTGTCCAGGTTCGGTGTTGCGCTGGTATTATGACGTCGAGCGTGAGACGTGTAGCCAATTTGTTTATGGCGGTTGTAAAGGCAACGCCAATAGATTCCGTACACGAGCTGCCTGTGAGCAGCGCTGCCCCGTAAAAGGTACCGAAACAAGCCAGAGCCAAAGCCAATTAAAAAGTGAAATTGAACAGAAAATAGCGCCGACGCGTAGAGGCAGAAAATTAAGGAACAAGCTTCTCTGCTTTATGAATGACAACGTCACTGACAATCTGCAAAAGTGCGGAGTCGTTTCGCGCTTTCATGGGGTGATGGTGGAACGATTTATTGTCACAATTATAGGGGAATCGTTCATGTTTCTGTTGTTGGTGCTGGTTCGTTAATTATTCGCCCCCTTCGTTGCTGCAGAGCACGCCTAGCCGGAGAAGCGCTTGTACGACTCTCGTGGATATGAGTTTTGTATCATTCCTAATATTTGTTCCTATTCAATGACCAATAGTAATTGTTCGTGGTACCTACATTACCTTTTACGAGCACACTAAGAACGGAGAAAAGCACTCTTTCCGCTCGAGTTGCACGCGATGCCATGCTCACGCACCACTGTACCAGCTAATCGAATTCACGCCTCCACTTTGTCATATCGAGTCCATCGTGGAGTGGCTGTCGTGTTGAAAGTGATCGAAAACGGTCGGACTATCGCTTTTGTTCGACATCAAACGAGCTCTATTCACGAAACAGTAATTTTTCTAATATTGTTCGATGACTGATTGCGTCGATACTGCGGAAATGGGCAAACTTTTCATATCCAGGCGTTCAGCCTGCTGATTACAGAAATGAATTCGATGTTGGAAATGTTTCCCAATTATATATTATATTATCATTGCTTTCGTCAATTCGACGCAAACACTCACGATCCTATTTATTTCAGACAGCAATTCATTTGGTGGCGTATGAAAATGGCAAGAAGTAACGCCTTGCACTTTTAGAAATTCATAAGACCTTCACCTATTATAATAAATGAATTTAACCCTTCCCAACTCATGAGGGGTCTACATATTAGTTTAACAAAAAAAAAAGAACCGCAGACGGTTAACACTAAATAAAGAATTAACGTTGCATGACATAATAATTAATGCTATTAACAGATAGTTGCTTGTTGCCACGAGCCGAGGGTAACTGTGATGAGAAGCAATCTAGGTGGTACTTCGATCAGTCGGAGAATCGGTGCATGCCATTCTATTATACCGGTTGCGGTGGGAATAAAAATAATTTCGAATCTAGAGACGCATGCGAGTCAGATTGCCCGGCTAAAATTGGTAAGAGTACATCCACGCCCATTAGAAGAATAAACTACACCATTCACAATTGAATTACCTACATATTTTAAAAAGAATTTGGTATTTATTTCTATCATGCATCATTTTTCTTGGATCAGTCGTTTCTTACAACTTGTTTACACTTTTCACGGCACGAGATTTCACTGCGATTGTTTATCATTCTGTTTTTATACAGTTTTTATTCAATATTGGTTGCATCGTACGCACGCAAATTGCATCTCGCATTACTTTTAAATGTTCGATTGCTTCCTTCAGAGATAAATACTTTTTGGAATCGCAAGAAATTCATGTATTATGTTGTCCGTCGCTTTATTTGTTGGAAAATGCGATATAAAAAAGTTTCATAAACAGTTAGTCATGGAACTTTGAAGTCATTACCGCAAGAGAAGATAAATTAAAATGAATCATTTATTTTGAATTCTGTTTTTGGAGTTTGTGAAACTTTTCATTGAATGATATCAAGCACGGGAACGATACACTCTTCTAATACTATCTTTATTTAAATACAGAGCAAGACACCTGTCTCTTGCCAGCGCTTTTGGGAGAATGCCACAATTACACTCAACGATGGTACTACGATTCGTACGAGCAACAATGTAGGCAATTCTACTACGGTGGTTGTGGTGGAAACGAAAATAATTTCCACACCGAGCAGGATTGTCTTAACAGGTGTCAGACACCCATCACCACCCCTGCTCCGCCGAGAGAGATCGAATTCAGGACAGGTAATATTTTTTCGTAAACGATGCAATGGTTATAAAACTTTATAGAGGCAGGTGGAAATTTAATTATACAATATTTTATATTTTATAAGAATACTATAACGATTTATCGAAATTGTTAAAGACATTATTCTGTAATCTATATAATTGACACTCAGCATGTAACATAATACAGGATTCGAATTTCAATGAAGACGTGTATCGAGATACAAATGTTCATGTTAAAGCACATTTGACATTTTGACAGAGTTTTGTTTGCTGCCCGACGAACATGGACCATGCACCGATGAACAAGTTAAATGGTTCTACGACAGCAGAGACGGTGTCTGCAAGCAGTTCGCATACGGTGGCTGTCAAAGCAACGGAAACAACTTCAACACTCGCGAAGAGTGCGAGTATCGATGCGGAGATGTTCAAGGTTCATATTATAATTTATTAGCTAACTGAAAAAAGAAAGAAGTAAGAACTGCAATTGCTATTTTATTATCTACCTCCAGATCTTTGCACCTTGCCGAACGTCGTCGGCCCCTGCAACGGCATCGTTAAGCAATACTACTACGACCAGAGAACAGATTCCTGCCACGAATTCGAGTACAGTGGATGCCAGGGTAACAAGAATCGTTTCCAAGACAAGGAATCCTGCGAAAGGAAATGCCAGAAGCATGCGGCCTCGACGGAAGCGATCGTCAATGCTACTGTCACACCTAGTCCATCCATCGAAAGCGTATCGAAGAGCCCGATTTGTTACACGCCTGTCGACCCCGGTTCTTGCAACGGCGATATCACAGCTTACTATTACGACGCGCAGAGGCAAACGTGTCAGGCATTTATTTACGGTGGCTGTGAAGGAAATGCGAATAGATTCCAGACCGAGGAGCAGTGCGAACGACTTTGCGGACGATTCCATGGACAAGGTAATTATTTGTTTCTCGATTTATTATTGTGAGTTTATTATAAATGCAAGTCCGGAGATTTCGAAGGAGTAAGCTGTAAGTTTGAATAATTTATCGATAATCTAATAAAATTTAATGAATAGAGCACGAAAGGTTTATTTTGCAGAAATATTTGTATAATTCTATTCGTGTCTTTTTTATAGACACTTGCAACTTACCAGTGGCTCCCGGCGATTGCAGGGGCTCATTCCAGAAATATTACTACGACTCGTCCAGCCGCATCTGTCGCGAATTCACGTACGGCGGATGCGAGGGTAACGCGAACAGATTCAGCACTATGGCCGAGTGCGAATCGATTTGCATTCATCACGAGGAACCCGTGCCACCTGGAAACGACACTAGCCTTTCGAGCCTCTGTAAGTATTGCTATTGCTTTTATAATTTCATCGAGGTTCGGTAAAAATTGAATAGGAAGACAAAAAACTTTCTGGAAAAGAAATTATCATATTATTTCTTTTAATAAATTCGGACAAACAATTCGCGAGTGAATAACGTCATTGATAAATGGTGATTTAGCCATTTGCAAAGAGCCCGTTGACAGTGGATCTTGCACTTCCGGCTCTACCAAGCGGTTCTACTTCGACGATGAACAGCAAACCTGCCGAGCGTTCATTTACACTGGATGCGGTGGCAATCGTAACAGATTCAAGACCTTCGAGTCTTGCATTAACTCTTGCCTTGGCAGTAAGTCGAGCAAACGCGATCCACAGCGATGCCAGCGATCTTCTTTCGTTTTCAATGTTTTTAATTTTCAGCCTCGAACTTGGTGCACATCTTTGCTTCTTTTTGTATATCGTATTTTTATATTGCAATTCCTCGCATATCTGTACAATCCCGCAAACACCCACGATCTCAGAAAAATCTTTCTTTCCGCTTTTACACATTGTTTTATTTTTCAATTATTTTACACTTTTATTTTATCCCTTTCCCAGCTACAGAATCCTGCCACAGACAGGAAATTAATATGTTGCTTTCATCACAATATATTTTCCCCTATTTTTATTGTTTCTATCTTTTATCTCTCTTTCTTTTCTTTTTGAAACATTTGCATTTGGAAATTGTGTTAATTCCAATGACATTCTCCTGTAGCTACCAACGAGATCGATGTGGATTCCGGAAAGGACGCAAAGGATGCTTGCGCGGAAGCTCGGGAGGAATGCAATACGATTCGTTGTCCCTATGGTAAGGAGGCATTCGTGGACAATCAGGATTGCGAGCGATGCCGTTGCGTGGATCCGTGCAGAACACAGATTTGCCCTGATGGCACCAAATGCGCCATTACCCTCGTTGCTACCACGGATGGTACCGAATACAAGGGTGTCTGCAGATCAGGTAATTATAAAACGCATCGAATAAGTTCTTTAAGAAAATATAAAACGGATAAGCTAGCGAATTTGATTAATTATAAAGACTGAAAGGAACTTAATTAAATAAGTGATCATGATTTTGTGAATTCTTCCGCTTGATTATCGTTTGTTTAAAAATTTCGCAGTACTTTACGTCACTATAATTTGTATAAACAGATTCAAATAGATAGAAGAAGTTTCACGTTAATATCATCTTCTCCCCTCAAAGTTACTAAGCCAGGTCGCTGCCCGAGCGTATCCAACAGCACCAGGTGCGAGCAGGAGTGTCTCACAGACGCGGATTGCGCGGGAGAGATGAAATGCTGTAACAACGGCTGTGGTGCTTCCTGTCTCGAGCCAGCAGCGGAGGAAGTTCCATCGACCTCGCCAAGACCCTGGGTCACATCTCCGCCAGCTGGAGCGGAAGCAGCTTCGATCAAGCAACCCGAAGAGCCGAAAGTCAGTGCTCAGGAGGGTGGCTATGTGACTCTGCAGTGCATAGCTTTGGGAAATCCAAAACCGACTATCACCTGGAGGAAGGGCACTACTTTGGTAAGATTTCACTATAACATTGTAAAGGAATAGATTCGTTGCATGAAAAAATCGTCAGGGAAATTATCTAATTGAGATATAGAATTGTATTGACGAAGATCGGTGTCTGGATATTTTTAAGAATTAAAAATAAGATAAAGAAGAATAAGAAGTAAAGAAGTAGAATTAAATTCAAGCTGGAATAATTTAAAACAAAAACTGCTGTTTAGATTGCAGCTGCAGAGAGCAGGCGTCGTATATTGTTCGATGGATCCCTTCAAATCATAAACTTGGACAGGTATGACGGTGGAACTTACGTCTGTACCGCTGACAATGGTCTTGGACCACCGGTAAGGGCGGAATACCAATTGGTAGTCACAGGTACGTACTATATTGTATTGAATGTTACTGAATTGTTATACGTCCTGCAAGGTGTTTGTTGGTTTGGTTTGCACTGCAATTACTTGAACAGTAGAAATGAGTAGATACACTAATCAATCCAGCGAGTGAAAATATAATTTCGTGTGTCTAATTAACTTTATTTCCCTTCTAAATACTCGGTGACGGTATTCAGTTTCCTCTGTCTCTCTGCATGCAATTTTCTTTCAAACGCAATATAGAACCGAAAGAACTGCCCGCGGCCATCATCGGGGAGCCTAACACCGGTATCACGGTCACCATGAACTCTCCCATATCTCTGCACTGCTACGCATGGGGTTGGCCAAGGCCTTTCGTCACCTGGTGGCGAGGCGATCGCATGCTACCACTCTCTTCAGAGACTTACGAACAAGACTCCGAATACACCCTCTTGATTCGATCCGTAACACTGCCGACACTCGGTGTCTACACCTGTCAGGCGTTCAACGCGATCGGCAGGGCCGCATCTTGGTCGGTGACTCTGCAAGCTATCGGTCCGGTGTACAATGTCAGGCCGGAGTACGAACCGTTTATCCAGTACCTGGTCGAAGCTCCTAGGAAACCAGAGAAACCTCAATACCCGTACAGACCTAACAGAACGCAAACTCCTGATTATCAAACATACGCGCCTATAAACGCGTCCAGGCAAACTCATATTCCCACGGTTAGTCCACTTGGATTGACAACCACGGTGGATTATGGGGCGAGATTCAGAGGTGAGAGGGTCTTGCGCGGTGGCGTTTCAATCTAATTGCAAATGCGAAAGATGGATGTTGGAGTAATTAATTTTTGATCATGAGAAAATTGATTATGCGAAAAGTGATTAATTTCGAGAAAGTTTTATTTGTATGAACAAATAAAATACTTTTTCATTCTTATCAATATCCATCTTATAGATAACATTTCAATTGGAGATACTTTCTTAATGCTTTGCACCACTTGCATTCGCGGTTGCTCTGATTCTAATGCATGCAAAGGTTGTCTCCACTAACTGGCTTCCATATATATTAATCATTGCATCTTGAGAATTATACTAACTCTGAATTATTGCAGAAATGAATGAAGGGACAATAAATTTATGTACCTTTTTCAAAGTATAATGAATATGCTTCCGCCCAATTTTTGTTTATTCTTTTTTATTTTATTTTAATATAGAATTTAATATAATTCCGATTTTCCCACAGTACCTGTCACAGCGAACATAACAGTGGGACAAACTCAATTCCCAGAAGGCAGCGACGTTAGCATCGCTTGCAACGTCGACGGATATCCGATTCCACGAGTCTCGTGGTACAAGGATAACGACTTGGTACATCCGAACAATCGAATTCAAATTACTGGTAATTGTCTTCATTGAACGCGCAATTATTTTTCCAGTAGATTACTTTGAAAGAACGTTGATCAAATCAGATATTGCAATTGTATGTTTAGAAGTGAACAGGCTTTTGATTAGCGACGCGAATCGAGAAGACTCCGGCCGTTATCGCTGCGAAGCAACCAACGACTACACGTCTGCTTCTGCTGTGGTGGACATACAAGTCGCTGGTAAGCGAACATAAACAAAAATCAATTCTATTTTTCATGAATTAATTCAACATCTAAAAAGAAGAAATCGCCGGCAGAGACAGGATCATCGACTTCCACTAAATTCTTCTTCTCCCATCTAGGAATCTTCATTCATCCGAACTGCCAGGACAATTCCTTCTTCGCGAAGTGCGACCTGATCGTGAAAGCAAGATACTGCACGCACAAATACTACGCCAAATTCTGTTGTCGATCGTGTACAGAGGCTGGCCAATTGCCATCCAGAGGACCCCACCTGAGCAATTCCAGAAGGAGGCGAAGGTACATCGTGAAATCGCTCCCCTAAAACTACTTCTATATTTCCGGCTAGCCTGATCGTTATACGGCTCGACCAGCAATTACAATTGTTGCGATCAGGGACACGAAATATCGACACTAATTATAACCATATCGAACGCATGGAAAGGAAAGCGAAAAAACGACGACGAGATCGCGAGAGCATTGGTTCAACTCGAACCGTCTGTACCGAGAGTGCATAATCGTGACGTTAAATCACTGCCAAAGCCTTAGAACGTCTATACATAGATATCTTTAAATGTATGTATAATTAAGGAACAGCAAGGTGGAAGCGCGTGAAGGAAACGCGGGACGAGTTTCGCGACGAAATTATGAAAGCAAGGTTTTCGTCGCTGTTTTTCATTTTCCAACGTCATCGTCGTCATTTATGTATAAACGATCTGACGCTGAATCCTAGTCGGTCGAAGCCATACCGGAACGGGTTGATCGCTAATTCTTCAGGGAACGAAAGCATTTTTCCTTTTTACGCTTCGTTCGTGCTGGACCTCCGCGACTGCCTCTTTGAATTTCTATACTGTAATTGTAATTTCAAAAATGTGGACACGGAAAGTGTTGCACGTTTGTGAATTTTTAATTAACATCCTTTGTTTAGCGTTGGGTACGTTCATCAGTTAAACTTTACCTATCATTTCTTTGTTCAACATTTTAAATATGATTCACAATAAATTTTTGGTAAAGAAACGACGACGGGGGGCGCAGTTATAGAATTTTAAAGATATAGTCATAGCGGATTCAAGAGATTTGTTGATCAATCTCGTGGTGCAAGTGAGCGGTGAAAGAGCTTCGCGAAACAGACACGCCAGGGGAACAAAAATGTCTCAAGATGAAATTAAAATGCTTCATCTGTTCTTTTTTTATTTCTTCTTATACAGTACATTGCGTTTCATGGTTAAATAGAGGGGAAGAAAATGGGGGACGATAAGGAGCGAAGGCAGGGGACTTGTACCTATTTGTATGAAGCATATACGCACGTTACGTTGTACAATATAAATAGTTTATTACGCAGTATGGCAATTATATACTCTACGGTACTGTTATTACTCATTACTTATCGATACTCGAACGTATTGCCATAACACGAATAGTCTTCTGTCACGATTGAACGACATTTACGATATCGTAGCGGCGGTTTAAAACCGCGAAGGTGCAACGTCGTGGGATGAAAACAGCGGAAGAGAAATTCAAGAGAAAATATGGTGATCCTTGATACTTTCAATTTTCACATGTTTCAGTACCACTTGTTTTAGTATTTACAGTTTCATCATGGTTATCGAAAGTTGCAGAATATTATTGTTGTAACAGCTATGCCAAATCCTTTTCAGTATTCCTTTTTTTCTTTTAATTCAATCAAGGAACATGAAGAGGTGTAACATTTAATAGATTTTAAATTTAATTTCGACGTAGAAGCGCAATCACGACATGCACCTTCTCCCATCATATAAACATGTTGCATTTATACATATATTTGTTCCTGAATATTTTAATCGTAATGTTAACTACATACCGTTACTATGTACACTGTATCATCGACCACGAATTCTTGGCGTTGAACGGTAGGTGCATAAGTTTGTCAACCTTATTACTCCAAGTTGCATATCACCTTGACTTTGCAATTACAGAATAATTCAGATTTGTGGTTACACTATTAAGCATTTCGAAGAAATCATTTTCTCCTGACTCGAACTAAGGCCAGTAACTGAGAAGTGTTCAATTTTTTTGTTTTGTTAACTCGCACAACGTTGCAGCATTAACATTAATTAATGTGTATAAAATAGTAATTGTAACTCGTTGACAAATTTATGCCTTCGCTTTTGAACGTCGTAGATGTTGTCAGTAGCTAAGTAGCGTATCAGAATTCTGAGGGGAAATGTACCAAAAGCATTTATAATTATATCACGTACGTATAATGTAAGCGTAAGTTTTACCCGATGATGGAAAGAATCCACGGAACCGTAGGAAAAGACATTCTTCTTTCGTCTGATGGTTTCAGTCACAGTAAATGACAGTGCCTTATTAGTAGCTCTTCGTAAAAGTGTAGGAGAAGGAGTGCTAAATTTACATACAGACTACCGTTAGTGTAAATAAACGAAAGTAGTGTATGAGACGCAGAACGAATTGTCTGAACATTTTCAATCAGAAGTCTGATGATAGTCACCGAAAAGATTTTTTAGACGATCGCACTAAAGTGTCTGGACGTATTCCTCCGATTTGAGAACTTTCATCTTTTTTTCAATAAAAAAGAACCAATAAAATCCTCCTTCTTCCAGTTGAGTATACGACATGTACAGAGTCTAGATGGAATTTTGAAAAATATGACAATCACGAAGTTGCTTTAAAGAAATGCATATCAGCAAGGAAATTTCATGGTTGTAAGATGATCGTTTGTAGAAAAATAATTGCCACATTAGTGTTTTCATTTGAACGGGGGAATCGTGCCAAAAGATAGAAAAAACGATAGGAAACAAAGGATATCGGGTACTCTTCTCCTTCGTACTCATTTAGATGTGACCAAACTAGACCCGACACAATTTTAATAATATCGTGGCACAACTTATGTAGCAAATGTATAAATAGTTCTCGTTAGTTTAACAGGAATAGTCTTATTCCATCGGCCGTATGTCGATAAAGGAAGAACGTAAACATCTTTGAAGAAGCAGGTACGCCGACGAACATATCGTTTCGGTAGATTCTCTCTATTCTATAGTAAATAATTTATATTTCTACCGTGTGATTTTAAGTCTGTACAATGGCTACGCATTCACTTACACGTTACGCATTCGAAATGTATATAACTCCCCGCTATATTGCACGCTATACTCGTTGTCAACCATTGAGACTCCTTGCAGGGACTTCCTGAAATTTGTAGAAACGATCGTGAATGTTGATTCGGCGATTACACTTTCTTTCTTTTTTAAATAATCTCCGCGAGTTGATTCGTATTTCTTTTTGTAACTCAAAGGTAGTCGCAGTATGGTATTACCTTGTAGCGATGGTTAGAATGGCTATGATAGTTGTAATGGTATCGTACTTATACAGAAGTATATCAAAAGATGGTAAAACGGTCAGTTCGCGTAATAAGTAATTATAATTAATTAGTTTGATCTCTGTAGCTTTGTGAATTTTATTATCGTAATAAATGTAAGATCGTTAGCGTTTCCCTATTAACAATTTTTTAATTTGTACAGTTTTGTACGTTTTGCGTTTATATTTTTAAAAACATAATATTCCAAATTATTAAGATTCCTTCGATTCCCATAGGATAAAGTGTAACACAAAACTATGGAACGTACCTCGCGTAGAGTTCTCCATAAATCTTTCCAAAAATGTTTCATTCGATTTTTATACCGTTGTAAGATTGTAATCTAGAGCTTTAGGAAAAGTATCGAACGAATCAACGACATTCACGATGGTTGCTACGAGTATAATACCGACGAAGGATTTAAGCGTAGTCGCGAGACGAAAACGAGAATTTGCCAAAAAGGAGGGGAAAAAAGTAAATTAATCACTTATTACGTGTCTCCAGTGTATTATCTATACATGCATATAGCTCGTCGCGACAGTGCTAAAGATTTTAGTGAGTGTATTTGTAACTGTAAGTTGTACCTTAGGTAACGATTAATATAAATATATAATTATAAAATAAAGGTAGACTTAAAGGAACGCAACTATACAAACATTGTATGGACAATAATAATATATAAGATCCTTAAATATATGAATAAACGATCAGTGATTGTAATTACTTTATTGAGTATATCAACAATCATTCACAATTGGTAATCCAACAACAGAATTATAGATAACTTAGCTCCTTAATAGTTTGCTCATTAAAATTAACGTGGAACATACTCTAATTGAGAAACAAAAATTAACTTCCTCTGTATACAGTAGCGCGAACGGCTTTTAAAATACATTCTAATAATATCTGTCAGTCCTCCCGCGATCCGCTTGCACAGAATTTCGCATCAGATAACGTTTATGCTGTTCCTCGATCAGCACCGCCCTTTCTATTCTTTCCGTCGCGATTCTTTCTATCTTCGCGAACAATTCTGTGTGCACAGCGATGCACTTGCGAAAATCCTTACGTTCCAACCGGTACACCTCGCTTACTTCGATCGCAATCACGCTGGCGACCCTTCTCTGATCAGGTAATAGCAATGCCACTTCTCCGAAATGTGCTCCGTCGTCAAGATGACAAATCTGGGAGAAATTTGCAACAGAAACCCAAAAAATATTTTTAATATAAATATTTCACGTTCAACGTCTTTAAATCTGATCAAGCCGCGATTTCGTTCAAAAACATTCAACGGAACGAAAGAGACTTTGGCAATTCTGATAAACAATACGGTTCCAAGAATAATTGTAATTACAACTTTAATCACTCTGATCGATAGCAGAGTACGAGCGCTTTAAAACGCTTTTTGGTCGAGCTCGGTATCTCGATCCGTTCGCGAGATATTACAGTTTAAAGTTTTGCTGAAAAGCCGAATGAACGAATTCCCGGAATCGGCGCCAGCTGGTTTTGTTTACGCTCGTGTTACGCGCGTAGTAGAAAAACGTCTGATTCATTCACTGTCTAGCGCGTAGCAAAAACTGCTGACTCGGCTCTGTCTGGCGCGGAGCAAAAAAGAACCGCTGACTCGGCTTTCTGCGCGACGAGAGTAGGTCAGTGGCCTGCGTGCGAGCGAGAGCGCCGCGTCTGCCAACAAGGACAATAATAGCGAAGCGCTCGAAGGTATGGTGTACTTTAAACAGTTATATCTCGGTAACGAAAAACGCTACGGGGATGCGGAAAAAAGCATTTTAAAGGGGAGGATTGGCGTTCAAAGAAGAGAGGGGCGAAGATATAATTTGGTCAAAGGATTTGTTTTTATTAATGGATAAATATTGGGTATCTGGAATGGAAACTGGTATCGTCTATTTTCATTCCAAGCAAAAGTATTGCTTACAAATCTAATTATAAATTTAGAAAAATACACTATTCGGGCGTATGACAATAGTTTTCCTTGAAATAATCGTAATTTATAAGAATTTCCACAGGGCAATCAGTTTATAATTGAAATTGAAAGTGCTGAGCTTAATATAATTGCATCCCCATACTTTTAATACAAAAATTCTAATAACAAAGTCTTTACTAATCAAAGGGATACCTCTTTTCCAGTGGGTGTTAATACAGCAACAGTTCCGGCAGATAAAAAGAACATGCAGTCCCCTTGAGCGCCAGCTTTTATTATTACATCGCTCGGTAGGTAAAGCTCGAACTTTAAACTTTTCACGATGGATCGTAAGATGTGCTTCGGCAGAGCTTTAAAAATCGCCACGTTTTGGACTAAACGATGACTCGACTGGAGGGCTATCTCTTGACGTAAATGTTCTGAATAATAGCGATAGATTGAATAAGATTGCAGCAAAGGATGTACCGATGAAGTAAATTTACGATTCAGATCACCTGACAGATTAGACAGTATCGCTTTCTCGCGAAAGTAACTGCCTCTGAAACGATGATAGTAGTAGGCTTGCAGACGAACCTTCATATGGTGCGGTAATTGCTTCTGCCTTGTGTAAGCAAGCAATTGGTTCATTATCTCTTGGAATTTCGATTTTGATGCTAGTTTTCCTGCCTTTATCTGAATGAGCAACACTATAATAGAATTCAGCACGTTGTCAACTAGCGTTCGAATTTGTTCCATATTCTTGAATCATAAGAAAAATGGCTATGAAAAGAAATTCTGCGGTAAATGTAATAAAAACGTCTCGCCTGCGATATAACATTCGAGCACTCTGCCGATAATCAGGAGACAACAGCTAAACACTATGTATCCATTTGTAACTGGGACGTATAAACCGTAACCGCTGGTTGTTAGCTGCTCCACAACGAAAAATAGCGCGGATTGAAACCTAAATATATCGTGGTCACTCCCTAAATTTGAAATCCAACATTCAGGACAATCCTATGGGATGAGTAACAAGTGTACCGATACGTATTCGTCCCGATTCATGAAAATTAAACATTTATTTCTCGAATGCCCTTTAAAGTTGAAATATCTCGATACTCCAGTGTGCTTACTTTAGACGAGACATTATAAAAATGTAGACCCAACACGGGTATTAGGTAAAACAGGCACGCGGACCAGTACATTATAAAGAATCCCAGCATGAAGGTGCTGAACATCTCGTAGTAAAAATGCAGGGCCTCGAAATGCTAGAATGTTGATTACGTTTAAGATTACGATTTATCAATGCTTCTAGTTTAGTTGTTCAAACGGGATCTTACTGTTAATAGTTCGTAAATCTGTGAATCAACGTGGCGGTAGCGTAGAAGTTTCAAACACGGGAACAGATTAACCAAAACGATTAACTTATTAGAATTATCGCCTGGTAGTCGCCGCCACGGCAGCGTTATGCGGTCCCACGGCAGAGAGGACAGGATATCCAATATGAGGAAGGTTTTGAAGTAATGGCTAGATGAGGAAACGATATATTTGCTAATGATTCGAAAAATACCTAGGATTTCTATGAACGTAATATTTTATAATAATAATGAAGTGAAGATACACGAGTATCTTCCATGGTTTCAACTCAACGGTTTTGCTCTTTTGATTGTAATATCCAGTAACGCAATTGCATGCTATATCCATCCAGCAGAATGCATAAATCAGTATGTTGACTTGATCCAGTTGAAGTTTATCGTGGCTCATCACACAGAAGCAAATCGAGTAGGGTATTGTCAGAAATGATATCATGTATATTATCGTCATTATTACGTCCCATATAAATCTGAAAAGTTGCTTAAGAACGACCAGTGGCGATTATTCATTTCCTTGAAGTGATCCGTATTATTAATTAATTTCCATTTAGACAATTAAGTACCTGTATCTGCTGAATGGGTGAATAATCCACCAAAGGTTCAGGGCGATGTGTCTTCTTCTTTCAGCATACATGAATGCCATGTTGTCGACGTACAGTTTCGTTTTCGGTGTGTTCCCGTTAATAAGAAACACGTATGCCCATGACTGTCTACACGTGACGGGCCTCAAATTCGTTGAAGAGTCAACTTGAGCCTCGGGTGTATTGTGCGTCAACGCGCATATGTGCTCCGTCATAATGCAATTCTTCTCGTTGCGTCCCAAATATGAATATTTATGGGGCTAAAAACTAAACAAGATTTGGGGATTCAAATGTCTGAAAACTTGACGCCTCGAAAGTTTAACAAGTTCCATTTCGTTCCAGATGAAACGGACAGATTATATAAATTCAAGTTTATGACGTACTATCAGACACGATAAATGAAGGGGAACCTTCGCGTTTCAATCCATCAAATTCTTGATTCCTGCCTCCTTTACCTTTTCATCGTGATTATTGTAGTCACTGCAATTACCACCTGAAGTCTATCAATTAATTAACAATCGTGAACGTAGTTGGGAATGGAGCGGGGAGGATATAGAACTTGAGCACGAAACAGTTAACTGTCGTTTATTAGAAAATTGTTGACGATAAAAAATATACCCAATCCCGCACCATCGTTGCAATACGACCGATGTCTATGAACTAAGGGTACATGTATACAAACGAGCGCGCACTGTCGTTTACCGTGTGCAATGTTTGATACGATGTTGCGATGGCGATGTTCCTCGGTTCGAGTTGCGAACTCTGCCAAACATGACAGCCTTTGTGCGTGTATCGAGCGATGGAACCGACTCTCGTTACGACTAACGAAGAAAAAGGACGCCGTTGAAAGAAAAGCAAGCCTCGATATACCGGTGACCGCGAACTGAGACGCGAAGAGTGCGTTCCTTTGAAAAATTACTCTTTCATCGAAAAAACGTGACAACCAATTACTTCAACATCAGCTATCAGTCTTCCCGGATATCCCTGTCTGTTCTTTAATATAGTCCCTAATCGTTTAAGAAAATACGATGCTCTGATGCGTTCTTTTATCATGGTTTGCGTCCTGAGCACAATCAACTCGTTATCGTTCGTGTTACGATCGCGAAAGAATCGTCATTGATCCACCGTTAAATGGCATCAGCATATTTTTCTCACAGCTACAAAATCTTGCTACCCCCCTAATTGTAAAGTCGATATTATAATCTGCACGACAATCGACGATTTCCATAAATTTGATCGCGGCCTTAGTGTAACTTTCACGTTTTCTATACGTCTAGTGGTACAAACATTGAATCGCGTATAATTTAACAATGACACTGTCGAAGCCAAGGGTATTCTTGCCTGCATTTTTTAATATATGGCGTGTACGTCCGTATAAACGTTCGAGATCAAGACGAATATTTTCGCTTGTTCTACTTTCATGAGAGTAGATCGATCCTTTTCTATTAATTAGAGAATTACTTTGTTCTCTAGCATATTCGCTAAATAATAATAGAAAGAATAATATCTTCCACCTTATTTGTTAACGAAAAAATGTATATTTAGAAGAACAAGCATTTGCAAATTCTTCAGTAGTTATTATAATTCTCTCTTGTGAAATAAACTACTGTTTTTTTTTGCTGTAGAACAAAGTAATTTTCTAAATAATTAAATCTCTATTTCTAATACCAATGCATTTTGCGCGATACAGCTACGCTACATTTTCCGTTACATCTCTAGAGTTATCCAATGATCGCGGCACGACGGCATTTCAGATTTGTCGAAATTACACCGCGCAGTAGCACGTGGAACGATATGAAACGTATGAAATCGTTACAAAATCGTCTACAAGCGATCAAACGTCCTCACAGCGTTCTCTACTTCTATCCGTGGTATTACAATATGAGCCAAGTAATTCCGTTCACCTCCTCGGTATAACCCTTTCTGCCTTCCTCAAAATACGTCTTCAAAAATCGATGAACGAGCATGAACACATTCTCAGACGCTTCGATGTGGATTCTAAGAACACAGCCGCGTAGGTCAGTCCAATGATCCTGGAATCCATAATATATCCCGAAGTTCCTCCTTCTTTTCGTTTTGTTCCGTGATTCTCCAAGGCGGTTTTTCCCCTCTTTCGAGTCGATCCTTTACACGTCGATACCAAGCAGCTCCCTGCTGTCCGCCCTCGATAGCCGGCGACGTAAACTGCGGCGACGGAACTCCTTCCATCAGACGGATGCGCGTTTCACGCGCAGGCTGGCCGAAGTCGACGGAGATCTGTACCCTTGGTACCCTTGGTCCAAGAGTTCAGAACTCGCTGGACCTAGGCAAGTACACGAGCACACGCTCACGCAGTCGTCCGCGTCGTGGACTATGGGCACGTGGCCGGCTAATAATTTTCCATTCACAGCGACCACTTCGCCGTCCAATGTGAGCACGTGGTGGGACGCCGGCTGGAGTTCATTATCGTCGCGACGGACGTCGCCGGTATTCCTGTTTTTTTTTTTGTGGTTGATAAAGATTGCGAGTTATCTGATAAATGTTTTTCGTGTAAAATAAATGTAGTTTCAGTTCCCGGGGGGAATTTTTGTGTTTCATTACTTTGGTGAAAAAGAGGGTTCAATAGAGACTGTAACGCATACTTACATCGTCATAAACCGGAGCACGAGCAAGTTTATGCTAGCTGCAACGACGGCCAGCCCGAATAGAATGAAGACTAAACTTAAGGCCACGTATCCTGGTTTATTCGAAAGCGCATGATCGTTCTGGAATATATATATTTTTTTATTATAAATTAAACGCTATCAAACGCTGTAGCAAACAGCAAGTGTACACTTATCTACCTGAAGAGCGACGTAATCGCCAAAACCAATGGTAGTCAACGTCACGAAGCAGTAGTAAAAACTATCAAAGTAGCTCCATCCCTCGTAACGCGAGAACACAGCCGCGCCGGTCGTGATGATTATGCTCGACAGTAAACCGGTCGCGAGCATAAGATTCATTTCGGTTGCCTCTGTCTTCTGGCATCGCAGGTACGATTTTGCTCGCTTAATTACCACGGAGGCGAACTTGTTCAGACGTTCACCGATACTTTGGAACATAACCAGGCCCAGGGGGATGCCCACCATGGCGTACGCCATACAAAACGCTTTGCCCCCTATGGTGACTGGCGTCGAGTGTCCGTAGCCTCGAAGTTTTAGAAAACATTGTTAGATAAGGATGAGTATTATGCGTAATGGACATGATAGAATGTTGGGATGCTTGTTGTATGAATTTTTAAACGTTGGATAGATATTTTCGGCGTTAAACTTATTTTTGAAGGGCTATCTATTCCACTTTTGTTGTGCATTTAACTTATTCTACTTTGCACAGATGGAAATAGTATATATTTTTGTATTTAATTTTGTACGTTCATGTTTTATGTTGTAATTGTGTAACCGAGCATTTAATATTGAAGGTTGCGAGTGAATATCGATCGCCCGCGATATATTTAATTTCGCAATTAATTTATATTTAACCGTTGCTCACCTATCATAGCTAGCACGAGGGTAGCAAAATAAAAGGCACCCGCGAATTTCCATTGTGGCCCAGCTTTGTGCGGCTTGTTTTCTATTATCACGATCTCCAGCATCCTGTAATCCTCTTGCGTGATATTATACTTCTTCATCATATTCCGTCGAACCTCTAGAATCATTATCATCAATAATCAAACGTGGTGAAAGGGGAATCCAAAAATAACTTCTTCACATTCCCTTTGCATGCAAAATAAAAATTTGCCAAACAAAGAGAAATACTTCTAATGCATTTGTAATATACTGCTCCGGAATCTGATTCATCCTACAGCCCTCATTATATTTACAATTCTCCACTCCTAACGCGCACCGATATTTATGTGGAATCAAAGGAAGCACGATACACTCACCGGAAAGAAACTCCCAACGTTTCCTCTCAGTGTTCGACTCCAAGGCGTCGAAAACGGCGGCTCCGATCAGCAAATAGGTGAACGTGCACACTACCAGCGACAAAGTCCTAACATTCTGCCTCTTCATCTTCACGCGATCCGTCGATCTCCTCAATTGATCGGCTCGTGTCGAGAATCGGGATCGGCCGCGCCTCTTAGGAATCCGTCACGTTTCTCTACGCCCTTGCCAGCGGGAACACCCTCCAGTCGCTCATACTTCCTTCGAATCGAAACGAGAAAGATCAGCCCGATACATTTTTCCTCTTTGGTCTGGCCGCGCTATCGACTCCCCAGCGACATGTCGCGGAAAATGTCCGTGGAAAACGAGAACCCGTGCCGCGATCACCGAACGCCAAGCACCCACGAGACGAAACAACTCGTCGGACCACGCTTGCCTTGACGACGCACGACGGGGAAAGAGTATTGATCACTTTCGTGGACGCGGCGGGGTAAGCTCCATGGAAACGGCGCCGGAGATTGCCGGAGCAACGGGGCTGACTATCGGTAACGGTGGTCTGTCAGTAGTATGAGTCGGTTATTGGGCAGACACGCTCATGAAAACGGTGAAGGGAAACGGATAACCGTTTGCAGCCACGGATGATAATACAGCTGGATACTTAGTAGAGAGATTTGTTGCGTTTATTGGCAGATACGAGAAGACCATTCATGTTACATAATTTACAAAATATTTATTGTGCTTTTTATGTCACGTAATTTATCAAATACGATGACGTTGCACGATTGGCGTTGTATAGATAAATCGTAAGGTGACTGGATACTGGATAGTGTCTGTTGGTAAGGCACTTTTGTCAGTAGTTCGTGCCAGACATTAATTAAACGAGACACTTCATGAAGAAACTGATAAACGAAACAAGTATTTCTACAAGCGATGCACGCAGTAGCTGCAATTTAAGCCCAGGAAGCATTTAATTTAAGAGACAAGCGAAAATTACATGTTGGAATTCGATGGGGACGACCTAGCAAGTAGTCTATGTCGGTCATTGATCAGAAATACCGTTTTTTCGACTTCGTAAAGGGGCTGACGAGGGAAAATCGATATTTCCAGCTACCACGGATAATTCAGGATACCATGTGCCGGCTACCCTTCGTAACTCTGAAGAGAATGTCGCTTATAATAGAAACTTGCCACTACGATACAGAGTTTCGATTTAACTTACCGAACTGGTTCGCGCCTAATCGAGTTGCTCTCGCCAGCGTGCTCCAATTTCACGGACAAATTAGACCTCGGCCCCGATGCTTATGCAATTATTTGTTGCTCGCAGGCCGCTATTATTTACATCAAAGGCTGTTTAATGGACGTATGATATCGATAGGTCAGCTACTTCGTTGTTCGTTCCACTTTTGCATCTTTTGCTGAAACTTTTAACGGCGAGGTAAACGCACGGAAATATTGAACGTCATTAGGTTAATACCTGGTACATTTACACAGGCGTTATCTTGTATTTTCTTTTCAATTGCTCGAAAGGGAGCTCGTTTTAAGTGTGTTACACAGAGCATCGTATTTCTTTCGAGTTTGGCAAGAGATATTCCCTGCAGGGATTGGATCGAAGATGGAACACGTTGGAAATATGAGAAGCACGAAGTTGTTAGAATTTAACATTTCTTAATTGCGATATTCTACCTGTATTGATGTAACTACTTAGAGGGTGAAATTGAATAGGCAAGTCACACGTTCAGAATGGTTCATAGAACGGGATTGTAATCACAAAGCGCCAAGAAGACACCTGAAAGCAATCCTAATCGGAATAAAATCGAGGCACGTATTCGTATAGCAGGTCCCATCGATCGAGAAGGTTTTTTCTGCGAAATCGCTCTGGCTCATCTCAGCGGGATGCTCGTTGCTCGAACGCATCAGTATGAAACAATGCTTTCGTCTCGACTGTTCGACCATTTGCATACAGATATCATCTCAGACGGCTGATCCTGTTTGCGCAGCTCGTCGATAACGAACGTCACCGTTATATCGCTAATGACGAACGCAGCACGGGGCTGCTACAAGGTGAAATGGCAAGAAAATTAACTCGCATTTACAGGGTAATCGAAGTTCTATGTTTTCAGCGGCTACGCGTGCGCGAAACCCCCGTCGAATTTAAACGTTCATCGAATTTCCGCGCGTTATTGAAAAATGATTGGAACGTATTCGACGCTGTGATTTGTTCCATTTTTAGGTCTTCCATGTGTCGTAATACACTCGTGTTACTAATAGAAAGTTCCGTTTGCACGGGAGCGAATTATTTATCGAGACGGAACGATTGGGTAATCAAGAAATAGCCAGGCATCGAACTGCAGGCCTCGGGCTGTAATTTAGGCATCAGCTTACTGGCCCATTCCTGAACTTCCTGTAACGAGGCTGGGTGCAGCGGATCCGCAACACTTGCGGACATCCTCCTCGTAATTGAATGAGGGTCTATAATTGCGCTCGTCGGTTAATCACGTTCCCGCACCGCGTTCCTGTCATTACGTTCACTTTTTCACACTCTAACGAACACCTCCCGCAAACTTCATATGCCCGCGCTTTTTCTCGCTTGCCCTTTCAAAGCTTTTCCACCGAATTCTAATTACTGCCTGCATACTAGCGGAATGCGACGAGCTCAAAGAATTGAGTAATTTAATTTTGCGATGCAACTTGCAGCTATTAAATACAAGTTATTAGACAATTATGAACCATTGAATTTCTTTTCGCAAAACACGGCGGCAAAGGAGAGATCCCTTTTGATTCTGGAATTTGAAAAGTTACACCCGTCTTCATCCTTTCGTACCATGATTTCCCGAAAAATCTTATCCGCACGATTCTTAGCTTACATTTTCCACGGTTCAATAAAGCTATCACTTTGTGCTCGTTTACCCTTCGACGATCGTTCGAGCAGATCGAGGAGTAATTGCACTTGACTCCCAGTCTATGCATCGAGACGCGTCCTTGAATCTTGCCGCAAGTTCTTACCAGAGGCGAGCAATAAATCCCCGTTGATGGAATGCAGCAACGCCGTGAATTAACCACGGAAACGTCAGTTTTTCCTGCATTTTACAGTGAGCAATCGTTTGGAGCCGAAGGGGTGTAATTCGACTGTTCAATGAAAATTAGTAATCTCTAAGAATTTTCTTGAAATACATTTTATAAATGTCTTTTTTTAATTTGCTATCTTATGTTTAATGTGATAGCGTCTTTTTCCTATTTGTTATTCTGTTATAATCTTTTCACCTTTCCTTTCATTCCCTGTGAAACTAATAAACAAATAAAATTCAACGTGAATCATTTACTGTGGCTGCTAAGAAACTCAAACGAAACGAGCTTAATCGCGTCAGGCGCGAAATTAATTAAAATTGTTTGCTGCCAAAAATTACATGTCTTACGGGCAGAAGCGTACGCGGGTAATTTCCGCTGCCACTTATTCAGCCGTAATTTCTCAATTCATTTCTTCTATGACAATCATGGAAATTCAAGCGTACACGCTTTATTCACGAACGAGTCGCGGCAGTGTTTGTATCAAGCCATTAACAACGCGAGACGTCGGATCTGACAATCGTGTTCGACGCTTGACCTATTTTCACGAGTTTACCGGACAGCAAACGTCGACCCAAGGGTGGAAAGAAACGCGAGACTGCCTTTAATGCCTCAAATAGGGACGAAGAAAAGCATCCCTCGGGGATCTCTACGCGGCGGTGTCCTTTTTCTCCCCATTTTCCGTTCCCCACTTGGGGACGGCGGTTTACGACGTCCTCGAGGAGGCGAGCAAGACATTACATTACCATGGAACATTGGTTTCGCGATCACGTATGTACGCGGTATTGCAACCTTTAGAGTGCACGTTACCGTTAAGCCAAGGAGGATCCGGGACTTTCTTAATTATCCCATTCTTAGGGAAAACGAGTCGTCAAGTTCAAGGCAAGACCGTCCGATTCTTTTCAGATCAGTTAATCTCGACTGGCCGCTTTTAGTCGTGGCCGGGTAAAGTTGTTTCGGTGGAGGGTTTAGTTTGAAATGTTTCCTTGGGTTCTTTATTGTGTCAGCCATGCGAACGTCGATATGGCTCTCACGCGGCACGGATATGAGAAGCTGTCGATGCGAGAAAAAAGTGGAGAAAATGCTCCTGAGAGAGATGTTTCTTGTCTACTGAGAGCTGGCGGGAGAAACGACGATGGTGTTATGATATTTCGCGAATAACATATTATTTCGTGGTGTCACATATATTATCGTAGAACTCATTTTTTTTTTATAATTCATTGGCAAAGATCGATAATACTTTCTCGATATTTTAAGGAGCACAGATGAAATTTTGTACCCATATGCAAAGAAAAATCAATTGTCGAGTATTCTACTGATTTTCTTTTATGTGAAGCAGCAGCAGAACTTTGTAGCATCGTATTTGCACATTACCAAACTTGGTATGAGCAACCGCAGACTCCAGGCAGACAAAGAATAAGAACCAAAGGGTCACGTAAACGCATAGATCTTTAGTATCCACTAAAGTTTCAGCCAGCGACTCAGCGCACGTTTCGGTCGACTCGAAATAGACGGAAATCCGCGATAATCCCAGGAGCAAAGGCATTCGCGTAGCTACGATTCGTCTGAGTGGCCAATGGAGTGCGGGGAACGTCGAATTCAAGGGAGGGTGGATGCTGCTGGTTCGTACAAAGTCAAGGGCAAATTTTGAAAGTTTCGTCCGAAAACTCTGGTCCACGAGAGGCGACTGATCGATACGGGAGCTGGGCGGAAAGGGCAAACGAGCCAACAACTGGTCGAACAATCAAACTACGATAAATCGTCCCGCTCCGGCGGTGTTCTTATAAAACGGACAACACGCGTATATACGCGATGTGGAAACTTCCGGTAACACCTGTTAGGAAGAGATTCGTCGAGAAAGTTTCATACGGCGGTCATTTCCGAGGAAACCTTGGACTTCATCGCCCATCAGGGTGGTTTTACTAGCCGAAGATTATAATGTATGCTACGATGGGCGAAGGTGAAGGTTGCATTTTGGTAATGCGTCCGTCGGGGATTGACGAAACGTCTCGCCGCGAATTTGGTGTTTGTAATGTCAAGGTTGAGAGTCGGGATTGGATAAAAGAAGGATGGTAGATCAATAGAATATTATTTAAGCCGCGAATGATCGGTGATGTGCAATAGATGGCTATTTAAGGAATGAGCACTACATCCTGCACCCTATCCTAAATAAAAGGAAGACGGAACCTATCGTTACGAAAGTATATCAAGCATTACCTATGTACGCTATATTAGCAGGTATTGAATTAAATGATGCATAATATTAATTTATCGATTCATCGATTTATATAACTAGCATGAATTTATTGGTTCATAACAATATCTTGTTTGCAAAATGGACGCGCTTTTTCTTCAAGGATGCGCTTCAGCCTTTTCATCGATTTGAAAACAATTTAACTATTACTTCAACTTTAAACAATTGTAAATAAAATTAATGAAACTCCTATTTAATTTCTTAATTTATATTAATAAATATCAGCGTTCTAGACAAACTCTAAGCTCAAACTATACGAAACTTGTTGATGGAAATTATAAATCGTACTCTAACTTCCAACTTATCTGTTTAGCTTATATAATTTATGGAGCTAATGTATCAATAAACTTTAACTCTTCCTTTAGTTTGCTATGAAACTTTATTATCGACCGATCAAATCTCACCGTGGCGTTGTTTTGTTAATCTGGTTGCATACAGAATACGAGCGTTTTTCGAAACCAATCGCGGCTTCGCTGTTTCGACGGAAAATTAGCTGCGCCGCGGGACGAAGGAATGCCATTAGCGAATAATGGCACCGCCGAAGAAAAAACCGAGAGGCCGGCCCCGACTAGATCGAATAATAGGGCCACGTTATTCCCATCGGCAACATCGTAAACGGCCGGACATTTCACGTCGAATGTACACCAATCAGCCCATCAGCATACAAGAAATGGTCTATAGACTGCTGAACACCGATGGGCATAACCAAGGTACTTCATTACCTGGAATAAACTGTCATCCGAGCAGGGAGATGCAATTGTATTGAGAAATTGACGAAAGACAGGACTCATTCTAATTGCGATAATGAAAGAGCTGGCGATTTTGTTTCTTCTCTCCAAGGGAAATCATTATTGGAATTGTTTTTGTCATTTATGCGTCTTGTCATTCGGATTTTGTGGATTCTTCAAGGATTCCTTTGCTAAATTACTTAAAATTAATTTAATTACTCGGTCGATTCCACTTATAATAATGTATAGCTTTGTTGAACGTATGATTTCTTCTACGAGCTGCAAATGTAAAATGCAATATAATTCTATTGTAAAGTATAAATCGTAACGCAAGAAGGAACAACTGAATTCAATTTCTAAAAATATCACACCGGGGCAGCCGAATCTACCCAATCTTTCTCAGTACACGTCATAATACTAAAGCATCCCCTTGAAGCCGAAAAACTCTCCCCCTACGATGTGCCGTTTCGACGACCATACCATCGCTGTTCCAACTTGGTCCAACAAAGAAAAAAAAACGAAAGGAATAAAT
Source organism: Holcopasites calliopsidis (assembly GCA_023838395.1). Lineage (NCBI taxonomy): Eukaryota > Metazoa > Arthropoda > Insecta > Hymenoptera > Apidae > Holcopasites > Holcopasites calliopsidis. The sequence continues at coordinate 2,475,748 of JALHAQ010000015.1, forward strand.
AACATTTTACGTCACATTGCATCTTTCGTGCGTGTTCGATGGTGGTAAAAAAAAAAAAAACGTCTGTGACCCTTTCAGAACGAAGGGCGAGCAGGATGTCCAGAGGCGGCAGATTCCACGGGAGAATGCGGAAATATCGGAACGCTCGAGAACCCTCGTACTGTACTTCGTCCGTTCGTGATAGCACGCCGTCCATCGACGACTCCGAGTACACAAAATCCGTGGCTACGTCCGCGGACGACTTGTCGAGGGTGATGGACGCCGCAAATAGCTCAGCGGCGAGCAGCACCGAGAACAGCAGCGTGTCGAATATCTCCGTGGAACCGATTGCTCTCGCCGAGTCCATTGATAACACCAGGGCGCTGCTGAAGAAGAAATCCCTCGTGCAGGTTATCAACAATTACATCAAGGCTGGTATCGAGGAAGGTATCGTGTGTCTGCTGTTACATTTTATTTGTTAATCCTCCTCGGGATCGCTTCGGTGGTAAAAATTAATGAACTCATTCGGCTGTATATGACAAGGGAAACAGGGACAAGTATTTGGCTAGTAAAAATGTGAAAACTGGAGGGACTATTCTGTACAACTTCCGCAGGGAAACGACAGGCGAAGAAGTACATATGCAAAGCGCTTTCCTTCGGTGTGAAATCTGGTTATCTAATACCCGCCGATCCCGAAGGCCAAGTGATTCGCGTGTGCCCGACGCTGATAGAATCGAAAAAGGGCGACGTAGAGGCGCGGAAGCGACGAAGAAGGGCGAGGAAGGGCGAGGACAATCCGCTCCTTCACGATAAGGAGCAACGGCGACCAACACCGCCGCCATGGGACCCGCAGCAGCCACCGTACCGTGACCTTACGCCGAAACCCGAAACTCCCCCCAAAAAACGGAGGAAGACTTCGGATACGAAGAACTTGGACTCTAACAAGGCAAAGAAAAGCGCGAGGAAGAAAGCTGTGCGCCGTACTCGACGAGGTGCTAGCAAGAAGAAAACGACGAGGAGGAAGTTAGTTCAACAATTCAATTTATTACGAATTATTTACATTAACGTTACGGCTCGTTTTCCTCAGAAATTTACAATTAAATGTGGAAGGTGAAAGGATAGATGAAGGAATTGGCAACATTTTATTAATTCATGCACAATTCTTTGTGCACAATTTGTTTCACCGTAGATCTATCTTTTTAAACAAATTGTCCACTTCCACTAAAATTCCAGCGATCATGTTTTTCAGAAGGAAGACGGTACCCTCCAGTCTGTCCATTTCCTCCGACGAGGACGAGAAGAAACCAAAGAGAAGGCGTAGCTCGCTGAGAGAGGAGATGATGGAGGGTGCAGACGACCACAGAGTTCGAAGGGCTGAATCTCCTCGCGCGAAAAGGGAGGAAAAGGAACACTTCAGGAAGAGACATTCGGACTCCAACGACGACGACGACGACGAGGACAATGCGAATGTCAGCGGTGGCGAGGGGAACGACAGAGCGTCAACGGAACGACGGAAATCGACGAGCAGCCAAGAGGACGCTTCGCAAAATGGCAATGTACCACCGGAAAATCCCGCGGTAGGGACCGAAGAAGAACGATTGGAAAGCCCGAACGGCGAACACAATCAAAGCAACGCTAATCAGGGTCTCAATTAATTATATTCTACACCGTGCTATCCTTTTTCTATGTATTTGTACGTTTGTACTTGCTGTATATTTTTTACGCACTTTAAACTGTAGTGAAAATTGTCGAACCGCTTATGGAATGAAATGATATTCTTATAAATTGAATACGAGGGAATGGAGTGATTTTTGTATTAAACTTTTTAAGCGATTTCGATCACTTTAGATTAACTAAGGAAGGTCGTATCAAAGGTGGGTACTTATATGAATTCACAATTGAATAAACTTTCCACTGTAAATCGTAGTGGCATCGTATAAATCACCATCTCGGGTTTCCTACATTTATCTTGACAACTTCCCGGTATTGGAACCATCTAACAGAATTTCTTAGAATTATGGTAGCCGATGACAACTGGGAAATCATATAAATTTGCCGCGGGCGATTACGGCCGATCGAGGATCAACCGCGGAAGATTTACTTTCATTCGATTCTCCAGAACCATTATAATACTCAGAAATTTATGTTCCTCATAAATCTACAAAAAAAAAGTAGCCTAATCGATTTTTCTAAGATCTACGAACATAAGAAGAAGATATTAAAATCAACCCGTTTAGAGATTCTGATTCTTCAACACAACGATTATCTAATTAACATCAGTGATCATTAATAATAAGTAGAAATCGATATCAAAACCCTCCCGACTACAAACATCGACGCCTTTCGCTACGTTTAGGGCGACGCTCGACCTCGTCACACTCCGCAAGTTGGACGACCCCGTGACATCTCCCACTATTGGATTTCACGGTACGGAAGTGGTCGCCATAGATTTTCTATGTATACGCGCAGGGAAAAAAGTGGGTAGAAAGGGGTCAATAGACGCAAAATAGTGCGGATGTTACAATAATAGAGCGCCGGCTCGTAACAGGGTAGTCTGGGTCTCGAGACTTGTCCCGAACGAGGACGATACAAGCAATAAGCAATAAATAGAGAATCAAGGGGGAAACGTCGAATATTTATTGCGTATAGAGCAGCTGGAAATGAACATCTTATATCTCTTTTTGACCACGAAACAATGTTTATCTTTCCTTATTTTCAATTGGAATAATACACACGTTTTCTAATATACCGTTTCGTAAGGTATTCTTCTTTACGTATATTATTGTTTAACATATCTCGCACGATAAGGCAAATACACATGTAAATACAGGAACATAAAAAAAAGAAATAAAATAAGAACGACGCCTGCTGTGTGAGTCGCGTGAAAAGAAAGAAGAACACGCGAAGTCGTATCGAGCAGACTGGGTTCCCTTGTTTCGTTGGAAAACAAAAGCAGTGAAAAGAAGGAAGGAACCGACGGATTGGCACCGCCGGCCGTGCCTCTCCTCTTTTCATCAATGTCCTGGAAATTTGAAGACAAAATTTCGCGCCACGACCGATCAAAAACCTAGAAAATTTCGGATTGATCGACGAAGTCCCTTCGAAACGACGGCCCACGCGAAGGCACGGGAGATCAGAGAAATTTCGGATTCAACAGTAAGCACAAAATGGCCCCCATAAAGAGACGCCCTCATACGCGAAGCCACCGCAAGATGAGTGAGTGATCATCTTGAAAACGTCACGAACAAAAAAAAAAAAAAGATTTATTCAAAATTTTGTTATCCGTGCTCGTCCAGGGTATTTCGGATAATCAAAATAGTTCTATTATAAGTCACCAATCATTTCTCGGTACACAAAAAGACAACACTACAAGTATTTTTTTTTTGCATTGCATTTCTTCTCGACGAAAGACTAATTGCGATGAACTGAGGAAAGTATAAACGAAAGTTTTATACATATATATGAAAATGATGAAATACTAAATTCTATTTCCATTTAGCCCGGCATACGTTTGAACATTGCCGTTGTCGTCGATCAAACAGTCAACTTTTTAATTATTACATTATAATAATCTTGAAGCAGCATCGAGCAATGAAACGTATTTCATTCTTTCGAGAATTAATTAGAATTCTATCTTGCCCCAGTAATGAAATCTGGACGACGAAGTACAAAAGGGAAATATGCACCTCTAGCAATTCTTCGATAAAATGACTTACAGTTTACTTTCTAGAAGCACTCGCCATGGTTAATTTAATAGCAGCAATATCTTGACGATTAAGCTGCACCATTTTTTGTAGAATGAAAGAAGGATGTCGTCTACGTGGCATCGTTGGCCGACTTTTTTGATTGTCAATAAATGCAACAGAAACGAGCCACTTCTTGTGCAGACATCACGCTTTTTTTTTATTTTCCTCTGCTATATTTAGAGACACCTACGTTTTACTACTTTGTACTCCCTTCGCTGCTTCTCACTCTATTGCTCGAAGAAGGAACTGTCGTCTGCAGTCAATATTTACAATAAACGATTTGGAGCACCCACTAAAAATTTCCCCAGCGGATTCCCAATAATTGTGTCCGGTACGATGGTTAATATCGACTTGCTTGTTCGAACGACTTGTTGAAGTGGAAAATGACCATCGCTCTCTGCTTTCATTTAGGTTACAGTTTGCTTTTGTAATTTTTAATGAGCGGCGATTTAAAAACTTCTGCGTCTGAAGATTATGAATACTTCAAAATTTTAAGTTATCAAAAAAAAAGAATAATAATAAAAAGAAATGCAAAATAATATATGTTAAAGCTCCCAGAAGAATGAAAAATATTAAGAAATCAGCTGCAACCCTTCTCCTAAAAACTTTAACACACTTTCCTCCGACAATCAGCTGAAATTCGCTCGTTTTCCACGCGATTTCACCGGAACTTACGAATCCCACGGCATAGAGGATCGAAGCTACTCTACTCGCCGGCGAGAAAACGCTAAAGTGGACCTTATAAAATTTATTGCCTTTCAGAGCCGCGACGTCGCAAGCCAAACATCTCGGAGCTGGTGTACAAGTTCCTCAGCCTTGACGGTGGCAGGAGGATAAGGGAGGAAGAATCGCGAGGCTGGAATGCTACTGGCAGGTGCCACGTTTGCAAGCGAGTGAAACGAGGTAAAGAAGTTTTGGATTCCCTGCATTCTCGACCCAGCGAGAACATGGCAAACAAACGAAAGGAGCCGTCGAGGAATTCCAAAATGCACCGAGTGAAGCGGCGTCAAACCGCCAGGGACCAAACCCTCTCGGCCTGTATGCACAGGAGCAATGGAGGAGAAGGTTAGAGGAATAAGAATTAAGTTGGCGGGGATGATTATTGTGTTTGAGGACGGGAGATTCCTTGGAATAATATAGAGTTCAGGGAAATCGTGGAAGATCGTTTGTTTGATGCATCAATTGATTCGCGATAATAGGTATTTAATTTTTTGTAGTAATAGTTTGATAATAAAACATCTTCGTTTTTAATTTCTTTGATCTGAATACGTATCTGAACAATACAATGGATCATCCAAGCCTGAAACCGATCATTTAACAATTGGAAATTTGTTCGGTAGTCCTCGCTTATTGAATACAATTTATTACAATATTACGGAGATGAACGTTATCGTTCGATAACCGGAAAATGAGTAGAACAATCGGTGCGTTGATATTCTGTGATTTTAATCATACATGGGGAGGGTAAAATAATTAACGCAGCAGTGCACCCTCATTATGAAATCCGATTAAATACGTATATCTAACGATTTCATGATGCTGCATCACGTTCGCATATTATCCATGAATTATTATTTACGACTGCACATTGATACTTTACGGTTTATATACCACGGTTTCTACTGGATAGGTTTAAGAAAAATGAAGAAGTACATCCAAAAGGCACTCGACTTCGGTGTAGAATCCGGTTATCTGATCCCAAAAGACGCCACGTATAAGGTTCTCCGAGTGTCATCGGACCTCATGAGGGACATAAATAACGCAAATAAGCTCCGGAAGTCGGACAGCAGGATTTCACAAGCCACGGACGGAAGTCCTCGTCGAACCCCAATTAGATTCGAGGATTATGAGGTGCAGGATCGAAGACGAAGAAGACGCCGAAGGAGATCGAGGAGACGAAGGAGATCGAGGAGCGGATCTAGGAGGCGAAGAAGACGTTCGCGCAGACGGGGAAGGAGGCGAAGCGGGTAATTGCGCTAAGAATTGATTTCTTTTAATTGAATGTTCCCTAATAATAGCACGAAAATTGTTTAAACACAAGATCATAAAATGTGCCGGGAATTGTGGCATTTGTCTTTAGCCATTTTTATCAATAATGGGAAAGGTGTTAGAGTAATTTATTTCATCTACGATACATATGTGTTCGAAGCTTTCGGGAAATTTCAAGACAATCCAAGATTCCGTACAGCCGGTACGAATTAAAAATTAATTCCACTTAATCGCAGATCCGCCACCGGAGAAGAAGTGATCGACGTCGAGAATGACAACGAGTTCCAGTACGAGAAGCAACCGGAAAAAAGGACCAACAACGCAGAGAACTCGAATAGAACCGAAACCAACGAACAGTTAAATCAATCCGATGGAGAAAAGGAAGCGGACAAGAGGGACGACGATGCTTCGGATTTGTCGATCGACGAAGATGAGAGCGACGATGAGGATGGAAAAAAGATGGACGACACGAACAAATCGTAGTCGTAAACGCACCGAAAATGGGTTGCGCTTTCGACATTATCCTTTGGAGTGTGTGGCATTTGGAGAAAGTGGCGGAGCATCTCGAGAGTAATTTTCTTCTACTGTTATCATATGTTATAATGGACAATTACGTAAAAACGTTGCATCTAATATTGTGGTCGTGGTGATTCATATGAGTGTACAACAATAGATACATGTATTTCTGATAATAAAACTATAGTCATGTAAAAAAGGGAAAATTTATACATATATATATTTTAAATATTTAACCCCCGGGGCATATGTTAATTGAAACTTTCTCGCGCCATCAAACAATTTCCAGTAAACCGTGCAATTTGCACGTGAAATATACTTTCAAAATATCCTGTACAATCTCCATTTCTACAAGTCTTTTCTTATCATAAAACGCTGGCCATAAAACATCCCTGCCATATATCACCGGTCCGGCCACATAAATTCAACCCATCATGCGCTGCTACCACAATGGCCCATAAAGGGGTAGCCTAATTTCTCTCGTCTTATCAGTTACATTGATCGTAACTCTTCGAGAACGATAGGTACACCTCTCGCCATCTCCGTGCTACAAAAACATTAACTTCCACCTTGGAGAGCGAACGAACGATCCCTAATGGAATTATTAAATGGTCCTCGAGCTAAGGGATGGAAGGAAGGGGCAAGGGACGCGAGGAGTCCCCGCAATCCCGTCGGGGTAAATACATCATTGGTGCCCGTGACAAACAGACACGAACCGTTCGAAAGAAATCGACCATTAGCTAAGAACAACACCCCATACGGCCACCATTCCTTCCTTCGGGTCGGTTACAGTTGTTTCAGAGATCGGCAATTTAGGCTGCGCGAGAAAAAGTGCTCCGCGATTCCATCGTCGTTCGTATGCGGAAGCCACCGCTCAACGGTCTAAAAGTATTATCTCGGGAGACTTAATTGGATAGAGAGAACACTGGCAACGCGGGTGAGGACGGGGCTCGCGTCGAAGCATAAGTCTCTGAAGATTTCGTGTTTTGTTTCGTTTGGACTTTACGAACTCTATTCGGCCGTTTCGTACCTCTGTTTAGTTACGCTGTACGTGATCTGTTGGACAAATAGCACTCTCTTAGGGAGTGTAATATATTTGCAGAAGAGAATGTGTTGTCTTATTTCTTTTTTATTTTCGTGCGAAAGTTTACGATGGGTAACACTGTTTGTGGTTGACCGTGAACGTAAAAACAATTGCAACTATTTAATATAATTTTAGGATTCGAAAATGATTGAACAAACTATTTGTTAATTAAAATCTTGCTACAAAGAATATCTACGCATATCCAAAGCCACGTGTACCAATTTACTTCCCGTTCAATTTAATTTTCTTCGAGCGTTTCATTTAATTCCCGACCGCTCTCTGCGTTCGTAAACCAGAAAAATTCCACCAAATTACGTTGCTTTTTACTACGGACAATGCGTTCGTGCGATGAGCCGCACCGTTTTGTAGGTCTGAGAATAAAGACCGCCCGTCTCCACTTGCTGGCACATAAATAACGTACGATGCTAAGGTAAAAGGCAAAGCTAATATAAACGTCAAATACTGTTACACGAAGTGCATTAATAATTCTTTATCTTTCAGCCCCTTGGAAACCTCTGTACTGTCTATTCTTTCTCTTTGAAAAGGACGGCACACTACAAAATATTTATTATATGTACAAAAATCTTTTACAGAAGGAACAAATTAAATAAAAACCATATGCAAAGAAAATCATACGAGTACGGTGCTAAATGTGTTGTTCAAGTCTACGAAGCTAAATTAAATCCACGTTGAAAGAGAAACCTGTATCAATCCCCGCCTATGAAAATAAACCAAAGTTCGACGCTATGAATTTGCAACCCTTAGAACAAAATCGCCGATACCATCTCATACTTTTCTCTGCCGGTGTAACCCCTTCCAGTTTCTGAAGAGAATCTTCCACTTTAACTTTGAAACTCGAACAATGAAGCTAATCCACGCGCATATAGATAATCCAGTTGGCCGGACACGGAAGTAGTCAAGAAATTATACGAAAGCCTCGCGATTTCATGGAAAGCCAGCACGCTGGTCCAGCGTAACCAGATCATCCTCCGGTGGTTGCGGCCGTGGCCAAGCACTTGACCTTCGCAAGCCCGTGAACCCATCCACGAAATTTACGACCGGTATTCCGTCGACTCCGTTCTCCGTCCCTCCGGCGCAAACCTCGTCCTCGTCCATCGGACGAGATTGCAGCTTGTGTTCTCCTCGTTGCACGCGGGCCACGGTGTTGCAGCGATCGATCGTCGGCTGCATCGTCGGCGAAGGGCGTTACGACACGTCGCGGCGGTCCCCTTACAACGTAACGACGACGCACAACGTTACGCGGCCGCGGCTTTTCAAGTTACCCCTCGTGAAAACTATGAACGAGGATCTGAGTTTTGGCGACAAAGGATTGTCAGCGAGTCTCGCCTGCACGCTTGTAATTGATCGTGATGGGTGGTGCTGATGAATGATTTTCAAGGATAGATATATTTTACTTTGGTCTCGTTGCGCGGGTGTGCGAAGCTTGTCTCTATTTATCGATGCACTCGGTGAATGGGAGCGATTGAATGAAAAGAGCGGAATTAAAGGTGAATGGTTCAGGGAGTTGATCGAAGGGTGGTAGGTTTGCGGATCGAATTGAAATTCTGAGAAAGCGTTTGGGCGTAATTGGAGTGGTTGGGAAAATTAATTGAATTTGGTGTTCCCAGAGATCTTGGGGGGGAGGAGGGTTATATGTCGGGCGGCATTAGAATATACTACGACAATCTAGTAAGGATCTTCGAAAGGTAACATATAGATAAAAGAAAAATGTTTTAATCCTGGGGTGAATGAAAAAATTGTCATATACAGGTACTTAAAGATGTTCGACTTTTATTAAAATAAATTTTGTCTCCAAGCCATTACCGTTTTCAAAGACAGAGCGAGTCTTACACTTTTCTTCGAGCATCCTTTCAACCCCCAACAACACGTAACCCAGCCCTGATTGCTGCACAAGGCAAATACCGACCGCGCCAAAGATTAAATCAACCCTTCCCGCAAATCGTCCTCCGGTGCAGGAGCTCGAAAAGCAAAGCCGAGAGTGCGTTACGACGAGCGTCGTCGACCGGTCGACGATTGCGCACCACGTGGCTCCGAATTCGCGCCAGTAGGGGTAGTAAAATAGTAGGGGTAGACGCTGCGCCTGGCCAAAGGTAGGAGCAAAAGCTTTCAAGTGGGGAAGGTCTGGCGTCCGATGTCGGCAGACGCACCCGGCCCCCTCCAAAGCGATTCCGCGAGTTCAGAAGGGAAAACGACGGCTTCAGTTTGCACGCGGCGTCAGGACGCGCACTTCATCGGGCGTGTTCGAGTTCAACGTGTTCGCTGGAAATCGCCACCACCGCAAGTTAACCGACGCTCCTCGGTGAATTGCGACAATTGCCGGCGACTCTGTGAAGTGAAGGGTGCCTTCAACCCTTTCGATGAGTTCTCGCGTCTCGTGATAGGACCATGGACCTTCCTTGAACTTCCGGCGGTTAGCAGCCGTGGACGCGGTCCGTCTCGTGTCCTTCGTTGGTGCCCGGTGAGTTGAAGGGAACTTTGTTTCACTTGATTACATTGTGCGCTCGAAAGTTTTGTTTTGGGATGTCGGTGTAGAGAGTAGAATGATCGGATCTAGCGGTTGAATGAATGAGGAAGTTTGTGGTTTTTATCCTACTGGCTTGTACATAGGGGTGAAGCACGGTGTGAGGATCAGAACCATGATATTAATTAATATTTACTTGTAATGGGGCGGAGCAATTGCTGTTAGGCGTAAAAGTTACAAAGTAATTGAGCATACGACAAATTTTATTTGAAAACAATCGTTCGCTGTTTATTAGAGTTACATTTATATTAAAAGATAAATTTCATAGTTCGAAATTACACGTTTTATTAGTTGTTATACAAAGTTCCATAAAATTTCACAAATTTACATTCGGTGTAAATACAGGATTGAATGCTATCGATAGTAGTGATCAATTACATTGAAGCGTTCGATGCGATTAATCAATGAATATCTCGTTTAATCCATACGCGTTCGTGTAAAATCACAGTAATGAAATCAACAGAAGATACTTCATCGAAGCGAGTTCGTGTAATTACTGGTAAGGGTTGCAAAAGAACTGTATCGATCGTCGCTCGGCCAATCGCAAGAAAATTTAAGGGAGGAATCACGATCAATCGGCTATAGCTTGATTACTATATAAATTAGAAGAAAAGGTTCGATAGATTTTCATTCACATGGTAACATAAAAAATCCAAATTTCGTTATTGTATAGGAGTAGAATTTATGAAAAATTGTTTATTCTTATATTTCTTCATGATGAAAATGGCACACGAGAAAACGATAAAAATACAGGCCATTCAATTGAAATACCTACACCATATTGCTAAATAATATTTCCACACCCGATGTTGTATGAATGATTCTACAAAGGCTTTAAAATCACATCCGACAAAGCAAAATAAGAACGTAATTTTTAAAAACCAAATTTTCTCTTTAAAACATGCATTCTTATATCCTGCATTTCCGTATTGTTTTTTTTTTAATCCCACGTAAAAGACGCATAAATTAATTAAATAGAAGGCAAAAGCGCAGAGCCTCGAACTCTCAAGGACCTCCGTTAATTCGTTAACCATTAACCAGAACATAATCTTATCCCGATCTAAGGGCTGCTCGACTTTCTTGTGATCCAGAGTTGACCAGCCTCTGCTGCACCTTGGCTTCTCATTCTTCGCTCAATTTTCTTTCGCCGTTCCCTTTCATCCATTTTTCCCCTGTCTCTGATAAATTTAAGCTCAAGTTCCTGGGTAGCGTTAGAAAGAAGTATGAAAAATTCTGCTGCGGAGTGGAAGAAATTTCCAAGTGCGGAAGTAACATTTCTCGCGGCTAAGAATGTATCGTGTTCGACGAAATACAATCCAATAATCCCGTCGACGTTTCCCCTGTAAATTGGTGACTTCTATGCAACGTTGCTGCACCAGTTGGGCAAATATATCGTGGAACCGTATCGAATCGGGATCCAATAGATTCGCCTAGGTATCTTTTATCTAACACAAAATGTAGCTATGTTGTTCTTCCGTATCACTTTCCCTTTCTTTTGCACAAATGTCGATGCAATTTACTCAGAGCAAAGAAAAATAGTATTTATTTATAATTGAGTCGAAAGGTTGTTGTTTAGATAGATGTGCCTGACGGTTCTGCCAGGTTGGTTACATTAAAATAACTTTTACATAAATAGCTGATATGCTGTATCTGTCAATCGAAAGGGGTGAGAAGTATTTTGAAAAATATAATCTAAGGTAGAAATGCAAACAATGTCTACCATAATTATTCTGCGATGCAAATAAATACGTGAATTATTTGTGTTTACTTGTATGCTTCGCATGTATATTTTTCTTTTTTCAATATCAAATCTTTTTCGGTTCAAACTATCTACCCCTTCGTTTTTTCCCTACATTTTTCGATTGAATTCAAGAGAAGAGAAGCCCTAATGTATTCAATGTTATTTCAATATCGATCGTATACACTGTATTCTCCTCTATCTATCGTGTTTACTAATTAAGCGTTCCTACAAGCAGCAGTTAAAATATTCAATGAAATTCACCCTTCGGTCTGGACCCAGAATTCACCCTTGGAATTACGTCAGCACGCAATTCGTCGCCTCCCACCCTTTTGATGTTCGTTAATATTTATGCGCACTTGTCGAATGTACAACATGCTAGGAATGAAGGATAGCTAGTACCATTATGTTCAACGTCGCAAAGAAGCCCTGCGGAACCTTTTTTATTGCGTTGCGGGTACGGCACGCCTTTCTTAGTTTCTCTGAAAATGCAGCGTTTGAACAAAAAAGCTTTATTAATTATTCGTTAAACAAATATTAACATCGCGTTTCCCCAAAAGATTCGTTGAATTCTATCGAGATTCGCTGAATTCCCTCGTATATTATCGAGATCCTTTCGTTCGATCGTCGGACGGGGTACATATAAAACCGACCCGAAATAAATCTTGGTGGCTATTCTGTCTCGCAGCATTTTGTCGAGCCAGTTATCCCTGAAAAACCGTCAGAGTGAGACGACAAAGTACATGGGTGCACGTCGCCACCATCCCCGACCTTCTTCAGGCCGTAACATTGAATTTTATCCTCTGCCCGTGTCTAATATCGCACCACCTGTCACATATCTTTATAGCGCAAGTGCATTTTAAACGATATTGCGGCGCCAACAGCTTTCTACTGTAACAGGTTGAGAAGGAATTATGTTCTTGGTTACGGAACATATTTCCGAAAATTAATTTATACGTGGAACTTTTGAAACTATCATTCCCGGTTGACTTCGGAATGCTAGCTTCCTAAGAAACTGAACCGATAGACAATTGGACTGTTTATTTTGAAAGTGGTGTAAATTGCCCCATATAAGATAAGACTTGTCTCGAGACACGTCCGCGGGCATGTCCGATGGACCGTCCCAAGGGACCTACGCTAGTCTCTCGAGACCTATCGTCTCCGTACCTATTTGTCTCCGCTGCCTTTCTGCTGTTCTCGCGATGGAAAAGGAAAGAAGAGCAAACTGCATGGTTGTGGGAGAACGAATAGACTTATGATAGGAACTGTGCGATCTGCGCCGAAAAAGCGCTCTCATCGTGTTATTAGTCCATTTAGAAAAAAAAAATTGAGAAAAAGACAAATTTCCATATATTTTAATGTGAATTTTTCATTTGTATCTTTTCCTTAATTTGTTTGTTTTGATGGAGTTACACCGCTTTCAAAATAAACGGTCCATATGCATAAAAAACAAACTAAATGGGAATAATTGTAAAAATATAGTTTATACACGTAATTAGAATGATATATGTGATAAGCGTTTTGAAACGGAATTACCATGAACAGAAATCTGTGCATTCTGAACATGCATGTCACATGCCCTATCGTATTGCATGCACTTTGTTCGAATCGTTCACCCTTCCATTGAATATGTACACGGCATAGCCAGACACGCGCGTGCAAGCTCCACTTTCTAGCAATACTGATAATATTTACTCAACTTCGACGGCGAAAACGTATTCGAGACACGTTTCCTTCTAAAAACGATGAATTCCATACGATAAGCGAAGCAGAGTTGAGCGAACTGATTAATAATTGAAGGCTAGAATTGTGCCTAGCTGTTCCTCGGCAAGCATTCTTATTCGCGCGCAATAAAATATTTCGCAGAATACGTCGGCCGTGTTAGAACTTCGGCTCGAACGAGAATAGCAATGCTTGAACCAGTTATATTGAGAAATGTAAGCACTATTTCCCAATGACAATTCATGCAAAGTATTGCTCCAACAGATACCATGTCAATTCTCAGTACGCCACCCATAGAAACCGTGTTTCAGCGACAAATGCTCGCCGGAAGGTCTATTTAAAAAAATGTAAGTTACGTAGAGGACGATGTCCAAGAGTGTCGTCGTGTTGACGACAATGTTCCTACGAACGTCGGGCCGGTTCGGTACGTGTTGTTTGTACCTATGCGCGTCACGAGGTGGGTGAACACGCGTCACGGAGCGTCCGCGAGAGCGGACCCGTGCGCGAGGGTGAAGATTGCGCCAATTGTATGTACTTGCAATCGTCGTGATAGCACACCGCTGCACACGCGCCTCATTCGGAAAGATATTGCACAACCCACGGGAAATTTTGTATAGAGGAAGCTGCGTTCAGAGAACAACTCCACGGAGGAAAGTAATAAGGGTGGCGCAGTCTTTAATGGTCGGTATCGTCCTGATCTTAACAACTACGGCTCCACCGTTACAGTTCAGCGGATAACTGTTCTCGTCACTGTGAAACTGAGAAGACCGAACGACCAAAGTTGTCGTGATAGCCTGCGACTATGTAAGAATGAGAAAATTGAAGAAGCAACCAACTTCTATCTTCTGATGATCCTTTATTTTACTTTGTGATGAAATATCGAAGTAGGAAAGCTATTGAAATGTTGGAAAAATGTGCTGAGCCATGTCGCATTCTTTATTTCACCAATTTCATAATTAATAATAGTTTCGAGATGAAGGACTGCTTAATCGAAGGTTTACAATGGAAATGAATTGAACTTTCTCGTTTCTAAAAAATATGTATATGTGGAACGGTACGATAAAGTCCTGGTAAATTGTTCGTTCTTCGTATTTCGTGGTAAACAGACGTAGGGAAATCGTTTCAATGACGGCCAAGAATTTTCAATCGCGAGGTTCGTAGAAATGTTTGCGCTTCTCTATGTGAATGCATACACGTTCAACAAACTGGATCCACCCCGCGTTTCACCCACGACGGTGTGACACCCAACCCCCTAGTTTAACCTCGACTAACTTCCGAGAAATTTATGGAATGAATAGCTGCACGGGGACGATTCGATTCGTTTGCATCTGGGCTTATGATTTAGAGCAGCATGAAAATTCCAGCGGATTTATCCAAGTTATTTCATCCAATTTACGATAAAGATTTCATCCTATTGTGCATAGGTATAAAGGCCCAAATGATTCAACTTCGAAAACTTTACATGAAATTGGTGAAACAAATTCAACATGAATTCTAATATTAATGAAATTAACATACTTGTAAAATTCAACAAAATTTGTAGAGAAACATTTAAACTAAAACTACTCTCAACCGATCACTGAAACATACGACAGAAAGTAATAACCAAGAAGCTAAGACTACAGAGAAAAAGTCACGTGGAGTTTTCTGACTTATATTTAAATTCAGCGATTTCGAAACGATTCGATGGGAGGGCAACGAATCATCCCACGGAATCATTCAAAAGACCGCCAGAGAATGCACAATGGAATCATTCGCAAGGATCGATCGAAAGCTCACCGGCTGGAGGTTGAAGCAATTCACCGCAGATCGTTTGACTAGCTAACATTATAGAACTTTCGATTCAGAAGTTGCGTTCGGTTTCATTATGGGAACGCTGCTGATGCGATTTCTAAATGTGGCGAAAACTTGAAGCTAATTTCCAGCCTGCTCGAGTTGCTCAATTTCTGCACCCCTTATTCTTGGCTAGGAACGCTGACCACCGTGTAGGGAGAAAAGGAAGACCAGGTAACACGGTTACAAAGCTAAACAGCATCATAAAAAGTTCGTAACCAGTGCACAGCTTGTTGATGAATATGATATACGAGACAACTGCAGGCTTAACATTTTTAGTTTAAATTATTATTTAAAATTTGTCCCTAATTTACTCTACATTTTCAGTTGTTTCGTCTACATTCTTCTCACTGACATTATTCCTCTAATGCAACAAATTTATTGTAATTACGTAACGAAACTATAAAAATCCCTTTCTGGTACAAGCATTACACAAGTACACCCCCACCGTGAGTTCTCTCATGCGTTACCTCATTTCCCTTCAACCTACAACATTCTATGCACGCCAAAAGCAGCCTCCGTCGTTCCAAGGCGCGGGTTGAGGCCTTTGACGAGGCGTTGTCTGCTTATCAAGCACGTGCCGAACCCGATGTATCACGTATAACGACACGGGACCGGCTAGCGATCGATAGCTTTGGCTGCGAAAGATTTGCGGCCGAGTAAACAACCCTCGATGTAAGGAAGCTCGCAGATGCTCGACCGACTTGAAAAAAGGAAACGATTAAAAGAGGGTGTAGTTTTTAAACCCTCAATATTAGCGTACGCTTAGGGACGATTTAGCGTGCTACATTTATAATGATAGTTACACAATTATAATAACAGTTCCGAAATCCGTTTCGATAAACTGTTATAGAATTAATTGATTCAAGTGTATTTTTGAAGTAGATCTAAATTTGGGCAGCATTATTCGGTGTTATTTATACAGTTATGAATGGGCAGTGTGATGCACCTAATCTATTGTGATTAAAATATACCATTGTTGTTCCGTTTTGAACGTAAGGCGACACTAGGGATAATTTTAACAATTATAAATGATTCAACGAAAGTTTACTGTCCATTACATCCCATAAAGGAATTATTAAGCAGCAGCTTGCAAATTATTAGCATGCTTACAAATTTTCTTCGCGGACGCTTCAAGTGAAACACCTTCGGTTGAACATATTTTTTCCATCTGCGATACTTACGAGACCAAACTTTGATCGGTACTTTCAATCTTCTAGAAAAATATTCCTGTCCCTTGCCATCGTTTGCTCCATAAATATCAAGTTCCAGTCTCGTTACTTCACTGTTACCGATTGTTAACCGCGAAGGTCCTTACAGTAAGGAATTCATTTCCCGTTATTGCTCAAATATTATCTCTAGAAACTACAGCTTCTACTGACAATCTTACGCGATTGTAACAGCTAGATATTACCATGCATTTGTCGGGCGTTGTTTTATCTTGCAGTCTTCACAGCTGCCCCAGAGACACGTTTACAAAGTAATTAAAAAAATTCGCGAGTGTATTTTAACCTCGGATTATAATTATCGTTGAAAATCTCAAATTACCAACAAAAAGCACGACTCGGAAACTCAATTAAAATACTAGACTGTTCCTCGGCGCTGCAAAGCGTTTAAATAACTTACACCCTCATCATAATTTCTTAGTTTAAACCTTGAGCACAGAGTCTCAGATGTTCCACGAGGAAACAGACACGAAAGTTCTTTTCCATTTTTTAACGAGTTACCCTAGGGATCAAGGGGTTGCATAATCAACGTGGCGGACGGAAGAGTAATTCGCGACTCGTGCCCGCCACAGGAATCGATTCGCTCGGATACAGTGTGTACCCGTTGCATCAACGAAGCTTATGATTAGGAAGTCGGAGAAGGAGTTCCGTGTTCTCGATTGCAGTTAAACGGAATTTAATGCAGGCCGTCAACCCGCTGCTCTATCGAGCTGTCGGCTGAAGGAAAATCAAATGGAAAATGAGGATCAAGAGAGAGGAAAACGGAAAGCAAGACAAAGGGTATGATTGAAAACAGAAAATAGAGGAAAATCCAGGGGACCAGAAATGAATGTTTGCGAATGAATTCTCCGTAACTCTCAACTTTAATTTCTTTTGCATGCATTCATTATTCATTCAAATTATTTATACCGGAAGTATGGAATTCTTCCTACTCGGCATTGAAATTTGATCAAGCGTTGCATGACCCTTTCGCAACACGTGAAATCTGCAGGATTCCGTCTAATGCACTTTGATCCTGCGAAACTCGGTCTCCATACAATTATCCCATTAGGATATTAAATTATTGCACTCGAAAGATCAAAGAAAATTGCGCGTTCGGTGCTGAAGTAATAAACGATTAAAGAGATCCCTGATTTAAAATGCAACGTGGATTAAGGCATATTTTTCTTGGAAAGAGAATTCTTGATTTCATTCTATTTCGCGTGAAACAAGAAACCCTTCCGGAAAATATGAACCGATCGCGTGTCGGTAGCATGACTAGTACCCGTCATAGAAGATCTTGAAAAATATCACTCGCTTCTCCTGCATCATTAAAGGGATGCTTAAGAAACCACATAATATCATCATGCTCCCTTTATTGTATACAATAACGATACACTAAAGAATAATAAGTATAAATGAAGTAAGATAAAAATGAAATATAATATGTGTAATTTTTTATTACGTACGTAACATATTCAATTGTGAAGGCAAATGGACAAACAGGAAATTACAACAAAATACTAAAGAACTAAAATATTTTAAACAATATTCATCATTCCTTTTCATTCAGATAGCGCTTCCATAATTCTATATCAAAGTAATAAAAAGAAGCGAGGGATCTATAATTCTGATCGCCACTACAGAAGGGCTTAACTCACGGCGCCAAACCAGTTCGTTGTTGAACCCCTCACAGATGAAAGATAGTCAAGAATGAATGGAAAGCAGAGTCGCCGAGCTCGAAACCGCCGTCGTTCGCCCATGCTTCATTCCGTTCATTATCGTAGCAATTAACGACGACGGGTTTTAAAGTCTCCCTATAATTGTCGCGACCCTCTCGCTAAAGGTGGCTCACGTTGAATTCGTTCCCTTAAGCGTTACATATCGTGAAATGAATTCCATGGGTACATATAGTTTACACGAGATCAATTAACCCCACCGATTTTCGAGATGTAATTCGAAGCGAACGCTAATTAAGACTAGTCCGGGGGTGAAATCACATTCACGTCCTGCGAGAACGAGTGCCGCGTTAGGCGCTTTTGAATGCCTGCCGAGGAACACTGCTAGTAGGTGTGGATGTAGTATAATACAAAGCTTCGAAAGTTCCGCGTTCATTAATTTGCAGTGGCAATTCTCTTTGAATTCTGTTCGGGAGACTGACGGCCGGGACAATGTTTTGCCTTGCACGCCACGATAGTAATGAGTATGAAGATTTTCCGCGGAGAAAGAGAAGTTATTACTTTCCGGCTGTATGTTATATTTTTGATATTTCTATTCAATACTGTCCTGAAAAACATTTTACATTTAATACGAATTCATTGTCTTGTATCGATTCAAAATATTTATATCTATCAAAAGGGAATGTAGATTACTTAGAAGTCGCCTACTTCGAATCTTATTTAGTCTAACAACTTCCGTGTACTCTAAGAACCGCTAATTACTTAACAATCGCCTCATAATCAATACCTCTAGAGAATGAGCGATCTCTTCTCTACTACAGGGTTGAAACTTGTGAAACTTTCTTCGCGTAACATCGTCCGCGTTCATCAAGCCTTCGTTCGTTAAACTTTTGATCACGGAATCGGCATGTATTGTAAAGGAAGCCAATCTCTAATATTTATAAATGAAAAATAACACTCAGCTTGAGCTCGATACCTTATATAAGCTAATATAAGCTAACCTTATATAAGCTAATATCTTTTATTGCGGTATGTCCTAGAGCGTTTGCGAAATTCGATGGGAATGCAGAATTCAAGGGAGGGAAAAGAAGTCGTAGAAGTCGCGAGAGGGGTGACAGGGCATGCACCACGTTTAAAGAGGGTATTGCTCCACTGTAAACCCAGATTCTATTTCTGGTGTGCACGAAGCTTATACTTAAGTTGTCCGGCTCTATGCGCGATTCCCACTGGCCGTTTTGGACTCTTAAGCGTCACGGCATTATCGTAAATGCGCCACGGTAACTGAACATCCACAGGCTGCTGTCGTTATATTTATAACACTGCTGTTATTTTTTATTGGAATTATTCGAGGCAATCGGAAAAGTATAATCCCAGTTCGGAGTCACGTTTCTTCTGTATAAAGATACGACAAAGTCGTATATTTTCTTCTTACTACGCCTTGCACATTTCGTCTAAAATCGAGACAGTCACATTTTAGGGTGCTCTGGGGATACCTTTGAAAACTGTCACACGCAGCGAAGATGGCTCATATATCATACGCAGAAGTGTTTCGGACAGGTTTTTGTAGTTATCCAACAGTGGGCAGTTCGACTGTTCGCGACAGACGAAGGTAAAGCGGAAGAAGCGGCGGATGGAAGCATTAGACACCCTCGGATGGGAGGAACATTTCGTGAAATTTGCGACTAATCTGTGCAGACATTCTTAGCCGATATATTTCCATGGATGTCGTAGCAACATTTCATTTTATTTGAAATTAAAGATACCCCTCTCGCAATTGTAAAAATAAGAGTCTAGAGGATAGTTGCAAGATGTGTGCACTGCTGGCAATAAACTAGGAGATACCGATTTAAAAGAAAGTCACGAATTTCTCACGCGAAATTTCATCGACGTTTGCCATCGTCGATGGTGCAAACAGTCGATCGATTCTAATTACTTAACCATTCGGATGACGCAGATTCCTTTTATCTGCGCCCTTTTCCCAGAGGTTGCACAGGTGGACGAAGCACAGCCTTGATACACCATAATACGATCGAATCCAACAACGATTCTCTTCTATGCAACACTGCATTGCAAAACCTTCACTCTCGTAACAAGCTAATCCTTCCGATATTCCATATATCAATTCATATATCCCATAGCAGAAGCCTACACGCGAATTCGTTTCGCGACACTTTGCAAAAATATTCGCGTCGTGCTATGTTTACGAGAGCGCAGTGTCTATGTTGGCGCAGCGACACGATGCATAACAGCTCATCTGGAGTGCATTCAGGATGGGCCATAAATGAAACCAGACGTGCTCGAGAGAGTTTCGTGCTAATTATAATTCGGTCGGTGATTCGTATCGCGAAAAGTCAAGTAACGGGACGAGTCAACAGAAGCGTCGTCGCTCAACGCGATTACGGCACAATAATTATTAACGTCCCTGTTAATCGCACCGCCAACGGAGCGAATCGATCGGGATTGAATAACGCCTCCGATAGTGAATAATTGATCAGAGATTGGATTCACTGTTGACACGATATTTATATTGAAAATTCCAGCGAGAATCCCATTTGCGATGAATAACTAAATTTTTTGTTGTCGCTAATAAAGCGTAACCATCTTTGCTTTTCTGCTGAAAATCTTCCATTTCTCTATTTCCCTGGATACTGTAAACGTGAACAGTGGAAGGGAATGATGGAGGCTGGGAAAACGAGAAATCCATTCCGACGGAAACATATCGATAGGGAATGGATTCTCCGTATTTTGATAATTTAATTAATTACTTAGGGAGAAGGAAAGAAAGAGTTAATGTCTGTGATAGAGAATGAAAGTTGTTAAATAAATCGTTGAAAACGTGGCCAATCATTCAATTATTTATATTTTAAACGATCAGGTTATCATAAATTTTTAACAGAGTAGCTTTATCTTTCCAGTATTGAATTAGGAAAATTA